>HG992003.1:2624845-3937268 GCA_905220435.1 Amphipyra tragopoginis | reverse complement strand
TTGTGTCATGATAAAATATCATATTTATGAGATGATTCTCATAGAGAACAATCGCTCGTAAATATGATACTAGATGACTTTAAACTGATATTTGCATGTCTAATTTATATTCTACTGGCGGGGTGGGTCGGCTTTGCACTTGTACGTTTTATAACTTAAAACCTTCCTCTTGAATCACTCTATCTATTAAAAAAACCGCATCAAAATCCGTTGCGTAGTTTTAAAGATATAAGCATACATTGGGATAGACAGCGGGAAGCGACTTTGTTTTATACTATGTAGTGATTTCTATTGACATCAATCCGAATTGTGTTTTGTTATCATGTCATTATCAAACTTACAATTTATGTTATACTACAAATAAATTATTCTACGCTTCATTGTAAAAGTATGTATACCTAGTGTAAACAAGGCATATTATAACATAATTATATGAATAAAAACAATTAAGACACATAATAACACTCATGAAAATAGAATTTGTACAACTTTTATAGTTTCTATATTTTTTTACGATTAACTATTGGGTATTTTGAAAATGAAAAGCAGACGTTTTTAAAAACTCTATTTATGACCTTTACGGCACAACGATAAAGTCGCCCCATACAAAACAAAATACACAACATACTTATAGCAAACATTATTTCCTTAAAGCTATTTGTGCTAACTTATCCAGGATCTTGGGATGCTCTGACAGCGAGCAGGCCTAGATACTGTTACATAAGCCGATAAAATAGACAACATCTAATGTGATTAAAATAACATGTGTTCTGATAGTTATTAAAATAACTATCTGAACACATAACGAAAATAACAAATAGGTAATCAATAGTTTAGGTATCATTAGTTTTGTAGCTGAATAACAGATGGCGCTGTACATTATGTGTCAGTTCCTGAATCGCGCTATGGTTTCGTTACCGCGAGAATGGTATAACATCGCCCAAACTAAAATTGTTATCTCTGGTTTCCCTTCAAAACGCATAAATCTTTCGCCTTTTACTAAAGATTTCCGTGGAGGGGAACACTCAAATGAGTCTATAATATTTTTGAATGCTCTGTTTCGGCAGAGCTATAATTCCTTAAAATATAATATAATATATTAGACTAGACTGTTGTGTGTAGTTTGCGCGTTAATTAAATCAAACAAATTGGATATAGATAGGCCAAATATTCAAACGCTTCTCAATTTTAAGTTGCCTTGCTGTCTTCATAGCTTCAACTGCTTCAACACCATCGAACACCAAATAACTTCGCAAAATCCTATAAAACTCACTTTTTCCTTACACCACACTAGTGTTGCCGAACAATCGATAGTTCTAGCTACTCCATCGATAGCGTGGTTGACGTCAATACTATTGTATGTCGATACTATCGATAGTCTTGCTAGTCTGAATTTCGATATTATGGATAGTATTGCTTTTCTGAACGTCGATAGTATTGCTTTTCTGAACGTCGATAATATTTATTTATTTTAGTACATGGAGGATTCACACTAATTGTGAATGGATCAAAATCATATTCCTTGCATAATATCATTGAAACGTCTGCTTGCGCGCACAATATAGCTGTTCCGCCTATAATTTGAAGATGTATATCCGAGTATTGTACTCTGTCAATACTATTGTCGCCTTACGAGCTATCGATACTATCGATATTAGACGATCGATCGGCACCACTACACACTCCATAAAAACAAACAAACATAAAAACACCATGCACCCACCATAGCCCCATAGCACATTGCTATAGGTACCCATAACTGACCCACAAGAATTATTCCTCAATCGGTGCCCACATGAATAACTTAAAGACTTGCTTCATCAAATATGGATCTGAGTTTTTCGGCTTTCGCCTCCTTACATGGATTCGATGCCTTTTTGACTGCGGAAAACTTATAAACTTCCTTATTGGATGTATTGTTTACATTATGAGGAGAGTCCTTAAGAAACACCTGAAAAGGCACTTACTGTTTTCGAAATTTCTATAAACTCTCCGCATGGAATTACGTAAAAAAAATAATGAAGAATCTTAATAGATGTGCCAACAGTTTCACCGCGAGATATTTGCGAAATCATCATTAATTTCGAGAAAAAAAAATGTTAAATTCCCTCAAAAACATCTAAATCGACCTTTTTGCAGAATTTACTTAATTTTAAAGAAATATATAAAAATCTATTTAGTTCAATCGTGACACGAAAGTATGAATAACACGTCTACCGTTTTATTATTTTAATAAATCAAACCAAATGAGAGTAATCTACGTCTCAACATTGTTAATTTTTTACGGAAATTGTTTTCCGTTCCCCATACATTTTAGTATGGAGCAATACTCTCCCGTAATTTGTTTTACAAAAGAGTACGCACGCGAAAAATTTTCAGTGCCATCCTAGAATTCAAGGTGACAGCACGTCCGTTTGTAATTCGAGCCGAGCTCTCAAAACATCTACGCACAAGGCATAAGGGTGGGTTGCGAGTGTCGTGACATGACTGCATTTTTTCACTCTTCGAACAATAAGACAGACGACTCGGACAGTGACCGAATTGACACATTTTAATTTCAATATTTTTTTCACTGAATATTCGGACACCATCAAATTATTGAAGCTTTTTAGTACAGTCAGATAAAAAGTCTTAAAATGTGGCAAAAAAAGCGTTACCAAAACTATTTGTGACTTTAAGGTGGCATCTTTCGGTAATAAATAACTTTGTGGACTCACCGCTTTGAACTGCACCAAAAAAGTATTCTTCGAAACGCACGAACGATGAAATATAGAGAAGAGCATGAAGGATTCGTAATGAATTTATATCAATAGACGTTTTAAAATTCAGCTGCCCTTATTGTTTATTTATTAAAACTACTAGGAAAGTAGAAATGAACTGCAACTAGGTGCTTAAGCGACTTAGCTCCGGTTTCTGAATTGAGAATTCTAGGATAAGCAGTACTTAAGTAACATTTGAGTACAGAATTGTCAAAAAAATGACGGATTTTAAAGCATTTTTTGACAACTCCGTACTCAAATACTACTTAAGTATTGCTTATCTTGAATTTAATTCAGAAACCGGAGGTAAGTCGCTTAAGCACCTAGTTCCAATTCATTTCTGCTTTCCTGGTAGTTTTAATAAATAAATAACAGTTGAATTTTAAAACGTCTATCGATATAATTTATCACGAATCCTTCGTGCTCTTATGTTTCATCGTTGGTGGGTTTCAAGGAATACGACTGCCAAGGCGCGTATCATCTATGTATTATTAATCCGGTTAAAAACTGTTTTTTTATAACTATAGGCTGGGCGGAGGACGGATTTCCACAATTATTAAGGTATCGTTGAAAGTTTTTTTATCTGACTGTACAAAACAGCTTTTTTTATTGGTGTCCGAATCATCAGTGAAAAAAATATTAAAATCAAAATATGTCAATTTGGACACTGTGTCCGAATATATTGTGAATTTTATACAGGGTAGAATCGTTAAGTGTCAACAGGCGATTATTCCGTCAGTTTAGGAAATATTTCAGAACTTATGGCTAATATCAAAACTAGGGCGCCTAGTCACTAAAATAACATAAATATTTTTGATAAAATTACAGCCATGTCTCGAGAATTTTGATTTTACCTACTTCCGTACATTTAGTATGACATTTTGTTCATGAGATATTCAAGAAGCTTATAATTTTTTTGCATTTTTCATTCGAGCTAAATTGTTTACTGAATGACAGGATTAATAATAACTCGATAAAAAAAATGGATAATATTTCTTTCTTGTAATTGACAAAGTCGGCAACATTTTTTAATTAAACTTTTAATCAATTGAACTGGATGAAAACGAAAAATAATAAGTTACCAAGACTTGCCAATTTTGACGTTTGATAGCTTGTCAGCTAAAGGGTTCTCTATTTCTTGTTAATATATTTTTCTGCATATTATTACTATTTCAGATAGAAATGGGAAAACGTAAAGAAAATTACAAAAGTTTTATCTTGATTGTATGCTTCCGGAAATAACAGATTCAAGATTAGACAGTAAAATGGAAATAAATGAGCCCAATTATTTGATTGGTGCAATTAAAAAACGAGAATCTGAAAGAAAATCAAAGAAACGGAACAGCGAAAATGTTTTATCTGATGTCAGCAGCCCCAAGCGCCAAGCAATAAATAAATGAATTAAAGAAAATAATTTTATCAAGCATTAATTTTTGTATTTATGTACTAAGATGTACCTATAATTTTTTTATAATAAAATATAATTTTAAAATATCAAACTGAGAAAAAAATGTTACTATACCCAGTAATTGAGTTATATATATTAATTGTTTTTCATTACAAATCAATCACACATTATCTCGTTTGAATTTTTATGTTGGCTCTTATCTTCCCTCGCAATATTTACATACCCTAAAATATTCCCAAACAAAAATTATGTGTCATTATATTCGAAAATAGAAACACAGAAAATCGACAATAATACAGTAATCATTATTCTAAGTTTAAATCTGTCAATACCGATTACACTGTGACCCCACCCTTTGTTCACGACACCAATACTATGGGCACGCGTGCCTCCCGGTGCGGTGAATAAATAGCTAATACATTGCGCGTTTTTTGCAACATACTTACTAGTCCTTCAGAAGCGGACGCGCACTGAAGGTTTATTTAACCCGGCGCGCCACAAAATAAACCTTCGGTGCGCTTTTGTTTTTCGGTATGTGTACACTACATTGTGTGATGCAGCTGTATTAGTAGAAAATGTCGAAGTGTGGGTTCAAAAATAAGTTCTCACGCTCGCAAACCTTCCTCTTAAAAGGGATGCCAACACAGATATGGAGTTAAGTAGAAACAGTAAGTTTGTCAAATTGTATTAAAATAAATTTATCCCTTTTTTACATCTATACAGGGTGTTAACGAATTCGTGTAATTCCTTCAAACCACATGATCTATTAATGGTATAGATTAACCCCGCACGGGATTTACATTGAATTAAAATAAAAAAAAGTTTCTTTTTTCCCAAATATTTTTTTATGTGATAGAAAATTTCGATGCCGCATGCCGTGCATAAATGAATGAAGGCACAGCGACACAGCTAACAGGCACGACTAGTCCAATATCGCTCCATACAGTCAGTTTTAACTTGGGACGCTGAAATTACTCAGATACAGAATACAATGGTTAATTTTTAGAAAACTGTTTTTTGTTGATTCTGTAAAAAACCTATGCAGGGTGTGACGACACGCTTGGTGCAGTGGCTAAGCGATTGGCTTCTGCGCTACGGGTCGTGGGTTCGATTCCCACACGGAACAAAAATTTGTATGGTCACAGATGGTTGTTTCGGGTCTGGGCGTTTGTTTGTGAGATTTGTGTCTATAAACGCAACCACGATACAAGAGAAATCTTAGAGTGGGGCAACGTTTTTTTTAAAAAAGAAAGAAAGGGTCAATAAGTGTCACCAGTAGTTCACGCGGTTTGAAGGAATTACACGAATTTGTTAACACCCTGAATACGTATATGAACTGTACATCGTGTATATCTATTTATACATATAATGAATCTGTAAAGTGGTGATTAAAGTATAACAAAAAAAGAATCCATTTCGATCATTTTTAGGGTTCCGTACCTACAGGGTAAAACGGGACCCTATTACTAAGATTCCGCTGTCCGTCCGTCTGTCACCAGGCTGTATCTCATGAACCGTGATAGTTAGACAGTTAAAATTTTCACAGATGATGTATTTCTGTTGCCACTATAACAACAAATACAAACAGAATAAAATAAATATTTAAGGGGGCTCCCACACAACAGACATGATTTTTTTGCCGTTTTTATAGATAATCATACGGAACCCTTCGTGCGCGAGTCCGACTCGCACTTGGCCGGTTTTTTTTTGATTTTTGTCATCAAGGCATCACGTAAAAAGTACTAATGCAATGCAGTTGTCTTTTATAGAAAAAAATTGTGCTTATCTCGAAGTAACATTTAGTTCTTGTTTCATCGTAATTGGTTCGCTCAATCAAAAGATATTATTAGAATTAGAAGTTATCAAGAAGAAAGTTTAGTTATTCATCATCATCTGCCTAGCCTTTTCCCAACTATGTTGGGGTCGGCTTCCAGTCGAACCGGATGCAGCTGAATATCAGTATTTTACATGGAGCGACTGCCTATCAGACCTCCACAACCCAGTAACTGGGTAATACGATACTCTTAGTAAGACTGGTTCTCAGACTTTCTGGCTTCTGACCAACAGTAACGACTGTCAAAGATCTACAAATGACAGCCGGAACCAACGGCTTTACGTGCTTTCCGAGGCACGGAGGAAACTCGCTATGGTAGATGGTCACCCATCCACAGACCAACCTCGGCAAGCGTGGCTTAACCCGGAAGATCGGTCTATGCGGCTGTAATCATTTAGCCACGAGCTCCTCCTAAGAAAGTAACTAAGAAAGTTTAGTTATTGCGACGCAATATTGCTTTCCGACTTCCACGCGGACGGAGTCGCGGGCACAGCTAGTATATAAATGATAAATTCTGTATCTATCTGAAATTCCGTTGCAGTCTGAAAATATGTTTTCCAAAAAAATTTACCATTGATGTACAAAATTTTCTGTGTTATACTGAAAAGTTTAACTAGAAAGTTATTAATTACTTCAACAGTACAATGTGCAGATACGTAGTAGACAAGAATAAATTCGTGTTGACGCAAGACACAACGGACGGACCTCTGCTTCTGTGGGGCCTCGCCCCACGTCTTCTTGAGAGGCCTGTTACAGGTCGGGCGATTGGTCCCCTAACCCGCCGCCCGCAGGCCACACACTAAGGTGGCCGGAGGTCGTCGCGCGCGTCTGCTCTCCCTCCCTCTGCGCTCTCCGCTCCCTCCTTGGTCGCCATCACTTCCTCGCAAAAGGAGGCGACGGCTTCCCACGCACTCTCGCTCCCGAGCATGGACAGAACCACGGCCAGAAGCGAGAGGTCACCACCGACTGCCGCGACTAGTTCACGGCGCCGATTTGCCCACGCAGGGCACGCCTGCAGCGTGTGCAGCGCCGTATCCTCGGAGCAGTCGACGCAGTGGTGACATCCGGGCGTCTGCTCCCGGCCTATGCGACACTGGTACTTCGCGAAACAACCATGTCCCGAGAGCACCTGCGTCAGCCGGAAGCTCTGACCATGTGTCCTGCCCATCTCTACTCTAGTTTCAAAATGCACTTCCCAACGTAATAAAAATTGTACATCATGTGTGGTAAATACAGTTATACTACTACAGTTGAAAGCTCTATGTAAGCCTGTATACTTGTTCCAGAAATGGGGTCACCACAATTATGTGATGTTGTAGGATTTGAAGTCAGTTTGTCATTAATCGCAAATCAACCGGGCAATTTTGGAACGCAGAGACAAACTAGTGAATTTCTTATTATCTACATAACATCACACCTCTATTGCCCGCAGGGTTGGGTAGAAGTGTATAGTACACCCTCATTTCGCCATTATATTTACGTCGCATGTAATAGGGGGCGAGCCTCAGACTCCGAGCTGCTACTGAAAAATTCCACACGGAAAAACCCAATTATATATATAACTAGAGGTCGCCCGCGTGGATGTCCTCTATCGCGTATTCCATATTTTTCGGGATAGTGTAAATCAATCATGATTTGAAAGACACGTGGTGCCATCTATCTACGTTATTATTGTTGTCCTCGGGAACAGTACTTTTTTTCGGGATGAAAGGTACCCTATGTCCGTTTCTGTACACCTGACAACATATATGCAAAATTTCAGGATAATAGGTTCAGTGGTTTAGGCGTGAAAAAGTAACAAACAAACTTACTTTCGCATTTATAATATTGGTTAGGATTAGGATAATAATATGCCGGACCTGGGGATCGAATCTTGGACCTCACGCTCAGAAATCGCGCTTGCGACTACTACACCAACAAGGCAGTATTTTTATCTACGTTGCACTAGATTACGCCTTGTTCAGAAAGAGCTGATCGCATGTTATTAGCCAAATCCCAATCAGTAATTATTCGCACGGTTCACAGTTTCCAGAGGCAAGGATTACTGACTAACTGAGTCGTTTCCACACTCTATTAATGGCCGGTTCCTTTACTCAAAAACCAGTCGTTTTGCTTACCAATAGTAGCATTTTTACTGCCAAACTGAGCATATAAATAGACTCGTAAGCTAATTTTACCTGTGATAGTTACTAACGTATGGGAAGGTCTGCTATGCAAAGCTATGCAGTCTGCTTGATTGTTCTTCTTCTCTCGTGTCAACACGAGCTCCGTGAATAGCTTATGCCGTGGTGAAAAGATTAGCCAGTCAGCAAGGTTGATAGCGGGGCTGACTGCCCAGGGTGCGCCGGACGTACTTAAGTATCGTCACTCGTGGAGGCTCTTTTATGCCCGTTTGTCAAAAGGGCAGGGCAGCGAGGCAGAGTAGTGAGCAGAACAGTACTGCTACTATTTGAACGCGCGTGCTGCAACAGAACAGTTATACTGCCAGAACAGTAAACGCGCGTTCAAATAGTAGCAGTACTGTTCTGCTCACTAGCGATGGGCGATTATCACTAAAACTAATCGACTTAGTCGATTGTTCAGTCCAGTCGATAAAAGTCGATAACAATTGATGTTAGTCGATTGTTATCGACTAACGGCGCGCAGCAGGCGACAATCACTGATACGGTTACCGTATCAACTTTGACTACTAATTTAATTTATATTGAATTGTGGTGCAGCGTACGTATTACTATACTCGTACTACTAAATAAGTAATTATTAAAAAGTGGTGCGTGCGCTGCCGCTGCGCCACAATTCAATAGTTAAAAATCCGTGCGCCACTACTTACAAGTACAACTGCAGTTATTATGCGATTGGCGCTAATAGATTATTTAATTCTGTCTTTTACTGTCTCAGTTTACATTTAGTAGTTCGTCGATTGTTGTTCGAATAATTATGGTGAGGAATTACTAAATCGAATGCTCGACTGAATCGAAAATTGTGCTGTTGCAGCACAATTTTCGATTCAGTCGATTGTTTTGTTTGCAACAATCGCCCATCGCTACTGCTCACTATTTAGGGGAGCAATAATGCACCATCTTAATTTTAAACAATAATTGACCATTAAATTATCTGTACTTTTTCTTTGGTTTTAATATTTTATTTGATGTAATTTCACTATTCCCGAATTATTTTTCGGAAGTGGTGTTACAATTCGCTAGACAGGCGTATATACAACACATAAGCACAATATCAACAACAAATACCTATTTATCCAATATTTCTCCAAAGCACAGTGTGTCCGGAGTTTATTCGTTCGGACGTGGTCATACGGGACGGACCCGACAATTCGGACGCGGCCCGAAAGTGGCCCACGCGTATGAAAACAAACGGCCAGTACGTGTTTTGCTTGCTGTTGCTGATGTACGAAATTTGGATACGATATTATATTTATTTAAATCTCCCTTAAAACTATCATTGCAGATTAATACCTAATGTGATACCTAATGTGGCCTTGGTCCACCACGCTGGACTGGTGAGGGTTGGGGAACTACATTCCGAATTTTTTAGAACACTCTTAGGTTTGCAGGTTTACTAACGATGATTTCCTTCACCATTAACGCAAGCGATAATTAAATTCTGATCTCTACATGAATTCTAAAAATCTGAGATGCAGATGGAGATCAAACTCAGACTCCGCTACATGGAAGGCAAGTTTTCAACCGCTAGGCTATATTTAGGAATAGACTTAGATATGGAAGTCTGTTTTTTTGCCTAGCCTTTTCCCCTTGTTGGGAAACCAGATGCGGCTGAATACCAGTATTTTACACGGAGCGACTGCCATCAGACCTCCACAACCCATTTACTGGGCAATACTGATATCCTAAGGTTAGACCGGTTCTTCTTGTTCGTGTCGTTGGCACGACAATTATTATATTTTGTTAGCCCAGAACATCGCCACTTACACGGCGCCATCGGTTGCTGCGCAGAAATCACTCTGGCTGTAGGTTGTTGGGCTCAGAGGATAGGATAGGAGATGGGGCATAATTTGCAGTGCAGCTCCACATCCACACCCCGCTGCTGTTTGGTTCAGGTAGCCCCACTTGACGAGGTTGGAGTTACATCTTCCCACTTGAGATCGGAGGCGATTCAGGGATTTCCAGATGAGCCACGGAAACTTAGATCCAGCAGGAAAATGCTCACTTGGCGGTAAGTAGTGAGTGGGAGGGGGACAGGCATCTCTCCACAGTTTACGTCGGGCGTCGGCCGGTTTCCTGACAGGGACGCCACGGATTTTAAAAAACTATGCCTGCTTTTAAGCGGTTGTGTTGGCAGTTGAGCGCCATATAGAGGATGTCTGGTGTCCGACTCCTGTTTGAGTTTCTCCACTGCGCTTGTAATCTCTCTTCTAACATGTGGTGGTTAGACCGGTTGTTGTTGTTAGATAGGAAAATCTATTCCTTTAAATAAAAGACCCGATTACCGAGTACCAATTTAATACCACATCCATCCAACCAGCTCAGCATGATTCGATGTTCGTTCACAAGTAAGCAAGCACAGTTGATCTCACGCAAAGCCAGCTTGTTTAGACCATTGCATGTGTAACTACCTATTTTATAAGGCTGCCTCATCCCATATTCTGAGGACACGCCGAACTCTCTAGAAAAATAGAAAGTAACCATGTACCCGGTTTATTTAAATCCGTTTTTATATTTTCGATATGGTTTTATTAAAGAAAGGTGTTATCTTTGTGTAAAATCGTAATGAACTCGTATTTGTACATTGAATATTTTTTGTTAAGAAATTACTGAGAGTATCTTGTAATATCGGTTCGATGTATCGGGGATTTTGTGATAATGTTTTTGAGATTTTGTTTCGACGCTATCAGTGTAATACATTGTGTGTAATAATAATAACCGATATTGACATAATCACCACGCTTAGTAGACGTACTGGTGATAGCAATCTGTTGTTATTAGCAAACAGGAGAACTCTCAGGAGATGTAGTGCCACCGACGCTGGAGCGACGACACGTTGAATCTTTCTCAAAAACGAGTTTTTAAAATTCCGAAGAAGAAAAACTGATAAACCAGGTGGCCCAATATCCTGCACTGTACGATGCATCTAACAAAAACAAAAGGTACAAAAGTAAATCGCGATCGCTAATCCTAAACAGGTCATACATCTTGTCTCACGGAACATTCAGAACTAAGTGGAGTACGACGTGTCGTCTGTTGTAGCCATCTGCAGTTTGGTTCGGCATCATGACTGCAGCGACATGACGATGACGCTGCGAAGTGTCGGTGGTCGGCTACGAACTCGTACCTTTATCTTTCTGTAAACAACAGTAAGTGTTTCCCATAAAAATACTATGAATTCCGTTATCTTGGTTAATTTGCAGTTTACCGCACCTATAGGCAGGAATATTGCACGAATTGTAAAAAACCAACAAGGAAAATAGGTTCTCGTAGTTAAATGGAATGATTCTTATAAGTATCTGTTTGTTTATTTGTATGTATTGTAAAGACATTTTAAAGTGTTTCCTGTGGATGGAACTCATCCCAGTTAGATGACTACCATACTTTGTTTGGGAGTATACTCCATTTCATATAACATTTAACAAAAGTGGCCCTTCAAGACACGAATATCTTTTGAACCATTTCTTCAAGTAAAGTTTTAGCTCATCTTGATTGACCGTTTAAGTTGATAAAAACATATTGCTGTGTTCCCTGCAGCAAGCAAATATGTTACTTATTTCTATACATTTCGTTTTAAAAATCGGGTCTTAATTGTCTAATGTTATTTTATAGGGAGTGCCTCCGCTGCCGGCGCCGGTTGCCATTACGAGTGCCGGCGCCGGGTGCCAAACTGGCTGCCGGCTCCGCGCTGACTACATACACTGTTTTTTTACACCTTCAAGGCCTCTTCAAACTCTTCATGAGATCATTATTCGTCACCCGCAAACATACTCATGCCATGTAATAAAGATCTATACCTCCTTTTTGATGAGTTAAGTACGGGCTCTTAGAGGCCTCGCACACGGCGACTTTTTGTAGCGATGCAGTAGCGATGCTGTCGCGCATGTGTATCGATACAGCCGCGATGCTGTCACTGGCTGTGTACCTTCTCCCAGATTCTGTACGCGATAGTAGCGATGCAGAAGCGCGTTCTCAAAACGCGCGACAGCATGGCTACAAAAAGTTGCCGTGGGCGAGGGGCCTTACACACCACGTTTTTTTCAGGCGCTGTCGACGCGCGTCGCACGCAACTATAACGCGCTGCAAACGCGATGTTATCGCAACCAATTTACCTATTCACACGTTCATAAAATTGTAGTATGCAGACGACGACTTTTTCGCGAGCTGTCGACGTGCTCGTAACGCCGAGTTACATCGATACAGACGCGCTGGCACAGCGCGTCTCTTTAACTGCAGACACATACGTACAGCGCGTTTTATTTTGCAAGGAGAGTTGCTCACGCGCGTCTGTAGCACGATACACGCTCCTTCGCACGCGTGCTATACGCGTTTTACTTTACAAGGAGAATTGCTCACGCGTGTCTGTAGCGCGTTTCTCGTGAGTTTGCAGCGATGCAATCGCAAGTAATTTGCCTATTTCAAGTTTAGCAGCGTCGACGGCACCGGAAAAAAACGTGGTGTGTAAGAGCTCTAAGAAGCAGTGAACGCCTAGCGGTTGAACGTTTGCCTTCTATGCAAGAAGGCTGTAAGTTCAAAACAGTTCGAAACAGCTGACTTTTCGAATTTGATTATCACTTGTGTAAACGATAAAAGGAAACACAGCGATTAAACCTGCACATCTGAGAGAGTTCAAAATACATAGTTCTCGCTAATATAGTCCGCCAACCCGCGCCAGGAGGCCTACTCCCTAAGTCCGTCAACGAAGTTAGTCGCCCGTCCGAAAGTAGCCCGAAATGTAGGAGTGAACAAAACAAGTGTCAAGTTCAACTTTTCGGACGGGCAAATACACATCGGTAGCAGGAACAACTAGCAAATCTTGTTGTCATTCATTTTTAGTTCGGGCCCCGATACAATCGTATGTCCGTAGGTGATAGGAAGTAGGAAACGCTCGTAACTAATGCCGAAACCACGGACTTCGTGCTTAGGGAGTAGACCCCCAGGCCAACGTGGTGGACTAAGGCCTAAACCCTTCTCATTCTGATAAGAGGCCCGTGCCCAGCAGTAGGATTACAATAAGCTCATTACATATGATACCTACATAAACTCACGCTTTATTCCCATGAAGGTAGGCAGAAACTATAGAACGCCACATGCTACGATCCTTACATACTCCTTTCGCTTCGTCCACGGTCATACATCTTGTCATACACGCACGCCGGTTGAGAGTACTACGCACCTGTCCTTTTTGAAGAATAATTATGAGTATTAATTATATTTTTTGTGAGACACATTCATATTTATGATTAGTTACGGTCTACTCATGTGCATCTTTCGAGATTACCCCACTAGTTTCGGACCCAAACGGACCATTCGACAGTGCGAAATGGCTCTTAATCATGAACTGAACCCGCAGCAAGGTCGAGAGTTGAGTCAAGTTCGAAAAATGCACGTGAGTAAACCGTAAAAATGAGTACTGAAATACGAGTTTAAAAATAAACGGAATAATGGAGTGCGAATGTACTTAAAAAGGGGGAATGTTTATTTTATACTCATTGCTGATTGATTAAAACAATAAACTAACTGAAACCACCACTTGATGCGCAGTAAAACTTTAACTTAAAAACAAACTTCAATTTTATCTCATTTAAAATGGGAGCTAATAAAACTCTCACCTGAAACTTTCTTATGGCCATTGAAAGAAGGTTGATAATTGCGCAACAAATAAAACACTCAGACATTGGATGAATGCGACTAAAACAATGAAACCGAAACTTCCGTAGCTGGATCAGAATAAGTTTTTTCTAATTAGAATCCGATGAATTGGCCCTTTTGCGAGCGGCACTCGATTGGAGTGCCGAAGTAATTAGTGACTCCGTTTTCTAATGAAATTCTGGGGATGGTACCATTCTTTCTCGTTTTACATATTGAGGCTTGATGAGATTTTTTTGATAGTTTCTTTTTAAATCTTTTGTCTGTCACATCAGAAGCGGGATTTGTTTGGGGCGAATTCGTACACAGAATATGGAAATATAAAACCGATTTACTGATTACGAAATTTGAATGCGAATTATTTGAAGTGAAGACGACCAACGCGAAAAACAAAATCGGATCATTAAATTCAAAGTGAAATAGAGCAATTAGAATTGCCAGACTTCAAACTATGGACAGACAAACATGACAGATCAAAGGAGATGTTTCAGAAATGTATGGAGCCTGGGCTAGTACCATGTACACTATATGTAAATATAGCTCGACAATAAAGTAACCGTTTTTTAATGTTATTTTTTATAATTTTACTTCGTTTAATTGTATACTCAAGATATTTTGGTCAAGGAGAGCAACACAACACATAAAAATATGGCGGATCAAAATTATGTGAAATGTCATTTTGACAACTGTTGGCATGTCAATGACCCAATAGTGTTTATTTCTTGTGTACTTACTTAACCTATCAAAGTTATTTATAGACGTAAATACCTGGATTTCGTTATAATAATAATAAAATAGAACTACAGGTGTGAAATGAAACGAAAAATTAAACCTAGGACTGTCAAAGTTGTCAAACTCATGTCAATGTCAAACACAACTGTCATGGCTTCCAGAAAAAAAGGGTTATCGTATTAAAAAACGTTCCCAAATAATAATTCCAGTAAAAGAGTACTCTTCTTCAAATAAATTTATTTGTATTTTATGGAAATCCCCTATTTTTTTTCCTATTTTTCTATATACTGTACATAGTGGTGGTCCAAAATCAAACATCTCCTTTACTAAAACAGCAGAAAAAAAGAGGCATTGCTATTATTATTGGTATGATTTGAATTGATGGTATTCAAATTGGTGCGCTGAATGGAATGTCTAAAGTGAGGAATACAACGCCGAAAGCCTAGTTTCAGAGCGGCAAAGTTATTTACACGCACTGTGTATAAACAAACAACACACAAAGGCATCAAAACAAGTCATAATGCCATTGAAACTGCTTCAGTTCTCACATACAGGTCACAAAATCCAGTGACCTTTGAGGTCACTTTCCGTCAATCACTCAAGTTGTTTATGCAACAAAACAGAATAGAAATACTTAATCGAAAATCAGAAGCATTATAAAGAAAAAAGATAAAACACAATGCGTGTTCTATTGTAATTTTAGAGGTCATATAAATAAAATAATTTCAGTTCAATAACAAGTATAATAGGACAGTTATAGGCTGTTATTTGATATTTATCTGTGGCGCATGGGGAAGGAATACTAATACTTTTTTGGCGCATGCGGTGTACAAGGATGTTGCCGATGTTGGCTACGTAATGTTGCTTGGTTTTGTATCTACACTTTTTTTTATCGTGTCAGCAAGAGCTTTGCGAGAATAGCTCATGCTGTGGTGAAAAGATTAGCTAGTCAGCAAGGTTGGTAGCGAGGCTGACTGCCCAGGGTACACCGGCCGTACTTGAGACAGACTCCAGGCTGCTACTGAGAAATTCCACACGGTAAAACTCAATAACACTTTCCCCGACCTAGGGATCGAACCCAGGACCTCAAGCTCAGCAGCCGCGTTTGCGACCACTAGACCAACGAAGCAGTAATATAGAAGATTTATAACATTATAAATGCAATAGTAAGTTTGTCTGTCCGCCTGTTTGTTTCTTCTTCACGACTAAACTACAGAACCAATTTTGATAAAACTTGGCACAGTAGGAAAAGCCTAAAATCTAGATCCGGTCGTCCGGGATACGATTACGTTTTGATTTGATGGTGATTAATACGAAAAGAAGATTTCGAAAATAAATCGTCGAACAATGGCGAACGAATGCTACGGGACGCTGTGAATTTCAAACCGAAAATTCCAAACCGAATGCTGCGGGACCTTGATTGTGACGACACGACTTGATGATTTAAATTATGAAGAACGAATGCTGCGGGACGTTGATTATTTAAATTTTAATAAGAAGACGTATTAAAGCTGTAATTAATATTTTATCACATTAAGAAGTAAGAAGACGAAGTAAAGAAGAAAGACTAAGGTGTGAAATTTTGATTACTAGCTTACTAAACACAAACGATGCCGCCGAAAAAAGATAAAGACGATGAAGAGAGTTACAGACCCTCAGAATCAAAGATATCCTTCAGTGATTTGGAGAAATCTATGATATTGTTTACTGGTGATGACACATATCCAATTTCCATCTGGATCCAAGAATTTGAGGATACTGCAGATGTTATGGAGTGGTCCAAGATTGAGAAACTTATTTATGGAAAAAGACTACTTGGCGGAACTGCTAGACTATTTCTTCGATCGATGGGTAGCGTGAAGGATTGGGAAACTCTAAAGAAATCCCTCAAAGAAGAATTTGGTCCCAAATTAAATAGCGCCATCGTTCATAAGAAACTTGCTTCGCGTAAGATGAAAAGTGAAGAAACATTCCAGCAATATTTTTTGCACATGAAGGAGTTGGCTTTACATGCTTGTGTAGAAGACGAAGCTCTCATGGAATATGTTATTGATGGCATCCGTGATTCTGAAACGAATAAAGCTATATTGTATGGCGCCAAAAATATAAAGGAATTCCGTGCCAAATTAGATTCCTATAGCGATTTAAGAAAAAGAATTGATAAGAGAAATACCATTCGACAACATAATTCTTCGACTTCAAGCTCGTCAGCTGCCGATAAAGGACGTAAATCAATTACTAAAAGATGTTACAATTGCGGCGACACAGATCATCTGGCACCCGCTTGCAAAAAGGGCGTTAAGTGCTTCAGATGTAACGAATTTGGTCACAAAGGAACTGAATGTTCTGGTCAGGCTAAGAAATCTCTAAACGTCCATAACCAGAAAGAGGAAGTGAAGACTCTTTTTAAGAAGATTAAGATTAATGGAGTTGAGATGACCGCATTAATAGATACCGGGAGTGACGTGAACTTGATAAAGACTACTAAATTAGCCGATTTTGAACAAGATAACCCGAAATATGAGGCCGATTCTAAAATATGTTTGACTGGTATTGGTAAAAAAGAAATAAACACAGAAGGATATTTTACGGCTAAATTGCAAATAGATGATTGTTTTGCTGACGCTATTTTTCACGTAGTACAGGATGAAGCAATACCTGTCAACTTAATACTCGGCAATCCAATACTTCACGATTTTAATATTGACTTTACATCAGATGGTATTACAGTAGGAAAAAATACACACCTTACGCTACTTACCGAAGAGAAGAATTCACACGACGACTATGATATAGAAGGTACAATATTTTCTGAAAACATAAAAAAGATGATTGAAAACTATAAAACTACTGAAGCTAAGAAAGAAAGTAATGTTGAAATGAAAATAATTCTTACCGATGAAACGCCAATTTATCAGAATCCCCGCCGATTGTCACCGCTGGAAAAAGAAATTGTTAATAAACAGATTGAAGAATGGATGGAACAGAAAATTATCCAACCTAGTAAGTCCGATTTTGCAAGTCCTATCGTTTTGGCTAAGAAAAAAAATGATCAATATCGACTGTGTATCGACTATAGAAGACTGAATAAGAAGATAATAAAAGAAAGATTCCCATTGCCTTTAATAGAAGATCAATTAGATCAATTAAAAGAAGCAAAACTATTTACATCACTGGATTTAAAAAATGGATTTTTACACGTGAACGTCCACAAAGATAGCCGGAAGTATACCTCCTTCGTAACGCCTCAAGGGCAATACGAATTTACGAGAATGCCTTTTGGACTCTGCACAGCGCCATCTGTATTTCAAAGATTCATAAATAACATTTTTCAAGATTTCATATCCAAAGGGGTTGTTCTCGCTTATCTTGATGACTTGATAATACCCTCGAAGACTGAAGACGAAGGATTTATAAAATTAAAGGAAGTATTAGGAAGAGGTGAAGAATTCGGATTGGAGTTTAATTGGGCAAAGTGTCACTTTATGAAGAAGGAAATAGAGTATTTGGGTTACATCATCAGTGACAATAAAGTCCAACCCTCTAAAGAAAAAATTAAAGCAGTATCAAGATTTAAAACGCCTAAAGATGTCAAGTCATTACAATCATTTCTCGGCCTCACTGGCTACTTCAGGAAATTTGTTAGAAATTACTCATTAATCGCTAGACCGCTTTTTAACATTTTACTTTGATGAAAGCTGTGAGAAAGCGTTTATAGAGCTGAAAAATATTTTGTGTAGTTCGCCTGTCCTCCGTATCTATAATCCGAATTTCGAAACGGAGTTACACACGGACGCAAGTGCGAAAGGTTTTGGAGCCGTACTCCTACAGAGAAACCCAGAAGACAACCAGATGCATCCTATACACTTTATGAGCAAAAAGACTACACCGACTGAAGAAAAGTATCACAGCTATTATTTAGAAATTTTGGCAATAGCAGAAGCGATAAAGAAGTTCCGAGTTTATCTGCTTGGCATACACTTTAAGATTGTTACTGACTGCACTGCATTAACTATGACTTTACAAAAAAAAGACTTACCTCCACGAGTTGCTCGTTGGGCCTTACTGCTTGAAGAATACGACTACGAAATCGAACACAGGCCAGGTTTAAGAATGAAGCACGCGGACGCGTTGAGTAGAAACCCTGTTTGCCTGATACTTACTGAAACCACCGTTCGTATTAAGAAAGCACAAGATGAAGATGCACAGATTGACCTAATAAAGAAAATCCTGGAAAAAGAAAATTATAAAGATTACATTATTGAAAATGGTATACTTACCAAAGAAAAAGACGGAAGAAAGCTAATTGTAGTACCCAAGAAGATGCAATACGAAGTTATAAGAAATAATCACGAAAAAGGGCATTTTTGTATTAATAAAACTGAAGAATTAATCAATCGAGAGTATTTTATTGAAGATGTAAAGAGAAAAATAAAAAAAGTTATAGATAACTGTATAGAATGCATCCTAATATCAAATAAAAGAGGAAAGAAAGAAGGATACTTACATCCGTTAGATAAAGGAGAAGTGCCCTTGTCAACGTATCATATTGATCATCTTGGTCCACTTACTTCAACGAATAAGAATTATAAGTACATTTTGACTGTTGTCGACGGTTTCACTAAATTTACTTGGATCTATCCCGTCAAAACACTGACGACTGAAGAGACTCTGAGCAAACTGATGTTACAGCAACAAACGTTTGGCACACCACAAAGAATCATATCCGATAGAAATGCTGCATTCACGTCGAATGAATTCCAAAATTATTGCAAAGAAGAAAATATTGTTCATTATACTATAACTACTGGTCAACCTCGAGGAAACGGACAAGTTGAACGCATCCATCAAATTATTATTGAGGTTTTAAGCAAGCTTAGCATCGCCGACCCTACTAAATGGTATCGTAATGTTGCATCTGTTCAATGTGCCTTAAATGGTACTTTTCAAAGAAGCATAGGAATGACGCCATTTGAACTGCTTATCGGAGTAAAGATGAGAAACAAGGATGATGAAATATTAAAATTAATTGAAGAAGAAAGCATTGCGAGCTATAACGAGAAGAGATCCGAACTTAGAGTTAAAGCAAAAGAATCTATACAAAAAATACAAACTGAAAATAGAAGAAGTTATAATAAAAACAGAAAAGAAGCTAACCAATATGATATTGGTGATCTAGTCGCTATAAAGAGGACTCAGTTCACACAAGGTAGCAAGTTATATCCAAAATTTTTGGGGCCTTATGAA
Organism: Amphipyra tragopoginis; assembly: GCA_905220435.1. Lineage (NCBI taxonomy): Eukaryota > Metazoa > Arthropoda > Insecta > Lepidoptera > Noctuidae > Amphipyra > Amphipyra tragopoginis. The sequence continues at coordinate 3,917,459 of HG992003.1, read as the reverse complement.
GTTGTCCTGAAAAAACGTAATGACAGATACGGAGTAAAGAAAGTTGGTCATAGTGAAGGCCCGATCAATACAACTAGCTCAGCTGATCTGATGAAACCTTGGATGAGCCAAGATTCAGATTCATCTGGGTCAGATGAAGAAGCAGGATGACCGTGTGGTATAATAAGTTAGTCCGTAGAAGGTTTTATTTTAATTTGTTTATTTTTTTTAGTGTACCTGTTGAACTAGAGTTTGGTTGAGATAGTAACACTGGACAGGTCCGTCAATCAACGGCGACAATTTGGAGACGTATTTTTTCTGTCGAAGCAAATTAAATTAAAGAACAAGAAATATCAAGTTTCAAATCATTTCACGTGCTAGTATCCCACAACTTTTGCCGGATCCAGGACAATTTACTAAAGTGACCAGTTGATTTTTTTTTCATGCCACTGAAATAATACATGACGGCGGGAGCGACGGCTGAGCGATAGCACCGTCATCATCTTGATTGCGTGGTACAGGGTCCATAGCGTAGAAAGCGTAGGATAATAATTTAAATGCAGTTCGTTCGAGTTATAACTTCACTTCATTATTTTTAATCACAAATTACTAATTAATTCGGTAAACAGACAGTTTCGTTATGGAGAAGTGTCCTGGGTGGCGTCCCGAATCAAACTGTCCCCGCTGCACGATCCCCACTCTCCAAATCGACTCTGTCCACGTGACGTCATTACAATAACAAGTGACGTCACGGTGTTTACCACCTCCTTAGTACTATAATAATCAAATGAAGATCTTATTATTGATCGATATCGTTTTCCACGACACGGCCATCCCGACGAGTTACACGCCCTCGTGTATACCTGTAACAAAAAAAAACAACTTGGTAGTATGCTTGCAACCTCGGCCAACCTGACCGTGACATGAGAATACAATGATTGCCTACTCATTACTTAACTACTAAACTTCTAAATCATTCTAACAATTCACAAACAAAAGATTCCTCCGAGCCTCAAAAATAACCAAATGTTTGTAATAACATAATGAGATAACATACACCGTTCATGGCCCGGCCGCCTCAGCAGCTAGTGACAAATCCACCATTTGCCACCCATATCGTCATCACCTCATGTGATACGACCAACACTTCATCTTGAGTCTGCGACTCCCCGGTTAATACAAGACCGGCACACAACAATAGTCTCCTTTGAGACCCGGGTCCCCGCCACACCACTAGCTGCCCATCGCTCCCTGAACAACTCACAAGTGAGTTGCAGTTACGACTACAGACTAGTGCGTGCAGTGCGACCAAAATAGCCACCGGTATGTGTTCTCTCTACTAGTGGAGGCACCCTCCTCACTATCTTCAACGTCAGACAAATCTTAACTCGGCAAGTACATCACTTAGAGGAACCTTTCGTATGCGATCATGAGCGTACTTATAGGTCCTATTACCAGTTAAAGATTTCATCATATAACGATCACCATCAAACAACTCTACAATTTTGAACGGTCCCTTATATTTGGGGTCTAGCTTCGTCTCATTTCTTTCTTCATTATGAATCAAAAGTAATTCACCAGTATTAAACTTCACTAATTTAGCTTTATCCCTATCAAATCTAGATTTCTCGTAACTAGCACTCTTTCTATATTCGCTGCCGCTTGCTCTCTTGTCTTGTTAATGTCTATTTGCGGTTCAGAATCATCAAAACTTAAAAGACTTAATGGCCTAGCTACGCGCCCAATCAAAAGCTCAAGCGGACTCGCCCCTGTTACACGATGAACAGAACAATTTAGAGCAAGTTGTACATCCTCTAAGGCTTCCTGCCAAGACAAAGCAAGATTATGTGATTCACAAAAATCTTTAAAATCCTTGTTTGCAAAGCATCGACCTTGATCTACAATAACTCGAGTCGGAGCTCCAAACAGGGACACACTAAATTTAAGGGCTCTAATAGCGCTAGCTGAATCGATGCCAATAGTGTGGTACATAAGAACAAACTTAGTGAAAGCATCGATTAAAACTATGACATGTTACTAGTAAAACCTTGTTTTAAAATTTCCCGGCCAATCATCTCATTATATTTCAAACAATTATCGGCAAACACATGAAATAAAACGCGTAAACAATTAATGCCATCAATTAACACGTCGCAAAGAATTTGTTCAGTACAATCTACATTAGCAAAACCTCTACCCCGTATACGAATAATCGCGAATGTGCGTTCACCTATGAAGTTACGACTGAGACAGATTGTTTAACAAGAAAGCATTCGGCACCAGAGTCAAAATAAAAATAATACGACTCACCAGATAGTTGCAATTGTCCACAAGCACGAGCTACTTTGCAGTTATCGACGCGTCACTCCGCTACCGCGTCGCCTCCGCTGCTGTAGCCCAGTGCAGGCGCGCCGCCTGCGCCCGCGTTGCCACGCCGCTGACAATTTGATGCAATGTGCCCGTTCTCTCCACAACGAAAGCAAATCACTCGTTTACTGGTTCCAGGTGCGCCAATGAGATTCAGATCCCACTTCTGATGACGGCGGGAGCGACGGCTGAGCGATAGCACCGTCATCATCTTGATTGCGTGGTACAGGGTCCATAGCGTAGAAAGCGTAGGATAATAATTTAAATGCAGTTCGTTCGAGTTATAACTTCACTTCATTATTTTTAATCACAAATTACTAATTAATTCGGTAAACAGACAGTTTCGTTATGGAGAAGTGTCCTGGGTGGCGTCCCGAATCAAACTGTCCCCGCTGCACGATCCCCACTCTCCAAATCGACTCTGTCCACGTGACGTCATTACAATAACAAGTGACGTCACGGTGTTTACCACCTCCTTAGTACTATAATAATCAAATGAAGATCTTATTATTGATCGATATCGTTTTCCACGACATACATATTTTTTATTTGTTGCAGTACACACATGAACTGCAGAGTACCAGGAATTCATAATCGTAATAGAAGAGGAATAATGTTGTGCCGTCCCTACCTAGCTTGTAGTAAGGGCAGGGAGATGATGACATTAGGTGCCTCATAGCTGCACCAATACGATATCTAGTTCAGCATTTACCGGGCAGCTGGTGCCTACCACTGGTTTTCCACTTTAGGTCGTCAGAGCCGCATCGGCCGATGCATAAGGTTAACATTTCGCGAAGCCGGTGTGTTGTGCACACCCATTTATTTACACTCGGGGTTCAATTCAAACGTAACAAATATCAATAGCGTGCGATGTGAACCTCATTACGAGTCGAGTGCTCCAACATGCACACTGCGCCACCTGACAAATGTGTACTAGGACAATAAGGGAGAAGCTGATAGCGGACAATGATTGGAGGAACCATTTTTCTTTTCATGGGCAAAGAGAAAAGAAAGGAAATAAATATTATTCAGCCTAAAATAAAAAAAGGAGTGCCTCCGCTGCCTGCGCCGGTTGCCAAACTGGCTGCCGGCTCCGCGCCGACTACATACACTGTTTTTATACACCTTCAAGGCCTCTTCAAACTCTTCATGAGACGATTATTCGTCACCCACTTTAATTTTCACAATAAAAACAAATGAAAAACTTAGGGCTGAATTTTCAATCGTGAGGTAACTTTTATCTGGGGAATATGTTTGACGTTTTGACAGCTTTCGTATAGAAAATATGTCAAACCGCTATATTTATTCCTTAGATAAAAGTTATCTGATGATTAAAAAATTGGCCCTTACCATGTTTGTAAGGTTGTTTTGGTTTCCAAAGCAGAGTCAACGGAGCCCCGCCGAGCGGGGCTCCTATTTCTGTCTGCAGGGTTTAAAGTAACCTAACACGAATGGGATGATGTGGGCTTATTGTTCAATTGGTTTGGTTTTGTTATTTGTGGGTATATTTAGTAATTTAAAGTAAAATGAATATTTCACGATGAAAGTTTTTTTTTTATCTTTACCATCAGGAACTTTTTATGGAACAAGTAGGAAATTGGGTGAACTGAAATAAATTATGATACGTGGTTGATGAGCACTTGGCTGCTGCGCAAAGGTCGCAGGTACGATTGCCGCACGGGACAAGTATTTATAGGACCTATAGATAATTGTTCGATGTCTTTGTAGATTTGTGTTTGCAACCTATATCATACAGGAGAATTGCAAAAGAGGGGCAATTTTTTTTTTAGATACGTCTCCACATTTTATTTCATATACTTACTTTACTGTAATATTTCCTTCTCGCTTCAACGTGTGACTTACACCAAGATTCACTTTACGGCTGCAAGTTTAGCTCAAACTGCGAATACCTTAGTAATACAACGCCGCAGAACTGTGTTTTGAATGCAACAAATCCAGGCGAATAGGTTTGCCATACTATAAATACTAGAAAAGATAAACCACACACCTGTTTATTTTTTATCTGCATTTATTTACGTTTAATGTACTGTGAAAATAACTGCACCGATCATACGATTTGCGACGTTAAACTAAGCTTACCACGGTCAATCCGTGGATGGGTGACCATTCGTTACACATCGAGACACCTCCGTGCCTTTGAGAGTGCGTTAAACTGTCGGTCCGTGTCATATGATAAGTGATATTTATTTCTGTAAATAAATCTGTTACAGACACTTTTACAAGTCATTTTTTTATGTTTTTTTAAGACTAGATGGCGCCGGCATTTCCTATCTGACTAGCTTTGAGAAGAAAAGCCGAAACAAACTCAGAGGTCAAGGTCTCTTTTAAAGTCCAGACATTGTAGTATCAAAAACTATGCGAGTATAACAATGTAGGGCAACGTCTGGAATGGCCTTTTGAGGAAAGAGCCATAACAGCTTTGAGTCGACCTGTCCAAACTGACGGTACGCATGCATCAGCCATCGCGTAGCTCAACGTTATTTTAAGGAGCTCAACGACCCGACGCACGACGCCACCAATCAGCAAGACATTTGCGTAGGTCACAAGAGACACTCAAAACCGCCAAATACTTATGAATACCAATGGCAGTCGTTACGGGTAGTCAGAAACCCGAAAGTCTGACAACCGGTCTAAACTTAGGATATCGGGATTACCCAGTAACTGGGTTACGGAGGTCTGATGGCAGTCGTTCCGTTCAAAATATTGGTATTTAGCCGCATGTGGGTAGACGGGAAGCTGACCCTAACATAGTTGGGAAAAGGCTAGGAGGAAGAAGTACAGCCAAAATAGGTGTAGAGTAATTCACTGTTTTAGTCCGTGAATCATTATTGCTTTATAGTTTCGTAGAAAAGTCCCTTCATATCTCGTGTCGATACAAGCTATATGAGAATAGCTCATGCCGTGATAAAAAGATGAGCCAGTCAGCAAGGTTAGAAGCGAGGCTGATTGCCCAGGGTGCGCCCGACGTACTTGAGTATCGTCACTCGTGAAGGATCTTTAAATGCACCCTGGGGCCTAATTCTCCTAAAATAAATCTTGTTAGATCACAACCGAACCAAGGCCGAACCGTTCATTCAGACAGTTCTCAATTTCAAAAGCTATCAAATTGTTTGACACAAAAAACAAAATCAATCATTTTGAAAGTTTTCGAAAACAAAAACTGACTGACGGTTGTGGTTCGATTGCGTTTGGCAACAATTTATTTGAGGTGAATTGGGCCCCAGGTCTGTTTATCTGGACGGCGCTACGTGTCTTAATAATATCATCTTCATCAAAATTATGTATGTGTAGGTAGTTAAAGCCACCCACACGTGCCTTAAGCACTAACATTCATTGTTATGAGTTCTATTATATCTAGAGAAAGCTTGCTGTGCTAAAAATGTCCAGTTCGGACTTGTCTCATAGTCACCATAGCCCCGTTGATTTGCATTAACGCCGCTGTTGCTCAGCAAAATGTTCCGGGAATTCTACAAATTTGTGGACACAGTACGCACTTTACTACAGTTTATGAGTTTAGTTACAATTAAAACGATGCATAACCTAGTTTAAATTCATACTGCAGTTGTAAAGAAATTCCCGCTTTTGTTTTAATCTCAAATTGCTGAACCGAAGCGTAATAATTGTCGCATACTGCAAGGCATGCAGTAATTTTCGGACTTTGGGCACTGAAAAGAGACAATCGGGTACATTTATATCTCAAGAATGTACAGATTTTAAAGAATAGCAAAATGAAGCTGACTTTTTTTGGAACGAGTTTGCTTAAGAAAAATATTTTTTGGTAAATATTTTCTCTCTTGCAAAAACATCCTGTCGATTTTCCTTAACATAAAAATCATTTAATATTCATATTTTCAGCTATATCCCAAGATTTTACATACTTGATAGGCACAAAAAATAGTATGAAAGTCAACAATATTATTTGAGGAGAAATGTCTCATTGCACACTACCGGGTGTAATAGAGGGAGGACCGAAAACTGAAACATTAATTTCTGCTCATCATTTAGAATTTAAAACGAAGTGAAAATTTTATTCAGAATTTTCCGAATTTACTGTAGATATAATTGGTTGCATTTCAATTAATATTTTGAAACGTAAATAAACTACGTGTAAAACTTTACCAAAAATTGACACAATGACATCAGTTCATTTTTTTTTTATTGAAAACCCGTTGAAAATATCAACATCATTTTCAGTTTTATTTCGATTTACAAAAAAAAAAAACATTTTATTTTTTCAACACCCTATATTTTCTGATACAATTAGTTTAAACCAGAGAAATGTAAAATGAGTGAAAATGTAAATCGCAAAATTCGGAAAATTTCGACTTATTTTTAACTAGGTTTTGCCCGCGGCTACGCTCAAGTTAATTAAAAAAAAAACTCTTAACACACTACTAAAGTTTCTATAATAATAATTCAATCATGATTCGAAAGACACGTGGCGCCATCTACTATCGTTATTGTTGTTTTCCTCGGGAACAGTACTTTTTTTCGGGATAAAAGGTACCCTATGTCCGTTTCTGTACACCTGACAACGTATATGCAAAATTTCAGGATGATCGGTTCAGTGGTTTAAGCGTGAAAAGGTAACAAGCAAACAAACTTAGTAACAAAGTTAGGAAGTCAGAATTAAGAATAATGGTCTGAATTCACTATTTTAAATATTCTATACTATAGCCACACTTATAATATTGCCATCAAGTTACCTTCAGTCAAGTGCACAGAGTACATTGTTTCGTATAACCGCATAGGACGGGTGTGAATCATCCGTGTCGGGCATTCACTGTGGTTTCATGAACCATCAAAAGGACACATTGCAGCCAATATCGTTACAAAACCGTTTCTAAAGAGATAGTCGAGATGCAACTATTCAGGAATTTATTAGTAGGGACACACAAATAAGAAGTAAAAAAACTTTAAACTCATAATTTCAGAATCAGAATCTTTATTTGCAAAATACTGTGACAAATGGTGTTATAAAGAAATATTGATACAAGTATTTTGGCCAGAATATGCGGCGGCATGCAAAACATTAAGCACACAAAATCACAATAAACAGTTCAATAGAACAGAATCAAACATCGTATAAATAATTAATTTAGATATCATAAAAGAGAAAATTATAAGTCAAACATAATCACATTTTAAAATGAAAATAAATTATTAAATAAATTAGGTATCATTACGGTTAAAGTATTTTCGAAGTATTAGAATAAAATTAAGAAGCTAAGTACTTTGTAATTGTCCTTTGTCATTTAAATAATCTATCAGAGTGTAATAACACTTACTTATTAATAATTCATTAAGTTTTTTCTTAAAAATATTAAAGTCTGCATCTTTAATTGTTTTTGGCAATTTATTATAAATTACGGATGCCATATGGAAAATACTTTTACGCATCAATGCAGTGTTAGTTTTACGCACATAAAGTCGATGTACGTCTAGTTGTCGTGTATTATATAAGTCTGAAGCTGAAGAATTTAATCAATGAGTGCATGACTGTTTGTTTTTAATAACACTATATATTTTATTTTAATATTTTCTATACTGAGTGTATCCGAATTCATGTAAATCCCTGAAGATTGACCCTGCACGGGATTATCTAAGATTCAACAAAAAAAAAACAAAAGGAAAGCATGATGTTCTAAACCCGAGTCATTTAAGCGCATCGAGGTCTGCACAGAGCGATATCGCGCTTGTCGTGTCGTACCCGTGTGCTGTATCATCGTACTTTTGAGGTGCATGAAATCAAAAGAGCATCCACGAGTGACGATACTTAAGTACGTCCGGCGCACCGTGGGCAGTCAGCCCCGCTACCAACCTTGCTGACTGGTAATCTTTTCACCACAGCATGTGCTATTTTCATATAGCTCGTGCTGACACGAGAGAAAAGAAGAGTTTTTTTTTTAATGATTCTATATCCCTTCTGTGGTTAGTTTATACCAGTTATAGATTATGTGATTTTAAGGAATTACACGAATTCTTTTACACCCTAAATATTGATATTGTTACAAAACATTTTTTTAGATGACGATTTTTTTAAACTGCGATCGTCTTTTCTCCTATATAATTAGAAAAAACGCAATAATAATATAAACTTTATTTCAGGTGGCATAGACCCATAAAAACCTTAACCTGGTATACATTTATTTACATTTCTATTTGCCATGACTCGCCACACCTACACAAGACTTGACCCACTGATTCCGAAAGGAACAGTCAAAACGTACAAACGTACAGCTATTGCGTTCAGAATGCCGTTGTTGCTCCCCCGTATACGGGCCAGCAGTGAAGCTGCTTTTTTGCGCCTGGAAACCATCAGTGCGCGCTTCAGCAAACATCCCAGACGCGCTGCACCGCCACGGCAGACCCAACAACATTCTGAACGCATTATTGTACTGAGAAAACTCAGGATCAAGGTATGTTTTAATATATTTTTTTCAGTCCAAATATCAGCGTCATAATCTAATCAAACATTTAATTAACCAAACCACTTAAATCACGCCTGCATACCAGGACACCATCAAAACACAGAAACTCACAAAAACTACTCGCTACACGTTGAACGGAGCGCAGGTCTTATTCAAATACGGTAAAAGCCGTATATATTTACCCGTATTTACCCACACTCCGATGCCATTAGGGCACGTAACGGGATCGACTGGGGAACGAATAAGGAGCAATTTACGCCTATTGCGAGCCTCTTGTGAACCATGGAATTGTAATTTACATTTTTCTTCTTAAAGATTTGGAGTTTAAATAAAAAAAGATTCGTTTAAGGTGGAGTTTGTGAGCCCAGATTTAAGAAACTTTTTTGAAGTATAAAAAATTTACAATTAAAATTTAAAATTGTACTTCATAAATAACTACGTGGTGATAGAAAAGACATAAATATTCTGTTTTGTATTTTGTGGATAACTGTGTGAGTTGCACATTTGTATCATGTATTTGTTTTGTAAGTTAGCTCATAAAATCCAATGTGTAACTGTTTGTTAGTCCCAAATAAATAATTAAATAGAAATGTCCTCGTGTTTGTACACACTAATCAGATGATAATGTCAGTATAGTGATTATCACTCCAACGATCAATAACATTTTTTAATTAATAACAATCGTTAACCCAAAATTGTCGTATAATTTTCAATTAAACGGCTAACCCGAGATTTAAACTTTCACACCGTGTTTAAACTCATACAGAGTGTCCTGAAAATCAATATCAAGAAGGAAAAAAAATGTCTTTTTTAACCTACCCTTTTTTTTTTTTTTTTTTTTTATCGTGGGAAAATCCTCATGGATACCCTTTGCCCGGGGATGGCGAAGGGTTATGCCGGACTCTTACCGGCTAAAAACCCACGGTGTTCCTTCTCCTGACCCTTGGCCGGGGTCACGGGATTCGCAGCTGCATGCGCCGCAACCCCGGCAGGCCTCGGTCCGCCAGCCCCTGGCGGACCTCTCCTTCTGTGGGGCCTTGCCCCACGTCCTCCTGAGAGGCGCGCACGGAACAATGCGCGCCGTCTTCTCGGGCCTGTTACTGGTCGGGCGACGGGTCCCCTAACCCGTCGCCCGCAGGCCACACACTAGGGTGGCCGGAGATCGTCGCGCGCCCTCCGGCGGCGCCCGGTGCGTCTGGCGCGGGAAGGGAGAGTGGCCGTCGCCTCTCTCTCCCTCTCCGCTCCCTCCTTGGTTGCCATCACCACCTCGCAAAAGGAGGTGACGGCTTCCCACTTCCCGACGGCTTTTTAACCTACCCTATCATTTGGATAGGGAAGGTTAAAATTGCTTATTTATGAGGTAAAATTTTATTCAAGGTAATTTTAAAACTCGAAAAAGCATGAACTTTTTTTTCTGAGCTGTCTTATACCGCCGTATCATTTGTTGCCGGTGGAGTTTCGAAACAACCTGTATAACCTGTATATGCACTCTATTGCAGTTTCCTGTTGGAAAATAAGCTCTTTCAAAAACTTATATAATGTACACAGTTACCACCGATAACCGAACTGTGTGGATTTTAGGAAAAAAGGTGTATGATGTATGAAACCACCTTCACAAAACATGATAAGTACCGCTTACAATGTAGCTTAAACTAGTAAATAAAGTCAAACAAATACTTGGCAGGCGATTTGCTTTGACAAAATCAGCCGCACCGCCAAATGCAAGTCACTTAATCAGCTCGCTGATACTTTAGCCAGAACTTAGTTACGCAAGTCACTGCGGATGAGGTGCCTCTACACGTTCGCCAGTTAAGTTTGGCCAATGTTTGTGCCAAATTTTGTTCAATTTGTACGCAGGGTAAGTCTGTGATGAGGATGGACGAAAAGTATGTGACTAAGAGAGTGGTGAATATAAATGATGATGGATGTAGGGAGACCAAATAAAAGATGGATGGGTTGTGTGAGATATGGATGAAAAGTGAGTAAATGATAGCGGGACGGATAATAAGTAGGGAAGAATGGAAGAAGAAAGCATTTTGCACCAACTCAAAGTAACTTGGGATAAGGGTAGGTAGAAGAAGTGCGGGGAAAGTCTGATAAGTGGAAAATTATATCTGTATAAATAAAAAGACAAGTCCTGACTGACTCATCAACGCCCAGCCCAAACCCTTGGACCTAAAAACCTGAAATTTTGCACAGAGGTTCCCTTTATAATGTAGACAAAGAATAAGAAAGGATTTTTCGCAATTCAACCCCTAAGGGAGTTAAATAGGGTATGAAATATGTTTGAGTAACAGTAAAAAAATATAACTACAATATATTCAAATTTTCATTGAAAATTGTCCCAGTTTGAAATTAGTTTTACATTTGAACTATATTGCTTACTTTTATCTTTAAAATCGCCTAAAGTAAAACCTAAACCAACACCGTCCACTATAAACTAAATTAATTTTATGTAAATGAAACAATATCAGTGGAAAACCAATATAAGTCGAGATTACATCCAATATTGGTTCAAATCCTTCCCAAAGTGTGCACGGAGCATTACGAGCCGCGCGGTAATTTCGCGGCACCACCATTTTGTGGGACGCCTAATTGCAAAACTGTCATGGCGACGACACAGGCCCGCATTCCCGCGCTCACAAGATTTACACTGAATGCCTGAATACCGCCCTGTGTCTTAGAAATCTAGCCGCCTCTAAACACTCTTGTAAGGAATTTCGCTCGGATAATTTAAGGGTAAATGTAATTTTTGAGGTATCCTTTGTTGAACGTTAATCTTTGTTTTTTATGGGTTAAAATTGACGATTTTGCAGTTGTTATTAACAAGGAGGAGCTCGTGGCTAAATAATTACAGCCGCATAGACCGATCTTCCGGGTTAAGCCACGCTTGCCGAGGTTGGTCTGTGGATGGGTGACCATTACCATAGCGAGTTTCCTCCGTGCCTCGGAAAGCACGTAAAGCCGTTGGTCCCGGCTGTCATTTGTACATCTTTGACCGTCGTTACTGTTGGTCAGAAGCCAGAAAGTCTGACAACCAGTCTTACCAAGAGTATCGTATTACCCAGTTACTGGGTTGTGGAGGTCTGATAGGCAGTCGCTCCATGTAAAATACTGATATTCAGCTGCATCCGGTTCGACTGGAAGCCGACCCCAACATAGTTGGGAAAAGGCTAGGCAGATGATGGCAGATGATATTAACAAACAAAAGGAAGAGTTTCTCTCATATTTATTTACGTGAAATAGTTTTACCCAAAAAATGATAATAAGTAGTACATTTTCCATTGCTTACTGAATAATCCTCATTACTAATATAATGTGACCATACGTTCCGCTTTGGGCCATAATACAGTCCCGCTTTAGAGCTATACAGGGTGTAAAAAGACCCATCACATAGCCGAAATCTACGCACTCTGTACATCAAGCTAAATTACATTGACCAAAAATAATTGCTGGGAAACGACTTTTATTTTTTGGCATGAAAAAAAACGCTTTTTTTTGTAGGGCGCAAATTATGCTTGTGGCGATGCCGCGCGTTTGCATGTGTGCAGCGGCCACACAGCCGAGCCAAGGCGGTCGTGTGCGTTTGATATTCATTGCGTTTTTGTAACTTCAAATGCGTAATTTGTTAGGAAAAATTGAAATTTTTGATAATGTTTCTATGGAAGAAAGTTTAGTATTATGACTTAAAATTCGTTTTTGGAAAAAACTAAAAAAAAAATGTGTACTTTGACCTTCAATATCTCCAAAACCAATGATTTCCCAGGTATGGTTCGTTTGAAAAAAAATGATCCCAATGATGGATAGAATACGTGGTTTTCGTTATCGTTAAGGGTCTTTTTACACCCGATATGTATTGATGTCCCCAAAAACAAAAAATGACCCGTTTTGAAAAAAGGCAATCCGTGGCAATAAATTCAATATAAAACGGGCGCCTACTTATTAATTGCATCAGAAAACATTTTGATAACATTAACAAGTCATGCCAACATATAACATACTCGAAGCCAAGATTGCTATAAAGACATGGCTTCGGGACCTGACCTATGATGAAACAGAAGATCTCTTGTGCCCCTTGAAGTAACTAGCACTCAACCGTCACTCTCATAGTCGAGACGACACTCAAATAGCCATGACCTTTCCCGACCCCTGCCTTAAATTTTCTAACACACACATACACACACACACACACACACACACACACACACACACACATTCACTACTCTTCCACCCTTCTAACTAATAATGCCAACATGTATACTCATGTCTTCATTAACGCTTGCTGATCTTTTCTTTGAGTTTATTTTGTTTTTTTTTTTTTACATTTATTTTTATTTTATTGGTTGTTATAATTATTTTATTATTGACTTTTGAATGATTTTAATTCCTATTTTCGTAATTAAATAATTAATTGTTATTTGTGTCTTGCTGTGCTGTGTCACGCTGAACAGTCAATCATTCAATCTGCCTTCTCTGTTTGTATTGGGCCGCCAAGATACAGGCTGTGCCTAGTTTGGGGCCCACGGCTACTTCCACTTAATCACGCTTTTATTTATTTATCATGATTCTGTTTGTAAGTTTCCTAACTTGTGTGTGTCAATAAATTGATTATTATTGTATCTCTTTGAGATCACGGCTCATCTTCCGTGCGGAAGATGTCCGGTCCTTTGGAAGGCATACACGGGGACACAGGTCCAACGCGCAGAGGCCCCTTTGAGAACTTTAATCTAAAATGGGGTGGGGCACCAACCGGGGACTATCCACGGATGCACTATTGGAGTACAGTCATGGACCGTCCCAGGTGGGTGCAAAACTATTGTGAAATATGGTAAAGATAAAACTGGTCTATGGGATGGGGTGTTAAATGGACTATTTAACTTCTATTGCCGGAAGAAAACGGCGTCTGCCTTTCAACATTTAAAATTGAAATCTGTTGGCAGACGGTGACTCGCCAGCTCACTAGCTGGGCCCCCTGAAAAGCCGCCAGTACATAGGCGAAGGGGGCAACAGACGTGTGAGCGGCTAGGGGTGTAGAGAGGTGTGGCCCCGGTTTCGCCGTCGCGGGTCTAAAAGACCCGGAGTGGGTTTCCCCGCTATTACGCCTTTAGACACTTCCACCCCCGAGCATATAGCTCTGGCGGCCTCCCTCTGGACGGCCGATGAAGGCAAGCCAGAGTTGAGGGTCCTGCGGGCACTCTTGGGGTTCCACTCCAGCCAGCCAATAAAGGCAAACTGGAGACGAGGCCCTGACCGACTCTCTGAGGCAATAAGGTACGCAGTGTCGCCACTCACCAACAGCTCGCCACAAGCTGCCCTGCGGTTTGTAAGCTTTTCAGTAGACCTCATGATACATTTTTTATTATATGATGGGGTTGTTGAAAGCTAGTCTAATGTTCCCTCCGGTTTTACGTTAATCTCATGGTGAGGTAACGCGTTTCCCAGAGGGTTATGATGATTATTATTATTATTATATCACACATTCATATCTAAAAACCAAACCTGACAGTTAAAAATATATTTTAAAGCAGCTGCTAGTCCGAAAAGATAGAACTAGCCCACCAGATTACACAAGATTAGTTTTCATATTTTTCTTAAAAATTATCTTAAAATCTTCCGTAAATGATTATTCATTATCATTCTTAAAAAAATATTAAAATTTGCAGGCGTCCAGCTCTGAGGGAAAAAACCGGGCAAGTGCAAGTCGGACTCGCGCACTGAGGGTTCCGTAGCTTGGAAGGAAACATAAAAAGTTATATAGTAAAATTCAATGAGCGACACCTCAAAAACAATAAGACCTAGGATAACCAAGTTTGTTGAAGAATTTTCGCTGATTTCTCGAAAACTGTGCTAGTTATAGACATCGTTTTATTTTTCCTGTAATATTTACATAAACCTCTACCAACCTGATTTAATTCAGATTTTTCGCTTTACAAACTTCGGAGATAAGGAGGGAATGGTATTTTTACAGATATTCTTCATCATAGTCAAAAACTATGTGGCATAAACGAAAATAAAAATATATTTTATAATGAACAAATGCGACCCTTTCATATGATACCACACTTGACCTAGTAAACCCATTTCAAAATGTCAACCCCTCACTTTGGTCCCTATTGCTATGAAAATAACAATATTTTTTCAATTTATTTTTTCACTTGCAATATAGAAGGACCAGCATTATTTAAAGCTATTCCAAATTTCAAGTCGATACCATTAGTAGTTCCTGAAATGAGTACCTGTGATAAACAAACAGACAGAGGGACGGACGAAGTCGCACCGTTAAAGTTCTTTTTACCATTTTGAGGTGCATGAAAAGAGCCTCCACGAGTGACGATACTTAAGTACGTCCGGCGCACCCTGAGCAATCAGCCTCGCTACCAACCTTGCTGACTGGCTAATCTTTACACCACAGCATGAGCTGTTTTTGTATAGCTCTTGCTGACACGAGAGAAGAAGAACCATTTTGGTACGGAACCCTAAAAATCACGTTATCAATACACAAAATCCAGACGAGAATACTACTAACCACTCAAAATGCACTCTAGAAAATACGAATAATAAAATATGAGTGCATATGCAATAAGCATAATTTATTACAGGATTGTCTGACGTATTCCTGAACCGTTTTCAATTGGAATTCAATCTGGGTAATGCGTAACACTCGGTTCATATTGAAAAATATTTTGTTCAACAAGTTGACTCCGTATTGAAGAGAATGCAGATATGAATGAAATTCGCTTTTAAAATGTACTGAGCGCTTGTCAAACAAAACTGAGGGAGAGGGTAGTTCCTTTTAATGAATGTTTTAGATCGATCCTAACTACTCGTAATATTATAAATGCGAAAGTAAGTTTGTTTGTTTGTTACCTTTTCACGCCTAAGACCCAATTTCACCATACAATGTTAGTTGTTAATGTTCTGTTAAGCAGTTAATGTCAATTTCAATGTACTGTTAAACAGTCTGTTAAAATGTTTAACATGTAAACGACACAACAATATAATCGTTCAGGGGTGATTCTATCATTACAGTTTTAGCTAATATCGGTATGTCAGGATTGCGAGCAAGGTAAACACAGTAAATAAAACCAACATAGACTCTCCACCACTGAGAGTACTTGTATTTGGGTTAGTATTAGTAACATTAACTAGATCACAATATATTACGTTACACAATTATTACGAGATCATAAAATAAGGACAAGCTAATCAGATATAAAAGGTCAGACTTCTTCAGCTGATCAACACGGAATGCTCCCGCTTCGTCGAATGACCACCGCCTTTATAACCTCGGGTGGGCCGATCCATATCGACGACTACCCTCTCTTGTCAACATTGCCCAGTGCTACCCGCTACCGATAACACGGCCCTCCTGCAAAACACACGTCCTCGTGTGTTGGTGGTTGGTGGTCGACGCACCATCAACCCCATCGTCAAGATTGTACATCAAGGCCTAACTTCAGTGACACCTCTGGACCTTAAACAGAAACAAATAATACAGTACACATCTCGGCCACACCTGATCTTTGACCTCGTCATCTTACTCATGTCTTTGACCAAAGTAAAATGAAAAGCATCCAAAGAATGTTTGAGTCGATTAGAGCTTGTTATCCCACCGACGGCCAACAAGCTCATCACCTATGACTTAAACTAGTTGATATTCATTCAGTATCAACCTAGTTCTACACTACTAAATTTAATTCACCAGAAAAAATTTAAGGGCATGGTCAGTTACTGTAATAGAACATATAAAGAGAAAAAAAAAAGAAAATTATTTTGTTTGAAAACTGTACTTCAAAAACATCAATAATTGGTAAGAAAGTTCAATCACATTGACAATGATATTCGTACGCGCACGCACACACGCAACCCTTTTATCTATTCATTCAAAAAAAAGCCCGCGCAATACATAGGCTGCGCACGAGACGGACGGCGCCAACTAGTCTGGCTCCCGCACCACCCTCGCCCCCACCCACACCGGCGCGTGCGCGTGTCGCCCGCCGCCCGCCGCAGTCGGCCGCCCGCAGTAATTAGATCAAGTTGCGTGACGCGCGGTGCAAGCGCAACCTCTCGTTACCGCGTACATACCGGTTTTTGTTGTATACGTAATTACATGTTGTGTTGATGAATACTAAATAGGCTTAATATTCGGTAAACTAAGGTCAAAGCAGACTGCATCGCGCCCTCTCCACCGAACTCGTCTCCTCAGAACGCAACAGAGAGGTTATTAAGTTTACGCGAGCGCGCAATACGTATTACCTGTTAACATCTGTTATTAAATTGATAACTACGATGGCTTCATACGATCATCAGTTCACGTCTCGAGAGTACCCTTTGTGTTAATACTTCATAAAAGGCCGGCACGCAGGTGAATCTTATCTAGACAGGTCGGAGCGAAAGTACCTAACCGAGGAGTTCGGGAGTCGGTGGACAGGCTGCGGCGGCCTAATTGCCAGGCCCGCGTGCCGCCTGACCTCACACCCATGGATTTTTACATGTGAAGTGAAATCAAACGGAGAGTGTACGTGAGTGAGCCCGATAGTCGCAAACTTTTATTAAAACAACTCGAAGTAAAAGGGCAAAGTGATGTTCTAATATCATTAAATAACTATCTTTTAAAAAGTGCTCGCTTGTGTGTTGATAACAAAGGGCGGTGGCCATTTTGAAAAATTGCTGAACTGTAAGTTTTTAATAACACTGTAAATTACCACCTTTATCAGCTGATTTCAATCCTTATCAGCTGATCCTAATCACTGTTAGCTAATCCCTTCAAATTCAAATCCCCATTGTCTCAGAACAAATTCTAACTTTTTAAATACGTGGAGTGGAGTGAGGGAGAAAGCATTTCTGTGTGTATGTTGCACGGATTTCGCGCTATCGACTCGCTCGCACGCATTACATACCGGTATAGCTGACTGACGCATGACTCACACAAGCGTATAATGGTGCATGATGTGTGTAGCTTACGCGCGGTGGGATGAATTTCATTGATAGTCCGTGTCGTTGACGTAGTATTTCTAGTATTAGAGTATTATGTGCATAAAATTATTCATATTTTCAGGATCAAACAAAAGTAAATAACTTTGTTAGATTTAAATAAATTATATTAATGATTTTACATTTCAATAAGTATACCGCTTCCGTATGTACCCTTAAATTTTTTCTGGTGAATTTAATTTAGGGGTGTATATTCGTTCATAACTTCTCGTATCAAACTTACTTACTTACAAACATCCACACATTAGATTTCAACATTCTCACAATAAAATACTATCTCAGATGCCTAATAGGTAGATAGTTCTACTTTGGTTAAACATCAAATCATAGTTATTCAATAAATCATAATAGGTACATAAACACACAATCTCATCATACACAAATTCATAAAATCATTTAAATACATTTACAATGTTCTTCAGGGCTAAATATCTCAAAGTTTTTCACAAATTCATAATACATAAACACTTAAAATATTTCTTGGTTAAATATCTTAACGATTCACAAAGCCATAATACATAAACACTTAAAATATTTCATTCGTAAAAATCTCATAATTATTCACAAAATCATAACATAATATCTCAATAATTTACAAACTCATAGTACATTTAACACTTAAAATATTCCATGATTATAAATCTCAATTATTCACAATTCATTTTACCAACATATAAACACTTCAAACTCATAGTACGTTAAACACTTAAAATATTTCAAGATTAAATATCTCATTATTCATAAACTCATAGTACACCCTTAAAATAATTCACGATTATTATCTCATTATTATTCACAAAATCCTACATTCTTAAATATCTCAATTCTTCACGAAATCATAAAACAAACATCCTAAATGTTTCATGGTTAAATATCTTATAATCATTATTCACAGTATCATAGTACATAATTATAAACACTTAAAATATTATCTCAATTATTCCCAAAATCATAATACTTAAATTAATAACCTTTAAAACTTTTCATGATCAAAATAATATCTCAATTATTCACAAACTCATATTACAAAACTGACATGATGTTTTAAACATAACATTTCTATATTGCGCTAATAATCCAACCTTTTTACAACAATACAATACATATTAAACACATCTTTAACGAAAATAAGTCAAATTATTTTTTATTTAAAATAAATTTGACAAATTAATCTTTAACGGAAGTCATCATAGTAATTATCATCAATAATAAATACAATTTCCTGTTTTCGTCTACAAAAAATACATTTTAAACTATAAGTAATAATAACAAACTACTTTTTAATTTCAATAAACTATTTTGTACCATTCTACAACAAGAATTATAACAAAACCAATCAAAACAAATATCAATATTTTCAAAACTTTTTCAAAACATTAATTCAAAACAGAATCTCATTTTCACTGCATTTTCATTTATCAATTAATAGCATCACCCGCCTTGGATTTAGCCAACTCATTTGGCATCACTCGCCTGGGATCCTGCTTTATCAACATGGCATCACCCGCCTTGGATCTAGCCATATCATGGCATATCCCGCCTTGGTTCCAGCCCTATAACAATTGCTTCGCCACGTTAGAGTTTCAGTTTTCCCCAGGCGAAGCCTTTGGCCAACCCCGGCTGGCCAAACCGGGCGGTGCCAAAGATCAACCCTGGTTGCATCTCACCACAAACTCTAATACGACTTGCAATGTATTTTCCTACACGAATAAATACAGATGCCGTATTTATTTTCCACGAATAAATACAGATACCATCATATTTATTTTATACGAATAAACACAGATATCATCTCATTTATTTTACACGAATAAATACAGATAACATCTCTTTTATTTTACATGAATAAGCAAAGATATCATTTAATATTTATTTTACACGAATAAATAACCTCTCATATTATATTTCCTTCCTCAAAATTCCTTCACACATAATAAAATGGTTGTGACTCACCGGATTTATCACATTTTCTCATTCTCACATTTCTCACCATTGTAATATCAATCTAATAATCAAGTTTTTGTCAGTCCGTCTACAGGGGATTTTTACAAAGCAAATAATTTACATGTGGGTATACAATCATAATGTGGACTGGTTTTTTCTTATCCCACTTCTGATGTAAATGACACAACAATATAATCGTTCAGGGGTGATTCTATCATTACAGTTTTAGCTAATATCGGTATGTCAGGATTGCGAGCAAGGTAAACACAGTAAATAAAACCAACATAGACTCTCCACCACTGAGAGTACTTGTATTTGGGTTAGTATTAGTAACATTAACTAGATCACAATATATTACGTTACACAATTATTACGAGATCATAAAATAAGGACAAGCTAATCAGATATAAAAGGTCAGACTTCTTCAGCTGATCAACACGGAATGCTCCCGCTTCGTCGAATGACCACCGCCTTTATAACCTCGGGTGGGCCGATCCATATCGACGACTACCCTCTCTTGTCAACATTGCCCAGTGCTACCCGCTACCGATAACAAACAAGACATTAACAAAGGTGAAATTGGGTCTAAACCACTGAACCGATCATCCTGAAATTTTGCATACACGTTGTCAGGTGTACAGAAACGGCCATAGGGTACCTTTCATCCCGAATAAAAGTACTGTTCCCGAGGAAAACAACAGTAAATTTCTTATTATAATAGATGACGCCGTGTCTTTCGAATCATGATTGAATTATATTATCCCGAAAAACACGGAATAGGCGATAAACGACATCCACGCGGGCAAAACCGCGAGCGGCTTTAGTTTGATTTAATGGGATCGGTGATGTGCTTCCTATGTGAACGCCGAACTAGTCGATCGATTTAAAGACGTCTACTAGGCTATAAAAAACTGTCTATTAATATATTCGGACGTCTGAATCGCTCTTAAAAGTCAGAACTTTTAAGGACAGAGGTCGATTAGGGTTTGCAATCCCGCAGCTCATTCAATCCCACGGGATTGATATGCGGGATTACTCAAACCCGCGCGGGATCACGCCGGATCCCGCATCTTTGAAATTATGTTATAAATTCAAATGGAAACTAAAGATTTTTGTGTAAAAATCAACTTCTATTAAACATTTCTAACATTAAAGCAACAGAAATTATTTCTTATCTATTCAATTAGTAATCTGTTTTCTTAGATTCATCTTTAAATGTTTGGCATAGTTTAATAGTTTTGTTCAATTTTACCATTACTCCCAACAACAGTTTTATATTTTTAATTCAGTCTTATTCATATAAAGACTAAATCAAATCGCAACTTTCTCTCAGATGCTATTACTACGATATCAATCTATGGTGATAACTTTTGAAAATACGCTCTTAAGAATCAAATGGCGCTCGTGCTACTCGCGATTTACGCGAAAGTTTTAGCGCCAAATTTTTAATTTGAGGGATCCGCGGATCCGCGCTTTGAAAGGTGCGGGATCCAGCAGATTAATAAAAGCAGCGGGATCTCGCGGGAATGCGTGATCCCGTTTTGCGGGATTGCAATCCCTAAGGACGATGTGTGTGAGAGGATCGTGGCCAATTAACAACCACACGGATCATATGATTTTCAACGTTAAGCTACACTCAACTTGTTTCTTCTCACAGCATAAACCCTAGGAAGCGGTGTGAAGGGAGGGTTTTTTTGTGGGCTATCGATTGTAACTTTTTTTTTTTTTGGTTTTCTTTCATTATGAACAACTTTTACTCATCATCTGCCTAGCCTTTTCCCAACTATTTTGGGGTCGGCTTCCAGTCGAACCGGATGCAGCTGAATATCAGTATTTGACATGGAGCGACTGCCTATCAGACCCCCACAACCCAGTAACTGGGCAATACGATACTCTTGGTAAGACTGGTTGTCAGACTTTCTGGCTTCTGACCAACAGTAACGACTGTCAAAGATCTACAAATGACAGCCGGGACCAACGGCTTTACGTGCTTTCCGAGGCACGGAGGAAACTCGCTATGGTAAATGGTCACCCATCCACAAACCAACCTCGGCAAGCGTGGCTTAACCCGGAAGATCGGTCTATGCGGCTGTAATTATTTAGCCACGAGATCCTCTATGAACAACTTTTACTATGGGACGAAATATGAAATCGCGAAAAAAAAATCTGCTGTTCCCTACATTTTGACGAGTTACGCGAACATAAATGTAAGGAACAGCTGATTTTTTTTTCGCGATTTCTCATTTGTTCCCATAGTAAAAGTTGTTCATAATGATGAGTACAGTGACCCCTTAAGAGGTTGTGCGTTATTTATGTTACACCTTGTATATATTTATGTGCTAAAAGAGATAGAAAACATTTCGACGCTACGCATTAATGACTCGCACGGTCGCACAGCTGGAGGGCACGACTAGCGTGATATCGTTCTTTGCTGTCAGTTAACTGGGGGCGATAAAATGACTTAGAAACGGAGCACCAAGTTTTGTTTCGTTTTTTTTTTTTTGGATAATTTTCTTAAGTCCTATTTAGGGTAAATCTCTGTCACTGATCGTGGTTTGAAGGAATTACACGAAACTTACACTCTGTATAGTTTGCACTCGTACCCAGACAAAATATGAGTATCGATTTAGCACCGAAACTGCAAACAACACAGCTGCGCTCAAAACACGAAAGGTTGCCTGTCTGTCGTCTCCAAGCACCATTATCCAGCTCTCAAACGATTCCTGTACACGACATAAAAACAACCAATAAAATGTTATCTAATCCGTCGGTACCAGGACAGCATGAGCCGTTAGGAACTCATACATAAACAAAACCTGTGGGCGTACCAGGAGCACATAAAATTCCTTCTATCACACACAGCCCTATATATTTCCCGTTCGTTATTATAGCACATTTCAGTTAGTAGAGCGCCCCCTAGCGGAAGGAAGTGGCAAACGAGCGCCGGCGCTTCCGTTCTTCTTTCAGCAATTGCAACTAAAGTTTTGTGTCAAACGTAATTACTCTATTGCCTTTTCTGACGCTTTCAGACCTATTTGGTATTGTGTCACATTTCTTTGTAGTTCGCATTTTGTAAGGGAGATCTTTTCATTTAGGCGTTGCAGGGGTGTCATCTTGAATTTGTAGATATGTGAACGGAGATCTTTTGTGCATATTTTTTGCGAAATGCCTTTGATCATGAGCTTTGGCTTCAAATGTACTACCCCATTTATTTAGATGTCTTAAGACAGCTATGAAATAATACATATTAGACTGACGGGTAGTATCATGCACCTGTAGAAGTGTATACATATTGTTAGGCACATCGCATCAAACTGAAATTATTTACCTAACCTATTAATTTCGTGGGTTAAAACTAGACGAAGTACCAGTATCAGATCAAGACAAGCGGTCTACGCGCTTCGTTCGGTCTACGCACATTGCGCACACTCGTATTGCGCTCGTGACGTGAACAAATAATACGTAAATTAAGTTTGTAAGCGATTAGTGTAGGTATTTGGTTGAAATGGAGTGTCAAAAATGCAAAAAAGGTCTATCCAAGAAAGGATCTCATTTCCTATGTCAAGGACAGTGCCAGGGAACCTTTCATAGGAGCTGCGTAAAAGGATTGGCGGCTGATCTGAAAGTAGGTAAAAACCGAATATATTGCAATAACTGCGAAGACGATGAGTCTGAAATGGAGGACCAGGAAGAAGAAGGCCAAGTACCGGACAAGATCCTAAAGGAAATCCAAAAAAATGTACGGGCAATCCCTGGACTCATGAAACAACTACAGTCCATTCAACAAAGTATGTCCCTGCTTTCCGAAAAATACGACACCTTATTAACCGAACATGAAAAGTCAAAAGATAAAATACATAAACTAGAAAAGACGGTAGAACACATAAACAATAAGTGCACATATTTGGAAAAATACAACGTCGCCTTGGAACAACGTGTACACGATTTTGAGCAGACTGCGCGTAAGCACAACATCGAAATTGTAGGTATAGAACCGATGCCGGACGAAAACGTGAAGGAAATTGTCAACAAGATCGGAATGATGATTAACGTCAGTAGCGATGATATTGATTGGGTGAGGAGAAATCAACCAAGAAAACAAGGGGTAAAAGCTGCCTCAATAATTGTAGGGTTCAAGACCTCGGGAACCGAATCACGCGACGCCTGGCTGACTCAACGTCGAAAACTCACGGATGTAACGAGTGACAAAATAACCGGAGGTACCAACAACAGTAAAATATATATAAATGAAGATTTGACTAAGGCGACAAGAACATTGCTATGGAAAACAAAGAAAGAACTAAACAAAAATTACAAGTATATCTGGGTTTCTAAAGGTAAAATATTAGTTAAGAAAAATGAAGAGGACAACTCAATCTGGGTGAGATCTGAGAATGACATCAGCGATCTACTCAAAACAAAAACAGGTACATAATTGTGTTCTTATTCTTATAAATACTTAGGTATGTAATTGTTATATTCATAACATTCATGTACTAAGTGTATAAAACTGTATCAAAATTCACAGCCCTAGACAATATTGAAATAATTACTGATAATACCATTACAACTGTCGAAATAGAAAATTTAGATATGTGGTTATCAACCATAAAATATAAAAATGACTTTTGTATGGTTCACTTAAATATTAGATCTTTAAAAAAGAATTTTCACGAACTAACAGTTACTTTACATAATAATTTACAATATATTGACATAATAATAATTACAGACCCGAACATTAATTTTTCTATGATAAATTTCTATAAAATTAAAGGATAGAATATCCATAGTGTAACAAGAACCGGGCGGACCGGGGGAGGCGTACTAGTTTACACCCGCGAAACGTTGAAGGCACGAATGAACGAGACAGTTAATACGCAAAACATGCTATCGGCGGAGTGCGTTTCCATTGCACTCGACAACTTGGGCCGTGATCCGGTATATTTGTTGTGTATTTACCGACCTCCAAGATTTGACAAAAAAGACAAATCAAGACAATTTCTGGAGGAATTACGTAACATATTAGAAAATTTGCCAATAAAGAATAACTTAATTATATGTGGAGACATCAACATAAATTTATTGAAAAGTCAAGATTGCCGGGTAATGGAATACGAAACTTTATTAGCTGAATTCGGATTAATTAAATGCATAAATAAAATAACACGAAAAGAAATCATGAAAGGGAATGTCGTTGAATCATGCCTGGACCATATATACATTAGGGCACCGACTGCACATATTCATTCCGCGGTGATACAGCAAAAAATATCGGATCACTTTTTAGTGTCGGCCGCAGTGCAATGGAACCGTGCTCTGCAGAATAGCGCACGCGCTGGCAACAGCGCACCGCGCGGGCGATCGCGATCAGCTGACGAACGGAGTGGGAGAACTATGCCTACCGCCACTACCGCGATTCGCCGCTGTGTTCTTGATAATCGTTTAGTAAGAGAGAAATTATTGAATACAGATTTTAGTACATTATTATCTATTGAATGTCCAGTAGAACTTTATAATTCTATTAAGCAACTATTTATCAACATCTATGATGATTGCTATAAAATTGTAAGTGTTAGTGTCAGCTCAAGAAATAATAAAAGTTGGGTTACGGATTATTTAAAAAGCTTAATAAAGGAGAGAGATAGACTATACAAGGTGTGGTGCAACGATCCAAAGAATATGGTGAAAAGATTAGAATATACTAAATATGTATAGAAATAAATGTTTTAAAACTATAACTAAATGTAGCAATGAATATGATAGGCAGAGTATTATTAGCTGTAATAAAAATATTAAAAAGATGGGATAGAATAAATATATTATTAGGAAATAGTAAACAGTCACTAGATACTACGATATTATCTAATATGAACATGCAGGGAAACACAAAAGGTATTGCTGATAGGTTTGCGACTACTTTTGATGAGGAGATTCAACAAATTAAACATATACAAGGTTAGTCGGAAAGGGGGTACTAATCCGAAGCCCACTTATAGTATCGCTGATGACTGTTTGAAAGCAAGTGTTAAAATTTCAAAACTCGATATTTATTTTTTCCAAATAAAATGATTTTTATTTTAGTTTTTTCAAAAATTCTTCATCCCTGCTTTAGTTACAAATTCATAAAATGGTGCTTCTAATTCATGACCCCAAATATGACCTAAAATGTAAACACAGCTGATCATAACTGGGGATAGATAGATTTTAGAGTTTTTTTTTTGAGATTTTTGAACAACTGTTTCTCTTAAACTATTTACTTTTGGGGAAAGTGGTAGAACAAAAGTTACTCATTATTATGGGTACTTTAACACCCTTTCGGATTAGTACCCCCTTTCTGACTAACCTTGTATGTGACGATAAATGGTTAAGTAGAAACAATTACGTACAAAAACCTGACAGAAATATGAGATGGCAACCAGTGAGCGACAATTACGTTAGGAAAATAATTGAAAAAATGAATGCTAACAAATCACCTGGAAGTGATCTCATACGTATGTCTGACCTAAAAATGATAGCTAAAAAAATAAGTCCCGTCATAGCGAAGTTAATTAATCTATCTGTAGAAAAACATATATTTCCTGATAAACTGAAAGAAGCAATATTACGTCCGATATATAAAAAAGGCGGCCGTAAGATATACTCTAATTATAGACCGATTGCAATTTTATCTAGTATTGACAAAGTTATAGAAAAGTGCATTATAAATCAACTTAGCAACTATTTACATTCAAATAACATAATAAATAAATCACAACACGGCTTCCAAAAAGGAAAGAGTACTAATACGTTATTATCCAACTTTACTAACGAAATTAACAACTAAGTATTTAAACGAGAAGAAGTTTCGCAATATTTTTTGACTACAAAAAAGCTTTCGAAACATTAGAAATAGACACGCTGATAACATCTTTAGAAGAGTGTGGTGTGGAGAAGCCTCTGAAAGAATGGTTCAGAGACTTCCTCACACGCTCTTACCGAGTCAAGATATGCGACACGTTAAGCGATGAAAAAATGGTTCGATGTGGCGTGCCGCAGGGCTCAGGAAGTGGTCCCGTATGCTATTTAATGCATGTTAATAGCCTGTGTAATGTGATACAACATTGCTCAATGCACATGTTCGCGGACGACCTCTGTGCCTTGCGAGCCGGCACAGACCTGGCCGAAACGTGCCGACTAGTTCAACAAGACGTGGACACCGTTGTTAAATGGTCTCGTGATAACGGAATAATACTCAATACAGATAAAACACAATACATAATTATACATTCACCATACTTACCATTAAAGGAAAATCCCCTACCATTATACACTCACACTTTTGATTGCATCCATAGTAACCAAGTCAATTGTAGCTGCAAACCTATTCAGAGAGTAAGTTGTGTAACTTATCTAGGGGTTAAAGTTGATGAGCATTTTTCATGGATAGAACATATAAATTTCTTGTGCAATAAGCTAAGAACTATACTAAGTAAATTCTACCACCTAAGTTATCGAGTTCCTAGTAGTACTTTAAAAATACTTTACACATGTATGGTGGAATCTGTAATGGATTATGCTCTTGATTGCTATGGGCTTACATTCAAATCTTACATTGATAAATTGGAAAATATACAAGTTAGGTTCCTAAAACTAATAGTGGATAAAAAAACTAAAAATAAATATAAAAATGATTATAATAAACTATACAAAATTTGTAAAGTATTACCGGTCAGACTGAAGCATAAATACATTCTAGCAACCAATAACCATGGCAGTCAGGAGCATAATTCACCATTAATAAGTGTGTGTAACAAGTACAACACCCGAGCGATGTCGTCTGGTAAATATATAGTGCCGAGGGTTAATAATGTCTATGGAGACCGTACATTACAAAAGCGTATCCCATATTTACTTAACAATTTACCCGACGGAATCAAGGAAGCAAAAACAAAAAATTTGTTCAAGAAAAAACTTAAAAAATATCTAATTAGTACACTGCCGTAACATGTCTACATACTTTCCTAATTATTAATTAATTATCATTATTAAATTTTCTGCATTAGTATATTAAAATAACCATGTGCTGTGTAACGTCTATATTTAAACTGCGATATTAAGCATATTATAAACTACTAATAAATATAGTTCGCAAGATTTAATTCTACATATCATGATAATGTCATAAATAAACTACTTAATATAATAACTACTATGTATTATAATGTAATAAAAGTTACATTAAATTGTTAAATAAGTACTCACATTTAATATTAGTATCTGCGATCCAACAGACAAACCAGGTATATGGTTTTGTTGGACATTTTATTGTATTATAGACCTTAATATGTACCTTTTACTATATAATAAATAAATAATAATAATAATTTACGCGTGAAATACAATCTCCTGAAATTTTGTTAGGGTCTACAGATTGACCCGCTGTCGATGATAATTAAGATGATTTTTTATTAGTCTGACAACTCTGTCAACTCCACGGTCATAAACACCTACAATCACCAATCTGTTTAACAGAGGTGGTGATTAATACAATACTCCACGATTTTTCACTAAAACGGTATATGAGGAGGCACATGTTCCACAAGGGATCTTTACGTGCTGTTATAATGACGTCATTCAGTCTGATATGTAAGTAGATATGTGTATTCTTATAAGTTATTCATAAATTCTAAAACACTCACCGCCGTGACACTTTATTACATCGCAGACTATCTTTATTCGCTATACAGAGTAATATTTTAAAAATTCCCATTTCAATATTATTGATACTTTTACGTCAAGCCATCACTTTTATTGAACAGTGAATATTCGATCAGTATTTACGAGTCTATCGAAGTTAGTAACGTTGAATAGCACGTGTCATATTATAGCTATATCTTTGTAGTAAGTATATAGGGTGACTGGTAATTAGTGACCGATACTTTAACACATGATTGTACTCATGATAACAAACAACTTTCCCAAAGAAACATTATTTATAAAACAAAAAAATAATATTTCCATATTACGAGCCGCGTCCATTCCGTAACGGTTTACTAATAAATTTTAAATGAAAAAAATAAAATAAAAATAATGTTTCTTTGGGAAAGTTGTTTGTTATCATGAGTACAATCATGAAAAGGATCAGTCACTAATTACCAGTCACCCTATATAAAAAAATAGAATTATTCTAAATTTTCTGCCCAGCCTTTTTCAACTATGTTGGGGTCAACTACCAATCTGAAAAGCATGAAAAGAGCCTCCACGATTGACGATACATAAGTACGTCCGGCGCACCCTGGGCAATCAGCCTCGCTACCAACCTTGCTGACTGGCTAATCTTTTCACCACAGCATGAGCTATTTTCATATAGCTCGTGCTGACACGAGAGAAGAACTACCAATCTAACTAAATGCGGTTGAATACCAGTATTTCACACGGAGTGACTGCCATTAGACCTCCGCAACCCAGTTACTGGGTAATGCCGATATCCTAAGCTTAGACCGGTTGTCAGACTTCCGAGCTTATGACTTAGACCCGTAATGACTGTCATATGTAAATGACATAACAACATAATCGTTCAAGTGTGATTCTATCATTACAGTTATAGCTAATATCGGTATGTCAGGATTGCGAGCAAGGTAAACACAGTAAATAAAACCAACATAGACTCTCCACCACTGAGAGTACTTGTATTTGGGTTAGTATTAGTAACATTAACTAGATCACAATATATTACTTTACACAATTATTACAAGATCATAAAATAAGGACAAGCTAATCAGATATAAAAGGTCAGACTTCTTCAGCTGATCAACACGGAATGCCCTCGCTTCGTCGAATGACCGCCGCCTTTATAACCTCGGGTGCGTTCATTCATATCGACGACTACCTCCCTTTATCAACATTGCCCAGTGTTACCCACTAGCGATAACACATATGTATTCGTGTATCTGGTATAATAAAAAAATTAAGCAAAAATGTTTAATAATAAAACATGACTGTACTCCAATAGTGCAGCCGTGGATAGTCTCCGATTGGCGCCCTATCCCATTTTAGATTAAAGTTCTCAAAGGGGCCTCTGCGCGTTGGACCTGTGTCCCCCGTATGCCTTCCAAAGGACCGGACATCTTCCGCACGGAATATGAGCCGTGACTAAAGAGAGATATAATTTTAAGTAATAGAACATTTCGATGCCACGCATAAAACCCATTACGCACTGTCGACTGGTCACCGGAGACTTGGTCTCTCGGCGACCAAAACATAAGCATAGTCGCCCGGACGACCGGCGACCGTCACAGTCGCCGTCGACCAAGTCTCCGGCGACCAGTCGACAGTGCGTAATGGCTTTTAAATAATGAAAGTGTTCTTTTCGACAATTAGGTAATTAATATCCAGCTGTGGAGGCTTGTAATTAGCAATTAGATTATAAAATTTTGGTAACTATTATTACATTAGTCTGTAAGCCTTCTTAAAAGTAAATAAAAAAAATAAAAAAAGCACGGCGACACTACTGACGGGCACGACTAGCTCGATATCGCTCTGTGCAGTCGGTTATCTTGGGGCCGCTAAAAGGACTCAAAATCAAAACACTATGATTTCTTCTTGTTTTTTTTTTTAAACTACTTTTTCCATGCAATCTGTTTCACCAGTAGATCACGAGATTTGAAGGAATTACCCGAATCCGTTTATTATGTATACAGTATCATGTTATCCCTACTACATCTTTCAAGTTCTTTCATATTTAGACTAACTTAAACCTTCTTAGAAAAATGCTTCGGTACAGTCTTGGCGCGCATCCAATATTCCGATCCGATAGTAAAATGTAATAGTTTAAGTTTACAAAAAACGCATTACAGATGAAAATAAAATCTTGGTTTAAGCGCCCGTTTAAACTTTGCCTGCCAGTTCCTAAGTAAAACATTTGGAATTTTAAAAGTTAATATTTATACGTGTATTATGTAGAGAAGTTACTACGATCTACTGAATATAAGATTGTGAACTTCCTCGTAGCTATACAGGGTGTAAACGAATTCGTGTAGTTCCTTAAAACCACATGATCTATTAATGGTATAGATTAACCCCGCACGGGATTTACATTGATTAAAAAGAAAAAGAAAAATCTTTTATTTCTTGCGGTGATCGTATTTAAACCATCTTATAAAAATAATTCATGAAACAATAAGCAAAAAATTTTTTTGCAAAAATGTTTTGCTTATTTTTTATTGAATTATTTAGTTAATAAAATACTGGTCATCAGCCACATCTGGTTAGACAGGACGCTGACCCCAATACATTTGGGAAAAGGCTAGGCAGTATTGTCTCCTAAATCGGCCCAACATTAGGTGGAACTTCATTTACAGCTAGTACGGTTCACTAAAGTTTCACCAAAACTCCATTGACAAATTTTCATTTTACAACCAACGTTTCGTATACTATTTATTTCGCAAACAACTTATTCCGCAAATGTTTTATTTTAAAAACACTCGTTTTACAAACATTTATTTGGCAAACACTTCTTTTAACAAATGCATCAGATGACGGGGGCTAAAGTGAGCGAGCAAAGTGAGCGAACTTTAGCCCCCGTCATCCCCTTCGAACCTAACCTATCCGTGTCAGGGTGCCTCAAATTCCCAAACTCGCTTCGCTCGCTCTCGAAATTAGTCAGCTGGAAGACAATTGATAGCGTTTGGCTAATGTGAGTTTAATATTTATATAATTGCGTTATAACAAGTCAATATATTTACATAAAATGAAAAAAATATGAATTGTTTGTCAAATAATATCTTAATAAATAAAAATTTATCGGATAATTATTTTGAGAAGTGAATTATTTGATAAACTTGTTGTTGTCAAATTATGAAATGACAAATAATGTTTTTGCCGATCGTTGCTTGTCAAGTAATTTGTGAATTAATTTTTGGTGAACTGACCAGCCTCCAGCTAGTACACATTAGGCGCTTGACGGGCGCTTGGCCAAAAACTCGCGTTTGAATGTTTACGCTCCATGCTATTGTTTTGTAACTTGCAATGCTTAATGTATACTAATCCTTAGAACACCCCAGACAAATCGAAATTTTTAGGCGCTACCCAAAAGCTGTGGTTTTCCAAAAAGAAGTATTTTGTTTTCAGTAGTCTAACGGGGCTTAGTAAAAAATCTATCTACAATATAGCAAACAAGGACATGAAAAATACCTCAGTAAACGCTTTAACTATTTTTAGTATAACTCTTAATTAATAACAACAAAGTTTGAGGTCCCCGCTGTTTGTGAAATTTGTTCTATGGAATTTGACCCTACTAGGGGTTCTTATTTCACGAGAACCCGTCAGTTTTCTACGGCGTAATGGTGATTTATGTTACCCGTCACTGATTAACGGCAATAAACTAATAATCTGTTTCTGAGGGCCTAACATAAATGTTGTGATGTATAGTAACGTAAACATAACGTTATGTGGATAAATTTTGAATAGGAAATACTCGTTTCGCACATAATATTATTAAGTTGAAAACTTAATTCATGTGGGAGTGAATGGCATTCTTTGTAATATTAAAAAACGTGAATACTGAGTCTTAGGAATTAAGTTACTGTATGACTATTACGGTAAGGATACACGGTGACACTGACATTCGACACAATGCAATCGCGACACTGAAATTAAACCCGAGCTAATGCGCAACTCAGTGTAACGGCGATGTACACACTACGACAGTCGATGTCGACACTGAGTGTCGAGTGTAATGTGTCGCCGCGTGTATCCTTACCGTAATTTAGTAATCTATGGTTGTCGTCTATGAGAGAGAGGTCGATTGTTTTCTTGTTAAATGAAATTACTTTCACGTGGAATTACATGTTTTTATTGCTTGCCTCATCCCACATTCATATAATATGATACTGTGGCGGTTATTCACTTATGCCTATGTAAAATTGTGCTTGTCGCATAAATTTATACGAAAATAATGGACAAGGTGTAACATAAATAAAGCACAACCTCTTAAGGGGCACTGTACTCATCATTATGAACAACTTTGACTATGGGATCAAAGATGAAATCGCGAAAAAAAAATCTGCTGTTCCCTACATTTACGTTCGCATAACTCGTCAAAATGTAGGGAACAGCTGATTTTTTTTTCGCGATTTCTGGTTTGATCCCATAGTAAAAGTTGTTCATAATGATGAGTACAGTGACCCCTTAATAGTATTTTCGATTCAAAATTCACACAAACTTCATAGTTGCTTCCAACGGGGATTCAACACAGTTTAATGCTTTTAAGAACCTTAACAGTCAATCAAGATGAGTCGAAATTCTACATGACGAAGATTCAAAAGATATTCGCGCCATAAATGGCCACTTTTGTCTAATGTAATATGAAATGGAGTAAGTATAATAGTTATAAGAATTTCAATCGGCAGTCTTGGCAGCAACTCAGCCGTATAATTCGTCGATTTGATCAAACATTTGAAACCAAAACATCAGAGGCTGCAGTTCTAGACAGTTTTATCGTCTGCTAGAATGAAGAGCCCCATAGATCCCACTTGGGAACTAGTTTTAATGTTGTACGCGCCAGTTCTCGCCAGTATCAGTATAATATAGGAATGGAAAGTTTGCTTTGCGTACTACGGAGTCAGAGGTGTTAGTAGAGTGCAGTTAATTCAAAATTGTGTTAAGTTTTGCATTGAAATAGTATCTCTTTTCCCGACTATGACAGAGAGGAAGGATTATGAATCTCTCTAGCTATGTATGTATGATGGGGCCGAAAGGTTCTAGAGTGGCGACCGCGTACCGGAAGGCGCAGCGTAGGTAGGCCTCCTACAAGGTGGACCGATGATCTGGTGAAGGTCGCGGGAATCCGCTGGATGCGAGAAGCCCAGGGCCGGTCGGTGTGGCGATGCTTGACGTCTTTCGGCCGAATGATGATGTATGTATGTAAGTTTGTGTCTTAGCACAGCCTAAATTACTGAACCGATTTCAACAAATAAGGTGTCCTTGGATTGGTCTTGATCCAGAGGGGCCTATGAGCCATGAGGGAGAGGCATACCTCACGCCTCAGCCGCCGCAACAGAAGGAGACACCCCGGGCGTCGGGAGTCGCAGGGCGATTCCCGGCCACCGTAAGCGCGGGCCTGCGGACGGCGAGCGTTGGGTGGCTCGCCGTCCGATCAGAACCAGGCCCGGGTCGACGGCGCGTTGTGTTCCACGCGCGCCGTAAAGAGATGTCAGCTTAGTAGATGGGGCCCGCTAGGGCCAGTGCCTGCCAGGGTTGTGGAATTTGTTCGAAAGAGTTACCGCGGCCCTGGGACGCAAAGGGCATTAGGAGGAACACGGATGGGTTTTAGTCAGTAAGAGTCAGAGAAAATAAAAAGGGTACATGACGCACAGGAAAGCCATTATTTACTAACTTACGTGAGGTATCTGAAGCAACGATGCCTCTGTTAAAGGACTTGCGTTACCTCAAGATGCATACATAAACTCTTGGTTAGTTCCTAACGTTAACTCGTTAACATAGTCAACTAGATACTAGTTGTCGTGCGGTTCCGGCTAAATAGACACAATGTCATAAAACGGAGACACCTGCCATCAACGATCCACGTGCATTGTTATAATAAAACAGTTTTCGTATGATGTAAACAACTTTGCGGATTATATCGCGTTTTCTGTTTTTATTTTATATTCACACGTGCAGCATAGTAACGTGCAATAAACTATACTTGTACGAGCACATATTATTTACATACAAGACATTGCAACATAAATAAAGGTAGTTATAAAATAAAATATTATTATAGTTTCTCTGTATCTTTAGTACTTAAATTAGGTATACAGGGTGTTAACGAATTCGTGTAATTCCTTAAAACCACATGATCTACTACTGGTGTAGACAGGCCCCGCACGGGATATAGCTTGATTAAAAATAAAAAAACAAAATTCTTTTTTTCTCATGTGGCTTTGTTACCGATCGTATCTAAACCATCTAATAAGGATTCAGTAAAAAAATAAGATTTTTTTTTTGCAAAAAAATATTTTATTATTATGAACATTTCGATGCCACGCATGAATTCATGAAAGTACGGCAACATGGCTGGCAGGAACGACCAACGCGATATCGCTCTTTGCAGTCAGATAACTCAAGGCTCTAAAAAGACTCAGAAATGGAAAACCAATTTTTTTTTTTTGATTCTTTTTTTTTTGTATATTTTTCGAAAATGCCTATTTAGGGTTAATTTGTGTCACCAGTAGATCACGCGGTTTGAAGGAATTACACGATTTCGTTAACACCCTGTATAACTAGCTTTAGGTCATTCGCAACTCCGCACGCGTAAGAAGTGTTTTTTTTACTTCACTTTGGCATATACCTTCGCGGATGTGCCAACAATAACTATACAAAGTTCAACTCAATCGGATAATAGATGCGCGAACGCATGGAAAACGAACTAACATTAATTAAAATAGATAAGTATACCCTACACTCGTACATAATATACAAGGTGTAACATAAATAACGCTCAACCTCTTAAGGGGTCACTGTACTCATAATTATGAACAACTTTTACTATGGGACCAAACCAGAAATCGCGAAAAAAAATCAGTTGTTCCCTACATTTATGTTCGCATAACTCGTCAAAATGTAGGGAACATCGGATTTTTTTTTCGCGATTTCGCCCCCGCTTCCGCTAAGAAGGCCTCCGTTACAACCCTAGTTTTATTTACTACATTTACCTTGCTGGCAATCCTGACATACCGTTATTAGCTGTAACTGTAACGACAGAATCACCCCTGAACGATTATCTTGTTTGTCTTTTACACTCACAATAGACAACTGCCTCCTAGTCCGTTGGTAGGGGCTAGGTCGCGATTGTGTTTAAATAATAAATGTTTGGCGCACACAACTCTAAGTTTGGGTCGTTAAAGGCCGGTCATCCGAGCTGACTACGTGACGGCGACCGCTGACGTTTGAGGGTTAATATATTATGTGCCGCAAATATCTCACGGTTTGTGCTGCATGTGTAATTAATTATGTATATTGATCTAGCTTTTTTTTAATGCGTTTAAATTAAAATTTATTTAGAATATTGTGTTAACCTCTCATTATTTTTTTATACAGGGTGTTAACGAATTCGTGTAATTCCTTCAAAGTGCGTAATCTACTGGTGACATAGATTAACACTAAATAGGAATTTTCGAAAATCAACCAAAAAAAATACATTTTTTTTCTGGTTTTCTATTTCTGAGCCTTTTTAGAGCCTTGAGTTATCTGACTGTAAAGAGCGATATCGCGTTAGTCGTTCCTGCCAGCCGTGTCGCCGTACTTTCATTAAGGAGGCATTCAGGAGACATCAAAATGTTCACACTACTAAAATTATTTTTTTGAAAAAAAAAAACTTATTTCTTTACTGAATCCTTATTAGGTGGTTTAGATACGATCGGTAACAAAGCCGCATGAAAAAAATAGAATTTTATTTTTTTATTTTTAATCAAGCTACTTAAATCCCGTGAGGGGCCTGTCTACACCAGTAGTAGATCATGTGGTTTTAAGGAATTACACGAATTTGTTAACACCCTGTAGATGGTGTGATGTTTTGACATGAATCTTGGTAAATGAAAATTATTTAAAACCATGCAAGAGTTCTCTAAAAATTTGCAATTTATCCACGATTTTTTCTATATCCCACAAAAAGGAAGAAAAAAAACATTTTTTCTATGCCCAGGCAATAACGCGTATTAGACATAAACATATTTCTTAAAACTGATGTACGGTCGTGGACTCGAAATGTTTATCAGATTTCAAATTCGATTTTTTATCACACTGCATAAGGTCTATAATTGCTAGCACATTACTTTTTCATAAGGTCGATATGACATAAGTTAATATGACATCTTAAACATTATTGCGCACAGTGCACAGGTTTGAGATGTCTTATTGCGCACAGTGCACAAGGTTTACAATGTCATATTAACTTCTGTCATATCGACCGTATGAAAAAGTAATGTGCAAGCAATTATAGGCCTTAGGGTGGTAAACATTTCAAGTCCCCGATTGTACATAAAATATTCTAAACGTGTAAAAAATTTAATATAAAATTACCTATTTATGATTGTGGGTGCCTCCGCTGCCGGCGCCGGTAACCAAAAATAACGGCATTGGGAACCGGCAGTAAATAACTGCCGGCAGCCGAGATTAAAAACATCGGCTGCCGGCACCCAAAATGGACACCGGCGGAAGTAATAAGTTGTTTGGTAGGTGTGTTAGTGGAAAGGTAGGTTATATTTTGGGCCAAACACTTAAGTTGTTTGGTAGGTATGTTAGTGGAAAGGTAGGTTAGATTTTGGGCCAAACACTGTAACGTGTCTCCCAATTGACTAATTTCAAGAGCGAGCGAAGCGAGCTCATTAATTTGGGGCACCCCGACGCGTATAACCTAACCTTGGTTCGAAGGGGATGACGGGCTAGAGTGAGTGAGCGAACGAAGTCCCGTCCTAACCAACATACAACAACCTAACAAACATACATACATTGTCTACGCCAACTAAATTGCGCATCACTAGCGGCACCGGCACATCACTTTTTTTGACAGTTCCGCCAACCTACCGGATGTTTCCGCCGGAATCCAATTCACGATTCACTACGAAGGAGCCATCTTACAACTTACATCGATCCTCAAGAAAAATCCATATCAACCGATTTAACCATTATAAATAGTCAAAGTCCTATAATAATTAACTACCATTGATCCTGTAATACAACAAATTAAACAACTACAAGTACAACGACGAGTTTCATTCTACGTACATGAACCCTGAAAACATAACACACTTTTTTTGGGCAGTCGAGTAAAAAAGCGCTTCTCTCTTTTCATTTTTATTGATACGGAATCCAACCGGATTTTTCTGAAATCCGTATTCAACAGTTGATAAGCTACGAATACGGATGATTAGTTCAAAAATAGCTTGAGGCCCTCAATACATTAACTTTATTGGAAAAACTGTGACTGTTGGCGGATTAATGATGTGAAATCATTCGTCTGTCGCTCTCAACATTTTTCCGATAACTAACCAATCAATCGTATTAACTTTGAAAGGAAATCATTCCGCGCATTGAAAATAATTTTCATTGCGAACTTAATCGCATTAATATGTTTATATGTTTTAAAGAATCGATATGAAACGTAGTGTTTATGAAATTGTTTGTGTATTTTGTCGTTATGTGTGCTATAACAAAGAATAGACACATACACACACACAACACGCACAAACACATACATACAACTCACGAACAAACAAAGCACAATATTCTCACAATTCACAAAACTCGCATCTAATAGAACATACCCTAAAAAATGACTTGTAAAGATGCAATGTTGCAATTGCACCTACTTAAAGAGGGGAAGACCTGGTGACCTGAAATACAGGCCAAAAGCCTAGCTTAGGCATCAGTCTCCCACAGTATGAACTGCACTTGTTGTAATTGTTTTAGTTTTGTTATTACTGTGAAATTGTGGTGAGAAAATAAATAAATTATTATACCCGTATCTCTTTTGAATCACGGCTCATCTTCCGTGCGGAAGATGTCCGGTCCTTTGGAAGGCATACACGGGGACACAGGTCCAACGCGCAGAGGGACCTTTGAGAACTTTAATCTAAAATGGGGTGGGGCAGCAACCGGGGACTATCCACGGCTGCACTATTGGAGTACAGTCGTGGATACCAATCATGGATCCCAAGTGGGTGCAAGACTGTTGTAAAATATGGTGAAAAATATTTGGTCTATGGGAAGGGGTGTTAGGTGGACTGGATAACTTCTATTGCGGGAAGAAAACGGCGTCTGACTTTCAACATTTAAAATTGAAAAGTGTTGGCAGACGGTGACTCGCCAGCTCACTAGCTGGGCCCCATGAAAAGCCGCCAGTACATAGGCGAAGAGGGCAACAAACGTGTGAGCGGCTAGGGGTGTAGAGAGGTGTGGCCCCGGTTTCGCCGTCGCGGGTCTAAAAGACCCGGAGTGGGTTTCCCCGCTATTACGCCATTAGACACTTCCACCCCCGAGCATATAGCTCTGGCGGCCCCCCTCTGGCCGGCCGATAAAGGCAAGCCAGAGTTGAGAGTCCTGCGGGCACTCTTGGGGTTCCACTCCAGCCAGCCAATAAAGGCAAACTGGAGACGAGGCCCTGACCGACTCTTTGAGGCAATAAGGTACGCAGTGTCGCCACTCACCAACAGCTTGCCACAAGCTGCCCTACGGTTTGTAAGCTTTTCAGTAGACCTCATGATACAATTTTTATTATATGATGGGGTTGTTGAAAGTTGAAGTCTAATGTTCCCTCCGGTTTTACGTTAATCTCATGATGAGGTAACGCCTTTCCCAAATTATTATTATTATTATAGGCCATACCTTCCCCAAACGTGGGTGTCGT
The DNA here is from genome assembly GCA_905220435.1 of Amphipyra tragopoginis. NCBI lineage: Eukaryota > Metazoa > Arthropoda > Insecta > Lepidoptera > Noctuidae > Amphipyra > Amphipyra tragopoginis. The sequence continues at coordinate 3,878,336 of HG992003.1, read as the reverse complement.
AAGAGGCGACTAAGGCTGCAGACATACTGCTCATATTTCTTCGCGTTACGCGTTTACATCGCACTACAAACAAATTCTCCTCTGCGGCCCCACCACGCGTATTAAATTATACGTCGTCACGCCGAGCGTAATAAGCACTGATTAGTGATATACTCGTATGTAGGGCTTAGAAGTCTCATGCGTATCTTGCGTTTGCTCGATGTGGCCAGTCTCTGGGTAACGCCGGTACTGCTGCCATCTGGAGAAAGGCCGTAACTAATATTTTTTGTCAGAATTAGATAAGATAAGATATATTTATTTGGTAAAACATGAGTGTGGTATAAAGGTCTTATAATTAAATGAGGTAGCTACATGTTTTGCCATATAAGGCGTACAAAATTTGTCGCACTAGGCAAACAAAGCAAAAAAATAAAAAAAATATCATAATGTTCAAATTGAAATAAATTACAGTATCAGAATTTAAATTCTATTCAAAATCACAATGTTAAAATAAATGTAATTATGTCAACACAAATTCTTTTTCATTAAGGAACTCAGTCACGCTATAATAATTATGCTCTGGCGGTCAAAAGAGTACGAAGTTTATTTTTAAACATAGATTGAGGCAGTTCCTTCCAACTTTTAGGTACTTTGTTAAAATGACTGGTGCCATGCACTTTAGTTAAATACAGATTCGGAATCAGCAAGAAAAACGCTACCTTTTAATTTGTGTAATAAACCTTAAACTAGAATGTATTGTCAGAATGCACACTGGCTGGCACCGATTATTTTTACGCGACGTACCTAATGATATTCGGCGTATTTTCAGTGGCTACAGCCATACTTAAACATATTTTGCGTCTCTGCGCAAGATACGCTAATGCTGGGGCTACATTAGTGGGCGAAGATTTGTGTCGCGTTGGCGCGCTAAAACATCGTGCACGGCATATGCGATGTTCTTGTCTACATTAGGCGGGCGAAGATTCATCGTGCCGGATTGTGTTGTTCTCTGTTGTGCGGCCGAGACGTAGGCTGCAATTCAAAATGGAGGAAGCAGTGGCGGCGTTGCATTATATATCGGTAAATTATTATTTATTAATTGTACGAGTATCAGTTACAAAATAATATGAAAAAGAGACGTAGGTGTAGCCACCCAAGGGAATATCGTCGCGACAAATCCTTTTAATGCGCACCAGTTTACCGAGAGTGCTCCGATACATCGTCTTCGGCCGAATACTACGCGTTGCAACGATCTACCCGGCCACACTCATCGCGTTAACACGAATATTCGCCGTAGCCCGCTAATGTAGCGCCAGTATTAGTGTGTTTTGGCCCTTAGATGTCAAGAGAATGAGTTGCAGCTACCTACTGTCTGGTAATAACAAACAAATGCAATCACCAATCCTTCTGTCATGCGTGGTGATTATGACAATTTCCCCTTATGGCATTAATTAGATTCAATCACCTATAACAAAAAATAAATATTAGCCTGTAACTGTCCCACTGCTGGGCAAAGGCCTCTTCTCATACAGAGACGGAACGAGCATTGATCACCACGCTTGCTCACTGCGGGTTGGCGACCACTTTCAATCACCTTTAATCTCAATCAAATCTAATCAAACACAATCTTGCACCTATCTCAACATTCCCACATCACGATACTTCCCGTATCAAGTCCTAAAAATATCTCCACATTCCCCGGTCACTCCCTATATCATCCGATACACATAGATAAATCGTAATCGTGACGAGAATCACTAATAGGGAGATAAAAGTTGGATCATGAGGAAACTGGCCTCTTACATGTGAGGTGTATTGTGTTGCGTAACACGTTAAAACTGAGATGTCTGGGGATGGGGGAGTAATTCTGGAAGGCTCGGTATTAAGTATTATAAATAAAATAAAAATGTTTTACTGTCAGGCATCAAGGGTGTTAATATTACATCTTACTTGCAAACTATATTAGTAACATGCAGGAACACTAAAAAGATAAACAAAATCACAATCACAGGAATGTTTAACAAGCTTTGTTGCCATCATGTAGCCTAGTAAACCTCTCCATTGTAGGCCCATCCAGCCTCTCTGCAAACACCCTCAGAATGCTATTTCTGCTTCCTCTCACTCGGGAAATTAGTGAGGCAACTTTCATTCGCATTATTGCAAAGTAATCGTCAGTGTGCGCATCAGCGAACATACCTGACGCACTACAGTAAGGTGGAAGCTTCAACAGCGCCCTGAAGGCATTGTGGTATTGAATTCTTGGCATGCTTTGTTTTGCAGCACTAAAAAAACACATAATCCATTACAGGCGCTTATGAAAAGTCGAATTTAGGTGCACGGTTCCAATTTGTCGTTTCCTTTGGAGAAGAGCCGGCAAGAAACTCCATGGTTACTCTTTTAAAATGAATATCTTTCTTCTATCTTAACAATTTCAGTAAATACAGTACTTACTATGATTAAGAATAGATGAGAGAACAATGTAGTCTTGAGCACAGACTAGTGAGTAATGAAGCACCAAGTCTTAAGTACCTACCTACAAGAATCAACAAAGAAAACTCAATATGAAAAATAATAATGTATAGAATATAGCTAGGCATCTAGCAATTCTAGTATTCTATGCAAGCTAACCTTGTATATGAAACAATTGACATATTTGACATCAAAACTTTAAAGATAAAATCATTGTAAAATAAGATAAATAAAATAAGGGGGTCCAAGTTCCGTCCAAAGAGAGCCTCATGAGGTGTTGATCGAGGCTCTTGGCTATTAAGCCATTCGCCGTAATGACTATCGGGACAATGACTGCTGAGTCCACATCCCACATGTTGACAACCTCGTATGCTAAATCAAGATATTTTGTTTGTCTCTTTCAGCTTTGACGAGGTTCTCGTCATGAGGAACCGTGATATCAACAATCATTGTGCGGCGCTCTGCTCACATTATCACTATATCAGGCTTATTGGCAACAATAGTCCTGTCAGTGATAATAGATCGGTCCCAGTACAATGTGGCATGACCATTCTCGAGAACTGGGTCGGGCACATACATACCTGTAGTATGGTACTTCCAGTAGTATATATTTATTTAGTACAGTATATATTTTTATCTTTCTTAAATTCACGGCTGTATCTTCCGTGCGGAAGATGTCCGGTCCTTTGGAAGGCATACGGGGGACACAGGTCCAACGCGCAGAGGCCCCTTTGAGAACTTTAATCTAAAATGGGGTGAGGCACCAACCGGGGACTATCCACGGCTGCACTATTGGAGTACAGTCATGGACCGTCCCAGGTAGGTGCAAGACTATTGTAAAATATGGTGAAAAATATCTGGTTTGTAGGAAGGGCTGTTAGGTGGATAACTTCTATTGCCGGAAGAAAACGGCGTCTGCCTTTCAACATTTAAAATTGAAAAGTGTTGGCAGACGGTGACTCGCCAGCTCACTAGCTGGGCCCCCTGAAAAGACGCCAGTACATAGGCGAAGGGGGCAACAAACGTGTGAGCGGCTAGGGGTGTAGAGAGGTGTGGCCCCGGTTTCGCCGTCGCGGGTTTAAAAGACCCGGAGTGGGTTTCCCCGCTATTACGCCATTAGACACTTCCACCCCCGAGCATAAAGCTCTGGCGGCCCCCCTCTGGACGGCCGATAAAGGCAAGCCAGAGTTGAGAGTCCTGCGGGCACTCTTGGGGTTACACCCCAGCCAGCCAATAAAGGCGAACTGGAGACGAGGCCCTGGCCGACTCTCTGAGGCAATAAGGTACGCAGTGTCGCCACTCACCAACAGCTCGCCACAAGCTGCCCTGCGGTTTGTAAGCTTTTCAGTAGACCTCATGATACATTTTTTATTATATGATGTATGTTGTAGAAAGCTAGTCTAATGTTCCCTCCGGTTTTACGTTAATCTCATGATGAGGTAACGCCTTTCCCAGAGGGGGATATACATTTTTGTTATTATTATTTGACTTGGTCACGTTTTACCCTTTTCTTTTTTTTTTTTTTTTCGTGGGAAAATCCTCATGGATGCCCTTCGCCCGGGGAGAGCGAAGGGGTATGCCGGACTCTTACCGGCTAAAAACCCACGGTGTTCTTTCTCCTGACCCTTGGCTGGGGTCGCGGGATTCGCAACTGCATGCACCGCGACCCCCGCAGGCCTCGGTCCGCCAACCCCTGGCGGACCTCTGCTTCTGTGGGGCCTTGCCCCACGTCCTCCTGAGAGGCGCGCACGGAACACTGCGCGCCGCCTTCTCGGGCCTGTTACTGGTCGGGCGGCGGGTCCCCCAACCCGCCGACCGCAGGCCACACACTACGGTGGCCGGAGATCGTCGCGCGCCCTCCGGCGCCCGGTGCGTCTGGCGCGGGAAGGGAGAGTGGCAGCTGCCTCTCTCTCCCTCTCCGCTCCCTCCTTGGTCGCCATCACCTCCTCGCAGAAGGAGGCGACGGCTTCCCACGCACTCTCGCTCCCGACCATGGACAGAACCACGGCCGGAAGCGAGAGGTCACCACCGACCGCCGCGACTAGTTCGCGGCGTTGCGTCGCCCACGCAGGACACGCCTGCAGCGTGTGCAGCGACGTGTCCTCGGGGCAGTCGACGCAGTGGTGACAACCGGACGTCTGCTCCCGGCCTATGCGACACAGGTACTTCCCGAAACAACCATGGTCACGTTTTACCCTAGTCGCACCTGATGGTAGGCGCAAACGGGGTCTAAAATAGAGCACACGAATCCATTTAACAGAGATATAGAAGGATTCCCCTAATACCCCTCTGACTCTCACATACACACGACGGAACACAGTAAACTGCTTGGGGCCTGACTTTAATTTGAACGTGCTAGGTAGCCAGACGTACCGTATAGATACCTACCAAGCGTACTGGATTTTGTTGAATCTTACAACACGCGTCTATTCCCAGCCTGCGGTGAGAAAGTTTTATATTCTGGCCCGTCCTCACACGAAATAAATAACTGATGAGAAATTGTAGATATTGTTTAAATATGTCAACAATCTCCTATGCCATGTTCATGCTAATAGGCATGTTGACACGATCAATAAATTGCAAATCTAATTAGTCCGCCAGTTAGAGTTTTGAAAAATAATGGACACGTATTTTTTCTTTTGTTAAATCTATGAATATTTGGTAAGATAACACGCATCAAAACTCTAGAGTGAGGCCTGTGACGTCAGAAGCAAGTAAAAATTGTACTTGCTTGTGACGTTTTGCCAATTTTAAAAGTGTCGTATCTTCGTCAATTTTGGTTTACGTAACAAAATAAAAAAATATGAGTCAAATATTTTTTGATAATCTAACTGACGCACTAATTAGATTTTTTCTGTCAAATACTCAATTAGCCCAGTGGTTCTCAAATTGCCCCATTACACGGGCAGCCTATTTTCAGCCAAGAAACACAATGAAAGCTCTTACTAATTAATAATTTAAGCGACATTTGCCTATCTCAACAGACTTGATCCTCTGTCCCTCAATGACCCACGAAAACGTCCCTATGGGTGGCAATTAAAAGTTACCTGAACACCAACTAGTTAATAGGAACTACGTAAAACTATAGCTAGATCTATTGATCTAACTTTGTTCGGTTTCGTTAATCAACAAGCCTTATAGAGCTGCTGGAAGCGACAGTATAAATAAATACAGTATCACTAGTTAGTCGCTTTGTGTATGTATGTTTATACTATATTTAAAATTACCTCCATCCGTGTGTCACTGCAAGGGTACCGACTGAAAATCAGCGCTGGGTGTTTGACGCCCAGCATATGCTGAGTTGGTGACCCTTGCGACTTGAGCATGCTCGACAGCATAAAATGTGTATGTTTTGTTCTTATTGTGTTTTATTGTTTATGCTATCATTGGCTGTACAAAATGTATTTTCTTTCTTTCTTTTTTTGTATCCGAAAATTATAAGCACATTCTGTACAACTTTTACTATGTTGACGACACGTTTGGTGCAGTGGCTAAGCGATTAGCTTCTGCGCTACGGGTCGTGGGCTCGATTCCCACACGGAACAAATTTGTATGGCCTACAGATAGTTGTTTCGGGTCTGGGCGTTTGTGTATGTGAGATTTGTGTCTGTAAACGCACCCACGATACAGGAGAAGCGCTAGTGGGGGGTAAAATTTAAAAAAATCGTGAAAAGAAAACCAGCTGTTCCATGCATTGATTATTTTGTATAGAACAACAGTTTTCTTTTCTCGAATTAAGAGTTTGTCCCATAGTAAAAGTTGTACTGACGATGAGTTGAATGATGAGCAGAGTTCATGGTTTTCCGAAGTAAAGCGTTCACCAGTCATCCTTTTTTCTTTCTTTGCTTTAATTCTCTTTTTGTGACTATGCAAGCCTTAAAGGTACCACCTAATATGACGACATCAGGGAACTGCTATACAATTCCACCGGCACGGACTCTCACAACAGAGGAATCAATGTCGCCCCACATCAATCCCCTACAAAGAAAGCATCAGCCACTCACACATCTGCAGAATATGCGTCTCTAAGAAGTGCCGAATGTATTTAAAAATATCGTCGAGAAAAGCTGGACTTCATGGTATGAAATCTCCAACCAGCAGGACGCAAATAAAGGTCAATGCTTCCTTTTCTGTATGAGAAGAGGAACAACTACAGACTGGTATTATGAATTAAAGGGTTAAAGAAAAATCCGGAAACGAGGAAAAAAAGCGGGTTGGAGCGAAAGTCGTTTATCGACGCCATCATTGTTGTGATCGGCCACCATATTTACTACGATTTGGCACGCGCTAAATGCCAGGAGATTTTTATTGAAAAGCGGAAGTCGGGACACTGCTTTTTTATGTAACTTTTCCTCACACTAAGATTTCTCCTGTATCGCGGGTGAGTTTACAGACACAAATGTTCACATGCACAAACGCCCAAACCCGGAACAATTATCTGCAGGCCATACAAATATTTGTTCCGTGCGGGAATGGAACCGACGACCCGAAGCGCAGAAGCCAATCGCTAAGCCACTGCACCAAACGTGTCCTCCCGGAACGGAAGAGATTCCGGGACAATCATGAAATTCCGGGAGGGCTGGCAACTCTAGTTTTGAAGTCCCTTCCATTCAATCCAACTCGTTGTAACCACAAAGTACAAACTTAAGCTCATCGGCTCCGCGAAGTTGTGACGTCACGCCGCGCTGGTCGTATCGACGAGCGGTAATTAACGATACTTGCACGAATGATTTTTAATTAATTTTTATTTTATTGGAACAGATTATCGTAAGGATTGTGGTTAATTTATATTTATGACTACAGAATGTACAGTCGACAGAAAAGTCGATGATAATTTTGGGATTTCAAAATTAATTATCTCAGGAGTTAATTATTTCGTTTTAGCATAATCAGCCTATTACTGTCCCAGTGCGGCACACGGGGCTGTTCTTAGAATGAGAGGGGTTCAGGCCGTAGTCCACGTCGCTGGAATTGTGCAGTTGGGTGGACTAGACACACCATTAGAACCAGAGAACTTATTAGAGCCCTCTCAGGTGTGCAGGTTTCCTCACGATGTTTTTTCTTCACCATGAACGCAACTGAACCGCACATGAATTCGAAAAGTCAAAGGTGCGGGTCGGGACCGAAATCGGACTCTCGTTCGTGAACGGCAAGCATGCAACCACTAGACTATATGTACTTTAAATGACAACAGGAGGAACACGAATACAGTTCACATGAAAACACTTTATGCATAGTCCCCGGCCATCTTCACTCGCGGTTGTTGTAAAATGTGGCTGAAGCATAAAGTCCAGAGAATATGCAGCAGTGCCCGTCCTTTATGGTAATATCTATACACTTTTATTACCAGTACGTCTGCCTATCAGATCAAACTAAATTAAATCAGCCGTGGGCAGCACTTTATGTGTGTGTACCAGATTGACCACCAACAGGAAAAGATGGCAAGACATCGTAAGACGAGCCACATCAGATACAGTAACTCATAGTGCTACATGACGACCACGACCGCTCTGACAAGAGTGGAGCGAATAAGCGGAAGACGTCTGCCTAATGACCAGCGCAGAAGAAGGTTTTTTTTTATTTGGCTGCTGGTAGGTGATCCTTGTAGACCGCTTCTACGTAACCGGGCAGTTATTGACATGACCTGAAGGGTCTCCAACCAATGGCAAACGATGGACAGGCTCTAGCGGAATTCCTAGCACGAAACCGCTGCGCCGCGCGAAAATAGAAAATATGAATATACTTAGAAGTTTCTTCGGAGAAGTTGGAGGAGCTCGTGGCTAAATAATTACAGCCGCATAGACCGATCTTCCGGGTTAAGCCACGCTTGCCGAGGTTGGTCTGTGGATGGGTGACCATTTACCATAGCGAGTTTCCTCCGTGCCTCGGAAAGCACGTAAAGCCGTTGGTCCCGGCTGTCATTTGTAGATCTTTGACAGTCGTTACTGTTGGTCAGAAGCCAGAAAGTCTGACAACCAGTCTTACCAAGAGTATCGTATTACCCGGTTACTGGGTTGTGGAGGTCTGATAGGCAGTCGCTCCATGTAAATTACTGATATTCAGCTGCATCCGGTTCGACTGGAAGCCGACCCCAACATAGTTGGGAAAAGGCTAGGCAGATGATGATGACTTAGAAGTTTCTTCCGAATTTTATACCTTCGAAAGCATCAGTGTATAGGATTCCATACTGTCTATCTTGGCTAGCAAAAAAAGTTCGCTGCATTTTTTTGGCTTCGCTAAAAAGCACGCCGAGGACTGTCTCTCATCTACGCTGGACTTTAAAGTGCTATATAAACTTACTCTATCCTGACAAAGGTGGCATAATGTAGCTTAGAAGGCTTAAATTACAATTAGAATTTATAATATACTACATGCAACACTTACCGCACTAGCTGTAGCCCGCGGTTCCCCTCGCATCCTAGAGGAACTACTTCATGTATCTAGAAAAAAAGTGCGCCAAATTCCATCTTAATCCGTTCAGATGTTAAGGCGTGATTGATTATCAAAAATTCAAATTCACAAACATCCAAACTGTCTGAATTATAATATTGGTAGGATAGAATTATTAGTAACGCTACAGCTAAACAAAAATAAAACTAACAATTTAGCCAACAAAACCGAAGGAATTCAAAGTAGTATACCTACATACAAGCTTCCAATGCACGATGGCGTGAGATACCGCCCCCAGTGACACGTTAGATTGTGCCCACCAATTCCCCCCATAGGAATTGCGATTTAAGGGGAAGCCACTTGAATGAATTTAAAATTCAGATTCGTGGTTTGAAAATATTTTGCGGATTCAAGCAGTCAGTTCAAGTAGCTTTGGAAGAATAAGCCGGTAAACGAAATCTTACTTTTATAATCTATTTTTATTTAATAATTTTGAATATTGGCACTGAAGTTGTCCATCCTTTTACATCACTACATAGTATAAAACAAAGTTGCTTCCCGCTGTCTGTCTGTCCCTATGTATGCTTAGATCTTTAAAACTACGTGACGGAGTTTGATGCGGTTTATTTTTAATAGATAGAGTGATTCAAGAGGAAGGTTTATATGTATAATACACGCATATTATAGTAGAGAAAAACGCGGAATACGCAATAAATGACATTCACGCGGGGGAAGCCGCTGGCGACCTCTAGTATTATATAATTGTAAACACATATATAATTGTATAACATTATAATATCTTGCTATCAACAAGAAAAAGGAAAATAAAAACAATAACAACTTCGAAATAACTAAAGACAGTACTCAAAATCACCCTTCACGCGAAACTTACTCGTGAGTCGTGATTAAAAATGGTAGATTATGTAGATACCAAAAACTTTTTTCAACTTATTTTTATTTCTCGCAATCCTCTTCTAGACATACGCCTTAGCCGAAAAGAAAACTACCTAAGTCATTGAAATTACTTCGTGCAACGAAATTGATAATGAGTAATGACAATGTTAAAACCTATTAAAAATCAATAAAAGTAAAGTCCTGCCTGACTGGCTGATTGACTGACTCATCAACGCCCAGCCCAAACTCTTAGACTTAGAGAGCTGAAATTTTGCACATAGGTTCCCTTTATATTGTAGACAAGGAATAAGGAAGGATTATTCGAAATTCAACTCCTAAGGGAGTTAAATAGGGGCTGAAAGTTTGTATGAAAAATCGTCTGCGGGCAGAAGCTAGTAGTTAATATAAATAAATTAGTGACGATATGCAAGTAAGTCGGCCGCACCCTGGGCAGTCAGCCTCGCTACCAACCTTGCTGACTGGCTAATCTTTTCACCACGGCATGAGCCATCCTCGTATAGGTCATGCCAACACAAAATAAGCAAAATCTTTTGTTGCAAAGAGTACAAATTCACAACAATATCACACTATAAAGTGTGACACATTATACAAAGTAAAATAATTAAATCGATGGAAACTTTACATATTATGCGGTTACTACAAAACTGAGTATCTGTAAACTTCTAATACTTCAAAAGGGGTGCATGAAAAGAGCCTCCACGAATAACGATACTTAAGTACGTCCGGCGCACCCTGGGCAGTCAGCCCCGCTACCAATCTTGCTGACTGGCTAATCTTTTCACCACAGCATGAGCTGTTTTCGTATAGCTCATGCTGACACGAGAGAAGAAGAATACTTCAAACACACGTATCATTATTTAAACGTATTACTACACTTACTTAAACCATATAGAATTGTAGATGTCAAACGTAGATGCCTCAAAATAGCATATACAAAGGGGTTTGGGTAAAATTGGCGTCGTTTTGAAGTTGAGCAGCCAGTAATGAAACTTGGATATTATGAAAGAACAGAATAAAGCGATCAAAAGTTATTATGGATACATTTCTCTAAACCATATCGGAACGGAGATATTTGTTTTTGTATTGCTCATTAAAATCGAAGAAGTTATTATACTCTACTGCTCTCTTTTAGGTTTCTGCCATATTTTTTTAAGAATTCCAAATAAAATAAATCAAATACAATGACGTAGATGAATGGACCGCTGAATGCTGAAGTTCCTGGGCTGGATGACTTTCCTATTTTATGTGCCGATGATTTAATTATCTATGCACTTGCAACGTATCAAGTACAACAAGCTCGTAGCTACTAGTAAAAAGTGACGGCTCATAGGTGATTGAAGTATGCAGAAAACCCAATATTAATTATTTTTCGGCGGAAACTTTAAACTGGATTGATCTGTGGCTTCTTAGAAGCAGAATCTAATCCAGACATTCATCTAGACGAATATATTACGAGTATATTCTCGTAGAAAGAGCTACACAAGGGCTGGATGTAATATTGGGCCACTATTGCTCATGTATTATTGGGAAACAGACCTTACGCTGCTGTTCGCATGTAATGTCCATTATAATAATTATGGTACATGGGATGGGGTAGATATCAAAATAATCTGACTGCGCCGGCACAATTTTTAGATCCGATTTATTCGACATGACAGATGACACTGAGAACGAAATGGACGCAGAGAGTTAAAAATTGTGTTTTTATTTATCATGTAATGTAATAAAATGTAATAAAGTATAATAAAGTGTTTTTATTATTTTCCATGACCCAATACTAACGTCACATTGATAGATGGTCGTAAAACCAAACTTCTAAAAACATAACTAAGATTTCTTTAGGCAGGACAGTAATTAGAGTATTTATATAGACGACATTTTTAAAATCTTCAAATGTAAATATCTCATCTTCGATATTACTTAGGACAACAATAACTGAACATATATGTGTACTTAACACAGCACAACAAAGTAACATGAAAATTATTGGTGGCCGCCGAAAATAAAAATGACGCCACTAGTCCATACAAAGTTACAGAAACCCCAGAAATTTATTTCCACACATCAATCGAGCCTTAACAGAACCACAATATTTGACAGCACACACACAAATGAAGGGCGTCGCACAGAAGAAACCTTCACCAACCGCTGATTTGTTACTCCAATCTAATTGGGAACTACCTGACGTCGTCAATACTTAATGGGGAACATTCCCCTCTACGCGTGTTCTGTTGTCACTGTCAGGTTACGGATTCTTATCTCCTGTCAGTGGAAGAAATGTTATGGGGATTGTATAGAGTATAGTCATGTCTGTTTTAATGTTTGAATACAGTTTTCTGCGGCTGTTGTTTCAAATGGGGTAGGAAGACACCACGTTAGTAAAGCATCGCTATTGATAATGATATGTCTGGGGTACGTGCTATGTGACGAGGGGGTTTCTTTATAGCACACATAAAAAACCTCATTGCCGCAGATCTAACCAATTTATCATATACATAGAGGGTAGTTCACTCATTGGGGTACCTCGTCATCAGAGTCCAAGTTCGACTTGGTGTAGGCAGTAAATAATAGTCACAACACTGATTATAGTCCTCTATTTATTCACTCTCGATAACAAAATAATAAAATCTCAAATGAATAAACCGATGGAAATAGATTAAAGTACGGAAACGCGGTAAGTTCGGTGCAGGCTGGCAAAAAGACCTCTCGCCCTCGTGTCTCACTCAAAAGTGCTTCACTCAAAGCAAATGCATCCAATGTCAAAAAGAAATACAGCTGACAGCCGACAGCTGACAGCTGACAGCTTGCTGACAACCGTCAAACAAGACATGCCACCCAAGCACACTGCTTGACGTTTCCGACAAACGATAATAGATGGCGTCCTACTACATTAACAATAATCAATAGTCAGTCTAATAGTTGTGCTTCTGTGTTGATTCTGCGACATACATATTACATAATCAGACAATTATTGTCCCACTGCTGGAACACACCTCTACTGGGACCACTCTGTTGTGCAGGTTTCCCCAAGATGTGTCTTTTTAAATTATTATTTGACTTAGTCGAGTTTGACCCTAGTCGCACCAGTGACCATTAGCCATATCCTACCATGAGGCATGCAAATTACATATGAATCATATCTTCACACAAAGATATGACTCTAGAGGTCAAATAAGACATGTGATCCTATATATGATCCAATATATTTGATATTGTAATAGCCCCCATATAGAGAGATTCCCCTATACCCTTCGAGCTCTCACATTCACACGATGGAACACAGTAAACTGCTTAGCGATTGCTAGCCGCGCGGACCGTATAGATCCTACCACCAAGCGTGCTGGGTTTTGTTGAATTTTACAACACATGTCTATTTCCAGTATGCGATAAGGAAATTTTATATTCTAGCCCGTCCCCAGATGGGATAAAAGATATTTTCCTTCACTATTAACGCAACGCAATTTATCACACAAAATTATAATGAAAACCAGACAATAACTCTAATCTACCACCAGATTCAACTCAGATCCATAACAAGTTAAAAAAGGCATATCACAATCAAATCCTTTCCCTATACAAAACGAATAACAACGACGTCACACAATTAAGATGCTGCGAACATGAAATCTGATTACATACTTGAAGGACAAAAATCTCGCGAAGATAACTTCATGAACAGAAGTTCTGAGGCAAAGAATAAATGCAAATAGAGTTATGGTTGGAACTGAGACTTGGGTACAGCGATTTGATAATTTAAAAGAAAGAAACTAAAATAAATATTAGCCTGTAACTATCCCACTGCAGGGCAAAGGCTGTGACGGTGGCAGTGGTGGCGACTAGCGGGGTGCGAGGGCTGGCGCGCTGCACTTCGTCCTCTCTCGCGCCTCAGCAGCCGCTAGTTAAGTACTACCTACTACACCTGAAGACCCTGGACTCCTCGTATCGTATTGTCTAAAGAACCACGCCCTGTAAACTAGTCTAATTTTGTAACTATTATAAAATATATTATTGTATGGTTAAAAGTGTTTTCCATAATATTCTTATGTAAGTAGGAGTGTATACTCCTGCTAAACTGCTTCTGCTTCTTGCTAGATTCTGATTTTATGTGCACATGCTCGTTAAGGGTTGACTCCTCAAGCCATCCTTGACCCGCTAAGCGTGACAAGGCCTCTTCTCAAACAGAGAAGGAACGAGCATTTATCGCCACGCGTGCTCGCTGCGGTTTCCATTAAGTCCAGGTTTCTTCACGATGTTTTCCTTCACCGTATGTCAGTGGCGTCTTAGATTAACTAAGAAGGTACATATAAAATTGAAAAAGCCACGAGAAAGAAAGAAGAAGAAAGAAAATCAATTTATTCAGCATACAAATTGACACACCACATACTATAATGCTAAAAGTGTAACAGTTAAAATAATAAAAATACTTAATGTTTATTAATTTGTAGTTCAATATTAATCGTTTGACAGTATTCTGCCCAACGCTAACTATGAAATAACTCTATCTCTTCCACAAGTTCCATACACAAGGGACTGATCTGAATCTGATCTGTTCCTCCTAGGCTTTTCCCAACTATGGGATCAGCTTCCAGTCTAACCAGATGTGGCTGTATACCAGTATTTTACACAGAGCGACTTCCCTTAGACCTCTGCAACCGGTTGACAGACTTTCAGACAGAGGAGTGTGTAACAAACGGGCTCTTATCTTCTTTTATCATAGCCTGTTGTGTCCCGGTGCAAGGTAAAGGCATCCCTTCCTTCTTTCTATTTTTCCCAATCTTTTGCAATCTGAGGCCTTTAGATAGAAGTCTAGCTCATCCCGCTATCTCCTTTTGGGCCTACCGCGTCTCCCATCAATAAATCTATACATATAAAAGGAGAAGCTGACTGACTGACTGACTCATCTATCAACGCATAGCCTAAACCGCTGGGGTTAGAACGTTGAAATTTTGACAGTAGGTTTCTTTTGTAACGTAGGCATCCACTAAGAAGGGATTTTTCGAAATTCAACCCCTAAGGGAGTATAGGGGATGAAAGTTTGTATGGAAAATCGTCACTTAACGGGTTCAAAATTTCACGCAAGCGAAGCTGCGGGCGAAAGCTAGTCTTTTATAGTCTTGGTCAGTAATTACTTCTGCTAACAACTTTTCCTTCAAAGTCTTTCTTTCATCCAGTCTGTAGCTGCTAACTTAATTGTAAGCAACATTGCCATGTCCACACGGAGCACATTTGTCTCAGCACACGGTATCGCAATAGTGTTCCACAACAAGTGCCGATACTTATGCCGCCTCATACTTTATCATGCACTCGGTGTTGCAGCGTTTGGTTTTTTTTATTTATAATATGGTCCGCTCTTGACTTCTTGAACGAGTGCACCCAGAAGATGCCTATTCACACTTGCTTTAAAGGTTAAAAAAGGGTTACAGGTAGTAGGGAACATAAACGCTGGCAAAGAGTTCCACACCTTGACTGTGCGCTCCATGAAGTATGAGGAGAAACGCTGCGAGAGGAGTAGCTGCACATGTCGCGCGACATGTATCGCAACTTATGCCCGAGCAAAAAGTTGCTGAACATGTACAAAAACATGTTTCTGATACAAGTTGAGATAGTTTGCCCGGTGCGGATGAGACATAAGTTTCAGCGATCACAACCCGCTAACCTCAGCACACAGCCCAAACCTTGTAGCGATGACGTCCACCCGATTCCCGAAGCACAAAGCTGTTTATTTTTAAACAAATAAAACGCTTATTACACTAGACAAGACAATTTTGCTGATAACTAAATGTACCTGGAAGAGGCAACTTGGGTCCACTTTATATTTTAAATCACCCTTGTGTAAAATCTTAGTTTAATGCAACGGGCAATGTAATTACTACGAGGCGGACTTTTGGCCGTTGTAAGCTCCGTTAATTATTTTTTTGTTTTAGATAAAGAGATTTCGAGATTGCAGTTTTAGATTTTATCATACGGAAAGTCGTTTGTGGTGGCCGGTTTTTAATTTGTTGTTGATTTTGTAGGGTGAAGCCGTCACAATAGGACTTCTAAAAAAATATCTCGACTTTTTTTTCTCTTTTACTCCTGGTTACGTAGAAACGGTCCTTTTATTGGCGTGACCTGAAGAGTCTCTAGCCAATGGGGGGGAATTAAAATACTTAACCTAAGCTAACTACTTGTACTACACTAACATCATGACTACTAGCAACAACAGCACTAAGGGCAACCCTTAGTGGAACTCAGACCTTAGGCGTTGCTGGCGGGGGTGTGGGGGAGAGACAGCTTGATGAGGGCTCAATTATCGATGTGACTGTGGAATCTGAAGAGGCGGCCGGCTCAAAAACAAAACACAAGACAGTTCGGTGGATCGTGACCGAGACGGTGGGACGTCGCAACACTCGCGACGGGCCTCACCGACGTGGACGGTAAACCAAACTGCGGCTGACGCTCTGTAGTGTGCTGATTGATTTACTCGCCTCCTGGAGGAGGTTTGTTTCGTCATCAGGTTCTAAAAGTACGCCTGGGACGGCGTACTTTACTGATAAAATAGCACAAATGCTTGTATGTCTCATCTTATACCTACGGGTAATTTAGGGATGAAAATTTCGAGACAAATAACCACTTATTTACTATTCAGCATTTTTGAATTCTATTTTTACTCCGATTTTAATTAATATTTATAATGAATGTTCTTGTAACATGTTACTTCTGTTTTTTACACATTTGCTAATGTTTTTTATTCAGTGTTGTGGTTGTCTATGGTTGTAGCATCACTAGAATGTTCCTGTAATAATGTTTTAATAATCTTGTAGTGTCTGTAATGTTGATCCTCAATCAAATAAATAAATATTTAAAATAATTGGCTGTATTTGCCATTTTAGTTTTTGGTACACCGTCTCGTACAGCCTGTATAATATTTTGGTCACACTATGACGGGTAGAAAAAATCCGAAAAATATTAGTCACCTCAAGCAAAAGAATATGAAGTTCTCAACAGCAAACGAATCAAAAGTAAAAGATAATCTCTATTTTCCTTTTAACTTCAAAACGGAGACTTAGTAATAATTACTGGTTTAAATTAGTATTGCAAGCGAAAACTCTTCATTCCTATTAAAACTTTAATTTATTTTTTACAGTAGACTGCTCCTTAAACATTTAAAAGACTAACTTGAATTGCGTCTTTTAAAAACTTTACTTAAGTTGCACGGGAACAAAGTTTGGCTTTATTTTTAAAGGAAACTATGTCTTAATCTTTTCTGTGGGAGCTTTTGTAATATTTTTCTTCAATACAGCTTACAATAGGGAACTAAACAAAGATTTCGTAGCTATACCAAATATCTTGGGATATTTACACCAAGTTCTATTCATCAGAATAAAACCAAGTTTAAGAGTTCAGAGCTGCGGTCGAAGCCACAAAAGAGTTGAAAGGACGCGCGTCAGGAAAATAGAATTTAAGCAATCAACGGGAAATCTATACGTATAACAATTCTGTAGTTTTGGCATGTAAGTACATTAGAAACATTTAAAAAAAATTGCGGTGTCTTTAAAGGATAACAAATAGAAACAATTTCTAGCATTTTTAGAATTTTTGTCTGTTTTTCGGTTTGTTCACCGCGTAAAAAGTGCTGTAACTTGTAAAAGACACAACAATATAATCGTTCAGGGGTGATTCTATATTACCTGGGCGGTTCAATAAGTATGTGTTTGAAGACAGTTTACGTTGCTAAGGCAAATTGGTATTACCATCGTGTGCTGTCATTTATAAAAAGCCGCCAAAATAATTTTGATGCTGATTCATTGATGAGTTTTGATTTTACAGCAATTTCAGCAAATCGTGTAACGTAGTTTTCGGCAAGATGGAAAAAGTAATGTATCGCTTAGTGATTCGCTTTCTAGTTTTGGATAGAAAAACATATGAGGAGATAAAACCGAAGTTGGATGCTGCTTATGGGGACCCTTCGCCATCTATGACTGTAGTCAAATATTGGTTAAATGAATTTAAACATGGTCTTACATTAGTTTTTGATGAGGAGCGCCTAGGATGCCTGACAGATGTGGTTACTGAGGAAATCATTGAAAAAGTCCACGACATGATTCTCACTGATAGACGAATGAAAGGGTCCGCAGTAGCGAAGATTGTAAGTGTTCCGACGGGAACGTTAATTAATATTTTACCTGATAAGTTGGCGATGAAAAAGTTATCACCCCGATGCGTGCCGCGATTGCTCACGGCGAACAACAAGCGGGCGCGGCTCTCAACTTCGAAACTGTGTATGGACCAATTTAAGCGAGATCCGAAGTACTTTTTTGCGGAGTGTTGTCACCTGATGAGACCTGGATTCACCATTATATGCCGGACACCAAGCAACAATCAAAACAATGGGTTACACCCCGAAAATATGCTCCAAAGAAAGCGAAGATGGTTCCATCGGCCGAAAAAGTTATGGCGACGATTCTTTGGGATGCGAAGGGCGTCGTACTCCATGGACTTCAAAGAAGCAGGAAAAACGATCACTGGACAATATTTCAGTATGTTATTAGACCGCTTTGACATGAAATTAAAGGAGATATAACCCTTTATCGAAGAAGAAAGAGTTGTTTCATCACGACAACGTAACAAGCACATTCATTCGAAGTTGTCGCCGCCAAACTGAATAAATTGTGTTATGAATTGCTACTGCATCCCCCGTATTCGCCCGACCTGGCTTCCTGTTATTTCTACTTGTTCACAAACCTAAAGAAATTGCTCAAGGGGAAAAGAAATAGCTGAAATGAGGAGGTCATCGTCGAGACGGAGGCATATTTTTGAGCGTTTAACAAATCCTATTTTTTGATGACTTAAAAATATGGCAGGGCCATTGGGAGAGGTTTATATCTCTAAAAGGAGTCTACGAAAAGAAAAACAAAAAAATATTTTGAAAAAAATCTGATCTTCATTCCTAACACAGGTACCGTTTTGAACCGCCCTCGTACAGTTATAGCCAATATCGGTATGTCAGGTTGCGAGCAAGGTAAATTTAGTAAATAAAACCAATATAGACTGTCCACCACTGAGAGTACTTGTATTTGGGTTAGTTTTAGTAACATGAACTAGATCACAATATAATACTTTACACAATTACTACAAGATCATAAAATAAGGACAAACTAGTCAGATATAAAAGGTCAGACTTCTTCAGCTGTTCAGCACCGAATGCTCCCGCTTAGTCGAATGACCACCGCCTTTATAACATCGGGTGCGTTGATCCATATCGACGACTCCTTCCTTTGTCAACATTGCCCAGTGCTACCCGCTACCGATAACAAACTCAATGCAGTTGACTTTTATTGAAAAATATTGTGCATACCTCGAAGTAACATTTAATTTTCATTGATTCGTAATCGGTTCGCTCTATCAAAAGATATTAGAATTTAAGGTGATCAAGAAGTTTTTTTAGTTATTGCGACACAATATTGGTTTTCAAGTTCCACGCGGGACGGAATCGCTGGCACAACTGGCGTTTACATTTTCGAAACAAAAAAAAACTGCTGTTCTCTACTAGTAATTGTACCTACCCTTGCACGTAACCTGTAATAGGAGGAAATCCTTAAATAGTACCTACCTAGATTTTTTTCAACCTATCTGGAACAACTTCTGGAATCGAGGTAATCGATATCTTAGCATAGATTTACACAAGGTTAGTCGGAAAGGGGGTACTAATCCGCAGGCCACTTATAGTATCACTGATGACGGTTTTAAAGCAAGTGTTAAAATTTCAAAATTCGATAATTTTCATTTCCATGTAAAATAATTTTATTTTAGTTTTTTCAAAAATTGTTCACCCTTGCTTTAATTACGAATTCAGAAAATGGTGTTTCTAATTTGTGACCCCAAATATGATCTAAAATGTAAACACAGCTGATCATAGCTGAGGATGGATAGATTTTAACGTATTTTTATGTAATTTTTGAACAGCTATTTCTCTAAAACCATTGAATTTTGAGGAAAGTTGTAGAACAAAAGTTATTCAGTATAATGGGTACTGTAACACCCTTTCGGATTAGTACCCCCTTTCTGACTAACATTGTATAATTATAGGTTCCTTCTATAGTTTGGTATTATAGGTTCCTAATATTCCAGGACTTTTTCAATACAAATCTTGGTCTCGCCTCGACACAACTAAACCAATTCAATTTCACGTCAGCGTTAATAAAAGTCGAATGAATATAATGGGTTTACTGTAACGTCATGTACTTTAGGACATTCTTAGGATCAAGACCAATCCAAGGACACCTCATTTGTTGAAATCGGTTCAGTAGTTTAGGCTGTGCGAAGACACAAACTTAGGTACACAGATTCACACGTCCCATAGCCAGTAAGATTCATAGGGGTGCCTTTCCACCAGAGATGTGCTATGCAGCTATGCTGCGAGAATGTAAAAGCCTACGAAACTATGTGACCGTTTCCACTGATGCTAAGCTACGTGGCGGAGCGAGTAAGATGTGCCATGAAAATGCGCCGCTGCAAGGTAGTTGTGTGAGGAAGATGCGCAGCTCCGCAGCTCGAGCTATGCGACGTATTGACAATAGGGAAGGCATCTATCTGCACATAGCTATTCCACTCGCGACCATCCATAGCACGCATCCGTAGCTCGCATCCATAGCACGCATCCTTCCATATAAAACACGTAGCTTAGTTGAATCAGTTTCCACCAGTACTATGTTATGTGGACCAATGAATATGATTGATGGATATCAAACACATCCATAGCAACGTTGCATAGCACATCTCTGGTAGAAAAGCACCCTAACCCTTCCTCTCAACCGTAGTCAGGTAAACACCAACATTGTTCAGTCATCTCAAAATGGATGGGTAAGTATGGTAATTTCACAAATTAACAACAATATGAATGTACCAGGCAAACAGAACACGGCTGAAGGTTAATCTCGCCAATTACATACACGGTACGCGCCAAAATGATTGAGTTACTCACGTCTGCCCGTAATATTAGTATTACATGGGTCCAACATAAATAACAACACCTTTATCAAATAACCACCGCGCAACCAGTAGAGTAATATTCCTCCGGTTCATTAACTAATTTATTCTTGAGAAAGTCCCGGTTATCCGGGAGTAGTCTGCAAGAAACAAAACTAATGGCGTCGGCAACACGAGAGCCTGGAGCTGTCGCGGGGGAGTGTGCCATAAGATGTGGTTGCAGCGGGTTTAGAGGCGGCAGCGATTTAGTACAAACGTTTTTAATAAAATGATAGGTTTGAAAGAACATAAACGAACGATAGTCTCGCGTTTGACCACTATCTCGCCTGATGGTAAGCGATGATGTGGTCGACGGTGAAGCACACTTGCCTAGAAGTCACGTATTCACTCTTGACTTAAAGACCCCAATGTTGTAGCTATCAGGAAACACAGACTCCGGCAGAGAATTCCACTCCTTAGCTGTGCGAACAATGAAAGTGTTCGCAAAACGCTTTGTACGTATGAGTGGGAGGTCAACTAGGTATCTTCAAAGAATCATGTTATAGGCTTCAATTTGATAGAACACTCATGTGCTGTCTTGATCTACCATTTCTAAACCAATTTTCGTGCGAAAAAGTGAATGAATCCTACTCAAAAGTCTCATCCAGATGTCCATTCTACCCTCAGAGCAATATTGCTCTGAGATTCTACCTATACATCTTCACAAATTGTGACAGCAAATTCGTTAATAGTTTTTCGGTTCTGCATATTATTCGGTCTGTGTAAAAAATCGAAACACTATACCGTATTACACGACTCCAAAATACTTAATGAATGAATTAGTAGTAATAAATGAGTTATTTATTTTGCAATATATTCAACATATGAAACAAATTATAAGTTCTTATTCACCATTACGGCGTGCAAGAATTTCGAAAAGCGTAACACAATCAGCCTCCTCTATTGCACTGCAAATTCTTATTCTCACCTGCACGCCGTGCACCATGATGGTGACCGATCGAAGAAGCTCTAAAGACAGACGGAACGACGGAATAAACTTCCTACTGGCCAACAAAGAAGGCTCAGTAGGCTAAGAGCTCTTACACACCACGTTTTTTACATGCGCGTTGTCGGCGCTGCTAAACTTGAAATAGGCAGATTACTTGCGATTGCATCGCTGCAAACTCACGAGAAACGCGCTACGGACGCGCGTGAGCAACTCTCCTTGCAAAGTAAAACGCATGTAGCAGGCGCGCGAAGGAGCGTGTATCGCGCTACAGACGCGCGTGAGCAACTCTCCTTGCAAAATAAAACACACGTAGAACGCGCGCGATGGAGCGTGTATCGCGCTGTACGTATGTGTTTGCAGCTAAAGACTACACTGCAACTTAACTTCTTTAGCTAGTTGAATCAAGGGGCCTACTTCTTGTCCGTCAAAGAAGTTAGTTGCCCGTCCGAAAATAGCCCGAAACGTAAGAGTGAACAAAACAAGTGTCATAATCAACTTTTCGGACGGGCAAAAACACATTGGTAGTAGGGACAACTGTCAAATCGTGTTGTCATTCATTCTTAGTGCGGGCTCCGAAATAATCGTATGTCCGTAGTTGATAGGGAGTAGGAAACGCTCGTAACTAAGGCCGAAACCACGGACTTCGTGCTTAGGGAGTAGACCCCCAAGCCCTAAGCCGGTGACGGAACGCGTCGCTGTTGCAGGAGGACCAATGTTTCTGGAGTCCACACCTCTTTGGGGGAGAGCTACGTCCAACTGTTAACCCAACAAACTATTAATAAGATCAAAAGCTAAACTACCACTCGCTAACCCTCCACTACTTGCGCCGCGTAATAATTTATGGACGGAAGCCGGTCCGGGGACGCGGCAATTAGCCGACGCGTAACGAACCCTTGAAATAAATATCATTTAGTGATTAATGCGCGCGGTGTGATAAATATGTTGTTATTATTCATTGGGATAACGCTGACCGTATCGGAGTTTGACGATAAAACTGTGGGACCAGCTATGGGTGTTTTTGTGGTAATATTTTTAGAAGGTGTAATTAGATATGTAGGGAACATGTATGATAGATATAAATCGCCACCGGGCAGGGTATCATCTTACACCGCGCCCTCCGTATTTGCACCAATGTAATGTCTTCGAGCCAATACACCAATAGTGGATGGTTTCTCCAACGACACTTGGACAGTGATATAAAATTAGTTGGATTTAAAAAGAGATCACCCATTCTGGGATAAAATTGGGATTTTTGGCGGCCATCAATAATAGTTACACAATTTTAAAGCACACGTGTAACGCATTATTTTTTACTATGGCGTCAAAGTCGAAAACTATTTGGATTTGGAGATGTATACCAGGTAAAAATTAAAACGACGACTTGTAATAGGGGTTTTAAGAATTATTTTATATTATTACAGCATTGTCGCCACACAAAGAAATGTTTGTACTCCTGCCACCGTTTAAATAAAATATAATTGATTCCTGGTCGCCGACTTTTTTTATCCCAAATCATCGAACAAAATGGGTTATCTCCTTTCCCATTTAATCTTGGAGCCAAGCTTGGATTCAAAGTTGAGTCCAATGTGAGGCCGCGGTGTTACACTAAGGCTTCGACGACTCGATTGGCGCAGTAGCTGAGCACTGGCTCCTGCGCAACGGGCCCTACAGATATTTTTTTCGGGTCTGAGTGTTTGTGCATGTGAAGGTTTAATGAAGATGAAGACTGAATAAGATGATAATAAGAAATAGTACGGCGCATCTTCGTGGATTGAACTATCTGTACAGAACCAAAAATCTTTATCACGAAAGATTCTAAAACCTGTTAGACACATTGGGATCAATGGGAAACATAACAATGGGCATTGTGCATTTTTTTTAAATCTGTTAAGATATGAAAACCATTTCGAGGAATAAGGTTACTGATCACATCTCACTATTTAGAAATGGAAAATAATCATGGATTATTAGTATTTCGGGTTATATGTGAATGACCTTAATTTATCCTCCAAATGACGTCATTGCTGGCAGTATGGCAGTAATGCCTTTGCCTACCCTACGATTGTAAATAAAAAAAATGATAGACGTGGTCACGTGACGTGAATGTCATAAATAATCTATACATATAATATATACAATAAACATAACCTCAATCCTCAGCAGAAATTCAACTTTTACTATTATAGTGTTTTATAGAGACGGTCAAGCAATAACGATGGAATATAGGAAGTGCTTTGTTCCTACCTGCAAGAACGACACTAACAATAGCCCAAACAAAATTTTTGTTCGTGTTCGGGAACTCAACTTTCGGAAGGTTCCGCGAGTCAGCTTTGATAAAAGTATCACTCATGGCGATTGGTTGGTCGGTAAATAATATGAAGGGCGTACGATCGAGATTCATTGCAATAGCAGCGTAACGTGGTATTTTGTTTGTTATGAATTAAAGGCAAGGAAAATAATAATCTGAGGTTATTATTTCATTGATTTGACAGTTGACACTATTGACATTTGACATCACTGTTACAGTTTTTAGAATATGGATTGAGGCAAAGGCCCAAAGATTTTATGCCACTGATGACGTCATAGATCAGAAATGATATTGAATTTTAAATAATTAATAAAAAAATAATTACAATGAAAATAACAAAAATATTTAAAATGGTTTCTTAGATTACTCTATATTTTCAAAATCTAAAATAAAAAATTGTGGTCAAGAATTTTGCTTCATCCCCATTGTTAGATCTGGAAATAATGTTCAATACGTAAACTTCTTCTGCTGAACACGGATCTTGCTATTGATTAGACAAGATAATTTATAATCATGCGCAATATAACCTTTTTTTTTATCGTGGTAAAATCTTCATGTATACCCTCCGCTCTGGGGACGGTGAAGCCGGACTCTTGCCAGCTAAAACCTCACGGTGTTCCTCCTTCTGACCTATGACCGGGGTCACGAGATTCACTATAGCATGCACCTCAACTGCGCAATATAACCCGGCATTATGATGAGGTGGACACACATTTGTCACAACTCATGCACATTGCACGTTGGTCGTGACTATTATTAATGTCATAAAACAGTTCTTTTTAATTTTTCTCACCCGAACAAAAAAAGCCACTATAAAAAATAATAATTACTAATATTTTCTTACTCTAAATAATATAATTATTACGAATGTACCTATGTTCTATCTTTTTCCAATGTGTCTCGGCCACAAAAATCTAAATACATAATCTCTGTAATGTCAAACGTTTTTCTTTCTTTCTTTTCAATACTTCCTTCTGGTCAAAATATAATCCCTAATTCACCTTCCCAGAGCTTAAAAATTTGTCAAAACTTAGCTTCGCCTTGCCTACATCCTTAGTAGAAACAGTGTCGTTATTTTTTGCCAAGATATGCTGCCCTGGTTGGCTTACACCCAGTTCTTGATAACACCACTCCAGCTAAGGTTACAGTCGCTCCTCGTGATATGCCAACGAGAATTTGATTGCTTTGTACGAGAAAATAATGGCGGACGGTTAAACTCCTTCGCTGCTAACTGTTGAATAAAAGTTTTCTGTAATTTCACGGGCGGCAACACTGGGTTATCTTTTAGAAAAAAATGCTAAGTAATGTAAGGAAAATTCGATTTCTTTTGTCTCGTGCGGTAATTGCTATGTTTGTTGTCTCATTTCGACGGTAATTGCTTAGGTGCTTGGCCAAACTTTTATGTGCCTAGTACTTAGGCATTATTATGTACCTAAATATTATTCAACTAATCTATCTTGCGTTGCATTTATTTCAAATAGTATCATTTTTAATTCTTTCTTGTATCACTAAACTCCATCATATGCTTTATTTTTGTTATATTTCCGTAATTACCTATCACACCTAAGTAATATAATGTGTAACCGCCGATGTAACCTAATTTTAATGTGATGTTTATTTTCCTAATAATTTAATAACTTACAAATAAGCAGTATTAATGTATGCCTTGCAACACCCTTACAGGGTCTATGTATGTTTGGGATAACTATTCTATAAGTTCTCTGTAAACTACATTGTGCAATAAATAAATAAATTATTAAACCTACTTACCTAATAATTTTAAAACGTACGTACAGCGTCTTTTTATTTATTTATTTATTAAGGACCTCCAACAAAGGACATACACAGAAAATCACAAAAATTGGTAAATTGAATGAGCCTTATATCCGAGTACTCCTTCAATTATAGGAGGCCACAACATGCCATTTTTTTTTCGACTAAGCTAAATTACAACAATATTTAATAAATAAAAAAATGTGAGTTAAACAGTTAAAAACAATTTAGAAGTTGAGAAGTTGTTTTACAAATGTTGTTTTAATATCTTTTTATATTTAGATAAAGACTCGCAGATGTCAATATCATGGACTTTCGACAAGGTATTGTATTGCCTACAGAGTCTTGGCACAGCGGCGTAATGTCTTAACGTGCAATCAAGGGGCCTAATTCTCCTAAAATAAATCTTGATAAATCACAACCGAACCAAGGCCGAACCGTTTTTTAGACAGTTCTCAATTTCAAAAGCTATCAAACTGTTTGACACAAAAAACAAAATCTATCATTTTGAGAGTTTTCGAAAACAAAAACTGGCTGACGGTTATGGTTCGATTGCGTTTGGCACCAATTTATTTTAAGAGAATTGGGCCCACGAAAGGCCACGCTATACGTATATGTATATCATGACTGGTTAGTCGCTTTACATCCAAAAACCATGAACTCTGTTCATCATTTTGTACAACACTATTTGTAATAACGGATAATATCCATTATATTATGATTCGCTTAAACAGAAAATATTATAAACCTATAATTTAGGAAAATTGATTAAAAACTTAATGGTCTGCACCAGTGCGCTTTCATGTTCATCTTGCGCTTTCAATTCTTCTTGCGTCAAGCGCATCCAATATTGATTGCCATAAGACGCATGCAGCTTATCGTCTACACCGGTGCGCCTCGGTCAGTCGTCAGTCGACATAAAGTAGACGGATTTGTGTGCGCTAGAGACATGCGCTTTTGTCGAACTAGTATTAAGGCATGCGCTATGGCGCTTCACGCATGCTTCAGACGAAGACGCAAGATGAACATGAAAGCGCACTGGTGTAGACATAGCTTAACAGTGTCATTCATCTTTATTCATTTTTCTTATCATTACCAAAAACCAAATATAGACCAAAAATATCACAAACTAGGCTGTGCCTACATAACCCCACTAGCTAGTATCTACTTTAATCAGCTAACACAGAATCAATTTTAGTAGAATCCTGATTTCCACAACTTGCAGTCGTGGCTCGCTGCCAACCTCCATGTAAGTTCCGCCTTTAAAATGCATCACCATTAGGCTGGCGGCCCTCGACGAGTCTTCAGATCCCGCCGAGCGTATAAACTAAGCTAGTTTGCTGCAAGAACATTTTTCTCGAGATCTAGAGAACTATAAAACGCAACAAAATTGGGAGTTTACGTTATTTTGTAAGAGTTAGGGTTGGGAGATTCAGTTTTTGGAAGAAAATTATAGTTTTACCAGCAGAACCCGCGGCTTTGTTCACGTGAAAAATATGTCTTCATAGCAACATTTAGTACAGAGTGATGTAGGTATTCTTATGAAAGATCCTGGAGTCCTTCTTATGTGGTGAGAACGGCCACGGTGGATTTTGATTCGTAAGTGTCTGATATATGCTGCGCCTTGCCACGTAGGGTAGATGTTCAACAAGAAAAAAGGCACCTAGTCTTAATCTAATGAACTGTTGTTTTCTTCTGTAATAATAACATGATGAAATAACTTGATCTGGAAGTTCTGAAAACGTATTAACGTTATGAAACAAATAAATCGAAGAGAAGAATTATAAACCTGGCTACGAATCTTCCAAACAAATGCTCGTAGTTTTATAAGACACCCGGTAAATAAAAATGGTTTTATATTTGATTAGTGGTGTAATATGTATATTACTATACGGTACCTACTTGGCCATACTAATCTCACCTGATGAGATTACATCCTCCACCCATGCCATGATCATGGCCATGATCAATTAGGTACCTATATGGCTTGTGACTTGAAGAGATTCTGTAATATTGTTTGAGGCGTCACAATAATATCTTTGCAGGTTGCACTAATCAAGAAGCTTCTAAGGAGATATTCCTTATTCTCTCTACTCTCTCTATAATTTCTTTTCCTGAAATAATATCTATTTGGCTACGTTCAGTAGCGGTTTCCATGCTAACGATGCACGAAAAAGCACTTAGATCTAGTATCTCGAGTTTGGTCCCTAAGTTATCGTTGTAGATTAAAGTTAGTTTACGAACCTAGAATAATACGACTGTAATGGTTTTGGTGTGTAAATGTACCTTCTTCCACTTAGCCCCCCAACTACGTTGGGGTCAGCTTCCAGTCGAAGCAGATGCGGCTGAATACCAGGGACCAGGGGCCTAATTCTCCTAAAATAAATTGTTGCCAAACGCAATCGAACCACAACCGTCAGTCAGTTTTTGTTCGAAAACTTTCAAAATGATTGATTTTGTTTTTTGTGTCAAACAATTTGATAGCTTTTGAAATTCAGAACTGTCTGAATGAACGGTTCGGCCTTGGTTCGGTTGTGATTTATCAAGATTTATTTTAGGAGAATTAGGCCACTGTATTTTACACGAAGCGACTGCCATCAGAACTCCGCAACCCAGTTACTGGACAATGCCGATATCCTAAGGTTAAGCCGGTTGTCAGACTTTCGGGCTTCGGACTACCCGTAACAACTGTCATAGGTATTCTTAAAACAGCCGGGGCGATGGTTCAACTTGCTGGCCGCGGCACTAAGGGGAGCGTATGAAACGAATGATCACCCATCCTGGTGTGTACATGACCCTTATACATAACATAATCACCCCATTACTGTCCCACTGCTGGGCACAGGCCTATTCTCAGAGTGAGAATGGTTTAGGCCAGGCATGGGCAAACATTTTTCATCGGGGGCAAAAAAAACGCAAGAAGTTTTGCAAGGGGGCAGAATTCCAAAAAAGTAAAACTAACTTTTTGCCCCAAATAATTACAGCTATTTTATGGCCCTCTTGCTCTAAAATGGAGGGTTGGCGGGCCGGATGAAACTTTTCGCAGGCCAGATTTGGCCCGCGGGCCGCAGTTTGCCCACCCCTGCTTTAGGCCTTAGTCCACCACGCTGGCCTGGTGCAGGTTGGCGGTCTGCACACACCATCGAGAACTGTTTGGAGCCCTCTCAGGTGTGTAGGTTTCCTCACGATGTTTTCCTTCGCCTTTAACGCAAGTGATAAGTACCTACTTAAGCATTCACTCGTGGAGGCTATGTGTTCATGAGATATTCTACAAATAGCTAACAACTGCAATAAAATTGTGTTGCATCCTTATTGACACGACGATTAAAATTTATAACCCATCGTCAATTGGTAATTTCCGTCATAAATTAGTGATGGCGTATTCGTAATAATAACGCGTTGCAAATTATTGCAATACATAATTAGCTATAACGAGGTATAATATTATGTTTATTTATTTATTGGTTAGCCAACATTTGTTAACATTAAATTATAATTAATTACATATTTAAAAACAAACATTAAACTTTTATAAATGCAACAATTACTTACAGGCTAATTTAATAAATTAATTAAAGTAGAATATAAAAATTTCCAATCAAGATTATTGAAAGAGGATAATATAACATAATAGATGCGCTAGGTGTCGGTTTTGCGAGAAATGGCTGACAATTAATTTATAAAATGTTACATACCTACTTAAACGGTAGAATTTAACTCTTGGTTTAGTTAAGATGAACATAGAACCATAAATCACAGTGTTGCAAAGTAGATCATCCTATGTGTTAGTAGCTATCACAGGTAAAATTATCTTAAGCCGGGTCCGCTGCGCCGTGTTTTCGTGTTTGCAAACAAGATAACATTGTTTGCTAACCGAATAGGGGCGTGGCCTAGCAGTTTTGTTCGCAAAAACACAATAACATGTTAGAAAATTGGCGCTGCAGACCCGGCTTAAGCGTTAAAACGCACTAGCGGCCAGCCGCAATACGGCGGGCCGCTTGCGGTTGGCCGCACATCGATTTTTACATGAAACCGCATGATCTCAACGCACTGGCGCACGACGGCTGGCCGGAAATCAGTGCGTTGAGATCATGCGGTTTCATATAAAATCGATATGCGGCCAGCCGCAAGCGGCACGCCGTAATGCGGCTGGCCGCAATATATACGGTCTGCCGTAACGGCACGCCGTATTCCGGCTAACCGTATCGACTCGGTTCTATTGCGGTCCGCCGCAAACGTCAGTGCTTCTAGAAATATTGCACAAGATAGACGTCGAAGAATTAGCTGCAGTTATTTATTTATACTATCGTAGAAAATGTCTTCGAAAAAGTGAGAAGGAATCGAATTTAAACACTTCCAAGTCCCCGGCTGCACAGTGTCTAGCGACTTGCGGCTAACCGCGCTGAGTGCGTGTAGGGTATGCGGCGCGCCGTATCATTCAACCGTCGCGGCTCGCCGCAGCCTCAGTACAACCGGAGCGGTTGACGGCTGGCCGCAAGTCAGTGCGTTGAGATCATGCGGTTTCATATAAAAATCGATATGCGGCCAGCCGCAAGCGGCACGCTGCATGCGGCTGGCCGCTAGTGCGTTTTAGCTCTTAGACTTAAAACGCACTAGCGGCTAGCCGCAATGCGGCGTGCCGCTTGCGGTTGGCCGCACATCGATTTTTACATGAAACCGCATGATCTCAACGCACTGGCTCACGACGGCTGGCCGCAAGTCAGTGCGTTGAGATCATGCGGTTTCATGTAAAAATCGATGTGCGGCCAACCGCAAGCGGCATGCCGTATTGCGGCTGGCCGCTAGTGCGTTTTAAGCCTTAGAGTCAATTTCTATGCCATTTGGCAACTCAACATGCTACCGTTGGTAAGCAAAACGATTCGTTTTTGGTCATAGGAACAGGGCCCGATTTAGGGGAGGGCAACGGGGCTTTAGTCCCGGGCCTCCACAAAATAGGGGCCTCCACAACATATTTTTTTGTTTTTTGATGAGAAAAAAAAGACAAAGGACATGGAACAAAACGTACCCACCTTGTAGCAAGTTGAGACTAGTACCATTAAAAAGGTCTTTAAAAATAAATAAATATTTTGTATAGCGACAACTCTGTATCTAACGGGAGAAAAAAGTTATTTGACGTTGAAATATGCAGAAAAGCCTTTGTGAATTCAACCCGCGCGCAGTCAATCATATCCCTTGAACTAGCCCAATATTCTGCTATAGATACCTACATATACGTAGGTGTATCTATACAACCTCGTATGCACCTAAACATCTATGCGTATATATTTTGCTATGCCTAGAGTAGGTTTTCTAATGGGAATTGGGAATGCATGCATGAATGAAGTTCCCGGATGGAAAACTAAACAATAAGACGGGAGGAGGAATACGCTCAACTCTACCGCACTTTCTGAAGCTTAAAGGTTGGCGCATATTATGACGGGCCGCAGCGGGTCGGGTCGCAGCGCAAAAATCAGCTCGAATCGCTCGTATGTATTTTATATGAACTATCACACACTATGCCGGGACGCAACGGGCCGCATATTCCGCCACAGATTTTAGTTGAGTGCGATGCGGTCAGCTCCGCCCTTCTGCGCCCTAAGTAAGCATTTTGCGCTGCGCTGCGGCCCGCTCCGCCCCGCTGCGACCCGACATAATGTGCGCGAACCTTAACACAACCGAAAATCCACATTAAACACACAAAACGGAAGGGAACTATAAACATGTGCTGTGCATACGCCGAATGTAGGAGCCATTTTAAATAAAAATATTGATATTAAGTACCTATTGCAAAAATTAAAAAAAATATATAAGGTATTCTATGATTATCCAAATGAATATTTTTTTTAATAATTAGACGGTGCGTATGTGATAATTAATTAAAAAAATATATTTATCACTTTTTACTTGGTTTTTAATAAAATTCGAAAAAATAAACTTCGTCGGTCCGACAAATGCTTGGGATGAAATAATCATTGAGAGCAACAATACCATTTAGTGATGATATTTATTTTGTGTACCATAATAAATAAACAAACTGTACTTAATTGAATTCATGGCATTTTAATTAATATTTTCCGTAGCAAAAAGTAAACTTTATGGTGCTCCCACACTGCTGTTAAAAATGTTTACAAACATTTTCTAACACTGACAAATGTTAGGAAAAGATAAAAATATCAGATAATAATGAATCTAATTTGTCTAATATAGATTATCAGATATTGTTTCAATAGATTTTTGCAGATATTATTTTATTTATGTTTGTTTAGAAAATGTTAACTAATGTTTGTAAACATTTTTAACACCAGTGTGGGAACACCTTTAGGAAGCTGGGTCAGTTTTCTCTATGAAACAGAACGACTGGTTCTTCATTGGGCCTATAAAATAATAATTATAACACTACACAGATGATTGAAAATGCAAAATAGAAGTGATCATAACTTCGGTCTCCCATTCATTCAGTCATTCGTTCATTCATTTTTGAGTTGTTCACTTATGCCTCTTCTAAATGACACCTAGTCTAAAATGCTACAAGGTGGGTACGGGTTCCAAACAAAATTACCCATTGTTCTTTAAACTTCACGTACCGTAGAACGGGGTTACTTTGATCAATTTTTTGAGCTTCATGTGTTTGTATCTTATTTATTTTCGCTTTTAGCTGCTACATCAAAAATATTTTATGTAGACTCAATTAACTGAGATATATAAAATCACATAGACTAGATAAAAAAAACTATAGAGCACAGTTTTCGATAGCAAAAAGGAGAAATGTTCCTTATCAAACTTGGACCGTAGAGCTTCTACTTTGATGATCTCTGTTCTATCATTGAATTTCAAAGTAGCCCCAATCGAAAAATCTAAAACTCGTTTTTTTTACATATTCATTTAATATTTTTTATCATCGCCATCTAACATCGCAGACACCTCTATACTGAATGGTAAAATAGGAAAACTGTCAACGTTCCCTACAATATTAAATTAAAATGCACAAGTTCCATTTTCACACAGATATTTAACCAAATGCAAAATGTTTAGTAACTATCAATGTCGCCCCTGTATTTGAAAGTAACCCCGGTTTACCGGTACGTTCACGAGGTACTTTCTTAATAACATTTTAACGGGCTTTAAAAAAATACCGTTTTGGATCTAACCGCGTAGAATATTTTAAAAGGTACAAAATACTTTTTTTATCCCGGTCGAAACGTCGGGATAAAAAAATGAATTTTGTATCTTTTAAAATATTCTGCGCGATTAGACCCGAATCAGTATTTTTATAATATGTACAAATCGCGAAAGTTTAAAAACATTTATTTCTACCGGCCTCCACTTCTTCGTTGCCCCAGGACCTCCAAACGTATAAATCCGGCCATGTGGGTAGGAACCGGGCCATGTAGCACGCTTTGTCTTTACAGAGTAACCACCTTATACAAAGAAACAACATATCATAAATTCCTATTAGTAAATCCTAGGTATCCTGTTCCAACTATCATATCCTACTAAAATTATAAACGTGAAAGATTGGATGTTTGCGAGTTTGTGAATTTGGATATTTGTTAATCAATCACGCCTTAACGGCTGAACGGATTTAGATGAAATTTGGCACACAGGTAAACCATGACCTGGATTAGGACATGCGATACTTTTAATCCGGGTAAATTAAGTAGTTCCCGTAGGATGCGAGTGAAATTGCAGGCAACAGCTAGTAACCTTATAAATTGCAATAATTATCTACACAATAACTGGCCTCAAAAGTATACCTAAGTTAAAATCATAACCATTAACCGTCGGTATCGTTATGATAATAATAGCAATTAGAATTATTAAATTATGGCTCTTAACGCCACTCAGCGCTATCGTGAAACTTTAAATGGATTACATTTAAATTAATGAGTTTGCATTCAGTTTAGTAGTTCAGTTCAACAACAACGAACACTGGTCGTGACTTTAAAGCAGTGTTTAACATGTATACATTGTGATTATAACAGAGGTCAGTTAAGAACCCGTTAGTTAGTTAAGAGTTCGTAGAACGAGCGAGGTGTACAATTTTTTTTTTCATGTAATACTTTGGCAATCAAGCCGACGGCCCCAGGGCCGGATTATCCATCATAAGGCAGATTAGGCAACTGCCTAGGGGCCCCGGTGCACGCACCAAGAAAAAAAAAACCTTTGATTAAATTTAGATATATTTGATTAAATAAATTTAGATAGATAGATTTGATTAATTTTATTAGAAAATTTCTATTCCTTCTTCCTCAATATTATTCCTTTTTTTCGACGCATGTTGTCAGTTGATGAAATACTTCATACATAGTAGAACTAAAAATAGCTGTATTTGACGATACAGGTAGGTAAGGTAAGCGTTAATTCGGAACGCAGCCGGCGCGCGGTCAGCTGATGAGTTAGACTGACTTTTAGAGATTGAAGTAACAGGATACCAAAGGAGTCGATCTGATCGACTCGAATTTTGTAACAGAAAAAATGTATTTTAAAAAGTAGGAAAAGGGGCCCCGAGAATTGCATTGCGTATGGGCCCTGATAGGGTTAATCCGGCCCTGGACGGCCCACCTGATGGTAAGTGGTTACCGCCGTCTACATACGCCTACAACGCCCAGGAGGATTGCAGATTCGTTGCCAACCTTAAAGACAAAGCTGGAAAGTCTTCTGCCTATAATTTCGCCGGCAACCTTTCAAACCGGAACACAGCAATGCTGAAATAGGTATGGAGGTAGTAGATACTTCTCCAAACGAAATCTTTCACTAGGAGCTCTATACTCTCAAATAACGAGAATGTTCTTTCGTTTCGGTGAGAGTTTTACGAGAATAGCTCAGACATGCCGTGGTGCAAGGAAGGATAAGTGGGTGGGGGTATAATAGTAATATGACGCAGTCTGTTAAAACAAGGTGTGGGTGGCAGGTCGATGGAGGGTGTACGTCACATTCCGTATTTTCACAAAACTCCACGTGTGTTCGTGAAAATAAAGATTAGGAACGCGATCCTCCCCCGACATTAATCTTTTGCTTGTATGATTCTTGCTGATTTTGTGTATATTTGTGTGCTATAGTATTCACGTTATTATGGCTCCTCTTGACAATCGCCTATGATAGCCCAAAACATTTTTTGTCGTTTGATTTGATCGCGTTTGACCCTAGTCGCGATGGTAAGCGCAGACAGGGTCTAAGATGGAGCACACGAATCCAAGTAACACAGATATTGAGGGATTCCCCTATACCCCTCTGCCTCTCACTTAAACACGACGGAACACAGTAAAGTGCTTGGCGCCGGACTTGAGACTTAATGTGACGTTAGTTGGCCAGGCGGACTGTATAGATCAGCCATACTCAACCTTTTTTTAGGGAGTGCCTCCGCTGCCGGCGGCTGCACCCAAAAATAACACTATTGGAAACCGATGGCAGGATGGCTGGCAGCCGATATTAAAAACATCGGCTGCCGGCACCCAAAATGGGCGACGGCGGCGCTAATAAGTTGTTTGGTAGGTATGTTAAGTTGAAAGGTAGGTTAGATTTTCGGCCAAGCACTGTAACTTGTCTTCAAACTGACTAATTTCAAAAGCGAGCGAAGCGAGCTCGGTAATTTAGGGCACCCCGACACGGATAGGTTCGAAGGAGTCATCCCCTTCGTGTTAGGTTATTTTAAACCCTGCAGACAGAAATAGGAGCCCCGCTCAGCGGGGCTCTGTTGACTCTGCTTTGGAAACCCAAACAACCTTACAAACATCCCCATAAGATTTGTTTTTTTTTATTGTGAAAGTGAAAGTCGGTGACGAATAATCGTGTCATGAAGAATTTCAAGAGGATGTGCAGTTGTAAAAAAAAAAGTGTATGTAGTCGGCGCGGCGCCGGCAGCCAGTTTGGAAGCCGGCGCCGGCACTCGCCATGGCAACCGGCGCCGGCAGCGGAGGGACTTCCTTTTTTATAGGGGCCATAAACACGTTTAGTCATGGTGTTGCGGGCCGCAAGCAACAATTATTTACTCGGCGCCCACAGTTTTTCTGATGAGCGCCAAATTTAAAATGGTTTACAGTAAATTTGTAAGTCCGAGTGGGCCAACCACAAAAGGCCGGCGGCCGCAGGTTGAGTATAGCTGGTATAGATCCTACCACCAAATGTGCTGTGTTTTGTTGAATCTTACAACACCAGCATGCCATAATAGTGCTCGCCTGTAATCGCCGCTCATGGGCAATTTTCTCGAGGAGTCATTACAAATTGCCTCGGAAATAAGACGGAAAATAATAGGAGGAAAAATAGGTATCTAGTGAATAAATAAAACACAACAATCGCATTGTAAAACAATTTATTTCGTCTATAATTTGCGTTAGATCTAACAATAAAGATAGTCATTGCGTCTCATCGTACACTAGACCGTACTAGGTTAGTACTTAGTCATCTAGATGTTTTGAAAGGCCTACACTAGGAAGAGGGGGAAATTTTGAATTTTGAATAGATTTATTCCAACTAACAATATGTCTGTGCTCCTGAATTACCTAAATATCCTTTAAAAAAAGTTAGAACAGTATAAAATGAGCTCTCAAACAACATATGCACCACCGTGCAAATTGGACGCGACGGACGCACTTCGGTGCTGCCTGGCAACCTCCACAGTATTGGATGTACGGTTGCAACCTTATAAGAACCAACCGATAGTATCGAAGCGAAAATATACATTACCGATATGATATTATCGATATGATGGGCTCGATTTTATTCACTTGAAATATGCTAACAAACACGGATTTTGATGGTGCATGTCGTGCTACCCATGCTGATTTGCTCTTATAAAAGTTTTAAGCATTTTGATCAACAAAATGACAATGTATGCAGTTATTTTTTTAAAGTAGCAAATTGCTAATTCTTTCCCCGTAATACACAAAATATCGATTCAAAAATGTGCGATATTTTGTATTTCGACACATGGATTATCAATATGTGTCTGGTGTCGAAATACAAAATATCGATTTTCTAATCACTTTGCTCACTATCTGGATGCTTGCACGACGTGCATGCACGACCGTGTAGCAGATTGCCATCCAGCACCAACGTACGTCCGTGACGTCTATCATACACTGTGTAATACGTAAGGTCCATTATAGTCTGCTGCCAGCCACTTAACTGTCTTATACAAAACAACAGCGCAACGTCTGGCTGCTAGGTATCTGGCAAACTCAGATTAATACCAAATGTAAAATAAAAATGCAAAAAAAGAACCAGGTTTAATAAACCCGGTTTTAATAATTCCTAAAGTCGTTAATTACATAGGTATGTCAATCAAGTGTGCTGCTTTCTTGATAAGTTTAAAATTATAATATTAATAAATTGTGTACCAGGAACACAGAATTCAATAGAAGTTAAAGATTAATGTAAATATTAACAACATGTTACTTCACAGATAGTCAGACTAACATCTGTCCCGCAATTATAAACTCTATTAAAGTTACTTTAAGAGTGAAACTAGTTTGTATAGGACAGAAGACTTCACATTCTACTCATATATTCTTCTTCTATAAAACAAATCATTATTTAATTGGTTAATAGAGCGAGCGAAGAAGGTAGGTATGTAGTAAATCATTTAACGTGTTGGATCTAGGCAATACCCAATTTTCAAAAACTGGTAAAATATCGGTCTTATAATCTGTTGATTTTGATAATAATAATTCTGTCGCGACTTTGCGACTTGATTGCCGTGCAGCAGACAAGCTTCAAACACAAAAATATTTGTTAGAGTGAGATTTTTATTTAGTTCGCTTTGTTGTCGCCCGGTTCTTAAGCTGCAATCTTGCGTCTAAGGGCAACAGCCCACGATGACTTTTTGCGGCAATACTACAGAGATACAGTCGCAAAAGGGCGGCGATACTAAGACGATATTGTCGTTGACCGCGTACCTTAGCAGTCACGATCTGTATCGCTACTATGACGTAGTTTGCCTACGCGCGGTCCTCGGTAATCTTCCGCACTTACCCTCTTTTCGCCCGCAGGCGTAGCATTACCACCGTAGACAATGGTTTTATCGACAGAAGAATAGACAAAATGACATTACACAATGGCAATATATCATTTTGTCGTTTCTTCAGTCGACAAAACCTGTGTCTACGGTTTTCATTCTACGCATGCCGATGTCGCCCGATACAGTGCGCGTTTCCGTCGATGCAGAGAGGATGCCAAAACAATGCGACTGTATTGCTACTGCTTCGCACGTGATAACATGCAGCAACACAGTCGCGCGTTTACGAAAAGAAGTCGTCTTAGGCTATCACCCTCAATTGAAAGTTCTCTAAAAGACCATACCTATACATACGTTTTACATATTTCCATTCTTATCAGTAAAAAGGTGAGCAATAGATCAACACGTTAAAAAACTTCTAAATACATAATAATTATATATTTCAGTGCAATTGAACCTTTATACAGGAAACTCCCGTACACCGTATAAGCTAAGATTACATTCGAGCGTTAAAAAAATATGCATCAGTTATATTTTAATTTTAATATGTTACAATCACACACATGGAATCGAGTCGTATCCGTACAGTACCTACATACATACTTTACAATTATTAAGACAAGGTTACATTACATGTAATATAAATACAATACTGTTATGATAAATACAATTAACTCCTTTGTCGTGTTGGCACTTCGAGTAGTAGGTATTGATTATTTTGCAAGTAATGTAACCGTGCTTTGAGGATCCGTACTATATGGCAATTTCTTTTTCGAGAAATTAATGAAAGTTTTCTTGTGTCAAGTTCGGCTGTTTTAATTTGTATAAACGGTAAACAAAGCTTTGATCGTGTAACAAGTCCGAGACGGGCTGCAGCGCAAACTGCAAAAGTAGTATCGCTTGCGGTGCGATCTGCGACTGCGGTCTGCGGTTAGTTTTGCAGTCGCTGTCGGAATAGCACCTTTAAAGTGCACACCTTAAAGGCGCTATTCCGATGGTGACGCGTTTGCAGTCTGCAGTTTGCAGCCCGTCTCGCACTTTTAGAATCCAATTTAAAATAGGTAGTTTAAGAAGGTATTTCACCAACCTTTCATTAACCGTTCATTATTCGATTTCTAAACTTTTCAATAGCTAACATATGCTTTTTACTACATATCAATAGCAATGACAAGATTATTGAACACATAAATGTCATATTTCTAGGTTACATTTAACTTATCTGGTCAATAGTTACGGACTACTTATTGGTAGGTTGGTGAAATACATCCTTAATAAACAAACATAATTGAAGAATACGTGTTAAGGTTTCTAAAAATTTATATGTTCAATGGATTCTTATAGGAAAATTAATGTTTCACGATCAAAAGTTTGTTTTCTTTTTATACAATGTTTTAACGGTCGGATTATACGTTCGCACGTTCAGAAAACTTATTTGATAACAGAAAATAATCGATAATGGACTATCTACGACTTGATTATTATCAAGCAATTTGTGAGATAGGATAAAAGAAAAACATGGTCTCGTTTTGGACGCTTGCCGTACTTTTACCCATCGTCCTATATGGCAAGCGTGCGATCGTACAAATACTCAATTAAATATCATAATATTTTCTAATTGAAACTTTTACGACACCTTTTAAGGACCAAATTGTTTTATTTTTGGTTTTACACCATTGTATCTCATACATTAATATATTTCATTGAACATTTGTTCTATCGCATCGCACGGTCGTGCGATCGCTTGCCACTTAGGACGACGTCTCAGACGGCTGTCGCGGCGCCATAAAAAGGTTTTGTGCATAATTAATGTTTGTGCTGATATTGATCCAGACTTTGCACCATCTTTTATAATAATTGAGTAGCCGACAGAAGCTATATATTGCCATATCATGATAACAATACGGACCCCTTTCCTATATTTAATAACACTTTCGTATACACACACTTCCTTAAGCTTAGCAAATCAATATTGACTGTTACTTAATATAAACGAAACATTTCTATCATTTAGTTCTAGTAACATTTGCTTGTTTTTATAATATAGGTAATTTTAAAGGCCATTATTTAAAAGATTTTTTTCCGCCTCCTTTATAGCGTAGAAAATAACTGATCTAAGTGTAATTTTTGGTAAATTGGATTATGGACTTAACATACTTGAGTTATAGAGTCGAAAGTCAATGTCACCAAAAATGTTACTTGGATCTGTTGACTTCTACGGTATCCATTTTAAACGATACTTTTAAATGCTCACGAATACACATGCATGACACATTTTTTAAATCAATTTACCCAACAGTCAGCCAGTCAACAATTTCTCGGGATAAAATGATAATGATATCCTTTTGTTTTTCAGATAATTTAATCAGGCAATGAAACAAACAATTACTTATCGGATATCGATAATCTCTCGACTTATCGATATCAGACTGATATCAACACTATAAAGAATGGTCTTACAAAATAAAATAATGGCGAATCATTTAAAAAATTTTGGCGGTCAACATTCGGACGTTCTCATCTCGCAGACTATGATTGTTATTGTAAAATAAACATTAGTATCTCTATCTAGACGTAAGTTAGTAGTGTGTGCAATATATTCTATGATTCTAGCTCTAGGTATTCTGGTGTTACCTCGTATCTATTTATTTTTGTCATTATAATAAAACCTACAATAGCCAACCTTTTTGATTTAATCTGAGACTAATGATAAAGACAGATAAAGAAAGGTGTTTTAAAAAAAAAGTGGAACATACACCAACGAGTCAAGTCACAAACCTTTGACCGGGAAACATTCATTCTGATTTAAGAGTTCATTGAGAATACATAATTTAGAAAACAAAAATAACTAAAGAATAAAGTGTTAGTAATGTTTTTCTAAAAACGTGTATGTTTAAAAGATTTTTAAAGCATAATGAATGTTTCACGACCAAATGTTTGTTTAAGGTCAAGTCCGAGAAGGGCTGCAAACTGCAGACTGCAACCGCAGATCGCAAGTCACATTGGTTTGTATGAACCAGTAGTGTCGCTTGTCTGCTGCTGTCATCTGCGGTTGCAGTTTGCGGTCGCCGTTGGAATACTACATTTAAGGTGTGCACCTTAAATGTGTTATTCTGACGGCCAATTGCGGTCTGCGGCTGCAGTCTGCATTTTGCAGACCGTCTCCGACTTTTACCTTTACGTTTAATACAAAATTTAAATGGCCTGACTATACTGTTTTCAGAGTTGTTGCCATTCAAGGCCCAAAAGTCAAATTATCATAATTTTACACATCATTATTTTACATCTTCTAATGTACTAGCTGCTTTTCTTTAAATCCTGATCAGAATATATCAAATATAAGTTCGTAGTAAGTTCTATTTTACGTAGAACGAACTATGAAATCTTCTTTCTCTTCTTCTCTTCTAGAACGAACGATGAAATCTCAAAATATAGAACAAGATAACACAGAATACCCGTACAAGATATCTATTTACGACAAACATCTCCTATATTTAAAGCTATAGTATAGGAAATTGTAATTATATCACATATACACATATTTATGACCATATATTTATTATGATAAGGCTTGTTTGAAAATGTAAAAATAAATAAACGAATGAAATACATAATAAATATTTCTAAGCCGTTTTCAAGACATGCGATTAAGTTAAAACAAAAGAAAACGTATTTCTTTAAAAATAAAGTTTATTTTACTCAATGTTAGATGCAAAATTATCCCAAGAACATAAGTATGTTACATTTATAGTATTCGTAATATGGAGCGTCCACAGCAAGCCAACGAAGGCCAACGAAGGCCAACTAAAGCCAGCAAACGTTTGTCATTTTGTTGTGTCTGACCAAACTTTGTATACAGGATGACTGATAAGTCGACCTATTCCTTGAAAGGGGTATACTAGAGATCATTGGCAACAAATTGAAAAAAAAAAAGGTGGGTCGCAAAAAAAGTCTTATCACTTAAGACCTTTTATTTCTGAGACATTGAAAATATTGTTCCGGCTATTGCTAGTTTACCAGCTTTTAGAAAAGTATGAATTAAGTGCGCAGAAATGAGTAGTTTTTTTACAAATCTTTTTATCGGCAAGAAGTCAAAAAAAAACGGATTATACCGATCTGTCCCCCTGATCTATCCCCTCGTCGGTAACAGGGGAACAGATCGAGACTTTTTATTTCTATCTATTTGTCCCCCTAAAGAACAGCAGGGAGACAGACCAGAAATAATTCGTTCGATCTGTCCGTTCGTCTTGGTGACATGGGAACAGATCGATGTTTTTATTCCTGATTAGCCCCCCGAAGGGGACAGATCAGGGACAGATCGGAATATTCAAAAATTTCAAACCCCGATATCTCGGAAACCGCTCATTTCCGACCCACAGTTGATGGAGGTTAATTTATTATGATCTTTAGTGGTTATACTAGTAGTGGTCAAATTACCACTGTGGAACGAATCTGGTTTTATTTGGATTTAAGCTGTATCTTACCTCGTACGTTAGCCTTCGTTGGACTTCGTCGGCGTTCGTTGACGCTCGTTCGCCTTCGTTGGCGTTCGTTGGCTTGATGTATACGAACCAATAGACAATCATGTTGCTTTATGTCGATGACGAAATGAAGATCAACAACACGTTTATTATTAAATTGGAATTAATAAATGGCGGTTCTTCTGAACGAAAGGCGATTACCGGCCCCCTAATTCAGAGCCATTCGATTAGTCAGCTGTCGAACGATTCCGTGAGCTATCTCTTTCTCTCTCATTACAAGAATCGTAGACGGAACGAGACAAAAAACCGAATCGATCGACAACTGCTTATCGAAAAGGTTCTGAATCGGGGAGCTGATCAACTATTTATCTTTCGCTCTTTATATGTTGCCATTAATATTCCAATCCTTCAAATAAACAGGAAGTACAGAACTCTGTAAACAGTTTGGCCACTCTGAAGCTCTGCAAGTCGTTACGCAGTAACAAAAGATACACGGTGGAAACGTGAAGAGCGATTACGCACTGCATCCGATCCGAATCCGTGAAAATACGGATATAAAAACTCGGACCGAATTCGGATATTGCTTTACGCACTGCATCCGATCCGAATCCGTGAAAATACCGATCTAGAGTAAAAATCTCGGACCGAATTCGGATGTTGCCTACGCACTATTCCGATCTCTGATTCAAGTTCAAACAATTCAGGGGCCATCTTTGGCATATCCGTTTGGCGTCTGATTTT
Source organism: Amphipyra tragopoginis (assembly GCA_905220435.1). Taxonomy (NCBI): domain Eukaryota; kingdom Metazoa; phylum Arthropoda; class Insecta; order Lepidoptera; family Noctuidae; genus Amphipyra; species Amphipyra tragopoginis. Next base: position 3,835,374 of record HG992003.1, on the reverse strand, counting down.
AATCCGAGGTAATGCGAAAGCGTTCATACAAACAGTACTACGGCTACTTCGATCCGTCAATTGTTCTTCCGAATTAGAAACTCACGGATGACGGATAGAAATCGGATGACGGATGCCGGATGTGGTGCGTAAGCTACCACACAAATAGTTCTATGGCTACTTCGGAACGTATTTTCACGGATTCGGATCGGATGCAGTGCGTAACCGCTGCAAGTGTGAACGTAGTAAAAATCAAATTTCGAGCATAATGGCGATTTAATTTTGTTAAGATATTTACGTCATTTTGTTCCTTTGGCAACCTAGTTTTGATATTAGCTTGGCAGGTTTTTCAATACCTGTTATATTGACGAAATAATTACCTGTTGACACCTTGTATAGTTAAAATTGCTACTGCGCAACCAATCGCCTGACTTCAAATCAGTCAAAAAGTTTGGTGAGTACTGTTGTTACGAGATTAGAAGATAAATCGAGTATAGCAACATCTGACACTAATCAATCGACATAAGAACGCATGCTCGTCAAAATGTACACATCGAAATTCAACGTTAAATACTTTTAAATAAGTGTTACAAAATGTACAAATATAAACAACAACTCTGGGGAGTCCATGTTTACAACACGATGGGATAGACAAGCATTGTTACAATTATTATAAATAAGTCTTGATGGTGTTAGAATGACGTCATTATAAAAATACTGGCCTCATATTTTACGGAGATGCACGATCCGCCGCTTACATACAACTACAACTCAAACAATACGCGCAAAAAACGCGACTCCATAAACGCTCCAAAGATGACGACTGACAATGAATATACGCTCGATGTGAGCATGTTAGGCTGGTTCTAGAGTGCCGCTCTCGCCAGCGCGGTTATTAAGCGTCGCGGGCCACGAGCTTTGAGTGTCTTGGATCGTTACATAGTAAAACAGTGCGAGCCATCTACGCGGGTTGGTTCAGCCTAACAAGTCGAATATTTGGCGTGTCAGTAGAGCGAACTGAGCAGCGATGGCATGAGCATTTTTCTCGATTCACATCGAGCAAATGCTCATGACAGTCGCTACCTTAATGTATCGTCATATGTTTGAATTGTCCGCATCACGTTCCGCGTTAAGTTCCGCGTCTACATACACGAGGCCAAAGTCTGAAGCTAAACGAACGTAATATCACGCCGTCCAAAGTGAGACGTGTAATTCCGTTCAGTTTTATACAATATTACGATTCATACCACACTACCTTATCAGTCCTTTATATCCTTACAGTAACTTACGTGGCTCACTTTGCGTGGCGGTAATTACGCACGTCTGGCTTCTGGCTAAGCATGGCTGAAGAGGGTCGCATTGTTTTGATATTCAGTTTGTTGGAGTACGAATCTACAGATTATGGTAGAACTTATAGAGCGTTCAACCCACGAAGACGCGCCCCTCTCCTTTTTGTGGTCGGTAGCTGTGTGGTGCGTATGCGCACATGTCTTATTACTATCGGATATTAGTGTGCGTATGCACACATCTAACTATTGTGTGGCGATAGAACTAACACAATAGTAATTTATAACGCACACTTTTGCACTGTAGCGATTTAGACAAATAGTGAGGAACGTCTTCGTGAATTGAACGCACTTTAATTCCAATAAATATTTATTTTACAGCGAAACCTATTTTAATTTTCCTGAGTACAAATAAAATGCTTTGGCAAGTTCACTAAGTAGTAAATCATTAAAAACATTCTGTGCTCAATCGTCATACAAAAGATCTGATCAGCCCCTTGATTCAGAATATTTCTTTAAATAAATTGTCGACTGATACGGTTTGCCATCTCTTTTTGTCTACGATTCTCGTAACGAGATAAAAGGAGATAGAAAACCAAATCATTCGACAATTAACTTATCGAGAAGTTTTGTATCGAAACCGACTGATTATTTTTCCATCTTTGTCCGTTGCATTATCATCTGACGTCATATTTCCAGTCCCATTCCAGTATTAGTTCAAAAGACCTCATTCTAACACCATCAGTACTGTACAATATAACATTTGAATACCCTAGCTTATATTCAGAGCGGTATGTATTCCCGGATCTGCTGCAGCGTCTCCTGGTCGGTAGACTGTATTAAGCGCTCGAAGGTTTCAGCTCCCACCTGGTTCTTTAACGTCTCCAACTGAAATGGGAGGTGTTATTGTATAAATTCTAATTAGTTTGTATTTTCTTCTAAACGACATGGCAATTTCAAGTGGCAGACGAACATTTTTGTTGGCTCTTCGTAGATCAAGTCGGTTTGCCGGTGTTGCGGTGAATGCACTCGCGACTTTCGCGGCCCTAGCCATAGGTTTTCCCCGTATGGGGACTGGCTAGAATATAAAACTTCCTCGTCGAACGCTGGAAAGACGCGGGTTGCAAGGTTCAACAAAATCAATTAAATAAACCGTCTTCTCAAAGAACCATTTTTTTGTTATATTTTGAAAGTGGTGTAGCTACGTGTGTTATTGATGTTTTCTGGACGGTAGACCGCCAGCCCCATTACGTGCGTCAACTTGTCCGACCGTGCCAGTTTGAAATGGGATGGCTAGCACTGGCTGCGTGTCATCGAATTTCAACGAAACTAAATCGGTTGACCTTTCGGGAAGCTGCATTTTGCTCTTTACAAGGTTCCGTTTTATATGATATTTCTTAAAAGATACCATACCTGATGATGTGTGACGGCTCTAAGGTCGATGCTATGTGCGGGGTGCGTGGCTACGAGCGTGCGTCGCCTCAACTCATGTGGCGTGTCGCCCGCGCCCCCCGCCTCGCCCCACCGCGCCGCACCCCCGCGCCCCTCCAGCGGGGAGGCCGGCCGGGACCCCGGCGGGGCCAGCAGAGCGCTACGGACAGGAACAGACACAGTTAGCATTGTCTGAAGTAGCACGGCTGCTGGAGGAACACGTTAGTTACAACCTAACTTATTCTATAAAACCTAATTGAAGCGACACTTGTTTTGACTTTGTCCTTCTCGACGTTAAAAACAGACAACTTGAGATTCGTTTCAAGAAACTATCGTCATGTGAGACTTAAGAATAACTAATAAATCGTATAGAAGTGGAACTTGCGCTCCAAACGCGTTCAAGGTCACGATAATAGCCGACCATCTCGTGTTGGTTCAATCAACAAGAACAACAATCCAACAACCAGCCCTGGCGTATCCGTGGGCGATAGCCGGGCATCGCAGACTGAACAGGGAAGTAAGTGTATACGAAGCGGTGTTTGAAGCCGGCACAAAGGAGTTTCGCTTTTATACGGTATTATTTATTCTTATGCTTTTAGCTCGATGTTAGAAATCCTAAAATCCCAAGTGATATACTTTGACCACGGTGACACCATTCCCGCCCAAACGGATAGCGGGGTCCGGAAGCCGCGTCAAACTGACTAAAGTGGTCAAGCTATATAAATTAATTGATGCGCGACACGTTAATATCACATGCATGGATACGACTAAAGACGAAAACTATAGGTAAACCGCCCGAAGCTTAGCTTTCCCAATGTTCAGTAAGCTTGGTCCTTCCCATGGTCTGGGGGACACGGGAAATGATTGAACCAATTAGCCAGTCCATTGTTATCTATAGCTGCTAGCGGCCAACAGGCGATAGGCTACTCCTTCCCCTCCCACGTCCCGCAGACCATTTGGAGGGCGAAGCTCACGGCGGTTTACTTATAGATGACCAGCAGGCTATCGCACTGCTTAATAATTATAATTATTTGCGCATACAGTTTTGTGTACTTTACAGAATAGCGGTCGTATAATCTGAGCCATGTGGAGATTATAAATCAGTAATATTACATAGACAACAAACTTACTCGACATATGCGCCGTTGTCTTCTGCTTTCATGACGTCATTCAACACTTCTGTCAGATTAAGTAATATCGCAGGGAACCGCTGCAATACCGTCGCGTTTTGTGTTGTCAATAGTGCTGCTAAACCTAGACCTGCAGGGTAACGAAAAAGTTCGCGTAAGTTTAAAGAGTTTTCAATATAAACGAGTTTTTTTATTGTGCTATCTGTCATTTTCAACAACAAGTTGTCATCATGTTGCGACATCTGGAATGAGATATTTTTTGTTGGGAACTTAAATACTCAATAGAGAGTATAGCCCGGCCGCACATTATAAAAAATCTAGCAGAAACTTCCTGACACGCGCCGGAAGACACCCTGGCTCATACATTTTGTACTAGACCTCGCATACTTTCAGAATTTGCCAGATCACCGCCTACTCCCTAAGTCCGTCAACGAAGTTAGTCGCCCGTCCGAAAGTAGCCCGAAACGTAAGAGTGAACAAAACAAGTGTCAAGTTCAACTTTTCGGACGGGCAAAAACACATCGGTAGTTGGGACAACCTGTCAAATCGTGTTGTCATTCATTCTTAGTTCGGGCCCCGAAATAATCGTATGTCCGTAGGTGATAGGGAGTAGGAAACGCTCGTAACTAAGGCCAAAACCACGGACTTCGTGCTTAGGGAGTAGACCCCCTGGCACCCTGCGGGCTCTAGTACAAAAATTATGCGCATGCAGAGTACATCGAAATGTCGTTCTCGTTTAATTAACTAATCATAATTGTTTAGCGTCTGCGTTTTCAAACTCAGTCACAAAATAGGTACACGTTTCTCTATACTTAGTATAACATTAAATGAATCCAAACACAAACCAAAATACAAACAGTTTAAATATCACAAAAGTGACTCACCAACAACCTTCCACCTCTCAACTTGCGTAACTAAATTCATCTTTTCCGTCCAAACATGTAGGAATCTATTCAGTAACTTAGCAGGGTCCGAATCGTACTCTGCGACGCCATTGGCCGCCTCTTGTATAGCTTTGTAGAAGAGGTCTGTTGATAGCAGAATGACGCGGGAAACAAGGCAAAGTTGAACTGATAAGACCATTGGAAGATCGTCGCCTTCGAGGAGACAGCTGTGGAAGAAAAAATACATAGTTGTAAATGCATTATGAGCCTTTAAGAGTGACGATACTTAGGTACGTCTGGCGCACCCTGGGCAGTCAACCCAGCTACCAACCTTGATGACTGGCTTTTTAGCACAGCATGAGCTATTTTCGTATAGCTTGTGCCGATACGAGAGAAGAGAAATGTGTTTGTAGCTTTTAGCTCTGCAACATCACAATATGTAGTGCCACTGCTAAGAGCATTATTACTAGGTAGGTAGACTAGGAGTAATTTAATGACTTCTTAGTAGTTCCTAGTGGTTACTGACACTTTACCACTACTGTGTATTAAAGTATCCGTGAGGGGATGGATTTAAAACACAATCCCCCTCCGTCGCCAGGCAAGCAAGTCGTAAGAGACGACGAAAATGGTATCATAAATTGTGCCCAAATTATGCCTATACGTTCGCCATCTATAAGAAAGTAGGTACTATAATAACATTTAATTTGCATATTGGCAGTTAGCAGAAACTAGTCAATTTACCCAGTTTCTTCTGATATGTTTAGATCATTCTGAAACAATAGTTGAGCACATCCACAGAGCTCCGTCATCGAGTTCATATATGGTTCTTATACAGAAATTAAATATAAAAAACTAGCTTTCGCCCGCAGCTTCGCTTGCGTGAAATTTTGAACCCGTTAAGTGACGATTTTCCATTCAAACTTTCATCCCCTATTTAACTCCCTTAGGGGTTGAATTTCGAAAAATCCCTTCTTAGTGGATGCCTACGTTACAAAAGGAACCTACTGTCAAAATTTCAACTTTCTAACCCCAGCGGTTTAGGGTGTGCGTTGACAGATCAGTCAGTCAGTCAGTCAGCTTCTCCTTTTATATGTATAGAAGATGTCAAAAACCTACATCAATCCATAGATTTTGGATGGGGACCGATTATTAACATCAGCCATTTGAAAACAAGGCTTACGATATCATCATATCCAACAGCTGAAAACATACTTACTGTATAACCCTAATAAGTATCGGCCAGATAACTTTAACTCCTAACAAGGCATTCCTATCTGGGAAGGTGACACTGATGCAGATCTCTGCCATCTTCAGCACGGTGATGACGCCTTCAGTCCTCATGTCGCTCAGCATGTCGCATAGCAGTGCCATGCACTTCCCTCCAGGTCCTGAGAGGAACTCCTCAGGACATAGGAGGGTGTAGGCTTGCATTATGTACACTACTATTCGAAGGTGTTCGGATGATTGTTCTGTGGAAAAATTGTTAGGTGAGTTGACGCGTTGTCAAATTGCATGTAATATTTGCGTGTGTGGATTTCGTATTCGAAACGCTTTTGGAAGCTAAAATGCAACTGTCAATTTAGTTGGCAAACTCCATGAATTTTCTTGTCCCTTCGAGTTTAAAATTCTTGAGGCGAGATACTCATACTTTTGTATTATAACTTTCGTGATACACATTCGTACTTATGATTAGTTACGGTTTACTTACGTGTATTTTTCGGGATTACCCGACTAGTTTCGACTCGCGACCGCGTGTTCAGCACGTGATTAAGGGGTCCGTTTTGGTCCGAAACTAGTCAGGCAATCCCGAAAAATGCACATGAATAAAGGTAACTAATCATAAATATGAGATACGCATACCATGAAAATTAACTTTTACGAACTCTTTTATTAACGAGCTAAGGCAAGCACAAGTGGCTTTCAGACAGATCATAATTATAAATTAAATAAGAACGAAATACGACTTACCTAATATCGGATACAAGTTATCAGCCAGCTGCAAGGTCGCCGGATCAGCAGCTTGCGACGTCTCTAGAACAGCGAGCCACAATTCTAGCGCATCTTCTAGTAAATACACGTGCGCCGGTTCTGATAGCTTGGTAGACTCGTTCACTACGCTCAGGATCCAGGGCCGGATGTTTGACGGACATTCACCTAAAGCCTAGGAGCAAAAAATTCGTACAAGAGGTTCATTATGGGCCTTTCAATCACCGCTGCAATGAACGGTTAAAGGGTCATCATAATCTCTATGCTTGGGTGACGTATTAATGAACGCAGATTGTTGATACAGTGCAAATTATCTAAGAAATATTTTTTGACAGCTGTCAGATCTTTAGATTTATTGGACTCTTAAGGTACTATTTCGAACCGAGCTGCGAACTGCAACTGCCGACAGCACGTGCAGCGACTGCATGAAGTCGGCCGCAGTTGGCAGCTCGGTTCGAAATAGTACCTTTACTCAGTTTACCTTAAGATGAGTACTGATATAGCGGTGATTTCGTAAACTGTAGCCGTAAGGAGACTACTATCGAAAAACGTAAACGACATCATCAAAAACCGTAAAATAGCTATTTTATTCATGTTTTTTTTTTTTTATATTTGATATTTTATATTACGATTAAAAGGTTATAGGCATATGTTCGGTGTTGTGATTGGCCGCCGAATTTGACCACTAGCCAATCAGATTGCTCGGCGTACTTCTGTTCAGACACCAGTGGTCGAATGTGAAACGACAAAAGGTTTTTATTAGATTTGTTGCACTGTAGTAGCGCACAGGAAGACAGACGATGTTGTCTTTACGTAATAATCGCTTAAGGCTATGGCTGAAAAAACGCGGCTCGTGAGTGGTGCATTTCGTTGGCGGGCCCGCCTGAGTTGTATACAAGGAACTTTTATGGAACACGACACATCAAATAACGGCGCATATTGTCGGTGGACCGACGCTTGGTAAATTAATACACCTTGGTAATAATGGAACCGAAACTTTAGAACTGCTAATCATAGACTAGGTAATTTAAAATAGGGGTGAGGGAGGGACATAAGCTTTTTTTTCTCATCGAGTGTTTGTAGATAGATGGTCCTTGCGGACCGTTTCGACGTAACCGGGCGGTTATTGGCGAGACCTGAAGGGTCTGCAGCCAATAGGCGAGCAGTAAAATACTTAATCTAAGCTAACTACTTATACTACACTAACATCATGATTACTAGCAACAACAGCACTAAGGGCGACCCGCAGAACTCGGACCTCGGCTTGGAGCATTGCTATAGGAGATTGGGAGGGAGACAATTGATGAGGGCTGAAATTATCGGTGTGAAGGAACATGAGCTACTGTTGGCCCTCAATAAGTCGATATAATACTATACTTACTTTAAGTAGATGCACCAAGGCAGCTAGTGCGGCGGCCCTGAGCATGTTGTGCGCGGCGGCGGCGGCGTGCTGCCACAGCTGCGGCAGGTACGAGAACAGCGCCGCCGCGCCGCCCCCCCGCGCCACCCGCGCGCCGCACCGCTCCATCACGTACGACACCACGTGCAGCACGTGCATCTTTGTGTCGCACTCTTCTGATTCCACCTGCAACAACCTTCAAACTCTAATGTTGCTCCTCACACCCTCGCGATCGCTATCTTGAGGTCCAAGTTATTATAAGTATATTAAGAGTATACAAGGTTAGTCGGAAAGGGGGTACTAATCCGAAGCCCACTTATAGTATCGCTGATGGCTGTTTGAAAGCAAGTGTTAAAATTTCAAATTTCCATTTTTTTTTTCCAAATAAAATGATTTTTATTTTAGTTTTTTCAATAATTCTTCATCCCTGCTTTAGTTACAATATCAGAAAATGGTGCTTCTAATTCATGACCCCAAATATGACCTAAAATGTAAACACAGCTGATCATAACTGGGGATAGATAGATTTTAGAGTTTTTTTTTTGAGATTTTTGATCAACTGTTTGTCTTAAACTATTGAGTTTTGGGAAAAGTTGTAGAACAAAAGTTATTCATTATTATGTGTACTTTAACACCCTTTCGGATTAGTACCCCCTTTCTGACTAACCTTGTATAAGTATATTACAAGCTATTATAAGTAGTTATTATAAGTACTGTCTTGAGGTCCAAGTTATTAAATTATTATATGTATTACTCAGTTGAGATATTTTTAAATGATAAAATTGATAAACTATGATTTGTATAATAATATTTCTACTACATTTAATAAATTCATATTTGTTTTGTATATTCTCCATCATTACTAAAACTATTTGTACACCAATTTCCATTGGTAGAACATAGAGATACCACACATGTATATTTTTAAGTTCACAAATAAATATATTGATTGATTGAAGTTTTTATGATACAGTCAGCGATAAAAGTAGCCGAAGAGTTTTCAAACTTGGTATTAATTGTACTCAATTCAGTGTAAATCATAACTGTATTTACTCAAATTGTTAAAGATATTGATTTTAAATAAGAAACCATGGAGTTTCTTAAAGACTCTTCTCCATAGGAAACAACTAATTGGAACCGTGCACGTAAATTCAACTTTTCATAAGCGCCTGTAATGGTTTATGTGAAATAAAAACGTTTCCTTTCGATTTTGACAGAGTTGTATCTACACTCTTGCAATTCGAGGTATATTATACTTTTTCGGAATATTAATTTAGCTGAAATTAATTTGTGTCCACTTGTTTAACAACTTATATCGCCGACTGCATAACAACGCAGACTATTATAATGTACAGACGCCAGGACATAAAGCTACATCCGTCAAATTTCTTTAATAGATTTTCATCTTTATCGCAAAAGCATTAGGTTCAAGGTTGATTGGAAAATTTGACAGTTTCGGGTAGCTTGATGTGCTGGTCTGTACTTATGACGAGAACGTAAATGATCGCCGCTTTGGCGAACATAAAGGTGGGTTTAGACCAAACGAACAAAAAGCTAGAGTTAGAACAAGAGCATTCTTTCTTGATCTTTTAGTGTAAACGAAAGCTCGTTTTCAGCGTTTACATCAAAATATTAACGAGCAAGAATGAGAACCAAGAACTAGAATTATTGCACAATAGATGTTTAGATCAGCCGAACGAATGCTCATTGCTCATTCGTGTCAATTGTGGTTGGTAGTGCTCCGCTATTTCCGACTCTGACAGCAATATTACAATTGCAAGTGCTGCATTTATTATTTTGTCTTTAACACTTAAAAAGAATAGAAGGAAGAGACGTTGGTGGGTGACAAATTTAATGCAACGAAGGATACTGGATAATGGACAATCCATAATTAATTCGATAAGTATTTATTCAAATCGCTAGAATACAAGAACACTTTGAAGAGACCACTCCGAGGAGCGAGCACGTCCGAACACGGAAGAACGCTCTAAGCTACTGTTCAAATCAAGCGAGCGAGCATTCTTAGAATATTCCATAGAATCTATGCGAACTAAGATAGAACAACGAAGGAATGTTCTGTCTCTGTTTACAATAATAGAATTTGACGGAGAGGGAATAGAACGAGCATCCGCTCGTTTGATGTAAATCGGCCTTTACACAACTTAACATACAATTAAATAAAAATGACATACCAGGAGTTCATAAAGCGCAGCGATTGCATGCGGTGCGTACGGTGCGAATTGTTCCACATCGAAATTGAAGTCATCTATAGTACTCCTCAAGGCTTCTGCTGCTGCTAACTTGACTGCCGCATCTTCATCAACACGACTGAGAGGTTCGAGTAACGCAGCATACATTGCTGGTCGAAGTGATTGTGATGCGCGCACGCCGCACCATTGACCTGACACGAATAGCAAATATACTTAAATAAAATATCGAATTCATTTTTTATGTTGAGCGTAGATTCTTTTAAATGATTGCTTACCTATTAGTTGACATACGCGTCTTCTAATTATTCTGTAGTTATTATCTTTGATTTTCAACTCTTGGCTCAGGACGTTCGTAAACCATTCGTCGAAGTCAACCTGGCAGAAAAAAACATACAGAATGTCAAAGCTATTTCTCGACGAAACGGCGTTTAGGTTAAATGTGTGGCTAGGATAATATCGTACTGTCCGCGTATTAATTAAACCAACAAAGTTTTTAATAACGTTAAACAATGATAAATGCCAGTGTTGTTTTGTGAAATAAAATGCTCAGAACTGCCATTTGGTAGGAGCAATCCTCCTACGCGTTACGCTACTAAGTCAGTTTCCTCTTGAAAGTTTCGGTTTCTGCAAGCGCTAATGATTTTAAAAGAAAAAAAATGTGCTACACTTGTTTTCATACAATTAGAAGAATTTGCGGTATCTATTTAACCCAACACTTGTGTTCAAAACAATAATGATAAATCCTTATCATTTTAGATTTTAATTCTACCTCTGCATGTTAGACCCAGAAGTCTTATGACTTTGCGTAAGTATTTTAAAATACCGGTTTTAATCTTGTTTGAGGAAACAGATGATATACTCACATCATCATACAAATCAAAAGCAGCTAAACCGACAGCATTATATACAGCATCCTTCTTCAATATCCCGGGCAGGTCGTCTGGTGATATCTGTTGCGTTTGCAGTGTTGCCAACAACCGCACCAGTTCCGGAGCCAAAACGTTGCGGAATTGGAAGAGCTCCATGAATAACGCTTCTGTACACGGCTGGATATGGAAAAATTCAATTAGTTTTTGTAAATAGCTGATGTATGAATCTAGACAACCTCGAAAGAGAGACCCGCACGAAAGATTACGTTTCAAAATAAAATAGACGAATAAAGTTAATTTTTATTTATGTTTAATTACGGTTTACTCACGTGCATTTTTCGCGATTTCTCGATGTTAAGGCTGTGTAGGCTTAGATAAAATGATGGCCTGTTTGCTGGTTTACAATGAATTTACTTAAAATCAAAACAAGGTACATGGTACATAATTAAACTAAGTAATTAAGGCTGTAAGTTGGAGTCTGATGAGGTCTGTGTGTGAGCTACACCGTGCGTGCGACTGACGTTCGCTAAGGCGCACGGCAAAGAGTATAGGCGCACGGGCAACTGCACTGCATGAACGCGATGCGGCATAGAGCGGGGCTGGGCGAAGCGATGAATAGAGTTGTCTGTGATATAGAGGCGCGCGCGCGCGCACTCTCGTGCCGTGTCGTGTCGTCTGGATACGACGCCGGAACACCCGATTAGTTTCGGAACCAAACGGAACCCTTAATCATTTGCTGAACACATGCAGAATATAGATACACGAAGAAAACACAATTCAGCTTCTAATTACGGGCTCTGTTTGGCTCCAAAACTAGTCGGACAATCCCGAAAAATGCACGTGAGTAAACCATAACTAAACATAAATATGAATATGACTCACGAAAGTTATAACACAAAAAAAACAATTGAATTTTCGATAATGTGAAGATCCACTACATAAAAAGTTTCTCAATCGCGTCTTAAAATATTCGGGGTAATCCCGACACTAGCTGTGTAGTACAGATGAGTAGCTATTCTCGCTGGAGAAAGCACTCTGCATAACAATGTCCATGGAAGTCATCTGATTGTAGTCAAAAGACTGACAGCAGATAAAAAAAACATCGGCTAAAGCCCAGATATATTGAAACCGCATTATTTACGAAAGGTACAGGCGTAACAAACAAACAAATGCTACTCACCCTCAAGCTATACTTCCAGGACTCGCCCGCCTCGTCTGTAGCGAAGCTCTCTGGTTCAGCATCCCACAACGCAAGGTCATCAGCGCTCAGCAAGAAGTAATGAGATACTAAGTGCCGACACATGTGGCAAAGAGTGTTCGCGTCCAGAACCTCCATTTTTACTTGATGGGCTTGAAGAGTTACTAAAATTAATACAGGAAGATTACTACACCAAGAACACCATTTGGAAGACTTGAGTGTACGCTCGCCGAACTTCAAGCTGGAAGAACGCAACAGTGCATACAATCCACGAAGACGCGCCCCACTCCTTTTTGTGAGGTAGATGCGTGGTGGCGTACACACACAACTCTCTAGAATGCTATATGCTCGGGGGTGAAAGTGTCTAATGGCGTAATAGCGGGGAAACCCACTCCGGGTCTTTAAGACCCGCGACGGCAAAACCGGGGCCACACCTCTCTACAGCTCTAGCTGCTCACACGTTGTTGCCGTCTTCGCCTATTATACTGGCGGCTTTTCAAGGGGCCCAGCTAGTGAGCTGGCGAGTCACCGTCTGCCAACACTTTTCAATTTTAAACTTGAAAGGCAGACGCCGTTTTCTTTTTGTGCGGTAGATGCGTGATGCGTACACACACATCTCTTATTATTATCTTCATATTAGTGTCCGTATGCACACATCTAACTATTCTGTGGCAATAGAACTAACACAGTAGCAATTTATGATGCACACTTTTGCACTGTAGCGATTTAGACAAAGAGTGCGGCGCGTCTTCGTGGATTGAAGTATTTGTAATGCGATATCACCTCTGAAGACTATCCAGCGAAAAAGGAACAGCATCCACCTAATTAAAAGTGATCTTACTGGTAACTAATTCGCCTGCTAAACGAGTTAGTAACGATATCATACCAAGATTATTTTCTTGTACACACGGTGCCCCAAGAAAAGTCCATCTCAGTTAGGTGCGACTTTCGATAGTGTGTTTGTTGTGTGCCTCAGATAAAAGCTTATTTTCAGGAGTGGATGCTTACGCGCTCTTGTGTTATTATAATAATTTTTAGTTAAAACACTAATATAATATTAAAGTATAACGGACTGGTGTCCGCAACTCCACGTCTAAATTTTGCGTGATGGGTGGTAAGTGTAGTTACTCAATCCACCCTTACTCCTCGAAAAAGGCCAGCACACCCTTGATGTTGCTGGTGATCTCTCAGAGAGTACTTGGGTTTCCGAAGTACTTGGCCCTTAATATAATCTTATATGGAATCTTAATTTCTCAAACAGTTTGACATAAGAATAAACACTAGGAAGCGGTGTAGGGCGAGCATTTTTAGGGGCTATCTTTTGTAACATTGACGTTTTAAAAGAACGAAGAAATTCTAGTCTACATTGAATAAATTAGTTTTGAAGTTTGACATAGCAAAATATCTCTCAGTCATACTTACATGGCTCTTTAACCTGGTCCATTCCTTTCGGCGGCTTATACTCCACGCACTGGAGGATTCCTTTCACAATATTGAGGCACTGTATCGTAAATCTTTCGTATATAAGTGCCATGCCCTGTTCAGTGAAGCAGTAGTACAGAGCAAACTCCAAGGATGGCCTGATCAGAGGCACATAAGAAAACGGCTGGGAGCATAGGACTCCGAGAGCCACTTTGGTTAGATGTATTATGAATTTTTCGCAGAGCTCCAGTGGGTAAATGCCTCTGCCTTTGAGAAGTTTTCCTGAAAGAGATTTGAGTTTGAATTGGTGCACATGTTTCAAGTAACTGGCTGTAAGGTAAACTGGTGAAGCAGTTACGTCAAGAAAAATACAAAAGTTACAAGAGTAGTATCTGCTTTTTAGTTTTTTCTTCATGTCTAGTGAATTAGTCTCTTTCTCGTCTGTCTCTTGATTTTGGCAAGACCACAGAATAGATAAAACAAGTGGAATTGACAAGCGACTCTCGCGCGTGTGTCAATTGAGTTCCAGACGGAGATCCAACAATGGCTCACGTGATTAGCTACTTGCTGTGACACGACGTCTCGAACTCGTATGTAAAATATAAGAATCATGCGTTATTGTGCAATTTTGATGTGTAAAAATGATAGCAGGACGAAAAATGTATCCCACAGAGATGTTTAAAGTATAAAACTTTGATATTTTTCAATATAATTGTTATGTGACGTACGTGAGTACAGACGTGAGTGTTTGGTGACACTGATTCCCGTACTAAGGAAGTATACGGACTCTTCCACTTGTTTTTTTTTTTTCTATTTCGTGGTCAAGTCCATCTAATTTCTCTATCATAGAACCAATGGTGATATTAATATTTATTTAGGTAAGTAACATACGACCATACTACACAGATAGTCATTAGAGAATCGGCAGAAAACAGACTGATCATTAAGCATCAAGTTTATAAGTATTACTCACTGCACTCCAAACTCGTCTTAGCCCTGTCAAACACGACGTTCAGGAAAGCCATAGCATCCTGGCTCTCATGTGCCTTCTTAAACCCAAAGACTGTCAGCTTCCTCAATATCCTGAGACAAAGGAGTGCCTTCTCCAAATGTTCTGTTATCAGTTCTGTGGCGGCCCCCTCTTGGATGTGACGTAAGAAAACTTCCGTGTTCTCATGCCAGAGAGTTAGGATGAATGAGTATACTGTGTTTGTTAGGTCCTGTGGAGTGTAGAATGATTTTAAGTAAGAGCGCATAAAAAATTTAGAACTACTTACTACTCCCCAAGCTACGGTTGCCGTGCCAAGAGCTGCATGATTAGGGGCGAGCCGAATCATAAGCGTGCCTTGTTGTCTGGAATCAGGCGCCTCCAGACACTAAGAAGCCTTACCTCTACACGCGGGGCCCTGTAGAGGTGGACAAATACTTCCCTAGCTATTCGTGGGAACAAAATGAGTTCGAATTTAAATAAAAAACTCGGAATCGGCGGTGATGCTCGCCACACACCACGTCAAATGTTCTCACGGGGCGAAAAGCGAGCTGCAGAATGTCGCTTCGCTACATTGAATGTCCAGGGAGGTATAAAAGAGAAGATAGATGAAGTATGTGACTTGGTGAATGAAAAAAGAATAGATGCACTTTGTTTGAATGAGACGAAAAGAAAGGGAGTGGACATATCCAAACACGGTTCCTTAACCACAATCTGGTCTGGTGTCCCAGAGGCACATAGGGCTTGTCAGGGTGTGGGGATTGTTCTCTCAGAACGGATGATGAAATGTGTGAAAGATTATGCGTGTGTAAGTCCCAGAATTCTGTGGGTCAGAGCCATGGTGGGTTTAAACCATATTTTCGTAATATGTGTTTATGCACCTGACATGGGAACCCCGCTTTCGGAAAGAGAGGCATTCTGGGATAGTATTAGAGGTATTGTGAATGAGTGTAGAGTGAATGAAAAGATTGTTATGCTTGGTGATTTCAATGGTTGGGTAGGTGTTAAAAGGAAAGGCTATGAAAGTATACTGGGTGTGTTTGGGGATAAAAGGGTGAATGAGAACGGAATGAGTTTGTTAGAAATATGTTTGGAGAAGAATCTTTCTGTAATGAACACCATGTTTAATCACAGAGAGATTCACATGTATACTTGGGAAAGGCAAGACAGCAGAAGCATGATTGACCTTGTGGTTGTTGACGAAAGACTGAAGAGTAAAGTCACAGATGCAAGAGCGTATCGGGGTGTCAATGTGGGGACCGATCATTATTTGGTCATGTGTCGAATACATGGTCTGTTTAAGCATTGGCGTCATCGGGTACGAGCTTCTGTGACCGCACTTGAGAGAATAAAAGTAGAAATGTTGCAAGAATTAAAAGTGAAAGAGGAATATAAGAGGGAACTAAAAGAAAAGACGAATGAGATGTTGGAAGGAATAAATGATCATAGTGTAGAAGAAGTATGGGATGTATTGAAAAACAGTATGGTCCAAGTGGCCACAAAAGTATGCGGTGTGGCGAAAAGGAAGAATGAGAGGAGAACGAATGATTGTTGGGTAGACGATGAAGTTAAAGAGGTGGTACGGAAGAAGAAAGAAGCGTGGCTAAATTTATTAGCCTTTAAAGCCATAATAAGGATGAATCAGGCAACGAATATGAATGACGATGTGGAAAGAGTGAAGAAAAGATACACCGAAATAAAGGCGGAAGTAAAAGATATAGTAAAGACGAAGAAGAATGAAAGGAAAGAAAAGTATAGTAGGAAGTTCTCCGACAACTTCAGAGTCAATGTTAAACTGTTCTGGAAACAAGTAAGATTGGCTCGTGGAGTTTTGGGATCATCAAGTATGAATATAATTAGAGGAGGAGATGGATGCTTGTTAAGTGAAGAATGTAATGTTTTGGAACGCTGGAAGGAATATTTTAAAAGTTTATTGTGTTGGCAGGACAGTGTGCAAAGAGTGGGTAACTGGGCGGAAGCAAGTGGGTCAGACATTGATATGGAAGTAACAGATGATGAAAATATGATTCAGATGGATGAAATTGTAAAAGCGCTGAAAGGTATGAAAATTGGAAAAGCAGCTGGGTATGACAGAGTGTCTGTCGAAATGCTTAAGGGAGGTGACGGGGTGGTAGCAAGCCTGCTGTACCGGATCTTTAATATATGTTGGAGATACGGCCAAGTGCCAAGCGATTGGTGCAAAGCGGTAATCGTACCACTATATAAGGGAAAGGGTTCACAGCAAGAGTGTAAAAACTACCGCGGCATTAGCCTTTTGAGTGTAGTCGGCAAACTATATGCGAAAGTTTTAATTAATAGAGTGATAAGAATAACAGACGAGAAAGTATGGGATGTTCAGGCAGGATTTAGAGAGGGAATGGGGTGTATGGATCAGATCTTCTCCTTAAGATGCATAGCCGAGAAACATCTGGCAAAGCACAAGAAAGTGTATTGCGCTTTCGTTGATTTGGAGAAGGCTTATGATAGTGTGTGGAGGGAAGAATTGTGGTCAACACTATCTACGTATGGGGTGGACTGGCGCTTGGTGCGGGCACTGAAATCGCTGTACAGAGATTCCAGTGCTTGTATTAGGATAAATGGGGCGTTCACAGACTGGTTTGGCATCTCAAGGGGTGTTAGACAGGGTTGTGTAGCGTCACCATGGCTGTTCAACCTATACATGGATAGTTGTTTGACAGATTTAAAAGGGAGTGATTGTGGATTGAAAATGAATGAGTTGCCTGTCAAATGTCTTCTCTACGCAGATGATCAAGTTCTGCTTGCATCATCAGTGGAAGGGTTGCAAGACATGGTAACTGTGATGAACGAAGCATATAAGAGGAAAGGGATGAAAATTAATATAAGTAAGACGAAAGTAATGGTTTTTGAAAGAGATGCAGATGTATCTGGGTGTAAGGTAAAGATTGGAGATGAAAGTATTGAACAGGTGAATGAGTTTGTTTATTTGGGAAGTATGTTTACAAGAGATGGTAAGATTGATGAAGATGTGGAAAGGAGAGCAAATGCGGGAAATAAAGTGAATGGTGCTATGCATGCGGTTGTGGCTAACCAGTCGATGTCCAAAAAGGCACGGCTGGCTGTCCATAATGGTGTACTGGTACCAACGCTTATGTATGGAAGTGAATGTTGGTCTTGGAAGAAGAGTCATGAAAGTAGAATAAATGCCGTGGAAATGCGTTCCTTGCGAAGTATGTGCGGTGTAACTTTGAATGATAGAGTGAGGAATGATGTGATAAGACAAAGTTGCGGTTTAAAAGATGATGTAGTGACAAAAATTGAAAGGGGTATGCTTCGGTGGTTTGGGCATGTTGAAAGATTGAGTGAACGGCGGTTAACAAAAGGAATTTATAAGGCGAATGTCAGTGGAAACGCCAGTAGAGGACGCCCTAGAAGGACATACATTGATGTTATTGGTGATGTTCTTCAAAAAGGACAGGTGCGTAGTACTTTCAACCGGCGTGCGTGTATGACAAGATGTATGACCGTGGACGAAGCGAAAGGAGTATGTAAGGATCGTAGCATGTGGCGTTCTACAGTTTCTGCCTACCCCCATGGGAAAAAGGCGTGAGTGTAACTACTTACTAAAGTTTAGATTTTGGAACAGCTTCTGCTGGAGTTTGTCAATGATGATTTCAGTGGTTTTCTAATGTGAAAGATGGCGGAATAGCCTGATACGAGTATACATAATTATATTTCTCAATGAATCAGCTTCAGGATAGACTTAACGTGATTAGATTTAACGTGATTTAAAGAGAAAACCTTGGATCTCCTGATTGGTCAGAGCTTTTTCTATAGTAACTGGACCGGTATAGCGATGCACCCAATACTAACCTGGAATGTCCGTCGATCACCAACTAGTCTTTTCGAAGCTAATGCTTTGACGACGTGATGGAAGATGAGTAGAGACCGGTGCTGCACCAGAGGCTGCGGTGCTTTCAATGCACCCATTAATTCTGGTACTAGATCCGGCCAGTTCGTTGGACAGTCGAACCTGTTCATAGATCATTATTAAAATATTTTCAACCCCGCTAAGGACGGGTTCCTGTCTAATTAACAACCGCGCGGATCATGATTTGCAAGGTTAAGCTACGCTTGCCACGGTCGGGCCGTGGATGGGTGACCATTTGTTATACATAAAGACCTCTCCGTGACTCGGAGAGCACAAACCGACGATCCCAGGTGTCATGCAAATACCTATGACAGTCGAAAGTCTGATAACCTATCTAACCTTAGGATGTCGGCATTGCCCAGTAGCTGGATTGAAGAGGTCTGATGGCAGCCGCTCAGTGTAAAATACTGTTATTCAGCTGCACCTGGTTAGACTGGAAGGCTAGGCTAGGCAGATGTTCTCCCTAAGATGCTTACCCTTTCTTTTTTTTTTTTTTTCGTGGGAAAATCCTCATGGATGCCCTTCGCCCGGGGAAGACGAAGGGGTATGCCGGACTCTTACCGGCTAAAAACCCACTGTGTTCCTTCTTCTGACCCTTGGCCGGGGTCGCGGGATTCGCAGCTGTATGCACCGCAACCCCGGCAGGCCTCGGTCCGCCAGCCCCTGGCGGACCTCTCCTTCTGTGGGGCCTTGCCCCACGTCCTCCTGAGAGGCGCGCACGGAACACTGCGCGCCGCCTTCTCGGGCCTGTTACTGGTCGGACGACATGTCCCCTAACCCGTCGCCCGCAGGCCACACACTACGGTGGCCGGAGATCGTCGCGCGCCCTCCGGCGCCCGGTGCGTCTGGCGCGGGAAGGGAGAGTGGCAGCTGCCTCTCTCTCCCTCTCCGCTCCCTCTTTGGTCGCCATCACCTCCTCGCAGAAGGAGGCGACGGCTTCCCACGCACTCTCGCCCCCGACCATGGACAGAACCACGGCAAGATGCTTACCCTATGCTGTACTGCCCTGGCTTAAAATAGATGCCTTTAGTTTCATTGGTGATAGGAAATGATACGGTTTCTATCTGATGAACAGCAAACATTGAAGGCATCCATTGTTATCAAAATTTCATGCTGTTGTGCATTAGTTATAATACCCTCTGATAATACTGAATCTGGCGCAACTATGGAGTGCAATCATCATGTTTTGAAATCAAAGTAGCATCAAAACTTATAAAATAACTTAAATACATCCTCACCTAGCTATCTTAGAAATCAAAACAGCAAGTTGCGTAGCAATTTGAGCAACCGGCTCACTCAAGATGCTGGTCGTGAGGAGCCCCTGCCTCAATTTCAGCCTCTCTTCCTCACTGATGGCGTTAGGCGCATTCTTCCTCCAGTAACGGTCCACGCCATTTTTGAAGCACATCACTGCCAGCCATCGGACGTTCCCGTCTATTGAATGGTTTGATAGGACATTCTGTGAAAGATTGTTTATGTAATTTAAGTAGCTGAATATTTGTTCTTTAATTTCAGAATAATCACACAGCCATCATTGGTCAGCCCCATTGACGTAGAAACACATGGAACTTCGGTCAGCTCTCAAACATATCCAGACTGAACGCGAAAAAGAAGCCAAATTTTATATCTTTGTATGATAAAAAATTGTTCCAAGCTAAATTAGGCATTGTGATGACGACATAGGATTTAAATTAGTTATTTGGAATTTGTAAGTTTATATGATGGTGTGACTTGGCGCGCGCTCTGGTGGTGTACGTGAACTCAGGACACTTTTTAGTGTATTTTATACTAGACCCTTGTTCCATGTGTTTCTACTTCAATGGTCAGCCCCATTAAAAGTACTGGTGTGCAAATCACATCTGCGGTGTGACTCTCTAGCACAGGGTTTCTCAAACTTTCGGCTCTGCGAACCCCTGTTAAAGTTTCCAGGTGACAGCGAACCCCTTAGCTAACTAATTAAATCCTCCCTCCCCCTCAAAGAAAATAATAAAATTGACTGTTGAAAAAAATAAGGTTTTTATTTCAATAAATGGTAACAAATAAAGTGCCAAAAGAAATATATTTTTAATATTAATGTGATGGATGTACTTTGTTTCTTGTCGCAGTCATCAAGCCACCATTACGTAAATCTTGTCGCGAACCCCCTGCTGTCGAATGGTGAACCCCTAGGGGTTCGCGTGGAGTGCATGAAAAAAGCCTCCACGAGTGACGATACTTAAGTACGTCCGGCGTACCCTGGGCAGTCAGCCCCGCTACCAACCTTGCTGACTGGCTAATCTTTTCACCACAGCATGAGCTATTTTCGTATAGCTGGTGCTGACAAGAGAGAAGAAGGGGTTCGCGTACCCCACTTTGAGTAACCCTGCTCTAGTAGAAACAGATCGCTGTGTCGGCGCTGCGGCGCGGGCACGTCAACGAACGCAGCGCAGTCGCAGCGACGAGTTTCTACTAGGGAGTCTCATAGCTGCATGGGTAGCATGACCACCATAGACAAAGTTTTATCGACGAAAGAATAGACAAAACGACAAATACACAATGGCAATATGTCATTTTCTCTGAAGTTGAAGAAGTTGAACTACTGCGGTCATGCTAGCCTGCTGGTTAGATTAATTGCTGACCCCAGGACAACTACAAGTATGTATACCCAGTATAGATACATTCACATCTAAGATAATGATGCCAGAGAGAACTTACCAAGAGTACAGAATAGAAACCAGGTTCCACCTCCCATTCTTGTAATTTCTTTTCAGCCGGTTTCAACACCTCCGTGTCCTGGCTAGTGGCACGGTTCAAGGTGTCTAGGACCAGAGCATAAATGTTCGGGTCCATGGCTGTGGTGATTACCTGGTTAAAAAATCAATATAAATATTATTTCCCTGACAATGGTGACTGAGATGGACTGGATATGAAAAGATGTGAACTGGGTAACTGTAATGTAACTTGAAGCCTCAGTAAACAGACACAAACACCTTATTTCAAAAGATGGTTTAAACCAAGACTAAGGTAAACCCAGGTTTAAAATATACCCATCACTTTCTTATGTCATACAACAAAAAGAGACGGGACTATTTTAAAACCTAGATTTTTCTTAGACCATCTTTTGTAGTGCGGGTTCGATTCCCACACAGAACAAATATTTGTATGGCCAACAGATAGTTGTTCTGGGTTTGGATGTTTGTGCATGTGAAGACTTGTGTCTGTAAATGCACCCACAATATAGAAGAAATCATAGCGATGGGCAATGTTAAAAAAAAGGATTATTAGAGGTAAAAAACTCAATGTTGTATTTTTTTTTTTGTAATCTTTTCTTATCAAATTTTCAAACAATGGCAAATAAAATCTGAAATATGGAGGCTTATAATATTTAATTTAGGCTGCAATCTAGTGTGTTTAGACTTTGCTCAAACTTGACTTAGGTAAAATGGACCATTATTAATAAAGCATTATTTTTGTTTGGCTTATAGTCTAAGTTTTTGGTAAATCATCGATTTCGTGAACTTTATCATTTGCTAAATACGCACTCAGAGGGATTCGAAGATAAGTAAAGTCAGAGCAAAGTCTGAATGTATACTTTCTAGATCTCAACCTTAGATCTCAGTAAACAGACTTTTAATACTGTCAGACTGCAACAAGAGTGCAGCAAAAATGCAGCATTTAGTGCAGCTGTGTCATGTCTGCACTGCAATCACTCTATTGCACAATTATGTTGGTGCAGTCACCATGCAGTTGCCATGCCCTAATGATGCAGCTGGTGAATACAATGGAAGCATTCATCTAAACTCTATGCTTTTTAAGCCTGCATGCTGTCCAAGTGGAGTCTTATCTTTCAGCATTTAAATAACATGTGATTGGTTTATTTGAAAGTGTTTTGTAGCACACCTGGCTACATATCAAGCTATGCATTTCCAGGATGTGCTGATCTCGCATTGTATAGTTTTTCCGTGAAATGAGAGGTCAGTTTGACATGGAGCCATGTGTACCAAAGATAATTTCATTTAAGTGATAGTTAAGTGTCTTCTGTATTCAATCTCTGAAACTGAGACAGACAAGAATCCTGAATATTAAAGGCTAATAAAAATAGATAAGTAATGGTTCTATTCACCTAGATGACAATGGTGACATCTCAAACAATCAATAATAAATATGCTAAAAGTAGCATAGCTGTACATCATAATAACACTGATCTCTATTATCAATTGAAAGTTCAACAAAATGTTAAGATTTTTTATCTACCAGATTTGTGTAAGTGATATTCAAGGGTGGACTGAAGGGTGCACAAGGGTCTGTGCCCCCTGTCACCCAATGTCAATGCAGTGCAATGTCTCATAAGCGATCCAAAATGACCATACTTAGGGAGATTATGCTCCCAGAGAACACTCTGCCCATCTGACCCTTGTGCCCATATCTGACCCTTCTGACTCTGGAGGGGAGGGGCCCTCCAGAAAAAGTAGAATAATATTATGTATCAGAAAGAAGGACGGGCAACATTCAGAATGTTTTAGCATGTTAGCAATGTGCTAACAACACAATACAGTACTGCAAGCACCAATTTTTATAATGTCATTAAATTAGTATAATGGTTATTTTTGTAACAACTACACCCATTAATTACAGCAGTTTACCACTAAAATAATGTAGCAAATGTTCATCAATAAAATATTATGACGTATTTTTCATCTTACAACATTATTATAAAATACTTAGTAATTCACCATTGAATTAGCTTTAGCAACATAAATAGTGACTTTTACTAGCCCTAACCAAGAGTAGGTATATTAATCACAATTGGTTTTATTGCATGCAAAAATTGAACACAGATAACACAAACGAAACGTATACATACTTCATATTATATTATATTTACAGAATAAACAAGGTGGATAAAACTGCTGATTTACATGTTATATGCTATGCTAGCTACGTAAAAGATAATATTCGGACATGTCTAACAGCTGAACTTTAATGTTTTTGTCGTAAAAGACGTCAACAATGCGTCTTAGCAGAAAAACTGAAAAATGATTCGTGTACATAATCAAAATCTACGCAGACAGTCGTAAAATGTTTAACTACGAATATTTGTTGTAGTACTAAGGTACTGGAGGTTACGTAATAACAAAAATGTTATAAATATAGTAACTTATAGAGAATGATCAGGAATATAATGAAATAAATCAAACAAACTCACTTTTCACCCTGAAAAGGCAAAGGGCATAACATAACCTATCACAATTTACATACGACGCATAAATCGAAATAAACTAGAGAGCAACGCACAAATCCTAAATATTTGTTTACGAAAATATGCAATGCACAACTAAACAAAATGATCGAACAGTTTTATTATGCGAATCATGCCGAGGAACCGATCGGAAAAATTACCACGAACGAAATTCCGATTTTCAATAATGCAAAATGTCATTTAGTTGTCAGTGTCAATTGTTTTCGTTCGGAAATGCTTTAACAAACGTCAAGGTTTAGGGACATTGTGCAAAAGTGCGAAATAACCCTCAAATATCCAACTCATATTTTATTTTTATCTTATAGCTACTAAAATTGTTTAAAAATATCTCCTCCTACTTGCTTTTTATTTATTCAAGCAATATAATGCCGTACGCTTTTTTGTTATAGCAAAGAGTAGTCATTATTATATTAGTTTTAGTTACGTTAATTGCAGTTTGTAGCATGAAGCCCCTGTCTTGGCTACCAAGTCGCTGCAGTTAAACTGATGACTATCAGTCCAACTTTATATTCAAGTCTAGACTATAGAATGAAAATAACATAAAATAATCTTTAAAACTGTTGAATAAAACATACAAAAACAACATGAGCTATTTTTGGTTGGTTTTGGGTTGGTTAATTAATAAATAATGGAAAATGCAACGCAGTACAAAGCTGCACAGTTGCATGTATAACCATCACCATAAAATGCATTGATAAGCAACTCTAAAATCAAAACAGTGTCTGCAACGACTGCAACTAATCTTTGCTAATTTAGGAAAGATTATCTTCTGTCATCATTGTTATCTATAACTTATCGAGGTTATCAAGTTTCCGATAGTAATAATTATGTTTTATGTAGAACACGAAGTAAATTATTTTGTTGTAGTTGTTAGCAAATTATTAAATTTGCCATGGCATGCACCATTAACCTAAATAGTGATTCCACTGGAAGCTTTTATGCTGGTGACATTGTGACTGGAAACGTTTTATTGGAACTGAAGAATGACCAGAAATTCAAAAGTACCTAATTTATTATTAATTTCATAGGCCATTTTACTTTTACGCGACCCACTTACCATTTTATCACCTCACAATTAATTTGCAGCCTTAAAATAATTGCAGTGAATTAAGTTTATAAGTTAATACTGTTTTGCATTACGTTGTTTATGTTCTACAATTTATATTGTGGTTTTTCAGGAATTGATTTCATTGTTACGGGCATTTGCAAGGCACAGTGGTCCAGGCCCATGCCAACAATGCCGTACATTAAAATTTACTCTGAGAAAAAGAAGCTTCTCAGTATTACAATGAAGGACATATTTAGAGATGTTTGTGTTGGTAAGTCAAATAACAAAATGTATCTGGCCTATTATCTTTGAAGCGATACTGTTGCCGATGATGGCGCTATTAATTAAGTCACACCCTACCAACGCATAATCCTGTATTTGTCGCTTCAATTTCTAATTTCGGGATATGTCCCCCTGTGCGCCCACTACTACACCTAGGTAGGCACTGCTTGCGCGCTGTTCGCTACTTTATTAGTTATAGTTACATATGTAGTTACTATATCTTGTTATCTTATTAACTAAAGTTTAGGTTTTTTTTTACTTGGTTATTGCCAGTTATTTCGAAATAACCTGCACTGAGAGATCCTGCCTAAGTGCCTACCACTGAAAGGCTTACATGTTTATCTTATCATTTTTATTTTTTTACAGGTACCACTGTGCCGGCCGGTATTCATCACTATCCGTTCCACTTCGCTTTGCCAGCAGACCTACCATCTACTTTTGAGAGTTCTATAGCCAAAGTCATTTATTACGTAAAAATAAAAAGTAAACCAGCTTATAAACTGAAAAAAGTAGCATTATTCACTGTTTTAGGAAACATAAATGTAAATCACATGGAAGAATTATTGGTGGGTACATATTTAGAAAAAAAAACAATGTTTTAGGGAGAAAAAGAGATTAATAAAAAAAAAATATTGTGTATTTTCAGGTGCCTTCTTTTCACGAATTTCATAAAACATTTCGGAATTCAGGAAAATTCACAATCTGTATTAGAACTTTCAAGGCATTCGCACCTAAACAAACCATACCCTTCGAAATAACTTTAATTAATGAGAAAAAAGTAAAAATCCGCAAAATCATCATCACGTTGATACAGGTTGGTGGTTGTGCCAAATAACGAATAAAAAATACTACAAAATTGTAAAGTTAAAAATGTTATTTATGTTTGTTCTTTTTCAGAAAATACGATATAATGTACAGTCAGGATACGCGGATGAAGAAAGAAAAATATGCAAAACGGAACATAAGAAGTTTTCTCTAAACATAGCAGAGATATGTTTTTTTAATATGGAAATTCCTCAGATAATACCTACTAGCTTAAATTTAATAGACCCAATGGTAGACATATCGTATATTTTTAGGGTGAGTGTCGATCAATTCCTATTTATGCATCGAAAAATCGCCATACATGAAATCTGACGGCTTACTATGACCTCTTAAAACAGTACAGAAGTTGCCTGGAAGTTGAACTGCCCTGCTTTTTTGTACTATGACATCGTTAGAGCAGGCCTGCGGCAGGTCTGATTAAGTTGACGTTTACGAAATCCGTTCACCTTTTTTTTGTATAGACTTTTTGTACCATGAACAAGCATATCCGTTCAACTTGATTCAATAGTCGTTCACTTTTAGTACTGTCATGGTACGATTTTTAGCGATTCAGAAGCAGGCCTGCTTTTGAACGGAAGTTGACAGGCTGGCATTTGAGCGTTTGCATAAGAGGATAAGAGGTCATGATAAGCCCCCTGAATTGCGTGCTAAAGTCCTTAATAAAATGACGAATTTGGAAGCCAACCCGCCCATCGACACGTGAAATCACATAAGAAATTTAATAATAGAGTGCGCGCAAGATAACTCTGCGCGCGACTGAGGGCGTGCTAAACGTTTCCATGATCGCAAAAGTTCAAATTACCGCTTTTTAAGCTTAACTTTTTTATCGCTTAACATAATTTTCCCGTTAAATATTCCTACAATCAGGTAGTTCTACTAACAAAATTGATAAAACGGCACACATTTTGGTGGATCATGATTAGTTCCGATTTCGGCCGCGCGCAGACTTATCTTGCGCGCACTCTAATATGTTCTTCAAGTCAACTCAGCGCCGCAAGGGGCGTAAAGAACTTCATGAGGGACCGGGAAAAACCAATAATGTTAATGTTGTTTTTTTTTTTGTTTTTCAGGTTGAAGTGATATATCCATTCCATTTAACTTTACAAGAAGATATTCCGGTCACTGTGACGACGGCGCCAGTTATTCATTATGATTTTAAATAAATAGAATATGACAAAAAACTGTGTTTAATTCTTGGTTTAATTAGATAGGTACGTACAAATCTATAACTATAAAAAAACTAAAACAATACCCATGCCAGTAAATTATGTGCACCCCAATAATCTCAATATGGACCCGGTTATAAGGGTTGACTTTAGAAACGAGTTACTTCAGTCGGAAGGTTTGAGGACATTGGGGGATGGAACAGGGTTTACTTAATCCCTTGATGCAAAAAAACTGGGGGCGTAAACCCCGCATTAATGACATGCAGCGACAAACGGATAGATTAAAGGTAGGTTGGGTTAGATTTAGATTGGAACTGTGACCACACAACACACGAGCCGAGAGAGCGAAGCGAGTGGTGCCTCCGCAGCGGCCGGCGGGTAGCAGAAACTATTCACCGATCACTTTCAGTAACAACCGATTAAAATAACTATTGTTCTCGTGTCGAGTTGTCAGAGGGGCGAGTTGGGGGTCGAGTAGTCGGGGGGCAAACTATGACCTCTTAAAGCAGGACAGAAGTTGCTTGGAAGTTGAACTGCCCTGCTTTTTTGTACTATGACATCGTTAGAGCAGGCCTGCGGCAGGTCTGCTACGTTGACGTTTACGAAATCCGTTCACCTTTTTTTTTGTATAGACATTTAGTACCATGAACAAGTAGAACCGTTCAACTTGGTTCAATAGTCTTTTGAATTAGAAACTCACGGATGACGGATAGAAATCGGATGACGGATGCCGGATGTAGTGCGTAAACTACCATACAAATAGTTCTATGGCTAAATTGCTTCCATCATCCAATTCCTCTCCGTCATCCGCAAGTCTCCAATTTGGAAGAAATATTGACGGACCGAAGTAGCCGTAGTACTGTTTGTATGAACGCTTTCGCATTACCTCGGATTCAAAATCGGACGTATATGCCAAAGATGGTCCCTGAATTGCTTGGATTTGGATCAGAGATCGGATTAGTGCGTAAGCATTATCCGAATTCGGTCCGAGATTTTTAGACTCTAGTTCCGTATTTTCACGGATCCGGATCGGATGCAGTGCGTAATCGTTCTAATTCAATCTATAGTTCTATTACTATTTTTTAAAGTTATTATTCTGTTGAAAGTGTTGAAACACAGATGGCGTAACTGTTAGTAGAACGAACTGTTAATCGTGACGTTTTATTTTTTTAAATCCTAATCACAATGTTAAGAATAAATATGGTTTCATTTTAATTTAGTATTTAATCAAACTATTACAAAATATTATTGTTATTTTAAAATGTTTCTGGCTAAATTCCAAATGTCATAAAGTATTTTTGTATTTATTGTTTGAGGTAACATTTTTTCTAGTGCTGCCACCTCGCGTCAGACTCACAATTTTGTGAATCCCACGCTTTTATATTCTTTTAAAGAATTAAATTACGTAAGTAGCCATAAAATCGATCACTACAATTAACTAAATATTCGTTTTTTTTATTACGTAATTACTATTACAATTTTGTTTACACTTACAAAGATTTTTGTAGTCTATTAACTAGTAAAGCTCTGTATTGACTACTTCCCCTTTCCATGACTTTTTTTGAGAAAGCGGAAATGGTTGGTCCGCCATAATCATTCGTGTGGGTCTGTGCTTGTGTGGTTTGGTTGTCTTTACCGGTGCCAACCATTATTTTTAATTAGTAGTAAGTTATGCGTATGAATCCAGACATGGACGATGATGAGAAGGGGTGAGTTTGTTTCTATCTATTTTTGGTGTGTTATTAGGCTGTCCACGACGTGCCAACTATAATAGGTCAAACTGGCATGTTCGCTTGGTGTGTCGCATTTCACGGATAGCCAGCAGGGCTTGTGAGGTAGCGTTACGTACTCAACTTTGTTCATTGAAAGTATGATTTTTGTTATGATTGCGTTATTGTATGACAATAAATGCTAAATGACATAGATTCGGGCTGCAAAATTTCAATTAGCCTTTTACTTTATACCGGCTAGCGGGCACCGACCCCAAGCCTCGCCGTGCGACTTGCGTGGTACGATCATGGCAGCTATTACTTTCCCATGCTATATTTTCTCTGATTGTTGTTGCATTTCATTGCCAAAATTTACGTAGAAGTAGTTTATATAACTGTACTTCAACTTCGAAAGCTGTTGATGTGGATACGTCGCAATATGTAAAATTAACCTTTCTGTGACTAATCGTTGCTTTCTCTTATCGGTGATTTCGCGCTAGAGTATTGCGAGCGACATATTTTATGGAAAATATTGGAAATTTTGAGTGGCGAGTTGTTAATGAGGTTATTAGATCAATGTTCGAAGTGCCGCGTAGCGCGATCTCATTTACCTACAAGATGCGAAACGTGCTGATTCATTTGCATATGGTTACTTGCGTCGTCGAATTATGTTCATAAACAGTTTTAGTCGATGCTTGCCCCGATAGATGTTATTTTTCGCGTAAACACGCTTTGGGCGGTCGCTATACACGTACAAATGGTAAAAAAATACTAAAAACTCCACTTAAACGCCTAATTGTATGGTATTGTATAGAATACGTGTCGTTATTGAAAGAATATTTTGTCCTTTTCATTTGCATTAAGTTGTAGGAAGGAAAATATGGGCCTAGATAGTTTTGGTACATAATAAAGTTGTGAGTAAATATCAATTAGTAACTTACTTTCAAAGAACTTATTATTTCCTTACTAGAATGTTCACTATTCTAATGTTTATTTCATTTGCATTTTTAGAAGTACTTAATGAATATGTAAATGCGGCTAAAGTACTGAGTAAAAGTTGATAAATTCTGTAATAAAAAATATAGTATGGAGAAGAAATCTGTGGTACAGGCAAAACTATGACCCATGAGAAGTGAATGGGTACTTTCACCAATCTTGGTAAATGTGCATAGTAAGCACAAAATTATTACACTATGATTGTTCCAAACTTTCATTATGACTACTGTTTCACCAAGTAGAATGGCATTGATTTGATAAAAGTGCTGATAATGACATCCATGTATTTATTTAATATTTTACATTAGATTTCATGTTAAATGTGACTCACTTTGTGACTTATCTGTACCTAAGGCCACATATTGGTTATGAGTGTATTAACACTTGAGCTGCACATTCTGATTTTAAAAATAACAAGATAACTGTAAAATTATTGCAATAAAGCACATGCTTGAACTAAAAATAAAGTGGAATTTTAAAAAACTCAAGACGTTTTATATACAATAATAAAATAATGTATACAACAAGTAACAGGAATAACGTGAATAACACCTAAATTAGAATATTCAGTTACAATCATACACTGAAATTTTACTTTTACTTACTTAAAATATTGCAAGAAAATATTATTACTTTTCATTGTTAACTCCGTTTAAAATTTAGTCTTATTGCCTTGCTATAAGGCTAAATTTCCTTTATCTCAATAAAAAGATAGACATGGATACAAAACATTTAAAAAAACTACACATAATAAGATTTAGTTGTTGATTCTTAACAAACTTCTTTCAGGGTTTGCAATTATTTTGTATATAAATATTATAAAGTATTTCATCATTACTTTGCTTTACCATTCATATTTTTTTTGTTAATTACTTATAATGTAATTAAAACACATAATGTGGCAAACTGCAATACTTGAACAGCAAACTTCTGTTAATCCAGCCTTGAAAACACTTTACCCCAGTGAACTTTATTAATACAGTATCTGTTTCACATTAATATACATACATAATGAATAGTTTACCATTCAAATCATTAGAAACAACAATTGTAGACTTCAAGTATTATAGCAGTCCTTATCACAAACAGAATGGCTATTGGTATAAATTTAATGTAGATAGCAACTACCAAGTAGGTTTTTAGGTCATTTATTCTATATCTTGTGATGATTGAATAAAATTTAATTTGTTTAACTGCTTAAGTAGTTCAGTGCAGCCTTAAGTTAGAAAGGTCAGCATTTAAATTGGTTGTACAGTTAAACTTCAATAAATAAAATTGTAATTGGAGAGTGTCTGATCAAAAGGTGCTATTTATATTTGTAATTTTTTAAAATTTGTATTCAGTTCCGGTCTCAGACTGAACCAAATGCTATAAAATATGTCGCTAAAATTCCTAATTTTGGTCAGAATAAGCTATTACGAAAAAGTAATAAGTTTTTGGAAAATTTTGTCATTTCTGAAAAATAGTTTATGATGTAAATTAAATTTGTATGGTCTCAGACTGCACCCAATGCTGAGAAAAATGTCTCTAAAATTCTTAATTTTGGTCAGAATAAGCAGAATTAACTACAAAAAAAATAACAACTCATAAGTCTTTGGATGCTTTGGCCATTTATGAAAAATAATTTATAACCTAAGTAGCTTCTATAGATCAGACACTTCTCAATTAAGTTACCATAAAGTAAATTGCTTGAAATAAATACTTAGATGTTAACAAGTTGCAAACAGCTCGGGTTAAAAGCTAAGCTTGATTGTTTACCTTATACAAAAACACTTGATAAAGGAGACAATCATGTCATGATGTCACATGGTTCACTATGACATCTCGTTTTTATAAATAATTTCTGACCTGTAGATAACTACAAAGTGGGAATTCTCAAACAACATCAAATGATTTTACTTATTAAACTGGATTACATATTAACCCATTAGTATTTTAGATAAAACAATCTCAAGTTAATTCTAGTTCTTCATTTAACACGAGGGTGGCCAAACTTTTCTCATCAAGGGCAAAAAAAAAACAAATCAGTCTTTGGGGGCCAGAATTTCCTTATATGAATTTATGTCGACACAAACACTACGCAGGTATCATTTATTTTAGAGACTATTGAAAAGGTTTTTATGACTACGGTTTTTGGCGGGCCAGATCAAAACGGTTCTCGGGCCTGAGCTGGCCCGCGAACCGTACTTTGCCCATCACTGATTTAACATAACATCACGCCTGTATTCCCCTAATAGTTGGGCAGAGGTGTATAGTACACCATAATTTCACATGTTTAAGTGCCATGTAATAGGGGCGATTCTACAGGGTCTTAACGAATTCGTGTAATTCCTTCAAACCAAATGATCTATTAATGGTATAGATTAAGCCCGCACGGGATTTAGATTGATAAAAAAAAACTTTTTTTTTCATTTTTTTTTGTGTCATGGGAAATTTCGATGCCATGCATAAATTAATGAAGGCAAGGCGACACATCTGATGGGCACGACTAGCGCTATATTGCTCCACGCAGTCAGTTAACTTGGGACGTTAAAATTACTCAGATACAGAATACCATGGCTCATTTTTTGAAAACTTTTTTTGTTGATTCTGAAAAAAACCTATGCGGGGTTAATCAGTGTCACCAATAGATCACGCGGTTTGAAGGAATTATACGAATTCGTTTACACCCTGTATTGCCATCAACCAGCCACAAATCCAGACTCCGGGCTGCTGCTGAGAAATTCCACAGGGAAAAACCCAATAACACTTTACCCGAAACCAGGACCACACGCTCAGCAATCGCGCTTGCGACCACTAGACCAACGAAGTAGCCTAGTTGTTCATTTAATAACTTGATAATATAAATCTTTCTCCTTTACGAACTTGCACTTATAATTTCAAAAGTTAATTTGGTAGTCGAGATTAAGTGACGTTAAATATTCAAAAGTAAACAGAGACATATTTTAATAACCGCCATTCATAATTCTAAATGTCTTAACACTGTGAAACCCGATGTGCCGACAGTTCCCAAGTCAAGCGGTCCGAACGCCGGTCTTCAAGGACTTAGCGTCGTTAAAATTCATTACTAAAGTCACTCTCACTACGCTTTACTTATTTGAAGCTTTCGTGTGAATATTTATTCGCTGTCGGAAGCGGTTTTTGAGTTTTAAGCGAAACTTACGCTGGGTATACGCTGGGACAAAGGGCACATCTTGACTTATAAGCCGCGTTAGACACAGTCCCCCTTATTACAAAAGATGCCTTAAACCAACACCAAGCTAAACCCAGATTAAAAGAATACCTATCTCTTTCTAACATCATAGCAAAAAGAGATATACTTATTTAAAAACCTCCGTTTTTTTAGACCATCTTTTGTAAAAGATGGTTTAAACTAAAACTAAGCTAAACCTAGATTTAAAATATACCCATCTCTTTCTAACGTCACATAGCAAAAAGAGACGGACCTATTTTAAAGCCTGGGCTTTTCTTTCGTAAAGGATGGTTTAAAGGGCTTAGTGAAGCCCAGATTTAAAATATACCCAGATCAATATTTTCTTAGATCATCCTTTGTAATAAGTGGGGTCTTTCTGCCATTGTTAACGCATAGAAAAGTCTATGAAATGAATAGAGATACGCTATCGCAGTCACGTGACCCAACAATGCCACGTGTTGTCATGTCATGAAGTCAACGCACGGTCTGTGGCGCACTGTGCGTCACAGATTCGTCTAGGCGGCAGGCGGTGGACAAGCCTACATAGATTAAAAAAGCAAAAACATGTCCTAAGTGCTAAAAAATATCTGTATTACATCCTTTTGACCCAGAAAACTGTTCGTCGGTGGTCTGTCATGGGAGACGTCTCAAGAAAATCTGCAGCGTTACTTCTCGCGTTATGGCGACGTGATCGACTGCGTTGTGATGAAGAATAGCGAGTCGGGCCGCTCCAGGGGCTTCGGCTTTGTCACTTTCGCTGAGCCGGCGCTGGTCAACGTCGTGCTGCAGAATGGACCCCATCAACTTGATGGCAGGTAAGAACAAAAAGAATAAATGGTTCTGTGTATTTTTGCAGGAAAAAGAATGGATGTTTTGACTACCTTGACTGTATACATAGAAATGTACAGTCCGCGAGGCCTAAGCTGAGCTATGCATTTGTGTGAGTGCACACAGAATCGATTGCCAAAAAGCAGTAAAAACCGCTTTAACCAAGCAAAAGACGCGTCTGCATTAATTCTCACACAAATGCAAAGCTGAGCTTAGGTCTCGCGGACTATACTCAGTCAAGCAATCTATTACTTGTCATTATTAGGATTTCCAATAAAAAACCCCACGTTATCCCCAGAATTCTGAATTTACTACATTTGTTAACTTTTGTTAATCAATCTAACATCTCATTCGTTATCAAAGCGACAGACACCATAGGAGCAAGCTTCAAATGGAAGCTATCTATTAATACGGGCTATAATTACTTTCCTTTGTTGATTGCCTCATTCAGTTGTAAAAATCCATTAATTTTAATCAATCGCCATCATAGCCCTTAGCCCACTCTAGGTGGGTCGGCACAACATGTAAGTATTTCTCTTCCATTCTCCTCTAGTACTCACTACTTTCTTATATCATCCTTCACACAATCCATTCATCTCTTCTTTCGCCTACCTCTACTTTTTACTAAATCGCCAATGTAAAAATTATTTTTAAAAATATCGAGCCTCAATCTAGTCTTGTTGGGCGATTAGCCTACTAGATATATGAAGATACCGTTACTCTTGTGAATAGCGTCAATTTGCCACGGTACGTTTTTGCAACATTGTTTCTACTTTTCCATACGATTGTTATCTATCTTTAGGTGTGTGTGTGGCAAAATAAAAATGTCGGTGTGTGTTTTTTTTCTGATTGATATTTCTTTAGTGTAATTTCTGATTTATTTTTTTGGATTGTGAAATGTTATCAAAGTAAATAAAAATTACTAATACTAACCCTGAACGCGTTTAATAATAAATCATGTCATCTATACCTGACAGATCCACATGATTAATGCATCTATAACTTAATATCAACGAGAAATCTTTCTAGAAAACACAATGTTGCATCCACAAATAATTTGTGACCCAATTCTTGGATCAAAAATAAACTGTATGTATGGCCTTACTCAAACAGACGTTGGTTCACCTGTCAAGCTTATACATTTTTAATTTTTATTTCGCTTTGATTAGGCTATAGCTGAAAGGTTACATCAATGTGATCTAGAAATAGATCCCTCCAACGGAATTCAACAATATTTTCTACATAATTTTCTCTTGGACATAATGCTAAAAAATACGCGAGTTTTTGGGACATTT
The DNA here is from genome assembly GCA_905220435.1 of Amphipyra tragopoginis. Taxonomy (NCBI): domain Eukaryota; kingdom Metazoa; phylum Arthropoda; class Insecta; order Lepidoptera; family Noctuidae; genus Amphipyra; species Amphipyra tragopoginis. The sequence goes on along the minus strand of HG992003.1, from coordinate 3,800,101 downwards.
TGGCGGTCGAAGTTAATTGACACGGCTTTATGAGGTCATTTCGCCTCGTGCATAAGCACCATTAGGGAAATTATTTGGAAAAAAACTATTTTTCAAAGGCCTTGTTTATTCAATGAGTCGTCAAGTACTTTGGACTATGGACTTGAGCCTTATGTAAGCATATTCAGCATTTATTAGTGTAAATAAATGTCTAGAAGAAAAACTAGTACCTATTATAATAATGTTTTAAACGTGAATCTAATTAATTAAACTTGTAACAGTATTCTAGAAAATTCTACGGTTTTTTTTTTACAATAAATGCTGTTTTGCTGTAATTAGAATTGTTTAATATTAGTTTCCTCATAAATATGGTTTTTCAACGCACTCAGAACTATATCGCAATGCATATCACCCACTTATAATGGCCACATAACTATTGTCACAATAATTAATTGTCGTTACTTGATGCAAGTTGGTCCTGTACGTTGCGTGTTATGGATCTTATTCTTAATGTATTTTTGCTATTTTTAGATCATCAAGGTCCCATGTGTTTTATAAGAAATGAGAACACAGCGTGTGAGAATGAAAAATATTCAAATAACATAAAACTTCTGTAGTGTTTTCTCATGTTTACACAAACTATAGATCTCCAGTAAAAACGGAGAAATTAGTAATTTAAATTGCAGGCGAAAAAAAGTCGATACATTATGTATGCATAAAGTTTTTATTATAAAAATGTGTGTATTAATAATTTTATTGTTACGCTACTCTGACATAAAATACATTGTACTGAAACTATTTTAATAGTTTCATGGAAATTCCTTAGCGAATCCTTTCAAAACACGCCATTCTGTTGAATATTTTCCGAGTAAAAAGGTACGTTCCGCGTGTCGAAAAATGAAACCCGCGCAGAGGGTGGGTGATACCGCCCGAGTATTGACGTGATACCTAAATGATAATAGGATGATGCTTTACGACCAGCTCTTGGAACAGACTATCCACATCCAGGCAGTGCCTCCAGTCATATTACTGTTGGTTCGTTCAGATGTTTGTGGGACATTAACATGCAAATTAGCATATACTCTTTGTTCCCATGGACAAGAGAGTCTACAAGATTTGCGACAAGGTTCTTTGCACTTATTAACACTGTGATTAGAACTGCATGCTCATACCTCTTCCATTCTATTGTTTTTTCTAAGGGGGCTATTACACTATCATATATCTAGGATCATCTCTTTTGTGACCTCTAGAGTCATATCTTTGTATGGCGAATTGATTCATAGTCACATATCTATGACTCACAGATCTATGGTCGTAGATATATGATTGTGTAATATCCCCACATACAGAGGCGGACTTTCCATAAGGCCAACTAGGCCCAGGCCTAGGGCGGTAAGATGACAGGGGCGGCCAATCACGGAAAAAAATATCTTAGCTCAGTTATAGAGCTAAGAAGGGGACGGCTGATACTACAAGGCCTAGGGCGGGGGCGGCCAAGACTGTTAGTCCGCTTCTGCCCATAATATGACAGTTTGGTTTAGTGGTGTCCAAATTGCACTATAGCCATTATCGATTCGATTATCGAATAAATTGTAGTGCAATTGTTTATTATAACGCTACTGAAATTAATTAACTCTTTAAAATCGCTTCGATGTTCGGTAGCACGAATGGCAGTTTAAACTTTTAATGATGACTCTTGGTTTTTAATTTATTCATCCGCTTGCCCTAATTAGGTTAAATAGTTAATAATAACGTTACCTTTTCGTCTCAACCGCAGCTTCAGTATTGAACGGACGTGATTTTATTTCAAAAGAACCGGTTAACTTAAGTGAGGTTATATTATTTTATCGATATCGGTGGATTGTTCCGGACGAACAAGGGACTAAGTAATTGGAAAAACCATTAAAGCTAGAACAGTGCAAGCATTTCAGCAAAAACATTTGTGTTGTCCAGTTTGTACTTATAATATTATCGAAAACTCGAACGTTATTTGCATTACAAACGAATTTATCATTCAAACATCTTTGTTTGCATCGTATAAATAAAAGTTTTCACGTTGATCAAACAGCGGAGGTGTGGTATTGTTCTTTTAGGGGTAACAAACTCAAAAATATTCAATATAATGTTAAAATGTATGATAATAAACGTAAATTAATATAAAATATCGATAGACATGAATATTTAATAAAATGTGAACTGAATATAGATGCGTCGTTAAGCACAAGAGAGAGATGAGGAGGATAAGCTTTAATTGGTACTAGAAACAAGCGGTATCTCCCGTGTACAATAGTGGTACCGCTTCGACTCAATGCGTCACACATACACTAATAAATACATACAATTGTCCATCCCATTAATTACTCTATGATAATACCTATACATTATAGTGATGCCCAGATTGCACTTTACCCACAACCCATTCGATTATCGATTAAGTTCTAGTACAATACCTATTGCAATTGTTTTTATGATTCGATTAATTCAATATTTTCTTAAACAATTTTTTAATTACAAAAATGTATTTAATTCGAAACAAGTTATCGAATCGATGGTTTCCAAATATTTAAAAATATCCTAAGTAATAAAATAGTTAAATAGCTGTTTTATTTGCTAATAATTACATAATAAACTATTTTTCTTTGATTATTTAAATATTTTAACCAAGCTAGTAATTTTGTGGACATCCCTATGACACAAAGATGAATAATGCTTCCACACTAAAGTTAAAAAATGTAAAACAACACATACATAACATATATCAGAAAAGTTATAAATTGTTTCCATGTGATACAAAATTGTAGTGTTTATTAACAAATTACAACACGATAACAAATTACAAGTATTGTTATATAACACGTCCTATCCATGGAAGTACTATAAGGAAACAGCCGTAGAGTAAATATAAGAATGCACGAGGTATAACATACTTGGAATTTTATTGATCTGAATTCTGAGAACACAATCGCAACATTTCAACGATTTTAGCAAATTCATAAAGGAAAATATTTCTCATTACTTATAACTTTCTCACACTATCACTTCATATTACACCTTTTTCTATAAAAATCTAGCCATGGAATATTTCAATCACTTATCACTAATTAATCACCTCAACTAAATGCATTATGCATTCAACAGTGGACGACATTGACTTTTATTTATAATCGGGGTCACTGACAACAATAGGAATTTCATTTTGAGTACCATATTTTATTTTTTTCATGTACTTGTCGAGAAAACAGTACGTATTGCGTTTAATTTATCTACATTTCAATCAACGATTACACGACTGAGTATTTTTATGAATACTTAACAACGTTGAGCTTGAATCACAATGTCGCCCCACGCCACCCTACACGTGCTTGTAGGTCAAACTTGGCCACACCCAATGATTCGCTTGGTGCGTTACAAATTCCTTCCTGGATTTAGTTCTAAACAAAGCCATGTGATCCCCCGGCTAAAGGTATTACTGTATATCCCTTTCCTGGGTGTCATAAAATGATAACTAAGGGATTTTATACGGTAGATAGGACAAAGCCGGTAGCATCCACCTGGACTTAGCGAAAAATCATATTGGTGCCGATCAGTGGCGTAGGGTGAATTTTCTTAAAAGGGAAGCCGGACCAAAAATTGCTTACCTTGCTCAAGTGTGATGCGTGAATTCCAGTAACAACTCGTTTCGAAAGGGAAGCCGATAGGAATCGAGTTGTATGGAGCCTTCGCCACTGGTGCCGATTGTGATGGGCACCAACTAATAATCTTTTATTAACAGGTAAAACAAGAAATATTCAGAAGTTTTTTAGAGCTGTGAAACTGGTTTACTTGTTGAATATAGCCGTGTTTTTAGGCGCCACACGCTGACTTGTCTAAATCTATTTGGAAATTTTAGTTCTACCTTTGACAGTTATTCCATCTCTTTCTTGTTTTATTTTCAAGTAAAAGATAGCAATATTTTTGGTTAAGTCGGTGCTTGAAAAGAATCGGGGCCATCATCTCGTTTGTCTTACTCTTAAGGGTTGCAGTGGAGAAAGGTCTTATCCTTAAATCATAAGCACTCATCACGGATAAAGAGGCCTGTTGCCTTTTGTGTATCAGTTCGCGTAGGCAAAATGTACTGAGGAAAGGCTAGTGATGGGATGCAGAATAATGATAGAATCACAAATATTTTGTCTACTGTAGTCCGTTCATTCTAATCTATATATATAAAAGAAAGTCGTGTTAGTTACTTCACTTATAACTCAAGAACGGCTGAACCGATTTAGCTGAAAATTGGCAGGGAGGTAGTTTAGAGCCAGGAGAAGGACATAGGATACTTTTTATCCCGTTCGACATTTTGATATTTAAAAAAAAAAAAATTATATCAGTATATCCATATTCTTAATCTGTTTAGGTAGTAGGTAGGTAGTAGGTAGGTAGTAGGTAGGTAGTAGGTAGGTAGTAGGTAGGTAGTAGGTAGGTAGTAGGTAGGTAGTAGGTAGGTAGTAGGTAGGTAGTAGGTAGGTAGTAGGTAGGTAGTAGGTAGGTAGTAGGTAGGTAGTAGGTAGGTAGTAGGTAGGTAGTAGGTAGGTAGTAGGTAGGTAGTAGGTAGGTAGTAGGTAGGTAGTAGGTAGGTAGTAGGTAGGTAGTAGGTAGGTAGTAGGTAGGTAGTAGGTAGGTAGTAGGTAGGTAGTAGGTAGGTAGTAGGTAGGTAGTAGGTAGGTAGTAGGTAGGTAGTAGGTAGGTAGTAGGTAGGTAGTAGGTAGGTAGTAGGTAGGTAATAAGTAGGAAAAAGGGCATTGCAACGCATGCCGGGAACAGCTAGTTTTGTATAAAAAGGTAAACAAACATTAATTATACTTAAAACATTTTACTAGAAAAATCCATTACAAATACAAAATAAATCAAAAATAATTGAAGAATAGGTGACAAGGTTTTATAAAAATGTGAGTTATCATAAACAAACAAAAATCAATAAACAAAATCAATGTTTCACAAAAAGTTCTCACAATTTTAATAGCTGAACTACACACCCGTGTCTGAAATATGTTGTGGGCAAAAGTACATACATAGATCAAATACGAAATTCCTTACGCGTGACGAAAGTACAGAAACGTGTTGATATTGATAGGTTTTTGTATTAATGCTTGCTGCAGAGCTAATTGTGTAATTGATTGAAATCTTGCTCGCAGGAACTTAGATTATGGGAATACAACGATGTGGAATTCCGTGTTCCGTGTCAGTTTGTTTTCTTTACAATGCCTGTCTTGTTCCTCGTGGCTATTGATAAAAATAATATTAGCCTCAATATTTATCTGCTCAATGTACTCTGTTCAACGTAAGATGAGTCCTGGTATAGCGGTTATTTCATAAATTGTAACCGTGAGGAGGGTGCTATCGAAAAAACGTAAACGACGTCATCAAAAACCGTAAAATGACGAAATTATCCATGTTTTGTTTAATCATTGTGTTGGTACCGTCTTGTAGAAAAACCCCCAGGACTTGTCGTACGTTGAAGAGGATATAAGTATTCTTTGAGTTTTTAATACATAATAAGTCCTATGCAAACTGATCAGTTTTTACTCATTCACAGTAATGTAGATGTAATAACAGTCATTATTAGCTACTAAATTAATTGGAGTATGGTGGGCCGTCCTTAAAACTTATCTAATCACTTTTAGATACGGAAGCGTAACTAATTACCTCATTGTCGGATAAACATTGTATTCACTACGAAAATAATAATAAATATTGATCGCCTTTTCGTTATATTTCTATTCATATCTGGAAATTTCCTAAATTGAAACTTGTTCCTTTATACAAATGGAAAAGGTGTTTGAAGTTAAATGTATATATTTTGTTTGTTATCCTTTTGCCACATGAAGACTATTATATCTCTAAGTTTTATTTCTTCGCGTTATTTTTTCCCAACTGTGAAGAACGACATTCGACACGGGTATGTGTTTTAAAGAACAATACGTGACTGCTTACAGTAGCATAAGAACAGCTTATAGTTCCGAACAATTAGATAAGAAAATGAGGTGTCGTTAGGATGAGTGTTATTTTAGCAGAGTTCTAGGGATGTAATTAGAATATTCAAAATGGCGGCCCCTGGCGGCCATTTTGATGACCTAGAAACATACGAAGTTCATGTTTTTGAAATTCCCAATTATTTATCAGAACCATCGACCCGAAGCCGTGCAATCCTCGCACGCTGCAGAAGCCGAAGCGTGGCGGCGGTTACCCGAAGGTGTTCCTCGGAGGTCTTCCATCGAACGTTACCGAGACCGACCTGCGGGTGTTCTTCGGCCGCTACGGCAAGGTCATGGAAGTGGTCATCATGTACGACCAGGAGAAGAAAAAGTCTCGAGGTAAGTTGTTGATCACCTTTGTACTGATAGATTAAACAGTTGGGACGGAAGAGTTTCATGTGTTGCTTCTTCACCGCAGCTTGCTGTCGAGGTGAGAGGACGTGCGTGCATAACGCCGGTAAAGAACATTATGCAAATCAGTTAATATTATTAATGTTATCAAGTTATATTTCACACTTGGAGGACCGAAAATTATAATTATATGTATATTATTGCAAAGCGTCGAGAGTCGCCTTACGAGAAGTCTTTGATATAAACCTAGTTCCATTTTTAAATACAGTTTTGTCGGTAAATGAGGCTTGGTGTAACAGTTTTTTTCCTGAAGGAGACTTAACGAAATTGTTTTTAAGAACATTAACAAATAATTTTAATTTTACTCACGGAATTACAGAGCAACGAGTTCTATTTAGTATTTATGTAAAAGTTTATCTTATAATATCCACATCCAGGCAGCGCCGTTATAGGCCAATCAAATTAGCTAAACCTGGACATAATTCGATAACTCGTTGTTTTTATTATTTTATGGGATATTGATATTAAGTATCAAATATTAATTAGATATATGATGTAAAAAACCCGCGGTGGTAACCGTTTATTTAAAAAAAAATGAGATTTCGTACACTACTTAGCTTTTTTCTAAAAGCAAAATAGGTAACCAAATACCTTGTTAGTATAATTTTGAGGGGCATTCAAATGCTATCACCTAATAGCAAAATTAAACTGAAACCAAATTCGTATGTATGTTTTTCTTCAAAATATTCATCTGTTCTCAATATCTAGATAAGCAAAAATGGTAACTATGGTGGTTGTATCTGATTAAGCTTTAGTGCGTCTTTTTAGACATTTAAGACAAAAATTAAACATTTATTTCTTACGTTTTAATAATAATGTTTTTCTCAGTAGTTAAAAATCGAAACTGTGAAATTTTTGTTTAATAATAGGTTTTTGTGTATTACAATCATGTTTTCATCAAAATTAAACATGTTAATGTTACGCTTTTAAAATTGAAAATATTATTGATGATACGCGCGAAAAAGTATTGGAGCGGGATGCATGCGGTGGGTGCGGGGCGGGGCGCGGCGTCAGCGGCAAGATGTCTTATCGAGTTAGTGAGGCCGCACACCAGAGATTCATTTGTGTTACAATAATTGTAGCGCCACATTTGAACCGCGACACATTTTATCGCCCCCGTATTTTGTATGTAAACCCGCACATCAAGGACACAGTTGTAGTAGGTGCAGTTTGTGGTGAGACGTTTGCCGCGCTTTACAAAAATGAAAGACAACATTGAATTTTACGTTGAGTTTATTGCAGAGGTTGAAAAACCCTATTTTATATAATCACACGCTCACTGTGTATAGCAACAGATGGATTACAGAAATGATATGGACTAAGATCGGCGAAAAATCTAATGAAAGGAAGTACCTACCTATACCTAACCTATACAATTTTGATTAAACGGATGAACCCAATAACGTCTATTTTTTCTCATTAATCGCCACATCAAAAAATCGTCGTCGTCAGACGATGATGTCGACATTCTGTTGCTAGTGCCACGTTACAACTGTGTTTCCGATGTGCGCATACACGATACATTTGTCGCCGCGTAAATTTTATCGCAATAATTGTGGCGCCCTAAATGTATGTTGCGTACGTGTAGCGTGTGATGCCGGTGTGCGGCCTCACTTAGGGATGCAGGAAGTCCCAAAAAGTATCGATATAAATCAAATTAATATTTAAAAAAATATATTAATTTCAAACTCGATACATCGAAAAGAACAATCGATACATAGCTGAAATTTTCAAAAAAATATGTGGTTATGAAATTCTATTGTGTTTGTTTTTACGAGTCTAGTTCAATAAATATTTCACTATTACTATTCGTATAAATACCTCACTAGGAAACTTGCTATTGAAAATAAATCGTATTTGATACATTTTCGATACTTGATATTTTATACAACGTGGGCCCGGCTGTTTTCTCAGTTAAGTTAAGTAGCAAATTTACTTCCATGATCTTACAATAGCTGCAACGCCGTACAATGCACACCTACCTAACCTAACTGAGAAAACAGCTGATAATTACGTAACGGCTGAACCATTCTGGTTTGATTTCCATCAAACTTATAATGATGCTGATTAAAACCAGCTTGCTGAGCTGCTATAACTGAGTATAGATAGACTTTAGCGTATTTTTTAAGAAATCTTTGAAGAGCTATTCCTCTTAAACTATTGACTTTTGGGGAAAGTTGTAGAACATAAGTTATTCATTATTATTGGTACTTTAATATTTTAGTGCCTACCCCCTTTACGACTAACCTTGTATAATGAGTTTTATTTGCTGTTATACATATACCGTACCATACTGCGATCGCCAACCCGCCTGCCAAGCGTGGCGATTATGGCAAACCCCCCCAACATGGATAGCACAAAGAAGAAACGGCCCTTAGTCCCCTGCACTCCCCGGCACTGCTAGCCCTGGTCAAGGTAGCGGCCTAGGTAACGGCAGGGCGTAGGGTGCTAAGAATCCCCGGCAGAGATCCGGTTACCACAAACAACGACGACTGGACCTGGCAACGTACAACACGCGTACACTACGGACCGACGAGAAGATTACCGAACTCGAGGAAGAATTGAGCAGGTTACGCTGGGATATTATAGGGTTATCTGAAATCCGAAGAGAATCCCGGACTCGATAATCCTCAAATCCGGTAACTTGCTCTATTTCCGGGAGGGCGATAGACAGTCCCAGGGTGGTGTCGGGTTTATCGTCCACAAGTCCCTTGTGAACAACGTGGTGAAGATCGAGAGTGTGTCGACCAGAGTGGCGTACTTTATACTCAGAATATCCAAAGGGTATTCGTTGAAGGTCGTACAGGTATACGCCCCGACCTCGGCACACTCCGACGATGAGGTGGAGACCATGTATGAGGATATCTCCAGAGCCATACATGGCTCTAAAACTCACTTCACTTTTGTCACCAGCTTTGTGGAAAAGGAGGGGCTCTTTATGATGAACTCCTTCTTCAGAAAGCGTGAGCATAGGAAATGGACCTGGCTGAACCCTGATGGTGCAACTAAAAATGAGATTGACTTCATTATGTCGACGAGGAAGCAAATATTCAAAGATGTCTCTGTGATCAACGCGGTGAAAACCGGAAGCGATCACCGCATGGTAAGAGGCACATTGAGTCTAAATATCAAGCTGGAAAGATCTCGACTGATGAAGTCTACGCTCCGTCCTGCACCGATCCAGGTCCATAACCCCGAGAGCTTTCAGATAGAACTTCAGAATCGTTTCGAATGCCTAGGGAGCTCCGTGGACGATTACAACGATGGGTTTGTGGAAACTGTCCATACTGTCGGATCTAAGATCTTCAAGACCCGTCGTAGAAATAGAACCGAAAAGCTCTCTGACCCTACTCTTAAGCTCATGGAAGCAAGCCACGAGATGATTCTGCAGTCTCCAGATGACGCGCTTATGTACCGGCAGCTCAATAGATGGATCTCTAAGTCCTTGAAGTGCGATCTACGCCGATTTAATACAGAGCGTTTTAAGGAGTCGATTGAGCGGAACAAGGGCTCCAAAGTTTTTGCAAGAGATTTGTCTATTGGACAGAGTCAGCTTATGAAACTGAAGACCGATGACGGCAGAATCGTATCCGCCCAAACTAGAGCTTTTGAGAGAGGTCGAGAAGTTCTATGGACAGTTGTACACTTCAACAAGCGAACCCGTTGCGAATCTGGCAAACAACCCAAGAGCTAGATTGATCCGACACTATACCGAAGACATCCCGGACGTCAGCCTGTACGAGATTAGGATGGCTCTGAAGTACCTTAAAAAGAACAAGGCGCCGGCGATGACGGAATTACGGCCGAACTTCTGAAGGCGGGTGGAAAACCGGTCCATAAGGCCCTTCAGAAGCTGTTTAATTCCGTCATACTCGAGGGGAAAACGCCACAGGCATGGAACAGAGGTGTGGTGATACTTTTCTTCAAAAAGGGTGATAATACCCTATTGAAGAACTACAGGCCCATCTCACTTCTGAGTCATGTCTACAAGCTGTTTTCAAGAGTCATCCCGAACCGTTTTGACGACTTCCAGCCTCCCGAACAAGCCGGATTCCGAAAAAGCTTTAGCACCGTAGATCACATACATACGCTGCGGCAGGTTATACAGAAGACCGAAGAATATAACCTGCCTCTTTGCTTAGCGTTTGTGGACTACGAGAAAGCTTTCGATTCGATCGAGACCTGGGCTTGTACTGCAGTCTCTTCTATGGTGCCAGATTGACTATCGGTACATCGAAGTGCTGAAGTGTTTATATGAAAACGCCACTATGTCAGTCCGATTACAGGATCAGACCTTGAAACCTATCCTTCTGCAGCGAGGTGTGAGGCAGGGAGACGTCATCTCTCCGAAACTGTTCGCCGCTGCACTGGAGGATGTCTTCAAGGTTCTGGATTGGAATGGGCTAGGCATCAACATTAACGGCGAGTACATCACTCATCTTCGGTTTGCCGACGACATAGTCATCATGTCTGAAACCATGGAGGACCTCAGTACAATGCTCGATGACCTTAGTAGAGCTTCCGAAAGAGTGGGTCTTAAAATGAACATGGATAAGACAAAAATCATGTCAAATATGCATGTAACACCCACTCCCATGAAGATCGGAGACTCTACACTCGAAGTTGTCGACGATTATGTTTACCTAGGGCAAACTGTCCAGTTAGGTAGGTCCAACTTCGAGAAAGAGGTTAATCGTCGAATCCGACTCGGCTGGGCAGCGTTCGGGAAGCTGTGTAGAATCTTTTCGTCCCAACTACCGCGGAGTCTCAAGACGAAAGTCTTTGCCCAGTGCGTGTTGCCAGTGATTACATACGGTACTGAAACGTGGTCGCTCACAATGGGCCTCATAAGAAGGCTCAAGGTCACCCAAAGGGCAATGAAGAGGGCTATGCTCGGAGTTACCCTGCGTGATCATATCAGAAATGATGAGATTCGCAGGAGAACCAAGGTAACCGACATAGCTCGAAGAATTGCCAAACTTAAGTGGCAGTGGGCGGGGCACATTGCTCGCAGAACGGATGGCCGATGGGGCTGAAAGGTTCTGGAGTGGCGACCGCGTACCGGAAGACGCAGCGTGGTTAGGCCTCCCACAAGGTGGACTGATGATCTGGTGAAGGTCGCGGGAAACCTCTGGATGCGAGAAACACAGGACCGGTCGATGTGGCGATGCTTGGGGGAGGCCTATGTCCAGCAGTGGACGTCTTTCGGCTGAATGATGATGATGATGATACATATACCTGGTCTACCAAAATTTACAAAAAAATTGGAAAACAGTACCTATCACAAAACAGTAAAATCATCATAATACCTCATCCTGAACAATTTAGTTATTATCGATCTAATGAAGACAATATTTCAATAAATTTCGGCCCTAGTCGATCCGCGGTGCCACGTGTTCATAAAAGTTTGACAATCATTGACTATATAGCCTATCGAATTCTTACTAGGTATATAATATTATAAAGAGGTAAAGTTTGTTTGTATATTGGAGGTAATCTCCGAAACTACTCATCCAATTTCAAAAATTCTTTCACCAATAGGCTAGCTAAGCTACGTTATCCGTGAGTGCCATAGGCTATATTTTATTATCAAAAAATTAGGGATCCGTAAGAAAATTACAATAATGTAACCCAAGGTATCAAAAATTTGCTTAAAAAAATATTATTTGGCGTACGCTGCGAAAACGATTGACGATACATAAAAATATTGCACTACATGTTTATAGCACTCTTCAATATCCACAAAAAAGTCCATGAGGGTATATGTCTAATTATTATAGTTAAGTCACATCAACCGTTTTTTTGTTCAAATGAGTCGATCAAAACACGAGTAGAATCGAAAGATGAAGACATTCCTATCATGATATTAATCCTCATCCAAGTAAATAGCTTCTTAATCAAGGTTGATTATGTACATGTAAAATGCTCTTTAAATTATTCGAATCCACGAAGCAAATACGCTTCGTGTTCGAATCGGACCTTTCGTTTAGAAGTGCTAAAAATAAGAAAAATGCCGCGGTGTGAGCGAACTGCCCAACGTTTAGTTAACTACACATTTTATTTTTTGTAAAGTGAAAACAATTGAATAGTAGTTTATAATCTATACAGGTTGTCCCTGGAAGTATGGATCAAATCAAATAGAGGCGTGGGCAAGGTCATTTCAAAACTTGTAGTAGTAAAAACTTGAGTAAAATTGCCAGACCAAAAAAGCCTTTGCAGTAAATGTTTTTTCTTATTTAACACATGTTTTCTAGCTGCGTAAAAGTACTACAACAAGAAAGGCATACTGTTCGCCAAAGTCCTAAAAAAAATGATAGCTCTGATAGTTTTTTTTATGATTTTTTCTATGCAAAGTATTTGAAAAAAAAAACAATTATTGGACATAAGTTCTGAATCGTAAAAAATTGCACCGACATTCTTAGGGTTACAAAGTTTGGAAATGACATTGCCCACGCCCCTATTCGATTTGATCCATACTTCCAGGGACACCCTTTATATAATTAAGAAGAAGATAGCTCGACCCCTAGGGAAGGACAAAGGCTAATTTTTAATTCGTGACTTCGTCAGCATCCGTTATAATAACCGACATTCACGCGGTCGAAGTAGCAAGCAAAAACTAGTAATAAATAGTGAGATACAAAAATCGCTCGTTACTCGCGATAGCACGGTCGGGAAATGGGACACAAATAAATTACGACCTTAAGCCACAAGGAATAACGTTTATATTGAAATGTAACAAAGAAAAAATATCAATAAATGAATAATCGTGAACATTTATTGTTTAATTTGTTTACTAAGGTACTAAACATATTTTGAAGGCATGAATTAAACACTTTTGAAGTAGTTATGTATTTTGGCATTCCAAAAATTACAAATTTTTGTGACTTTATAATTCCGCAAAGAGAATCTGTTTAATTTTTAATAATTTATTAACACACATGTTAAACTATGCAGAATAAACTGTTGAATTATAGTTATCTATAATTTCTGGTAAGATAATCCACAAAATCTGTAACTTACTGAACCTTCTTCATTAATGATAGTCCCGAAAGATTAATTAGTTTAATTTAGACGTTTTTTACTGGGATACAAGCGTCATATCATAATAAAGGTACTTTTACAAAGTTATTTATTATGCTGTACTTACGAAATCAAAATGTGTTGATAATTTAGTTTTTAATTTTTTTTACACTGACGCGGAGCTTTAACATTTTTAATTCTATTTATTTTAACTATAATTAACAATACTTTATGTCATAGAAAAAGAAAATTACAGTTATCGAATTATGTCCAGGTTTAGCTAATTTGCTTGGCCTATTAGTGCTAACTACTGTCGGTGCGTTCAAGCGTTCGTGGGACATTGACACGCAAATTAGCATATACTCTTTGTTCCCATGAGCAACAGAGTCTACAAGGTTTGCGACAGGTCACTTGTAACAACTGTTTTCTAAACTTTGTAACAAATAGGAATATTTGCCCAAGATAAAGATTAGGTCAGACAGTTAATTTTGTTGTGTTCTCTCGCGTACTCATTTAAGACTTTAAAGGGTGTTAACGAATTCGTGTAATTCCTTAAAACCATTATGATCTACTACAGGTGTAGACAGGCCTCGCACGGGATTTAGCTTGATTAAAAATAAAAAAATAAAATTCTTTTTTTTTCATGCGGCTTTGTTACCGATCGTATCTAAACCATCTAATAACGATTCAGTAAAAACATAAGTTTTTTTTTTTGCAAATAAATCACTTTATTTGTGTGAACATTTTGATACCACGCATAAATTAATGAAAGTACGGCGACACCGCTGGCAGGAACGACTAACGTGGTATCGCTCTTTGCAGTCATATACTCAAGGCGCTAAAAAGACTCAGAAACTGGAAACCACAAAAAAAAAAAATTTTTTTTTTGGTTGGTTTTCGAAAATTCCCGTTTAGGGTATGTAAATCTGTGTCACCAGTAGATCACGCGGTTTAATGGAATTACACGATTTCGTTAACACCCTGTATAGGCCTTAAAATGAAATGAGATTACTGAGGCTAAGCGAATATTACAATAGCGTAAGATTGTTTATTCATGAAACTTTTGAGATAGTACAAATCCGTAGACGCAATGTCAAAGCAATAGTTCAACTGGAGCAAAACAAAAGTTCACAAAGGACAGTGGGATTTGACCTGATTTGTATGATACTCTTGTCCTATATGCGGCTATGAATAATTTATATATTTGCTATTAAATATTTGTGAATATAATTAGAATATTTAAGCTTATTTTTGTAGTATAGTTAGATAAAAAGGGGTGTAGATAACAAAAGAAAAATACTAAAGGAGCATTCTTCTTCTATCGTGTCGGCACGAGCTTTACAAGAATAGCTCATGCCGTGGTGAAAAGATTAGCCAGTCAGCAAGGTTGGTAGCGGGGCTGACTGCTCAGGGTGCGCCGGACGTACTTATTAAGTATCGTCACTCGTGGAGGAGAATTAAAAATGCATAAAAAAAAAAAAAATGCCAATTCCTTTGATTTATTATAAAACATTTCTTAGCAGGATTCGAACCTTATCAGCAAAATTATCGATAGCTGTACACAAAAAAAAAATATTATCGGTTTCAATTCCCGGAACAAACAACTGTTTAAAAAAAAACGTCAATGTAGTTTTTATTATCTGCCAAATACAGCTCATGACTCGTTTTTCTCATAGTTTTGATTTTGGACTTGCAGGCTATTTCAAAAACGACCCAACATATTTTTTACCACTATAACTTTCCCAAAACATAATTTTAACTCTGTATCAAAAGGTATTTTATATTGATGGCCGTTCCATATATGATACTAGTTCCATTAAGATCCAAAATACCCATTGTCCTTTCGAGCGTTGTTGCTAAAGAAAAGGCGTTTCGCTTTCCAAACGGTAACAAGAGCTAGGGTTCACGCAATCGAAATGATACGACCTCGATCGTGTACTCAGTGAAAGGTGTCACCCTTCGGAGCGACTTTATCAAACAATTTACGACTTGTGTAATTTGTACGACCGGTTGTGATCCGAGGGTTGTAGGCGCAACTGGGCCGAACACATCTTTTTATTAGTTTGCTTCATTACGAGTAAATTGTTTCATAAAATAAGGAAAGAGGCAGAGAACAATATGCAAGACTGTTGTGTGAAATAGAAATATAAAATGCTTAAGTAAAATATATCTGAGCAAAGTTTATTGGTATATTTGAGGTTTTTGCTTCATTGAACGTTAGCCATAAAATATTTACACATTTCGCTGCTTTGGATGAATAATGAGACAATTCAAAAAAGCTTATTTTAGAGCAGGGTTGCATAGACCGCGGCCCGCGGGCCGTGTGCGGCCCTCCAGCGAATTAAACTCTTTAGCTTCTGAATAAAGATTTTGAATTTTATCAAAAGCCCACACCATGATACTTAATTTTTTTAAGAAATCTAATTTCAACTTTTTTGTTGTTTTTAATTGTGGTGGCCCGCCTTTAGCTCATAGTCCGCTCGAGTGGCCCTAAGTCCTAATAAGTCTGTGCATCCCTGTTTTAGAGGAGAACCTATTAATATTAAATTGTTAAAAAAAAATGGCGCCAAAAATTAAAGAAATCGCAATGATATTTTGTTATGCCACTTCGTAATTCTTGACGATATGAATGTGAGTTTTATTCGCAAAGAATAAGCTATTTTGAATTCCGCTTTCTCCTTATCTAGTTTAAACATTTTGGATTGTGTGGTTATTCATGCAAAGCAGCAATATTTGGGAGAACATACACCAGTAATTAATTTAGTTACGATAAAACATATCTTTATAGTTGTTTTTGAAGATCACTGCACCCTTTTCTTTGTTTCAAAATATAAAAACAAATTCGATTGTTCTAGGCTTTGGTTTCCTGTCGTTCGAGGACGAAATCTCCGTTGAGAGGGTCACCCAGGAGCACTTCATCAATCTCAACGGAAAACAGGTAATGTAACTATTTTTGTAGCTGGTTTAAAAACATCAGTTGTTTGCCAAATATTTTTGTACTGCAATCTTTCTTAAAACAAACTAACACTGAAATTTTCCTCACTAAATTTCTAAAAAAGTTTCATTTGTAATACTTTTACAGTACCTATAGTAATTTTGTTTTAATCGGTTTCTTTGTCTTTTCAAAACAAATAAAATAGATTAAACTTAGCACTACGATGTCCCTACATATTTCAAGTAATTACAATGTTTTCATTAAATACATTTGTGTGTAAAATTGTTAGGCGTGAATTCCTTTGCTTCGTGGCAACAAACGTGTGTGATTCTGCTATGTGTCATCATATTATATTATGTATGTATGACGCACGTTATAATCTTTTCCGGGTGAATGACTGCTGGAATTTTAGAACTTTGCTACTAATTTTCGCGTATATTTTAATGTATACCACGTGTAGATTTCTATCTTATTCTTATTCAAATTAAAACAGTCCAGCACAGGTCACTTCAAGTATTAATAATATTCTAGTACGGCAAAAATTGCAATGCTCTCATTTTGATCAACAGAAAATACTTCTAATTAAATATGGGACTACCTAATGCTAAGTATTATTGAGTTTAATGTAACTAGGCTTTATATTATTAGTTAATAAGAACATCAATTGAGTGGTAAGTTGACAACTAGATTTTCCTTAACCCAAAACACGTAAGCAGGTGGAGATCAAGCGCGCGGAGCCCCGTGACGGATCAGGCAAGCTCGGGTCGGGAGCTAGCGGCATGGGAGGCGGAGCGCTCAACGCGCCCGGCGACGCGCCGCAAGCGGGACAGTGGGGACCGCCCGCCGCGGCGCCCATCAACATGATCCAGGGCCACAACGGACAGATGGGCGGCCCGCCGATCAACATGCCGATGGCCGGCCCCAACATCATGCAGGGGTGAGAATTGATTTTAATTCGGATTTGTAACCGAACTCTGTTATATAGTTTTCCCTAACGCATTTTTGATTACAGTCAAGTCTTATCCTAAATTTAGTTTAACGTTTAAAGATTGAATTTTATAAAAAAAAACTCATTATCAGCCATACTATTTTCCCGCAGAATATAATTCGTGCAAGTAGCTCTTAACATAATCAGTTAACGTCGACCGCCAGCAATAAACAATGATGTCTCCATCAGGTACCAAGGCTGGGGCACTTCCCCGGGGCAGACGTCGTACGCGGGGTACGGAGCGGCGGGCGCGGGCGCCGGGCCGGGTAACTACCAGGGCTGGGGCGCGCCCCCCGCCCCGCAGGCCCCGCCGCACGCGCCGGCCTGGCCCGCCACTAACAACTACACGCAGCACACGCAGCCGCCCGCGCAGGGGTACGGCAGCTATGGTACGTACATATCACATACTCTACCACCCTTACAGGATTCATTAATAGATCTAGGAGCGTCAGCTACTGCATCTGCCAAAGGTTTACCTCGTCTGCAAGTGCTGCATTGATATGTCACGGAACTGTCTTATTTTAGTGATAGATTAGACAAAAATTACTTCGTGCTAGGGCTTGCTGCACGCGGCAACTGCATCCTGCAAGCAAGACTGACCACCAAGATGACGGAACAAACATCCAACTTACTAATAGTATTCTTCAAACATTTTATTGTATTCACGTGTAGTGTATAGGTGTTATAAATAATCACGAAATAGAAAAAACACGTGGAAGTGCCCTTGTGATTCCTTATAACGGGAACCAGCGTCACCAAACTAACACAATTACAATTGAAGACGTGAGTGGATGAAGGTGATATGATACATTTTCAAGAATTTTAGTTTTTCTTGCCAAATGAAGGTGTTTTTTTCCAAATGCATCGAGAAATTCTCTATTTTGAGCATTGTTTAGAAAATATTATTACGTGTACATTACCTTCTTCCAGTCACGACTTCAATTACCAAACGTTTAACGCTCATTTACTCGAATTCTTGAAGATGTAACATATCACCTTCATCTACTCACGTCTTCAATTATATTAAAAGATATCAAAGCATACACCTCTGTGAGATACAGTTTTGTCCTGCTATCATTTTCACGTCAAAATTGCACAATAAGGCATGATTCTTATAATTTACGCATGAGTTCGAGACATCGTGTCACAGAAAGTAGGTAATCGCGTGAGCCAGTGTTGCGGATCTCACACGCGCTATAGCTGCGTGGCACTTCCACTTTTTTTTTCTATTCCGTGCTAATAATAAATATAGCCTAAGCCATCGACGGGCACCAGCTTCACCGACGCAAAATAGCTAAGGTTACACACTGCAAAGTGTGGTGGATTCGTTACGTTTTTTCGGGAGAGGCTATGTCCACCAGTGGACTGCGATGGGCTCCTGATATAAGAGTGTTTACGGAAGTATGAACTATAAGCATAAGTATGAACAAGTACACGCAACCGCCTGCGCAGAGCTACGGCAGCTATGGTCAGTACACACCTCTAACATAATAAATATCTTATAAACAAATCATTAATGTCTAGTGGAGGGTAGGTGACATTCCCCTGAGTAAACGCGCGATACTTTAACGATTATAGAATTGCTATGCCATAGAATTGCTATGCTATCCACATCCAGGCAGTGCCTCCAGTCATATTACTGTTGGTTCGTTCAGATGTTTGTGGGACATTAACATGCAAATTAGCATATACTCTTTGTTCCAATGGACAAAAGAGTCTACAAGGTTTGCGACAGTTTACTTTTAACAAACAGTAACTAGTCTAATCTATAGAAAGGAAGTCTTAAATTAAAGAAGACAATTATCATATTGAATATCTTTATCAATCATTATAATACAGTAAAGCGCAGTGTTCATTTCAAACACATTCATCGTCTTCATAATATATCATACAAAAGACGTCAAGTAATCATGCAAAAAGTAATTTGACACCAAATAGTGATGTCAAAACACTAATTAGTAATGTCGACACGTTTTAAAATACCTATTCTAAACATGTCGATTTTCATAGAGCCTATCGCAGCCCACTAGTATAGGCCACCATAACCTCCTCATGTAGTCAACCCCAGCAGCCAATCATGGTGTTTAATGTGATGTTATTGGTGTGTACAGCTAACTACAGCTCTGCGCCGGCGGGCGCGTCGGCCGGCGGCAGCTGGACCAACTGGAACATGCCGCAGAACTCCAACTCTACCGGCTCCGGTGAGTAACGGATCTTATCTTAGAGCCACCTACTGACGGACCACTGACGGCGATATAAGTAGTTAGCCTTAGTATGCCGCGTTACAGGAGGAGCTTACGAGTATTTGGTCGGAACGGTCGA
Organism: Amphipyra tragopoginis; assembly: GCA_905220435.1. Classification (NCBI taxonomy): domain Eukaryota; kingdom Metazoa; phylum Arthropoda; class Insecta; order Lepidoptera; family Noctuidae; genus Amphipyra; species Amphipyra tragopoginis. The sequence continues at coordinate 3,780,438 of HG992003.1, read as the reverse complement.
TTTAACGCGCGGTTTTCAACGTGTTCGAGTGTTGGTTTTATAAAAAGTGGCAGTTGAATGTGATGGCTGTGGTCTTATTGATAGTAGCCACCTCAAAATCCCTCCAGACTCTTGGCAGAAGTTTTATAGGTCGTCGGAACTTCTCGCAAGACAAGAATGTTGTCTACACACGTACGTGTTCTCACTTGTGTTGCGAAAACCCTTTGCAACGGGTACAAAAACCGATAGCAGGCCGAGAACAGGCGAGAACTAGAACAAGGGCGAGCAGCTATCCACCTCAAAGTCTCGGAGGTTCTCGGGTGTTTTCGCGAGAGTCTGGAGGCCCCATCACAGCTCTAATACATTTAATACCACTTAACCATTTGTTAGGGGTCCTGATATCGTCTTCGTCGTGAGCTATATTATGTGAACCTCAATACGCCTACCCCTTTCGTTTAATAGTTTTGATTATTAACGTGTATGTTTAATATAATTAAGCAAGCTATATTCACATCCAGGCAGTGCCTTCAGTTATATTACTGATGGGACGTTCAGATGTTTGTGGGACATTAATGCAAATTAGCATATACTCCTTGTTCCCATGGACAAGAGAGTCTACAAGGTTTGCGACAATTTAATTGGAATTACCATAGCCAAGTGTGTTAGGTTTCGTTTTAGATGCAACTGCTTCAATTGGTATCACTACAGTGGCGAAGGGTGAATTTTTCTTAAAAGGGAAGCCGGACCAAAAAATGCTTACCTTGCTCAAGTGTGATGCGTGAATTCCAGTAACTATTCGAAAGGGAAGCCGATAGAAATCGACTTGTATGGAGCCTTCGCCACTGTATCACTATATTCTGATTGCTGTTATTTATTGCCGACTTTGGTTGTCAAAAGTTGAAAAATGAATAATTATTGGTGTTGTGTAGCTTGCCATTTTTGCAAGAGGCCCTACATCGGATTCAGCAATAAACTGACTCGATTTTTTTTCCCAAATAAGTGATGTACACTCGCTTTTTTCTATTGTGACGTTGGAATTTTCAGCATTTGAATGTATGTGTGTGTGTCGACGCAGGGTCGTACGTGCCGCTGTCTGAAGGCGGCGAGATGTACGGTCGCGGCGGCGGCGGCGGCGCGGGCGGCGGCGGTCCGGCGCTGACGGGCGCGCTGTCGTCGGCGGCGCTGTCCAAGTCGTCGTCGGCGGACTACTCCACGTACCAGCAGTACCCGCCCGCCTACCAGCAGGACCAGGTACACGCGCAACAATACCTCACACAACACGCCGAATAGACATACGATAGACATACGGACACTTAGATATACACTACAGGTAGAGGGGGCGTGCGTCTCTTATAAACAATCATCATGAAATTATTCGTTTTCATTAGTTTTACGAAAGTCCCGATAACTGTATCTTTCAAATATCCATTAGAGCTTCACTCGAACATTTTTCATTATTCTTCGATTAGAAAAATACTAAAAGATATCGAGATTTTTGCAAATATTGGATTGTCAACGAAGATTTCATAAGAAAAGTAAACTTGTAATGTTTTATATAATCATTTCTCTTATGATTGGCCCATCGACCACGCTCCGCTCACTTGACCGTTAAAAATATTGTTAAACAAAATGATCTGCTTACGTATTTGCGATACTGGCGAGATGTACCGTTAAAACCGGTGATATTTTTAGATGTCAGCCGATGTGTGGCGTTTTGACGAGATTCCATACACAATGTTACTGAGCAAGTCTCCAAACGAATATATTTTCAATGATTTTATATAATAATGTCTTAAAATTCTTGATCATATAATCTATAGCCAGTATCTCATCTACTCAGCCAACTCCAGTTTTGTTATTTTGAGAAAATTTAATTTAATTTGATATGTTCCGAATCACAGCCGAATTATACTGGTTTATGAAAGCAATTATGCTAATATAATGCTATTATTATTATCTTAAAATCCAACAAGATACTGTATGTTGTTTTTTGTGCAAAATACGAGATCTTAGTTGTGTTAGTGTGAAGTGTGAAAATTATTCCAAATATTTCAGTTCTGATTCGGCTTTCCCTTATAAAATGACCCGATAAGGGATGTGTTAATAATTCAATGAGATATCACAGAAAACTAATCGGTCACTCTGCAAAAATCGCGGTCATTGACCGTATTCAACGACTTATCTACTAAGCTAGAAGATAAAAATGAATTCATTCTTCTGGCATAGTATTGTTTTTATAAACACATCTTTTATAGTATTTCGCGCCTTTTGCGTTTTACCTAGCATGAACCATTGAAGCATTTTAGGCTTTAGCTCCGGTGACGGTATGGTAACTGCTAAACACAACATTGCAATTGTGGGTGGACATTTTGAGGTTAAGAAATACATTTTTATGAGAGAAACTTGACAAGAACATATTAAGCTATACATTTCCAATATAATCTGACCTCTCATTGTACTAAGAGCCTATACAATGCGAGATTACTTTATACTGAAAATTTTATCTTGATATGTTGTCACAGTACTATGAAATCACGTATCTCGTTTACTATGTTCACTCAATCTATTAGAATTGTCATATAAAAATGTATTTTTGCATCTCAGTTCATGCTTTTGCCAAATAAAATATTTGCCGTACCCACATTGACACAGCGTCGTTTCGCTACTTTAAGAACAGTTAAATAGGCTTGTTTATGCGGGCTTGTTCCTAGTTTTTGTTTACTTCGCAAACTTTAGTTTCAGATATTCGTTAAACAATTTAATTTTAATACGATTTGAGAAGTGACAATGTCAATTATAGAGTTAACAATAACGAATAAAAAAAATGTGCCAATACTTTTGTTCGTGCGAGTTAAGAAATAAAATAAAACAACTTCGCATCTGGAGAAAGTTAAAGTAATGATACTAATCATGTCAAACTTGATCAATTTGAACAATAGTCTGCAAAAACAAGCTGTTCAATAAAATACAATGACATTACAATAACAAATAGAGCGAGCTGTGTCAGTGGGTCGCGTGAAATAGTTAACAATACGCGCTCGTTTGAGATCTAGCGGCGAGCGACGACGCCACACAAAATGTATGGCCTCGACGACTACCCGTACTGTGTGGAACAAGATATTGGATGACTTTTTTGTTTGCCTACTTTTTGCATTCCATCATCCAATATCGAAATCGCAAACAATGTGTTTTAACTATATCTTGGATGCCAACCTTTCCCTCATGCTCGTTTTGTTTTTTTCATCATGTTCCCAATATTTATCTATATATATTTCATTATCAAATCCAAGGTACGGTTTTGTGTTGATTTTTGTCGTTCATGGCTTTTTAACAGCTGTGGACGGTAGTTGCACAAAAGTACAGCCAAGTTGACCGTCGTATTTGTATTATTTGCTCATCACCTCGGGGCTTGCATCCTTCCTTCCCACACTCCATTCTCCTACGCTTTACTCTTTGATTTGTATCCTGCATCTACCTTCGTATTAGTATGGCGTGGTTACGGTGTGCCCGAAAGCATGATTGACCGACATTATTATACCCATTAGAGAATGTTTGAATGTGTGTGTTGTATGAAAGCGTAAACTCTTCGTCTTTTGCATAATTCAATTTGGTTGTACTTGCATAGAGTTGTTTGCGATTTGAGAATGAATGGAAATGACCGTACGTACTGGTGAGCGAGTGATATTCAGCGAAAACATTGCTCCGCGCACGCGAACAAAGGAATCGCGGCTAAAAGCAGCATGAGTTTATACTATAGAGCCATTAGTTTGCCACCCTTGCATCCGTGTGCTGTGTTCGAAATGCTTGTTTATAATCACGATAATGTCAAACGCGGCGACGACGAAGCCCACTTATCTGCATGTTTTCAGTGGCGAGATTAATGTGCGATGTCTTTTTGATTTTACGAGCTATGCTGCGGTTCATTAAGAGTGATAGACGCGGCGCTGTACACGGCCGCCTCTCGTGGCCATAGTTGACAGTCGCACCGCTATCCATAGTGAAAAATCAAGAAGATTAGTGTTGTTATCGAGTTTCGCTGAAGGTCTCTCATCACCGACCTCCACCGGTTCCTTTCCCGCCTCTCCTCCGCTCCCGTCCTCCTTTCGCCTAAACTTTCATCTCGCCCTTGGGGATAGTCACACGCTTTCGCCCGGTCCATCTTCACGCGCTGCGCTACTTACATAAACCTGCTAAAGATCCCGTTGAATTGTGGCGAGTGGGACTTTATTGTCTTGTTCTTCTTTTCCAGTTGGTCGATCAGGGCCCACAAGAGTGGCTCCTCCAGAAAGACAATTAGAGATAAGGGCGGGTATCGGATGAGGGAATGTCGCGAAACACTGGGGATTTCTCACTATGGACGGTCGGTTGTTGCGACGATAACGCGCGCTCATCATAAAGGCATCGCACCGCACTAGATATAAGCTTACCCTTAGTTCCGTTCGATATTCATATATAATATTGCATTTTGTAGCCGTGCGAGATGATTCAATCGCCTTGTTTCATCTCAACACTTGTAAATTGGCATTTAAAGTACAAATTAGTAAAATTTGGATTTTCTCATATTGTTACAGGTTCATTAATAGTTAATTTTATCGATAAAAATAATATTAAGAGCTGTACTTTAAGTGTTCAGAGATGAGAGTTCGTCTATTCTGTTAAATGTAACCAGAGTACATTATTTACAAAATTATGTTATAAAAATAATGTCATGGAGCATTTGCGAATGCGGCCCAAATTCTTTTAACTAAATAAAATATATTGACCAGTATGCTATCAATAATGAAGGAGTCACTCATTTTATGCTCCATGACGGTTAAAGGACGCATCGAAGCCGAAGCCTCGGCTCAGTTTAGACTCGAGAAAGCTATATTTTTATACCGAGTAGAGCACGTAGATCATGCGCAGTAGCGGTATACGGTACGCACGGTACTTGCGAAGCTTCAGGTCGATGCGTCCTTCGTCCGGCGCGCATGTGCGGGTGCACTCTCGCGTGTGCGTGTGTACATGCGCGCCGGTGGGCTAACGTGTGCGGGACTGGTAGGGCTCGTCGTACGGCGGCGGCGCGTCGCGGTACGGCGCCGCCACCGAGTACCACGGCTCCGCGGCCGCCGCGCAGCCACCAGGTGTGCACCATCCGCATCACGCGCCCAAACACTTCAACGCCAACGAGTTTAACAAGGAGTGGCCCGCCGCGTAGGCAAGGGGGGGACACACACACACACACGCACGGAGGGGAAACTATCACTGTCTCGTCCCCCGCACATCTAATTGGGTGATAAAGATTCTTGGAGCATATATCTAAATCAGTACTCCATTTGTCTTCTGCTCCGTGCACATACACGACCGCAGTGTGGTCAACTACAGTCGTATCGCTCACACGTTGATATACACAATTCTTTTCTAAAAGGTACGTAGAGGTAGGTAGAGTGAGTTCTGTAGTTTGTTACGCTGCGATAGACGCACACGCAGACGTTGATCCACCTTCCAGTACGCACTTGTACCAGTAGCATTAGTACCTTGACCTTGACGCTTGTGAGACACATTAATTGTGTTGTTCATACTAGTTGTAGCCATTCAGCTTGACCTTTGATCGACGCAAGTGCGTGCTCGAATGGTTACCCATCTTTTCAACGGTTGCATTCGATCGACTCCATCTATCGATTCTATCTTAGTCGATTTCACTTATAACAACTCAAGAGAATAGGGATAGTTAGTATATAACCGTTTTGTTAACGTATACCCCCATAAAAATGACGCGACGATTTAATATACCTCTGTTAAACTTCCCATTAGGAGTAGATTTGTAGTTTTGTGTGTTTTTTGGATTTCACGAACAAAACGACATTAAAACGTGAAAAATAGATTATGAATACAATGCAACAAATTAATATTTATAATAACTGACTAAAGTTTAATTGATAAATTTAAATTAATTGCATGCAATTATCTAAAGCCTAAGAAGGCGGTTATGTAATTTAAAGTCACCGACGACTACATTAACACAAACCCACACGCGTAATTAAGCGTTAATTTTAATAATTAAAAATAGTTTAACAATAACATTCAAAACTATTAGGTGTTAACTCTTTTGTCTACTAATTTTAATAAGGTACTCCCACACTTTTTCGCAACTTTTGGCACTCGGCCGTCTCTGAACGCTATTATGAACGAATGATATTAAAACACTCGATAAGGCACCGTTCACACAGTCCGGTGAACCCATATCGCGGCTCTGACATGACTCGCCCAGAAGTTTTCGCGACCCCTCTTCTAAAGCTAAACGACGCTGTCATTTGCGTGTACAAGTGTACACAATTTTTTAATTATCTTTTGCTTTTAATATTCTATTTGGATGTGGGTTTTTTGTGAAAGATTTATTTTTACTTCACACATTTCGAATGTTTTAATAATTTTTTGTCGGATTTTCTAAAGTGATTTCTTTTAATAATGTCGTGTACGTGTATTGTTGTTGTATGGGATCTGAGTGTTCCGCGGCCGCGCCGGTAGAGGCGAGGCGCGCCGTCGCCCGCTCGCCGCCGCACGCTCGCGTGACGCACATTTGACAGACACTGTTAAACAAGGCCAATTTAGGGAAAATGACCTAAAAGAACTTAACTTAAGCTAATAACTTGTATAAATATTTGGTATATATATCGGTATGTATGTTTAATGTTAGAATTTTGGTTATTTACCACACACTAGACTTAGGAAAACGGTAGGCATGTAATGAGATAATTATGTGTTAATATTAAACAAAACATAGTGACTGAACGTGATTTTAATATTTTTAATTATTCCCGTTTTTAAAAAGGGAACAATTCTGTATAAATATTCGTAATTTTAATTTGTTTTCTTATATGCATTTTAGTTTTTTATCGCAATTTTTAAGTTGATACTATTATTATATGGAAGTTATACTTTAATGAATTAAATTTACCTGCCAAATTGTTAAACGAGCAAACGATATTGTCGTATGTGTTAAGTAATGAAGCTCAAGCATTTAGGATATAGTTCGGTACGTGTTAGCGCCGCTCGCGCCGCGCCGGCGCAGCAGCGCGCCGCACCCCTCGCGCCCTCACCATACATTTGTACATATATATACTTACTTGTGTGTAAAGCATAATTTTAATCGATTCTCTCGTCACATAGTTTTAAAGTTTTAATTTATGTGATTGCCAAATATTTTTAAAACTGTATAGAGCTTTCGACGGCCGCTACGGCCGGTATGTTAGTCGTATCATAATATGTACCCGACGCGGTCGGGCGTCGCGCGGCCGCCCCGCCCGTTACAAAGTGAGTTATAATTTAAAATAACATTGTTAGATTAAATTTAATGTTAGTCCTTTACTGTACTATATCGCTCAATCGTTTGACCGATCGACTGATTAAAATTTTAGTGATAAGCTAAGTAATTAATCGCGGGGCAGACAGGCGTCCGCGCGGCAGCCGGCCACCACGCGTCTCGACCATTATTTGTTGTAATTATCTTAGAGTTTACGGCCCTACTGATAGACTGCCCGACGCCCAAGGACGGGAGTTGTTCCTTTAATTTTAAATAATAGAACCGCGCCGCGCCGCGCTCGATAAGATTTGTTAATAAATGTTTTAAATAGACGAATTGTTGATGATTACATTGAATGCATAATTTGATCGTTTAGAATAGGGTTATTTAAGATCGCTCCATAAGTAAAGTATAATTTATCTATTGAGGAATATTGTGAGGTGTAAGCAAATTTTATAAGTGACTAGCGGTCCGGGGCGAGGGGTGCGATGTCCCAAATTTAACGGTAAAACATAGTGAAGAAGCCTTTACATTGTGATGTTCATAGTTAACGCGCATACATTTCTTATAGCTCTTATAATATATAACATTACAGACTCGACTGAGACTCAATCAGTATGTAGGCAAGTGAAACTCGTACCTTATAACAATATAATGAAATAATATAAACTAATCGACGTCGGTGCCTGACTGCCCATTAGATTATGTGTAGATGTGCCGCTTTGTACCGCTTCGTTTACTCTTCGTTCCTATGTTAGTTAGGTTAATTTGTCTCGATTCATTCCTGGTTAATTTTATCGTACTCAGCATAGGTAGTGGTTCGTTTCGGTCTCACTCTCGTATCGCTTTTACTACTTGCATTTGTTCGCACTAACCCGCCCCGCTGGCTCCGACTCGGGCTCGGCTCGGTGTCGTATGTTACTAAGTTCGCGCGGTCCCCCCCCCCCTCGCACATGTTCAGTTCGCATAATACCATTATGTTCCATTGTTTGGGTTACGTTTTAATACTTACTGTAGGTTTAATGTACAACCACCGATGATACGAACGAAATTGTTCACATCTGTTTTAATATTAGGAAACGATGCCTTACAAAAAGTTAAGTGAATATAGAGATGATTTATAATTATGTTACTTTCAGTGATAATAACGATTAGCACTAAGGTGTTAGACACGGGCTCGGCCCCGCACTCACAAACCTTTGGAACAATTTAAGAACTTAGTTTGTAATGAACCAACGTGGCAATCTTCTTATTAACATAAAGAATATAATTTATTTAAATAAAGTATAATATGTATTAGAAATTTTAGATTTACTCAACATTAAACTTAGTGCAAATTATTGTGAAAAAATCAATTGAGACTATTTATATGGGTTTTAATTATTATTATATAGGAGAAGAGCATTAAATATTGGATGAATTTATTAATTAAAAATAGTTAGCAAAATACAAATACGATAAGACTCGTTAGAGGCTCGTCTGTCAAATGTGGTGTTCACACGTGCGCGCCGCATGCGCTCCCCGTCTCTACTGCGGCCCCATCCCCTCCCCGTCTGTCCCCCACTCACGGCCCCTGTATATGTGTAACTGTATTATGTACATGTAGGTGCCCCCCTACGTATATACGATCCCCTTCCATTTTATGCTATGTACTACCCGTGAGTGACGACACGTGCATCCTTTGCATTTTAATATTACACTCGGTAATATCGACATAAGATATACAGCTGTATCTTAAAAATAATGTTTATGAAATAATATTTTAATCATGGCTTAACTGTAGTACTGTTGCGTAGTTAACCTTTCGACTCTTGTTTGTATTACTTTATATTATAGTGTACGCGGTTTTTATATGTGTATGTTTATTCAGTAGTATATAAAGGAAACAATGTTTTGTGTAAAAGTGTATTTTGGTATAATGATAAAAGTAACGTTAGCCGCACAGAGCACGGCGCCGCTGCGCGGGCGGGCGCGCTCCTGTGCCGTGCCTAGTATTCATTAATAAATTTATGATCGTAATTGACTAATTATACAAGACCCCTAGTGTTAAACGTTAGATTAGCAGTCGACTCATTTTAAGTTCACTGTTTACTCGTCTTATAAAATTAATTCATTTGCATTTAAATGTATATCAGAGGACGACACCAGCGTCCGTCTTAACTGTAGTCTTTTCGAAACTTATTTTAAAAACAATGCAGGTATTATTAAATATAAAACCTCATATTTATACTAGAATTTAATATAAATGTAATTATTGATCCCGAGTAAAATAAATTTCACGGGCTTTACAGTTAATTATAACATTAATTATTATAAAACCTAGGGCAAGTTGTTATTTATTTCTGTTTTAATTAAAAATTTGATGTTGATTATTTTTTAAATATTTTCTTTATAGTAAATAAAAGTACATAATTCTCGATCGATTAGAAACAAAATTGTTAGGTGAACTATCGACTGATGTACAATATTTAAAGTAATGTTTACTTACAACAGTACCTATATAAGTTTAATTTACACCGGCCCACTACGGGGCGGCGCTGTATTTATACACACTTGTATTAATTTCCTAAAATGTAATTAATCGGAAGCGGCGACCGCGACCTAGCCACAAACTAAGCATGTTACAATTGTAAGACTATTATCTAGATTTGTTGTAATGTTGTAATGTGTAAACTACTATACTTAGCCCTAACGTGGTGATATATTTGGTGAAGCCTAGCGGGGCGCGAGCGAGGCGCGCGGCGAGCGAGCGGCACGCGTGTCGCCGCGGGCGCCGCGCGCGTCCCACATAAGTTTACTTTATGTTCGTATAAAAAAGAAAATTATGATAGACTTTACACGTGCGTCCTTATTGTTTCTTTTTTACGATGATTACCTAATGATAATTAGTTAATTACGGTTTTAATTATTAATTTTAACCGAAGCACTAAAGTAAGACGAGAAGCTTGTACGCGATGATTTATTGATGTAATAAGTGCTATCACACTACATAACACTGAGGTCTTTCGGAGTAGAAATTATGCATTATTCATATTAGGTATTTTGGGTATATATATTTAGTGTTAGATTTAACTGGTAACATAAGTATGTAGTTTATAATGTAATGGAAAGAAATAAACACTTTTGTCGTAGTTTCCTATTATTAAGCTTCTTCTATCTTAATGGATTAAGTAATTACTACTGGTTGATTAATAAAATATTAATATTACCACTGCAAATATTTGAGATATCTTATGATGAAATATATATCTACTTTAAGGACATTATAAAACGTAGATAATTAAAAGAAATCAAAAATTTCAAAATATACTGGCATTTTTAATGTTCGATCACTACCCTACCCCCGTAGTAATATTATCCTCAAATTAGGAACAAAACAGTTATCATAATTTTTGTTTTTATATTGTGACATAACAGTCTAAACGCACTCGAGTAGAGCATTCATAATAGTCTTACATTAACGGCAATAATTAATAACACGAGTAAACAACGATAAATTGCCGTTTCCATTAATTATATCGTCATAATAGGTATTATTATGTATACATTTTGTAGTATGTATACACTTGCCGTGCACACAACACTACTCAGTATGGTAAACGTATTATTGCACTCGCTATTATCTATATATCCCTTCCATATTATATTTTTATCCTATTTTCTGTAGTTCATTGAGTGACGTTGAATTTTCAAACAGGTGTAGTTTTTTCAATACTATGACATGCGTTTGTTTATTATATGTCGTCGTCAAAGGGACTCTAAATACTATGAAACTAATTTCGAAATAGGTGTAGCATTTAAAAAAAAGGGTAACAGAATTGTCTTAGATACTTTACCTATCTCCTACATAATTCTCTACCTTTAGTCTTGTACAATATAGCTGTGCCCGCGGCTTCGCCCGCGTGGTAGATAATAATAGTCTATGTACATTCTGAAGGCCCATTCTAAATATTGGTGAAGTAATTTTTGAAATCTGATTAGTTGTTTCGTATATTACCTCCTACATCCAAACTTACAAACTTTACCTCTTACAATATTAGTGAAGAAGACAGCTCTGTACAAAACAGTGCGAAAAATAGGGTTGACAATAGATGTATATCATAAAATTTAAAGAAAAAAAGTAACTTCTCGGGTAAGAACTTTAATAGTATTATTTTAAATCAATTTTATTGAATCTCTACACATTTGTCTTATGGTAAAACAATGAATGACACGGCACTGACAATGCTTAAATAATATCTACAGTTTATAGATTTCTACCAGGATCTATCTATATTATATTTTGGCAAAGAAAGTTTAGATTGAGAACGAACACTCGTTCGTAACCGCCATTAGTCATTGTATTGAGAATTCTACACTATTTTTGAATATTTCAACTTCGCTCCCAAACAAAATAAATTGATTAGTTATGTACGGCAGAGGGCGACGGTGTGGGCAGTAACGCGGGCAGTCCCAAGTATGTGAACATCCCACAGATGTCCGACGCCATAGGAACGTCACCACAGGTCCATAGCCTCCCTAATTACCCACTTAATCCAATCATCATCACATGAGACGTTCACTGCTGAACGCAGCTTCCCTCAATGACTTCCAAAAGGCGCTGAGCCATCTCATCTGATTAGTATATCATTTAAAATGAAGTAAAGCTCTAATCATACGGCACTTAGCTAATAAATTGCTTACCGGGACGCCAAAGTGCAGTATAAAACAATAGAACTAAAATGGAACCGCAAGCAAGTTTCTGAAACTGAAATTTCGATTACTACAGAGTTCTTCTGATTAACGCTAGATGGCGCCTTGTGCAGGCACATAAGTACGTTCAATCCATCCCATTAAATCAGTCTTTATTTAATTATGTCCGCTACTGCCCTCTCCCTAGTTCTTATAAATATAAGCGAACATTTTTTTATTTCATTGTTTTTATTGGGCTGAGTCGTCGCTGTATGCAATTATATCAGCGAAAGGTGTCGTGTGACGCAAGCTTGAAATAACCTCGTCGGACGACCATAGAGACGACCATTATACAATAATTCCTTTTTATATAAATATTAGGATATTTATTTATACACGCAACGTTAATAGAGTATTCAACAGGTCCCCATGATGTATTGCGGAGGCATGGTGTCGCCACAGCCCTCCTTTTGCAATGTGTCCGACATATCAGCGTCTGCCTCAGGTTTTCCCTTTCCCGTGACCATCCTCCAGTAGCCATGTAGTCCTAGTACTCAAACATTTGATCCGCGTAGACATTATTCAAGGAATTCATTTAAATAGTTGAATTTGACACATGAAAGAATTAGAATTGATATTTGGAGGCATCTGAAAGTACCTACTGTAGAATAGGCATAGGATACAAGGGTTCAGTCTCTGATTGTTTCACCGCCATTTTCAATATCCTACCTATCGGCGGTTTTCCTTACCTACTACTGATAGAAATTTGACATTACTTCTATGGAGCTTACGTCAAATTTCTATCTCTAGTAGGCGAAACCGCCGATAGATAGGTTATTGAAAATGGCCGTTAGTCTGTGGTTAATATTAATAACCAAAATGTCTTAACTTTTCTATGTAGATCACAATAAACCCTGTATGTCCTAAACCTAAGTTAAATTATCGCCATTCAAACTCTGGTGTGTTGAAAGTGGTGCGTGGTGCGGTAAGTTCCATTTTATTATTTTTTTATTTTATTAGAATCAGTTTAAATTGATATTTCAATAGAAATCGCTTGAAAATGTTGCTATGAAGTATTTATACTTTGGAATAAAATATTAACGTGGCTTTGTATAACCAGGTGATGACTATGAATATACCGGCGGGTCCGGTGACGGTTACCAGCGGTCATCGAAGCGCAGCTACCACGGCTCATCATCAGGCGGAACTGCCTCCGCATCTTCCTACCATCCCTATCGCCGTTAATGTATGAGCTGCGCAGACTTCTCGCATCTCATGAGAGCCTGGTAACTCTGTTACACTTGTCAATGTTTGTTAGTCTACGAGGGTTTTTTTCTACTTGCATTCCGGTACCATAGTATATCTTATTATAGGTTTAGAAAGTTATTTTTTCTCGCATAGATTATTACAATTTATTTGTAAGCGCACCAGTCATAGACCGCCACTAGATGTCGTTAAGATAGCGCGGACTGATTTAATTTTAACTTGCTTTATACACTTTGGACATAAATAATGACTAAGTCATTCGCAGCTTTATATTGATATATAAAGTATATAAGTTGATGTAATATACAAATTAGGATAACAAACCACCTCGTGCGAGACTCCGTTTATTAACAAACATTGTCGTACATTTTTCTTGTAAAATATTATATTATCTCTTTTTTTACGAACGCAATCATTGAGTTTGTAAATTGTTTTTACTGGAAAAGGTCTATAAGGAACGCCTGTTATTTGATCGATTTAGTTTTTGATGAAATTTACTTTTGACTTGAAGCAATTCTTTGACTTATAATATTCGACATGCATCTTATCCAGACAAGTGCGGAGCATGTCTGACGTCACCGGCTTGACGATTACTAGATTATTCGAGATTCATTAATAGGAGGCGTCCGTTGTAGAAAATTTTCCGAATTATTAAGTTAGTAGATTGGTTTTTTTCTTTTTGATATATTTGTGTAGTGTGGACTGATTTGACGCGTCGATCCAGTGAGCTTTTTTTAAACTGAAAAATGTCAGTTGTAATTATCATTCTGAGTTTAGAGCATTTTTATATTTACACAACAATAGTTCCCAAATTCTGAGCTTTAGGGCGTCTTTTCCAATGATTTCATTGTTTGGCCTTAGAAATGAAATAAGCGAGTATTACAGTTCTCCGTCTAATTGTCCTGTCAATTATAAAGTCTTGTATAAATTTTGCTCAACTCCGTGTCAGTTTTTGGGAAATAATTTAAATATCTTAAGATAATAGTTTTAATGATGTATTTACAATCATAGTAAAATAGTGACTATTTTATCAACGATTGCGCCAAATAGTTCCTCATCGGTTTTAATTTCTAAATGTACATCCTAAGGTGGACTTTTGGGCATAGTTGCATAATTTGAAACCACCGCGGGCGATGTCCTAATGAGCTTGTCTTTCTTTACGTTAGAAACAAATATAAATTGACGTATTTTTCTAATATTTACTTCTAGATTTTAGATAGGATAAGCCAACCATATTAAATGGTTATAAATTATCTGTGACTTCAAAGAAATCATGTTCGTAAAATAGGTATTATTGTTAATAAGAGGCATTTATGACAAAATTCGAAAATTTCCCTCGAGTACGTGTCAAATGTAATAAGAATTTGATTGAATGTTTTTGATGAAAAAGAAGAATTTACTGATTTGTTCGATAAATTTCAAACACTCGCGCCGTTCGGCCTCTGAAACAGTTGCGTTTGTTAATACTGTCCTCTCCTGAAACGTGTATTTTTGTTTAACCTTAATAAAAATACTAATTATAAAATATACATTAATTTAAGTTTTATTTTAATTCACTGACAAGACTGTCTAGATATCCTCCTACGGTAACTGTTTAGCTATAATTTCTTCATAACACGAATACAGGTATATAAATTAATAGACGTACGATTTTTTATAATATTATTTTTTATTTTTGAATCATTTTAAATTACATTTTATAACTCGATTAGGTAGGCCTTGTTAATAATATTTAAATAATGTACGATTAAAATTTAATGGCATCGGGTAAGTACAATCGAAAATAGATCAGAAGTTTAAAATATATGTAATTAAAATTAATGTTTATAATTTTTAACGATGTAATATAAAATAGAATTTAATGTACATTACTATAATTATTATAAATCGTTTAAAGTTACACCGATGAACAGGTATTACATTAGATCAGAGTCTAATATAGAAATTACGTCTAGATATATCTAATATTAATATTAGGCTCTAAAATTAAGAGGTCATGATACTTTTAGCACACATGAATTATAATTATAGTTTAGCAGTTCAATACTCTGGACCATAGAGATAGTGATAGCCACCTACACATTACACCTAAGTTATATATTTTGGCTTAGATTTTTATATTAAACGTGTTCTTTATAATAAATTAGTGTTACGGAAATTCTTATGTAGAAGATAATCGTCTAAATAAATTGTGTAAATTTAATTTCCACATTATTTTATTACAAAGCTTACACTAGGATTATTTAAATCTTATCATCAATGGACAGACAAATTTTATATAATAATTATTATTTAACCTTTGAATTTAATATAAACGCTTGCAATGCGTTCCTTTCCTTAATTACAAAAGCGATTTTGGATGTGCATATTTTTAAATGTGAGGAATATAATCCTACATTGAATGAATAAAGTGCCAAAAATATTTTTGATGATGGCTGGTTAAAATTGATAGCGGAACGGGTAAGGCACTAGGACAGAAGCGATTTTTTACAACAGGTGACACTAAATGCTTACTGGAATTGACTAATTTGTTCCTTCTTCGTAGAGAAAGGCCACGAATCGAAGTTATAATACATTTAGGTACTAGTAGCATAGGTGTTTTTATTTCTAAACTATTCTTTGCACATAAATACCTATATGTGATATTTGAATGGTCTGAGATAGGCCGTATTTGTTTTGGGTAGGACGCAGAATGTGCTAGTCTTAAAATGAGCACACTTGATACAAGATGTGCATTTCGCAATAGGTGCACTTCTCTTAAGGCCCCGCGCAGACGACAGACTATCCGTGACGCACTTTTTAGTCTGTGAAAATAGAACCTATGCAATTATATGCAGTAACGCACACGACGCGCAAAAAGTCCGGCGCACAAAAAATCCGTGTAATTCGGGTAGACCGCACCGCGCCGCGGCGCGCCGCTCCGCACAAAAAGTGTGTGAAAAAAATTGAACGTTTGCTTCAACGCGCGCTAACGCAGACGGCGCACACTTTAGTCGGCAATCTGCATTTGCTAGGGGTGGACGTAACGCACGCGATCTATTATCATGGCGCCAGAGGTCGATGTAACGATGTTAATTCACCTCCTCATTGTTGTTTCTGAATGAGTCAAAGCAGGTCTCAAAAAAAATGGCAACTCATCAAATGTAGTAACAGACATTTTATAAAATTTGAAAAAAATTGCCGGATGTTGTTTCAGAATGGAATGTTTAGTATGGAACTGTCCCTTCAGTAATCTTTCCGAAAGTATAGGATGTACCCAAAATTCTCTATTTCTTCTTCTTTTTCTGTACTTCATGTACAAAACAATACTTCGCGATCTCTGCACGATTTCCATAGCGTCTACGTCCCTACAGCTCTGCCGACAAAATGATCGAAGATGTGCGTAGTGTGCGTTGAGTCTGTTAAAAATCCGCGACCGACTTTTTGCGCGCCATGCAGACTTTTTGTGCGCCGCAGACTCTATCGCACAAAAAGTGTGCCGTCTGCGCAGGGCCTAAGGGGCACTTCACACAATGAGCACTTCCCAAAATGAACACTTCTTAAAATGAACATTTTGTAATTTGTGGTTAGGGATATGCAAAATGGTCTCCAAATAAAAATCTTTTGTTTTTTAAAACTATAATCACGTAAAATACTTAAGGCACTTGTCCCACTGCGAACGATGAGCGAGCAGCGTATAGAGCTAGAAACTAGAAACGAGTTGGCGAGAAGCGAGTGTGTAGTTCCGATAGTTTCGTCGCTGGGCTATAAGCGAGTGTGCGAGTGTGACGGGCGATTACTCGCACCACTCGCAATTGACCGCTGGTTGGTCTCTCGGCGTGAACTCTGACTGCCAAGCGAGCATCGCTGAGCAAGTATCGATGAGCGAGTAATATCTTTGATAGCTCTTCTCGCTCAGCGACAAACTAGTGGAGCGAGCCCTCGCCGGCAGTGTAAACAGTCAGCAATCTACTATTAATATATGCATCTCTTTTATTTACACGGAATGTATATCTGTTGTACGTTACTTGAGCGAAAAAATAGCCGACAGTTAATCGCTTCCTCGCCGGCGCGGCGGTGGAACAACTGCTTTACAAAAGCAACAAAAAAATTTGGTGACCATTTTGCATATCCCTAACCACAAATTACAAAATGTGCATATTTTGAGAATTGTTCATTTCGTGAAGTGCCTATTTTGACAATTGCCCGTTATGAGAAGTGCACCTATTGCGAAATGCACATTTTGCGAAAAGTGCTCATTTTGAGCAGTGCACGTTCTGCGTCAGAACCTTTGTTTTTACACTTTTTACTACTTCTACTATTTTGGTATGTTTTGGGAAAAAGCATGACACTCATTGGAAGAACAATATTTTGGATAAGAGAAAAAAAAAACTTAACAAAGAACATTAATGACACACATTCATATTTATGATTATTTACGGTTTACTCTCGTGCATTTTTCGGGATTGCCCGACTAACCGCGTGTTCAGCTCATGATTAAGGGCTCCGAATGGGGCCGAAACTAGTCGGGCAATCCCGAAAAATGCACGTTACTCACGTAAATAATCATAAACATTAATGACACTAAAAATTTTCCTAAAACTTTTGAGTCTGGGGCCAGTGGGAGCTGTGGCTACAAGCGCCTCTAATGGCGCGTCGACGGGGGCCGCATGGATCAGTTAGCGAAGACCTCCAGCACTTACTATTACTAGATTTTGGTAAAAGCATTGGTACACATTTATGACATAAAAATTGAAAACACTCATAGGAAAAACACTTCAGATAAAACATTTAAATGGTATATATGAGACATTCATAATACTGTTAAAAATTTGAGCCAGTCAGTTCCGACGAGTAAAATCACTCAGTAGCGCAGGGATAGGGCGAGTGAGAGCGGCCGTTGTGGCCACGATAGCCGCATCTCATGGGACGTTGGCGGAATGCCGCCGGGCGGTGCAGTTGGCGCACTCACAAGGCCTCGGCACCTCATCTTCTGGGAGATGCGCGTGCGCAGCGCGGTAGCACAGCTCGCGGTAGCGGGCGCAACCTAGAACAGATAACAAAGTTGTTAAATATATCTGACTATTTGATTGCGTAAGTATCTAATAACCAAGATGTGGATGGGGTTAGCTGCCCTCTAATGCGAATTGGTAAATATTGTATGATTAGGTAAGTAATCATAATACGTAAGCCGCGGCTTAGTCTTGGAATACTGACAGCCAGTGACTTTAGTCTAAGTACTGGACATCACACCAGTCACAAAAAGGAAAGTGATTCCCGTAGTGACCAGGTCGCGTAAATAGTGCAGATACAAGCAAAGCCCGTAGAACTTGTCCGGCCGATGCGCTGCTGCCCGTAGCCATCCTTGGAAGATATTAGATAGGCTAGCAAATGGGTCATCCTCCATCCCGTCTTCTTTAATATTTTTTACGCTTTCGGCCTTATCTAATGTATAACAATAAACAGAACGATGTTTACAGGAAGGTCGTCCAAATTTTTGAAGAGTCCCTTTAGGTGTTAGTTTTTTACTAGGTAATTCTAGGTTTTTCTTTCGCAACGATTTAAGATTAGGTAGATCCTCATGTTCTGATGCACATACCTGTGGGTGGTAATGCAAGTCGCGTGTCTGCTGCGAAGCCCCGCTGCGCCAGCCGGTCGAGAAGAGTGCTGGCCGACCATCACCTTTCAGTGTTGTGCTCTACGCCTGTAACATTTTAATAGGTTAACATCAAAATAGTCTCAACATACATTGCATTAGATAATGGCGGCGATTCTGTTAAGCACCGACCAAGGACTATTTATAATACATATTATTCCTATGGCACCGACTAAACTAAAAATATTGCTAATAAAACAAGAATGAGCTAGAAATATATGTATATTTTAGCTGTCAATTTTCAAAGTTTATGTCCGGTTCCTATGGCTTAACGAATCGTTTTGCTTACCAATGGTAGCATTTTTATCGTCAAACTGGGCAGATAAATATGTAAATATTACCTGTGATGTTTACCAACGTTTGAAAAAACTAGTGCCTATACCCACTGCGAATCTATGGGGCCTTAGCTTCATTATTGGTAAAGACATAATTATGAGTCTTAATTTCAACCAATAACGCTTAAGGTTAACGGTTAATCGGGAGAATCGGCCATTAGACCTCAGCATATGCCGCCTAAAAACACACGGTGATACCTATTCAACAAGTAGGTAGGTACCTACCCAAACGAAACCTGTTCCGCCACGAAAATTTGCCAGCTCTAAAAATGTTAAGTCTCTTTCTTGTTTTGCCTGTTAATGAAGCTATCAATTCTTCTCCTAGCCTGCGTAATCCCACTGCTAGACAAAGGCCTCTCCCCATGACTAACAGTTTCTTCGATCCAGAGCCAAAGTGGACCACTGGTCGTTGGTTTTGTCCACCTCGTCCCGCCATCTTCGAGGTCTGCAGCATTTGTGTTTGGGAGCGCAGTGTGGTGTTCCTGTTGCGTACATGGTCCGTTAGCTTGATGCATAGAATGCTGCGCTCCAAAGCACGTTGGCAGACCTTGAGTTTGGACTTTGGAATGTCTGTCAAAGACCAAGTCTGGGATCCATAGGTCAAAATGGGGAGAATGCACATAGAGAAGCTAGCAATAATATTAGTTAAATTTAGTTGGAGCGCGACGGAATTGACATCAATACAGCTTTATGATTCCTAGTTTTATTGGAGACTAATCAACTTTATTCCGACTGTCGCTGGGGCTAGAAATAAATCTGAAAGGTTGGTCTATAGCACCAAATCCAGTGTGCGTTCGCGCAGCGGAATGTTGTTGAATTTAAAGATTTTAATTATGCAGATATTTAGTGTATGACGTCGTATAATTGTGTATGGTAAAAAAAAATTTGTGCACGCAGCCATTGTGGAGAAATTCACCAAAAACTGATTCCGCTGGGCGAACGTTGTCCTGGCGGAACTTTTTTTAATCCATAGACTTTAGAAGAAAGGAGATGTGTCCAAAAATTAGTGTGTATTTGTGTGTAATTGTGTATGTATGAATAAAATTAGTGCATGCATAAACTTCGGAAAAATTCAAGTTTCCGCTACGCGAACGTTTGGCCATTAGCTAGTTTTCAAATAAAGCGCTTACATAGAGAGCTGTAGATTTTTACATACGTTGTTTTGAATTTGTTTATATTTGTTTAAAAAACAGATTTAGAAAAAATCGTAGGGCTTAAAAGATAAAAATATAAACGTAAAATACGCTTATTAGGTCTTAGTTCTTAAAGTATGCACTTTAGGGTCTAGATTTTCACGTTTATACAAACCTTGTAAGTGTCTGCAACATGTTGCCAAGTATCAATGATGTTCCGTTAGTAATTAAAGAGTTAATGGACAATTTACCATGAATAGATCACTGTTTACAAAGCAGTCAAATATCACGACGTTCTAAAGGAATTGCATGGTAAAATGTATACCAATAATTAGTGTATTCATTCAACTATTCACATGCAAAATTTAATGTCATTAAATTCAGTAATTAAAGAAAAACAATTATAATACTGACGAAGCATTGAAAACCTACATAACCCGACCAAGTTCGGATAGCTACAAAAAAGCGGCCGTGCAATATATTTAGGTAACATCCCAAAATTTACAGTATAATACCGATATGGAATTGGTATAGGTGATAACACAATTGTTGTTTCGATATAATTTATAGGTCATTTATTTTTGTGCACCTACTTTTTTAAATGTATTTGACTATGACAGAAAGTAGGTACTATTTACGTAGGTACTTTATTTAAGTATGCGCTTGAGACTTGAGATATAATCTAGATACTTATATTATTTAAGACAAATAAAATTCATACAGTTAATTTCTCTTGAAGATTTCACGGATCAGGATTCTAACTATAGACCCCTTAGGGAAATTAAATAATTACCACAAGTTTTAGTTTATAAGCACTTTTTTAATGTTGATCAAATCTAAACAACTGAATAGTCTAGTTATGTGATGTGATTTTAATTTTTATTGAAGCTCGAAATATTATACATACCCTTATATTCATAATCGTTTATTAAACCTATTTCAGTTAACTTTAGTGAGACACATTCATATTTATGATTATTTAACAGTTCGTCTCGCGACCTCGCCGCGTGTTCAGCTCATGATTAAGGGCTCCGTTTGGGTC
Source organism: Amphipyra tragopoginis (assembly GCA_905220435.1). NCBI lineage: Eukaryota > Metazoa > Arthropoda > Insecta > Lepidoptera > Noctuidae > Amphipyra > Amphipyra tragopoginis. The sequence goes on along the minus strand of HG992003.1, from coordinate 3,759,095 downwards.
CGAAACTAGTCGGGCAATCCCGAAAAATGCACGTGAGTAAACCGTAAATAATCATAAATATTTTAGTTAAAACACATTTAAGTCTATTGCTGTCGTTGCAAGCGTTTGTTAACGTTATTATAATTACATAATTAAGTATTATATGTAATTAAAAATATTTTTGTACACGGATATTTAAATGGAGAAGTACTTGTTAATTGAAGATTTATTTTTATCGTAGATAGTGGCGTTATTATTAAAAAAACATTTTTCATTCAAGAAATGCAATTGTTTTATTTTTTCCTAACGCTTGTGTACGCAACTGTACCATATTAATAAATACTATATTGGAAGGTTAAGAACGTCTCTTAGATATATGGCACGGCCGCTTTTTTGTAGCCATCCGAACTTGGTCGGGTTATGTAGGTTTTCAATGCTTCGTCAGTATTATAATTGTTTTTCTTTAATTACTGAATTTAATGACATGAAATTTTGCAGGTGAATAGTTGAATGAATACACTAATTATTGGCATACATTTTACCATGCAATTCCTTTAGAACGTCGTGATATTTGACTGCTTTGTAAACTGTGATCCTTTCATGGTAAATTGTCCTATAACTCTTTAATTACTAACGGAACATCATTGATACTTGGCAACATGTTGCAGACACTTACAAGGTTTGTATAAACGTGAAAATCTAGACCCTAAAGTGCATACTTTAAGAACTAAGACCTAATAAGCGTATTTTACGTTTATATTTTTATCTTTTAAGCCCTACGATTTTTTCTAAATCTGTTTTTTAAACAAATATAAACAAATTCAAAACAACGTATGTAAAAATCTACAGCTCTCTATGTAAGCGCTTTATATGAAAACTAGCTAATGGCCAAACGTTCGCGTAGCGGAAACTTGAATTTTTCCGAAGTTTATGCATGCACTAATTTTATTCATACATACACAATTACACACAAATACACACTAATTTTTGGACACATCTCCTTTCTTCTAAAGTCTATGGATTAAAAAAAGTTCCGCCAGGACAACGTTCGCCCAGCGGAATCAGTTTTTGGTGAATTTCTCCACAATGGCAGCGTGCACAAATTTTTTTTACCGTACACAATTATACGACGTCATACACTAAATATCTGCATAATTAAAATCTTTAAATTCAACAACATTCCGCTGCGCGAACGCACACCCAAATCCACTAGAAAGTTTTATAGTCGCAAGTTATTGCACGCAAGTGCTCGCTTAGTTCGTAAAACTTGCACAGAGCCACAACCAATGTCTATTTTATCATTACATAAGCACGTACAGCGATAAAGGTTAGTACATTAAGTACGTTTGACGTATCTACATCATTTTAAGATTTATTTGATCAGTGTCTAAAACGGTGGCTCTGCGACAGAGCATGACACCAGAAATCGAGTTGCTGCGGGTGTGTCCTCAGTTTGAAAGCTGGTTGCCCAAGTCAACCTGCGCAGTCAAACTTGCATCTTATCAAGGCAGAAGATTTTAGGAAAAGTAAATAACAAATAATTAGGCATTTTTTTAATAAAATAGTAGGTAATAAAAAGTTTTCTTTTTAAAATATCATTTTATTTTTGATAAAAGAAAATAGTAAAAAATTGTGATATAGCATTGCATACGTGTAAAAATATAACAAAGAGGATTTCGCGGCATCTTCAAAAAAGTTAAGTGGCAAAAATATTGCCACTGCATTATAAACCTTATAACCGAGGTATCTAATCTTAAATACTTGCGAAACAAAAAGATACTTAGATAAATGCATGGCATCACACTACTAATACCTATCTAAAAATAGACTGGATTGTTCAGTAAAATTGCAGGCAAATAAGAGAAGCTTGTTATAATATTTATAAAGAGTAGACACATTACCTACCTTCACTCGGGGCGGGCGAATGGCCTCTCGACTTATCTTCGGCGCGCGGCGTGGTCGAGCCGTCCGGCTGATCCTGCAATTTAAATGAGGTAACGATAGTGAAACTAGCGGGCAAAAAAAATTACGTTAACGTAATAATGGCGGGACCAACTCCAGAATTTTAATGATTTTGTATTCCTCGTCGTAGTGACGTCTTAATGATGGGACCACAAATTTTTGGAATATTCCGATCTGTCTCCTTCGGGGGACAATCAGGATCAAAAAAAATCGATCTGTTCCCATGTCACCAAGACGAACGGACAGATCGAACGAATTATTTCTGGTCTGTCCCCTGCTGTTCTTTAGGGGGACGAATAGAAGTGAAAAAGCTTCGATGTGTTCCCCTGTTACCGACGAGGGGACAGATCAGGGGAACAGATATCGGAATATTCAACATTTTTGCCCGTATCTTTTTACTAAAGAGGAAGGTAGGTACCTATGCTTTTAACGAAAAGTACCTAACAGTGTCTATAAATATGGTATTGAATCCTGAAATAAAAACCATCTAAATCCGGGATTCAGTTCCGCCATTATGACGTAAAATTATAGTTTTGGTCGCAAGCGTGGCAGCCTGATTGTTGTGTGGGTGTGCTATCGGTTGGCAATCAAGCCTACGGCCCACCTGTACGCAAGTGCTTTCTGCCGCCTACCTACACAACCCCAAGAGAATTGCTGATGAGTTACCAACCCTAGGGATAAAGTTAAAATGTCGCATGTGCCTGCAATTTCACCTGCACTATACCCTTGAAATCAGAACCCTGCAATGTTGCAAGACGGCTGACAATGGGTATGGTGTTAGTAGGTACTTCCCCGGACGAGCTCAATCACGACATCTACTGTAAAAAATAATTTCTAGGTCGGGCAGTGTTATTGAGCTTAGCTGATATTATTTGGAAATATTCAGTACCCTACATCTCGAGTTTGGAATTTTGTCCGGTCAATTACAAGGCTCACATAACGTATTTTTGTCTGTATTACTAGATATTCATCATCATCATTCTGCCGAAAGACGTCCACTGCTGGACATAGACCTCCCCCAAAAAAAGGGGGGGGGGGGGGTTGCCGTAATCACCACGCTTTTTTGGCAGGCGGGTTGGCGATTGCAGTATGGTTGTTAAAGTATTCAGAGATGAGAGAGAGAGAGATGGGCAGCAGCTCTAGAGTCTAGAGAATCCCTTAGTCGCCTTTTACGACACCCACGGGAAGAGATGGGGTAGTGCTTATTCTTTAAGTCCGGCACTACACGAGACGAGACTACATATTACTTTGTACAAATCACAATAAAATAAGTCTTCATTATTCGGTACATATTATTATTATCTAGATACAGCTCGGATTTTGGAATTTTGTCCAATTAATTAGAATACCTACTACCTACTAGCATGACGTATTTTTGTCTGTAGGTATTCCTAATTACTTAGTACAAATCACAATGAAATAAGTCTCCATTATTCAAGAACAAGATGGACTGAGTTATCGAAAAACAATGAAATCCCTTCATCAGTACCTACCTAGTTTATTAAATGTGCCCTCAATTTCTGTCACTGCTTGGAACTTTCTCAGATCAATCGTCTCCGAGGAAAATGAAATTATTTCCGACACCGAGCATTGATGAGGTTAGCATGAATACCAACACAAATGTTATCAAGTGACCGGAGAGGGTCCGGATATGATTAGGGTTGACAAATATTTGATGTTGGCATAATATTTTGTGACAGTTTATACACAGTACTATTCGTATTTTCTGCCCACTCCTTCGGGATCGGGGGCGTGAAGGTTTTTGTAATGTAATAAATTCACAGCGAACAGCAATTCTAATTCTGTTACGCCATGTTGTAGATTGTTTTTAGGGCCGTCCCCTGATCACAGAAGGGCCGTCTTAGGCCACGCAGGGGCCCTTGGGCACCTGTCGCACGACCAGTAACAGGCCCGAGAAGGCGGCGCGCTGTGTTCCATGCGCGTCTCTCAGGAGGACGTGGGGCAAGGCCCCATAGAAGAAGAGGTCTGCCAGGGCCTGGCGGACCGAGGCCTGCCGGGGTCGTGGTGCATGCAGCTGCGAATCCCGCGACCCCGGCCAAGGGTCAGGAGAAGGAACACCGTGGGTTTTTAGCCGGTAAAAGTCCGGCATAACCCTTCGCCTTCCCAGGGCGAAGGGCATCCATGAGGATATTACTAGGAAAAAAAGCGGCCCCTGGGCGTACAGAGTTTTGGGGCCCTTTTAGAAAGCCACTGAAAACATCAGAATGTAAGCTACCTTTTTTCAGTGACGATTAGTTATTAGACTGCCGCCAACTTATGCTTCAAGTTGTATTAATTATTGTAGTAAAGTTGGAAAGTGTGAAGTTGGCAACAATTTGTCCCAAATTAAAGGAAACTTCTGTTGAACAAAGTTTTGCTGAGCAACCCTGGCTATCTGGGTGCTTTGTTAATGATGCGTTGAACTCAGAAACCAATGTGTTTTTTTTAATGGATTTGTCGGATAAAAAATACATAGGCATTAGGTTTTGGCATTTCGGGTCCCCCCATTAGGCCGGTGGTGGCCTCACCTGCCGTTAGGGTAAAGACAGATCTGATTGTATCGGTATCGTATCGGAAAAAACAAGGATGTTGATATCGTTACATCGCTAGTTTATAAACCGACCCCATAACGTCTCACATTAAAATGTATAAGAAGGCAATTTGGTCTTATTATTTATTTTAGGGCCGATTTTCCAAACATCAGATAACTGTTATCTGAAGAATAGCGGCGGTTTGACATACACTAGACCGCAAAGAAAAAGGGTCGGTTAGAAAATCTTCAATATCTTCAAAAGTACCTGACCTATCTTTATGAAATAAAGACTAAATCAAAGAATATTTAATGCCACATAAAATCATGTATGAAACGTTTTTAATTATTTTTGATAATTGTATAAAAAACTGAAAATATAAAATAATGGTCGTTTCTGAATTTAGTACCAGAAAATTCAAATCAATTGTTCCGCGTTTGTTTTAGTTTTGCAATAAAAAAGTTATAAATATGGTGTCTCTGCCTTATAAATTGTATTATTCTGAAGTCATCATGTCGTTAATCCCTGAAGAATGTACACCAGGATCCTGACAATGCTTGAAGATGGCCACAGTCAGCGAAATACAGCGAGAACCGTTGGTGTGACTCTTTCTACAGATCAGCGAGTACTCCAGCGTTTCCATGAAATTGGATCCAATCTTCGAAGACCAGAAATAGGCCGAACAAGGTGCACGGCAGCGTGGGAGGATCGCTATATGGTGTCAACAATTTTAAGAAATCGCTTTCTTACGGCTGTTGAAGTAAAGAATCATCATTTACGAGCTGGAGGAAACAATCTGAGTATGGATACAGTAAGGCGGCGTCTGGCTGAAGCAAATTAAAAGCCATTAAGACCTGCAAATGGCCCAAAACTAGAAAGACACCACAGAAACTCAAGGTTGAGTTATGGTAGAGAACACGAGAATTGGACTCTGAATGACTGGTCAAGATTTTGTTTTCAGACGAGTCTAGATTCTGTTTATACAAGCACGACGGGAGGAAAAGAGTGTACAGAAGACCGGGAGAGCGTTATAACCAAGCCTGTATAGAAGAAAAGGTACCATATGGCGGAGGCTCTGTTCACGTGTGGGCTGGGATTTCTTCCGAAAGCCGCACTGAGCTAGTGGTGATAGAAAATGGAACTTTAATTGCAGAAAGATAATGTCACTGAAATTCTGAATGACCACGTTGATCCATTTTTATTGGACATGGGCGAGAATGACGTTTTTATGCAATACAATGCCCGCCCGCATAAAGCTCAGATAGTGTTTACCTATTTTCAAGAAGTCGGTATCACACACATGGAGTGGCCAGCACGCAGTCCCGACTTAAACCCCATTGAGCATGCATGGGACGAACTGGGACGTAGGTACGTCAGCGGAATCCGCCGCCAATCACGCTACGTGAAATGAAAGAAGCTCTAATAGAGAAATGGCAGAATATTATAGATAGATAGATAGATAGATATACTTTATTGTACACTAAAAGAAATAAAACAGTAGGAATACACATGATTAAGAATAGTACAAATGGCGGTCTTATCGCTTAAAGCGATTTCTTCCAGACAACCATTGGATGGAAAGAATTGCTAAGGAAAATATAAAGGCAGTTTGCAGCGTACAAATATATAACCTAATAAAAAACATCTGGAATTAACTAAATAACTAAATATAAATACATAATATAACACAAAAATATATATAAACATATCTTAAATATATATATACATACTCAAATAAGGTAAAAATATTTAAATACATAATACATATAGACAATTTTAAAAAAACTACTAGACAGCAAGATAATGTTCCTTCACCATTCTTTTGAAGGAGAACAACGACTGAGCACGCCTCACAGACACAGGTAGTGCATTCCACAAGCGTATGGCCTGGACAGTGAAGGAATGATCAAAGAATCTTGTGGAATGCAGAGGCATCTTCAGTTTTAAGTTTTCCGATGATCTCAAGGATCGTGAGTGTGAATCACGCATGAACTCAAAACGTTCTTTAAGATAAGAAGGGGTTGTAGGATTGAATAGAATACTGTATAGTAGGGAAAGAATATGAGTATTCCGACGAAGGCGTATTGGAAGCCACTTGAGTTTAGCACGAAATTCTGACACATGATCATATTTACGTAAACCAAATATGAATCTTATACAAAAGTTTTGAAGTCGCTCAAGTTTGTTAAACTGGTCCTCGGTGAGATCAAGATAGCTGGCATCGGCATAGTCAAGGATGGGATGAAGAAGAGATTGTGCAAGCGCAGTTTTAGTAGCAGTGGGTAGAAAGTTACGAAGCTTTCTCAAGGATCCGGCTGACGCAAACATCCTACGACTGGTTTCTTGCAATTGTGGATCCCATGAAAAGTTCTTGTCCATAAAGATCCCCAAGTTTTTTACTTTTTCGCTAAAAGGTACCTGGATACCGTCAAAGTAAACCTGTGGAAGTTGCAACCAGTCGATTCTCGAAACCATCCGAGAGCTGCCCAAAACAATGACTTGTGTCTTCGTAGGGTTGACTCTTAGTCCGTAGGATTTGCTCCACTCAGAAATTTGGACAAGATCTTCGTTGATATTGACGATGGCTTCTGATAAACGTCCCCACGGTGCTTGCGAGTAAATTTGTAGATCATCTGCATAAAGGTGGTAAGAAGAAAGCAGTTGATTAGAGATTGAATTAATAAATATTGCGAAGAGTAATGGGGATAAAACGCCACCCTGCGGCACACCAGCAGTCGTATTACTCCATGAAGATAACTTATCCTCAATACTAATACGCTGTCGGCGGCCATACAGGTAACTACGAAACCAATCAATTGCTGTTGGAGATATGTTAAGCGAGCTAAGTATGCCAAGCATAATGTCGAAGTCAACAGTATTGAAAGCATTGCTAAAATCCAGCAATGCCAGTACTGTTAACTTACCATTTTCCATGCCTAGCCTGATGTCATCCGTAATATTAACCAGGGCTGTGACAGTACTATGGCCAGGACGAAAACCGGATTGGAAGGGATTTAGAAGTCTATTCTTACAAAGGAATGTACTTAACTGATTGTGAATTAGACGTTCTAAGACTTTGGAGAATCAATATAATATAGAAAGATAGAATAAAGAAAGAATATTCCGCAGCATCGCCTCAAAAACCTAGTATAAAGTATGCCAAATCGCATAACAGCAGTATTGCGAGCTTGAGGAGGCAACACAAAGTACTAAACTGAGTGAAAACGGCACAACTGTAACCAATCTACATTTACGAAAATACTGGAAAAACTACGCATTTTGATTTATTTTACATTTATTAAAAATGAAAAGCTTGAATTCATTTATTTTTTATTTTAGTTTAAGCACATTAAAATATTCTTTGATTTAGTCATTATTTCATAAAGCTAGGTCAGGGACTTTTGAAGATATTGAAGATTTTCTAACCGACCCTTTTTCTTTGCGGTCCAGTGTATTTTCTATAAAAAAGCTGTTAAAACTTACATAAACTTATACGCCTTTAACACACCTCTTTCCTATGGGGATAGGCAGAACCTGCAGAACGCCACATACTACGATCCTAACATACTCCTTTCGCTTGCCCACGTTCATACATCTTGTCATACACGCACGCCGGTTGAGAATAGTAGGTACCTACGCACCTGTCTTTTTTGAAGAACATTATAAAGATAAATGTCCTTCTCGTCTACTGGCGTTTCCACTGACATCCGCCTTAGGGGCCGTCCATTAATCACGTGATGTTTTTTTAGCATTTTTTAACCCCCCCCCCCCTCCCCCTTGGTGATACGTGGTGAGGTTTAAGACTACCCCCCCCCTCCCCCACTCAAAATCACGTTTACTTTTTAGTACCTAAAAAGAATCTTAAAATTTTTTAGAATATAATCTTTCAGGCATAAAGTATAATCTAATTTTATTCTGAAATTAAGGACCATGATAAAAATGTCTAGACAGAAAGGTTGCAGGTTGTTTTTGACTGCCATAAAAATGTTCGCTTTTCGGTTTAGAAATCGCGCGTTTGACGAAAAAATAAATACACGTGATTTCTTACTACACCCCCCCTCCCCCCTTGTGATATTATGACAAACCCCCTCCCCCCCCCCCTTTCGAGCCTCACGTGAGTAATGGACGACCCCTTATAAATTCCTTTTGTTATCGCCGTTCACTGAATGAATGTAGCTATCAAAACGTCAAACTTATTCAGATAAAAGCTATCTGACGGTTGAAAAATCGGCTCTTAGCGTTATTAGCACAGAAAAAAATAACGAGCAGTACCTACCTACTTAATAAGTTACGAAAAGTGGGAAGAACTTTAATAGATCAACAATTTAATACATTTTAGACGAGAATCGATACATTAACAAGGTTTAAGGACCAACTGTTTCTACAAACTTTGCCATTCAATTTAATAAGAAAACCTCTTCTAGGTAACTATAATATTATTCCCAATGTCGGGCGTAACAGCCCTCGCTCAAGCGCAAATTGAATAATTTTACACGGGACCCCACTTCCGGCCTTCGTACCTTCCTACGGAGATACACTTAAACCTCATAATGTTATGAAAAAGGGAGTGAAACGGAAATCAAGCATTCTTCAAGAGGGAGCCGGATCGAGGTGGTCTTAATTAAAAACAGTCGGCCTTCATTCTGATGCGGGGCTATTTTTAAAGGCTTGATTGTTTGAATCGAGGAGTGAGAGCAATGAGAGCTGCCAATTAATTGATTTCTAGTTGAATGATTCGAATCATTGGAATTTGGTGCTTTTTAATAGGTAGTGAAGCAATTTCGATTTCTGTATCGAACATCTTCACGTTGGCTCTGACGGGACAGGACTGGTATAATAGCCAACGTGTGGATGCCTCACGAAATTAATCGACCAACGTTGGTACGAACGTTGGCGGCAACGTGTGGCGCCGGTATTAGTATTTGTTGACTACCTCGTTGGTCTAGTGGTTGTAAGCGCGACTGCAGAGCGTGTGGTCCTGGATTCGATTCCCAGGTCGGGCAGTGTTATTGACATTTTCCATGTGAAACTTCTCAGTAACAGTTCGGAGTATATAATTGTGCCCGGTTGATGGCAATAGGCTCTGCCTCCTCTTACATGAGACTTCCTGCTCTCTCTACTACACGGCTGTCCCATTTCAAAACCTAGTAAGGGACACTTTTTACAAAAATCGTTTTATTGCATAATTTATTGTTCGTCTCGCGACCTCGCCGCGTGTTCAGCTCATGATTAAGGGCTCCGTTTGGGTCCGAAACTAGTCGGGCAATCCCGAAAAATGCACGTGAGTAAACCGTAAATAATCATAAATATTATTGCATAATCTTGCTAACCTCAAAAGTCTCTACCAAATAAAAAACACCAGCGTTGAAAACTCACTTAATAAGCAGATATATTTAAGCATCGATACCTGTGAAGTCCCATTCACTGCCTCTGATCATTTTAAAACCTAGTAAGTCACTTTAACCACATGGTTTTACCTAACATAAATACTTTTCAAAGGCTTACCGATTTAACGTTTATGCGCTCTCTTGAAATGGGACAGCCGTACATTGCTCGTTCATAACTACATTATGTAATTGTATTTACTCAAATTGTTAAAGATATTGATTTCAAAAGAGACCATGAAGTTTCTTGCCGGCTCTTCTCCATAGGAAACGACTAATTGGAACCGAGCAATTAAATTCGACTTTTCGTAAGCGCCCTAGGTTCATGTGAAATCCATTTTTTTGATTTTGATTTTTCTATTCATTTCCAATATGAGCTGATCTCGCATTGTATAAGCTCTCCGTACAAGGAGAGGTCAGCTTATACTGGAAATGTAGGTGTAGGTTGAATGTAGCCGTGTGTAGTTAACTCTCATGCAAGTTACTATCGTTAAAAATAGAAACTAACTACAATCCGAAACGGTAAACAAGCTTTTCCAATCAAACCCGTCACGTGGAACAGTCCCTAACTACCTGCCTGAAACAAATCGAAAAACCGTGTTCAGAATATCCACGGTATCAAACAGTGTTGCCAGGAGCCCAATTCTACTAACAGAAACTTTTATCAATGGCAACTGAATCGTTTATTCAGATAGGTTTCGTTTACAAAAACTATCAAATTGTTTGACAACAAAAACCAAACCAAATCCACTCAAACAATCCTCATGTATACCCTTCGCCCTGGGAAGGGTTCTGCCCTTCCCAGACTCTTACCGACTAAAAACGCACGGTGTTCCTTCTCCTGACCCTTGGCCGGGGTCACGGATTCGCAGATGCATGCACCCCAACCCCGGCAGGCCTCGGTCCGCCAGCCCCTGGCGGACCTTTCCTTCTGTGGGGCCTTGCCCCACGTCCTCCTAAGAAGCGCGCACGGAACACATGCGCACCGCCTTCTTGGGCCTGTTACTGGTCGTTGGCCCCCTGGTGACCCGCTTTTGTCGGAACGTCCTGTTTTTTAGCCCTCTCAGGACGCGTTCCACCAGCAATCGAAGTGGGACCCCGAAAATCCGGCTATTTCATTTAAGTAATTTAAAAATAATCTGTCAGTGAAAAAATCGGTTCCATGAAAAAGAGCCTCCCACGAGTGACTATCCTAATCCTAACTTTAATATTTTAAATGCGAAAGTAAGTTTGTTTGTTTGTTACCTTTTCACGCCTAAACCACTGAACTGAACATCCTGAACTTATGCATATACGTTGTCAGGTGTACAGAAACGGACACAGGCTACCTTTAACATCCCGAAAAAACGTACTGTTCCCGTGGAAAACAACAATAACATTAATAGATGGCGCCACGTTTCTTTCGAATCATGATTGAATTACATATTTAATTATAGAAACTTTAGTTGGTAGTGTGTTAGGAGTTGATTGTCAAATTCTAAACTAACGCGAGCGAAGCCGCGGGCAAAAAAACTTAATACATCTGGCGCAACCTGGACAGTTAGGGCCGCAACCTTGCTGACTGGCTAATCTTTTCACCACGGCATGAGCTATTTTCATACATCTCGTGTCGACACGAGAGAAGAAGAAGGCAAGGAATGAGGCGAGCGGGCCGCGGGTGACGATAGGCGCCTGTGCGAAGCGCGGTTTCTACTTCCCGATTTCTTCGTTCCATTTCCACTTTTTTTTTCAAGTACTGTTCTTTGGAAAAACTAATCTGGCAACCAGTGGCGTAGCTACCGTATGGCTAAGCGGGGCAGTGCACCGGGGCCCCCAAGCTCGAGGGGTTCCTCGGTCTCGCTCGGTCTCCATGAACGACGTTCGAAAAAGTTATACAAGGTTAGTCGGAAAGGGGGTACTAATCCGTAGGCCACTTAAAGTATCACTGATGACTGTCTTAAAGCAAGTGTTAAAATTTCAAAATTCGGTAATTTTTATTTCCATTTTTTTTTGTTTTTTCAGAAATGCTTCATTCCTGCTTTAGTTACAAATTCAGAAAATGGTGCTTCTATGTCATGATTGTATTTGTGACCTACAGTGTAAACACACCTTATTATAACTGAGGATAGATAGGTTCTATCTATGTTAGGAGATGTGGTTTCCGCACTTAGTCCTTTAAGTGGACCATTGTACGTGGGAGGATAGATAGGTTTTAGCGGTTATTTTTTTGAGATCTTTGAACAGCTATTTCTCTTAAACAATTGACTTTTGGGAAAAGTAGTAGAACAAAAGTTATTCATTATGGATACTTTTAACACCCTTTCGGATTAGTTACCCCTTTCCGACTAACCTTGTATAATATCCTAGTTGAATAAATAATTTTTGAGTGTAACTTTTTGGCCCTTATCCAACGACTTTTACGTGAAAGCGTGACAAACAAACAAACTTTCACATTTATAATATTAGGAATTATGATTAAATAATTATCTGCTGCGTTATACATAATGCTTACTAGTAAATAGCTTTGCTTTATTATGCCCTGCAGTGGGCGATAAGGAGCTGATGATGAAGTAGTTTTGCACCTTCAAAGTATTTAGTTTAGTTTAAATAGGGCCCCAAATTCATTTTTGCCCCGGGGGCCTTGGTTAGATAGCTACGCCACTGCTGGCAACACTAGTATCAAACATTGTTATACAACAGCGGCTAGTGAAATCGAATCACAGGACGACGGGAAATTGATACCATGACAGGAAATTGGCGTTAGCTTCCACCGAGACACCAAAGTTTTCAAATTTAAACTCGGGTTAACAGTTACGCGAAGCATGGCAGGAGCTACTAACTATGAAGTTGAACACCGTAAGTGGGAAATCCGGAAATTATCGGCTTTTAGTTGTTAGAGGACCAGAGTAGGTAGGCCTATCTTTACCCATATGAGAATAATAATAAGAAAAAACACCTTATGTTTTTAGTTATAAAACCTCAACCACGGTAATTATAGACACAATAGATAAGACAATTAAGTGTCGTCCTGGGACGACGGGCGGTACGGCTATATTGTTTTAGATAAGGTGGAACTTAAAGCAAGTGTTATGCGTTAAGTGGTTCATTCAACCTAGGGCGTTACTTGGATGAAAAAAAAATAAGGTTTATTGCAGAAACTCGGTCAAATTTTACAGTAAATCTTACATAGGGGCCTCCTTTTAAGTAAAAGATATACCTGTGCTAGGAGGCCCCGTTCTTCAATGTTAAATCATTAAGTGGCAAAAGAAATCGTAAGAAAAATATAAAACTAAAGCAGAAAAGACAAAAAAAATAATGAGAAAATATCCTAAATTAGTGTGAGTGAGTGTGAGTGTGCATTTGTGTAAGTGTGCGTTGGTGCGTGTGTGTGTTCAACTCATATTGACGATGCTTGCAGCATTATTTCAATGTCATCATAGGTCTTCAGTTTTAGCCATTGAACAATTGCCTTTTGGATGGAGTGGGTCTCTAACTACTGAGCTGAATGACTGAAATAAATGGAACCTAATCAAAATAGTTTTCCCCGCGTGGAGAGGGCTAGAATATAAAACTTCCTCACCACCCGCTGGGAATCTACAATGTTAGTCGGAAAGGGGGTACAACTGGCGAGGCGTAAGCAGAGCTTTGCATTTGTGTGAGTGCACATAGAATTGATTGCCAAAAAGCAGTGTAAACAGGTTTAAACCAAGCAAAGGACGCGCCTGCATTCATTCTCACACAAATGCAAAGCTCAGCTTCGGGCTGGCGGATGGTACTTACTGATCCGACGGCCACATAAAGTGTCACTGTTTTAACGCAAGTGTTAAAATTTCAAAATTCGATAATTTTTATTTCCATAAAAAATGTTATTATTTTAGTTTTTTTCAAAAATTCTTCATCCCTGCTTTAGTTACGAATTCAGAAAAAGGAGCTTTTAATCCGTGACCCCAAATATGACCCATAATGTAAACATAGCTGAGGATAGATAGATTTTAGTGTGATTTTTATAAAATCTTTGTACAGCTTCTTCTTCCTGCCCTTATTCCATGTTACTTGGGGTCGGCGCAAGTACGTTTTCTTCTTCCATTCCGTCCTGTCAACTGTCATGATATCACTGACTCCCTTCTCTTTTATATCATTCTTCACACAATCCATCCATCTTTTCTTTGGCCTCCCTCTTCCTTTCCATCCATCCACATTTATATTCATAACTCTTTTCGTCACATGCGTTTCATCCCTCCTCTTCACATGCCCATACCAAACAAACGGTTCCCTTTCAACTTTTCTGTCACTGGCGCTACTTTCAAACTTCCTCTAATATACTCATTCCTGACCTTATCCATCATATGTCATATGTCATTCTGGTCACTCCACACATCCATCTCAACATTCTCATCTCCGCTACATGCAATCTTTTTTCATCCGTCTTCTTCACGGCCCAACATTCCGATCCATCTTTGTACAGCTATTTCTCTTAAACTTTTGGTGAAAGTGGTAGAACAAAAGTTATTCATTATTATGGGTACGTTAACACCCTTTCAGATTAGTACCCTCTTTCCGACTACCCATAAGGTTAATATTAAACAAGTCTATAATTAGATATTCACTTAATTTACAATAATTTTTCTGATTTGGTTGGTGTCTGCCAGTGGTATTCCGGAATTAGAAAGGGCTTCAACATTAATAGTGTTCAAAGGTTCTTATATGGCTAAAAACTGTAAGTAATGCGATCCACGTTTTATAACATACGACCCGTCCCGGCTTCGCACGGGTGCAATGTATTATACATATAAACCTTCCTCTTGAATCACTCTATCTATTAAAAAAAACCGCATCAAAATCCGTTGCGTAGTTTTAAAGATCTAAGCATACATAGGGACAGACAGACAGCGGCAAGCGACTTTGTTTTATACTATGTAGTGATATTATTATCTACTAATGTCTATCTCTGATCTTCGATACCTACCAAACGACGACGCTTGACCGGTCACCGTCCGTTGACCGATCTTTAAAGGTTAATGCCATAATCACGAGATTATGACAAGACCGGTATTTGTAGCTTGTAACTAGCGTTGTATTGTAACGGATGTCGATAAGCGGATGAGGATAGAGGATATTCAGACGATTGGTTTTGAGGATGCTGATAAGATTGAGAATACATACAATTCGGATGTTATTGTACCCTTTTACTCCATAAGGCGAGCCTGATGCTTCTGTACAAAACGTTACCATAGAAAGAATATCAAATATAAAAAAAAAAAAACAATACATGGATAATATAGCTAAGTATTTTACGGTTTTTAACCGACTTCAAAAAGGAGGAGGTTCTCAATTCGTCTGTTTTTTTTTGTGTTTGATACGCGATATCTTCGTCAATTATGAATGGATTTTGATGATTCTTTTTTTGTTTGGTAGGCCATACTTCAGAGGTGGTCACATATATTATCGAAATTGTTTCTGCGCTTTTTGAAAAAATCAATAAAATAAAACATAGATGACGTTTGGGTTTGTGGTTCCCTTCAGCAAAAGTTTTGATGAGGACTTTCAATCTCTGTTTTAACTGTCATCACAGAAACATTAGCCAAGAACAAAAAAGATTGTAAGTATGTACTTATTTGTAAGGAGCCGTTCTGATAACATCCGTCCGTTCCAGACTATTTCTGTAACATCAAAATCGGTTCAGTAGTTTAGTCGTCATAAGGCAATAGATAGACAGACAGAGTTACTTCCGCATTTATAATATTAGTAAGTCTAACAGATTTCCTTTCGCACTGAATTAATTCTCAAAAACATTGAATAACAAAAAATAATGTAAAAATGTAACCCACATAAAATAGCTTGGAGTCACGCAAATATTTCAATAGAATGGCTACGTATTCTTATTACATCGAGATTTCTCGAACGCCCCACCTGCCGCTGCCGGTTGGGAAGAACAACAAAACATTATTACTTACTATAGAAATAATCTTGCGAATAGGGTAACCAGACGTCAGGAATTGTCCTGATGTATCTGGATTTTTAGGCATTGGTCAGGATTCCGGCCTTACTTTCACACTAACAGGAATTTTGATTATTTAATGAAATCTATATCTATACTAATATTATAAAGAGGTAGAATTTGTTTGTTTGTTTGTATGTAGGAGGTAATCTCCGCAACTACTAATCCGATTACAAAAATTCTTTCACCAATAGGAAGCTTTTTTTTTTTTTTTTGTGGTTGTAATGTAATCCTCATTGATGTCCTCCGCCCTGGGGTGGGCGGAGGAGTCTGTCAGACTCTTACTGACTAAAACCACCCCGGTGTTCCATCTCACACCTGCGCCGAGGGTCGCGGGAACTTACGACACTTTCGCAACTCCCGGCTGACCAATAGGAAGCTAGGTTATCCCTGAGTGCTATAGGCTATATTTTAGTATCAAAAAATTAGGGATCCTTAAATAAATTATGACAATGTAACCCAAGGTATCAAAAATTGGCTTATCTATACTAATATTATACAGAGGTAGAATTTATTTGTTTGTATGTAGGAGGTAATCTTTAATATAAATTAACGCAAGCGAAGCCGCGGGCAAAAGCTAGTACTGAATATACAGCATGACTTGTTAGTTACTTTACATGCGAAAACCATGAACCCTGCTCGTCATTATTTTTAAATTTTTATTTTCTTGCCCTTGTATTGTACCTATGTATCGTTTTCTATTACTATTTTCAATTATTGTAATTGGTCTAAGACCGTTTTAATTAAAGTAAATAAATCATTCTATGCAACTTTTACTACGGGTCGTGTTTTTGCCGAAGTATTTTACATCGAATTTCATTACGCCGACAACGATTCGCCGACGTAATCTTTGCCGAAGCAATTTTTACCCTAATTTGATTTCGCCGAATGATTATTAGCCACCATAATTATTTGGCCCGAAAATCATTCAGAAATTTTGTTTTAGTCGAATACTTATTTGGCTATTGTTTAATTTGCCAAATTAGTATTCGCACAACATTCACAACAGAATGTAATGTTAATCCGACTCAGCGCATCCCGACTACACGTAGTAAGACTCTGTCCTACCCCTAGAGTGTTATTTAAAAGCGTGGAGCCAGAAGCTCGCGAAGGAGGTCCTGAGTGGAATAAGTGCACGAGGCCGAAGCGCAGCGAGTGGGGGGAGGCGGCGAGCGAAGCGAGTCGGCGACCTACCGAGCGTAGTGCTGGTCGAGTGTGCGAGCGAAGCGAAGGGGCGACAAAGCGAGTCTTCTGGCGGAGCAAACCCAGAAACACTTACATGCTTGCTTGCTTTCTTGCTTGTATGTTGGGAAAATGAGCCATCTAACAAGTGTAAAGTAGCCAATAATACAGTTGACCAATGAAATAGTGGCCAGCAGACTAGTCGGCGTAACAAAAAGTTACAAAACATGATTAGGGACTTTTAATCATTCGGCGTTTTAATTATTCGGCGAAATGAAAAGTTGCGAAAGGTTTTCGGCCAGATAAGAATCGGCTAATAATATTTCGATATTCCAACAGAGAACCCTTTTACTATCGGATGAACTCTGAATTCGTGAAAAATGGTCATTCATTCCATGCATTTTGTTATGCCACGTTGATTATTTTGTATGGAACAGCAGTTTTTTTTTGCCATAGTAAAAATTGTGTAGAGTGATGAGCATAGGTAGTTCATGGTTTTTGGATGTAAAGTCATGCTGTA
This sequence comes from Amphipyra tragopoginis, assembly GCA_905220435.1. Lineage (NCBI taxonomy): Eukaryota > Metazoa > Arthropoda > Insecta > Lepidoptera > Noctuidae > Amphipyra > Amphipyra tragopoginis. The sequence continues at coordinate 3,741,560 of HG992003.1, read as the reverse complement.
TATTTTTCGAAGTCTGTAAATAAGTACTACGTTAATTGCGCGCGCTCGCGGCTCAATCAAAATATTTATTTCAATTACAAAAAGCACAACTTTAAGATTTGGAGAACACCTTTTAAGCAAGAATTGCTTGTGTTAGGAGACTCCGCTTTTCCACTTAGCATAATCTAAATAATTGTAATTGAGTGTAAACAATGTAAAAATACAAACAAATTAACTCAATGGTAACAAGTTGGTTAATTATAATGGCAAAATAAATCAACGAAAGAGTCTTGCACAGAACTAGTAAACAAAAATGCGCGTATTTGTGTGATGTGTGCGAGTGTGTGTTTGTGTGATAGTGTGAGGGTGTGGGGTGTGTATGAGTAAAAATAGTTTAATACTTTATTATTAGGTATAGGGTATGAGTTTATGTGTAAGTTAAAGTTAATAATGTCAGAACAATTTTATATTAGAGAAATCAGGCGTTTTTTCAGGTCTTCAGTTTTACATCTGGTAACCCTACTTGCGAGAGAGCTCTGGCATGCCTCGAGGGTGTTTCACTTATAGTACTTATAGTTGAATATCTTGCTTATTTTGACTATCAACTATGCTTTTGAGAAGCCCGAGGCCTTACTAACAGAATTCTGTCTTTTGTATAAGAAATTTTTCATAATTCCTGACTTTCTTTTGTAAAAACAACTGTATATTGTAGTACAAGTACCTAATGATAGCCTAGCGGTGGAACGCTTGCCTAGTTTCTAAAAAAGAATCAATTTTAATAACTTTCTACAACATTTTTTTTTAGTATACACAAAAAACCGAGACACCCCAACAAGATTTTAATCACAATAAATTACCGGAGTATGTATTTTTTTTAATAAATCTCCAAGTTACACCTTAGTTTACGTTGCGTTAAGTTCCCCAGTAGAGTGTGAAATGCCTGAAATGTGCTATGCAGGGGTTGTCTAATACACGGAAACTGACCGAGCGGACCATCTCAAGTCTCAAGGTGTCTATTCCCGTCCACTGTTATGCATAGAAACCTATTGAAAAAAAACTGAAATTTATGAAAAAAAAAATGCACGATTTAACGTAACAAGATGTAACGTAAAAGCTATGCCAATCGATTCTCCTAGTGATTCTGAACAAACTAGTTTCAGGTTTAGTGTATACTAAAATTAAACTTGTATATGAAGGTAGTTTTTGAATACGTATCAAGTATCGCAACATATTGTGATGTTTTATTTCATCATCTTCATCATCATTCAGCCGATAGACGTCCACTGCTGGACATAGGCCTCCCCCAAGCATCGCCACATCGATCGGCCCTGTGCTTCTCGCATACATGTTTTATTTAATTTCCCTTATTCTCCACATTTGCTTCGCATCCAAGAAATTGAATTGAACGAATAAAATAGTTTATTTAGTAAATTGAGCCCCGGAGATGCTTTCGACGTAAATATAAGATCCTGTTTTTAAAGATAACACGTGTGACCTCTTTCTCGGCCTCCCATTTAGCTTTAGCCTCGTTTTTCTTCATGCATTATTTCTTAGTACACTTTTATATTCATCCTGTAGTTGTATGTTAGTGTTTCAAAGAAAAACAGCATCATTTAGCTAAAAGCTTATAAGGTAAATATGTAAAAGTTTGTAGGTAACTAAGAGCTTGTTTAGATGAGGCGATACACGCGCGTATCGCGCCTTAGTTGCGTCTACATAATGCGTTGTACGCGTGGGCATTTGGGGCCGTCCTTTTCCATTTTTGTAAAAACACTACGTCCTTTTGCTTCAACTATCACGCGTGTACTGTATTTTAAAGCGTAGTTCAGACTACGCTATAATATACAGCATGTAAGGGTAAACACCGTTATCACTCAAACCATGGGTAGATAACTTAAACATAAAAACATAGGACCGAGTAAAAAAAAAACCGTTTTTTGATCGAAGTTAAGTGCACCTACACTGCAATGCAACTGAACTTCTTTAGTTAGGTGAATCCGGCCCCTGGACGGAACAATGGCGTCCCTAGTACCTCGACTCGCGTGATTCGAGGTTCAGGCGTGAGCAGCGAAGCACGCGGCTGTATGTGGACGGAAATGTATGAACCTCTAGTATCTCATAATCGCGCGTTTGGCTACACGCGACTCGATTCGCGCGTAATACGCCTCGTCTGGATAAGCTCTTAAACACAACACAGCAAGACAAAAAAATATGGATTTGCTGAGAGCTTTCCAGTGTAAAATTTAATTATAAAATATTTTTTGTTATTTTTAATCATAAGGCTATAAGTTTAAGTTAAAAAGTTATTGTGAACTTTGCCAGTGCCTCGGTCACGTAGGATTAACTTCGATCGTTCCAGTTAAAATGGCACGGCCGTAACTGTTATTAAATTGTAAAGGCGTACGTTGAAAGCGTAACGAAGTTTTCAATTCAAAATAGTTTGTACGGCTACCGACAGGATGTGCAAAATGGCTTCCTGGAGCTGTTCCTAATTTTGTTATTGTGATATAACGAAGTGAAGTACTCACTTCGTTATCATCTCACTGTTCTAAAAGGCTAGTGAATTCGAAAGGACAAATATACGAGCATAAACGGTCTACGACATACATACATAAACTCACGTCTTTCTCCCTTGGCAGAAACTACAGATCGCTACATGCTCCGATCCGTACATCCTTTCGATTCGTCCACGTTTATACATCTAGGGTCCGTGGATAAAAATGCGGGTTTTATTTGGATAAACTACTATATTTGAGCACCAGTTATAATCTCATCTCTAGAGAATCCCTTAGTCGCCTTTTACGACACCCACGTGAAGAGATGGGGTAGTGCTATTCTTTATGTCCGGCACTGCACGAGACTTATATCTTGATGACTTATGTTATAATTATAATATAGTAAAATTAATAATGGGCTGATTATACTTATGCTAAAATAAATAAAAATCGTAGCTCTATAAATGATATTTTCCTGTCTTTGTAAGTTCACCTTAAGCTGCTCCAAAATTTGTATAATTTCCTCATTTCCATCCCAACATTTTCGGCCGAAATCGCGGTTGTAATGAGGCCACCCATTGTACTTGTATTCTTCAACGAATATTATTTGTATTTTACAAACATGCAAATAAAATATCTAGCTTTAATTCCTCCAAACAAGATCGCTATGCAGCACCACCCTCCCGCCCACAAGTAGGTATATGCACACATGCAGGAGTGAAAAAATAATGCAACCTGCAAAGGAACCAATACGACACGTGTGTCCACGGGGCATCCTCAGGATAATTATGTTGACTCGTAGAAGCATCACTCCTTTTGCATGCGTGCATACAGGGTGTAAACGAATTCGTGTAATAGGGTATTTGACTGAAAAAATCTAATTAGTCCGTCAGTTAGATTATCAAAAAATATTTGACCCATATTTTTTCTTTTCTTACGTAAACCAAAATTGACGAAGATACAACACTTTTAAAATTGGCAAAACTTCACAAGCAAGTACAATTTTTACTTGCTTCTGACGTCACAAGCCCCCACTCTCGAGTTTTGATGCGTTTTATCTTTCCAAATATTCATAGATTTAACAAAAGAAAAAATACGTGTCCATTATTTTTCAAAACTCTCGGACTAATTAGATTTGCAATTTATAGATGCTTTCAACATGCCTATTCCTTCAAACCACATGATCTATTAATGGTATAAGTAGATTAATCCCGCACGGGATTTAGATTGATTAAAAAGAAAAAAAACTTTTCTTTTCCTCAAGTAATTTTTTTATTTGATTGAAAATTTCGATGCCATGCATACTGCATTCATTCGAATGAAGACACGGCGCGGCGTCACAGCTGACGGACACGACTAGCGCGATATCGCTCCACGCAGTCAGTTTACTCGGGAAGCTAAAATTACTCAGATACAGAATACCATCGTTCATTTTTTGAAAGCTTTTTTTTGTTGATTCTGAAAAAAACCTATGCAGGGTCAATCAATGTTACCAGTAGATCACGCGGTTTGAAGGAATTACACGAATTCGTTTACACCCTGTGTACTTGTGGGCAGGAGGGTGGTGCTGGCGCGCTGTGTTCCGTGCGCGCCTCTTAGGAGGACGTGGGGCAGGCCCCACAGAAGAAGAGATCTGCCAGGGGCTGGCGGATCGAGACCTGCCGGGGTCGCGGTGCATGCAGCTGTGAATCCCGCGACCCCGGCCAAGGGTCAGGAGAAGGAACACCGTGGGTTTTTAGCCGGTAGGAGGCATACGTCTTCGCCTTCCCCGGGCGAAAGGCAACCATGAGGACATTCCCACAAAAAAAAAACGAGTCTGGTGCTACCACGACTACATACTGCATCCAAACTAACGATCTTGTTCAGCGGAATTAAAGCTAGATATTGTATTTGCATATTTGTATATCATGGATTTCCGCAAAGTAACGCCTGATTTCATCATTTATATAATTATATTTAATGAAAACTACAAAAGAAAAAGGATCTCGGTACCAATATGGGATATACTCCTTTTTCTTTAGATCACAAAAAGTACCTATGTTGTTAATTACAAAAACCAGACTAGTGGCATAGATGACAGAACAAATTGTCTCGATCTGTGCTAGCCTAAACTAATTACTAGGAGCAGACCTCTAATTTGGGTAATTTGTTTTACTTCAGTCATCCAACTGTCGTACGTACCTATTGATTTTAGTTTACTATCAGCTGCGTAGGCTTTCTAATTTGTCAACTAACTATCGACAGTCTGGCCACAAACTGCAATTAGTGACCAGTAGTAGGTACCTACCTACACATTTTGTTGGGAAACAAAATGTTATTTAATCATGTTTCGATATTTTTTAGGAGCGGCTAGGCGGCTCTTCACTAATTAACGTGCGGATCATATGATTTACAAGGTTAAGCTGTGCTTGCTGCGGTCAGTCCGTGGATGGGTGACCATTCGTTACACATCGAGACCCCTCCGTGCCTCGGAGAGCAAGTTAAGCCGTCAGTCCCGTGTGTCATACTATTACCAATGACAGTCGTTATGGGTAGTCAGAAGTCCGAAATCGGACAACCGGTCTATCTTTAGGATATCGGCAGTGCCTAATAACTGGGTTGTGGAGGTCTGATGGCAGTCATTCCGTGTAAAATGCTGGTATTCAGCCGCATCTGGATAGACTGGAAGCCACCACGCCCCACCTTGGTTGCGAAAAAGCTAGGAAATGTTTCGATTTTTGTTGTCATTGGAAAGTTCTAATTTTTATGTAATAGGTTGGCAAACAAGTCAACGGCCCACCTGATATTAAGTGGTTACCTCCGCCTGCAATCCTTTTGGTGTTGTAGGTAGATCACAGGAGAATTGATGATGCGATACCAATCTTAGAGACAAAGTTGGAAAATCTCATGTGCCTGTAATTTCACCGGCACCCATACCCTTCAGACCGTTATGGTGGTAGTACTTCCTCGGACGAGCTCTGACGAGGTTTTCTACTGCTAAGACTACGATATGGAAAAGTTCTTGAATTATACTTTTCCTACTTTTAATAAACATCCATAACTACTTATAGAACTAACATCAGAGGCCATTGACGTAGTTAAGCTGCGAGCTACCCCTGCCATTAATTTAAAATATCGACCTATATTTGAATGGCCACTGGTGGTAGTTAAATTTGTTTCTGTGATCTGAGCTAAATCCCCTCGAAATTGAAAAGTCGTTTGAAAACGGCGAGATCAAATCCCAGTTACGTCGCCTACGGTTCTCGTTCGCTACAGTCGTCGATTTGGGTGATAGCCAGCGTCATGTTGCCGTTTTATATATATTTTTAAAGGGGAATTATTAATCGGGCGAATAAATAATATATGGAAGACTGTTAATGAGATACTTTAATACTAAACCGAGCGGCATTAAAATATATTTGTGAAAAATTAACTTAACTGGCGAAAAATAATGAATGATTAAAATTCGTAAAATGAGCTACTAGCAGTGGGAAACAGTTAATCTAAGCTAGCAACTAAAATTCGAAGTGTCCGAATTAAATACTAATTTGGGCGAAAAAAGTACTGAGTGGGCGAAAAAAATACTGAGTGGGCGAAAAAAATACTGAGTGGGCCAAAAAAATACTGAGTGGGCGAGAATATACATTTCCTTACCCCGACACGGATAGGTTAGGTTTGAAGGGCATGATCCGTCCGCCGTCATCCACTTCGTGTTAGGTTACAAACCCTGCAGACAGAAATAGGAGCCCCGCCTAGCGGGGCTCCGTCGATGCTACTTTGGAAACCCAAACAACCTTACAAACATACAACAATAATGTGAGTGAAATTTGTTTGCTTAACAATTATTATACTGATCGTTCTGAATAACTCGTACCTCAAATTCGTAATTTTAAGTCGCCGTTTTAAATATTTGTGTTCGCCCTCAGTCTTTCGCCCATTTAGTAGATATTTCAGTACGCCATGATCAGTATTTTTGACACCCTTACTTTGAATTTATATTCGATCGTTTAAATACTAGCCATTTTTAAATACCGGCTTCCTCGTTGTTCTAGCGGTCGCAAGCGCGACTGCTGAGTGTGAGGTCCTGGGTTTTCGATCCCCAGGTCGGGCAAAGTGTTATTGGTTTCTTCCGTGTGGAATTTCAGTAGCAGCCCAGAGTCTGGATTTGTGACCAGTTGATGGCAATAGGCTCGCCCCCTATTACATGGGACTTAAACATAACGGCGAAATGAGGGTGTATTGTACACCTCTGCCTAATCCTTCGGGGAATGCAGGCGTGATGTTATTTATGTATGTAAAATTGTATACGTACAAATAAAAAAGCATTTTTCGCTATGGTTGTACTTACCTAATTGAGTATCCAGTCTGAATTTTCGTGGAAAAATCGTTTCATTGATACATTCCTGGAAATGTCGGATTCGCTGTTCAAAAGGATAATTTCATAATCCTTTTGAAGTACACAACTGAATTTTTTTCGAGGAATGTTTTTACGAAATACATAGTAAGTAACAGATATTTGCTTCGGGTTGCAATTTGTTCTGTTCTGCCTACCCTTTTCCCAACTATGTTGGGGTCAGATTCCAGTCTATCCAGATGCAGCTGAATACCAGTATTTTACACGGAGCGACTGCCATCAGACCTCCGCAACCCAGTTACTGGGCAATGCCGGTATCCTAAGGTTAAAGATAATAATTAAAAATAAGATAATTAAAGATGATAAAGATAGCGACGCGCTCCAGCGGGACATTGATAATGTTGTAGCGTGGAGTGCGTGCAATTGATAGCTGCGCTACAGTTTATACTTTTGCAGCTATCATCGTTTTACTTGTTGTACTTAGTCTTGTGTTATTGTTCCGTAATAAACTTTTATTATTTATTTATTATTTAACTCTTTAGAGTTTAACTTTAAGAAATGTAAAACCATAACGTTCACTCGATCTCGTTCACCCAACGCCTACACATACAATGTCTCTGATGTTCCGCTTGAACGTGTCACAAAAATTCGGGATTTGGGGGTCATTCTCGACACTAGTATGACTCTCAATACTCACATAACTATTATCTGTACTAGAGCCTATAAGTCACTGGGATTTATTATGAGGCAATCAGCACGCTTGCAGGATAGGGGGGCAATCATGGTCCTATACTTTGCTTATGTGCGCAGTATCCTGGAGTATAACTCAGTTATTTGGGATCCACACGAGATAAAGTATCGGACAATGATTGAGAGAGTTCAACGAAAATTTGCTCGTTTTTTATATAAAAAACTATTCGGCTACTATCCTTTTTTGTATCCTTCGCTGTTCGTTTCTGGTATGGTGGGTTTAAACACACTAGAACTAAGGCGTAAATGTGCTTTGATGATCCATTACTACCTAGTGTTAAATAGCAGGGTCAGCAACCCTACAACCCTTGCTCGTTGTTCCCTCTCAGCACCTGATCACTACACTCGGCTGCGTAAGCGTCGTCTATTGGCGGCACCGCCGGTACGTACAGTCACGAGCAAAAATATATTACTATGGGCACATCGGCAATTATATCTGTCCCAGGAACGAGTTCAATAATATCTGTCTGCACGAACGCAGCACAAACATCTGATCATTCATAGGCATCATATTAAAGTGACAACTTCCCAAAGCAAAAACATGTGACGATATTAGTTTCAAAATAATGTGATACCTTTTTGCAGCACAAACATCTGATCGTTCAAAGGCATCATATTAAAGTGACAATTTCTCAAAAGCAAAAACATGTGACGATATTAGTTTCAAAATAATGTGATACCTCTTCGCAGCACAAACATCTGATCGTTCAAAGGCCATATTAAAGTGACAACTTCTCAAAAGCAAAAATATGTGCCGTTTACTAATTCTGTGTTTCTGTCAGCATTTGCATTGATTCCTCAGTAACGTGCATAAATATATGACGATAAATAGATGGCAAAAATATCTGACGTAATTCTATCTTCCATTTTATCTTTCATATTATTTTTGAGTTTGTAAAATGAGTCCATTGCAATTCAAAATAAAAATTCTTTATTGATTTTTAATAAAATTTTATTTCAAACAATGTTGACATGTAACATGGCTAGAAAAAAAAACATAATTGTATTAAACTACCATAACATTAAATCATTATGCTTCCATTCGCATCTATTACGTCCTGCAGATTTTATACCATCAATATCAGTTCTTAAAACACGGCAGCATCAAATAAAAAAATTATCTACCCACAAAAATATAATAATTGAATTTTGATTTTTAATTTGTAGATATATAAGCATGGTATCAAAATCTATCCAAAATATGATAATTTTACAAACTCAAAAATAACATGAAAGATAAAATGGAAGATAGAATTATGTCAGATATTTTTGCCATCTGTTTATCGTCATATGTTTATGCACGTTACTGAGGAATCAATGCAAATGCCGACAGAAACACAGAATTAATAAACGGCACATATTTTTGCACTCCAAGAGGTATCACATTATTTTGAAACTAATATCGTCACATATTTTTGCTTTTGAGAAGTTGTCACTTTAAAATGATGCCTTTAAACGATCAGATGTTTGTGCTGCGAAGAGGTATCACATTATTTTGAAACTAATATCGTCACATATTTTTGTTTTGGGAAGTTGTCACTTTAATATGATGCCTATGAATGATCAGATGTTTGTGCTGCGTTCATGCAGACAGATATTATTGAACTCGTTCCTGGGACAGATATAATTGCCGATGTGCCCATAGTAATATATTTATGCTCGTGACTGTACATGTACTGCTCAATACGCTCCCACAAGTCGTGCTGTATCAATGCTCAACGCCCTGATTGCTCAGCAGCCAGATGTTGATATTTTTAACAACAACCTTAAACAGTTTGTTGCTTACTGTTTCGATTTCTTGATGATTTGATCATTGAGAGTCATATTTAAAATTATACCTAAAGAAATAACCATGTTAGCTTACTGTACGTGTTGGGTAACTGTAAGTACAGTAAGCAATTGCTTTTTAAATAAATAAAATAAATAAAATAAAAATAAACTGGTTGTCAGACTTTCGGGCTTCTGACTACCCGTAACGACTGTTATAGATATTCGCATGACACCCGGGACCGACGGTTTAACGTGCCTGAGGCACGGAGGGGTCTCGATGGTCACCCATCCACGGACTGACTGCGGCAAGCGTAGCTTAACCTTGCAAATCAAATGATCCGTGCGGTTATTTATTACCCCACCCTCGGGTTAAAATTTGTAACAAACTATATTCCATTTCATATAACATTAGGCAAAAGTGGCCCACCAAGGCCCGAATACCTTTTGAACCATTTCTTCTAGACAGGGTGTTAACGAATTCGTGTAATTCCTTAAAACCACATGATCTACTACTGATGTAGACGGGCCCCGCACGGGATTTAACTTGATTAAAAATAAAAAAATAAAATTATATTTTTTTCATGCGGCTTTGTTACCGATCGTATCTAAATTCTAAACCACCTAATAAGGATTCAGTGAAAAAATAAGAATTATTTTTTTTGCAAAAAAAATGTTTTATTTGTGTGAACATTTCGATGCCACGCATAAATTAATGAAAGCACGGCAACACGGCTGGCAGGCATGACTAACGCAATATCGCTCTTGGCAGGCATGACTAACGCAATATCGCTCTTTGCAGTCAGATAACTCAAGGCTCTAAAATGACTCAGAAATAGAAAACCAAGTTTGTTTTTTTAATTTGTTTTTTAGTTGGTTTTCTAAAATTCTCATTTAGGGTTAATCTGTGTCACCAGTAGATCACGTGGTTTGAAGGAATTACACGAATTCGTTAACACCCTGTAGAGTTTCAGGGGCCCAATTCTCCTAAAATAAATCTTTATAAATCACAACCGAACCAAGGCCGAACCGTTCATTCAGACAGTTCTCAATTTCAAAAGCTATCAAATTGTTTGACACAAAAAACAAAATCGATCATTTTGAAAGTTTTCGAAAACAAAAACTGACTGACGGTTGTGGTTCGATTGCGTTTGGCAACAATTTATTTTAGGAGAATTAGGCCCGGCTCATCTTGATTGACCGTTAGAGCGTTTGTCCACCGCCGCCGTCACCGAGAACGAGATGACGTTGCCGAAGTAGCGATACATACATTACTATGGCTGCGTGTCCACCGCACGTCCGTCATCCGAGCGCCGTCATCCCGGCCACCGAGATTGTGAGTAGTTCGGCGCTACCGCTAGAACTCCGCCGAGATCGTGACGGACCGAAATGCCGGCAATACAAAACGCGTCTGCTCTTGTCCACTACATCCGAGATTGATTATTTACGAGATTTAATTCTACATATCATGATAATGTCATAAATAAACTACTTAATATAATAACTACTATGTATTATAATGTAATAAAAGTTACATTAAATTGTTAAATAAGTACTTACATTTAATATTAGTATCTGCGATCCAACAGACAAACCAGGTATATGGTTTTGTTGGACATTTTATTGTATTATAGACCTTAATATGTACCTTTTACTATATAATAAATAAATAAATAATGGCGCTGGTGCACGGATTTTTGTTTTATGTTGGGAAACACCGAGATCGGTCGCGGTGGACACACGATCGCCGTCACGTCGTCGTTCCGAACTCGGTACGAAATAATCTCGTTTCTCGGTGACGGTGGCGGTGGACAAACACTCTTAAGGTTCATAAAAGCAAGCACAATATTGTGTTAAATCCCCGCTGTCAGCAAACATGTTTCTAATTTCTATACGCAGGCTTCTTCTCAGAATGAAATGAGTTTTCAGCCCTTAGACCACCACGCTAGTCTGGGAGTCTACTCCCTAAACACGTCCGTGGTTTCGGTCTTAGTTACGAGCGATCCTACTCCCTATCACCTACGGACATACGATTATTTCGGGGCCCGAACTAAGAATGAATGATAACACGATTTGACAGTTGTCCCTACTACCGATGTGTTTTTGCCCGTCCGAAAAGTTGAACTTGACACTTGTTTTAATCACTCCTACGTTTCGGGCTACTTTCGGAAGGGCGACTAACTTCGTTGACGGACTTAAGGAGTAGACCCCTGGTGCGGGTTGACAGACTACACATACCAGCGAGAACTTTTTGGAGCCCACGTAGGTGTACAGGTTTCCTCACGATATCTTCCTTCAACGTTAAGCCTAAGCCTATGCTGAGACGCAGGTGCACGCAGCGCAGCGCAGAACAGATTTTGTAATGTATGAACGTACTAAGAGCTGCGTACGCTGCGGCGCGGCGGCGCAGACGCGTGCGGCGCAGACATGCGTCTGCCCTGCTCTGTGCCTCGTTGTAGTGCCGGCACAGATTTCTGCGCGACGCGTGCATGTCGACGTGTTTTTTTACCGCTAATTCGAATTTTATTGCAATGACAGAACATTTAATTGAATTACTGCGTTGTGAACCTTGTTTGTATGATACTAATCATGCAGACTATTAAAAAAAACGTTCGTCAACTCGAACTCGTCTATTCTTTGTACTAGTTATAACTCGAATGTGTCTTCGAGCTGCGTCGCAGCATGCGGTCGTGGCCTATGTCTGCCTCGCCTGCCCTGCGCGGCAAAATCTGTACTGTGCTGCGTTGCGTCACCTGCGTCTCAGCATACGCTTAGCTTAACGCAAGTCATGACCAATTTCAAATCCGCACATGAATTCGAAAAGTCAGACGAGTAGGCTGGGTTCCAAGTCAGAACCGCCAAGTTATTCACTGTACTAGAAATATTAAAAAAGAAGAAATTACCCCTATATGTCAATGTAAAACTTTTCGTAACCCTTTTCGTGTTACCTCTTTTGGTAAAACGAAGTAGAAACTTTTATTTTTATTACTCACATACACTTTGAAAGCTTTAAGGCTTCTACACACCAAAGCCGCCGACCCGGCGGCTTTACCCGCCGGGTTATGCCGGCGGCCAACTAACGCGAACTAAGCGAGCGAACATAACGCAAAACAAGCCCGGCGGCATAACCCGCCGGGTTAAGCCGCCGGCGCCGGCGGCTTTGGTGTGTAGGGGCCTTTACATAAAGTGATATAAGCAAGTACCAAGAACAACATTATTTCAGTAAAATTTTCTCGAGTTATTGTTAAGTTGGTTCGTATAATAAACATGTTATACAAACAGAGAATATTTGATCACATACATGTAAGTGTTTATCTGAAAATTTCACTTGAATCCGGGATAAAAAGGTATTTGTACTAGGAAAACATAAAAGGTAGTCGATCGCGCTCTCCAGTTAGCCCGGAAGGCTGGGAATATGTTTAAAAGTTTTGCCATTAGCTTTTACTATACACCTCGCAATTCTTTCTGTATATTGCTTTCTTGTTTATCACTTTTATTTTATTGTTTGATTCTTTTATGGCAACAATAAACTCCGTGAAGTGTCTGCGATCCTGGTACCTAACCAATGATGTTACGTGGAAAAATAAATCACTGTTTGTCGAATTTATTTAGGTTATGTTTTTTGCACGGAATATTATTAAACCTGTTCTGAATTCCGTGGTATTTTGATACGTAATCTTTTAGAGATTAGATTCCTTTTCATTTACAAGGAAAACAATCTACGTAAGAACGTATTTGTAAGATTAACGATCCAATCTCTTGTTGATATATTAAGAGTGAACAAGGATAAATAGAGCAAAACCTTTTGTAATTTTCTAAGTAAGTAAGTAGTTTTGACAGCTTCGTTGGCCTAGTGGTCTGCTGAGCGTGAGATCCTGGGTTCGATCCCCAAGTCAGGCAAAGTGTTAATGGGGTTCCCATGGAATTTCTCAGTAGCAGCCCCGAGTATGGATTTGTGCCCGGTTGATGGCAATATGCTCGCCCTGTGGGCCCCTAGATACATGGGACATACTCGACAGTATAAAATGTGTATGTTAAATTCTTTTTATCTTTTTATTGCTGCTATTGTGTCCTCGGCTGAATAAAATTTATTTTCTTTCTTTCTTTCTCTCAGTTTGATTATAACTAGGGATGTTCCGACTAGTCGGCTAAGCCGACTATCCGGCCCCTTTCGTAGTCGGCGACTATTCGGCAAAGAGCGCCGAATATCCGGCTTCTTACTTTGTACGTCTTTCTCAATAAAATGTATATACCTACTTAGGAGGAATTACATTAAATACAAAAAAGAAACAATGCGATATTAATAAAACATGTTCCGACACGCTCGCAGACGCCGCGCCGGTTGCTACTTGCGCGTAGGGTTACCATCCGTCCGGATTTGTCCGGACATGTCCGGACTTCTAGACTTTTGTCCGGACTTTGTCCGGCTCTTTAATTTGTCCGGATTTTTTGGCTTAGATGGAATACAAGTAATAAAACCTACATATGTGATATCAAATAAGTCTTTAATCTTTATTAACTTCTCATTCATCTGAAAACAAAATATAAATTTTATCTTCTTTAACAATCAACTTAACGAGCATTTGCATTTTGCGACTAAAATGTCCGGACTTTTATTGAAATGTCAGGCTTTTTGTCAGGACTTTTCAAATTTCTAAATGGTAACCCTACTTGCGCGCGAATAAGCTGTAAACGAAGCGTCACGTAAATTGTCGGTACCCCCGAAACCGTGATCGGCTTGGCCGACTAGTCAGCCGATTAGTCGGCCTCTTTACAACCGACTAATCGGCTAGTCGGCTAAAGTCATTTATTTATTTATTTATTTATTTATTTATTTATTAAGGACCTCCAACAAAGGACATACACAGAAAATCACAAAAATTGGTAAATAGAATGAGCCTTATATCCGAGTACTCCTTCAATTATAGGAGGCCACAACATGCCATTATTATTTTTTTTGACTAAGCTAAATTACAACAATATTTAATAAAATAAAAGGATGCGAGGTAAGCAGTTAAAAACAATTTAGAAGTTGAGAAGTTGTTTTACAAATGTTGTTTTAATACCTTTTTATATTTTGATAAAGACTCGCAGATGTCAATATCATGGACTTTCGACAAGGTATTGTATTGCCTACAGAGTCTTGGCACAGCGGCGTAATGTCCGAGGTTCGTTTTTGAAAGTGGAATATTAAATAGGTTATAAATATTTTTCCTCGGGATACGAGTTGGAATCTTAATTTGAATAGTGCTCAAAAGTTCGCAGCAGTCTATAGACCCGTTAATTAATTTATGGAGGAAAATGGAATCTAGCATCTCTCTACGACTGCTTAGCGTTTTTATATTGTAATGTTTCAGTCTGTCTTTGTAACTTGTGACTTGCCTTGCCAAGTGATCACCATAGCTTAGGTGGTAGAGAAATCGTCTCTGAACGCTCTCCAAACGTTTTGAGTATACCTCGTAATGGGGGTTCCATATTACTGAGCTGTACTCCAAAATTGGGCGAACAAGGGTATTAAACAATTTAATCTTTGTAGAGGATTTCTTAAACTGTTTGCAGTTACGTATTACAAACCCAAGTACTTTAAATCCCCGTGCAACAATATTCAAAATATGTGTATCGAATTTGAGGGCGCTGTCGATAAGAACTCCCAGATCTCGGACCACATGAAGTTTGTTAAGTTCAATTCCTTCTATATGGTATCTATTTATCGATGGGCATTTATTTCGTGTGAATTGTATATAATGACATTTACCAATGTTTAGCGACATCATGTTTTCTTGACACCAGTACGATAATCTATCAATATCATCCTGTAATAGCTGACCATCCGCGTTGCTGTGAATAGGCTTCATGATTTTGAGATCATCAGCAAACAGATAGAAAGATGAGTGCTTGAAACAGTGTCATAATCGGCATATCTCTAAAGCTGGGCCCGCAGCGTCAATTTTCTAACATGTTATTGTGTTTTTGCTAACAAAACTGTTAGGCCACGCCCCTATTCGGTTAGCAAACAATGTTAAGCCGGGTCAGCAGCGCCAATTTTGCTAGTAAAACAGTTAGGCCACGCCCCTATTCGGTTAACAAACAATGTTATCCTGTTTGCAAACACGAAAACACGGCGCAGCGGACCCGGTAAGTTAGCGAAGACAATAGAATTACGCATACCTGGTGAGGAATCTCCAAGTTGGCGGTGGCAGTCAGCAGGTCCAGTATAGCAGAGAAGGATCCTCTCGCCGCCCGCCTGAAGCCTTCCGGGGGAGATTCTGCTGCTCCACCAGCTACGCTCACCGGAGATTGAGACCACTGGAAACAATGGTTGAATTTAGCTACAGGATTGATGAACACATCGGCCTTCATAGAATAGAATAGAATTTCTATTATATTAACTATCCTCAATTATGATTTTTTTATTTTTATTGCTGTCGTTACTCTCAAGATATCTTTTATCTTATCTTACAATAACTTTTTCTCTAAGTTTTGATGACATTTAATCATGTCAATTGTTTTATAATGTTTAGCTTCATTTCATCTTTTGTAAATGTGAGAACTTCGTGGACTTGCCTATACATATAATTGTGTAAATTACTATTATTCATATTGTGTTATTTTTTTCTTTTTGGTTAATTTTTGTACTCAAGACTTGGTTTTACATTACTCACAGGTCTGTGGTCAAGACTACATTGTTCTCTCTTAACTATCATAAATCATAGTACTGTATTTACTGAAGTTGTTACAGATATCCTTTTTTTTAAAAGAGTAACCATGGAGTTTCTTGCCGGTTCTTCTCCTTAGGAAACGACTAATTGAAACCGTGCACCTAAATTCAACTTTTCATAAGCGCCTGTATTGGTTTATGTGAAATAAATTTTTGATTTGATTTGATTTGAAAATGATTCTTCATTTATTCGCTAGAGACAGGGTTTTACAAAGATGTTACATTTATGAAGGTACATACACAGACATCTCACCTGTAGTTGACATGCGAAAACCGAGACACGCCAACAAGATTTTCATCAGAACTGCCTGAATATGTGTTTTTTTTTTAGTAAATCTCCAAGTTACACCTTAGTTTATGTCGCGTTAAGTTCGCAAAAAAAGTGTGAAATGCCTGAGTTGTGCTATGCAGGGGTTGTCTACGGATACTGACTGAGCGGACCATTTCAAGCCTCAAGGCGTCTATTCCCGTCAACTGTTATGGGTAGAAACCTACTGAAACAAAACTGAAATTTATGAAAATAAAAAAACAAAAAAAAAATGTGGTGTAAAAAATATGTTAATCGATTCTCCTAGTGATTCTGAACAAACTAGTTTCAGGTTTAGTATATACTAAAACGAACTTTGTATATAGCATTAGATTACATTTATTATTTCTATTATATTGAAGAAGTTAAATAAAAAATATTAAAATGTCACGTGATCATAGAATGGTATTGTGATTCACTGTGTATTGAGTGAACAAGAGATGGTAAAGATGACGAATTTCACATCAAAATAGCTCTGCCACGAGGCCAGGAAGTCATTTCTACTCAGTAATTTGCGTAAAATCGCAATTAAAACGCAGCTAAAACACGGCCGTTTGACTTTTTTTCTTTCTTTCTACGTAAAAGAATTCGTGTAATTCCTTAAAAGCACAATTGATCATTACGGGTATAGATTTAGCATGCACGGAATTTTGCTTGACTTAAAAAAAAAAAAAAAAACTTATTTTCTTGCTATTGTGGTCAGCGATCATACCTAAACCACGTGAAAAGGGTTAAATAAAAACGTTTTTTTTTGCCATAATATAATGTATATTTTTTTTATAGAAAGTTTCGGTGCTACGCATATATGAATAGAATCACATCGAAACAGCTGCCGACCACGACAAGCGCGTTATTAAGAAGTTACACGAACTCTGACATATCCTGTACAGTGAACGGTGGAATGGCCGCGGTTCAACTGCGGTTCGGTTGCGATTTTAAAACATTTTCTTGGTAGAATTGGCCTTAGAAGACGTTTCTAACTTCGTAGCTGTTCTTGCTTACGTACTGGCCTAGCGTTCGACGGTCAGTCATGTACTTATTGTTTAAAAAGTTTGTTCTACAAAATGTTTGTTTTTACAAGTAAATCATTTTGCGTTTCTGTTTACCTGGTACCCTAAGGTAAAACATTCGCGATACAAGCCTTCAACTTAATCCGTCGAATGTTTAGTTCAACTCCGCTTGACAAACTTTCATATATGAATGGGTAATGAGATCCTAAACAAACCTTGTGAACGGAATGGTTAGCTTGACATAGTAACACGTGGGACCTTATTTGCAATATGAACATGCTAATTAATCATTATGGTTAGATTTCAATTTGGATATGAGTGGTAATTAACAGCAAGACGTGTAAAAAACCGGCCAAGTGCGAGTCGGACTCGCGCACGAAGGGTTCCGTACCATTATCTATAAAAACGGCAAAAAAATATTTATTCTATTCTGTTTTTTAGTATTTGTTGTTATAGCGGCAAAAGAAATACCTACATCATCTGTGAAAATTTCAACTGTCTAACTATCACGGTTCATGAGATACAGCCTGGTGACAGACGGACTGACGGACAGCGGAGTCTTAGTAATAGGGTCTCGTTTTACCCTTTGGGTACGGAACCCTAAAAACGAAAAAAAAAAAAATAACGGTCTCATTAGGCTAACTGGATCAAGGATCTGATTCTGAAAGCGGTACTTCTTCTGGACACGGCGCGTATTGTTAGGAAATTCCTTTCTCTGGAGAGTCTGGAGCCCTGACCGCCCCGGACTTGGATCTTGTTTATAAAAAAGTTTGTCTTGTTTTTATATACTTAGTGATTCTTTTATGTTTTTTTTTCCATTGACTACCTGTCGCGCAACGGAACAATGACAGTTTACTCTTCATAGTAGGGGTCGTATATTGAAATGCGTTAGGTTGTGAATTAGATTGAGACCTAACATTTCAGTTATGAGATTTCTAATATCCTCCAGATTTCAAGTCCGGTTTCAAGTCAAGGCTGGTTTTACAGCGCCGCTTTCGCCAGCGCGGTTGGTAAGCGTCGCGGGCCACGAGCTTTGAGTGTCTTGGATCGTTACATTAAAACCAACCCGCGCGGATGTCCGGCGCTGTTTTACTATGTACACGGGCCGAGCTTACCAGTTACCACCCGCGCAGACGGTAAGCGTCACTGTAAACTCATCCTAAAGGTTTATAGAAGCAGTGGTACTGGAACCGAAAAGGCAGTCACCATAAACTCTTTTGGGCATCAACCTTACAAAGACTAACAGAAGGAAATTTTCTTAAATAAACTTTAAAAATTATCTCTTTTACGTTGTCATCAAACACGGAAATGAATCGCTGAGCAAAATTACGATTACCAGGAAAAGCCATAAAGTACCCTTGATGAGTCTAATCAGATGAATTATTTAATTTTAGCCCCGGCGCATGATTGACAAGGAATTTGACTAATGATTTTTCATGTAATTTAGTGTGGAAGCTAGTACCAAATGTAATATTATTATTATGTAAGTTTATTGAATAAAGTATTTATTGAATAAAGTATAAACCTAACTGCATGCTCGACTGCTGGCTCAAGGACCTGGTTTCGATCCCCAGAACGGGAGAGTGTTGGGTTTTTCCGCGTGGAAATTGTCAGTAGCAGCCCGGAGGATTGCGGACACTATCCATCAGCTAAGTTTGCGTTCTTAATGAAGAAAGTGAACTCACCCAATTGTGTTTCTTGTAATGTGATCGAAGATGTACAACACTTGCTGATGGATTGTGTTAGGAATCAAAATCAAAGGGAAATCTTAATCAATGAGTTTAAATTAAATTTATTAGAGGTGGGGTTAGTACAAACTATTTTAGCGCAGCCGAATTCTGACTTAGCGAAAAGGTTGGCTCAGTTGGTTCATTTCGTTGACTAGGATTTTTACAAACTTTTATTTATTTTTATTTAATAAGATACCTGATGTCGGTAGTTAGCATAAGGCATGATGGGGTTGGCGTATCCACATGGATAAATACCCCAATTTAAATAAAAAGATTAAAAAAAAAAAAAAAAAAAGCCCGGAGGATTTGTGTCCGGTTGATGGCAATAGGCTCGCCCCCTTTTACTTGGGACTTAAACATAACTGCGAAATGAGAGTGTACTTAATACACCTCTGACCAACCCTTCATAATACAAGCTTGATGTTATGGTATGTTTTTTCATGCAACGATTAAACGTATTCGGTATATACCTACCGTATTATGAAGGTAATACAAGAGGTAAACATGGGGAAGTTGTTTATTAAAATACTTTTACTTGTTTGTTGCTGGGATTTTTCAATTTTATTTCGTTTTTAGGGTTACGTATCCAAAGGGTAAAACGGGACCCTATTATTAAGACTCCGCTGTCCGTCCGTCTGTCCGTTTGTCACCAGGCTGTATTTCATGAACCGTGATAGTCACACAGTTGAAATTTGTACAGATGATGTAGGTATTTCTGTTGCCGCTATAACAACAAATACTAAAAAACAGAACAAAAGAAATATTTAAGGGGGCTCCCATACAACAAACGTGATTTTTTTGCCGTTTTTATAGATAATGGTACGGAATCCTTCGTGCACGAGTCCGACTTGCACTTGGCCGGGGTTTAAACAAAACGAACTGACGATTTACTTGATGTTTAATTAAAGAGTTTTAATGACATTGTAGTTGACAAGTATATGCCCGACCTAGTTTTCGAGTATGGTCATGTTACATTGTACTGGGATCGATCTATCATCACCGACAGGACTATTGTTGCCCATAATCCTAACATACTGGTGATAGATCGATCAGAGCGTCTCACAATGATTGTTGATATCACTGTTCCGCATGACGAGAACCTTGTGAAAGCCGAGAAAGATAAGGAAATTAAATATCAAGATTTACACGAGGTGGTCGGCATGTGGGATGTGGATTCAGCAGTCATTGTCTAGATTGTCGTTACGGCGAGTGGCCTAGTAGCCAAGAGCCTTGAACAACACCTCACGAGGCTCTCATTGAGCGGCTGGATCAAGGGCTTGACATAGAAAGCAGTACTCCTTGACACGGCACGCATAGTGCGCATAGCTCTGTCTCTGGAGCCCTGAGCCGCGGCGGCATGGACCCTGTTCCCGATACCGGTGGGTTACAATTTTTTTATTGTTTTTCTTAAGATTTGTATTGAAAAATATAATTTCATGTACGATAAATAAACAAGAATGTTGATGTTTTACGAGTATATCCGCACCGCTATCATTTATTTAATTTTGTTGGTATAAATAATATTTATTTATTGGCATTCGTGATTGTTAGAGGCTCAATACAGATTCCTACCTACTTTGTATGATTCCCAAAGGCCCAAGGAATTTTGTGAATTGTTCCAATTGTACTAGGATTCTATGAGATTTACCTATTACACAGATTGACGTGACGTCGAGGGACGGGTCGTGTTTGATAACAAACAAGCAAATCAACCAACTCAAATGTTGGCAGATTTGTGGAAATCAGTGACGTGAACTGATTTGACATGTTGTTATTTATGTTATCCTAGTACATTTTGTTTGATATAATAATATATTTTCTGTTATATTAGAATTTCCAATAAGCCACCTTTTCTGTAGAAAGAGCTTTTTGAGGTCTGACCATGGTTTACAAGGTTAGGCGGAAAGGGTGTTGTTAAAGTACCCTTAATAACGAATAACTTTTGTTCTACCAGTTTCCCCAAAATTCAAAAGTTTAAGACAAATTGCTGTTTAAAGATTTCATAAAAATACGCTAACATCTATCCTCACCAGCTATCACCAGCTGTGTTTACATTTTAGGTCATATTTGGGGGGTCACGGATTAGAAGATCTATGTCTGAATTCGAAACTAAAGCAAAGGAAAGGGGGTACTTATCTGAAAGGGTGTTGAAGTTCCCATAACAATGAATAACTTTTGTTCTACCACTTTCCCCAAAAGTCAATAGTTTAAGAAAAATAGCTGTACAAAGATTTCATAAAAAATACGCTAGGTACAACTTCCGAGGCGTAAGCTGAGCTTTGCATTTGTGTGAGTGCACATAGAATAGATTGCCAAAAAGCAGTATAAACCGGTTTAAACCAACCAAAGGACGCGTCTGCATTCATTCTCACACAAATGCAAAGCTCAGCTTAGGCCTCGCGGACGGTACAATCTATCTATCCTTAGCTATGATCAGCTGTGTTTACATAATTTTAGGTGTTTGGTGTCACAGATTAGAAGTTCCATTTTCTTCATTCGTAACTAAAGCAGAGTGAAGAATTTTTGAATAAAACTAAAATAAAATCTATTTGGCATTTTTTAAAATAAAAATAACTGTATTTTTATCGCGCCTATCTGTATCATCCAACTGCTGGCAAAGAGTTAATCTCCATAATTTCCAAACGAAAAAAAGAGAAAGAAGAGAGTGTGAACTATGCCTTATGACTTAGCGAGCACATAACCGAGATGTCTTGATCCATTTGTGCAATTAGGCTAATGTGGCACAATACATTACAATGTCAAATAATTAATTCAATCCCATTTAATACCGTAAACCGGGGCTACATTGACATGTTTGAGAAGGTTTTTCTAGATTACACGACAAAATACAATCGTGATTCAAGGTTATTCTACCTCATCAGAACAATTGAAGTCTTGGCTTTGAGATGCGTGTGAAAACACAAGTCCCAGACTCTTCATTGATTTTGTATATTTTTTTAAAAAACGTTGTCAGTTACCCGGAATGTGGGGCTACTTTTACACACCATTAGATTTGCTTGAAAGTCAATGTTAATTGTATAGCAGTTTACTTTGAGACCTTTAAAACAAAAAATATATAAATTTCGCATCTCTTGTCTTCCCTTGTTTCAATGCCGTCAGAGGCAAGTCGTCTTCGTATGAAGAAGAGTAGAAGTGTTTAGGTTTGCGTTTCAACCTTTTATTTGGACGTGATTCTGGTGTTTTCGCCAACCCAGATGTTGAAGGATGATTAGAGTCAAGATCTTGGATATAGCTAATACGCGACTTTTGAAAAAAATGCGCCAAACGGCTAGAATAGCCTAATGTTAAAGTATCCCCAAATGCTGTCAATGGTACCCACAAAGTCAAAGAAGCCCCAGTTTACCGGTATGTTTCAATTATTAATTGAAATATTTCATACAATCAGTGTCAGTGGTAAACTAGCGACGTTATGGTAAACATTCAAACTCAGATAGTTTTGTCTATCTGCTGGTAATTTCCCAAGAGACGATCACAATAACTAGTAAATAATTGGGTCTATTGTTGAATCACATAATAACAGAGTTTGTTTACAATTTTGTTGTAAAACTAGCTGTGCCCGTGACTCCGTCCGCGGTGGAAGTCGGAAACCAATACTGTATCGCAATAACTAAACAAATGTCTTCTTGATAACTTAAAATTCTAATATCTTTTGATTGAGAAAACCGATTACGATGAAACAAAAACTAAATGTTACTTCGAGATATGCACAATATTTGCTTATAAAACTCAACTGCATTGAGTCAGTATTTTCACGTGACGTGATGCATAAACCGATAAACACATTCCAGAAATGATCGAAATGGATTCTATTTGTTATCCTTTACAATTCGCTGTTTTTATGTTTGAAATATTTCTTATGTACAAACACGCCAAATCTTATTAAGTATAAACCACACACTATAGATTTAACACAGAATAAATTTTAATAGTCAATTTTGTATTTTACTAGGGTAGCATATGAATTACAGTATCTATTTTGGAGAACCTAAGGAAACTCCGAAGAGGTTATTTATTGTTTGTCCAATTCAAAACATAAAACAATAAATATTTCTTGAATAGCATTGAATATTTAAGGTAACAATTTAATATTCAATTTTGTATTTTACTGGTGTAGGTAGAATAGTAAAATACAGGTGATTTATTGTAGAACTAAATTATTTACCCAAGGAAGCTCGAAGGAGGTTATTGCTTTTCTGATTCAAAACTTAACAAATATTTTTCTTAACTGAGATTAAAATGTTATAAACTAAATAGAAGGAATTATAAACACAAGTAAAGGATTTTTAATATTATTAGGCAGAGTTTAAGTTAATGCCTAGAGTTAAAAAAAGTCTAAAAGAGTTATTCTCAGGGGACACCCGGGTTTGAACCGGGGACCTCTCGATCTGCAGTCGAATGCTCTACCACTGAGCTATATCCCCGCCTATCTACAACAACCAAACCTATCGCCTAGAATTAAATAAAAAAAACTTTGTATATTTTCCACTGGATTATAGCGTTTAAACCTTTTTGTTTTTCTTCTACCAAGTACTAGGTCAGCATAGAAGGTTAGAGGCACGTATAGCAATACAATTGAAAATCGTATTGTACTGGGTGCATAGAAGTAATACATAATGTACTACGTAACTGAGTGAAATACCATAAACTTGAAAATTCTCGACGCGGCGACGTATGTTATCGAGGTCTAGTCATGTTTCTATGCACTATGGTGGGAGATAAGACGGACTCAATGCCGCAAATATGAAGTTAAACGTTGCATAAATAAACAATTTCAATTATTTTTTTATATAATAAGCTCAATTTGACACGTTTGCTGCAGTGGCTAAGCGATTGGCTTCTGCGCTACGGGTCGTGGGTTCGATTCCCACAGGGAACAAAAATTTGTATGGCCTACAGATGGTTGTTTCGGGTCTGGGCGTTTGTTTGTGAGATTTGTGTCTGTAAACGCACCCACGATACAAGAGAAATCTTAGTGTGGGGCAACGTTATTTAAGAAAAAAAAAAAACATAATAATTTTTTTTCCAATGCATTTGCAGATTAGAGTACGAACTCTATAAATAGCAGACGCTTCCAACAAATAACAACGTAATCAGGGATTATTAATTATTTGCAACGCTATTTTGGCTGTATTATTGTATTAATTCGTGTACATCCTGTATACAGAGTGAAAGTTTGAAATAGTATTACAGCGCCAAATCCAAAACTATTAGGATTTGAGAAAAGCCGTCGAAGGAGCCATGAACTATCGAGTTCAATGACAAAAAAACTGATTTTTTAGATTTTTGAGAAAACAGTGTGTTTAATCTTTTTACCACAGTATGAGCTACTTTCGTATAGCTCGTGCTGACACGAGAAAAGAAGAAGAAGATCGCGCCTATCTATAACATCCAACTGCTAAGCAAAGAGTTAATATCATTGTAGTAGAAAAAACACATTGACCAAAGGTCTAGTACAAAATTCACGAAAAAACTGTCCTGAGTTTACATACACCATCAGAGCGCGCCAAGGCACACCGCCATTTAATCTTAGAAATGCCAGCAATCTACTTTAAATCCTATGTCGTCATCACAATGCCTAATTTAGCTTTTCACCATGCGAAGATTAGACTACAGCTATTGACGTGAATTAGTCTACTTTTTCGCGTTTAGTCTTCATTCGGTTCAGACATTTTTCTGAACCGAGGTTCATGTGTTTCTACGTCAATGGTTTATCCCTATAATTTCCAGACGAAAAGAAGAGGAAGAAGAGACAGTGTGAACTATGCCTTATGACTTAGCGAGCACACAACCGAGATGTCTTGATCCATTTGTTTGTGTTCCATTCGTGCAATTAGGCTAATGCGGCACAATGCATTACTAGGTCAAATAATTAATTCAATCCCATTTAATATGTTTCAATTATTAATTAAAATATTTCAAACAATCAGTGACAGTGGTGAACTAGTAACGTTATGGTAAACATTCAAACTATCTGTTTTCTGTACGTAATTTCCCAAGAGACGAACACAATAACTAGTAAATAATTGGGTCTATTGTTCAATTAAATAATATCAGTCTGTTTACAATTTGATTGTAAAACTAGCTGTGCCCGCGACTCTTTCCACGTGGAAGTCGGAAACTAATATTGTGTCGCAATAACTAAACAAATGGCTTCTTGATAACTTTAAATTATAATATCTTTTGATTGAGAAAACCAATTACGATGAAACAGAAACTAAAGGGAGTGCCTTCGCTGCCGGCGTCGGTTGCCATTACGAGTGCCGGCGCCGGTTGCCAAACAGGCTGCCGGCGCCGCGCCGACTACATACACTGTTTTTATACACAATCAAGGCCTCTTCAAACTCTTCATTTTCACAATAAAAACAAATGAAAATCTCAAGGGGATGTTTGTAAGGTTGTTTGGGTTTCCAAAGCAGAGTCAACCGGGGCTCCTATTTCTGTCTGCAGGGTTTAAATGAACTTAACACGAAGGGGATGACGGGGGCTTCGTTCGCTCGCTACGCTCACTCACTCTAGCCCCCGTCTCCCCTTCGAACCTAAACTATCCGTGTCGGGTGCCCCAAATTACGGAGCTCGCTTCGCTCGCTCTTGAAATAATTAGTCAGTTGGAAGACAAGTTACAGTGTTTGGTCCAAAATCTAACCTACCTTTCAACTAACTTATCTACCAAACAACTTATTACCCCCACCGGTGTCCATTTGGGTGCCGGCGCCGGCAGCGGAGGCACTCCCAAAACTAAATGTTACTCCGAGATATGCACAATATTTGTCTATAAAAGTCAACTGCATTGGGTCAGTATTTATTTTCCACGTGATGCGTGTACAAATAAACAAACACATAAATAGACACATATTCCACAAATGATAGAAATGGATTCTATTGGTTATTCTTTAGGTACAATTCGCTGTTTTTTGTTTGAAATATTTCATAAGTACAAACTAGAGATGGGCCGAACATGGATTTAACCGAATACGAACATTCGGCCGAATATTCGGTAAAACTTTTACCGAACCGAATATTCGGCCGAATATTCGGCATAATTGATTCCCTAAAGTAAACAATACAAGTCTGAATGCGTTTACGAAAAGCGCGCGGATGGGCGTTTTAAGAAAAATTACCTTCATGTAACTTAAATAAAAAAATAATAAAAATGTGAATTCTTAAGGTTATGTTCCTGTATTATTATATTCGATTTGGTCTCTTATAAAGATCTCATATTTGTCTTAGTATGTCACTAATATTTATAATAGAGTAACTCTGTTTGTGTAGGGGAAATTGATTGATCTCTCAAATAAATACCTATAAAAAATGCAATTACTTAATTCTTTCTCTTAAAAAAAACTATATTGGTTTAATACTTGTAACGTAACTTTATAAGATAATAACTGTTTATTTTCAATAAATAATTTTTGCCACTTTAAGTAGAAACTAGAAATATGATTACCATATCTGCTGAAATGTTGTAATTTGATCATGCAATTCTTTCTTACATTATAGACTTGATTAAAATAACATATATTATTTTATTATAAAGAGTTCACTGTAGCTTAATCCCAAAATAGCTACATACTTATAATTGGTATTTAATAACCATCTTTTTATCTGCTGTTATTGGAAATAAAACTATAGTGCCGACAAAAACATGTAAATTACTCACCTCATAAACATAACCCATTTAACACTCAACTCATACTCAATCATACACGGCTCAACACAGTAAAATACTTTGAGTACCACTTCGCCGAACGTTCGGTGATTTTGCCGAATATTCGGCCGAATACGAATATTCGGTAAACCTGCCGAATATGCCGAATAACGAATATAAAACGAATATTCGGCCCATCCCTAGTACAAACACGCCAAATCTACAGATTTATTAGTATGTTAGATTTAACAAAGAATACATTTTAATAGTAAATTTTGTATTTTACTAGGGTAGCATAAATTACGGGATCTATTTTGGAGAACCTAAGGAAACTCCGAAGAGGGAAATTGTTTGTCTGATTTAAAACATAAAACAATAAATATTTCTTGAATATCATTGAATTTGATTTAAGGAAACAATTTAATATTCAATTCTGTATTTTACTGGTCTAGGTAGAAATACAGGTGATTTATTGTAGAACTAAATTATTTACCCCAGGAAGCTTGAAGGAGGTTATTGGTTTTTTGATTCAAAACTTAACAAATATATTCCTTATCTGAGATTAAAATGTTATAAACTTATGGGAGAAACTATAAATCCAAGTATTGTATCTATAATATTATGCAGAGTTTAAGTGGATGTCTAGAGCTAAAAACGTCTTAGGTAAAAAAGAGTTGTTCTCAGGGGACACCCGGGTTTGAACCGGGGACCTCTCGATCTGCAGTCGAATGCTCTACCACTGAGCTATATCCCCACGTATCTACAAAAACCAAACCTTTATCGACTACAAAAATCTGTTTGGGCTTTTAAGTATTAACTGGTTGCGTAAAACGTTTTTGTTTTTCTTCTACTATGTACTAGGTCAACATAGAAAGTTAGTGGTAGGTGTAGCAGTACAATTGCAAATTGTATTGGGTGAAATACCATTATTACCTGAAAAATCTCTTGGTCGCCTCTTGTAGTAACGACGCGGCGACATAAATTATTAACGAAAGGTCCAGTCATCTTCAAAGAATCAAATAGATAACACAACATATATAATATTTATTTATAGGTACTTCTATGCACTATGGTTGTGCTATGGTGTTACATAAGGCGGACTTAGTGCCGCAAATATCAATCAAGCAATCTCAATTGTTTTTATTAGGCTCACTTTTTCAATTCCAGTGTTCGTAGTCTATACAAAATAACAGACGCTTCCAATAACAACGTAATTAGGGATCATTAATTATTTGCAACGCTATTTCGGCTGTATCATTGTATTAGTAGAACCAACAGTAGGTATGATTATTTCATCTACGCTAACCAAATATTTGTAAGTGGATGGATCACAGAATACCAATTTAGATTTTGTGGTCGTTTGTCGTCATCCGTTTACAGCATACACGGCGTACAGTTTGCAATTTGTATTATGCAATAGATGTGAATGTACCAGGAGAGCAGAGCCGGTGCGGAGGTCGTGGCGCTTCAATAATTCAGTGAACCTGAGCCTGCTGCCTGATTCTGTACACGAACCCGACATTTGCTGTAGTTTATGTTGCCCTGACCGGTAAAGTCAAACATGTTAATGAGCTGGTTTGTCGTATACTCTTGGGCATTTTGAGACAAGTTAAAATTGCTACTAATTATGTCATGAATGTATAGTGCGGCCTTCGAATGTGTATAAGGTTTTGATTAAGCGAGCAAATTAACATACCTTACATTGTGTAATGTCTGAGTAAATTGCTTACAAATAAATCACTGCATTTCATAATACAAAGTTTGTAAAGATTCTTTAGATTATTTATGTTTTATTTTCGAAAAAAGGTTATCAAAATATATGTGTGTGTGATTAGAACTGACACATTTGTTTTTAATTTTAAACCCAAGTAACATTTAGATAAACCATAACAAAATGAAAATTTTAGATACGCATATCCCGTTGTTTAGAATAAGGACGCTCACGTTGTCCAAAATCCGACTATAAATCAAATTATGACCCGACAAAGAATTTTTACAACTTCGTTATTCCGAACGAGTAGCATTAATAATGTATGAAATCCTTCTGAACGAAATATTACTCTTCCATGCAAATTACATCAACGCGTGATCGTTTGCAATCGAATACGTTTCAATTTATGTATGCCTAGTACATCAACCAGTCAAATATGAATATATAAATTCTGCCAGAATCGAATTAAATAATTATGATTTGACGTACAAACAATATGTAATTATTTGTTTCGTTTAATTTGATTCACTTTTTAATTAAGGAACATAGGTAATCTTCTTGACAGTATTTTTTCAACAAAGGTTTTAAACAAGAAACGCTTATCGAAGAAACAAAGTAACATCTTGCATAGATAAAAGGTTTTTTTTTAAATTTGGTGATATTTTAACTTAGAATAATAAGAACTTTATCGTTTTAAAATTGGAATTTAAAATTGTGTGGCATGACATTCAAATAAGTTTTTTTACTTTTGTAGTATAAAAGTGAATAACGTTGTTTTACATAGCGAAAAAAAGTGTTTGCAATTTTAGTACCTATTTGAATATACCTACCACGGTAACGTAGCGAATCAAATCACAGCCTATAAATGAACGAATGATTGAGTCATCATTGTTAGAAGGCGATAATATTACAGTTATCAGTGGGAGTACAATATGGCTTTATCAATTTGCATTTGTGGAATGTATATTAATTAGTATGACATCATTTACTTGTGTGACAAGATAACAAAGTGGAATCCTTCGTTTGAAGTGAGCAGACACGTGGGGATATAGCTCAGTGGTAGAGCATTCGACTGCAGATCGAGAGGTCCCCGGTTCAAACCCGGGTGTCCCCTGAGAACAACTCTTTTCGATTTTTTTAACAAAATTTTCGCCAAAGAGGTTGTTTTTGAATTTTTGCAGTTCTTAGAAAATAAAATGTGTATGTACCTGATCAGTAAGTGCAGGGTCAGCTCCATGTGCCAGGAGTAGTTCCACGATGTCATTGGCATCGGCTGCGCATGCCGCATGCAATGCTGACGATCCAACCTGTTTAAATATATGGTTTTTTTTATAAGGGACCATCATAATAACTATTTATTTAAACACCACTATATCATTAAGAGAACAGATTAAATGAGAATAAAAAAATAAAAAGTACCTATCATTTTCTTTTTAAAATTCGAGCATTTATTATAATTATGTGCTTCCAAAGCTCAGGAATCCCGGATACATTTTCGTATTTTTAGTGTTCTGTACCAAAATTGGGAAAACGGAACACTTTTGGAATCAGGGGGGTTACCATGATCTGTTCGAGCAGGAATGTTTTAATATTATTACGAGAGTGGGTAAGAGATGGCGCTAGAGAGCTGTCTAGCGCTGTCACTTTCCCACTCTCGTAATAATTTTAAAACATTCCTGCTCTAACAGATCATGGTAACCCCCCAGGTCTGTCCCTCCTTTCGTCTGTCACGGGCAACGGCCATTTTTTTCAGGGAATTTTTGCCGTACAAAGTTGTCATTTGGCAATGGAAAGCAGTGGCCCAACATGAACATGAATAACAAAAAGTTGAATTTTGATGTCGGGGTTAAATTAGTGAAAGGGGAGAAACTTTTTGTTATGATTTTTCAAATGAAAGCTTGTTAGAGTATACGTAATATGTTTTTTTTGTAAACTTCGATAAAACGCTTCCAAAATGCTATTTAACTTATATCTTAAGAATCACGCAGAAAATTCTGAAAAAAAACATGGGTAGATTGAAGGAAAATTATCAGGGTTGCGTTACCTTAAATTGTTTTTTTTTTAAATGTGTGTAGTAATTACTAATAGTACGGAACACTCATTGCCCGAGTACCGGCACAAACTTGGTCGGTACAAAATGTTTCATCTTTTATTGCACATTGCTCTCTTACAAACCTGATGAAGAAAAAACATTTCCTCTTATTAGTTGTTTCAATAAAAAAAAAACATCGACTCACATTGTTTTGCATATGAACATTCGCGCCAAATGCAAGCAGATGTTCTACAATGCCGCGGCAACCTTGGGCACACGCCATTTGCAGCGCAGTAACACCGTTCTGAAAATAAATTGCCAATAAGAACTGCACTTTAACAATACAGAAATAAGGGCCGATTTGAAAGGAAGGTGGTCCGCTAAGCGCAACCCGCAAAACAATGTAATTTCAGTTATTTGTGTCTCCCAAAGAACAGGTAATGAGCTCAGCATGTTTTATTCATGAACTTTATTTATGTCTTCTGTATAATTGAGAGCTCTGTGCGAACGAAAAATTCGTGTGATTTGGGTATTTTCATTTGTTTTTGAACAACCTTTAATCTATACATATAATAAATCTGTAGACATGGCGTGTCTGTACATAGCAAATATTTTGAAAAAACCTGGTTGGGATGTTAAACTATAACCAATAGAACCCATTTTTAACATTTTTGGAATTTTTGTCTGTTTGTCTGTTTATCTGTTTGTCTGTTTGTCTGTTTATCTGTTTATCTGTTTATCTGTTTATCTGTTTGTTTGTTCAAGCATCACGTAAAAACAACTGATCCAATGTTGTTGATTTTTATAAATAAATATTGTGCTTATCTCCAAGTAACATATGTTTTTTGTTTCATCGCAATCGGTTCACGCAATCAAAAGTTATGCGAATTTTAAGTTTTCTAGAAGAACTTAGCATGTATTTGTATACACAAATATAATAAGGTAAGTATACACTTACCATTTCTTTTCAATAGATGGCGTTACGTGTATCAAATCACGTTGTGAGGAAATATAATCAACGAATATTTACTATTCTCAGTCTACGAAAGGTCTATTGAAATGCTATCCGAAGAAAGTACTAACTAAGCTTTTATTAAAAAAACGAAGATAATGTTATTTAAAATTTATTAGGTACCTATCTATCTGAATGGCAGTGGAAGAGAAATACATTCAATTTCATAAGCAAGTGTAGGTATTTAAAATTTTTAATTGTGCAAGGCAATACGATAGATTAATTTGAAATACTCATATATTTTATTATGAATACTTAAATATGTATTTATAAATCTATTTACTATTAATAAAATTCAAAGTGCACTTTGTTTGTAATTAAATATTTTTCCAAAATTTCGATTCGGTGGTACTATATCGATACAGAAACCATAACATTTTTTTTTTTGAATTATTGTTTCTGTGTCTTTCCGTCCGGACATCACGTAAAATCCCGTGGATGGATTTTGATGGGACGCTGTGTTGCGTAAAGAGCGGCAATTTTGTTACTACATATATCATCACGCTATTGTTCATAGGGGCCGAGCAGTGGAACATTATTTCCACATACTACGAAGTATAAGCTTAATATTCGGATCGTAAAATCGCGTGAATCGATTTTGGTGGGCCTGCGCTTATGCTGGTATATAAACTATCACGCTATTGCTCATAGATGCCGAGCAACGGAACATTATTTCCATATACTGCGTAGTATAAGCTGTGACAAAGCTATACCATCTGCAAAGGAACCTGTTCATAATATCTTTATGGTCAATAATCAGGATCAAAACTTTCCAACAAACACACTGTCTTAAATTGAACGAAATGGAAAAAATAAGAACTACAACAATTAATAAGTGCTTGAATTTAAATGTACATAAGTTAGTCAATTTTCGTTTTATGGTCTTCCATCAATTTTAGACACAATGTTTATTGGAGCGATTTGATCCGTATTATTGATCCTATCGATTGGTGAAATAAAAATACAGATGATATTTTTTCGCATTTGGGTTGGTTCGATTTCCAGATCAAACTTTTTGAAATCTTTGAAAGCAGTACCTATTTCTAACTTATAAAAATAAAATGAAGTCTTCTATAGGTGAATGTTTTATATATTTAAAGTACTTTCCTATTCCACACCTCGAATGAAATCATTTTATAGACTGCACTGCGTAAAATATTTTGATTTAGTTCGCCGATTGTGATTAGATGGCGTTGTAGCCATAATTGTATCGCCATAAGGTTTCGTTACATTATCACAATAAATATCAATATTCAATTATAATCCATTTTAGCAAGGAAATGTATGGAAATAAGCAACGCGTTTTTAGTTATGGTTATATGAACCTTTACGGTCAATCAAGAAGAGCTGAAACTCTACCTAAAGAAATGGTTTAAAAGATATAAGTGCCTTGGGGGGACACCTTTGTCTATTATTATTATAAATGGAATACATGTACACTATTTAGTTGCTGCGACACAATGTTGTATTCCGAGTTCCACGCGGACGGAGTCGCGGGCACAGCTAGTAAATAAATAAACGTAAACCTATGTTAATTTATTTATAAGGAAAAGAAAATTTTAAAATTGTAAAGTACCAGGCTATCAGAAACCATAGGTGGTTGAATACTTTATCCTTAATTGTTGACTTGCATGAAGGTAATGCTTCATTCTTTTCTTTATTTTAATCCATTACTTTGAATAGAATATCCTGGATTGGAATAGGCGTGTAGGTACCTAACTAAGCCTACTTTTATACTACACCGTAGTTGAAATCAGCAGGGCCTGTTTGAGAAATAATTAGGCTCCTAATTAAGACTTATGGACACATACTCGTACAGCTGTGTAGTAAGTATGTACAATCATACCTAAGGCATTGTGACTTCCATTAAATTGAAAGGTAGCGTTAATTAGGTAACCATGTTATGTCGAACAAAATGCCTCATGTGTTTTTTTGCCGACAACAACACGCAAAAACGTAGGATCGAAGTACTAAGGCAGCATAAACTCACGTTGTCCACAGCGTCCACGTGACATTCGGTATCAAGGAGCACTTGCACGAGTTCTGTGTGTCGATGCACCGCCGCGAGGTGCAGGGGGGTGCGTCCGGAGTTATCTCGAGCCTCTTTTGAAGCGCCTTTGGATATTAGGAATGCAGCAGTCGAGGAGTGACCTCCTTCACAAGCGACGTGCAGCGCCGTGCGACCTACCTGTGCGGAGAAAAGGAACTTTTTGAATATACTGAAATGACGCGATATGTCAGTTCCAATAAGGATAATCCTCAAATAATTACGGGCACACAGTTAGCTTATGCAACCGTAATATAACATGAATTGCTCGTAGATTTATAGGTTTCCAGCGAGCGATAGTTTGATTTGCAATTAAAAGCACTGGAATTAACGGATTAAGTAGAAATCTGACCCGATGTTCTCTGAACCAAATATTTTAGTAACCTATTTGGGTTTAACATTTAAATGAAATATGACAGCTGTTTTGCCACAAGAGAAATTTCAAAAGATACATCCAGTGGATGGCTTAGAGGTTTTTTAAATTAATCAAAAATAAATTGCTAATCGTTTAATTAAAGTGCGTCCAACACAGTTCGTTTGGCTTTTTAGCTAGTTGCAAAATCTAAACGTGGTTATTTTGCTAGTTAATCTGTAGTAGGATTATACAACACTATTGAGGTTTTTTTTTCGTACACATATCTACCTCTCAAGCTATACATTTCCAGTATAGGCTGATCTCGCATTGTTTAAGCTTTCCGTACAATGAGAGGCCAGCTTATACTGGATTTGTATAGTTTGATTTGAAGCCGTGTGTACTTTGGATGCCCACAAAATGTTTGAAAAAACTAGGTTGATGATGGATAGAAACACTAGGAAGCGGTGAAGGGTGGGCGCTTTGGGGGCAGTCTTATGTAAACATGACGTTATATATAGCTTATAAAATTCTCTATAACTTTGAATTTAGACACTTTTCCATATTCCCAACCGTTTTTGAACTACACGCTCCAAAAATGTAGAAATTAAAGTTATTCAGCGTGATGACCATTAATTACTTCATGCGAAAATTATCTTAAAATGTATTGTAACATAAGCTGGGAGTACTTCCACGTGGTGAAGGTGGTAACAGTAAGAAATCGCGTTTTTATAACAGCGGATAACTGAGCTAAGGCGGGAAAAACAATCAGTCATGATATTGATAAAGTTTGCTTTTCGCTCAATATCTCTAATGCTCATAGTAGGAAACGCGACCTTACTGGCTAAAACTCCCATTAATATCGTATACATGCCTCCACCAAGCCATGTTGCGGGTTTGCTATAATTGCC
This sequence comes from Amphipyra tragopoginis, assembly GCA_905220435.1. Taxonomy (NCBI): domain Eukaryota; kingdom Metazoa; phylum Arthropoda; class Insecta; order Lepidoptera; family Noctuidae; genus Amphipyra; species Amphipyra tragopoginis. The sequence goes on along the minus strand of HG992003.1, from coordinate 3,706,740 downwards.
ACGCTTGGCAGGCGGGTTGGCGATCGCAGTATTGTTGTTAAAGTACTCAGAGAACGCTGCTGGGCTGCTGCCCATCCTCTAGTGAATCCCTTAGTCGCCTTTTACGACACCCACGGGAAGAGATGGGGTAGTGCTATTCTTTACGTCCGGCACCACACTTTCCCCCTTATTACAAAAGATGGTTTAAACCAAGACTAAGGTAAACCCAGGTTTAAAATATACTCATCACTTTCTTATGTCATATAACAAAAAGAGACGGGGTTATTTTAAAACCTAGGTTTTTCTTAAACCATCTTTTGTATTATGGGGGGTTATGTTTAAGTCCCATGTAACAGGGAGCCAGCCTATTGCCATTAACCGGGCACAAATCCAGAATCCGGGCTGCTACTGAGAAATTCCGTATAGAAAAACTCAATAACACTGTCCGACCTGGGGACCAAACCCTGGGCCTCACGGTCAGCAGACCACTAGACTAACGAGGGAGTTATAAAGTCGTTATAAAACAGTTAAATAAATATCAGCCTGTAACTGTTCTACTGCAGGTAGGGTTATCATTTCAAAATTTGAAAAGTCCTGGCAAAAAGTAGGAAGTTAAAAAAAAGTCCGGACATTCAAGAAAAAGTATGGGGTAGAAAACTGGGGAACTAATAGCGCCACCATCGCTGGTGCCACTGCAATTTCATTGGTTAAAGTTTGTTTGACATTATTGCTAATGACAATTTAACTCATTCTGATTGGTTGTCATTTACTTAGCCACCCCATTTATTGTTTTAAGTTGAAATGAGACTGATTAATTAGTTGTATGTAGTTTGAAAAGATTGGACACTGATTTAATACTTATGTTTTCTTTTTAAGTAATTCAATGCGATAATGAAACATTCCTTAAAAATTCCATCTAATTCAAAAATCCGGACAAATTAAAAAGCCGGGCAAAGTCCTGATGGAAGGCTGAAAGTCCGGACATGTCCGGATAAATCCGGACGGATGGTAACCCTAACTGCAGGGCAAAGGCCTCAACTCATTAAGTCCAGGGGCTAATGACGTCACGTTTAGTGAAACATTATCTACGTTTCATATTCGTAACCATATCTGCAAATGGGCTGCACATCCTAATTGCCTTCAAACTGCATTTAATCCTAATTAATTGCTTTCAAACTGCATTTAGCAGATGAATTTGATAGTTTTCAGTTGCTACTGGATATGCGGTCTACTTGTTTGCAGTTATGTTCCACGCAATGAATATTATTGTAAGTATTGTCAAAATTAAAGCTATTGATATACTAATATGCAAATACAATATCTAGCTTTAATTCCGCTGAACAAGATCGCTAGTTTGGATGCAGAATGCAGCAGGGTTCCGTACCATTATTTGTAAAAACGGAAAAAAATCACGTTTGTTGTATGGGAGTCCCCTTAAATATCTATTTTATTCTGTTTCTTAGTATTTGTTGTTATAGCGGCACAAGAAATACATCATCTGTGAAAATTTCAACTGTCTAACTATCACGGTTCATGAGATACAGCCTGGTGACAGACGGACGGACGGACAGTGGCAAAAAAATCACGTTTGTTGTATTGGAGCCCCCTTAAATATTTATTTTATTCTTTTTTTTTAGTATTTGTTGTTATAGCGGCAACAGAAATACATCATCTGTGAACATTTCAACTGCCTAACTATCACGATTCATGAGATATATATAGCCTGGTGACAGACGGACGGACAGCAGAGTCTTAGTAATAGGGTTCCGTACCCAAAGGGTAAAACGGATCGGCTAAAAAAGATCGTATCAATTCGTCTTGGATCAAATTTAGCAATAAACATCCGTTGCCCCTATTTTACCACCTGGAGAGAAAAAGATCCTGTTTCGTAATTTAATCAATTGAAGAAATCGTGTAGCTGACATACACGGATTGACATTATCGAGTTACAGCCTTACAAATAAGATTAAATCGCTTTACGTAAAAGAAAATAACTTTGTTTTGTTTGGTAATATAAGATAGGATCTAAACCAATCTAAACAAACATGGATGGTTAGAAACTATACACGTTGAACAACCGAGTTTCAAACGACTTCTGGGGCCTAATTCTCCTAAAATAAATCTTGATAAATCATAACCGAACCAAGGCCGAACCGTTCATTTAGACGGTTTTCAATTTCAAAAGCTATTAAATTGTTTGACACAAAAAACAAAATCAATCATTTTTAAAGTTTTCGAAAACAAAAACTGACTGACGGTTGTGGTTCGATTGCGTTTGGCAACAATTTATTTTAGGAGAATTGGGCCCCTGTAAATTTTAGGAACTAAGCAAGCACTTGCGTGCAATAATTTGCGCAATAAAACTTGATAGAGGATTTGGCGCAAAAAAGATATTATATATAATATCTTAATTCGCACTTGGCCGGTTTTTTTACAAACATATTTGTAAAAAAACCGGCCAAGTGCGAGTCGGACTCGCGCACGACGTTTCCATTATCTATAAAAACGGCAAAAAAATCATGTCTGTTGTATGGGAGCCCCTTTATATATTAATTTTATTCTGTTTTTTAGTATTTGTTGTTATAGCGGTAAAAGAAATACATCATCTGTGAATATTTCAACTGTCTAACTATGACGGTTTATGAGATACAGCGTGGTGACAGACGGACGGACGGACAGCGGCAAAAAAATCACGTTTGTTGTATGGGAGCCCCCTTAAATATTTATTTTATTCTTTATTTAGTATTTGTTGTTATAGCGGCAACAGAAATACATCATGTATACATGTAGTTGTATACATTATGTATACAAATACATGTTTCATAAGTTGTTGTAAATGATGGGTTACGCCACCACGCTTAGGCTATCAGTATCACTGCTTTTGCATTAACTAATCACTAATTTATAAAATGCTAATAGACTTTTAATGTTCATGTCATAGATCTTCATTTGTTTTGCTTAAAAACTCATCTTGATACCGCTGCTGACTGTTAGATAGGCTATCTACACTTTTTAGTGGAATCAGATAACTTATCATAATGACCTTTTCATGTTATTATCGATCCATTTATGATGTGAATGTGAGATAAAATTTAATGATGGCGTCGTGTATCCAAGGGTGGCCATTGTGGGTTTGTGGGCACATTCGTTTATTGTTTGCCCTGTCGTCCTAAGTGGCTCTCTAGCGCATCAGATGTCGAGTGGGTGGATGGCGGATCGTAATTGCGAGTACTCGGGTGACATGACATATTGGAGTTCTGTCTGTTTCGGCGCCGATTTTGTGTTGATTTTCGGCGCCATTGTTTGGTTTCGCGGTTTGATTTTCCTCTAATACTTACACGTTATGTTTGCCTGGTATTTTGGATTCTAAGTAGTCCTAATCAAGGTTACAAATTCGGATTAGTTACAAGTAGATTTATTTGTTGAATTAGTTTTATGGTCACCATAAAGCATGGAAGTTGTATAATATGGATAATCTTCTAGTTAATAACTTACTAATAAATAACATGGGTGTCCATGTTTGACGGCCAATTAAACAAGGATACATACAAACAAATGCTTTCCTTGTCAACAGATGGCGCCATGGGTATTTCAGATAGATATTTCTTGTGCGTAAAATCCAGGTGTTTATGAGTTCAACAATTATAGATATTGCAAAAAGGCGCTGGACAATTAGAACAAAGACGACGGAGTAGGAGAAGCGTAGTCACGGATCAACCACAGTCAGGATTTTGGTAGCAGCCCGGAGTCTTGATTTGTGCCCGGTTAATGGCAATAAGCTTGCCCCCTATTACATGGGACTTAAACTAAACGGTGAAATGAGGGTGTATTAATACCTCTGCCCAATTGTTAGGGGAACACAGGGGGCTTACAACTTGGTTCAATAGTCGTTCACCTTTAGTACTGTTATGGTACGATTTTTAGCGATCCAGAAGCAGGCCTGCTTTTGAACGAAAGTTGACTGGCTGGCATTTGAACGTTTTCATAAGAGGTTACAGTAAGCCCCCAGGCGTGTTGTTCTGTTATTTTTTATTTCCCAAACCAGCTGTTTTTTGCTACAATCCTTAAAATATAAATATTTTGCTATTACAACAGCTACTGTTTGCTAAATATCGATTTCATGTTTATTAATAAATAGCTCCGGATTCAGACAATTTATTCAGATCGCAACAAAACGTTCGTTCAGACGAGATTACAGTTCAATGCTGTTGTGTTTTCATTTACAACAATAACTGAAACAGTTATTATGGGATTCTAAATCAATGCGAGATTGGTACATTTTTTATTATTTTTGCTTTTAATCATTTATACATCCACGGGCTACCTAAATTACTTTGACTCAAATGAATAAAAGATTTGTTTGCTTTTGAAATTGTAGTTACTTCTTTTATGAGTTTTGTAGAAAGTAATAAATGTTTTACGTTTTTTTTTGTTATATTTATCTGCCAGTAAAGGTTAAACGCTGAGCATGGTACTGGCTGACTACTTCGATGCAGCATAGTAAAGAGGGAACATCCATTAGTCCATATAAAGGATGCTACTTCACAACCTCTTGATTTAATCCCTCATAATATTAATACTAGAACCAAACATTACACATAATTTTATCTCAATTCATGCAAGATTGTTTAATATACTTATTTTATAATGCTCAATTTCATTTTTTTTTTATAAATCGGTCTTTTCATTACTTACTGGTTCCCTCTCATCCGTGCATCTAGCAAGAAAATGGTTCCGCGTTCTTTGATAGGTAGCGTGCACAGATGTTATTACACTTCAATGAACCAGTACACTAATAGATTGATTCATAAATATATTTTTTTAACTGAAAATATATTTATTACATCAGTTTTTTTTTTGCGGCAATTTTTATACATCATCGTTAACCTTAGTAAAGTGCCTTAGCACTACGTTAAATGCTGTAGATTATTAAAATAAGACCTTATTATGGCGCTCGGAGTAGTTACCATATTTTTGCGTGTCGTTGTGAGCCGTAGAAAAGGGGTTGTATGGCTCATTTTGGCGCGGACGCCAATACAAACTCGAAATCTGATTACATAGTGAAAATGACGATAATTTGTTGAAATTAGTCGCATGATACCAGAATTCTTCAGTGCGCAGTTTAAAAGATACAAGAAGTATTGGTGCCCGTACCAAATGAGCCATACAGGCCGACTCTTTGCCGGGAAACAATAAAATTCACTTGACTAAAAGTCATTTATTATTTGCACTAGATCTAAAAAGTTGCGGTATACGGTATATTTATACGTATGTTGTTCCTTTTCAGAACGTTCTTAGAAGAGTGACCACTTTACCCACATCACTTAAGTTTATTTTTAACTTCTCTAAGTTCCCCGTCTCTACGAGGCACCTAATCCGCTTATCGGAACTACACAGGTTGACCACTTTAGTAGGATTGAAAAGATTGTGTTATCTTTTACTCTCTCCCCTGTGCGGGTACAGGGGGGCTAATAACGTCACATTTTGAGAATAGAAGAAGGAAAGAAAGAAAAAAAAAATTTGACGCCCACGAGGTCACACACGTACTTAAAGCACATGAATCGGTTTATTTATTCATGTGCTTAAAGTCAACACATAATGGTACCGATTCTCTTGTTCACTAACTAAATTAAAATTAGAGAGTTGCTATCTTTTACTAACAGACAGCGCTAGAAAAGGACGCTGATAGATAAGAACTAAGTTAGAGATGTCAAATTAGTTTACGCCTTGAACTTCGCCGTGTTTTTAGTCGACACGCTCTGTAGTGTCGTCTAAAAACACGGCGATTATATTTTTTACGAATGTTATATACTCAATAAAGACTAGTTTCAGTGCCTACAAACTCATTTCACATAGAGCGGCTCTCTTATAAGATATAGTATCTATACGTCGTGATTAAATAAAAATGATCACATTGAATTCCCTAGGTTTTCACTCCCGGGCGACGATATCCAGTCGGCGGTAGTCACGCAGTGGCACTGACAGAACTGCCTTCAAGCTGCATTTGGAAGATGTAGGGTTGCCATCTGTCCGGGTTTCCCCGGATTTGTCCTAGTTTAGAGGGCATCCGGGGAGCGTCCGGGCGGGACTTCATTTGTAGTCCGGGTTTAAAAATTTAAAGTTTTGAGCCGCCCGCGACACTCGCACTGTGCCCGCACACCGCGATCAACCGACGAACCGACTCGCTAAACAACTGTCTGACATGTCCGGGTTCTGGGCTCTAAAATCCCGGGTTTTCACACGTCTTGTCCTGGTTGCCAAATTTTAGAGATGGCAACCCTAGGCAGATGCATAGTTTGCAAACGCGACTGGATGTGCAGCAGTCTTGCAGTTTAACGAATATAAAACGAAATTTAATTCCCTAAATATGATGTTATTAGTCCCCTAGTAATGGGATGAGTCACGCACATTATCATAGTTTGCAATCAACCCTGAAACGAGATAAACTTTTAATGGATCAATATTGTACGTAATTATCAGCGTGCATCCACTCGGAAGGACCAATGTGATTGATTGTCCAAGCGTGAGGACTCTGATTGAACGTTTTAATCGGCAGTCAGTTTGCAAAGGTCAGGTGAATATTAAAATTAGTTTATTTATTATATTTAATTCAGTTTTACATTGAAAATAAGAATCTGTCATTCTAATTACGCAACACACTCGTAATCGCTATGGCTATGATTTTGACAGTTCAACAATTTCCATAGTAACGTTTGTAACTTCTCTATGTACCACGAAATCTTAGAATAAGTACACTTATTCTAAGCACGAAATGAACATTGTTTTTGACACATCAACTGTCACGATTGATGACGTGACAATGACTGTTGATGTGTCAAATCATGTTGGTTATGTTACGTGATTGTCCTGCGTATTATGCCTCGTCAACAACGGGCACATGTTGCGATACAGAACGCTCAATATAATGCGTAACATGACTCCATTCATTTCCCGCAAATCATAACATATTGCTAAGGTACACACATCAAAAAAAGTATGCGATCACTTTGAAAAATCGAAATCTTTTTTGTTACGGTAGATTATTATTATTATGATTTCTTCTTCTTTTTAGATTAGACACGAGTTTCCTTTATCCAGAAAACACACAACAAAGAATTTTTCTTGATAAAGTTCAATTTAAAAAATTATATCAGCTTATGCTAGTGATCGCAAACTTTTTTTGATGTGTGTATAAGCTGCGTTACATAACATGCAATTTGAAGCGCATCATGTATTGCAAACTCGCAACTTGTGCCTGTATCGCCTCATGTTGCGCGTCATGTAGAGTTTGAGATTTTGTGAGAGGATGGATGAAAGATGAGTAAATGTAATTTCTTTACTAATAATAATGTTTTTTAGTTACTAGTTTATGATGTTAGGTGTTTGTAATTATTTTCTTTTTTGTTTTTGGTTTTTCTTACATACAATTTGAACTGTACAACGCTTTGATCTCAACTGTAATATTGTGCATCTTAATCAGTCTTTCTCAAAGTGGGGGACAACACCCCCTTGTGGGCGCTAGAGGCCTACAGGGGGGCGGTAAAGGGCGGTAAAAGTAATGATTGCTATTGTGATTTGTAAGATGTGGTAACATTAAAAATTTTAGGGGGCGTTAGAAAATAATTGATTCTAAAAGTAGGCGGTAGTCTAAATAAGTTTGAGAATCTCTGATCTAAATATACATATTTATATTCAATAAATAAATGTATCGCAACATGTGCTCGATGTGGACGAAGCCTATGTATACATATATTATTGTAGTACTTTAAAACAGTTGCTTTTGCGAGCTTATATTTTATTTCGTTCTGTATTTTCAATTTCGCTTCCACGAATTTAGTGTTTGGAAACGTATTTCTGAGAAATATGAGAACTATGAGTATTTTAAATAATTGTTAAAATAGTTGCAGCTCCAGTTATTGCGAATTTGTACATTCCACATCTAAATATTTCACAGAAACTATCTTTCGTGTCGTTTAATATGAATTCGTACTATATTCAGTTCAACATTGTCAACTCATTTTTATTATTTTTTTGCCGTACCTATTTCGATGCTTTTCTTTTTAACTCAAAGGTTGACTGGCAGAGAATGCCTTATGGCATTAAGTCCGCCTTATGTACCACCATAGTGTATAGAAGCATAAATAAATAAATATTAAACGAAATATGATTTACCGTTATTAGCCCCCTAGAATGTTCTCAAGTTTACAAAAGAGGCTGAGAAATGCCGGTTCTACCAACGTCGGATAACATTTATTCGTGGAAAAAAGGCGGTTTGAGTTTGACATGTTTACAAAAGCCAAAATTGTACAGATAAACGTTATCAGATGTTGGTAAAATCCATTTTATCCTTAGTTGTTGTGTGATATTTAAATAACAGCATTTTCTAGCAAGTGCTCAGTGCAAGCTTGCGGGAAAAGTGATCAAATACTCATTATAAACTTTGAAACTTATAACTAGTTCGCTAACTTCCTAGAGATTTAAAATATTATCATTTTTGCACGATGTTATAATAATTATAAACAAGAAACAAATGATTTGATTGCTTCGTTGGTTTATTGGTCGCAAGCGCGACTGCTCCGAAGTCCAGGTTCGACCCCCAAGTCGGCCAAAGGGTTTTTCCGAGTGGAATTACTCAGTAGCAGCCCGGAATTTAGATGATTTGTACACAGTTGATGGCTATAGGCTCGCCCCCTATTACATGGGACTTAAACATAACGGCGAAATGAGGGTGTACTATATACACCTCTGCCCAACCCTTCGAGGAACACAGGCGTGATTTTATGTTATGTTATGAGTTTTTGCTTAGCCAGCTTGTAGTATCAATAAGTTTCGTTGTAGCATACTCGCGTTTACTAGTATTATTTCTATCTAACATGTACTAGGACAACATAATGAACAAGGATTGAAAACAATGGAAATTCATCGAACCACATTACCACAATACTTAGAGAAGGTAAAGCAGTACTTCAACTACCTACAATCGTCCGATTTGACACACTCACACAGACACGCACTGCAACAAGACTTCTAAGTTACCATCGGAATACAGTCAGTAAAGGCTGTCATAGAGTACATGACAAATAGTGCATTATACTCAGCGTAAGTGCGTGTCTGTGTGAGTGTGTCAATTCAGGCGAATATAATAGGTTGGGGAAAAAGTTTCTTCGCATTTTTTAAGAAAATGCAAAACATTTTTTAATATAGTTTATTTACATTTAACTAAAGTATGTAGGTACCATTTTGTTCGATAACTTTTTGCCATCTTGTAGGTAGGGACATGGTCCCATTGCTATAGAAATTTTGGGACTTCTGATCAAAATACCGCGACAAGTGCTTTTGGCAGTCCTCTCGTGATGTTAACCTGACACTGTCTAAAGAATTCTGAAGAGACCGAAACAGGTGGAAACCTGAAGGTGCAAGGTCAGGACTATACGTCGGATGCATTAACACCTCCCAGCCAAACTCTCTTAATTTTTGCTGAGTGGCTAAAGATGTGTGAGGTTTAGCGTTATCATGATGAAAAACCACACCCCTTCTGTTGATTAATTCCGGCCGCTTTCTCTCAACTTCTTGCTTTAATCTCATCAGTTGTTTGCAGTTGAGTTCAGAATCGATGGTCCTGCCTGGTGGTAACAGCTCATAATGAATAATGCCCCTCCAATCCCACCACACACACAGCATCACCTTGTTGCGAGTTAACCCGGGTTTCGCCATAGTCTGTGAAGGCTGACCGACCTTTGACCACGACCTTTTTCGCACGTTCTTGTCGTACGTGATCCACTTTTCATCACCAGTTATCAGCTTCTTCAAAAATGGTTCGGTTTCATTACGTCGTAATAAAGAATCACAAATGAGTACACGGTTCATTAGGTTTCTTTCAGTCAGCTCGTGAGGTACCCAAATATCGAGCTTTTTTGTGTACCCATTTTTTTTCAAATGCGCCAAAACTGTTTTGTGGTCAATTCCCAGTTCTTCAGCTACGTCGTAACTACTGATATGCCGACCTTGCTCCACTTTTTCAAAAATAGCATCCATTTTATCCGTAATAGGGCGACCAGAGCGACGTGCATCTTTGACATCAAAATTTCCGGATTGAAAACGCTTAAACCAAATTTGTGCTACTCTCACAGACACTGCACTAGGTCCATAAACATCGAAAATTTTTTTCGCGGCTTGCTTTGCATTTTTACTTTTATTGTAGTAAAATTTTAAAATGTATCGAATTTCTTCATTAGATTCACTCATCTTGACGGTACGAAAAACAAATGAAAATCACACATTTTCATAATTTGAATTTGGAATTATGTTCTTTAAAATTTAAACTTTCAATGATACCAAAACCAGCCAGATACAAATAGTACCTATAGCCATAGAAATTTTATTACAAGTTCATACACACTATAATGCGAAAAGACTTTTTCCCCAACCTAATATTAAGTTGAGGTACTGCTTTAGCTTATTTATACATATCTACTGTCATCTACTGTGACATTACCCATTACTATCGAGTACGATCAATAACAACTAACAATCGAAAAATCATTGCTTTTTTCAATGTTTTATGATACTGTATAATTAAAATGTCATTAAGTTAAAAGCTTGGATGTTTTACAATAAAATCTACAGGTCCATTAACGTATAACAGAAATGTTTAGCATTTTATTGTGTTAGCGCAAATCGTGGACCGGGCACGAGTTGCTTTATTCAATTTGCTATCTAATTTGCCTCCCGGGGAATCTCTTGGATATAACAAATAACTATATTTTATCCAAGTTCATTTTATTCCGCGCTAAACTTGATAGTATGGACTAGATACTGGGCCTCGCTGCAAAATAAATTAGATTGGTTACATTAATTTCTATTCTTAATCTTTATTCCAGTCTTAATACTTTTAAATGAGCTACATATTTATTATCTACGAATTATACTTATAGGTAAACCGCCGTAAGCTTGGCCCTCCCGATAGTATTCGGGGCGCGCGGGGGGAATGTCAGTTTGCTGTTATCTATCGCTGCTATTTGCTACTCGTTCCCCTTCCGCATCCCGCAGACCATCGGGTTGGCCAAGTTTAAAATAAAATAAATACTCTAAAACATCGTCATATGTTTGAATTGTCCGCGTTACGCAACGTTTTTTGTTTGCATGTTTTTTATTGAAACCTTATTAAGTTGTATTAGATAAAATGACAACAGCAAGATTTTTTTTATTTTAATTTTAAATTTTAGTCAATCTTAACCCTGTGCGGTGTTAATCTAGGTATATCAGTAATAGATGATGGTGGTTTTAAGGAATTAAACGAATTCGTTTACACCTGTAGGGTATAGATATTATTCTGAGGAAAGTGAAGTAATAACAGATAACCATAAGGAAATGTAATGGCAATCTAAAAATAATACCAATATATCCGGCACATATTATTATGCCTCTTTCCAATATAAGTTTTGTATGTTCCAAACAGATCACTGGCACAGTATAAGCTAAAGCAATGATTCAACTACCTACAATCGTCCGAATTTACACACTCACACAGACACGCACTGCAACAAGAGTTCTAAGTTATCATCGGAATGCAGTCAGTCACGGGCTCACGGCTGCCATAGAGTACATGACAAAGACTGCGTTATACTCAGTATACAGTGCGTGTCGGTGTGAGTGTGTCAATTCAGGCGATTATAGTAAGTTGAGGTACTGCTTTAGCATACTCGTATATCTACTGTGTCACCGGTGTGGTCCCGAGTTACAACGAGGTCACAAACAAAAGTGTTGCCAAAAATGTACCCGGTTCTCCTGTAACTCGTATGAACCAATTAATCGGTACATGGCACGGTATTTGTCATTTTTGATTGAATGCGCTATGTAAATGAATGGGAAACTGGAGATAGGATGTATGGTCCATTTTTCAAGGTGCATCGGTGATAGCTCGTCGACTAGATTGATATTGAATAAGCAATTATGTACCTAAACATAAGATGTGCTTTTTAATATAATATCACGCTTGTATTCCCCGAAGGGTTGGGCAGAGGTGTGTACCTACACCCTCATTTCGCCGTATTTTTAAGTCTCATATAATAGGGGGCGAACCTATTGCCATTAGCTGGGCACAAATCCAGAATCAGAAATTGAACTGATTAGAAAATTATAACATTGATTTTAGTGTTATAAAACTATAAATAGTGGAATTAAGTTTTTTTTATAAAACATATGTCTCTTTTCCTGAACCTTAAACTTTTATGACCGCCTGGTAAGTCAAAATACTTTACTGGATTGAGTTCTTCGAAAGAAAACTGCATGTTTTACGGATGCCAATAGTATTTTTTTTACATAAAATAACAACATCATTTCATCACACCTGTATTCCCCGAAAGGCAGAGGTGTATAGTAAGTAGTACACCCTCATCTCGCCGTTCACCGGGCACAGACTCCGGGCTGCTACTGAGAAATTCCACACGGAAAAAACCCAATAGGTAACACTTTGACCGATCTCGGGACCGTAGTTCGACCGAAGTTCGACCGAATTCGGTCACCGATCTCAGGATATCACGCTAAGGAGTCACGCTTGAGACCACTGGACCAACGAGGCAGTCATGTCATGTGCTTTTCATGTCGTGAAAATAAATTTTAGTGGCACATTTTCGCAACAAAAATATTAAAATACCATGCAAGAACTGATTTGAAACTCGATTATTTTTAATTCAAATATCGAGATTTTGATTCGCCTTTAGTTATTAATTTTGTATATGTTTCTTGGCTGAAAAACCTGTCTTTTTCCACCTAAAACCCCGTATTTATAAAGCCAATAGTAGTACACCCTCTTCTACAGAAATAGTTTCATTTATATAACCGATTACGTGATAAATAACTAGCTAACAATTACTTACCCAAGACCTGAGTTACAGCACTTCAATTATTAGAATTTATGTTCTACACGAGAATCCGTAATGGCCTAATAATTTAATCCTCCGAACCGTGTGCTCGACCGAAGAATGTTAATCCCGGACTCTCCGGTAATCTTTGAGCGCCGTTGGAAAAGCGGAGCGAATCTCTCTGATGCATTGTTAAGCTTTATGCTAACCTGGTACTTACCTATCTTGGTGATTGGATTGGTTTTTAATCCCTCTTTGTTTTTCTCAGTGAATTGAGTGAGGAGGGTGGGTATTTTTCCGAAATCAGGGCGGGCTTTTAAAACCTTGTTCAATCTTGGTAAATATCGACGTTGCAAATTTAAAATCTCCTATGTGACATTTTTGTAGAAAATGATCTTTTCGGAAATTCGAATAGCGGTTTTATAGCGTTAGTTAGCGTTTAAAACAACTCCCATGTCAATTATCTTCATAATTCAGACGTACATCTCATTTTAAAAATACTCTTTGTGTCCATTACATTACTTTGGTCATCAAAACGTTCGTTTTTCTGGGAAAGATACTTTTTACACCTAAGAGATTCTAAATTTGCAACGACTATAACCTTTTCCTCTAAATACCTACGGTTTAGGACGGTAAGCACTTTTTATAGGTACTTATAATATATTAATAGTTTAAACGTTAGTTTTTACTTTTACGTTGGTCTAGTAGTCGTAAGCGATTGCTGAGTGTGAGATCCTGGGTTCGATGCCCAGGTTGGGCAGTGTTATTAGGTTTTTTCGTGTGGAATTTCTCAGTAGCAGCCCGGAGTCTGGATTTGTGCCCGGTTGATGGCAATAGGGCGAGCCTATTACATGGGACATAACGGCGAAACGTGGGTGTATACTATACACCTCTACCAACCCTTCGGGGAATAAGGCGTGAAGTTTTATGTAATGATGTTCTTTATTTATGTAAAAAAAAAAAAAAAAACTATTGGCATCCGTAAAACATGCAGTTTTCTTTCGAAGAACTCAATTGTACCCCAGCAAAGTATTTTGACGTACCAGGCTGTCATAAAAGTTTGAGGTTCAGAAAAGAGACGTACGTTTTATAAAAAAACTTAATTCCACTATTTATCACTAAAATCAAGGTTATATTTATCTAATCAGTTCAATTTCTGATAGAAAGATAAAACCTCGGCTCGAAGGACCAGGAATGTAGGGATGCTTACTTTTTAATTTTGATAAGTAGGTAATTTAACATTGATTTGATTTGTAAGAAACATGATAAATCGAGTACTTAAACAAATCACAAAGAAATAACCGTAGAATGCCAAAATTGAAGTCGTATTTTTTTTCAAGTAGAGTATGGCCAAAACCAATTAAGTAACTAAGAGAAAGAAAAACAATCAACTTTTGAAAATTTTATTAAAGTTCAGATGTACTCCAACTACAGTACTGGAGAAGTACCAAACTTAAATAAAATTCGAATAAATCTCTTAATTGTTAAAACAGTTATTTTAGGTAACAATAACAACTCGTCTAAAAGGTCAGACTCATGACTGTTTCAGGTTTATTTATTTGTTTTAGACAGTAGAATTACAAAACAAAAGAATTTTCTATTATTATGACAACCGAAATTGTATAAATTCTCAGTATTTTCCTTTGTTTTGTAAGAATTGATTACATTACCAGCTTAAAACGTTGAATTAATATTTTGGCAATCAGGTTTCGCCCGCGGTCTCGGTTGTTAGTTTGTTATTATGTTGTATTGTAGGTTCCATAAACAAACATCACAATGAATTTCTTTAAATACATACACCGGTCGGACATACTAGTCCGGTAATCCATTAAAATGCACGAGAGTAAACCGTAACTAAGTAATCATCAGAGATCGGAATAGGTAGAGTATATTTACCTAAACTTCGAGGAAGGAAGTAACATAGAGTGGATAATACCTCCTCTAAAATCCCGGAATAATTATAATGACGTTTTAATCCCGGGATTTAAAAATCACGAATTATTCATTGGACTTTATTTATAGTTACAAATTATTTATTTCAGAAATCATATAACATTTGTTAGAGTTCCGTACTATGTAAAATGTAAAACAATGTATGTAATATGTAAAACAAAGCTCTTTAATTTACTTAATACTTAGTACGGAACTCTAAAAAAAGGTCCCATAAATTGCCCGTCGCGAAAACGTCCAGTGTCGTTAACAAACTCTCTTAAACCGTCACACAACACTAATGTAAATCAAATCGTGCGCAAAAGAGGAGTAGCCACGGTGCATACGGCGGCGCTGACGTGCCCTTGGCCCGCCGCCGTATCCTTCAACAAACTTCTATAGTAGTCCATACAACACTGATGATCGTGCCTACACACGGCTAATTAACCGTAGGTTTTTACGGCGAAAAAACGTGTGTACAAGAAGCCTTAGGTGCCTTAGGGACCCTAAAAATCGGGTAATAAACTCCTAATTCATGCTCATGTGCCGTGGTTTTCAGTTGTGGTACGGCGCATTAAAATTGAATAAGTTGCCAGATAACCTGGTATTATAACGTACTTCGTCATCTTTGACAATGCGAGAGTAATTCACGTAATTTCGTGACGCGCCGATGAAGTTTACAGTGACGCTGCAGTTAAGTTCAAGCGAGCGTATCTGACAGTGATCGCCAATTAAGAGAATACGACGAAAAGCCTTGTTTTGATCGAAACTTAACTGCAACTGAACTTCTTTAGTTATGTGAAGGCCCCAATTTAAGCACTGATTAATTGTTTGAAATCGCAATCAACCACGGTGGATAAAAAAAAAATTCATATAGTCGTGGTCGAAATAAGAGGAGAGAGAAAATTTAAAAAAATATGTTTTTTAGAATTTTGTGCTGGTGTCCAGGGAGGGTTGAGCAAGTGGATCTCTATCGATGAATAAAGGTGATCCCACGTGTGCAACGTATGCGATACATTATAACATCTGGGCAACTGACAATGCAAACATTTTCTGTGAAAGTACCTACGTGACTAAGAAACAGACTTGTTACACGTTGCATTGCATATGACCAGAGTGTTTTTAAACCATTTACTTTCATAGAAAATGTTCGTATTGTCAGGGGCCTAATTCTCCTAAAATAAATCTTGATAAATTATAACCGAACCAAGGCCGAACCGTTCATTCTGACAGTTCTCAATTTCAAAAGCTGTCGAATTGTTTGACACAAAAAACAAAATCAATCATTTTGAAAGTTTTCGAAAACAAAAACTGACTGACGGTTGTGGTTCGATTGCGTTTGGCAACAATTTATTTTAGGAGAATTAGGCCCTTGCCTAATGTATCGCATACGTTGCGTACGTGGGATCAGTCTACCTTAATAATTTGTATCCAGTTACCAGGACTGCATGTATACTGAAGAGTCTTTTTGGCTAACTTTTCTCACCTGTATGAGAAACAGTAGGTATCATTTTACTGTCTACATACCTTATTAACAGCA
Source organism: Amphipyra tragopoginis (assembly GCA_905220435.1). Taxonomy (NCBI): domain Eukaryota; kingdom Metazoa; phylum Arthropoda; class Insecta; order Lepidoptera; family Noctuidae; genus Amphipyra; species Amphipyra tragopoginis. The sequence continues at coordinate 3,690,429 of HG992003.1, read as the reverse complement.
TCGATATAGGCGCCCTTTTGCAGTAATAACTCCACTAATGTGGTATGTCCGGCTCTGCATGCCAAGGCGAGGGGAGCGTCGCCCGCTGCATCGGAAGTCTGGACCTTAGCCCCCAGAGATATGGCATACCCTGCCACGTCCAATGAGCCTCGGGCGCATGCGCACTGTAGCAGATCATTTTGTTTCTGTCGACAAATACACTTCTGTTCATGTGCACCTAGTAATTTGTCACCGTACTTGTGTCACCTGAGAGCAATTTGTTATAATTTTATGGTATGACCTTTTGTTAATGGCCAAATGGGACAATGAGAAACTGGTTTTCGATATATTTTTATAAGTCCTTCGTTCACTGCGTAAATATTTTCCAGCTTTTTTATTTGTACCAAAATGAAATGAGCGCATCGCTTCGTAAACAAAAATGAAATAACTGTCTTTAACTTCTTATATCCTAGTATGTTTCGCGGAGATTTTCCCGTTTTCGCAACAAGAGGAAAATGTGCCAAAATGTTTTGGTCTTCTCAGGAGTTCACAGTCTATGTGAAGCAAGGGTTAATTCAAAAGTTGAAACTATGTAAGCAATTCTTTAAAGAAAATTTCTTTCACTGTGGTATACATAAAAAAGTTACGCGGTAGTTTGCAAACTTCTCAGTTACATGTTTTATCAAACTTCCTAAGAAACATTTGTCATGTTTTTTTTTGCTATTAAACTGAAAAATTATCACTACATAAAATGTCTCCAAAAGATAACGACGCCTCAGGTTAATTAAATAAACACAATATTACATTAATTAAACACAGATTAGACAGCAATTATTATGACGACTTAACCTCATCTTACCAAAGATTTTAATTAAAATTACTATCATAATTTATTTGCGTTACGTCGCATCTTCACTCAGGTGATATTTCCAGTACTGTGAAGAAATATAATTATTCCTTCGCCTTTGATGCCACGCTATATAAAATGGCGTCTCACTACGAGGTAAAATTTTTAATTGTAGCTCTAACGAGGTTACGTGGTACGCGCTTGCTGATACATTAATTAATTATATTAATAATTAAAATGAACGCTCATACTCTACTACTAGTTTATAATTTATGCTATGACAATTAGTTAGAATGTACGAGCTTATTAACTCAAGAATTGATTAAAACATTAAGAACTATTTAACAATTCAACATAAAAATCTCAGAGTCAATTTGGTGCAAAAGGAATGTTTTTTTTTCTACAAATAAAGTAATGCATCTAGTATGTAGAACCGGAAAATACTAGGGGAGCATACTTTGTTAGTAGCAGCCAGGCAGGCGCCCGCTCCGACGAGAGTTTTCACGGCATCGAGGTGCCCGTGCCATGCCGCCATCAACAACGGCCGCATTCCGAACTGAAAGAAACGTGCAAGTTACTTTCCGCTCGCTATGCTAGCCTAGTACTTCAAAGATCTTACAGAACAAGTCGTGCGTGTAAGTGAAGAACAAGACCAAGACGTATTTGACTGATAAGAGACAATTAGCCCAGTCGCCTTGCAAAATGTCGGTCAGCCCTGAATTTTGGATAATAATTGTGTTATGTTTAGACGTTCTTAAGAATATTTTAAATTTTCGACCTTGAGTGGCCTCGGCGCGCTCCGCCATCTTGGATTATAGACCCCAAAAATGAGTTTTTATTATTTAACTCCTTATCTATGGATTTTACGCCAAAAATAGCTCAGACCAATTTTATAGAAAATGAAATTCCCTACCATTCTTGTCGTATACATTTTCTAAAGCTAATAGATAACGACATAATGCGCTTTAAAGTAGATGAAAATCACAATTATTAAGCATTTCTTATTTTTATTCCCTACTTAAAAAAAGAGGTGTTACATTTGAAGCCTATGATTAAGCCACGACGCAAAAAGAGGGGTTTTTTATGAGTTCGAAACCTGTCTGTCTTCTTTGCGACCTGGCGACTGGGCTAAAACCATAATAAATCTAAATATTAGGTGAAATAAACGCCAAACAAGATATCAGGTATGAAACCACGAGGGATGTGTGGTACGTACGGGAAACGTTCCTGTCGGTTACTGAGTAAAGTCAATTACCTTATCGGCGGCTTCTATGTCGCATTTGGCCTCAATGAGTAAGTTAATAATCTCCACGTTCCCTCTGCTTGCAGCCCAGTGAATCGGTGCTCTGCCATACTGTAAAACAAATAACAGATATGAAAAACGGTGAAGAACGAGTCCGACACGCGCCTTTATGGTTCCGTACCTTGGAAAGTACATTTTTAATTATTTTGAAACAGCTCTTAATTTACTAGTACTAGTTACAGATTTTTTTTTTGATTTTTTTTGTATTATTTACATAAACCTCCATCACCTCGGTTTATTTCAGATTTTTCGCTTTGCAAACTTTGGATATAAGGGGGGGGGGGGATGATATTTTTACACAAATTTTTCATAATAAATCAAAAACTGTGTGCGTAAATGAAAATAAAAATTTCTATATAAATAAAAAGAAAAGTTCTGACTGATTGACTCATCAACGCCCAGCCCAAACCCTTGGACCTAGAAAGCTGAAATTTTGCACAGAGGTTCCCTTTATAATGTAGACAAGGAATAAGGAAGGATTAACATTTTTACCGTGAAATTGCTGTGGTCTCTGTTGCAGTGAAAAGAAAAATATCGATAGCATTAGCAGTTCCTGAAAGCTGTGACAGACAGACGGACGGACAGACAGATGGACGGATGGACTGATGGAAGGACGGGCGGACGGACGGTCGGACGGACGAAGTCGCACCATAAGGTCGTTTGTCCACCGCGGTGGACACACGGTCGCCGTTACGTGCGTCATCCTTCCGATCTCGATCAGAAATAATCTCGTTTCTCGGTGACGGCGGCGATGGACAATCGCTCTAAGGGTTCCTTTTTTACCATTTTGGTACAGAACCCAAAAAAACAAAAAAAAATGTAATAGAGTTCAATTTCAATGACCGGCTTGAATTTGGTAAACCAGTTTCAACCTCAAAAAAAGATAAACCCACAACATACCCACATACCACACACAGTACACAAATTGACTGAACAATGAAAAAAAGAATAAGTCGGTATTCCGGTAAATGTAAAATTACCATCCTTATTACTTCTCAGTCTAAGAGCTCTTACACACCACGTTTTTTTCAGGCGCCGTCGACGCCCGTTTCGCTATCGCACGTTGTCGGCGCTGCTAAACTTGAAATAGGCAGATTACTTGCGATTGCATCGCTGCAAACTCACGAGAAACGCGCTACAGACGCGCGTGAGCAATTCTCCTTGCAAAGTAAAACGCGTGTAGCACGCGCGCGGACGAGCATGTATCGCGCTACAGACGCGCGTGAGCAACTCCGACCGATTAAAACGCGCTGAACGTTTGTGTTTGCAGCTAAAGAGACGCGCTGTGCTAGCGCGTCTGTATCGATGTAACTCCGCGCTACGAGCGCATCGAGAGCCCGTGAAAAAGTCGTTGTCTGCATACTACAATTTTATGAACGTGTGAATAGGTAAATTGGTTGCGATAACATCGCGTTTGCAGCGCGTTATAGTTGCGTGCGACGCGCGTAGACAGCTCCTGAAAAAAACGTGGTGTGTAAGAGCCCTTATTTATACAGCGACTATTTTTATATCAGGAGCGTGAGCCAATTACGGCCAACAGCAATGTCTGATTTCTAATAACATTATACTGCAATGTCAGCCTTCAGGCGTTGATAGCGTTATTAGTAATGTCCCTAAGGCTTGATTCGAAGTAGCGATATACATAGTGGTAGTTTGAAATGGGGCATGAAGGGCAGCTACCGTAACCATTGCCTTAGACATCATCACATCGCTAACTTTTGGAATAATTTCTATCTGCATTCACAGATTTTGAAATAAATATAACAATAAGACTGCCTCGTTGGTCTAGTGGTCGCAAGCGCGACTGCTGAGCGTGAGTCTTGGGTTCAATCTCCAGGTCGGGCAAAGTGTTATTGGGTTTTTCCGTGTGGAATTTCTCAGTAGCCGCTCGGAGTCTGGATTTGTGCCCGGTTGATGGCAATAGGCTCGCTCCCTATTACATGGGACTTAAACATAACGGCGAAACGTGGGTGTACTATACACCTCTGCCAACCCTTCGGGGAATAAGGCGTGAAGTTAGTTACGTATAACAATAAAAACATTTACCTGTAGCCACAACGATTAAGGTCCCTTATACGAGTAACTAACCCATCAAAAGTCAGTTTCTTGCAATTTCTGACGTTTCTAGTACTCCACTCCAACCTGAGTTGGTTCGGAAGAGTATTTGGTCCTTAAAGGAATTAGGATCAAAAACTGCCCTTGCAATGGTTAAGGTACCTGCCCTTCATGCTCCATCTCAAATTACCACCCTGTATAGGAACAGCAGTTTAGCAATGGACTAATAACGGGCTTCGGCGAAACGTGAAACCTACTAACGTGTTTTCACGACTACCGGCGGAATTAATCCGTGAATTTCGGGAATTACCGAAACACACAATAAGCCTGTTGTTCTCAATCTCATTTACTGTACGTCACCGAGGGATCTTGTCGAAGGCAGGATTACCGTCTCAGCCACACAACGTACGTGCAAACAATTACTTCAATTAAATTGTTCATAAAAGCAGACACAATAAGTTTATGTAACGAGGTATTGTACTCGGATGAGTTGTTTTCAATGTGCGAAGTAAAATTTAAGCCTTTTCGGTTATAAACTTCCTGGAAAAAGTGTTAATGGAAATTTAAATAAAAGGATCTTTTCACAAAGATTCAAAAATGAATTTGGGATTCTTCGGAAAATGAAAATGTACCTACATTTTTGTTTCAACCAACTTTATTTTACTTCGTAAGCAAGTTCGAAGTACTAGGCTTACATAATTTAGAAGGAGATTAACTCACATTGTTTCTGCAGTTGACATCGGTAGGCCTCTGCAACGCTTCACGAACCGCCGCTGGTTCATTCTTGATCACGGCTTCATGAAGCAGAAGGTCGTTCTGTTGTATGCGGGTTCGAGTTTCAGAAGCCATCTGGTAACAAAGAAAAAGTCTGTTAACTGCAACGCCTTGAAAGTGTGAAGGATTAAGTATGCCTTTAGGTTTAATGAGCAAGTAACTTTAATGTAGCACTTGAACTTCCAACACTAATTAGGTAGTAAATTTTTAATGGCACACGGAGAAATCCTCCAGATTTTTATGTACTAGCCATGTGCCCGGTTGGATTTCCCTTATTTCAAAAATGACCAACTTCCATAAACACTTTCATCCCCTATTTAACTCCGTTAGGGGATGAATTTTCAAAAATCCTTTTTTATCGTTCAGCTACATTATATAAGGAACTCATTATAATAATGTAGCTACTAAGGATTTGCGATCACACGATAATACCTGCGATTTTCGAAGAATCGGCCTTACAAAGAGCAGAGCCTTACATGGCTCACCCTCCTTGTAAGGAACTCCTGAGCCAAATTTCTATTATGAAAATGCTTCTAGCATTATATTTTGTCATTATATGTACTATGACCCACCGGTTTAACCGGTTGCGTACCGCCCGTCATCTCAGGACGACACTCTACGGTCTTATCTATTGTGTCTATAATTACGGTGATTGAGAGTTTAAGCTGTGCGTTTGTCTGTCAGTAGGTCAGTCAGTGTTAGAATTTTATTAAGTAGAGAAGAATAAAGAAGATTGTCTCACTGTAGCGTGCAAACAGAAGAGAATATGATAAAAAGTCTAACCTTTCTTCTTTTCGTGTTTTACACATAAACATGTTAATTTTGAAACAAATCTTTAGCGAAGCGATCTATACTGATCATCCTCAATTTGCATAATTTAATTATTACCTTTTTCGTGTATGGACTTACCCGCAGCAAGTCGACAAAGGGAGCAATGGCGTGCAATAACTTATTAACGACCTCAACGCTTATAGTACCATAACTTTCCCTCAATTGATTCCCACAACGTGCGCTGAATGATAAACCGGAGATATTCCGCAGTACACAGGCTGTTTATTTGGATAATGTAAAAGATGATCTGACTAGAAAGAGGGTGATTACTGAGATGACGGCTAATAGAGATGTATGGAAGAAAAACATGCTGCGCCGACCCCGGATAAGTTGAGATAAGGGCAGGATGATGACAGGCTGTTTATTTGAACCTACGCAAGCTACTTCCAAAAATGTGAGCAAGTAGTGGAACAATATATTCACGTGACAAAAATAGGTTTATAGAATCTTATTTTTCTATCGTGTCGGCACAAGCTATACAAGAATAGCTCATGGCGTGGTGAAAAGATTAGCCATTAGCAAGGTTGGTAGCGGGGCTGACTGCCCAGGGTGCGCCGGACGTACTTAAGTATCGTCACTTGTGGAGGCTCTTTTCATGCACCCCGGTTTATACGATAAAACTTTGTCTTCATTCATAAGTTTAGCTAGCTTATATTGTTTCGGGTTAAGGATTTCAAATGTTTAATTCATACTTCTTCACTACATAGTATAAAACAAAGTCGCTTCTCGCTGTCTGTCTGCCCCTATGTATGGTAAGATCTTTAAAACTACGCAACGGATTTTGATGCGATTTTCTTAATAGATAGAGTGATTCAAGAGGAAGGTTTTAAGCTATAGAACATACACGTGCGAAGCCGGGGCGGTTCGCTAGTTTATTATATTGTGCAGATAAATTAAGAGGTTCTGCATCGAGTTGTGGTTATGTGGTGATGTCGTCCTTTCGACGCAATTAGCAACCGACTGAGTGGCGCCTCTTTGACAGCAAATTGAGGGGCTAATAACATCACATTTCATAAATCATATTTCGTGTCTATTCATAATGATAACTGCAAATGGGTACTGCACACCCAGTCCGCAGTTGTTATGCAGTTGCACTGACCACATTTTAACTGCCTTCAAGCTACATTTAGCAGTTGCATAGTTTGCAGTTGCGACTGGGTGTGCAGTTAGTCCACTTGCATTTAGGGTTGCCATTTAGAAATTTGAAAAGTCCTGACAAAAAGCCTGACATTTCAATAAAAGTCCGGACATTTTAGTCACAAAATGCAAACATACGAAGATTTATTGTTTGATCTCGTTAAGTTGATTGTTAAAGATTTATATTTTGTTTTTAGATGAATGAGAAGTTAATAAAGATTAAAAAGTTTTTTGATATTAGGTAAGTACGTAAGTAAGTTTAATTACTCGTATTCCATCGAAGCCAAAAAATCCGGACAAATTAAAGAGCCGGACAAAGTCCAGACAAAAGTCTAGAAGTCCGGACAAATCCGGACGGATGGTAACCCTACTTGCAGTTCATCATCATCATCATATCAGCCTATTGCCGTCCACTGCTGAACGTAGGCCTCCCCCAAAGATCGCCAACCATCCCGGTCTTGGACAGCCCGCATCCATCCGCTGCCAGCCACCTTTTTCAAATCGTCGGTCCATCATGCCGCAGGGCGTCCCACACTACGTTTGCCCAATACTACTACTCTACTTGCAGTTATCATTACGAATATGAATATGATTCACCAATTGTGACGTTATTAGCCCTCTAGATAAAACGTGTAATAAATAACCTCAACCATTGATTAAAGTACTTAAAAAAAACCTGCAAAGTGTTCTGGCATCCTTATTCTGTTTTTTCCATCAAATTAAGGCCCGATTTTACCAACGTCGGATCAGTTTTATCGGAAAAGAATAAGTTCGACGTTTTAACAGATTTTCAATATAAAAGCTGTCAAAACGTCTATTCCTCAGATAATTGTTAACTAAAGTTGGTAAAATCGGCCCTCGGACATCCCTGCTTGAATCTATCTAGGTATCTATGTAAATAAAAATTAAATGCTGTTTGTTGGTAAGCGTATCACTTGAGCTGGTTCGATTTGGCAATTTTTTATATTTGTATTAGTTCGAATTAGGTTTTTATGGAAAGAAAAATTAGAAAAGTTGCCCGCAAAATGGCGAAATTCAGGAAAACTGAAAGTTATTTTTTCTATGGGATTTTTGTATGACAGGACAACGTCTGTCGGGCCAGTTTGTTAAATGTACAACTCTCTATTTGACATCTAATCTGAATATAAAACGGATGTATAGATATCACTTCAAACTTTTAAAAGGTTATTATAGCAACATATTCTGTAGGCCTAGCACGAATGTTGTGACGTATGGTAACGTAAACGTAACGTTAACGCGAGTGAATTATGAATTGGAAATACCTACTCGTTTCGCACATAATATTTAATTGAATTGAAAACTTTATTCATATCTATGTATGATACAACTTGTGACTGTCGCATAAATTTAAACTAAAATGCTATAGAATAGTTGTATTTTCGATTCAAAATTCACTCAGATTAACGTTACGTTTACTTTACTATACTTCAAAACATTCGTGCTAGGCCTACTGAACCAATTTACCTGATTTTGATATGTTCACTGTTTGTTTTGTTATAATTTTATTTTATTTAATTTTACCTGAGGCGGAACTGTTGCGTCATTTAACTAATTATGTTTTCTTTCGTTTTTTCATAGAAGTGAATAATGTGAATAAAGATTCTACATATTATATATGTCTAAAACGCCCTGTTGTTAAATTTTTTATGATTCTCTGCGAGATAAACTGACAGGCACACATGATCCAAGCTTGACAATGGCCCGTCACGGCACCCTTGAGATTCCTCTGTCAGACCAACCGAGGAACCTTGCTCCATATTTGAGGCGTCTGTTTTATTCATAACTCCCGTACCGCTGTGTGTTTAGGAAATATTCAACGTTTGTGATTTGCTAAGTTTAGACTTTTGAAGTAGTGACTAATGACAATAGGGCTTCTTGACTCCTTCTGTGTTATTATCATTATGTAAGATGACACATAAGTATGTCCGGCGCACCCTGGGCAGTGAGCCGTACTACCAACTTTTCTGAATGGCCAATCTTTTTACTAAGGCATGAGTTGGGGCCTGCCTAACGAAAGAAGTTCTGTTGCAGTCAAGTTTCGATCAAAACAACGGCATTCTTTGCGCAACACACTCGTAATCGCTATGGCTATGATTTCGACAGGTCAACAATTTCCATAGCAATGTATGTGTTAACAATCCGACTTCTGTAGTTTTGCACAACTATGTACGATGCAATGAATATTGTTTTTGACACATCAATTGTCATGATTGAAGTTGATTACGTTACGTACGCAATTGCCCTGCGGTTTTCGTATTCTCTAATGGTCATAGCTCATTAGAGCCACCCGACCCGACCCGCATCGCCTCGTCGCTCGGCGTCCACTCGTTGTCAGCAGGTGATTCGGGTGAACGCCGCGTTATCGCCAGTAAACGTCGCGTGGTCAACCAGAGCAGTCGTCGGAGGAGTCCACTCGGTGGCAGCGCGCGGTTCACTCGGGACTTGTGCGTTGGCAATGCGCAGCAACGTAAGGCAAGCATGCGAGCAGCGAGTTGTCACCGAGTGGTCAACTCGTCGTCCGCGCGTGGACGGCATACGCCCGAGGCGATCCGGTGACGCTGCGGAGTTGATGTAGTGAGCGCACATCCATACAAGTTCATATAAAGAATAACCGCACGAGGTGAGGCGATGCGGGTCGGATGCCAGGTGGCTCTAATGAGCTTGTGACCTTTAATAGGCGATCGCTGTCTGATACGCTCGAGTGAACTTAACTGCAGTGTCACTGTAACTTGATCGGCGCGTCATGAAATTAAGTGAATTAGCCTTCTCATATAGCTCGCTGACACGAGAGAGCAAAAGTCATTTGTGCAATTCCGCGTCTTCTTGTCTACTAATGATCACCAATCCATCTGCTCACCGCGGTGATTATGTCAATTTTCTGGCCATTCATTGTAGCTGTAATTGGGAGGCCTATTCAGCAGTGGATTGAAACTACGTAGCTAGAACAATACATCGACGACATTATTATCAGCGATGGGATCCAAATTAGTTTCGAGCTTCACACCATCACCAACTTGTCCGCAAAGCGTGATGAAATTAATTCTTAGGTTGTTGGTGTCTATCGCTGGTCATTATGTCTCTCTTGTAAAGAAAATATCGATGCGTAACAGCCAAAAAGGGATCATAGCTGAGGATAGCATATTTTTATGTAATTTTTTAAACTATTGACTTTTGGGGAAAGTAGTAGAACAAAAGTTACTCATTATTATGGGTACTCTAAACACCCTTTCGGATTAGTACGTCCTTTCTGACTAACCTGGTATAATTGGACTCCCAGTTCTAATATCAGTTGTTTGTTGCGAGGAATGGATGGTATTAACAGTGAATATATTCGGGGGCTGTTGTTTGATTTGCAAATGTACCCGGTTTCAAACATTTGATACGCGCTCACTTTGTTTGGTTTTACCCGCGATAAAACAATAAAACGCTTTCGGCCTCGAGCGATACGTAGCCAGTAAACAAAACGTACAATGGTTTACTGATTGTTTTAATTACTCTTTTTAGTTTATTCTGCTTTTTGTCACTTTTGTTATTTCAGAGTACTAGGATACCATATCTTGTTGTGGGTGGCGCATGGCGCACCGGTTATTTATCAGATACACGGCGATTAGCTGTCAGTCGTATGTGTACTTCTATTGAAGCTCTACATTTTAAATTTCGATTAAATTGTGTTTCGACTAAATTAAAAACGATTGCCTTGCCTGTTGGATGGATCTTACGAAATGTGTGAAAACAAATGACTAAATATTCTGATCGTAATTTGTTTATTATAGTTACCAGTGTCTATGTGGCAAAGTTTGGCAAAGGTTTTATCAAACGGACGTTGCTAGCGAACAACCAATTGACCACTGACTACTTTAGCGCTCAATACACACACGCTTATATTAACCGAAGGGGTATACAGAGGTGTAATATTCTACACTCGAATTGCGCAGGTGAAGGTGAGGGGGCGAACCTATTACCATTTATTGGGCATAGTTCCGAACTCCGGGCTGCTGCAAATAATACATATATTCTAACAGAAAAATCGAATACATACAGGGAGTAGTGAAACATTTCACATCTAAACAGATGGGTATGGGTAAACACCATAGTCATAAGACTATAGTGCAGGTCTAATTGCGAATTAAGGTTAATTGAAAACATGACACGATAGCAAGTTCCATGGCCTTTTTATGCCTACTTTTAAGGTACCGTACCCAAGCGGGTGCCAACAGGACCTTATTACCACAGTCTACCTATATCTTACTCCTTACAGTCGGTCAACGTAGAACATTGTCGCAGAGCAATCGTGCGGGGGGTTGCGGGGTGAATGAAGGAGCGGTGGTTATGTCCCGAGTAACCATACTGCATACCTGGGACATAACCTCCGCCCCTACATCATTTTGACATTTCATAGGACCTGTCAAATGTATGGGCGTTGACCCACTGTATGTAGTAAGTAGGTACACTGTGCTATTACCAAGCATACGCTATCTGTCCGTCCGTTAGTCCGTCCGTATGTCCGTGTGTCTGCCACAGGGCTGTATCTTTTTAACCGTAATATTTTTTGTAGGAGCTACAAGCACCCACTCAATTGTTCACGTTCAAAAGAACTTTCACCTACATTCTGCTGTCCTGGTACTAAGGTCTCCCACTTAGTATAGAAGATTGACTTTGAAATCGGATATTATTGATTTAGGTTGATATTACGCTCTGCACTCAAGCGACTAATGGCTTTTAGAAGCCCTGTAACCAGATACCCTGAGGTGCTGCTATTAACATCCTGAAGCTTAATTTGCAGACATTTCAGTAATAATACTTAAGGGTTTCAGACGTTGTGTTAGTGGGAACGTTGAAGTTGTGTTTAACTATTATGCAAATAGTTATTTATAAAGGCGTTTTATGAGGCTTTTGTAATCGACACAACAATATAATCGTTCAGGGGTGATTCTATCATTACAGTTTTAGCTAATATCGGTATGTCAGGATTGCGAGCAAGGTAAACACAGTAAATAAAACCAACATAGACTCTCCACCACTGAGAGTACTTGTATTTGGGTTAATATTAGTAACATTAACTAGATCACAGTATATTACTTTACACAATTATTACAAGATCATAAAATAAGGACAAGCTAATCAGATATAAAAGGTCAGACTTCTTCAGCTGTTCAACACGGAATGCTCTCGCTTCGTCGAATGACCACCGCCTTTATAACCTCGGGTGGGCCGATCCATATCGACGACTACCCTCTCTTGTCAACATTGCCCAGTGCTACCCGCTACCGATAACACGGCCTTCCTGCAAAACACACGTCCTCGTGTGTTGGTGGTTGATGGTCGACGCACCATCAACCCCATCGTCAAGATTGTACATCAAGGCCTAACTTCAGTGACACCTCTGGACCTTAAACAGAAACAAATAATACAGTACACATCTCGGCCACACCTGATCTTTGACCTCGTCATCTTACTCATGTCTTTGACCAAAGTAAAATGAAAAGCATCCAAAGAATGTTTGAATCGATTAGAGCTTGTTCTCCCATCGACGGCCAACAAGCTCATCACCCATGACTTAAACTAGTTGATATTCATTCAGTATCAACCTAGTTCTATATTCGTTCATAACTTCTCGTATCAAACTTACTTACTTACAAACATCCACACATTAGATTTCAACATTCTCACAATAAAATACTATCTCAGATGCCTAATAGGTAGATAGTTCTACTTTGGTTAAACATCAAATCATAGTTATTCAATAAATCATAATAGGTACATAAACACACAATCTCATCATACACAAATTCATAAAATCATTTAAATACATTTACAATGTTCTTCAGGGCTAAATATCTCATTATAGTTTTTCACAAATTCATAATACACACTTAAAATATTTCTTGGTTAAATATCTTAACGATTCACAAAGCCATAATACATAAACACTTAAAATATTTCATTCGTAAAAATCTCATAATTATTCACAAAATCATAACATAATATCTCAATAATTTACAAACTCATAGTACATTTAACACTTAAAATATTCCATGATTATAAATCTCAATTATTCACAATTCATTTTACCAGCATATAAACACTTCAAACTCATAGTACGTTAAACACTTAAAATATTTCAAGATTAAATATCTCATTATTCACAAACTCATAGTACATATCAACCCTTAAAATAATTCACGATTCAATATCTCATTATTATTCACAACATCCTACATTCTTAAATATCTCAATTCTTCACAAAATCATAAAACAAACATCCTAAATGTTTCATGGTTAAATATCTTTAAATCTTTAATCATTATTCACAGTATCATAGTACATAATTATAAACACTTAAAATATTATCTCAATTATTCCCAAAATCATAATACTTAAGTATCAACCTTTAAAACTTTTCAGGATCAAAATAATATCTCAATTATTCACAAACTCATATTACAAAACTGACATGATGTTGTAAACATAATATTTCTATAATGCGCTAATAATACAACCTTTTTACAACAATACAATACATATATATAAGTCATATTATTTCTTATTTAAAAATGAATTTGACAAATTAATCTTTAACGGAAGCCGTCATAATAATTATCGTCAATAATAAATACAATTTCCTGTTTTCGTCTACAAAAATACATTTTAAACCATAAGTAATAATAACAAACTACTTTTTAATTTCAATAAACTATTTTGTACCATTCTACAACAAGAATTATAACAAAACGAATAAAAACAAATATCAATATTTTCAAAACTTTTTCAAAACATTAATTCAAAACAGAATCTCATTTTCACTGCATTTTCATTTATCAATTAATAGCATCACCCGCCTTGGATTTAGCCAACTCATTTGGCATCACCCGCCTGGGATCCTGCTTTATCAACATGGCATCACCCGCCTTGGATCTAGCCATATCATGGCATATCCCGCCTTGGTTCCAGCCCTATAACAATTGCTTCGTCATGTTAAAGTTTCAGCTTTCCCCAGGCGAAGCCTTTGGCCAACCCCGGCTGGCCAAACCGGGCGGTGCCAAAGATCAACCCTGGTTGCATCTCACCACAAACTCTAATACGACTTGCAATGTATTTTCCTACACTAATAAATACAGATGCCGTATTTATTTTCCACGAATAAATACAGATACCATCATATTTATTTTATACGAATAAACACAGATATCATCTCATTTATTTTACACGAATAAATACAGATAACATCTCTTTTATTTTACATGAATAAGCAAAGATATCATTTAATATTTATTTTACACGAATAAATAACCTCTCATATTATATTTCCTTCATCAAACTACCTTCACACATAATAAAATGGTTGTGACTCACCGGATTTATCACATTTTCTCATTCTCACATTTCTCACCATTGTAATATCAATCTAATAATCAAGTTTTTGTCAGTCCGTCTACAGGGGATTTTATTTAGCAAAATATTTAAATGTGGGTATACAATCATAATGTGGACTGGTTTTTTCTTGTTCCACTTCTGATGTAAAAGACACAACAATATAATCGTTCAGGGGTGATTCTATCATTACAGTTTTAGCTAATATCGGTATGTCAGGATTGCGAGCAAGGTAAACACAGTAAATAAAACCAACATAGACTCTCCACCACTGAGAGTACTTGTATTTGGGTTAGTATTAGTAAGATTAACTAGATCACAGTATATTACTTTACACAATTATTACAAGATCATAAAATAAGGACAAGCTAATCAGATATAAAAGGTCAGACTTCTTCAGCTGTTCAACACGGAATGCTCTCGCTTCGTCGAATGACCACCGCCTTTATAACCTCGGGTGGGCCGATCCATATCGACAACTACCCTCTCTTGTCAACATTGCCCAGTGCTACCCGCTACCGATAACACTTTGTAGTAAACTAATTTCTTCTCAAATGAAGGTACATTAATTTAAAGTTATGTAGGTATTATTTGTCTAAATAATACATAATTATTTGCTTGCAAGTTAAACTACATGTCCAATAGAATTTTGTACAAAAACTACAAAATATTAATAGGTGTGATTGGGGAACCTATCTGTTTTTGGGTTCCGTACCAAAATGGTAAAAAAGGAACTCTTGTGGTGCTAATGTCTGTAAAAGTACCATTCCCACCTCCCCCCCCCCCCCCATTTATCTCCGAAGTTTGCCAAGCGAAAAATCTGGAATTAATCGAGTTGATAGAGTTTTATGTAGATATTGCAGGATAAATAAATGAATCTAAGTGCTATAACTAGCACAGTTTTTCAGAAATCAGTAAAAATCCTTAAAAAACACAGCTGTACCCTACATTTATGTTCGCATGACTCGTCAAAATGTAGGGAACATCTGATTTATTTTCGCGATTTCGGGTTTGTTCCCATACAAAAAGTTGTTCATAATGATGAGTACAGTGACCCCTTAGAGGTTATTTATGTTACACCTTGTATAATCTAAGTGTTAAGGCGGACGATCTAAATCATTTTTTATACATTTCCTTCCAAAGTACGGAACCCAAGGTGTGAGTCCGACTCGCACTTAGCCAGTTTTTTTATCAGAACACCATGAAACAAATTAACTTCGTTATGGACTTGTTCAAATTATTAAATCCACATACTAAGAAAAAATGTTTTACAAAACTCAACGGTATTCTCGCAAAAATGATTGTTCATTGTTCCTCGAAAATTCTGTGGGCTCTTTGGGTTCATGGTTTCTGGGTAGCTGTGTTTTCCATTCACTCGTCATTCATAGCTCGAAATTAAAAAAGTCTCAAACAGACATTCTTTTTCCAACGTTCCTTCCTATTTTGTGTTGAGGCATTTATTCTTCATTCTGCTGATTCGTTAGTAGTTCGTCGTAAGCATGCGGTCTATTAATTTTTCTAGTAAAGTAGGACAAGCAACTGATCTTACCATTGTTCTTTCTAACTTTTGAAGGCGCTTCAACATAGCAGTTGTCGGGAGAACGCATTTCTTCAAATTCGAAAACTAATTGTGTAGTTAAGTGAGTATAAAATAAACACAGCCAAACTTATTTCCCAAATTAAATCCAAAAAGCTTTTGAAGTTAATTAATTGTGACTGTGAGAGGAGAAAATAAAATTGTTTCAACTTTGTGAGGGTTAATTAATTGCGTCAGTATAATAAACAATTTGTTATTTTAATTTTTTAAGTAATGTTTCGTGTTTTCAATTCCATTATTTAATTTGGCAAGTTTGGCCGTAACAAAGTTTTGTTAGTTAGGCCAAGGGTCAAAGGCAAAGGAAACAATTTTACTGTTAACAATAGTCTCTGAAGTACTAGGAGGGCATAACAATAAGGCAACATCTTGAAGCCTCTCGAATACAATACGACGTTCGTATTTACCCCGAGAGGTCGGGTATTGGCTACTAGGATAAAAGAACTGGTAGGAGTATTATTTCCATAGTGTTTGTAGTATGAATATTGCCAATAGTGGCAATTAGCCATCGTCCTCCAATTGGTGATGGATTTTTACTCGAATAAATACTCGAGGTTGAGTAATACTCATAATTACAATTCTTAATTCCAATACAATGGTGGAAATTCTTCAAACTGCGTTAGCTTACAAATACTGAGTGTAAAGCGCAATTCAGATATAATACATAGCATATAGCAAATATTGTACAGCGTAACGATATCACTCAGTGTACATTTTATATGGACATGTTCACACAACGCTATGCTATAAATAATATATGGGCTTGCTGTACGCGATAAACTTGAGCGATTCTCAGAGCTATATCGTACGATTCTCCGGTCTCCGGGACAGATTGCCGTCAAAAAAACTTGCTAAACATAGTTAGGCCGGCTTGCGATATAGCGTATAGTGTGAACGCCATGCTGTATCGTGTTATATTTATGACGCAATATGCTTTACTATATAGCGAAATGGTATAGCCTAGTTTGAATTGCGCTTAAGACGTTCCTTCAAGTGCAAGCTGCAGGAAAATTCAAATAGAAATTATGTTCAAATTAGATTCAACAGTGTTAAGTTACCTAGAATAGTTTTGGATTACTGAAAAGCGACCTTCAATGAACTATTCAATTTACACTTGCTTAATTCCAGCATGCCGATGTTTCATTTGCATTACAGTACTCCGCTAAACGTAATTGGCAATTTGGCATACTGAAATGCAAATTAAATACCGGTGGCTGTGTGCCTTACATTCGGTTTAGCGACAATCGACACACCATGCCGAAATTACGCAGCGTTTCGGCGCAATTACGCGTACCTACAATGTTCTTTATTTGATTAAGGGGGTATTTACAAAACTGCTATTAATTAGCTGTTTTTCGGTACATTTTCCGATCAATCCGTGAAACTTATATAGCTAGATGTTATGGTAAGTTACGGATAGACTACGCTTTTGTCTAAAAATGGTAGATAAAACATTTTTAAAGTTGTTAATTTATAATTAAATAATATTAATCCCTCTCCTCTCATCTCCTCCCACGAAAATACTGAAAATGGGGTGAGTTTCGGTACATTTTCCTGAAGAATTCAAGGGTTTTAATAAATAAATACAATACCATTAGTTAACAGACATATTAACGTTAAAATGGTAGATAAAATAAAATAAGAAATGTTTGGAATATGCACAGGAAAATAAAAAATCGTTTTGAATTTTTTTCATATATTTTGCTAGGCCGATGAACCTTAATTGTGTGAAAATAAAGTTGGTTTTCCATCTGTCATTTTACTGTCAGCCATCATTGTGAGTAGACTCGAGTCGCTTGACAGCAGAAATAAGCGGTCAAATAGATCCCTCGACGGTCACAAACATTTGATTTGACCTAACTTGAAGATAAAGGTACGCTGTGTGTGTGTTGGTCGTCCGCATATCGTAATTATACTTTTTACCTACGCTTTCTGCAAACGCGTCCTTAAAAGGCGAAGTTATTTTGATGGAGTGTTGCGGATTATTTAAAAAGCAT
Organism: Amphipyra tragopoginis; assembly: GCA_905220435.1. NCBI lineage: Eukaryota > Metazoa > Arthropoda > Insecta > Lepidoptera > Noctuidae > Amphipyra > Amphipyra tragopoginis. The sequence goes on along the minus strand of HG992003.1, from coordinate 3,672,520 downwards.
TCCTAGCGTAATTACGCAGAAGTTCGGTTGCGTAATTTCGACATGTTGTTTTGCTACATATACTAACGTTTGGAAATAATTTTCATACATTATAAAAACACAAATTATTGGAACATTTGGTTCCCGTCAAAGAACCCACCTCCTCTATCCACGCAGCTGACGCAGCGTAGGTGTCATTAAAGGCGTGAATTGAAATTACCAACTAATAATTTAATTACTATTTCTGTAAAGCGACATGCGTGGTTATTTTAGCAGTATATTTACGACCATACGCGTACGTGATCAGCAGTGTAGGTGATTTTGTTTATTATTTATTCATTTCAGAATAATTATTTACATTATGTTTGTAATAAAAAGAATATATACTTGTATATTAATTAATTACCATTCATATTCTAAACTAATTTCACAACAACACAATAAGAATCAAGTAATTTCAACAAGAGTAAGGACTACGTTGACGACAGGAATGTTTGGCATTAGTTCCTGCACATGTGGCTTCCCTGGTACCTCATTAACGACGTATGTGTATGTCTATTAACTATCCTCAATTATGTTTTTTTTTATTGCTGTCGTTACTCTCAAGATATCTTTTATCTTATCTTACAATGATTTTTTCTCTAAGTTTTGATGACATTTAATCATGTCAATTGTTTTATATAGTTTAGCTTCATTTTATCTTTTGTAAATGTGAGAACTTCGTGGACTTGCCTATACATATGTAAATTACTATTATTCATATTGTGTTATTTTTTTCTTTTTGGTTAATTTTTGTACTCAAGACTTGGTATTACATTACTCACAGGTCTGTGGTCAAGCAAGACTACATTGTTCTCTCTTAACTATCATAAATCATAGTACTGTATTTACTGAAGTTGTTAAAGATATCCTTTTTTTTAAAAGAGTAACCATGGAGTTTCTTGCCGGTTCTTCTCCAGAAACGACTAATTGGAACCGTGCACCTAAATTCGACTTTTCATAAGCGCCTGTATTGGTTTATGTGAAATATTTTTTTTTGATTTGATTTGATTTGATGTCAATAATGTCAGATTGCCAAAACAAATTAAGAATAATTCATCTCTATGCAATCTAATTTTTAAATTTGATGACACGTTTGGTGCAGTGGCTAAGCGATTGGCTTCTGCGCTACGGGTCGTGGGTTCGATTAACACACGGAACAAAAATTTGTATGGCCTACAGATGGTTGTTCCGGGTCTGGGCGTTTGTTTGTGAGATTTGTGTCTGTAAACGCACCCACGATACAAGAGAAATCTTAGTGTGGGGCAACGTTTTATATTAAAAAAAAAAAAAAAAAAATATATAAAATTCTCGTGTCACAGTTTTCGTTGCCATACTCCTCCGAAACAGCTTGATCGATTTTGATGAAATTTTTTGTGCTTATCCGGTATCTATGAGAATCGGCCAACATCTATTTTTCATCCCCCTAAATGTTAGGGGTAGTCCACCCCTAAAATTTTTTTTTTTTTTAGACAAAATTTTTAATTTCTAATTATTTATATGGCAAAACAACGTTTGCCGGGTCAGCTAGTTTGATTTATAAATAATAATAATAAATAACAAACACAAAATAATATTAAAACTTAAAACAAAAGAATTCGTTGTCTAAAATAATATGTTACCAGGGCTTCATAGCTCGAAGGAGATCTTCTTTCGAGCTTGTAAGTAGAATGAATTTTAAACGGCTGAGCGCCGAGGCTCCTCCGTAAGCTTGAGCGGCTTGTTCGCCTAAGGCCGTATTTACATAGCTACTGTTCAACACAGCTTCTTGTTAAGATCTCGACTAAACAAATGTTTATTGTTAATGATGTGTTTTCCAACTATTTAGGGTTTTGTTTATTATATTTCAAGGATTATTAAGGTTGATTAGGTTAGCTTTCTTTTGTGCTAAAGTATTTTTTTATGTTATAAATATTGAACATCGCTTTCAGTTTTTGTTCAAGAATAAGTATACAACTTTTTTCTTAAGAAATGAATTCATAATTATTTTATTAAGATATCAGTTTAATCCCTAGAGCGTAGGTAATTCCTGTTTATGCTATTTTGAATTAAATTAATTAGGTACTACCTACGTTTCTATTTTTTTGCAGTTGAAACATTGCTTATACCGTTTTCAACGTAAGGTGAGTTCCCTACATTATGTTCGCATAACTCGCCAAAATGTAGGGAACAGCAGTTTTTTTTTTCGCGTTTTCATGTTATGTCCCTTATTAAAAGTTGTTCATAATGTCATCATCTCTATGATCATCATCTCTATACTCATGTACAGGGGCCCAATTCTCCTAAAATAAATTGTTGCCAAACGCAATCGAACCACAACCGTCAGTCAGTTTTTGTTTTCGAAAACTTTCAAAATGATTGATTTTGTTTTTTGTGTCAAACAATTCGACAGCTTTTGTAATTGAGAACTGTCTGAATGAACGGTTCGGCCTTGGTTCGGTTGTGATTTATCAAGATTTATTTTAGGAGAATTAGGCCCCTGTGACCCCTTAAGAGGTTGTGCGTCACTTAAGTTACACCGTGTATATAAATCTAATTTCCATAAAGAACCTTACCCTTAATTTCTTTTTTCTTAACGCTTATTATTATTTAAAATAATTTCAGGCTCAAATAGTTTTCATTATAAACCTTTTAATATCTCTATTTCAGTCAAAATATACAACATCATTTACGCAGCCTGTCTGATATTGTGAAATTCATGTGTAATTAAATATTAATAATATGGCGAGGTACCTCCTTCAGTCAGCTAATATAATATGGGCTTATAATTTGATGTAGATGTTAAGGTAAAAGGTATTATTAATAATTGCCCTCGGGGTAACACGTGGAACTCAAACGTTATTATTATAATATATTTTATATTAAAGGTCGTTGTTCATTTATCACCCCGGCCGAGAATTATTTGAGCCCTCGCACGTGTGCAGGTTTCATTACAATATTTTCCTTCACCGATAACGTAGATTAATGAATTCAAAAAATCATGCCGAATCCTATTTTTTTTATAAAAACACTTAAGTCATCCAATCATAAATTTTATCTCGTTCAAACGAGAAAAATACAATTCCTTTGTCTGATGGATAAAGAAATGGTTCCATGATTATTATTATTCTAACATTTAACTTTCACTTTTGTCACTTAAGATTAAAAACACCAAAATCTTTGTAGGTACCTTAAGGTGTAAATAATGCCCGCTACACACCTTCAGCTTTAACTGTACGATTTAACTGTAGGTAGACTGTACAGATAAATCGTTAGGGCGTATACATAAAGGAAGCAAGAAACCAGCGCCGACCTGCCAGCGCTTGTCGGTACTGATGCGTGTAGGTAACCGCTACATAGGTATAGGAAGCGGGTAGAAGCAGAGGCTGACATTTTTTAACAAAAATGCGCCTTAAGGCCTATCCGCACACAACAGTGCCGGCACAGTGCCGACACGTGCCGATCAGCAACGTATCGATCAGTGTCAGTGAAATATGATATTGTACCATACATTCTGTATGACGCTATCCGTACTCGTCAGTGACAGTGACGTTCCGGCGAATGTCGGCGCAGCACTGACATCACTGAACGTCACTGTCACTGACGAGTACGGATAGCGTCATACAGAATGTATGGTACAATATCATATTTCACTGACACTGATCGATACGTTGCTGATCGGCACGTATCGGCACTGTGCCGGCACTGTTGTGTGCGGATAGGCCTTTATTCCCATGCAAATAAAGCAACAAATGACGGCCTACCAGCGCTGATCGGAAGCAGGTCAGAACTTGTCGGCGACGTTCGGAGCTTGTCGGCGCTGGTTCGCTACACAGTATAGAGACTACCTGCGCCGACTAACTGGGCGGACCAGCACCGACAAGCGCTGGCAGATCGGCGCCGGCAACCCGTTTTCTACGTGTATACGCACTTAGGTGTGTAGACCATGCCTACAGTTGAACTGTACAGGTAAACTGAGATCTAACCAAAATTCCATTACATCAAACTGTACAGATAGAACTGGGGCTAGGGTTACCATCCGTCCGGATTTGTCCGGACATGTCCGGACTTCTAGACCTTTGTCCGGCTCTTTAATTTGTCCGGATTTTTTGGCTTAGATGGAATACGAGTAATGAAACTTACTTAATGTAATATCAAATTGTTGCGTACCCGATTCAAACGTTGTGCTGTCCACAACATATGGTTCAATCCGCTAGAGTGCTGAGTTATTGCCGATCGCCGTATTAGCTGGCCGATGGATGAACTCGCTTAGCACCCCAAACCAATCGGAATACAATACGCTGATCTCACTTACCCTCGTTTGGTCGGATAGGAGCCGACGATGTTGCTGGTCACCGCCGCCGTTACACTAATTATGTTTTCTCCGATTATGTGTTTGTTTTCGATTTGGAAGAGAAGACGATGTAGAGACGATGACACTTTTAAATGTAACGTGTGTGACAGAACGCAACCGACTAGTGGCGCCAGCGAGCGAGACGATCGCCGGCGTCCGTATGCGGAGCCGAAAGTGGGAGCGAGACAACGCATCGCATTTCCAAAAGGAAATACGTTCTGATTGGCTTAGGACGCCGTGACGTGAACACACATCAACCAGCCACAGGCGTCCAGCAATGAACCCAGCATTCGGCACGCGATTCAAATTTATAATTTGAATCGAGTACGAAACATAGCCGGCCACCAAACACAATATTTTGTGTTTCCGACTAAAATTTTGAATGTGTAAAACGATTGAATTAATAAACGAAGAAGTTTCGAAACGATAAAGTCGATACATGAAGAACGAATGGAATGATGAACGAAATGTTTCGGTGACATATATCATTAATCTGTGGAAATGACATAGTCATCTTTGATTTACTAGAGTTGGGCAAAGAATAACGATTGCTAATTAGTCGGTAAAGAAATAACTGTTATTAGTACGATATAGTTATATTAAATTTGCATAACGAAACGAAATGTAAGAACGTAAAGTGGAAGTTTATGCAAAATTACGCAAGTTAAAAAATAAAACTAAGATTCACACCTAACATAACGAAGCGAAGACGATATATTTAACGATGACTGAGCGTTATATTAGGTAGTGAGACGTAAAATGATGATGTTAGTCGCATTGCAGAGGCAATGGACAAAGTTTCGTCAGAGGTCGGGTAAGTGTACCGTGGGCAGTACGCACAGTAGCAACACGGACTATTCCATCAGGACCTGGATGCAATTTGAGCACACGACCGATAGGCCAGTGCAAAGGCATTGTGTTATCATTTTTAATTATTGTACGGGAATTATAAGGAATTTAGTGGAATAATAACTGCAGGAATACTCAGTGCAAGAACAATTAATTTTAATGCGGTGTTAATTTAGCGGGAACAATTTTATTATTCGTATTTTTGGCGGGAAACAATTAGCAAGTGCCTATTCTAACGTTATGACAGATGACAGGTGCCAAAAAAAAAAAATGTGTTCCATTCAGCCTATGCTGTTATAGTGTATAGTCTATGGCTGTGTTGATCACAAGCTCCAACATGCCCCCGGGCGTTGAAAGCAACGGTTTCAACCAGATTCCGAAGACACGGGCAATGGGCAGATTCTGTTGAACGCCCGCCGAACGACTCCAGTGGAGGTCTTGATGTCAGCTACACGAGCGATGCCATCTGTTCCCGGGTGCACAGCTACAATTCGTCCAAGTCTCCACTTCAGAGGAGGAAGATTATCCTCCTTAATCACGACCAACGAGTTTAATTTTAGAGCATCTTTGCAGGAACGCCATTTGGACCGTACTTGTAACTCTGCAACATACTCCTTACTCCATCTGCTCCAGAAGTGTTGGCGGAGTTGTTCGATTCGTTGGAAGCGAGATAGATGGTTGGCAGAGTAATCCTGGTAGTCAGGTTGCGGTAAGGAAGTAAGAGACCGCCCAATAAGAAAATGTCCTGGCGTAAGCGGAGTATAATCTGCAGGATCTGAAGAAATCGGCGTCAGTGGACGAGAGTTCAAAATGGCTTCAATCTTAGTTAGTGCGGTGTACAGCTCCTCGAAAGTCAAATTACAATTTCCCAACACTCTTAGAAGGTGGTATTTTGTTGACTTGACACCCGCCTCCCAGAGTCCACCGAAATGCGGGGTATATGCGGGTATAAAATGGAACCTTATTCCATCGTTCGCTGCACTTTCACCCAAGGACGAACTATGTAATTTTAAAAATTTAGAAAGGTCGTTGTACGCACCGACAAATGAGGTACCGTTATCCGAGAATATATCAAGGGGTTTACCTCTCCGAGAAATAAAACGATTCAAAGCCAGTAAGTAGCTATTGCTAGTTAAATCGCCAACGAGCTCCAAATGGATGGCCTTGGTTGTAAAACAAATGAAAATTGCGACATACACCTTTACTAGCCTGCATCCACGACCTTGACGACTTGCACACATAATAGGGCCAGCATAATCAACGCCCGTGCTCTCAAAGGGATAACCTGGACGAAGGCGTTCTTGTGGTAAGTTACCCATTAACGGAGTTACGACCTTACCCTTCATACGGTGGCACAAAACACACTTGTGATAACAGGCCTTTGCCAAGTTGCGACCTCCTATTGGCCAGTAAGATTCCCTAATGGAAGCTAGCAATAATTGTGGGCCAGCATGCATCAATCTTCTATGCTCGAAATGAAATAATAATTTTGTTAACTTATGAGTGGACTGTAATAATATAGGGTGCTTTTTACTGTAAGCAAAATTAGAATTATTGAGACGTCCTCCTACTCGCATAATATTTTTGTCGACCAAAAAAACATTGAACTTTAGAAGGGCGCTCCCTTTAGGTAAGCTCCTTTTATTTAAAAGTAATTCGTACTCGGGAAATGATTGAGACTGACTTTGAATAATTACAACATTTAGTGCATCTTGTAACTCATCGTGTGACAAATAATTAACCTTTGGATAATGTTTTCTGCATGACTTAATAAATCGCAATAGATAAGCAATAGAACGTATCAGCCGTGAGTAATTAGAATAACGACTAAAATTAATCAAAACCTCACTTTTTAAATCATTAATGACAACACTTAACACTACATTAGGTCGAGTCTCCGGTAACGACTCCAGTCCTGGACACTTTATTTGTGAAGGCCAGCCAGACGGGTCTAGTTCTAAGAATTTTGGTCCATGCCACCACAGATCCAATGCCTGCAGAACACTGATATCCACCCCACGAGATATGAGATCAGCTGGGTTTTGATCGGTTGGGACGTGCCGCCATGTACAGTTACCCGCCTTATCCAAAACTTCAGCAACGCGGTTGCGTACAAACGGCTGAAGTTTGGTAGGCATCATCTGTAGCCATCCCAACACGATGGTTGAATCAGTCCAACAATAGACCCGGCTGATCTTCACTCGCAGTGAGCTCATCACCTTCTCACAGAGACGAGAACCGACTACTGCACCACACAACTCCAGCCGCGGGATTGTTGTAGGCTTTATGGGAGCCACTCGACTCTTGGCCATCAATAAACGAACCAAATGCTCACCCCTATCACTAACACTGCGAATGTAGACGCAGGCACCATATGCGGCCTCAGACGCATCTGTGAAAATATGGAGTTCTAGCTCCGTATATAAATTGCAGACTACAATTCGCGGAATACGGAAATTATTTAAAAGAGGCAAAGACTTAATTATTATATCCCATGGTTTCCATATCTCATTAGGTAATGGTTGATCCCATGATAATTTGTCTAACCACAATTTCTGCAACAATACCTTCATAGTGATAACAATAGGACCCAACAAACCTAAGGGATCGAAAATTCGCGCAATCACGGATAGCAAATCACGCTTAGTATACCCATTCGAGGACTTAGTTAGATTTATAGGAAACCCTAACTCATCAGCACTGATATACCATCCAAGACCAAGCAATCTGTCAGGCTCATTAGGTCCAAAGTTTAAGTCTAATGACGCCGGCAAGTTGCCTGACGCAGGAACACAATCCGACACTAGTTGAGGTTCATTTGACTTCCACTTTCTCAATGGCATACATGCCGACGCAAGCGCTTTCGTAACTTCAGTGCGAATGAATTTTGCTTCGTCTAAGTCATTCAATACCGTCAGTAAGTCGTCAATGTAAAAGTCATGTCTGATGATATCAGATATTTTAGGGTTCCTACAATCGAGTCCTATTTGTTTAAGGCATCGTGTCGCGAGGAACGGTGCACTAGCCGTACCGTACGTGACGGTGTTTAATTCATAAACATTAATCGGCTCACAAACAGTGTCACGCCAAACAATCTGTTGCAAATACCTATCCGACGGGTGGACGACTGTTTGTCTATACATCTTCTCCACATCCGCAGATAAGACATACTTGTGGAACCTGAAACGAAGAATAATAGACAACAGATCGTCCTGCACAGTAGGACCGACCATCTGTAGGTCATTAAAAGACACTCCCGTCGAAGTAGGACAACTTGCGTTGAAGACAACACGAAGTTTGGTCGTGCTACTCGACTCACGTAATATTCCGTGATGAGGAATAAAATAACCAGTACACAAATTAGGTTTATTAATTTTTGTCATATAAACAAGTGACTCGTATTCTAACAAAAAATCGTGATACATTCTACTAAAGTCTGGCTTAACCTTTAACCTACGCTCTAAAGACTGTAAACAATGTGCAGCTTTCTTAAAAGAATTGCCCAGAACTGAAGGATCTTTCTTAAGGGGTATGCGAACACAAAAACGACCATCAAACAATCGTGTCGTATTTTTAACGAAATGATCCTCACACAGCTTTTCTTCTGGCATGTAAGAATTGGAAGATTTCGCATTCACCTCCTCTAATTGCCAGAACTTTGTCAATTCTGTTCTAAGCCTTTCCCAGTCACTATCGCCATCGGAAACCATTTTAGAAAAATTACAATTTACATCATTCGACAGCAGTGAAATATAATTTTGAGTAATTGGACCGGAAACTATCCATCCTAAACGGGTTTCACATAATATTGGTTTTCCGGTACCTAGCTTTAGTCTTTGCGATCCTAACAACTCCCAAAAGAGGTCAGCGCCGATTAATAAATCAACATTAGCGGGCTTATAAAAAGTAGGATCAGCTAAAATAATATTCGATGGTATTTCGAAATCAGAAATGTTTATTTCACGGCACGGTACGTTACTTGTAATGTATGGCAGAACAAAACAATTAAGTTCGAAAACAAAACTATCATCTAGTGACGTCACCTTAAAACGACAAGTTTTGCCTACATGCGAAGTGACATTGTTGATGCCTAGAATAGATTTGTTTACTTGGCTAGTTATGAAATTGAGTTGTTTACACAACCTGTCCGTTATGAATGACGAGGTGCTACCGCTATCAAGAACCGCGCGAGCGAGATGCACGCAGCCATTGTGGTCCCGCAGCTTAATCAGTGCGGTCGACAACAACACATCTTGCTGCTTATGACCACGGGGAGATGCAATGTTAGCTGACAAGGCTACGGTATTTGTATCAGTAGTGGTAGACGGTGAAGAAAACGATGCAGACAAGTTGTTGTTATCACGAAGTGTATTCGCAATAGTGCCTTTAGAATCTATGTGAATTAGTGTGTTATGCCTACGTTTGCATAGTTTGCAACCTGGTTTTTTACATTTATTAGCATAGTGACCTGAATGAAAACAGTTGAAACAGACTTTATAGCTGGGCAGTAGTTTGAGACGATCGTCATTGTTTAATGCGAGAAACTGTGGACAATTGTTTAAAATATGATCATTGTTATTACATTTAGGACATACCTTAGGAGCTGATTCAGTGCTAGAACCGTTAGGAGATTGTGTTGCTACCATAGACTTGATCTTAGGGCCTGATTTACCTGACGTTTGGGAATTATTATTGCGAACTATTTCTAAGGTCTCAATTAGATCGGCTCGATTACGTAAGAATTGCATAAATGCGTCAAACGTGATCGTGCTGTCTTTGTCCATCCTACCTTTGTACTCTTCCCATTCACGATAGGTCCTTTGATCAAGCTTGCGAGTAACAATATAAATCAAAAGTGTGTCCCAGAATTTAACAGGTTCCCCTAACGACTCTAATGCACGCAGATCTTTATTTAAGTGATCGATTAAACCTTTTATTGCAACAGAAGATTCCCTTATGATCGACTCGATATTAAACAATGCGGACACATGATTTTGCAGCAATAATCTTTTGTTGTCAAATCGATCACATAACACCTTCCATGCCACAGAGTAATTGCTCGAAGAAAACTCAATGGATTTAATTACTACTGCAGCAGTTCCCTCAAGAGATGCTCTCAAGTAATGGAACTTATTGATTTCGTCAATGTCATCGTTACAATGAATTAGACTAGTAAAGGTGTCGCGAAATTCTAGCCAATTAGAATATAATCCACCAAACTTTGGTAACTGAATCGTTGGCAATTTAACTGGCTTATGCATGCCAGCATGTGTACTTTTACAGCTTTCCATCGATTTATTATCTTTATTAAAATCACTCACAATATTTTGTGCTCTGGACAAGGATTGATAATAACGAGACTCGAAATCAGAACGCTCAGAGTATTGTAATTTGAGATCATCTACAATGCATTCCAGACGTAACTGTACCTCATCATACTGCTCGTACAACGACTCGATCTTGCCCATACGCAACTCCAATTCCGACACATCAGAGTTTGATAACTCTTTGTCCTTAAGTGAGTCCAGAAAGTTGATGAACGCAGTCAAACGACCTTTAAAGCTACCTCGCTTTTTAACTAAATCCCTTTCCTCGGACATACTGGGAAATGAGTATTGTCAACCTGAAATTGATACAGGAATACAATTATAACACGAACAATATTATCTTAATACACACCTGAAACTGTGTTTTATACACTTCCTGAATACTATTTTAACAATGACTTGCACTAATATCAAACACTCAACTTACATGTATTATGTTAAGATACCTGCTAACACTTAACAAACACTGTTAAGTAGATAATTATGTGAATTAGTTACAGCTTTATTCCTAACTTAAGTTTAAATGATGTAGCAAATAAGCTAATTATACTGTAATCTGTATAATTTTAAACTTAGTTTGGCTGTTGAATAAAATACTAATCACAATGCAACAAGTAGGTACCTAATGATTTTCATCTAACACAATACAATAGGTAATATACTGACCTTTTTATGAATATTTAGCTACTTTACTTATACTACCTGAGTGTTGGGTGACGATATTAAATTAATTATAAACGCCGTACACCGCTAATAGCTTGCTCGAGATCAATCCAATCCACTGGCAAACCTCCACGACGCGTGGATAATACAATTCTTAATTCCTTGATTATAACCGCTGATCTTCTTTATATTATACGTTATCCGGCTCGTTATGGACCATGTACGGGAATTATAAGGAATTTAGTGGAATAATAACTGCAGGAATACTCAGTGCAAGAACAATTAATTTTAATGCGGTGTTAATTTAGCGGGAACAATTTTATTATTCGTATTTTTGGCGGGAAACAATTAGCAAGTGCCTATTCTAACGTTATGACAGATGACAGGTGCCAAAAAAAAAAAATGTGTTCCATTCAGCCTATGCTGTTATAGTGTATAGTCTATGGCTGTGTTGATCACAAGCTCCAACAATTATAACTATAGAACCTTCAAGTAACGGTTTAGAGTGTCTAGTCCACTTTGCACGCTGAGTTAACGTATGAAGATATTCCGACTTCCAGCGTTTCCAAAAATCTTGTTGAAAACGTTGGATCAGTTGCCATCGGCCTAACCGAGTAATATTGATATTAGACAAATCTTGATCTGGTGTAGCCGTCATTGGTTCCAGAGTTAAAAAATGGCCAGGCGAAAGTACGGAAAGGTCGTTAGGGTCTGAACTCATCGGACAAAGCGGGCGCGAGTTTAGTATAGCCTCTATTTGGACAAACAAGGTGGTTAATTCCTCGAAAGTAAGACATTGATTGCCAACGATACGATATAAGTGAGTTTTAACAACCTTGATTTGTATTTCCCATACACCACCAAAATGCGGACTCGATGGTGGATTAAAGCGGAACTCAATTTGCTCAGTATGGGAGGCGTCAGCCATATACGAATCGAAAAGCGACTTAGCTCCAACAAAGTTAGTTCCTCGATCGGAATAAATGATGTTAACTCGACCACGACGTCCAACAAAACGACGGACAGCTGCAACGAATGCATCTGTTGATAGCTCAGAAGCGACTTCGAGGTGTAAAGCTTTCGTGGTGAAACAAACGAACAAGCAGAGATAAGCCTTAGTGGTTTTAGCACCTCGATGACGTCCTGACTTGATCGAAAATGGTCCACCGTAGTCAACACCAACGATTGAAAATGGTTTAACCTGGTTGACGCGAACAGCTGGCAGATCGCTCATGAAAGGTTCTAAAGGAGTTGGATTCAAATGATAGCATTGAACACATTTCGATAAGCAATGCCGAATAGCACGCTTTGCTGACAGGATCCAGAACTGCTGATTTAAGAGATAGTGCATAGTGTTAACACCAGCATGACAATTTTCCCGATGCAATGCCTCGATAATCATGTTCGTCAATTTTGACTGGCGTGGGAGGAACGCAGGATGTTTGTGTTCAAGTTCGAGACCGGAACGCGATAAGCGGCCGCCCACCCTTATAATACCCTGATTATCAAGGAATGGATTTAGCTTGCGGAAAGGCTTTGAAAGAGGCAAGCCCTTACCCAACCGATTAATGTCTTCTTGAAAATGTTGTGATTGAACATGCTTGACGATATTCATCAACGCAGAAAACATTTCTAATCTAGTTAGGAATGTACCCCTTTTACGAGATTGTGAATCACGAGTACGAGAATCTATATATATAAAAGAAAGTCGTGTTAGTTACTTCACTTATAACTCAAGAACGGCTGAACCGATTTAGCTGAAAATTGGCAGGGAGGTAGTTTAGAGCCAGGAGAAGGACATAGGATACTTTTTATCCCGTTCGACATTTTGATATTTAAAAAAAAAAAAATTATATCAGTATATCCATATTCTTAATCTGTTTAGGTAGTAGGTAGGTAGTAGGTAGGTAGTAGGTAGGTAGTAGGTAGGTAGTAGGTAGGTAGTAGGTAGGTAGTAGGTAGGTAGTAGGTAGGTAGTAGGTAGGTAGTAGGTAGGTAGTAGGTAGGTAGTAGGTAGGTAGTAGGTAGGTAGTAGGTAGGTAGTAGGTAGGTAGTAGGTAGGTAGTAGGTAGGTAGTAGGTAGGTAGTAGGTAGGTAGTAGGTAGGTAGTAGGTAGGTAGTAGGTAGGTAGTAGGTAGGTAGTAGGTAGGTAGTAGGTAGGTAGTAGGTAGGTAGTAGGTAGGTAGTAGGTAGGTAGTAGGTAGGTAGTAGGTAGGTAGTAGGTAGGTAGTAGGTAGGTAGTAGGTAGGTAGTAGGTAGGTAGTAGGTAGGTAATAAGTAGGAAAAAGGGCATTGCAACGCATGCCGGGAACAGCTAGTTACGAATAAATCGAAGGCAATAGCCGAGGATTCTTTGAATTTTACGAATAGATGAGAATTTTTCGAGAAGTTCATTGATAAAGTGATTGTCCTCTTGTGTAACAAGTACTGTCTTAACACGCTCCTCGCATTGAATCTCAATTGAATTTTCGGGAATGGTAACTGAAAGCCAACATTCTGATGGCTGCACGAGCCAAGAGGGTCCCGCCCACCATAGCTTGCTATTGACAAGATCCTCAGGGTCCATGCCACGCGAAGCGATGTCTGCCGGATTGTCTGCAGAAGCAACGTAATTCCAACGCGCTTCGGGAATGGTGGTTTGAATGTGGCCAACCTGATTAGAAACAAAGGTTTTCCAAAGAGAAGCATGCGAGCGAAGCCAAGAACGAACAACCATAGAATCTGACCATATAAACATGTCAGAAACTGTGAGTGAAGACACGTATATCCTATCGCTAAGTTCCTTGAAAGGTACACGACTCATGTGGCCACCTTTTAAGTAGCCGTTCATGAATTCTACGTACTGTTCACGAGTAACAGGATTCTTGTGAAGTTTTCTCTCTAAAGAGTAGAAGGCTTTCTCCTTTGAACCAGAAAACGGATAATTATCCTCTCCTTCTTCGAAAGGCAGAGCCACAATGGAACGTCCAGTAGCATCACGAGAAACTGTTTGAACAAAGATTTGCTCACAATATTCTTCTTCAGGAGTTAGCCGAGAAAATTTTGGAATGTTTTCTAACTCCCAGAAGTTTTGAACTTCTCGATGAAGAACGTCATCTTCTATCGAAAAGAACGAGCTCGTGAAGCATTCACTACCACAGTTAACGTTGCCGAGGAGCAGCCAACCGAAAACTGAATTCATAGCAGAAGGTTCGTGTGAATCACCATGGAGATTGCCAGGAAGAAGGAGGGAAGAGAAGACTTCAGCACCCAACAGAACGTCTATTGGGCCTGGCTTATGATAGTCAGGATCTGCGAGTGTTAGATGTTGTAGATGACGCCACGAGTTTGGGTTAAGACTTACAGAAGGCATGTCACCACAAATGTTGGGTAAGGAAAGAGTGTCAATCTTGAAAAGAGTTTTCCCATTGACACCAACCTCTATCTTTACCGATCCTGAAACGGATGTCGCGGATTGTCCGAGACCACGAATTTGACGAGTAGCTCGCGTCCGATTATAACCTAAGCGCTCCACAGCGCGGTCAGTTATGAAATGAGCTTGGCTCCCGGAATCGATCAAGGCGCGAAACGGTTGGAATTGACCAGATGAGTCCCGAATGTGTATTTTCGCGGTCGAAAGAAGAACCATGGAGCATTCTCGAAGAGTGGTTAGAGCACGATCAGGAATAGTAGATGTTCCATGGAGTGAAGTGTTTTGAGTATGACTCGGCACGTCATCAATCGGTGACGAACGATGAAGTAAAGTATGATGACGTAGATTACACTCTCGACACCTGAAAATGGACTTACAGTCTTTGAGACTGTGCGATGGTCGCAAGCAATTAAAACACCAATGCTGAGATCGAGCATGCTGTAGTCTATCATCGACAGGTTTTTCAATAAAAGCCTTACATTGAGCTATCGAATGACTCTGTTCGCAAAAGGAACACTTCGGAGTTGCGTAAACAGGATTCGCGGGTATTGGAGGTTTTTGAACATCCAAAGGCTTCTTCACATCCTCGCGCTTCACAATGTTACTTTTCGTAGTCACGAAAGAAGAAGCCTTCTTTGAAGTATTTGAAAGCGAAGAAGAAAGAGATTTATCCACAGCAGCTCGATTATTAGCTTTGTGAGCGAAGTGAGAGTCTCTCAATAATGCTTCGCACTTGGAGTACAAGAAATTCTTTAACTCTGAGTAACAAGGCAATTCAATGGAGGGATGGGCTTGTTCATACTCATATCGCGTCTTAGAATCTAACTTTGATAGAAGAAGATAAGTCAAAATGAAGTCCCACTGATCGATGGGAAGCCCTACTCCTTTAAGGATGGTTAAGTTTTCATGGAACATGTCTAAAACCCTACGAAAATCGAGAGGAGAATTTGTATTTATAACAACGTTGAGCATCTCCTTCCAACATGTAAAAGCGAGATCACGTTTATCGCGATAGCGTGAAACTAATGTTTTAAAGGCCTCTTGATAGAAAGAGCCTTGCAAGGGAAACGTTTTAACAAGACCCAGTGCATCACCCTTAAGACTCGACACAAGATAATGCATTCGTTCGGTGTCAGATAGACTACCATTTTCATGGATGAGCGAATTGAAAATATCGAAGAACTCAGGCCAAGCCTTGACATTGCCAGAAAAGGTTGGGATATTTATTTTCGGAAGCTTCACTTGAAGCGACGAGCCTTTGGTTGATTGGAACGATTCGTAGCGCGAGCTTGACAGTTGTGACGTTAAATCTTGATGAATTGCCTTGACTTCAAAATACATCTCGTCAAAACTAACACGCATTTTGTCTTCATCTTCTTCAGACGAGAAGTCTACAACTGTCAAAATATCTTCATGAGCTTCCTCAAAATTATTACGTAATTTATCAATTTCTGAGAAATGAGCAAGGAACGAATTCATCATCGCACTGTTTTCCCTGGCATCCTGAGCCACCTCATACATCCGCTTTAAGCGATTGAAGGCAAGGGTCCGTTTACGCCTTAAAGCAGGCAAATCTTGAGTAGTAGGTGCCTCCATTTCACTAGAACCGACTTTCGACTTTTTCGATGAGCTGTATCTTCGCCTTGTACCGTATGGCATAACTTTATTAAGTCGCGAATGAAATGATAATTTACTTTAAAACAGCTATTTGAAAACAGTTATTTCGTTATGCGAAAAACGTTATCGATGATAGTTATTGATGATGCAGTGCCCAACACTAGGTTTATGAGCGGAAACGGATATGAGTGAATTAAGTATTGTTAAAATATTTATCGATTTTGAAATATGACATAATATGTCATATTATGACGTATGGCGACGAAAACTAATGGCGGAACGATTATGATGATGAATAAATAATTGTAGATAGCTGATGAGAACCAAATAAATGGGAACGATGGAATCAACTGCTACAATTATTATGAAAACGAAGGGTAGGAGATCAATGATAATATAAACTACTATAGATACGTTGCCCGCGCTCTGTAGTGGCTAGATGAATGCAAGGTAATTGCCTGACATCCATTTAGTTGCGTAGCAACCGTTGTCGCGGCTCTACGTGAAATTGAATTATCTTGTGTGTAATAACTTTCTCCATTAGCGAAAAAAAATGCCGTCCTGTGTGTATAGAAAATGTAATAATTATACTGCAACTGTAAAAGATAAAAAAGTGTAATTTCATGCGTAAGTATCAAGAAAAAATATTTATTTTATTTAATTTTTTTCGATGCAGCATAATGGCGGCTGGCGAGGAAAATCGGCAACTTTGCATCAGTGTTTATATAACCTACATTGTTTTTATTTCGATTAATTATAAATATGTTTTATTAAACCTACATAATGAATGATCAATATACCAATACTCGAATCGTATTCGAATCATACTCGAATCGTACCTATCTCATCAAGAGGTCATCACAGACTTATAATGAGATTCTTACTTGGTTTCTTTGATTATATAAATAAAGATTTTTATGTTTTTATTACATTTTGTTTTATTAATTGAGGAGCTCGTGGCTAAATAATTACAGCCGCATAGACCGATCTTCCGGGTTAAGCCACGCTTGCCGAGGTTGGTCTGTGGATGGGTGACCATTTACCATAGCGAGTTTCCTCCGTGCCTCGGAAAGCACGTAAAAGCCGTTGGTCCCGGCTGTCACTTGTAGATCTTTGACAGTCGTTACTGTTGGTCAGAAGCCAGAAAGTCTGACAACCAGTCTTACGAAGAGTATCGTATTACCCAGTTACTGGGTTGTGGAGGTCTGATAGGCAGTCGCACCATGTAAAATACTGATATTCAGCTGCATCCGGTTCGACTGGAAGCCGACCCCAACATAGTTGGGAAAAGGCTAGGCAGATGATGATGTATTATTAATTAAATAACTATAATTACTGTTGCGAAATACTGCATTCAAAATTTTAAGGACAGAGAATAATATTATTTTACCCAAAAATCTACTACCTACCTATATCAACACGAGAAAATTGAGTGTCAATTTTTCCCCACATGCCTCTTTTTGTACGCGCTCGACCAATGAGCATGCGCCAAAGAATAATAACGTAACCTAAGATATATATTTATCTCTCTCTAACAACAGGAATTCCTTAGATGACATTTAATTTTCTTTCCTTCTTCGTACGTTTATGTAGCTAATACCAGCTACCGATATAGTATTTACGCTGATTTCGAGTGCCGTGATGTTGATGCATGACGTGTCTATTTATAATACGTCATTGTAGGAGATGGATAGGTTTAGGGAACGAAATGAATCGACTTTATGGTGACGAGATACGAATAAGAAATCTCGCCGGGGCCTCCAAAAATATGTTGCGTACCCGATTCAAACGTTGTGCTGTCCACAACATATGGTTCAATCCGCTAGAGTGCTGAGTTATTGCCGATCGCCGTATTAGCTGGCCGATGGATGAACTCGCTTAGCACCCCAAA
Organism: Amphipyra tragopoginis; assembly: GCA_905220435.1. Classification (NCBI taxonomy): domain Eukaryota; kingdom Metazoa; phylum Arthropoda; class Insecta; order Lepidoptera; family Noctuidae; genus Amphipyra; species Amphipyra tragopoginis. Next base: position 3,654,410 of record HG992003.1, on the reverse strand, counting down.
CCAATCGGAATACAATACGCTGATCTCACTTACCCTCGTTTGGTCCGATAGGAGCCGACGATGTTGCTGGTCACCGCCGCCGTTACACTAATTATGTTTTCTCCGATTATGTGTTTGTTTTCGATTTGGAAGAGAAGACGATGTAGAGACGATGACACTTTTAAATGTAACGTGTGTGACAGAACGCAACCGACTAGTGGCGCCAGCGAGCGAGACGATCGCCGGCGTCCGTATGCGGAGCCGAAAGTGGGAGCGAGACAACGCATCGCATTTCCAAAAGGAAATACGTTCTGATTGGCTTAGGACGCCGTGACGTGAACACACATCAACCAGCCACAGGCGTCCAGCAATGAACCCAGCATTCGGCACGCGATTCAAATTTATAATTTGAATCGAGTACGAAACACAAATAACTTTTTAATCTTTATTAACTTCTCATTCATTGTTCAGACACCACTATGTGTTGAACTTCACTGCACTACTGTGACAGTTGAGGAACTAAATAAAACAATTTGTTCCTTGAAGAGTAATTAATTTAATCTAAGATGTCCTGCATATATGTATACAACACGGAAAATCTTAACACCGCCATTCAGCGGGGTGACGTCACGGCACAACTCCATCTCTGGTGTGAGGGAGTGAACTAATACACTCGGACCGATAACAACTACCGATTGTTAAACAACGCCATCTATGACTTGCGTACAGGAACTACGATAAGATCATGCTTGCTACGTTTCATGCGTCAACATCCCGCCCACCATGGACAGACTGTCCGTAACTGACATTTTGATAAAAAGGGTGTATACTATGTGGTAGCTTCAAGTTTGTCACGAAGGTTAATCGAATGTGGACTGTAAACAATAATTTCTAAACCAGCGCAACTTCTACCATAACTAAAAAATAAACAGGATACATGTAAAGATATAAAACTAAATTAATCAATAAATTTCAAATCACTATAAATAATTATTGTGAATGACAACATACTGTCATTCGACAATCAATACTAAATAAATGTGTATACTTAAGTAGTGACAGGCAGTACAATTAATTTTGAGACTGGTCTCTTTATGATTGTGCCCTTACAGCGTAAAGACACTACTCGTGTGACCTTGTCCGAGCCAGAATGCTTATCAACAATTAAACCGTGGAGCCACCTCGTGGGAGGTAAATCGTCCTCCATAACTAACACCACATCACCTACGTTCGGTTCCATAGTATGATGCGCCCATTTGTGTCTCTGGTGAAATTGAACGAGATACTCACGAGACCACTTGCGCCAAAAATCCTGGACCATGCGTTGGGTTAAATGCCATCTTTTTAAATTGCTAATGTTCGAGCCTTCGAAATTAGACTCTGGTGCGTGAAGTAAAGGCTCTCCTATCAGAAAATGACCCGGAGTGAGAGGACACGGATCCTCGGAATGGCAGCTCAACGCTGAAATTGGCCTAGAGTTAAGACATGCTTCTATTTGTGCTAAAACTGTTGTCATTTCTTCGAAAGTCAGAGTACTGTTGCCTATCACCCTTTTGAGGTGATGCTTGCAAGACTTCACCCCGGCCTCCCAAAGTCCTCCAAAGTTTGGAGAATGAGGTGGGATGAAGTGCCATGTTGTGCCATTGGTTGCTAACCACTCGGCAATGTCGGTTGCTACTCTAGATCTTTCGTGGTTAAACATTGTTCTCAATTCCTTATCAGCTCCCACAAAGGTAGTGCCGTTATCACTCCACATTTCACTACAATGGCCTCTTCTTGCTGTGAAACGCTTGAAAGCCGCTAAAAAGGCTTGCGACGTCATGTCACTTACGATCTCTAAGTGTATGGCCCGAGTGGACATGCATACAAACAAGGAGATGTACCCTTTGGTGGAATGGTGACCGCGGCCCTTTGCTGACCTGACGCTGATAGGACCTGCATAGTCCACACCACTTTTTAGAAAAGGTCGGCTAGCATTAACTCGAGCTGCGGGCAATGACCCCATTAATGGAGGTACAGACCGAGCGGAATGACGAATGCAGATAACGCACTTACGTACATATTGCCTAACAATACCCCTTGCATTAATAATCCAATATTTGGATCTCAAATAATTTAAAACTAACTGAGGCCCGCCATGCAATGTCCGCTCATGAACGTCAGCGATTAAAAGGTGAGTGAGGTGTGACTTACGAGGAAGAATCAGAGGATGCTTCGCGTCTTCATGAAGATTGGCCTTGTGTAACCTGCCACCCACTCTTAAAAGCTGTTCCTGATCCAGATAAGGATTAAGTGAGGTAAGTACCCCACTTTTGATGAATTCTCCCCTTGATTCTAATCTATCTATTTCTGATGCAAAGTATCTCCTTTGACATAATTTAATGCATGTAAACAATGCCCCTTGAATTTCAGAGTGTGTTAAAACATTATTAAACCTTGCATTATTGTCTTTATGTTTAAATTTTAAAAACCTTTTGCAGTAAGCAATCACTCTAATAAGTTTTCTTAAAGATGAATATTTTGACATTATACAATCCTCCTCACTCTCCTCATTTACTACTGTGTTGCATGCTACTACTGATTTTCTTTCTTCTAGGTTAGTTTCCTTAATTTCGCTTCGATTATAATTAATTTCTTTATTTTTCAGCCAACTGGGTCCTTGTGTCCACAACTCTAGGAAAGCGCAATCAGAAGGATTCACGCCGCGCGATGCGCTGTCTGCAGGATTATCCCTAGACTGGACATGCGACCACTGACTATTCTCCATAACGGAAAGTATTTCAGACACTCTGTTGCCAATGAAGGTCTTCCAGCGGCTCGGGTGGCTACTCAACCAGGCGAGCACCACTGTCGAGTCCGTCCAGGCATGTATGTTTTCTTTACAGATACCCAAGGTGTCGGAAACCTCACGTAGAAGTTTTGAAAGCAGCAAGGCGCCACATAACTCCAAACGAGGTATGGAAACCTGTTTGACAGGGGCCACCTTGGTCTTAGCTGCAACTAGACTAACATGAATGTGACCATTGGCATCAACACACCGAACATAGACGGCGGCTGCGTAAGCAACATTAGAGGCGTCGGAAAACCCGTGTAACTCTAGTAAGACGTCAAGTTGACTCGTGCGAAGCCATCGTGGCAGACGGAAGTCCCTAAGATGGTTAAAGTTGTTTCGATAATTAAGCCATTCCTTTAATAGGTGTTCTGGGAGTTCATCGTCCCATTCGGATCCTGCTAACCACAAGCGTTGAATAAACACCTTGGCTGTTACTATCACCGGCGCAAGCCATCCGAGAGGATCAAACAAACGAGCGATGTCAGATATCACCTTTCGCTTTGTTATGAGGGGTTCAAGCGGAGGAAGTTGGACGGTATATCTAAACTCATCTAAATTTCTATCATAAGATAACCCTAAAATCTTCGTAAATGTATCTATTTTAAGTTCTAAATTGTCCTGCTTAACAGTGCCTTCATTTATTTTGTTTAATAATTCATTACTGTTGCTGGACCACTTCTGAAGTTTGAAGCCCCCACGACCTAATAATTCATTTAGTTGGTGATAAATCTGTTCACCTTCAGCGATAGATTGACAACCCGTTAACAGGTCGTCTACATAAAAAGATGTAAGGACTCGTTCTGCCACTAGAGGAAAATCATTTCCTTCATCACGAGCTAATTGCTGTAGAGACCGGACCGCTAGATATGGCGCAGAGGATGTTCCAAAGGTGACACGCAACAACCGAATATGCTTCAATTCAGCTTCTGGATTGTCGCGCCACAAAATGCGCTGATAATCAGCATCCTCATCTGCAACCTTGACCTGACGGTACATTTTAACTATATCTGCGACCAAACTTATGGGATGGCAGCGCCACCGCATAATAGTTCGACGCAAATCAGGTTGTAGGGTTGGGCCAACCATTAATTCTTTATTTAATGATACTCCATTGTGGCCTGAACATGAAGCGTCGAAGACTACCCTAACCTTAGTAGTGCTTTTATCGTCACGAACCACTGCGTGATGTGGTAGGTAGAACGCATCATTACCTAATTCTATCTGAGGGACAACTTCAGCATGTCCCAGTTGAATGTATTCATTAATAACTGCACTATACTGTTTCCTGAATTCCGGTTCCTTTGCTAATCTATTCTCTAGGCTGATAAAGCGCCTACGGGCAATGACCTCTGACCCCCCAAGCGTGCAAACGGGCGAATCGGTTTTAAATGGTAGTTTTACAACATACCTCCCGGTCGCGTCGCGTTTGGTGGTCTTAGAGTAGAACTCCTCACATTTTTGTTCTTCTTCAGTCAAGGTTACACTACGAACTGAGGGTTCTGACTCCAACTCCCAAAACTTACGCAAAAGGTCATTGACGTCCGATGTCTGTACTACTGTATGATAACATACAGGCCTAGAGATTGCTGACGATTGGGTCTCACCAGACAAGATCCATCCGAGTTTGGTTCTCTGTGCTACTGGAGAACCAGGCGGACCCTTGACCAAACCATCTAAAAGAACTTCGCCGACCACACGCGTACCCAACAACAGGTCAATCTTCCCAGGCGTGTGGAAGGACGGATCTGCTAGGTTCAAATTCGCAATCGATGGAGAAACCTGAACAATCTTCCTCTCAGGAAGAAGAGTGGTGAGTTTATTCAGCACATAAGCATCGACACACAAACAAAAGTTCGGATCTAGACGAGATTGCAATTTAAATGTCACCATTGACCTAGAGGGTACTGAACTTCCCTCGTCATCGCCTAATCTCTGTATGTTTGTGTGAGTGTATTTTTTACGCAACCCGAGGAACTGAACTGCAGCCTCTGTTATAAACGAGACTTGAGAACCCTGATCTAACAGAGCTCTTAAATCCTTTGCAGCGCCAGTTCTGGTGGATTCAACATGGACCAGGGCTGTTGCCAGCAATCCGTGACTGTGATCCAGTTGACCAAAACAACAAATGGGTTCGTCATTCGCCGCGTTGTTACTCTTAATGGAAGTTGTGGCTAACGCGGCAGTCACAACCTCACCTTTAGCTGACGAATCAGCCTGACTGTCAGTAGTGTTGACGTGAAGCAATGAGTGGTGTTTCTTTTTGCATAGTTGGCATTTTGTTTTCTGGCGGCAATTATAAACAGAGTGATTTTTTCCTAAACAATTAAAGCATAGCTTACTGACTCGGACAAAGTCACGACCAGGGCTCGGAAACGTTATTTAAAATAACGTTTTTAAAACGTTTCTAACAGTTCTTTGTACAACATTTTGTTCGGAACGAAAACGAAAAGAGAACAAAAAGCTAGTTTTCAAAAACCGGTTTATTCCGCAGGACGGAGCCGCACATAGTATGCGGCAACAAGCATGGACTTGTTAAGTTCCGTAGGATATGTTTTCATTTCAATACATCATTAATTCTGAGCATAGTTCGGAGCAGGGTTGTTGCTGATGCATATTTTTTTCACATCAGCGGATGCTGATGCTGATGTTTTACCATTGACATCAGCGGATGCTGATGCTGATTCTCATGATTTTCTTAAAAAAAACGGAAAAAGTAGTGACCATTTTGAATAATATCTAAAAGTTGCACAGTTTTCCTTGGTACTGAAATAAACGATTGTCTCAAAAAATTTGGGATTTTAATAAAAAATATAATCAAACTTAGTAGATTAGTAATAATTAGTATAGTACTAGACTAGTAATTAAGTACCTAGACTACCTAGTGCATAACCTGCTACCAATCTTTCGTTTAATTAATAGGTATTGGAATTTAATCAAAGGTACATAATCCACTTTTCAATGGGGTCGGCATTATTTATCAAACTCAAAAGTTTACGAAAAAAACTTTCACGCGCAGATACGTATTAAGTATAACGTAATGAATGAGACAAGTTTGTATTTGTTTGTAAACGCAATCCCGGTCTGCCCTTGGATTGATCAAAACTCGCAAGCAAAAACTTCACGGGATATAAGCCCCGCCCCCTCTGCGGTCATGTCACGACTTGAACATCAGCATTAATATCAGCATCGATCAATGCGGATGCTGATGTTGAAAAAGATGCTGAAGATCAGCGAATGCTGATGCTGATGTTCGCAACAACCCTGGTTCGGAGCATAGTCGAGCATAGTTTTTATTTTATTTGAGATTTATTTATTTATAGTTAATTAAAACGGTGAACACCAATTACAATAATTAACATAGAAACAAGTAACATGGAAGGTAGAAAAATACAGGTATGTAATGTCGACAATTGTGTCATACACAAAATACTTAAGACTAACATGGGATAGTGGACACCCTCGCATACTGTCTCTCACAGAACATCAGACATACACGCACAATTTCACTCCATTTATCCGCGAACACATCACATTCAGGGTTGGCAGCCAGGAGGGCATTGAGTATCCTTAGAGTACGACACACAGGGGATTCAGCTCTGGCGACAGTTCTGGCTGAAGGTTGCGCGAATAGATTGTGCCGACGGCTTTGACGGTGTCCGATGTATTTGTCGGGCACAAATAGTCGACAGAAAAGGCCATGGAGCTCAGGGCAGTCGATACGACCCCTAAGGGTTTTATAGGCTACTATCAGCTGATCATGGCCTCTTCTTACTTCCAACGAGTTAAAGCCCAACATTCCTAAGAGATAGTTGGTGGGGTACATGTAGGAATAGAAATTGTACGACCTATTGAAAAAATATCTCAAGAAAGTTTTCTGTACCTTTTCCAGCATCAGTGTTTGGGTCGCAGTATGGGGGTGCCAGACACACGCACTGGACTCAAGTTTACTGCGAACCAGTGTGGTGTATAACAGCTTAATAACATTTGGGTTGCGAAAGTCACGAGCATTACGCAAGACAAATCCCAAGCGCCTGAAAGATTCCTTCGCCAGAGTGGATACGTGATCTTTAAACGTCAGACAGCGGTCGAAGGTCACTCCCAAGTCCTTAACGTTGGTGACTCGAGTAACTATTTCACCACCCAAACTGTATTCAAAATGGATTGGTCGCAATCCTCGACCGTATGTCATGGCATTGCATTTGTTTTTGTTGAAGAACAGCTTGTTCACAACGCTCCACTCGTAGATGGCATTAATATCCCCTTGGAGGAGTTTACAATCTTCGTTTGATTTGATGTGTGCAACTGAACTGAAGATGGGTTTTCTCTTGACTTTTGTCAAGGTCAGAGGTGATAAAAACAAAGTCTGCGATGGAACGAGCTTACCCAGAAGAAGCCTGTTCATTGTAACTTTGAAGATATTCGGGTCGTAAGCGTGGAACACAGACGCAGTCAGTGAGTTCCATTCTTTTGCCGTGCGTCGTGTTTAGTGCGAATTGGTGGAATAGCCTAACCTAGTTGGTATGGATGGTAACTTGCAGTGCGTCTGGATGTTCGATGGTAGAAGGGGGCCGGTGGGATGAGGTTGTGGAGTTCTTGAGCACACTCACTGAATTACAGTCTATAGAAGACCGACAAGCAGGCAACCTTGCGGCGATGAGCCGAGCTGTGAAGCTTGGCATCCACAAGTTTTACGTCGCCAATGAGTCTCTTAACTCTGCATTCCACTGAGTCAAGCGCGGCAAGTTGGTATTTTGCTGGGCCATCCCAAAGGTGGCTGCAATACTCCATGCAGAATCGGACTTGCACTTTATAAAAGTCAACAAATGTTCAGGCGAAAAGTATCGCTTCACTCTATTTAGGATGCCCAGTTTTTTGGCTGGTTTAGACTTTGTGCTCAATGGGGGTGCCGAAGTTGAGACTGACTGTAAACTCCATGCCGAGGAGCTCGAGCCGGTCAGTTATAGGAACAGACATATGCCGAAAACTAGGAGTTTGGTCGAAACGACTCCTTTTTGCGGTTTGTGTTGCGACTTGCAGAGAGTGGTTAGTTATTGGTCCTATTTTGATCACAAAATGAGACGCAAGAGAAAAAATTAAAAAACCTAATTTAAAAAGAAGCAGCTATGCTCCGAGAGCACCTGCGTCGCGTGAAACGTCAGGGAGCCGTGCCTTCTCCAGAGCTAGTCCGCCAGTACCGGCCGGATCGCGTAGATTGGTGATGACGTCGGCGGTAGGGCGTGAAAGCCTGTCCCGCCATTTCACCACCTGGACCTCGTGAAGCTACAGCCGACGCAGCTCAAACTGGCGCTGCATCGGCCGCTCGCCTCGCGCCCGCGCTTCATCGCGCCACTGGTAGAGTGACGCGAATATCTTCGCCTCCATGTCCCAGGGCAGAGATCCAGCCAGTACGCAGGCCGCCTCGTAGATCGTGCGATAACCCCTTATGACTCTGACAGCCATCGCCCACTGCAGCTTCCGCAGAATGCTGATGCTGCTGGCCGTCAGGTCAGCCGCCCATATCGGGGCCCCATACAGGGCCAGCGATCGCACGATCCCCACACACAGCCGCTTGCAGGCGGTACTCGGGCCCCTCAAATTGGGAAGCAGCGTTGTGAGCGCGCCAGCCTCATCCAGCAACTTGGGCGCCAGACGTCGGAAGTGGGGCCCGAAGTCCTACCGGCTGTCGAGCACCAATCCCAGGTACTTCATGGTAGACTCGACAGCGATCCGAGCCCCCCCAACCACGATGTGCGAGCCGGGTGGCGGCGCCCACCGGGGGCCGTGAGACATCATGACCTCCGACTTGCTGAGAGCCACCTCCAGGCCTAGGCGACGTATGCGGTCCACCACCTAAGAGACCGCAGCTGTCGCCGGCAACGCTGCCTCCTTGTGCGAGCTCCCGCGGGCAGTGACCAGCGTGTCGTCCGCATAAGACGTCAGGTCTGCCCACGAAGCAAATACAAAGAGGAGATGGCATAAGCAACTGTGAACCGTGATACCAATGTAGAACCATTCCGTCCTCTCGGTGGGCGTGGCCTATCAGTCTGTCGGCACTCGTCTTGTAAACATTACGTTCCCGCTCCCATTCCATTTTATCATTATTTATTATTTTCGTTGTCATTTAAAAGAAAAAGATGAAGTGTTGTGTGTTATCTTGTAAAAACTACTCAGATAAACGTTTTGGTACCATGGATGGCATCACATTTCACTCGTAACTATTTTTTTTCGATATTTATTAGATTCGTTCTAGAAAAATCTATTGTTATCACGTCTCGTACAATAGTTTTACTGCTCGACAAAAGATGGCGCACCCTATTATAACATGAATAACTAACAACTACGTAAGAAATATTCATATCTTTATAATTATAATGTATTAAAACAGATTTAAGATTTTTTTAAAGCCTTTTTGTTGACAAAAATATCGTATTATTGTTTTTTATCACTATTTTAAACCGTGATATTTCGGTCGCCATCTATCGTGGAATAGTGTAAACAATATGAATAGACAGGTCCGTACTTAGAATTCAATTATTTAATTACGATGTGTGGTGATACGTGAAGTTTTAATTTTTATTCAATAATGGTGAACGAGGCCTGCATAGTTCCTTGATATTTAATTAAATTTAGATTATACTCGTATTTCAGATTTCCACCCGAAGATAATCTCAAACAGAAATGGATAAAACGATGGCTTAAACCGCCTTTTATACTAATAAGGGGGAATTTGTACAGAGTGTCTTTTTATTCACTGCAGTAAGCAGTAATTCAGTCCAAGAAACTATGAGTACGAAAAAAAATTACCATCGCCCATCGCCGTATCCATTTGATGTAGGAACTCGATTTGTTTTTCGAGAATTTCAATTTTAAATTAAAAGTACAAAAAAATAATTCTGTAATAAATTTCTGTAGTAAATTGTGTACCGTATGTGTACATTATAGGCATGATTTCTTAATTATTTTCACTAAAATTCCACTAAAATCTACAGTTAACAAAAAATCGACTTGAATACAATTATTTAGCGGGGTGGTTACTTATTACTGTGTGAAGATTTTTCTTATTTATTACATTTTTGTTCACAATCTTTTTGTAATTTTTAAACCAGCTCTGCCGTAGGCTGGTACAAAAATTCTAAGTACGTCCCTGTCGTAACATACTTCTACAACTACGAGGACATCTAGCGTGAAATAGCTGAAACACGTATTAGTTACCGATGTACCCGAAGCGTTTAGTTTTTCCTATTCACTACTAGATGGAAAACGTGAAAGTAGGCGTAAGTAGGCGGGGTGTAACGTTCCCTTCACCCCGCAAAGTATCACGCGTCGTATGATAGGAAAATCGAATTACACCATCTCCTCTTTGTATTTGCTTCGTGGGTCTGCCCCCGATCTGAGCTCGCCCCTTAGCACCCAGTCGTATCCGATGTTCCACAGGAGAAGGCCCAGGACCAAGCTCTGTGGAATACCGCACGTCACTTGGTGCTGGTAACTGCCATCGCGTCCCATGTAGGTGACACACCTCTCCGACAGATAAGCCCCAACGACGTGGCGGAGGTAGAGAGGCACCCGATGATAGCGCAGTGCCTTCCAAATACAACTTCAAATCACCACTGTACCTACTCCAGCCAACTTACAGAAAGAATCTTGCATCATCTTCCTGCCCTTGCCCTTGTTACTTGGGGTCGGCGCAAGATGTTTTCCTCTTCCATTCCGTCCTATCAACCGTCATGCTAACACTGCCTCCCCTTCTCTTCCATATAATTCTTCACACAATCTATTAGATCCATCTTTCCTTTGACATTTCTTTCCCGCTCCATCCATCCACATTTATAATCATAACTCTTTTAGTCATTTGCGTTTCATCCCTCCTCTTCACATGCCCATACCAAGACAAACGATTCCCTTTCAACTTTTCTGTCACTGGCGCCACTTTCAAACTTCCTCTAATATACTCATTCCTGACCTTATCCATTCTGGTCACTCCACACATCTATCTCAACATTCTCATCTCCACGAAATGCAATCTTGTTTCATCCGTCTTCTTGACGGCCCAACATTCCGTTCCATACAGTACGACAGGTCTTATCACGGACTTGAAGATTTTTTCCTTTAACTTGAGGGGCATTGGTGGGTCGCAAGTCGGGTGTGTCGCAAGTGGGATGGAAAAAATGTTTAAAAACCTAAAAAAAATTTTTTTAATAGTACATAAAATGTGCATGTCAATGATATTTTTTTGTCCAAGTTTTAACACACACTATACTCGTACTCACAGAATAATATTCACAGTGATAATAGGGTCTACTTTAAGCTTTAACGAAACGACGAACGGCAGTCACATACCAACTGAATTAAATTCGTAATATTCGTAGTTTTGTTTCGAAGTTTCGTTGTTTCGAACGAACAACCCAAAAAAAATGGAAAAAAACGGTTAAAAACGTTTTATTAACCGAGAACAATTCAAATTTTGTTCTTTTTCAAAAACGTTTTTTATAACGTTCCGTTCGAACGTAACCGAAACAAACTGTTTCTTAGGTATTTAAGACGAAACCGTTTCGAAAAATATACCGGTATCCGAGCCCTGGTCACGACGTTCGTCGCAACTCTTTTTTGAGAACTGTTTACAATTACATAGTTTGTGGTCTCCAGTGCAAAGAACGCATGATGGTTTTATAGTTACATTAAATGAGCTTACATTGGTTTGCAGTTTGTTGCTTTTACTTGACTTCGAATCTAGGTATTCTAGTGATCTAAATCTAGATTCCATGAAAGTTTTAAATTCTTCAAACTTAGGTAAATCATCGCAAGCACTTACCCTTGTTTCCCATAATTTGCGGGATTCACTATCTAACTTTTCACAGACTAAATAAACTACAATTGTGTCCCAAGACTTCACATCAATACCTAAATTCTGTAAGCCATGTAAAAAATCTACAGTGTTATCTAAAAGTGATTTGACATTGGATGAAGATTCCTTTGTGATAATCGGCTGACTAACAAATCTTTTTAACATACAGTTAGCGAGATATCGTTTGTTGTTGTATCTCTTGACCAAAATGGACCAACACTCTTTATAATTTGAAGCAGTAACTGGGGTATGGCGCAACAACTGCTCTGCCTCCCCTGTTAAATGTCCCTTCAAATAATGAAGTTTTTGAACTTCATCCAAAGATTTGTTTCCATCAATGAGTGATGAAAATAAATCCCGGAACGAAGCCCACTCAGTGTATGATCCCGAAAAGGTGGGCAATGTAATTTTGGGCAAACGCACATTTGACAATGACTTATCTTTTGAACTTAAAGCATCTCTATCATGACTACAGGTTGTTGTACCCTTCAAATTAAGTGTGTGTTCCTTTAACTCGGATTTGTACGTGATATATGCCTCTTCTGTTTTATCGTATAACTCGTTGGTAAAATATGTATTTTTTAAATCTGACTCTGCTGCTAGTCCTACAATATTTTTGTGCGTTAAACTAAAGTCTTTCCACTGGTCTTCTAAAGTTTCTAATCTAGTCGTTATATAGGCTGGAGTTAACCGCTCTTTTGGTGATTTTTTAAAGTTAACGAGACCCTTTTCTATAATAGATTTGTTTACTAATTGTATTTTAATTAGAGCCTCCATTGTGAACAAGTGTTATCTTAACAAACTAACAAATAGATACTATATGAATAGACTCAGACAAATAAGTGCAACGAGACATAAGAGTCGATAATATGACTAAATTTACGAATTATTGATGAACTAACGTGCTAACACAATGTGTTGAAGAATGGCACACGCACAGAGAACATAAGTATGTATCTTAGGTCAATAGGGACTTAAGATACTCACATATAGGTCAATAGTGACCGAACACAATAAAAAGGTTCTAGTGTACTACAGTTCTAACTACACACACACATATACAGTTTCAAAGTTCAGAGTTCAAAGTTCTACTTACAGTTTTTCTTCTTTGACCGCACACTTACACGTAATCACTGATGATGCCGTAAATTACCACCTTTTTATCACTATTTCACTGCAATCCAAAATCACTGCATTCCAAATATCACTACTGATATAAAAGCGACTGATGCGCCCCCTGCTGTTGACCACTGTTACTTCGCCGTAACCGCGTCGTCCCCGACGCGTCACTATGCTGCCACGTCGCGTCGCCGATACTGCCGCGTCGCTGCTGTGCTGCCACGTCGCGTCGCTGTGCCGATACTGCAGCGTCGCTGTGCCGATACTGCCGCGTCACTGTGCTGCTGCTGCTGCGACACTCACTCTGCAGCTCTTCGCTCGTTCACCAATCCCACTACTGTGTGGAGATTGTTACGCGGCACTTCTGAGCGATCCACTCAGGTTTCTATGCCTCCGTCTGTCCGACTCGACAGGACCAAATGTTCAGACACCACTATGTGTTGAACTTCACTGCACTACTGTGACAGTTGAGGAACTAAATAAAACAATTTGTTCCTTGAAGAGTAATTAATTTAATCTAAGATGTCCTGCATATATGTATACAACACGGAAAATCTTAACACCGCCATTCAGCGGGGTGACGTCACGGCACAACTCCATCTCTGGTGTGAGGGAGTGAACTAATACACTCGGACCGATAACAACTACCGATTGTTAAACAACGCCATCTATGACTTGCGTACAGGAACTACGATAAGATCATGCTTGCTACGTTTCATGCGTCAACATTCATCTATACTTAAACAATTTTTTTTTTAATAATCATCATAAGGAGATCAAACAATCAATCTTCGTATGTTTGCATTTTGTGACTAAAATGTCCGGACTTTTATTGAAAAGTCAGGGTTTTTGTTAGAACTTTTCAAATTTCTAAATGGTAACCCTAACTGGGGTCCAATTCTCCTAAAAGAAATCTTGATAAATCGACTGAACCAAGGCCAAAACGTTCATTCAGACAGTTTTCGTTTTCAAACACTGCATTTTTTTAATACTTTGCCCCACTCTTCGATTTCTCCTGTATCGTGGGTGCGTTTACAGACACAAATCTCACGTACACAAACGCCCAGACCCGAAACAACTTTTTTTGTGTTCAAATCAATGAAATCAAATAAAAAAAAAAAAAAAACACATAAACCAATACAGGCGCTTATGAAGAGTCGAATTTAGGTGCACGGTTCCAATTAGTCGTTTCCTATGGAGAAGAGCCGGCAAGAAACTCCATGGTTACTCTTTTAAAAAAAGGATATCTTTAACAACTTCAGTAGATACAGTACTATGATTTAGAATAGGTATGTGAGAACAATGTAGTCTTGACCACAGACCTGTGAGTAATGTAATACAAAGTCTTGAGTACAAAAATTAACCAAAAAGAAAAAATAACACAATATGAATAATAGTAATTTACACAATTATATGTATAGGCAAGTCCACGAAGTTCTCACATTTACAAAAGATAAAATGAAGCTAATCTATATAAAACAATTGACATGATTAATGTCATCAAAACTTTAGAGATAAAATCATTGTAAAATAAGATAAAAGATATCTTGAGAGTAATGATAGCAATAAAAAAAAAAAAACATAATTGAGGATAGTTAATAGACATACAACACATATTGTCCAGATTATTTCCAGAGCCCGCTCTATTTTTAATTTTTGTCTGCCACCTGCCGTGAATTATATTCAGACGGTTGGATAGCAGGCTTAACAGAACAACTGTGTTCCACAACTGGTGCCGGTGAAGCGCAATTTATCCAGTTTTTTACGTCTGTGAAGTTTTTGTTTGTTTATTTTCGTTCAACCAAGCTTGCGACAGTTGAATTAACTGGTTCGTTCGGTCACGTGTCGTGTGTTTATTTGTATTCTCCTATTTATTTATTCTTATCGGTAGACACGGTTATAGAATTGGATAGAAGTGAGTAGCACTACAATTTAGACCAATGTCTGCCTGTTAGGAGCAGAACGGGGTATGGTAAATTGTGTTTGTGTTGTATGGTTTTATTACGAAATTTTCAATTTTATTTTGTGACAATTTGTATTTTATCTTCGTTTGTTTTAATTGCATTGACATTTTATTTTTATTTTAATTCTGTGACCTTTTTAATTTGTACCTATTCATTTATTTTATTTGTATTGACATTTTGTGCTGGTCTGTGGGGTCGCCCATTAATCACGTGATGTTTTTTAGCAACTTTTTAGCCCCCCTTCCCTCCTCCTGGTGATACGTGGTGAGGTTTTAGACTAACCCCCCTCCCCTAACCAAAATCACGTGTATTTTTTTGGCAGAATATTATCTTTAAATACAGGTATAATATAATTTAATTCTGGAAAATTAGCACTGTGATAAAATGTTTAGGCAGACATTTAGGTTGCAGAAATCGTTACCTGGTCACGCGCCATTTTTCGGTATAGAAATCGCGCGCTCAACGAAAAAAATTAATACACGTGATATCTCACTACACCCCCCTTCCCCCTTGTGATATTTCGTGACTTTTTCCAAACCCCCTCCCCCCCTTTCTAGCCTCACGTGATTAATGGACGATCCCTACGTGGCAGTATTGTGAAATTTTATTTTATTTTATGTAATATGTAGGTATAAAGGCCTTGCCTGAATTAAATGAATTTGAATTTAAATTAAACCAAAACAGACACCACTGAGAGTACTCGTATTTTAGTTAGTTGTCACAATATAATAAAAGAAGGACAAGCCAGTCAGATGATAAAGATCAGACTTCAACGGCTCTGTTATTTTTTTATTTTATTTTTTCTATTTGTCTACTTGTAGATGGCCCTTGTGGGTTGTTTCTACGTAACCGAGCAGCTATTGTCGAGACCTGAAGGGTCTCCAGCCAATGGTGGGGAAGTAAAATACTTAACCTAAGCTAACTACTTATACTACACTAACATCATGACTACTAGCAACCCCTAGTGGGACTCGGAATCCTGCCCCATCGGATGACTACTGGTTTTACATCGTCGGGTATGTTGATTTATTTTGACGACTACCCTCCTTTATCTTTTAAATGACTTACCTCCGGTTTCTGAATTGAGAATTCGAGATAAGCAATAAATAAATGTAGTATTTGAGTACGGAGTTGTCAAAAAAATGCTTTAAAATCCGTCATTTTTTTGACAACTCCGTGCACAAACTTATCCTAGAATTCTCAATTCAGAAACTGGAGGTTAGGATCCGACACATTGCTTTTTTGTGTAAGTGTGTGTTCATTATTGAAACCTCTCCTTCCTGCTGTTATCCTGGTCAATTGGTTTTGGTTCTATAGCTATAAGTATGGCTTGGTCTCATACTTCCTCAGAGGTTACCATAATTCCCTCTCGCTTATCCATCTCAGACTATCCTGGCTCTGACTTGCCAGAGCAGCCTGTTTGCAATGTTGCAAGCTCTAAAGCTAACGTCCATAAACTGGTATTGTTTTCAATTTAATCAGTTTAAACAGCACAGCCATCGTAACATCGTTATTTCTGCTGTACTAAGCGGCTGCACGTGCCGTTTCAGCGCTAGCGAGACTCGTGTATTGGGGTAGTAGAAATATAGAGAACATTTTAAATTATTTACATTTTATTTATGTGTCTTTTACGGATTCATTGGTAATAGAAAACGTAAATATAACATAGCACCACGCCTGTATTGCCAGAAAGGTTGGGTAGAGGTCTGGAGTACACCTTCATTTCGCCGTTAAAATCCCATGTAAATGAGGGCGAGCCTATTGCCATCAACCGGGCACAAATCCAGACTCCGGCTGCTACTGAGAAATTCCACACGAAAAAACCCAATAACACTTTGCCCGACCACGGGGGCTAATAACGCCGCGTTTGGTGAAACATACTACTTATTAGAAGTCGCTCACAGTCTCGCCTGTGTGGGTGTCGTTTATCGCGTATTCCGTATTTTTCGGGATAAACGTAGCCTATGTCCTTTTCCAGGTTTCAGATTATCTTTGTACCAAGTTTCATCAAAATCGGTTCAGCAGTTTAGGCGTGAAAGCATCACAGACAGACATTGTTACGTTCGCATTGATAATATTCGTAGGGATTGGCCTTGCAGCGATTTCTTAACGTTCATTCAGACAGTAATTCTGTCCTAATGTATTTTATAGCCACACTATCGTATTAGGTTTAAGACCTGTAAAGGTAGTTTTGAGGAGGATTAAATAAATAAATAAAGTTGTTAGTCACGTGGTCACCCAACTTATGTCACTATAACTTAAAATTAGGCCACAAAACGAATGTAAATATGTCTACAACCAAAAAATAAAAAGCTATATCCGATACACACTAAAGGCAACGATAAAACGCCCGTGTAAAAGGCAAACGTGTAAAATTTACATTTTTATACCACGTAACCCACATGAATTATTTCCAAGGAGAAAACCGCTTCATTTCGCGATGTGCCGAGTTATATTGAAAAAAATCATGCGAATGTTACACTAGGGAAGCATCGTGAGGGTGGATGGCGCTGACGCCTGACGCTGGCGCTGTTAAGAGGGTTATTTGGTGATAGCATTATACAATATTTATGTCATATCTTGATGATATCCCTGATGGAGGAACAAGGTACTTAGTTGAGGGATGAACTTTAAGAATAATAATAGTTTCCACTTTAAAAAGCCTTAGCTTTAAAAATAATAGTTCGTACTACAATTTTAATGCTTTTAACTCCAGCCCTCCACAATAAGAAATACAAGCTCTTTCATAAGACAACCAAAAGGGCTTCATTAAAAAAAAAACTTTTCTTTATCTCCTCTAGAGGCACCATATTCAATTTAGGGCGAGGGCGTCACATAGCGGACGATCAAGATGTTTCCAACGATATCTATTTTGTCAAATTATGATACGTAGTTTGGAAGTTAGTAGGGAACAGATGAACGTACACACATACCGGTCAAAATCTCAACCCTTTTATTTGCTTTGCCGTAGTCGGGTAAAAATGACAAACAGATAGCTGAAAGGTAGGTTCTAGGTTATGTTAGAACTGTGACCAGAAACGATTCGTTTCGCCGATTTACCACCATTCGTTTAATGGGTGCGTTCAGAAACAAATTGGTTTTGATTGATTGTAGTAAGTACAAACCATTAATTTAATAATGGAAAGCAATAATTTTTAAGTGTGGTTTAGACGTTTTTTTGTTGTTTTTGTGCTTTTAAAGTTTTTTAAAGTGTGTTTTGTTTAGTTAATTTAGATACATAAAAATGAATCCCTATTTCCCTTGGTCACAGGCATTACGCGTGAGCGTCTGGACCGATTTCGCTAATTTTTGTTTGTTGTTTAATTGTCCGGAGAAAAACTGATTTTTTGGAATGGGTGCGGAAGAAACGGTGTTTCGAAATCGTACTTCATCATTCAGCCGAAAGACGTCCACTGCTAGAGATAGGCCTCCCCAAAAGGAGGTGGGGGGGGGGGGGGGGGGGGGGTTGCCGTAATCGCCACGCTTGGCAGGCGGGTTGGCGATCGCAGTATGGTTGTTAAAGTGCTCAGAGAACGCTGCTGCCCATCCTCTACAGAATCCCTTAGCCGCCTTTTACGACACCCACGGGAACAGATGGGGTAGTGCTATTCTTTAAGTCCGGCACTACACGAGACTTATGTTTAGTCCCATGTAATAGGGGGCGAGCCTATTGCCATCAACCGGGCACACATCCAGACTCCGGGCTGTTATTATTCTTTCCTTATTTTATGAGAGTATAGGCAAGTGTTTGTTATTACGGGATAACTGGAGCACAAAGCGGAAATAAGATGAAATATGTCAGGACCACTCAATGCGGAGTGCAGAAATAATGAGCTTGGAAATAAACAGTTACTTCTTACTTGTGAGAAATAATAACCTCTTCATGTTTTATGTTTCTCTATTGCTCATTGATTGTGGCGGAAATATATCTATCAGAGATGAATGTTATTTTTTTTTAAGTTTTTGTAAAAGTCCTGTTGTATAACGTCTATAACAGCGTTTATTTTTTAACCTTTTTGTATACTTTCAAAATTTCAAATAATCCACTCACCCTTTTCAAATTGAATTGTAAGAAAACAGAACAAGGGAACCTTGGAATACTTTTTATTCGGACTGGACTCTGGAGGATCGAACTTAATAAAACTTCAAAACTCATTTAATCAAAATAGACTAGAATTACATAGTTCTTTTTGAACGTAAATGTTTCAAAACACAGTCCCTAAAAACACCCGCCCTTCACCGCTTGCTATTGTTTATGCTGTAAAGAAGCTCTTAAGCTCGTTGGGTAGGCTAGCCACAGACCCCCGGCACTTTGACGTGAACCCCTCAGGAGTTCATGGATCCCAGGTTAAGAGCTGCGAATCTCGCGGCTTCGGCCAAGGGTCAGGAGAAGGAACACCGTGGGTTTTTAGCCAGTAAAAGTCCGGCATACCCCTTCGCCTTCCCCGGGCGAAGGTATATCCAAAAGGATTTCGCACGAAAAAAAAAAGCTTATGAAATCCTGGTCATTAGTACCTATCGGTATGGGAAATGAACAAGCCTGTCTAATTATAGTCATCTCTGAATGTTTCCTCCTTCCTTTACCGAATAAGATGACAATCTAGACGCGTTGGGCTGGCATGATCAGAAATGGGACGAAATAGAGAGGTTTGGAAGGCAAAAGGGGGAAGCCTTCGCTCAGCAGTGGCATATTCCACTGGCTAAGAAAAAGCCGATTTTACCACCGTCGGATAAGTTGTAATGTGCGGTATGGTGTAATGTAACGGTATGGTGTAATGTAACGGTAAAATGTTTTGACAATTTTCGTATAGAATATATATCTATAACATCATGCCTATATTTCCCGAAGTGTTAGACAAAGGTCTATAGTAAAATAATGTAATAAATACAAATAATAAAAAGTTTATTCAGGTAAAAAGGTAAACGCTAAATACAAATTTCCTTAAATCTACGAAAAATTCAGTTGTGTTATGTGCATCCTGTGTTTCAGGCGAGGCAAGGTATAATATTTCTAAATAATCACATTACTTATAAAAATCTAGTAATCTAATAGGTATGTAAAAAGGATAGTATCCTTTCGCCGTTATTTTTTAGTCCCATGTAATAGGGGGGCGAGCTTATTGCCATAAGCCGGGCACAAATCCAGACTCCCGGCTGGTACTGAGAAATGTCACATAGAAAAACCCAATACCACTGCCCGACCTAGGGATCGAACCGAGGACCTGACGAACAAGGTAGTCACTTTTGTATAGAAATTCAGGCAAATCGTCTAACTTATTCCGCACATAAATGCTATCCTACGTTGATAAAATCAAGCCTAAATAGATTTTCTCCTTAAACCTCTAATCTTTTGTAATATCGATAATCTTAGAGGCCTCGCCCACAGTGACTTTTTGTAGCGATGCAGTAGCGATGGTGTCGCTGGCTGTGTACAATACCATACTCTTTATTGTACACAAAAACAAACAAGAAACATTACTATAAAAATAGAGATGTACAATGGGCGGTCTTATCGCACTAGGCGATTTCTTCCAGACAACCTTTGGATGGACATGAAGCGCAAGAAAAAAGAGAGGGGTAGTTCCCGGTGCGACAATAAATAAGGAGACTATAAATTAATTACTTTAGATAAACCTAAAAACACAAATAAATAAATAAATACTATATACAATAAATATGTTTTAATTATATATTATATATATTGTGTAATGTGTCTGTAATACGTAATATAATATAAACAGACAATAAATAAATATATACAAATATGCAAACAGATAACTATATCGATAGATAGTGATCCTTGACGAGTTTTTTGAAAGTGGCCAAGGATTGCGCACGTCTAACTGTAACTGGCAAAGCATTCCAAAGTCGAACAGCCTGACGGATTTACAAAAGAAGTTGGTAGAATGCATTGGCATTTTTAACGTCAGATTCTCTGATGATGTTAATGATCTCGAATGTGTGTCATGGAGGAACTCGAAACGTTCTTTAAGGTAGGAGAGAGTAGAAGGATTATACAAGATATTGTATAGAAGGTGAAGAATATGTGAATTCCGGCGATAGCGCATTGGAAGCCACAGAAGCTTCGCCAAGATTCTGTACGCACGTTGCAAGCGCGACTAACTCGCGATAGTATCGATGCAGAAGCGCATTAAGAAGCGACAAGCGCGTTTAAAAAGTCGCCGTGGGCGAAGGGCCTTATTGATACTTGAAAAAGCGGTTCTCACCAGTTCTACTCAATTTTGTCTATTTGAATTTTTTACACTCACACTGCACAATGTTTCCTTGATTAAAACTCCGCCAGATCTAATAAATTTTTACTGGAAGCAGTTCCAAGTAATCGCCAAGGAAAATAAAACTTTATTTCTTATAAAGTACGGGCCAATATTACTTGCGTCGCCTTTAGAAGGAAATTGCGAATGGTGTGTGACAAAGTTAAGTGAGCTCTGTATAAGAATCACGTGTTGAAAGATATTAATTTAACTGAAATAGACTTTCTCGGTATTATGTTGATCTGGTAACTTAGAGCAACGCGGGCGACGTCTCAGGGGAAATGTTCTGTATGGTCACGCCCGACTACGTCAACCGTGTTGCTCTAAGTCTGGTAATATCGGAAAATTATAGAATGTAAAAACCATTCTACTATATGTATAAGGTCTATCTATTCATACACGAAATATTTTAAGGGATACATCTGTAGGTGGTCAAGAAGCCAAAGACAAGTGTTTTTTTTTATTTGTTTATTATTTAACGTCTCTTCAAATCACGGCTCATCAAATCACGGCTCATCTGCCGTGCGGAAGATGTCCGGTCCTTTGGAAGGCATACACGGGGACACAGGTCCAACGCGCAGAGGCCCCTTTGAGAACTTTAATCTAAAATGGGGTGGGACACCAACCGGGGACTATCCACGGCTGCACTATTGAAGTACAGTCATGGACCGTCCCAAGTGGGTGCAAAACTATTGTTAACTATGGTAAAAAAATATCTGGTCTATGGGGAGGGGGTGTTTAGTGGATCGGTTAACCTCTATTGCCGGAAGAAAACAGCGTCTGCCTTTCAAGTTTATTATTATTTAACGTAATTATTACAATTGTAATTATGCTTGAGACATTTTGCATTTGAAAAAAAATTGCCCGTTTTATTGACAATAAATACTACGTAGAAACTAGCGTAATGGATGTTGAAAATAGTAATGAGCCAGTCTGAGGAATAAATTCGACATTTTGACAGATTACCTATACAGGGTGTTAACGAATTCGTGTAATTCCTTCAAACCACATGATCTATTAATGGTATACATTAACTCCGCACAGGATTTAGATTGATTAAAAATAAAAATAAACTTATTTTTCCCAAATAAAATTTTTATGCAATAGAGAATTTCGATGCCATGCATAAATGAATGAAGGCATGGCAACACAGCTGATGGGCACGACTAGCGCGATATCGTTCTACGCAGTCAGTTAACTTGGGACGCTAAAATTACTCAGATACAGTAAAAAATGGTTAATTTTTTGAAAACTTTTTTTATTGATCCTGAAAAAAAAACCTATGCAGGGTCAATCACTGTCACCAGTAGATCACGCGGTTTGAAGGAATTACACGAATTCGTTTACACCCTGTATAAAATCTGTCAAAAGGTTTCATTTATTCCTGGAATAATGTTATCTGACGTTGGAAAAATCCACCCTAAGAAGCATTATTATGTTCCGGTTTGAAGGGTATGAGTGCCGGTGAAATTACAGGCACATGAGACTTTACAAATTTTTCTTTAAGCTTGGCAACGCATCAGCAATCATCTTGGAGTTGTATACAAGGTGTAACATAAATAACGCACAACCTCTTAACGGGTCACTGTACTCATCATTATGAACAACTTTTACTATGGAACCAAACCAGAAATCGCGAGAAAAAAATCAGCTGTTCCCTACATTTTGACGAGTTATGCGAACTTAAATGTAGGGCACAGCTGTTTTTTTTTAGCGATTTCTTCTTTGGTCCCATAGTAAAAGTTGTTCATAATGCTGAGTACAGTGGCCCCTTAAGAGGTTGTGCGTTATTTATGTTACACCTTGTTGATATTATAATATATGAATATTTGGTAAGATAAAACGCATCAAAACTCGAGAGCCGCTTGTGACGTCAGCAGCAAGTAAAAATCGTACTTGCTTGTGACGTTTTCCAATTTTAAAAGTGTCGTATCTTCGTTAATTGTGGTTTACGTAACAAAAGAAAAAATACGGGTCAAACATTTTTTGATAATCTAACTGACAGACTAATTAGATTTTTTCATTCAAATACCCTATTTATTTGAGTAAAAAATTTGCAAACTTGAATCAAAGCAACAAATAAGAAGAATATTGCACCAAAAAGTTTTTTTTCCTGAAAAACCACGGACAAAGCCGCGGTAAGTCGTTGGTATTACCCACATATCGTGTATGTAAAATTTACTATCAGCATCCCCGTGGTTCGGACACATTTGTATCTGTCGCTATATCTTTTTACCTTTTGTAGCCTCATCAATCTTTCACCAACGAGACATCTAAAAGGATGTCGTATTTTCCCTGTGTAAAGCCTAGTTCACGTGGATGAAGTAAATAGTCTAGTAGTATGCGAGTCCCGCTTTGGGCTAACGGTAGAGTATCTATTAAATAATTAGTCGTCGTCAGAAGAGTAGTGTATCCCGATATCACATGTTTACTCGGCTTGTGTATTGTTTAAACGATTTATCACAGTTTGAGTCTATTGTCTCTTTGCATGTGTGCGCTAATTGCATCCTTATTATAATGCCCTATGACTTTCCTAATATAAACAATTATTAAATCATAAATAGTACAGTGATATAATTAAATATTAATTAAAAAACCCCTGGTTAATGGCTGTAGTGACTATCATCAAACATAGCTACGAATTGACGCCACCAACTTAAAAGTGCATACACACGTAGAAAGCGCGCGGGTTGCCAGCGCCGATATGCCAGCGCTTGTCGGTACTGGTCCGCGCAGTTAGTCGGCGCAGGTAGTCTCTATACTGTGTGGCGAACCAGCGTCGACAAGCTCCGAACTTCGCCGATAAGTTCCGACCTGTTCAAATCAGCGCTGGTAGGCCGTCATTTGTTGCTGTATTTGCAAGGGAACAAGGCGTATTTTTATTAAAAAATGCCAGCCCCTGCTTCTACCCGCTTCTTTTATGTAGCGGTTACCTGCACGGACCAATACCGATAAGCGCTGGTAGGTCGGCGCTGGTTACCTGCTTCCTTTATGTGTACCCCCTAAGGGACCGAAGGACCAGCTTTCAAACAAAAAGAACCACATTGAAATCGTTTCATCAGTTTGGGAGCTACGGTGTCACAGACAGACAGATAAAGCATTCAAACTTACAACATTTTTTGCATCGGGGTTTCGTAAAAACTGCGCCAGTGTACTAGATCACTTACTATCCCAATGTAAACTTGGCTTATGTCCAGATAAAAATACAGATAAATAACTCAGGAATACGTAAGTATGCTGAGTGTGAATATTTAATAGATATTCTTTGTAAGTTTTCCTTAACACTTGTCAAGTGCCAGTCGAGATTTGATAAGATTTCTATTCCAACTCCCTTCCTGATAAACGTTGAATAAAGTTATGTTATGAAGAACGACAGTGTAATCATATTTTTTTTGAGGCATACCTTTTGACGCACCTTTTTGAAGAGCACCAATACGAATCACACCAATCGGAATAGGAATACTAGGTATGATTTTAATTGGTGCTCTTCAAATTGGTGCGCTAAATAGAATGACTCATTTTTTATGTATAAGTAAGGTTGTTGTTACTTAAAAAATCGTAACATTTGATTTTTCTATTCAATTACAAATCTGTTTTTTCCTGAGAAATTTCTCAGTAGCAACCCAGAGACTGGATTTGTGCCCGGTTAATGGCAATAGGCTCGCCACCTATTACATGGGACGTAAACATAATGGTGAAATGAGTGTGTAACTGTGTACTGTACACCTCTGCCCAACCCTTCGGGAAGTACAAGCGTGATGATATGAAGGGTTCACTGCAATAATGATGAATGTCCAAAATTTCCTTAATTCTAAGTAAGTATGTCATTCGGACACTTGACATATATGCAGTTCGTAATCTCATTTACAAACTCGGCAATATCGCTTACAATCCCGAGATAAATACGTTTTTAAAAATCGGATACGCAGCTAGGACGCTCAGCGTCATAGATGTTCTCATCTTTAACAATGAGTTTTCTGTCACCATTTATAAAATTAAAAATCAAAGGAAAGGTCCAGAAGATATTTAATATTTTAAAACAAAGTAAAAAGGACATTTATCATTATTGCAGTGGACCCTTCATAAGTTAATGATTGCCTTCATCTACTTCTTTTTAGAAAAAGTTTGTTCAGCAATTGTATTTAAAGTAGACGGTATAAAAATAAAAATACCTAAACCACAACCACTAAGTATTACCTACCTATTATAATTTATTCTGGAACGACAAGTTGTAAATCTGACGCTCAGTCGCTAAGTGCCACACGCGCCTAAGCTGCGTTCTGCGAACTGCATTTCTAGCTTCGATTGGCTCGTACAGCGTACAGCTGCGTTCTGCGAACTGCATTTCTAGTTTCGATTGGCTCGTACAGCGTACAGCGTACAGCTTGCGTTCTGCGAACTGCATTTCTAGTTTCGATTGGCTCATACAGCTTGCGTTCTGCGAACTGCATTTCTAGTTTCGATTGGGTCGTACAGCGTACAGCTGCGTTCTGCGAACTGCATTTCTAGTTTCGATTGGCTCGTACAGCGTACAGCTTGCGTTCTGCGAACTGCATTTCTAGCTTCGATTGGCTCGTAAAGCGTTGTGAGTAGCGTTGACCCAGTCGATGCATTGAACGCAAAACGAAATTAAGAACGCAGCCTGAGTAAATAAAGAGACGAATATTTACATAAAACGGTATGACAGTTTAAGTCGAGGCCACTTGAGTCACCATTAGGAGTAGATCATTCTGTCGTGTCCCTTGGGGGTCGTAAAATTGGACAGGATGATGGACAGCAGCGTGTTCCTGTACCTGCCAAAGTTATTTATGTCTTAGATAATGTACGAGGAAGGCATTATGTTTAGGCTTAGACAAGGAAGAAATTTCGTGTGATGTACCTACATTTTACAAGCTTTTATTTAACTCCCAATGTATGTATGTTTGTCCGAGTGGAATATTGCAACTGAATTTTAAATCAGTTATCTTTAACCGATTGAGCTGAAATTTGGTACAGACGCTTATTTTGGATGACAATACATGCTTAGCGATGTGACGTCATTCTAATTCCAATATGGCGGATCATCCAAGATGGCGGACTAGTTATTTTTTCGGTACTACCACAGTATGGGTATCAAATGAAAGGGCTTGCTGAGGAGAACACGAAAACGGACTTAGAAACATTCCCAATCATAACTAAAACATAAATTAGTTGTAAAAAAGCTTTTTAAAAACAAGCTTTTATTTAATTACCCTACAAAATTTCTTCTTTTTAGGGCAATTAAATAAAAGCTTCTTATTAAAAAGTTTTTTTACCATTAATTTATTTCTTTGATGTGGGAGATCTTCTGACAAGAAGACAATTTTGTAACACGATTAAATAGGAACGCCAATGGCTGTCGTAGCCTGGGTCACTCCATGGCTTAGGTATGAAAACATGCCCATGCCCCGCTTAAGTGTGGACTCATTTTACTCAAAAATCATACGGCACCCTTCGCGTCCAGTAGAATAAAGGTGCTCCCTCATCGGGAGCATTTGCCTGTAATGTAACGTTACAGATTCGAGCATTACATCAGTGAGGGAGGAAAATCGAGCATTACAATGCGCACCTTGTAATGATACAATGTGTTATGCCTTGATACAACTTGTAACATCAACGCGCTCCACTTGTAATTAAATGTGTGGCGGCGGGTTTTGAAATAATTCATGACACCAATATCGTTTCTTTTGTTTTTTTTTGTTCGTAAATAACAATGTCAGATTAATATTGCCGCACTCAGCACAACGATCGTTTCGTCTGACATTGTGGAATCGACTAAATCACACGTGAATGCTCGCAAAGTCAAATCTGTAATGTTACATTACACGCGAATGCTCGTCATTCAGGGAGGTAGTATTGTAATGTAATGCTCAAAGTCGAATCTGCAATGTTACATTACACACGAATGCTCCTAGTGAGTATCTTAAAGCAGTCAGGATGCTGGGGTTGTCCAGCTACTGCAGCGCACCAGGAATGTTTACAGAAGCTTGCGTGGACTGCTTCTACGCGATCATGCCGTTCGGTTGTAGTTTTAAGCAATTTTTACAGTAGAATTGTTACGTATATCAGGATCAGGAGGAGGGTAAACTGTAGCATCTGAAGTCTTCTTCTATTTTTCTTCTTTTTCATAAAACAATTACTTATTATACAATAGACAGTGGCGTAGCTACGTAACCAAGGGCCCCGGGGCAAAAATGAAATTGGGGCCCTATTTAAACTAAACTAAATCCTTTGAAGAGGCAAAACTACTTCATCATCAGCTCCTTATCGCCCACTGCAGGGCATAATAAAGCAAAGCTATTTAGGTACTAGAAAGCATTATGTATACCGCAGCAGATAATTATTTATTCGTAATTCCTAATAATATTCTAAATGTGAAAGTTTGCTTGTTGGGCGGGCCAATAATTACAGTCTAGTCAACTAGGATATTATATAACTTTTTCGAACGTCGTTCATCAAGGGGCCCCTCGAGCAGCTTGGGGGCCTCAGTGCACTGCCCCGCCTAGCCATACGGTAGCTACGCCACTGACAATAGAGCTTCCACGAGCTACAAAATACAGAGGCTGATTACGTATGGCTGGGGCCCAATTCTCATAAAATAAATTGTTGCCAAACGCAATCGAACCACAACCGTGAGTCAGTTTTTGTTTTCAAAAACTTTCAAAATGATTGATTTTGTTTTTTGTGTCAAACAATTTGATAGCTTTTGAAATTGAGAACTTCTGAATGAACGGTTCGGCCTTGGTTCGGTTGTGATTTATCAAGATTTATTTTAGGAGAATTGGGCCCCTGTATTATGACACCAAAGTCGCATCATAACAGACTTACATAATAAACAACCTCTTTTGTTTCATTTTCACGTAATGAATGACGTCAGTATGACGTAGATAGCAACATTGTAAAGGGGTGAACGTCTAAAAATAACATTTTAATTGGAAGTGTGTCACAAAAGTTCACGTAACTTCTGTTTTGGGAGATTCCGGGTTTGTTTACATAAGGATGTAGGGAACTTCCGGTAATTGCATTAATTACTAATTATGATGTTCCATTAACGTACTCCTCTCTTTGCAACACCGCAATTTATTTTTAGGTAGAACATAATAATAATATTGGCTTTTCCGTGTGGAATTTCTCAGTAGCAGGCCGGAGTCTGGATTTGTGCTCGGTTAATGGCAATAGGCTGGCCTCCTATTACATGGGACTTAAACATAAGACGAAATGAGGGTGCACTATACACCTCTGCCCAACCCTTCAGGGAATGCAGGCGTGATGTTATGTAAAAAATGACCAACGAGGCAGTCACTCACATTTTTTTAATGCTAGCATTATCTAGAGTCCAAAATACAGTCCAGCAAATTATACTAATTGCTTTTTTGTAAAAAATCTTCAATGAAAGCGCAGCGCTTGTCATTTAGTAACACATTCGCTGAAGCCAGAAAATATGTATTTCTCCGTATACAATATACACTAGGGAATGGTCCCGGGAAATCCCGGTCCCGAAAATCCCGGGACATCCCGGGATTTTTGTATAGACTAAAGAACCGGGACGATCACACCTCGTCCCGGGACTTTCGGGACCTTCGGGACTTAGTTGAAAAGTATAAACTTAAATTAAGAATTTGAGTTTCCCCATTCAGATATCATTATAAAAGGTTTCTTACTAAGATTTCATTTAAAACTAGAGGTCCGCCTAGCGGTTTCACCCGCTGCTACACGTTTTTCCGAGCGAATGAGGTCAAAAGTATCCTTTGTTACTTAGCGATCTTGCAGCTTTTTAGCGATGAAAGAATTTTTCAAATTTAATCAGTAGTTTTTGAATTTATTGGTTACATACTTAGAATAAGTACAAAAAAAAACAAATCTTTCCTCTTTGTTTGGTAATACCTAACCTAATAGTGTAGAATCTACATTGTACTTAGATAGTGACCAGCGTCGAGCCCGAGAGGATATTCTCTGCAGCAGGATTACTGTGCAACAAAATAAGATCACGCTTAAGTGATAAAAGCTTAGACGCACTTATTTTTTAAGAACCCATTATAATGAGCAAGACAGTACTAAATAATTGAACGTTTTCCTATTTTGTTAATTTCATTCCTAATAAAACTTTTTCATCTTTTATTATTTTATATTCCTTAAAGATAAGCGTCTCAGTGATATGATAACTGCTGAATGCTGATGATGACTTGGTTTATATTAGAATTTAAAAAAGGATTTATGCTTTATTTTGTTTGTGGAAAGTAACTATGTTTTTGTTGATTGATATTGGTATATAATTTATAATAATAGCGAGCGTTAAATGCTGATTTGACTTGTTGTTTTTTTCTGTTGATTATTTTTTCAAAGAATAGTAAATGGTT
The DNA here is from genome assembly GCA_905220435.1 of Amphipyra tragopoginis. Classification (NCBI taxonomy): domain Eukaryota; kingdom Metazoa; phylum Arthropoda; class Insecta; order Lepidoptera; family Noctuidae; genus Amphipyra; species Amphipyra tragopoginis. Next base: position 3,625,023 of record HG992003.1, on the reverse strand, counting down.
CTGTTTTCGTTGATTTTTTAAAATATATATCTTTTTACCTACGTACAGTCAGCAGCTGAGAAAAGTAACCCCCCTTCTGGTAAGGTTTGACTTTTTTGAAAAACCTGTAGTTAGATTTATATGATTTTAAGTTTATTTGTACACAATAGTAACATCTTCAGTTCACCTAAAAATCATACAAATCCAACCACAGGTTCTTGATACATAAACCTACTAAAGACTTATTAAAATACCAGCAGTAAGTAAAAAAATACCCAAAGTCCCGAAAGTCCCGAAAATCCCGGTTCTCCCGGTTCCTTTAACAAGTAATCCCGAAAATCCCGGGACGCAAGAAGAGCACCGGTTCTTCATTCCCTAATATACACAAGCTGCAAAGCTCATCCGGCTAAATGTTGAAATGAAAAGGCCATTACCACAAAATATAATTTACTACGGTTTTAGGTGCAATTTAATATTTCGTGATTAAATCTTTACTAATATTAATTACCTATTTTTTGTATGAATTCAGCCTACCTAAAGTTTTTACAACTTGTATACGGGATAATGAATTAAATTATTTAATCAAGTTTAGGTCCTAGTCTTAATTGAGGGACCAGTACAGGCACTCTAAAATAATAATAAAAATTTGTTGTTGCTATGTGGGATGTTGATTCAGCAGTCATTGTAGCCATAGTAGTTACGGCCGATAGGTTAATAACCAAGAGTATCGACCAACATTTGAGAGGCTCTCGTTGGGCGGCTGGATCAAGGGCCTGATACAGAAAGCGATACTTCTGGACACGTCGCGTTTTTAGGAAGTTCAATTCTTTGGAGCTCTGACAGGCCGGTATCTTGGATCCTGTTCCCGATGCCGGTGGGCTACTATTTCTTATACCTACAGGGTAAACGAATTCGTGTAATTCCTTAAAACCACACGATCTATTATAAATTGGTGTACAGTCGCGGACCTGAAATGTTTACCACCCTAAAGTCTATAATTGCTTGCACATTACTTTTTCATAAGGTCGATATGACATAAGTTGATATGACATCTAAACCTTATTGCGCATAGTGTGAGAAGGAATCGAATTTGAAATCTGATAAATATTTCAAGTCCGCTACCATACACCAGTGTACCTACATAGACCCCACACGGGATTTAGAAAGAATAAAAAAAAAAACTTTTCTTTCGTGCTATTTGCTATCAAATTCGGATTCCAACAAAAAAAATAAGAAAAAAAAATTTGCTAAAGTTTTGCTTTTTTTATGTTCTTGAATATTTCGGTGCCACTTGATTTTGATGCCAATGATTGTAAGCACGGCGATACAGCTGGCGGACAATACAATACTCTTTGCGGTGAGAGAATATTTTTTTTGGGTTTTTTTTTGTTGCTTTTCCAAAATCCCCTATTAGGGTTAACATGTGACATCAGTAGATCACGCGGTTTGAAGGAATTACACACTACCAACCTTGCTGAATGGCTAATCTTTTCACCACGGCAAGAGTAGAAGAATGAATAAAGCTAATAACTTAAATAAACATAAGTGCTATCCAAATATATCGCATCTTTCCGTCCGATATCCTAAACTCTTAAGTACGTATTAGTGATTGAAAAATAACAATAACATAGCTAATCTTATACACCCTGTACATTCTATTATACATACCCTCTCTATAAGGTCAGTGCAGTGAACAAAGCCGGTCAATGTCAGCCGCTGTTTGTAAATACAAGTTGGAAAAAACAGATAGAAAGTGCGGACTTGCGTTTCTACCGGTAACAAAGTATGTTGAGCGGTCTCTGTTATATTTATTTCCTTTTCACACACATTGTGCAACGTGCATTTCATTTAAATACTCGTAAAGGTCTACAAAAGCACTATAGGAAGCGTGGCTATAATAATTTTCATATGCTTAGCATAAATAAAAGCTCAGTGATTTGGAACATATTATAAATACAGAATGAATTTTTCAATTGGGCTTTTAAAAGGGTGCCCGTGTTTTTGCCGAAGTATTTTATATCGAATTTTATTACTCCGACAACGATTCGCCAACGTAATCTTTGCCGAAGTAATTTTTACACTAATTTAATTCCGCCGAATGATTTAGCCACCATAATTATTTGGGCAGAAAATCATTCAGAAATTTTGTTTTAGTCGAATACTTATTTGGCTATTGTTTAATTTGCCAAATAAGTATTCGCACGGAATGCAATGTTCATCCAACTCAGCGCACCCCGACTACACGTGTTCAGACTCTGTCCTACCCCTAGAGTGTTATTTAAAAGCGTGGAGCCAGAAACTCGCGAAGGAGGTCCTGAGTGGAACGAGTGCACGAGGCTGAAGCGCAACGAGTGAGGCGAGGTGGCGAGCGAAGCGAGTCGACGACCTCCCGAGTGTAGCGCTGGTCGAGTGTGCGCGCGAAGCGAAGGGGCGACAAAGCGAGTTTTCTGGCGGAGCAAACCCAGAAACACTTGCAGGCTTACTTGTTTTCTTGCTTGCATGATGGCAAAATGAGCCATCTAACAAGTATAAAATGGCCAATAATACAGTTGACTAATGAAACAGTGGCCAGCAGACTAGTCGGCGTAACAAAAACTTACAAAACATAATTAGGGACTTGAATCATTCGGCGTTTTAATTATTCGGCGAAATGAAAAGTGGTGAAAGGTTTTCGGCCAGATAAGAACCGGCAAATATTATTTAGATATTCCAACATAAACCCTTTTAAAAATGAGACCTTTTCTTTAGTTTGCCATTTAACATTACTTCCCAGAATTTGATTTCGATTTTCCGTGTGGTTCCGGACGTAAAGAATAGCACTACCCCATCTCTTCCTATGGGTGTCGTAAAAGGCGACTACAGGATTCACTAGAGGATGGGCAGCAGCGTTCTCTGAGTATTTATTTTAGCAACCATACTGCGATCGCCAACCCGGCTGCCAAGCGTGGCGATTATGGCAAACCACCCCCTATTGGACTCCCCCAGCCCCTATTGGGCTGCTGGTCTATGTCCAGCAGTGGACGTCTTTCGGCTGAATCAGCATCCCAGAATTTGATTCTTATAAGAGAGATTTGGGATGGCTCAATAATACAGAGAGTGTCACTTTTTTCAAAATCAACGGGTTCGATTCCAGGTTTGGAAAGTAGATTTAAAAAAACTCTAATTAAGTATACAGTTTTTGTTTTTATCAAAATCGGCATCGAGACACTTTTGAGCATTTTTCACTATTCCTTATACATTCTTAGGTACTTACTACTTCTTACGTATTTGGCAATCCAAGCCTACTTGAAAAATGTCCCATGAATATATATATTATTTTTTCTGATTATTGTATTATTTTTATCTCAGACCAAATAAAAAACCAAGACAGAGCGTTGTCAACAGTGACGTGAGGCCGGTTTCGTAAACATGTGTGCACTTAGTGAGGTGTAGTTTGATTGTAGGTTAATTCAAACGTGTTGTAAATGTGTGCGTGTGTGTGTGTGTATGCACAGAGCGGAGGTGTAGTTTTGGCATGCATCACTGTATTGTTCGCAGCGTTCTGTCTTGATTTTTTATTTGGACTGAGATTTTTATAGGAATTGGACTCAAAATACTATACCTATTTGATCTAAAAAAAAGTTGACAACATGGTACAGTTAGCATCAAAAGTAAGTCATCATTGTACAACGTTTTAAAACTGGTTTAATTTGCGAGGACGGCACTATGTAGGCTTCGTCGTCACCATAAAAAGTAATTTCGGACCCAATAAAAGTTCATGCGTAGCTTCGGAATTCAAACTATGTAAGTACCACTTCAGTTTCGGGTTTAACCTTTGACGTCGATAGCCAACTTTGTTTTGTTGTTACCAAACCGCGGTCAATTTCGGAAACTATACGTGACTTTTCGAAAGTTACGGTTGATCTTCTTTCAGGGACATATCGGCCATATAGCTTCGTTGGTCTGATTATATGGATATTGGATACTACAGATACTATTTACGAACGGTAGAAATCTTTAAGTATGTGCTTGCAATATGACGGGTTTGAATAAGGGTGACGGTAGGTAAAGGCGACTCCCGTACTGTATATAGAATTACAATTGTACACAGGAAGCACGGGTTACCGATGAAAGGTAGTACAAAAAAAAATTAGCCTATAGACTTGCTGTCTATGCAAGAAAGAATAAATGGTTGGCCGATGCCACGACTTACCGATACCGTAGTTTGCCGAGACACGCTTGAACCAAATAATCTTTTACCAATTGAAATTTTCACCGAAATGACCTTTCCTTGCGAAAAGAAAGAGAAACGGTAAATGTGGAAAACAATTTAGTAAGTATGTATTGTATATTGCTGTTCTTTCCTTTTAACTACACCAAAAGTAAATATGACGATAGCTCAAAGTTTCAAAAGTGTTTAATGATTGAATCCACGCGAATTATACTATTTTTATACTAATACCGATATAGGACAGAGAGTTCTTTAAGGATAAGTATTAAGACAAGAGATGAAGTTTGACAACACGTTTGGTGCAGTGGCTGAGCGATTAGTATCAGCAATGCGATTCACTAAGAGACTCGTCATAGATGTAAACAACGACGAGTTCACTGATGTTTCATCGTAAATATCGCTTTTAAAAACAACGTTAATAAAAACCGTATTCGCTAAGATACCTATGCTCGTCGACGATCTGCCGAACATGAACGGAACCATATTTTAGTTCTATGTCGCGCCGTCGACATCGTTGAGGCGCTACGATCGCGCAGTTTTAACTAAAGAATACCGAAATGTTTTCATCAGATGTTTCAACGGTGATTTCTTGGTTGTAAAGATGTTTTGCCTTAGTGAATCGCACTCCTGCGCTACGGGTCGAGGGTTGGATTCCCGCACGGAACAAATATTTGTATGGCCTACAGATAGTTGTTCCGGGCATTTGTGACATTTTTGTCTGCAAACGCACTCACGATACAGGAGAAAACCTAGTACAAGATTTTTATTAAAAAAAACATTAAGTAACTCCATAGAAAATTAATATTGAATTTTTAATATTCTTCAACCTTTGCTGTTAGCTGCACTGTACACAAGTAAACAGCACAAGTAAACGTTGAAGACTGAGGGAGAAACGCACAAATCAAACAGAAACGCAATAATGTCCAGTTTAATTAGCACAGGGATGTAGACAATGGCTACATTTCAAGCTGTATGAATATGAACAACTTTTAATAAGGGATCAACTCTGTAATCTATACAAGCTTAGTTTTAGTATATACTAAACCTGAAACTATTTTGTTCAGAATCACTAGGAGAAACGAAAGACACATTTTAGAAATCACTTTTTTTTTTCTTAAATTTTAATTTGTTTCAGTAGGTTTCTACCCTTAACAGTTGACGGGAATAGACACCTTGAGGCTTGAGATGGTTCGCTCGGTCAGTTTCCGTGTATTAGACAACCCCTGCACATCTCAGGTATTTCACACTTTACTAGGGAACTTAACGCGACATAAACTACGGTGTAACTTGGAGATTTATAAAAAAAACACATATTCAGGCAGTTCTGATGAAAATCTTGTTGGGATGTCTCGGTTTTTGTATAAGTATACTAAAAATAACGATGTATAAATAAAAATTAATCGCCGACATGTACGTACGCGCATAACTTCCGAACGACTGCACCAAATTGGATAATTCTTTTTTTTTGTATTCGTTATTGTCAGGACAAGGTTTCTATAAAAGAAAATTTTAATGTTCACAAAAAAATGGCGGTACCAAGTTCTCCAGGTCAGACAATATAAAATTTAAAAAAAAACAACTGTTCCGTAGAAAATAACACGATCGAAATGTATGGAACAGCTGTTTTTTTATTATTAAGAGTTAGTCCCATTATACAAGGTATAAACCTTTTTTTATTCCTTCAAACCACATGATCTATTAATGGAATAGAGTAACCCCGCACGGGATTTAGATTGATTAAATAAAAAATATTTTCCCAAATATTTTTTAATGTGATGGAAAATTTCGTTGTCTTGCATAAACGAATGAAAGCGCGGCGACACAGCTGACGGGCACTACTGGCGCGATATCGCTCCACGCAGTCAGTTAACTCGGGATGCTAAAATTACTCAGATACAGAATACCATGTTTCGTTTTAAGAAAACTTTTTTTTGTTATTTCTGAAAAAGTGAGTGTCTATCAGTGTCACCAGTAGATAACGCGGATTGAAGGAATTACACGAATTCGTTTACACCCTGTATAGGCTTTCTGTACAATGAAAGGTCAGCTTATACTGGTAATGTATAGCTTACTATGTAGCCCTGTGTACATAGAGATCAATTTAATATCCATACAAACAAACAGAGATGACAATAACGTATGACAAAAATACCCTAACAACGGCCGTCCATCAAACAGTCAACCCAAAAGTTTTGATATAGTAAACAAAGTCCGAATATTGGCTGCGGAGTTCGTTTTCCCAATTTAGTCTAATCTAAAGCCTCCGCCACTTAAAAAGCGGGTTGGTACCACGCGAGGTCGGAATGCTAGCATGGCAGAGTAAAAAAGAAATTTAAAAAAAAACAACACGTGCACCAATATACCTAGACGGTTATGAAAAGTCGAATTTAGGTGCATGGTTCCAAGTTGTAATTTCCTGTGGAGAAGAGCCGGAATGAAATGGTTACTCTTTTGAAATCAATATCTTTAACAGTTTCAGTTAATACAGTAAGTAGAGATAACAATAATAAAAAAAAATTGTTCTCTCTACACAAAGGTTTGCTTACAATTTGACATCTTATCTAAGTAACTTAAAAATAAGTATGTAGGAAGCTCCTTTGCGAGAGACTGGAGTCCGTACTAGAGACCCTGTGTTACGGATCGCCAGGCCCTCACCCTAAATAATAAGTTTTTTACACAAGTTACATGTTGCTAGGAAGCAAAAGACGAAAATACATAATTTGAATATCATGAATTCACGAGAGAAGAGCAAAATGGAAGAGAAGTGGTTCTATGCGTGTGAGTTCCGGCTGTGAGCGTTTCTGAGTTGATGTCACGCATGGAGGGGCGTGCTATGGTATCTTAGTTGATCTCTACCTACTATGCTATTACCTACTACTACATACCACTACTTAATTTTACCTACTACTACATACCACTACTTAATTTAGAGTGACGGGGTATGCAGGGACAATGCGCGGCGTTTAGTGTGACATCTCTCATAATAGCCAATGTCACACAGCCCGCTTAGCTTCTTTCTGACTCGCTTTCTACGTAGCAGAGTCTTAGAAAGAGTTCATTCTGTCTAGGGTTGCCATCTCTAAAATTTGGCAACCAGGACAAGACGCGTGAAAACCCCGGATTTTAGAGCCCAGAACCCGGACATGTCAACAGGTTTTTTTAAACATAGTCAGTGTAATAAAAAACAGTTGTTTAGCGAGTCGGTTCGTCGGTCAGTGCGTGAGTCGCGGGCGGCCCAAAACTTGAAATTTTTAAACCCGGTCTACTTATAAAATAAAATAAAAAAAATAAAAATAAAATAAAAAAAATAAAAATAGCCCCAAAGTAAATAAAGCCCCGCCCGGACGCTCCCCGGATGCCCTCTAAATTAAGACAAATCCGGGGAAACACGGACGGATGGCAACCCTAATTCTGTCTAGCCTTTTCCCAACTAAGTTGAGTCGGCTTCCAGTCTAACCATATGCGGTTGAATACCAGTATTTTACACGGAGCGACTGCCATCAGACCTGCGCAATCCAGTTACTTGGTAAGCCGACATCCTGAGTCTAGAACAGTTGTCATACTTTCGGGCTTCTGACTACCCGTTACGACTCATAGGTACGCTTAGGCTGACATCAGACAAGAAGATAATAAATTTAAATTCGCACATAAACTTAAAAAAATATTTATTAGATTCTATGTAAGTAGGTATAGGTATTAAGTATTTATAGGTTATAGATGTACCTGATGTTATGTTTTACTGTAAGAGAGACTCAACGATCTCACAGTTAAACTGCGTAAGCAGTTTTGTGGGGCAATGTACCTAGCGTTAAGAAATTTTAAGTAAATAAATCATTAATTCATTAATTCATTCATACATTATGACATTCGGAATTAACGTTTTAACGTGTTCTCGGAGGCAGGGTCTCGATGTGTTACGATCGGTCACCGATCCACAATCTGACCGCGACAAGCGAAGTTTAACCTCGCAGATCGTACTACCCGTTTTGTTGTTAATTAGCCACAAGCCCCTCACATAGGCTTGCTTCCGCCAAAGGGCCCATAATACCCAAATTTCATCGCGTAACGTAGAAAATTCCATTTGAAATGAAAGGAATTATTAATACTCCCATTATTGCTGACGGGTTTCGTAAAACGGCTTGACCTCTGTAACGAGGTGTCATTAGCCATGTAATAACCACGGGCCTATCTTTTAACAGCTTCCTAATTCCGTGGCGTGATGAATACTCATGTAATGAAGGTCGCTCGTATCTTTTTTAAGAGATATGTTTATTGTACGGTTTACAAAACATCCCTGGTTGTGGAGGAAAACATTTTTCTTTGAACTACGTAGTAATGTTACCATTAATCACTATAAAACCGATCACAAAGGACGTATTTTTTGCTTAGAACCAAAACAGTGCAGAAATGTTTGAAATCTCATGGTTGCAGTTTTTCATGAATGCACTGTTTTTTAATTTTTTATTCAGATATAAATTTATCACAGAGGTTTAATGTCTCCCATTAAGTTTAATATAAAATGTATGCAAAAAAGATACTGGCTGAAAATAAAAATCGGCCGAATAAAACAGACTTGGTGAAAAAAAAAGGCGCGCGTTTTGTACCATTGTAAAAGTTTGATACTTCATATTTAGCAAGAAAAGTTTAAAAAAATGGAAATAGACAGCGATAGCGATATGAATTCAACTCCAGAAAGTATAAAAACAGCTGGAAATGAAATTGTTAATAACCTTTTGCCGCAAAAGTCGCGGGATAACTTTGTTTTCATTAACTTGAGTTTTTATTTTGAGTTGGTATATTTTATCACGGTAGGTAGATTGGTAGTTGAAAGAAAAGTAGATTAAGCACCTTCTAAAGTGAGTAATTAATGCACTCGTGTTAATTTAGTGCCATCGCTTGCGCTCGAGCACCAACACAACACTTGTGCATTAATAACTCACTTTGCGCTCGATGCAACAATCTACTATTTCATCCCTCATGCTCTGAAAGTGTGTCATTGTTTACCTCAAAAGCGGACGGAAAGTGCGTCTTTTCTTCACTAGGGCACATAAGTAAATTGAAAATCGAACTAAGATTTGATTTACTCCGTCTACTTAATGATGTTCTTTTTCAATTCTTAGTTTTCGTACCCGGTGGGGCCTAATTCTCCTAAAATAAATCTTGATAAATCACAACCGAATCAAGGCCGAACCGTTCATTCAGACAGTTATCAATTTCAAAAGCTATCAAATTGTTTGACACAAAAAACAAAATCAATCATTTTGAAAGTTTTCGAAAACAAAAACCGACTGACGGTTGTGGTTCGATTGCGTGTGGCAACAATTTATTTTAGGAGAATTGGGCCCCTGTATGGTTTTAGCACGTATCATCCGGACTATCAGTCGGAGATTTTTTTTTATGATTGCATATTGTTCTGTATTTTTACTTTCCTCACATTCAGAATGAAAAGTAGTATGTTAATCTGGGGTAAAAGTGATCAATTTCACACTAGATATTTTGGCTATAGTTCGAGTTTTCTCTCTCACTTTCTCTACCCTTGGTTAACAATCTACTATTTTATTGTTTATGTTGTCATTGTGTCCTGTACTGAATAAAATTTATTTTCTTTCTATCTTTAAACTACCTGGCAGAGTTTTATTATTATACAATGGGCGGAACGAGTCGCAGTAGATCTCCTTGTGAAAAATTTTGTCTGGAGTAGTAAGTACTATACAAGTGTGTTTCACAACGAAAATGTTTCCAACAACAAAAATATTCTTGGTAATTCGGAAAAACAAACACAGTAAGCCGAATCATATTTCATAGTTTAACTGCAGAATTTAATCCCAATATGTTGTTGTTATAATAACGTATAATATGTATGTATAATACGTCGTAATCACGGGTATAGCCGACCAAAGCTCGGCTTAAGCCGGAAAGTAAAACAAAACAGGTAAGCTCTGCAATGAATGTGTGTATAGATAAGATTTCGTGTTCACTACTAAATGAGAAAGATTTATTTATATTTTTTATGTCTTTGACTTGTTAACAAGCTAACGGCCCACCTGGCTATACATGCGCCGCGCGAGATAATTTTGCCGTCGCATTATCTCGCACCGAGACGAGATAAGCCATACGTTACGAGTACTTCATCTCGGCACGAAATGACGGCGGAGGATCGCGCTAACAGTATTTTCGTGAACACACGCGGAATTTAGTGAAAATTCGGAATAGGCGTAGAGGTAGTGTTATTATGAGATCTTACTGAACAGTGGCTGTCGACAAATGGCAATCGATGATCGCTAAAGAATAGAAATGACAATGAGATGTACTGGACTGACATAAGCTTTCGACCGGTCAAGCGATCTGTTTTGTCATGTCCATACATTTAATAGGCGTATCTATTCTCTGGCGATCATCGATTGCAATTATTATTTGTCTACAGACGCTCACCTAGTAATTTCGCGATAATATGAACAAAGTTTAATAATTTCGCGAAATCTCAAACTGAGTCTAATAATTTCGCGATACTTACTACAAATTGAGTCTAGTAGTTTCGCGATACAAAAAAATGAGTTTAGTAGTTTCGGGATACTACGACAGTAGTTTATTAATATAAAAAAAAAATGAAACAAGGTGAGTAGCGGGGCATTAACGGGCTACCCCGTCAACGTCTATTGCTGAAGGTTCCACCTGGGCAAAAGTGTCTCCCATATTTTTTCTCACCTCTTGCTATAATTATTGCTTTTCCAGCCAATCATTTTCTGAATCGTACTCGAAAATAAAAATGTTGGTCCAACTTTATTGCAAATCTGTGATTCTAACATTTCTAACTTAAATAGGGCCCACAGTCGTTATAAATATTTCAATCAAACTACGAAATAAACTAGAACTATTCAAAATTAAATTTAACTTTTTAGTTTACATTGTTAAGTTTAACTATGCGAGCGAAAGTTAACATAGTTTTGTTTTATTTACTTAGTGAACGAATAGTTGAGGTATTTGAGTTAGTTAGGCACTGCAGACGCCTACCTAGCTTGGCGTCTAGTGTCTTACGACTTCCAGTTACAGGAGTTTGGTAGAGAAGGCATCAAGCGCGCGGTGTGGCCAATCCCGTATACAAGGTGTTGATCTGTAACTGTGCCATATCTACAGCAAATGATTAAAAATGTGCTTGATCATCGAAAAATACAATATCCAATTCTACGGTTATTTAATCGGTTGCGTACCGCCCGTCGTCCCCGGGCGACACTTAATTGTCTTATCTATTGTGTCTATAATTACGGTGATTGAGAGTTTGATATCCAAATTTTCACTTAGAAACATTAGCGAGGTTTTGAGAATTAATACCGAAGTGCCCCGAGCGACTTCGAGAATAAGGCCTCATTTACACAGGCTAAGTAACTGACACTAAACTCGAGACAAGTCAGTGCTGACCCGATATTTACCTAGTGTAAATTGATCGCGACAGCGCTGTACTGACTCCAAATCAATTTACACTAGGTAAGTATCGGGTCAGCACTGACTTGTCTCGAGTTTGGAGTCAGTTACTTACCCATTGTAAATGAGGCCTTAGTCACTAGTGGCACGTTCGCCTCGTCGAATTCTACCTACTGATTTGGTAGATTTGCAAGCGTCGTTTTTAAGGGTTCCGTACCCAAAGGGTAAAACTGGACCCTATTACTAAGACTCCGGTGTCCGTCCGTCCGTCTGTCACAAAGCTGTATGTATCTCATGAACCGTGATAGTTAGACAGTTGAAGTTTTTAAGTTAAGCTCGCCTTTGCACATGACTTTACTAAATTGTACTTTATTATTGTAATTTTCTTTTGTACAATAAATAACAATAATAAGGAGTTACGGTGAAGGATATAACACCGTGAACAGTGATTTTAACAGTGTAACTATTAAAGTGCCCTTTTCAGTCGCACATTTTTGGGCTAAGATCGGATATATCAGTGACCAGCCAGCAGTCTCTCGAGCTAACGTGCTAAGCCATCGCTGTGGCCGAAATCGGCTGGAAATTCAGCATCAGCATCGTGTTTCTGCCCTTGTCCCAATTAATTTGTTTTATCCTTCTCTGTTCCAATACCAATATTTCCAGTCATTCCCAATGAATCACGTGACTCGTTGCTAGGTGCATCGGATCACACAACAGTTTCCCATCAGATCACGTGATTGGATTCAACTATAAAATAATACAATTATATTCCCAACGAATCACGTAGGGATATTTACAATAACAAACATAGGACCATAGATACATTTTTCAGAACATAATAATAAGCAAAATTACCGCTCACACGTCTATTGCCCCCTTCGCCTATGTACTGGCGGCTTTTCAGGGGGCCCAGCTAGTGAGCTGGCGAGTCACCGTCTGCCAATATATTTCAAATTTAAGCTTGAAAGGCAGACGCCGTTTTCTTCCGGCAATAGATTATCCAGTCCATTAAACACCCTTTCCCATAGACCAGATATTTTTCACCACATTTTACAATAGTCTTTCACCCACCTGGGACGGTCCATGACTGTACTCCAATAGTGCTGTCGTGGATAGTCCCCGGTTGGTGCCCCATCCCATTTTAGATTAAAGTTCTCAAAGGGGCCTCTGCACGTTGGACCTGTGTCCCCGTGTATGCCTTCCAAAGGACCAGTCATCTTCCGCACGGAAGATGAGCCGTGATGTCCAAAGCAAAATTAATTAAAAACTTCAATTTAATTGAATCATGAGTGGTTGAGAAAAACATACTCAATAAAGTAGTAGTAGCGGACAACGTGATTTGTTGGGAATATAATTCTGTTATTTTGTAGTCGCATCCAATCACGTGATCCGATGGGAAACTTTTGCGCGATCCGTCACAACTAGCAACAAATCACGTGATTTGTTGGGAATGACTCTGTATGAAATGTTTAATGTAATTTGTAGCTGCTACGCCCGGCTCGCTACGATCAGACGTGACATGAACCTTTAGTCCATATTTCTCAGGTTAGATTAACTCTCGCGAGAAATCTACAGGAAATAGGTTAATTTGTAATAAGATGGACAGCTCATTTTACTCGATAGTTTACTGTGCCGGATTTCCTCCCCGCTATTAAATGTGGTGGTTCGTTGTCTTTAAGAATACTTAGGTACATAATGTGTAAATCTTGATAAATTATTTAAGGGTAAGGGTCAAAACACACTAGCGTATCTTGCATCGCGTATCGTGCGTAGTAATGCGCGTGCACGAAACTTCTAGGTCCTATTACGCTCAGCGTAAGTGCGTATTCACGTAGAAAGCGGGTTGCCGGCGCCGATCTGCCAGCGCTTGTCGGTGCTAGTCCGCGCAGTTAGTCGGCGCAGGTAGTCTCTATACTTTGTGGCGAACCAGCGCCGACAAGCTCCGAACAGCGCTGGTAAGCCGTCATTTGTTGCTGTATTTGCAAGGGAACAAGGCGTATTTTTGTTTACAAATGCCAGCCCCTGCTTCTACCCGCTTCCTTTATGTAGCGGTTACCTGCACGGACCAGTACCAGTATGCGCTGGAAGGTCAGCGCCGGTTACCGGCTTCCTTTATGCATACGCCCTAACAACGTAAAAATACGCGTGATGAGGCCGCGCAGGAGAATTTGTATGTTCGTTATGTGTACGCGTAACGTGACGAAACATGAGCCGTGCAGGATACGCTCTATGTGTCTGCAGCCTTACTTTTTTGATCATTATTTCTAGTAGCAAACAACGATGTTTGTTAAGCTTTCCTAGAATGGGTGGTGGGGATTTGTGAAAAAAAAATCTAACGTTGGTATCGAGGAATCTCGGTAAGGAATAATCCCGCGATTTGTTGAAGCTTCGTACTCTTTACATTATTACATACCTACTGTATTTGACCAACTTTATTTATTTTGTGAAATATAACAGACTGCACACAGTCACTACACGATGTTAATTAAAAAGGCGTAGTCTGCTAAAAAGACTAAACATTCTGCGGCAAAATGTTTAATCTTGTTTAGTAGTTATTTTAGCTCGCTTAGTTTCAGTAATATCTGGTTTAATTTTCAAATCCCCCACATATTAACCACAAAAAGAATCGCAGATATACAGGGTGTAAACGAATTCGTGTAATTCCTTCAAACTACATGATCTATTAATGGCATAGATTAACCCCGCACGGGATTTAGATTGATTAAAAATAACCAAAACGTTTTTTTTTCACCGATGTTTTTGTTATTTGATAGAAAATTTCGATGCCGTGCATAAAAAAATGATGGCACGGTGACACAGCTGACGGGCACGAGTAGCACGATATTGCTCCACGAAGTCAGTTAACTTGGGACGCTAAAATTCGTCAGATACAGAATACCATGGTTCATTTTTTGAAAACATTTTTTTTTGTTGATTCTGACAAAAACCTTTGCAGGGTCAATCAGTGTCACCAGTAGATCACGCGGTTTGAAGGAATTACACGAATTCGTTAACACCCTGTATGTATACATAGTCTGTCTTCAGAGTGTCGTCACACACGCTTGTAACACACAACCCCCGCCGCCTTTGATATTTAAACTTGAAAAATGAAACTTGCCGAGCTGAAAAGTCGCCCGCATACCGCGAGAGAAAGTAAATAGTGAGATGTAGGTACCTATAGATAGATAGCTAAGCTGTTTACACTGGGATATGACTGTTTATCGTATTTGACGATGTGTTATGTGTAGAGACAGGACAATCGGATGCATATTTACCTAATTTACCTAATATAAATAAAAAGAAAGGTTCTGATTGACTGACAGATTGACTGACTCATCAACGCCCAGCCCAAAGCCTTGGACCTAGAAAGCTGAAATTATGCACAGAGGTTCCCTTTATAATGTAGACAAGGAATAAGGAAGGATTTTTCGAAATTCAACCCCTAACGGGTTCAAAATTTCACGCAAGCGAAGCTACGGGCAAAAGCTAGTATTTACCTAAAGTTGAGGTGTTTGCTATTATGGAATGCAGTTTTTATCGAAAAAATCCCGCGATTTCGGGATCAACAAATTGAATGTTGTGATTATAAAATCGGATCCCATATTTACCTACATTCTCGTGTTGGTTATTATGGAATGGACTTTTGTATCCATCGTAAAAATCCCGCGATTCCAGAATCGAAAAGTTTTGTGTTTTTTTCTGACTATAGAATCGGATGCATATTTACCTACCTAACGTTGTAAAATAGGTAGTTACCAAACTGGCATAGCAAAATTTCATTTATCAAATAAAAATAATTAAGAAGCCACTTCCTTATTAATGGCAAAACATAGTGCACTACCATCTTAATTATTTAAGATCTTAAATGTGAATACCTATGTTTAACAAATAAATGATTCTATTGTATTCTATTCTATTCTTAATTTCATAGCCAAAAATTAACTTTAGGTAAATATGCATCCGAATATCCTATCTCTAGTTATGTGTGAATTACGGTTAACAATACGGGATGCTATATAAGAGACGATGTACTGAAAATTGAAACAGTGAATTCAGATTTTTAGCAGAAAAGAAGTGAAATTTTTTCTAGGAATTCAATTCTATTTTAATTAATCTTTTAAAAGGTGAATAATCTGTGTACAGACAGGTTCGTTCAATCTTTTGTACCCTGGGGTATCGAAAATGGAAACACTGAATTAATTTTCTTGTTAAATTGTAATGGAAATCAGTGGAAAGAATTCCTGAATTTTTCGGTAAATAAATAATTTCGCCAAATGCAGTTTAAAGTAACAGAATAAGTTATTTTACATACATACATAAACTCACGCCTTTTTCCCATGGAGGTAGGCAGAAACATCAGAACGCCACATGCTACGATCCTTACATACTCCTTTCGCTTCGTGTATGTTCATACATCTTGTCATACACGCATGCGGTTAAGAGTACTACGCACCTGTCCTTTTTGAAGACAATCAACAATAACATTGATGAATGTCCTTCTAATATCGGAAAAAAATTATAATCACATTTTTTCTTTATTTGATAATATTTGCATGTAATTATTTTAGAGCCTTGAGTTATCTGACTGCAAAGAGCGATATCGCGTTAGTCGTGCCTGCAAGCCGTGTCGCCGTGCTTTCATTAATTTATCCGTGGCATCGAAATGTTCACACAAATAAAATATTTTTATTGCAAAAAAATAACATTTTTTTTTTACTGAATCCTTACTAGGTGGTTTAGATACGATCGGTAACAAAGCCGCATGAAAAAATATATTTTTTTTTAAATTTTTAATCAACCTAAATCCCGTGCGGGGCCTGACTACATCAGTAGTAGATCATGTGGTTTTAAGGAATTACACGAATTCATTAACACCCTGTATAGAAATATTATAAATGTCAAATATGTATGTATCTACAGTCAATAAATAAAAGGAATGAAATTAAAATTACTGAACAACGAAATCGATAAAGTCCAAAAATTTTGAAAATCTTTTAATACATATTTATAGTGAAGTTCAGAGGATAACCGTGGTCCGTGTATGCCACCTATCCTAACAAAACAATACATTCTAATAGTGGTAAGCGTATATGCCATAGAAGCCAGGAAAGTCACGGATACCCATATCCGTATACTCTCCGACAGCGCATCAGCCCTTCAATCCCTGAACAAGAAATATACTACCTCAAAACTTACACTAGAATGCCATAACGCACTGGAACGTGTCTCGGTGTTAAACCGCAACACAATAACACTGCAATGGATAAAAGGACACAGTGGATCGCTCTAGGTAACGATGCAGCCGACGAACTGGCCTGGAGGGGATCTGGCACGATGGCCTTTGGGCCTGAACCTATAGTGCCCATCCCCTTCAACCAACTACGTAGGTGGCTCCAGGAGTTTACCCACACACAGGCACAGATCTGGTGGACTTCAGCCCTAGGCTGCAGGCAGTCAGGCAGACTGGCTGGAATGATGGCCGCCATGGCCCACATACAATGGTCCACTTAAAGGACTAAGTGCAGAAACCACATCTCCTAACATAGAACATAGTGGTAAGCGATCATAAGCTTTAGGGCAAAGTAACAAAACAAAACATCCCCGTGCCGTGTTATTCAGATAAATCAATAATGCATTACAAAGTACCTATAAGTACATAGGTAACAACACATTGTTCTACGTATTAATAACGCGGGCGGCCGAGCACAATGTGAATGATTAATTTAATTTCCTGACCAACCAATGCATTGCTGATTAAAATTGCGTGGATGTACAAAGCTTCGTTGGTGCGAGAGGGTTGGGATTGTGGTCTTTAGCTGCAGAGACCGATGTCCAGCAGTGGACTACGATTAGCCATACTCTACAACAGGGAGCCTACTTCGAAAATCGAAATACCGGCTTACGGATCGTTTGATATCCAACCACGAAAGTGTTTCGGATTAGCGATGCCCGTTATGTCGCTTTGTATCGATATACAGTTTGTATTTCGATATCGACATTATTAAAACCAAAGTAAAATAAACGAAACACTAAACACGCGTGTACGCGTCAACTTTCTCGCGTGCACTAAGGACAGGGGCCTAATTCTCCTAAAATAAATCTTGATAAATCACAATCGAACCAAGGCCGAACCGTTCATTCAGACAGTTCTCAATTTCAAAAGCTATCAAATTGTTCGACACAAAAAACAAAATCAATCATTTTGAAAGGTTTCGAAAACAAAAACTGACTGACGGTTGTGGTTCGATTGCGTTTGGCAACAATTTATTTTAGGAGAATTGGGCCCCCGGTATCGACGGTAAAGCCGCTCCGCAATCCGCAATACGCTCGTGCGCCGTCACTCAGGATGCACACGGAGAAGAGTTCGTTTGTAGATCGTATCATAAAATATTAATAAAGTACAAAAAGATTGCAATTAGAATTTTTTTTAAGACGCGTTGTGTAAACTAAGGATTTTAGATTATTTTAATAAAACAAAAAAAAAACATCGCTCTATACTCTTCTTAATTTCAGTCTTTAACCTGAAAAAAGTTTTTTTTTAAGAGGAGCTCGTGGCTAAATAATTACAGCTGCATAGACCGATCTTCCGGGTTAAGCCACGCTTTCCGAGGTTGGTCTGTGGATGGGTGACCATTTACCATAGCGAGTTTCCTCCGTGCCTCGGAAAGCACGTAAAACCGTTGGTCCCGGCTGTCATTTGTAGATCTTTGACAGTCGTTACTGTTGGTCAGAAGCCAGAAAGTCTGACAACCAGTCTTACCAAGAGTATCGTATTACCCAGTTACTGGGTTGTGGAGGTCTGATAGGCAGTCGCTCCATGTAAAATACTGATATTCAGCTGCATCCGGTTCGACTGGAAGCCGACCCCAACATAGTTGGGAAAAGGCTAGGCAGATGATGAACCTAAAAAAAGTTTGTATAAAAACATGATTCCGCAGACTTGCAAAGTAGTTACATCAATTATACCCCTGGGTTCGACATACATTACGGGCAAAGTATTATAAAATATGATATATGGTTATACTAGTCTATCTTAATAGCAACTCAGACGTGCTCAGAACGCATTGGGAACGTTATTTATTACCTAGACGACCATGGATGTACAATCCCGCACCTCTACATAAACTTTCAGAGAATTCAGGTGTCATTCGTAATTCTTATTAACCGACTTTCAAAAAAGGAGGTTGTTCTCAATTTGATATGTATTTTTTTTTGTATCTTTGTTCAACGATATCTTCGCTAATGTTAATCGATTTTATGATTTTTTTTTCATTTGAAAGTGTGATATTCTCCTGATGTGGTCCCGTTTGGTAAAGATTTGATGAAGAACTTCGGAGTTAGACAATGGAACTCTTCAAAACTGTGTTCTTTATTTCAAGATAATCTCTTGAAATAAAGAACACAGTTTTGACGAACACACAGTTTTCCCACATAAAAAAGAATGATTTAAAAAAAAAAACTGAAAAGAGTGAAATAATTACAAGGTTATAAAAAATATACAGTTTCAGAAGACGGTGTTCAATTAGGGGTCATTCACACGGGTTCCGTTATTGACGATTCGTCATAAAACACGATACGTCATGACGGATGGACGTTCACACTGCATACGGAATTGTGTTTTATCACGATTCGGCAAAATATCCGAATTGATGTTCACATTCATTTCGTGATTCTTAGTCTTGGATGAACTATCGAACACGATGGATTTCAGCGGGGATTAGCGCCGATTAATTATTTCATTTTTTTCCAGTTTTTTTTTAACTCAGTTTGTTTTTTATTTTTTATTTATTTAGTTGTATTCTTTATGATGATAGAGCACAACGCTTCATGGTTTCAAAACCTACTAAGTATAAAAAAAAAAATATCATCATCCATACAGTACTTCTATTCCGTTACATAGTGAGAACTGGCCTGAAGCACCCTGAACTGACACGTGGAACCGTTTAGTGCATCGGAAATGATGCTGCGGTATAGTGTCTCTCGAGTGGATCCGATAAGACACAATATCCGTGGATATATGGCACGTAGCGTTGCAGGGTTGTGGAAGAAAGTATTATGTGATGTATCACTTAGATTAAGCGATGATATACTCCGTGTTTTGTGGCTAGGAAAGCTTTCGAAGTTGAATAATTCTTATTATACGGGGTGGAAACTTTAACCCCCTTATTACAAAAGGTGGTTTAAACCGAGACTAAGATAAACCCAGATTTAAAATATACCCATCACTTTCTAATAGAATATAACAAAAAGAGACGGGGCTATTTTAAAAACTGGGTTTTTCTTGAACCATGTGTTACAAACACATGGTTCATAAGGGGTAGTGTCAACAGGCGATCATTTCGTCAATATAACATCTCACCAAAAACATTAAATGTAAAAAATGCCAAGCCTCTCTATGCAATCTCTCTACCGTAAAAAGTTTTGAGATCTCATAGAAGCCAAGTCCTATTCAATTTATTTTTTAGTTAGTTATCTATATAGTGACTGTATCAATAGTTTTATTTCTATTATAATTATAGTGACTGAATGGCTTCGAGAAAAAGATGGTACGGCCGTGCCTGCTTTGCTCGAGGCTTGGCAGGGGCACTGCCGTGCCCCCAGATGTATTGAAAAACTTTTAGCTAATATCAAAACTAGGCTGCCTAAGGAATAAAATTACTTTGTAATTTCTTTTTTTAATTAAATTGCGTTTTGTTCAAAATTTGATTATTACTACGCTCATAAGTACATTAAGCAAAAAATACGGTTTTTTGGAATTATTCCGTTAATCAATTTCTAATACAAAATAAACTGCTTTCGATACAGTTGCTTACAGCACAAATTGAAATAAATATTTGTTCAAAATAGAACCTTACACCACAAATTAATTAAATTTTTTGCACTCCACATTTTTAGCTTGAATTTTGTTCGATAATTATTTTTTTGTTATTTTTAAAAATGCATTGGTAGCGTTTTATTCATTTGGTTGCCAAGTTCCAATATCAGTTTAAAGTTTTATGATGTTACGTATAATTATGGAATAATTGTCTAAACAGACTGCGTTTCTACTTAATGTTTGGACGCATTACAAATCAAATTTCGAACATAATGGCGGTTTAATGTCGTTAAGATATGTATGTTATTTTATACTGTAGACAAGCTAGTTTTGATAGGTATTAGTATCTGTAAAAATAGCAAAATAATCGCTTATTGACACTTAATTTTTCCACCCTGTATTCATATTATGTTTTATTATTATACACTCTTTTTAACAGACTTCAAAAAGGAGGAGGTTCTCAATTCGGATGTTTACTTTTTTTTAAATGTATTTTCATGCATAACTCCGTCATATTTTGCGTCATAAGTTGCGATTTAACAAGTTTTCTTCTATATTATAGGGCCCCAGGTTTTGAAAGGTGTTTGTAGGTAACGTTTTTTTAACATCCTAAATTCCCAATTATGTTCCTCCAATGTCTCCTCTGGCTATCAAATGTATAAGAAAGACAAGCCGCACAACATTTTTGTTAAGTGCCAATGGAACCTCAAGTGCGTGAGGGGTTTCTTTGACAAGGCGTTGAAGTACAACTTATGTCAAAGATCGAAAGCGTACGGTTTACTTTGACACACGAAGCTTTGACATACTTTTGATAAAAACCCGTAAGGGGATATTACACTATCATATATCTATGGTCATAGATGTATGAGTCAATGTAATATAGACATATGAATCATTTCTTCATACACAGATATCACTCTAGAGATCATTTAACAGATATGATCCCATACATGAGAGTGTAGAGATATGACCCTAAGGTACCCGAAAGATTTTAACCATCGATTCCGATGCCTAATTAGAGAAGAAAAGCTAACATATTATCGTTTGTTGAATACAGCTTAATTTTCGAAATATTCATTATTTACGGAAATTGAAAACTCGATAAATTTCTTTGGTAACAAGTCCTATGAACGCGGCGTTGCGACTTTTGTGATACCATACCCCACCCACTGTATTTCTTATTTGTCGGGGAGGGTTGTGAACTGAGAAGTCTGTTATGCACTCACACGATAATTTATAAATGTTACCATTTCAACGTAAAATATTGTTTACAAGGAAGTACAAGTTAATTGATTTATTATGTTCAGAAAAAAAAAGTCTGAATTGGGCATTTGTTGGTATAACATTTGACTCATAATACCATCAGAAAGGCGTGGTTAAAATCTTTCGCCGTATCCTAGTAGTTCCATTCTCTAGTTCCATCATGGGACTACTGGGATTATTTTATCCCAGTAGTTCCATGGAACTAGAATACTTTTTAATCTAATCCCATTAGTTCCATTAAGTACCGTTGAATGGTAATTAAATATGGTAAGAACAATAATCCTACCTATTTACCTACGTGCAATATGTAAACTGGCCTATATTACTATTACATGGATTTGGCAGATTTCAGATTTATAAGGAAAATAGACATTTATTGTCCCTTTTCTTTATTTGTTGTGTATTTTCCCTTACTACCTCGGGCCCACGGTGTATATATCCTATATCTATACGATCCTAGATATATTATAGTGTAATATACCCCTTAATATCAATTTAACCTTGTTTTACTATCTATCCTATTAATATCCATCCCTTTAAGATAATACAATGAATTGTACTTGAAGATGTTTACCTAGACAGACAATGTTTTAGGTTTACCAATTACTAAAACATTTAGCTTTAAGATGTCTTATTCCATTTCTCTATTAATGAATTCAATCAAAATAACAAGGGTAACGTTTGAGCTGTGTACCTTAATTATCATTATTACAATAGAGTTAACTGCTTGAGTGATTGGCTCGCAATCTTGGGTTCTTGAATTCAATGCAGAGTTAGTCCTGAAAATAATTCCGATTTTATTCCAATTCCGATTTCAAACAAATGTTAAGAAACAATGCGTATTCATTAACACTCTCAATGCCATGGGATCCGCTGGCGGGCCCCAAGTTTTCGAGTGCAAAGGGCCGGTCTTATTTTAAAGAAACATTAACAGCAGGCCGTGGGGTCCCGCCATCTGCCTATTTCAAGTTTAGCAGCGCCGATAACGCGCGATAGCAAAACGCGCTTCGACGGCGCCGGAAAAAAAACGTGGTGTGTTTGAGCTCTAAGTCCCATGTAATAAGGGGCGAGCCCATTGCCGTCAACCGGGCTCAAATCCATACTCCGGGCTGCTACTGACGACACGTTTGGTGCAGTGGCTGGAGCGATTGGCTTCTGCGCTACGGGTTGTGGGTTCGATTCCCGCACGAAAAATATTTGTATGACCTACAGATGGTTGTTCCGGGTCTGGACGTTTTTGCATGTGAAGATTTGTGTCTGTAAACGCACCCACGATACAGGAGAAATACAAGCGAGGGGCACGTTTTTTAACCGACTTCAAAAAGGAGGAGGTTCTCAATTCGTCTGTTTTTGTTGTTGTTTGTTTTTTACGCGATATCTTCGCCAATTATGAATGGATTTTGATGATTTTTTTTTTGTTTGGTAGGCCATACTTCAGAGATGGTCCCATATAAATTTTGTTGAAATTGATTCAGCACTTTTTGAAAAAATCAACAAAAACAAAAAAAAAACACAAATCGTACGTAGACGACGTTCTAGTTGTAGTACTGGTCCGAGAATTTGTACACTATTGTAATTGTAATTTGTGGCACTGAAAAGTGTAAAATAAAAAAAACTTTACAAAAGTAAAAACCGACTTCAAAAAAAACTAAAGGGAGTAAAATAATTATCATTTAAGTAATAAAACTACCAGTTTCAGAAGTCGGTGTTCTACGCTGAAACAAATTGAATGCACCGACTTCTGAAACTGGTAGTTTTATAAATGATAATTATTTTACTCCCTTTAGTTTTTTTTTGAAGCCGGTTTTTATTTAAAAAAAAAACAACTGTTTCACAAGAAAAAACCCAATAACACTTCGCCCGATCTGGGGATCGAACCCAGGACCTCACGGTCAGCAGTCGCGCTTGCGACCACTAGACCAACGAGGCAGTCTTGTTAACGTTTTACGAATATTCACCCTTCAATTCTAATTTTGCAATATTAAATCAATTCAGCGTCACGTACTATCAAAATTCCAATATCGGTTGAACGAATTTGTTTTTAAAAGTAACCCTTGTCAGTAAAGTTTTTCTGTTAAACATTTACAGTTCTAATTTGGAGTTGGTGGACTGTAAATGGTGATAGAAAAGACTCAGACATTCAATACTACTCAATAAATATTGTCATTGTTTGGTCCGTTTGTTCAATAGATGCACGTCATCATTCAACCTGAAGACGTCCACTGCTGGACATAGGCCTCCTCCAAAATGGGGGAGGGGGGGGAGGTTTGCCATAATCGCCACGCTTGGCAGTCGGGTTGGCGATCGCAGTATGGTTGTTAAAGTACTCGGAGAACGCTGCTGCCCGTCCTCTAGTAAATCCTTTAGTCGCCTTTAACGACACGTATGGGAAGAGACAGGGTAGTGTTAAGCTAGAGACAAACTGATGAGCCGGACATACCACATTAGTGGAGTTATTACTGCAAAAGGGTGCCTATATTGATGCTGTTAATAATGTAAGTAGACAGTAAAATGATACCTACTGTTTCTCATACCGGTGAGAAAAGTTATCCAAAAAGACTCTGAAGTATACATGCAGTCCTGGTAACTGGATACAAATTATTAAGGTAGACAAACTGATCCCACGTATGCGATAGATTATGACATCTGGGCAACTGACAATACAAACATTTTCTATGAAAATAAATGATTTAGAAACACTCTTGTCATATGCAATGCAACGTGTAACAGGTCTGTTTCTTAGTCACGTACTTTCATAGAAAATGTTTGCATTGACAGTTGCCCAGATGTAATAATGCACCGCTTAAGTTGCATACGTGGGATCAGTTTGTCTCTAGCTTAATTTTATTTGAGTATTTTATTCTTTATGCACAAAAATAGTACAGAGGTGGACTTAAATGCCTTAGGCATTTTTTACCAGTCGACAGGTGATGCAGAGAAAACATGGTAGGTGCACACATTGTTATTATACGATAATATGATATCAAAAATAAGCATAAGGGTTTCATTATATTATTATTTATTCTGTACGTCCGACACCCCATGGACTGCGAGATGCACGAATCAACGTCAAAAATGTTTGGAGAATGCTTTTCCCTCGTTTCGAGCGTACCTATGGCAACAGTGGGTCGCAGCTGAAAATCAGTTAAGTAAGTAATTGTACTACTACCTAACAAAATGCTGAGCTAATGGCCCTTTGGTACTTGCATTTAATTTGTTTTCATTCTTCTTATTTATGCTCCATTGCATTGTGTTGTTTGTGCCAATAAATCTTTCTTTCTTCTTTAATCCAAGAAAATTCAAACAGGTCACATATTGTCGATATTTATTCAGTGTTTAAACTCCTACATAGGGTAGTCTATAATCACAGACACATAACGTCTTCGGCAAACCTTAGTTTTAATACAGTAAGTCCAATGAGTGACCAATTGATCAGTTTTTGACAGTTTACGTCTTCCATAACTAAATAACATTGTAACGACGTATAAAATTACACATCAGAAATTAGTATCTCATTAACGGTAACTACATGCTTTACATACAGCATACTTTATTGCGTTCCATAGTGTAATTTTAAAAGGTGGTTGGCTTAAGACTATGTATCAATTATGGACCCAGTTGGGCACAGCATATTTTAGTAGGAGAGAGGTAGAGCGATTACATTTTACTTGATTGCAATTCAATTTTTGAAATATTGTTGATTGATATCAAGAATATCGAGCGACATTATACAACGTTATTTTTAGTATATACAAAAACCGAGACATCCCAACAAGATTTTTATCAGAACTGCCTGAATATGTGTTTTTTTTTAATAAATCTCCAAGTTATACCGTAGTTTTTGTCGCGTTAAGTTCCCTAGTAAAGTGTGAAATACCTGAGATGTGCTATGCAGGGGTTGTTTAATACAACGAAACTGTCCGAGCGGACCGTCTTAAGCGTCAAGGTGTCTATTCCCGTCAACTGTTATGGGTAGAAACCTACTGAAACAAAATTGAAATATGAAAAAAAAAAATGTGTTGTAAAAATATGTCAATCGATTCTCCTAGTGATTCTGAACAAACTAGTTTCAGGTTTAGTATATAGTAAAACTAAGCTTGTATAGGTACTATAAATCAGTACAAAGGTGTAACTACTCTTAACCAAGAAAATATTAATATAAATTTTGTTCACTTTCAAATGTCAAAAAACAACTCACACGTTGGCCTTACTTCAAAATACCCATAACTAACCGTATCGAAATCCCACACAGTTATGAATACCTCTGTTACATAATAACAGTGATTCAACCCTTGTTTCCATGGACTTAAATACACAAAAGCTCATAAAGGGTATAATTGGAATGTATTTCAATACATATTGCGCAATTTGCAAGGACTCATGAAGTTAGTTCGTAGTTTGCTCATTCAATGGACAATGAAGTATTCAAATACTGGCTGTACACAAAAGTTATATAAACTTTCCACATACAATGTGTAATACATAAATAAATAATAAAGCGGTCAAAAGTCTCTGTTAAAATGCCTATTAAAATGCCTTTAAAACTGGAAACTAGAGAAACACATTATAATTTAATTGAAAATCAGTTACTATTAGAATTTTCATTATTGTATAATATATTAAAATGAGAATGTAAATTTGATTAGTGTAAAAAAATAGGTTTATGTAAAGCTAAATTACTTTATATTTGTACCTTCACGTTAAAGTTAAGCTAGATATGATGCGTTTTGTGAGATACTACTGATAGCTTACTTTTTGGATTTCTATTTTGTGATAACAACTTGTAAACAAGGTTAGTCAGAAAGGGGGTACTACTCGTAATCTGCAGACCACGATGACGGTTTTAAAGCAAGTGTTAAAATTTCAAAATTCGATATATTTCATTTCCATCTAAAATTACTTTCATTTTAGTTTTTTCAAAAAATCTTCATCCCTGCTTTAGTTACGAATTCAGAAAATGAAATTTCTAATACGTGATCCCAAATATGACCTAAAATGTAAACACAGCTGATCATAGCTGTGGATCAATGGATTTTAGCGTATTTTATATGTATTTTTTTTTACAGATATTTCTCTTTAAGGATTGACTTTTGGAGAAAGTCGTAGAACAAAAAATATTCATTATTATGGGTACTTTAACATCCTTTCGGAGTAACCCCTTTCCGACTAACCTTGTCTGACTCATTTCAAACAATTAAACGTTCTTATTTTTATTCTACAGCCTTAAAAACTGTAAATACTATCAAATCTGTAAATAAGTTATTAAAATCACGTTACACGAAACGAAATAAACAAAACTTTAATTGCTTTACTTACCTTCAACTTTGATATCAAACAAAAAATTTACTGTTAATAAACCACTATACTTTCAAAATAAATCACAATAATAACTTTGCTTTAGTGTTCATAAAAATAACATTAATAAAATTTTAATGTTCATGAAAAGACCGAAAAAAACTTCGGGTACGTTCGGCGCTACGAAATTTACGAGCGCTCTACGCCGTAGCTTGAGACTGACTGGAGTGGCGACCTGTAGCGCCGTAGCAGGTTACAGGCCGCTTAATAAAGCCTTGTTCATATTGTTTGAAAGCTTTCAGATGACCGGCTACAATATTTTGTGGTTTATATGGCGGAGTTGTAGTTTATACTATGTTTGCATGTAAGACAATATCGTAGTTGAGTTGATCGTGTAACAATTAGTAAGTATTATTGAAGCTTACAAATTTTTGTACTGCTGTTACTGTTAACCTGTAACATCCCACTGCTGGGCAAAGGCCAAAGTAGCTAGTCTACAAGGTTAGCCGGAATGGGGGTACTTACTTACGCCGCTTTGCTGTGTAAGGGCTCCACTATGTGTTAATTTTTATAATCAACTTTTAAAACGAAGTTTTCAATTAAATATAGCACGTTTGTAAAGGTATGGAAGTCATTAACAACGCTAACATTTCCGTTTATTTAGTTCTGAAAGCTTTTAATACGTGATTCATAAAAACTTGCCAAGTGCGAGTCGGGCTCGAACGCTAAAGGTTCCGTCCGTACCACCACACATCTCTGTGTAATAACCGTTTTTATTATTTGTTGTTTTACTTTAAAATATGCACCACAATCATACCAAGTTTAACAATTATATGTGTCGCAGAATAAACACAGAGGCGCAACTATTAGAATCACTATTGATTATTGTTAATGTAGTAGGACGCCATCTGTTATCGTTTGTCGGAAACGTCAAGCAGTGTGCTTGGGTGAGGTCGGTGCGGGGCGTGGCATGTCTTATTTGACGGTTGTCAGCAAGCTGTCAGCTGTCGGCTGTCAGCTGTCATCCTTTTTGACATTGGATGCATTTGATTGAAGAGACGGACTTTGGAGTGAGACACGAGGGTGAGAGGTTGTTTTGCCAGCCTGCACCGAACTTACCGCGTTTCCATTTCCATCGGTTTGTTAATTTGAGATTTTATTATTTTGCTATCGAGAGTGAGTAAATAGAGGACTATAATCAGTGTTGAGGCTATTATTTCCTATCTACACCAAGTCGAACTTGGACTCTGATGACGAGGTACCCCCAATGGGTGAACTACCCTCGTATAAATGTATTATCGTTTTTAAGATAGAGTGGGAACAAAAACCGTAGCAAAAATGTTTTTTTTTTCAGGTTTTTTTGTATCCCTTTGGGTTTAGACTTTTTATCATTTTTATATTTGGCATGATAGAAGCCGTAGTAACACATATTCTGTGAACATTACAACTGGCTACCTATTACGGTTAATAAGATACAGCCCTGTGACAGACAGACGAACGGACAGATGGCGTAGGCTTAGTAATAGGGTGGTTGCGCGGTGCATGCAGCTGCGAATTCCACGACCCCAGCCAGGTCAGGAGAAGGAACACCGTGGGTATTTAGCCAGTAAGAGTCCGGCATAACCCTCCGTCTTCCTCAAGTGGAGGGTAACCATAAGGATAACATCAGGACAAAAAAAAGGCAGGAAAATAGAGTTTTTAAAAAAAAAAAATTGTTTTTCTGGTGGTCTTCTGTAGATGGTCCTTTGTCTCGTGTAGTGCCGGACTTAAAGAATAGCACTACCCAATCTCTTCCCGTGGGTATCGTAAAAGCCGACTAAGGGATTCACTAGAGGATGGGCAGCAGCGTTCTCTGAGTACTTTAACAGCCATACTGCGATCGCCAACCCGCCTGCCAAGCGTGGTGATTATGGCAAAATCTCCCAACATGGATAGTGGCGATGCTTGGGGGAGGCCTATGTCCAGCAGTGGACGTCTTTCGGCTGAATGATGAGATGGTCCTTGCGGACACCATCTACGTAACCGGGCAGTTATTGGCGAGACCTGAAGGGTCTCCAACCAAATTGGTAATAGGGTCTCGTTGGCAACCTTTAAGTACGGAACCTTAAAAATGACATTGTTTTAAAATACCAATAGATTACAAGAGATTTAAGTCTAAATATTATTTTTAAACCTTATTTTGTTTGGAACATAAATTTGTTGTCAGTTACAAAATCGATCACGTATTGTGTCCGTACCATTATCGTTCAGATGACTGATGAATGTGAACGGAAATAACTCTGAAGTTCAATAAACAAGTTTATTTCCTGAGCCAGGTGCGAATTGTGGCCCTAGATGAGTTTGTGCTAGTTTGGTACAAGATGATAATCAAAACATTTTTTTAATTTTTATTTTCGTTCCCTTGTCGTCTTCTATTACTATCTTTTATTATTGTAATTGATCTAAGACCATTTTAATTAAAATAAATAAATAAATAAACTGTATAGAAAAAAAAACATTTTTTTAACTGTCTTCTTGGAAGGCGAGCTTTCAATCGTTAGGCTAATCACTACTATTAAGATATTACACAAAATTAATGGAGAGAGATATTGCTCAAAAATACATGACATGTTTTTTATAGAAACATTAGGTACATTGAAAAGCGACGCCAATACATTTGCATTGAACTGAACATAAGTGAATCATTCAAGTACCGACAAAGCTGACCAATAGAAAGCTAATAAGCGTAAGCGTCCTAATTATCGCCGGAGACCCCACAGTACTATACAAATTTAATTAACTGTTATACGTCCTACCCTTATTACCTCCTAGATCTAATTAACCCAACCTCACTTACGTATATAAGAAGTAATACAGCAATTAGCTCCAATTGTCAGCGCATCTCGAGCAGAAACAAGGCTACATTTCTGCCGGTGACAGGCCAGTTATTATGGGGTATAGCTCCGCTGATTAGCTTCGAGCACAAAAGGAAAATGAAGATGTGCGCACTACTTACAATTGTATTATCTACTACATAGATTGCTTGGGGGTTTTCGATGTTTAGCTTCCAATTATTTATATTTTTGTAATGCATTATGTTTATACAGGTGATTTTTTTTTATCACCATCCAATTTTTTTGTAGGCTTTAACAAAATTCCATTTTTGAAAAAAAAACTAGGTATTTCACAATAAAATAATTTTCCCGAAACAATATAAATTCACCGTGGTTACCAGGTCAAACGTTAATTACTACGCTTGTCGCTCATGCACTGAATGAGAGAAAAGGGCTCTCTTACCACATAAACGACTTTAAAAAAAAAAAGTGGTTAATCATCATATGACTTCTTCCGCTCTGGGCGGAACGGAAGGGAGTGTCAGACTCTTACTGACTAAAACCCATCCGTGTTCCTCCTAATGCCCTTTGCGTTCCATGGCCGCGGTAACTCTTTCGAACAAATTCCGCAACCCTGACAGGCACTGGCCCTAGCGTGCCTCATCTACTATGCTGACATCTCTTTGAGGCGCGCGTGGAACACAACGCGCCGTCGACCCGGGCCTGGTTCTGATTGGACGGCGAGCCACCTAACGCTCGCCGTCCACAGGCCCGAGAATCACCCTGCGACTCCCGACGCCCGGGGCGTCTCTTTCTATTGACCATTTAACCGCCTTGTACTGTAATTGAAGAAACTGAGCATTCCGACTCCCTCCCGTTCTGGTAGGGTTCTGGTAGCCCTGCATCACAGTGAGTGGAAAAACCTATTATTTTTTCAAAACTGTACTCTTTGTTCAGTTTTGTCTAGCCTTTTCCCAATTATTTTGGGCTCAGTTGCCAGTGGGGTGCATGAAAAGAGCCTCTACGAGTGACGATACTTAAGTACGTCCGGCGCACCCTGGGCAGTCAGCCCAGCTACCAACATTGCTGACTGGCTAATCTTTTCACCACAGCATGAGCTATTTTTGTATAGCTCATGTTGACACGAGAGAAGAAGAAGAAGTTGCCAGTCTAACCAGATGCAGTTGAATACTAGTATTTTAAACAGAGCGACTGCCATCAGACCTCCGCAACCCAGTTCTGGGCAATACAGATATCCTAAGGTTAGACCTGTTGTCAAAGAAAGAGGATTAATAATAAAAATATATTATTAGATCGACCTACAGGTTTGTTTCTATGTCGTAACAAAGGTTTACGTAAAAGCTCCATAACAAGGTTCCTATAACAAACGGATACCGTAACAATGGTATTATTTACCTATTTAATTAATTCCCGGTACAGCCCGTGCAATGTAGAGCTTTGTAATACAATCCGACATGAGCTTACAGGAACATACGATTGTTGGTATTCACGTACGTATATTACTCGTATTATACCTAATGGGCTTTATTAAATACACATTATTTTATCAATTTTCATAATATTATTTTTTAAATTCAAATACTGAATTTTTTATATTCCCATTATAATTTTATCATTTATTGTATAATACTCCGCCTAAATAGTCTGATATTGTTTTATAATTATAATTTTAATAATATCATTTTCCAATCTGTAAAGTTTGAGCATCATGCAGCAATTAATGATACACCTATAATCATATCTTATTACTGCCTATTGTCTGGTAGTATGAGTCTGTCATGCTCACTTAAATTTAATGTCCTGGTGATGGTGGCGTTGTATATCCGGTCGTTGGGTTCCCTGCAATATGGTTGAGCTAAGCGATGCGGATGTGCAAGTCATGCTCGTGAACGGGTGCTGTGTATCGGGACTGGTCAACCCTTAATTGACGTTTTAAAAGTGCCTGTAATCTGGTCTAGTTAAAATAAAAAAACTTTGACTTTGACTCATCAAAGCTTTATCAAAGTAATCATCATCATGCAGCCGAAAGACGTCGACTGCTGGGGAGGGGGGGGGGGGGGGGGGGGGGGGGGGTTTTGCCATAATCGCCACGCATGGCAGGCGGGGTGGCGGTCGCGGTATGGTTGTTAAAGTACTCAGAGAACGCTGCTGCCCATCCTCTAGTGAATCCCTTAGTCGTCTTTTACGACACCCACGGGAAGAGTTGTAAAGTAATACGTAAGTAATATGCCTCGACCATAGGACTATAGGACTGCCTCGTTGGTGTAGTGGTCGCAAGCGCGACTGCTGAGCGTGAGTTCTTGGGTTTGATCCCCAGGTCGGGCAACTGCATCAGATCTCCGCAACCTAGTTATTGCGCAATGCCATATCCGAAAGTCAGACTTTCGGGTTTCTGAGTACCTGTAACGACTATCATAGGTATTCGTATGACACCCGGGACCGACGGTTTTACGTGCTCTCCGAGGCACGGAGGGGACTCGATGTGTAACGAATGGTCACCCATCCACGGACTGACCGCGACTAGCGCAGCTTAGCCTTGCAAATTATATGTAACGAGGGTAGTTCACCCTTTGGGGGTACCTCGTCATCAGAGTCCAAGTTCGACTTAGTGTAGGCAGGAAATAATAGTCACAACACTGATTATAGTCCTCTATTTATTCACTCTCGATAAAAAAATAATGAAATCTCTAATGATCAAACCGATGGAAATAGATTAAAGTACGGAAACGCGGTAAGTTCGGTGCAGGCTGGCAAAACGACCTCTCGCCCTCGTGTCTCACTCCAAAGTAACTTCTCTCAAATCAAATGCATCCAATGTCAAAAAGAATGACAGCTGACAGCAGACAGCCGACAGATGACAGCTTGCTGGCAACCGTCAAACAAGACATGCCACGCCCCGCACCGACCTCACCCAAGCACACTGCTTGACGTTTCCGACAAACGATAATAGATGGCGTTGTACTACATTAACAATTATCAATAGTGATTTTAATAGTTGTGCCTCTGTGTTGATTCTGCGACATATGTTTATCCCGCGCGGTTGTTAATTAGCCACGAGCCCCTCCAACGTCGTTTTAAATACAATCGTATCCTAACTTCCTAATCCTAACTTCCTAACTTAATATTATAAATGCGAAAGTATGTTTGTTTGTTTGTTACCTTTTCACGCCTAAACCACTGAACCGATCATCCTGAAATATTGCATATACATTGTCAGGTGTACAGAAACGGGCATAGGATACCTTTCATCCCGACAAAAAGTACTGTTCCCTAGGAAAACAACAATAACGTTCATAGACGGCGCCACGTGTCTTTCGAATCACGATTGAATTATATTATTATAGAAACTTTAGTGGTGTGTTTTTTTAAGTTTAATTAACGCGAGCGAAGTCGCGTGCAAAAGCTAGTACTGTATAAATTCATTTGAAACGTGTTAATACCGAGATCAACTTCTTGCTGTTAATATTATCATCATCATCTGCCTAGCCTTTTTCCCAACTATGTTGGGGTCGGCTTCCAGTCGAACCGGATGCAGCTGAATATCAGTATTTTACATAGAGCGACTGCCTATCAGACCTCCACAACCCAGTCACTGGGTAATACGATACTCTTGGTAAGACTGGTTGTTAGACTTTCTGGCTTCTGACCAACAGTAACGACTGTCAAAGATCTACAAATGACAGCCGGGACCAACGGCTTTACGGCTTTCCGAGACACGGAGGAACTCGCTATGGTAAATGGTCACCCATCCACAGATCAACCTCGGCAAGCGTGGCTTAACCCGGAAGATCGGTCAACGCGGCTGTAATTATTTAGCCACGAGCTCCTCTTGCTGTTAATATTATAACAATACAAAAAAACAGAAAACCCCTCTTTCGTATATTAAAACTTAAACACAACTCCAAGGTTTTCGTATTCACATCACGGGCTACCTAAGAGCCTCACATCAAATAATAATACGCGTGGGTTGACAGCGGTCACAGAGAACCGTGGACCCTCTTGTTTTTACGACAGCCCCAAATATCTTGTCATATCTATAATCTGCAAATTGTGGTACGAATGCCCTTTATTAAGGACATTTAGTATAATAGTAATTGTGGCACGAATGTTCTTTTTAAAGGACATTTACTATAATACTGATTGTGGCACAAATGTACCGTAGAAAGGGCGTTTAGTATCATACTCAACGTCAAAGCATTTAGTTCAATTATACCATTTACAGGCAC
The DNA here is from genome assembly GCA_905220435.1 of Amphipyra tragopoginis. NCBI lineage: Eukaryota > Metazoa > Arthropoda > Insecta > Lepidoptera > Noctuidae > Amphipyra > Amphipyra tragopoginis. The sequence goes on along the minus strand of HG992003.1, from coordinate 3,590,982 downwards.
TAAACTAGAACTGTCGAAAAAAAAAAGAAGTTACTGCCGCGTTTCAAAGTAGATTCCTATGGAGAAGAACGGACAATAAGCTCCATTGTTACTATTTCTCAACAAATTTAAAAAGGAAACGTGTTTACATTGTGAATAAGAAAAATTAATGTGAGAACAATGTAAGATTGCTATGCATTTAAGAGTACTGTTATCAACTACCGGCAACGCCAAGTAGCTGTCCACCGGTTGTGACGTAACTATGTAGTATAGTTTATTATAATTTTACCGTAATTACTTATGGGTCTGATAGCTGATTAAAATACTATGTTTTCTTAAAATAATTTAGAATATTACAGATAATAATTTATAACATTAATATTGAGAATTATACACAGTAATTATTTGATTCTAGTCATGACAAATTTTGTAAGGTATAAATAGGGTAGGATAATCATTTTCATCGCTAATTAATATTGAATACTTTGTAGAAGGTGTTACTCTGTCGAAATTATACAGTGTTCATAAAAAGTGTGAGTGTTTAATTCGGCCAATCCTGCTTCTAGATAATAGTACCTACAATTCATTTGCCATGGCAAATTAGAGATGACCAGACCCAATTGACGGCGCCCGTATACCATAATACTGATTGGGACACTAATGTACCGTGTAATGAACGTTTAGTATCATACTAATTGTGAGACAAAATTAAATGTACTTTATAAAGGACTTTTACTAATTGCAATGTCCACGTTGTGTTTGCAATAAAAGCTTTTTGCAATATTACAGAGCCGGATAAAACGGTATTATTATTATAAAGTAATGTGAAATACATTTAGTGTCCTTTTTTGGTTATAGAAAGGATAACGATCGGTTCGGTAGACAGTTTCCTAAAATAATAACTGTGGTTATTTTATTAAAGTAAGTATTGTTTTAAGAAGCAATGATAGCCTCGTCGTTGAATGGTTCCACCCAGAGGGGTCCGACTTTGAAACCTGACTTTTCGACTTCATGTGCTGATCAGAATTTTTGTTTGTATGATCTGAGAGAATTTGATTATCAGTTGCGAAAACATCGTGAGGAAACCTGCACACCTGAGACGGCTTCATAAAGTTCTCGATGGTATGTGAAGTCCGACAATCCGCACCAGGCCAGCGTGGTGGACTAAGGCCTAAACCATTCTCATTCTGAGAAGAGGCCCGTGCACAACAGTGGGACAATAATGGACTGATTATGTTATATGTTATAAATGTGCAGTTTCCTATTTTAAAGTGTATTATAACATTTAAAATGTCACTTACGGGATATCTTCCGTGATTATTTATTTGTTTGAGTTCCCGACAAAGAAAGAGGGTAGACAGATTTGTCTGCTCCTAACAATTTATTTTCATCCACCCCCAATCTCCAGTCTACCCGCGATCATGGCGCTTGCAACAGCGTCGAAATATCGGGAACTCAAACAAATAAATAATCACGGAAGATATCCCGTAAGTGACATTTTAAATTTAGAGACAAACCGTGAAAGCTTAAAACAGTGTGTATTATAACATTCATAACATACATAATATAACGTCAAACTTACGTAGGTTTTCAAAAAAGCATGCTATCTAATCGTCATATGCAGTCGGAGGCTACGTATGTTTTTTTGGTCAGTCAGTTTGTGAATTACATTCTTAGTATAAGTATAATATGAAATACGTACTATTCTGAAAATAGTTTAACCGGGATTAAAGTGGGATGGACAGCAACGCTAATTATATTTGCCTTCAAAGTAAATTTTGTGAAAAATATTAGATATGACAAGCCTTTGATGTTGGATGCTCCAGCAGCTGTCCATTAAGACTGGTAAATATTATAAAATTTAGATGTTAAGATAATCTAATCATGTTTAAAATTACTACATAATTAATAATGTATTAAGTACATTCATTGCAACCAAAAACAAAAAAATTAGTTTCAGTTTTTTTAATAGATAGATAGATAGATGTGGAACGTACGAATTATGAAGACAATGGAACGCATGTACAGGTGTGAGTAAGAGGTGTATGAGTGTGAAAGAGAGAGGGAATAAATGACTAAGATGACGAATGAGATAAGAGGAGAACGTTGCGTGTCAGAAGAAGATGAGCGATGTACGACGAGATGTGTTAGATTTTGCTTTTATTTTTTATTCCTTAATAATACCATAATATACTATTTGTTTGCGAGATTTCCATTTTATTTCGCACCCTGACCCACATAGATATACTTTATTGTACACTTAAAGAAATAAAACAGAAGTAATAATACACATAATTAAAGAACAGTACAAATGGCGGTCTTATCGCTTAAAGCAATTTCTTCCAGACAACCATTGGATGAAAAGAATTGCTAAGAAAAATATAAAGGCAGTTTGCAGCGTACAAATATATAGCCTAATAAAAATCGGAAATGAACCAAATAACATAATAGTGTAGGTATTATGTAATTTTGTATGCAACAATTAGCGGATTGATTTAGGTCTTTATAAAACAATGTAGGTAATACAATTCTCGCGAACAATAAAGTTAATTTCATTAACTTAAATAATAATTGACAGAACTGCATTCTAATTGCGCAACACACTCTTCATCGCTATGGCTTTGATTTTGACACTACAAAATATTTAATGTTGTGTCGGATTGTTAATAAATACGTTGCTATGGAAATTGTTGACCTATCAAAATCAAAGCCATAGCGATTACAAGTGTGTTGCGCAATTAGAATGCTATTCATCTCTTTAGTAGTAGTACGCACGGCTAAAGATCAAGATACACATTTCCAGTATAAGCTGATCTCGCATAGTATAGGATTTCCTTACAATGAGAGGTCAGGGTAAACTGGAAATGTGTAGCTTGATGTGTTGCTGTGTGTAGGTACAGCTTCTTGTGAAAGTACTACCAACCTATTTCAGCCGCTAAGCAGCATTGTTGTATTCCGGTTTGTAGGGCATGGGTGCTGATGAAATTACAGGCACATGAGAATTTCCAACTTTATCTCTCAGGCCTCATTTACGGAGACGCGGGGCGTCGCGCGTCGCGTGCGGCGTGGCGTCTCGCGGCGCGTCGTACGATTTTTCTGTTTACGGAGCGGCGCGGCGGCGCGTGCAGCGGCCCGCATCATCACACGCGCAAACACAAACATATGGCAATGTACGATGTTGTTTATGAAGATGCGGCGCGTACGACGCCGCGGGCCCCACCGCGGGTGACGCTACGTTTAACAGTGGACGGAGAATTGCAGGAATAGCTGGTCGCAACGCTGCGTGCGCCGCCGCGATAAACATCGCGTGCGACGCGGCGGTGCCATCCGCGGGCTCCGCCTGCATTTCAAGCAAACGCGTCTAAAATCGCTTCTCCGTAAACGCTCTCATACAACGCCATATGTTTGAATTCAGTGCGGGCCGCGCCGCACAACGCGACGCGCGACGCCCCGCGTCTCCGTAAATAAGGCCTTAACCCGGGTCCGCTGCGCCGTGTTTTCGTGATTGCAAACAGGATAACATTGTTTGCTAATCGAATAGGGGCGTGGCCTAACTGTTTTGTTAGCAAAATTGGCGCTGCGGACCCGGCTTAATATTGTTTGCTAATTGCTAACCGAATAGGGGCGCTGTTTTTTTTTCAGAATTCATTTATTTATTTTCTCTAGTTTTAATATAGCATGTCACTTAAATAAATCTCATTTTACAAAAAGGTAGGTACGTTCTGTTTCATTTTGTCCGCAGAGTGGTTGGAGCTTTTGAAACCTATCCTGGTTATTTTCTCATATTACTCGTGTTTATATAAATCTAGGTGAGGATAACGATGAAGCAATGGGGATTAGCCCCAGCGGTTAGCCGCTTGTTACTTATGAGTGACGTTACGGTCATAGCCTACGCTGTCGGGAAGGGGCCTGTCGTTTGAAGTGAGGCTTGTCCCTATATTTTTATGAATATATTGAATTTCGCCCACTCTAGTAGGGGCGTGGCCTAACAGTTTTGTTCGCAAAAACACAATAACATGTTAGAAAAATGGCGCTGCGGACCCGGCTTGAGGTAAACAACGCATCAGCAATTTTCTTGGTGTTGTATACAAGCGGCATTAACCACTTTCCATCAGGTAAGCCGTCGGCTTGTTTGCCAACCTATTACATAAAAGTAAACTTTATGAAGCATTTTCCTCGTGAACAGTTTTATAGCCTTGAAAACAGAAATTAATTCTGGTAAAAATCCGGTTGGAAATTACCGGATCGTTCCTAGAATAAAAATATTCTTTATTACAAAAATATCAAATTAAAAACAGAGACTAAACATCAGGAACGTGCCATGTGTTTGAAAAACCCGCCAAGTGCGAGTCGGACTCGCGCACAAAGTGTTCCGTTCCATTATCTATAAAAACGGCAAAAAATCATGTCTGTTGTATGGGAGCCCCCTTAAATGTGACGACACGTTTGGTGCAGTGGCTAAGCGATTGGCTTCTGCGCTACGGGTCGTGGGTTCGATTTCCACACGGAACAAAAATTTTTATGGCCTACAGATGGTTGTTCCGGGTCTGGGCGTTTGTTTGTGAGATTTGTGTCTGTAAACGCACCCACGATACAAGAGAAATCTTAGTGTGGGGCAACGTTTTTTAAAATGAAAAAAAATAAAAAAAATATTCTGTTTTTTAGTACTTTTTGTTATAGCGGCAACAGAAATACATAGGTAATCTGTGAAAATTTCAACTGTCTAACTATCACGGTTCATGAGATACAGCCTGGTGACAGACGGGTAGACTGACGGACAACGGAGTCTTAGTAATAGGATCCCGTTTTACCCTTTGGATACAGAACCCTAAAAATACACGAAACCTCTTAGCACTAACTTTGTACTATGACCCTGAACAACGTTTGTTCTACGACTTTTAATAAATATATTTTAATTCGAAAGTCGAAGTCTAAGTTTCGTAAGTCTAAGTTTTTAATACAAAAACTAGCTGTGCCCTACAACAACTAAACAATGTATATGTACACCATTTATTAAATCTAATCTATTTCCAATAAGGTTACTGCTCATCACCTACACTCAATAGCGTGATAATGTATAACCTATAGGTACCTACTAGGGTTTTCGCGTTCCCGGCCTATTTGAGTTCCCGGGAATCGGGAATTTTTTCTCTTAATTCCCGGGAATTCCCGGGTACCCGGGAATTTTCATGTTTTTTGTATAAATATTGTTTTTCTCGTATATTTCAACATTAATCTTGTGTAAGTACTTTAAACATGATAAATTGTCGAACATACCAATCGAATTTTCTTAATAAAATAAAAAATCTTACACTTATTGTTTAAATTGAACTAAGTAGGAATAGTTACAGTCATTTATTGTGGGACGTCGCGAGTTTCTTTAATGAAAAAAAGTCTTCTCTTCATATAATATGGCAAAATATTACGAAATAACAATAGGGTGAATGAATATAAAGGGTGTTACCAAATTCGTGTAAAGGCCTCTACACACCAAAGCCGCCGGCACGGCGGCTTAACCCGGCGGGTTATGCCGCCGGGCTTGTTTTGCGTTATGTTCGCTCGCTTAGTTCGCGTTAGTTGGCCGCCGGCATAACCCGGCGGGTAAAGCCGCCGGTCGGCGGCTTTGGTGTGTAGAAGCCTTAATACCTTAAAATCACATGATGTGTCATGACTGGTGTAGAATGACCGAGCACGGGATTTAGCTTGATTAAAAATTAAAATAAAGTTTTTTTTCTTGCGGTAGTGATATGTGATCGAAACACAACCAGCTAATAAGGTACAAATAAAAAATATAAATTGCTAAATAAAAAATGTATTTGTTGGAACATTTCGACGCCACTCATCAATGAATGAAAGCACGGTGACACAGCTGGCCAGCACGAAATTGTTCCGGGGCGCAAAAAGGGCTCGAAAACAGAACTTTTTTTTTTTAAATAAACTATGTTATTTTAATAAGAAAAAACCGAATGGTATGTTAGACAATTTATCATGTTTAAAGTACTTACACAAGTTTAATGTTGAAATAAACTATTTTGTATTTAAAATAAAAACCATTTAGGGTAATCTGTGACCAGTAGATCACGCTGTTTGAAGGAATTACGCGAATTCGTTTACACCCTGTATATTTTCGTTATAAATCGCGAAATTACACAAAAGATGAAACGAAATTACACAAAAGAAGGATTGTGAATAGTTTCTACAAATGAAACATTTACAAAAAAATCAAGCGTTTAGAATTTGTTTACTAGACACAGACAACAGTACTGTGTGCTGACATCACGATACATTTACCCCATTATAATGTTCACACCACGCAGTACAATGCCCGTTTCACGCGAGAGAGACAGAAAATGCTCTAAAGTCTTCGGAAGCGTGCAGACCCATTCATTTTTCATCATCATTTTTTCATTTCATATAATTCCCGGGTACCCGGGAATCACGCCAAATAATTCCCGGGTCCTAAAATCCCCAAATTCCCGGGAATTCCCGGTTCCGGGTACCCGGGGCGAAAACCCTAGTACCTACTATACATAAACAAATTTCAACTGGATCTGTCCAGTAGCACTGGCGTGAAGCTCAAACATACAAACGGTCAAACAGACAAAAATTCTAAAAATAAAATTTTTGGCATCAGTATCCTTCATAGATTCCTAGGATTCTTTATTTTGTAGGCTAATAAAATGGCAGATTCTTTAATCATTCTCTACGTTCTTACCTACTATTAGCTATTCTGTGGTTTCACGTGCTAGTATTCGGTAATACGCAAAATTTACAAAGAAGATATAAAAGAAAAAAAAATCTTTTTGCTATTCTCCTTAATTTTGGTCAAAATCGTAGAACAAAAGTTATTCAGGATCATGAATCATGATACGTTGTTTTTCAATTACCCTTTATTACCGTCTATCGGGTTCCGTAAAAAAATCCATTCAAAATATCAATCAATCAATATTACCAACACACTATCATCATCTGCCTAGCCTTTTCCCAACTATGTTGGGGTCGGCTTCCAGTCGAACCGGATGCAGCTGAATATCAGTATTTTACATGGAGCGACTGCCTATCAGACCTCCACAACCCAGTAATGGGTAATACGATACTCTTGGTAAGACTGGTTGTCAGACTTTCTGGCTTCTGACCAACAGTAACGACTGTCAAAGATCTACAAATGACAGCCGGGACCAACGGCTTTACGTGCTTTCCGAGGCACGGAGGAAACTCGCTATGGTAAATGGTCACCCATCCACAGACCAACCTCGACAAGCGTGGCTTAACCCGGAAGATCGGTCTATGCGGCTGTAATTATTTAGCCACGAGCTCCTCCACACACATTACCAACACACTAGTAGAGTTCAGAATTTCATTATCATTCTGATAAGAAGCCCGTGCCCAGCAGTGGGACAATAATGGGCTGATAATGGTGATGATGTGACTTGTAGAGTTTTTGTTCAAAATTAGATATTAAAATAACCTAATCTAATATCCCAAATATACTTTTCGTATCACAACTTGATGGATCCTTTTGTTTTTCGTCGACACTCAATCACACACTCGTACATCAAACTCCGCGTAATGAGACAAACAACCTCCGACCTTCCATCTCGTTTACCATTACCTGCAGATACTATATAATATTAACGTTCGGAAATAAATTAGTATGGGACTCCATTGATTAATCACCGGTGCTTTGTTATAGCGACGTGGCGTTGATTGATCGATAAGGAGAGGTAAGGTGTTTTGTTGACAAAGATGTATCTAGAGATGATAAAGGGTTTGTGCAATGCAACGCCCCACACATTGCGAAATGTACAGCGGTTCCGTAATATCGACGATAGTCAACAGAAAAAGTTGATGACTTTTTTGAAACTTTAAATTCAATTATCAGTGCATGTACATGCATGTAGTGATTATTCGAAATTTTAATAATACCATAGTCTTTTCACTATTGTAAGTTGATTCCTGACATTTCTCAACAAAACGTTTACCATACAAAGAATGTCAAATATTAAAAAAAAAACAAAACATGGATAATATAGCTGTGTTACGGTTTTTGACGGGTTTTTGACGATGTCATTTACGTTTTTTTGATACTAGCGTTGATAGCAGTCTCCTTACGGCCACAATTTACGAAATGACTTGTGACTTGAAAATGAAATGACTTGTGAAATGAATTACAATTTACGAAATAAATGATTAAAATGACCTGTGAAATGAATTAAAATGACTTGTGAAATGAATTACAATTTACGAAATGAATGATGTCAGGACTCATCTTTGGGTAAAAAGAGTGTAGTAAGTAGTATTGAATGTCTATTCTGATATTTTTCATACAAATTAATAATACTTAATAAAAAAAATTACTTTCATAAAACACTTTTAAAACTTTGTAAACTCATCATTTAGTTATGATGTTGACTGTAGCTATGAGAGTCCCATAGCCACGAAAAGTGAAAAAAAGCCTCGAAAAACAGTTAAATTAAAAAAAAAACAATATCTTTAGCCAAAAACCGAGTACAATTCCACTAACATCTGAAATCACAAACGTAAAAACATTGGAAGGTACATCTCTCTTCATTTATTACCTTCGAGACGAAGCCAACGAGTTTTATGACACCCTAAAATATCAGGTGGACCATCATTTCTGAACATTAAACCTGTAGGTAGTGAGTAGGTAACACCGCGTCTTCACTAGAGGGCAGACGTCACTCGACGTCGTCAGACATCTGTTTCCGTGACTATTTTAGTGATAAGATTAGTCGTGCAATGTTGCTGGCATGTCACGCGATGTCTGGCAACGTATCGCCGGACATCGCTGGTGACACGTGTCGCGAGACTACTGTCCCTACTTAATACGCGGCTTTAAGGCTTTCCACACATGTCCGACATGTTACTAATTGTGAGATCCATTCCTAGTGATTAAAAACTTTTACACAACGCCAGTGTCGTACTGCTATACAACTCAAACCCAGTCCATATTCCTCGTAAATGAGTATTATGCGATCATGTATACAGTGGCGATAAAACTGTATCTGTATAATGGTCTAATTGAAATAAACGGAGTTCTATCGTGTCGGCACGAGCTATACAAGAATAGCTCATGCCGTGGTGAAAAGATTAGCCAGTCAGCAAGGATGGTAACGAGGCTGACTGCCCAGGGTGCGCCGGACGTACCGAAGTATCGTCACTCGTGGAGGCTCTTTTCATGCACCCCTGCATGCCCCCCCCCCCCCATGCAAACGGAGTTTGTACCTACTTGTAGTACCTAACCGTGGTTCTGGGTGCGGAGTGAAATGAGAAGCGAAGGGTCGTTGCGATTTGCGTGTGTGTAGGATAGAAGAATCACACTTCAAATTATTGAAATAGCGAATTTTTTGATTCGCGATTTACTTTCGTACCTTTTGTTTTTGTTAGATACATCGTACATTGCAAGATATTGGACCACCTGGTTTATCAGTGTTTCCTCCTCGGAATTGGAAAAAATCATTTTTTGAGAAAGATTCAACGTGTCGTCGCTCTAGCGTCGGTGGCACTACTGATCTGCGGTCGGACGACACGTCGTTTGCGATCGTACGACGTGTAGTCAAGCGACGTGTCGCTAGCTACGAAAGGTATTTCATAGAAATACATAGAAACCAGTAGTGTCGTAGCGACACGTCGTATGCTGCTGCTGTTTGAAGTCGGCTACCAACTCGCACTTTTAGTTTTCTGATTAAAGTAGCCTATATCCTTCTCCGAGTTCCAGACTCTCTGTACCAAGTTTCTTCAAAATCGATTCAGTAGTTTAGTCGTGATGAAGTAACAGACAGACAGAGTTACTTTCGCATTTATAATATTACTAAGGATATCCAAAAGCTGTCTGGAAGACAATAATATTTTGTATTTTTCTTACATATCGTGTACAATACATGCATTGTACTGTACATAATTATAATCTCAAATGTGTGTGTGCCTTTATACTGTCCTTCCATATTCATGTCCAGCTTTATGTCCTTTGTGGCTTCTTGAAATTCTTGTTTTTAGGTCAGAGGTCGGTCAAAGGGTCTCTTCGTTATTGTGTCAGATTTCACGGTAGTTACTTGGTTGTGTGTTGATTTTGTATTGCGTGAAGTATTGTTGGGTTCTGAGAAGCGAACTTATACAAGATTTGGGGAATGTGTTTTTCTTTATTGTGCAGGGAGTCATTGATTTAACGTACAAGTCCGAGACGGGCTGTAAACTGCAGACTGCAACCAAGTCGCCATCGGAATAGCGCCTTTAAGATGTGCACTTTAAAGGTGCTATTCCGACAGCGACTCCAAAACTGCAACCGCAGACCGCAGCCGCAGATCGCACCGCAAGCGATACTACTTTTGCAGTTTGCGATCTGCAGCCCGTCTCAGATTTGTACCTTTAGTGTAATTCCTTCAAACCTCGTGATATACTACTGGTGACACTGACTGACCCTGCATGGGATTCTTTTAGATTTAAAGAAAAACTAATTTCAAAAAGAAAGTAGGATATTCTTAACGTGAAGCTGCCGTTAGTCGTGCCCGCTACCTGTCTGGTGGAGTTTCCATTTATATAAGTGTTAACGCCTAGCATATGCGTGTGCGTCACACACACACATACGCACACACCGAAGAACGGAAGGCGCGGCGCGGGCGAACGGGGCGAGCGGGAACGCGGCTCCCAACGACAGCCCTGCCCGCGCCAGCCGCGCAGGTCCGCCACTTGCTTAGTGTTGGGTAGGACATGACTTGAAAAAGAGTTTGTAAGAGTAGCCTCTTTTTTGCTCTGAGCCAGTACAATGTACTACTTCAAATGAGGCGAGGCGTACTGAAGCTCGGTGATACGATTGAAGTAGCGAGTACGAATATGACATTTGACGTTATGCGGCGAGTCGAGTCGCGGTCGCGTAATGTCCACTGACATTGACACACTGACAATGACGTGCTATTGTAGCATGTGCCTCGTTCCCTCTCTGTCTCACCCTACAGTTTACTTACCGAGAGTAACGAGTAATGCGACTACCGCGACATAAAAGTTGAAGTAGTACACTTTTAAATGTTGAGCCGCTCTTACATTTTGACGTCATGTACGGGACAAATGTACTGCCTCTTGTATGTCCTACTCAACACTACACTTGCTCCAGAACGGCCGCTGCGCGAGCGAATTTACCGCGGTCCGCGGAACGAATTTATTCGGATCACAATACTTAATTAATACCTATACATGAAGAAACCTAAATACATTTTGTTACAACCATAAAGGAAACCTCATTATTTGAAAACCAACTACATCCACACCAGAGCATTGTATCCACGCTGTTCTCTAACAACAAGCTTAGTTTTGTACCTGTGTACTGTGTACCTGAAACTAGTTTGTTCAGAATCACTAGGAGAATCGATTGGCATAGTTTTTATGCGACATTTTTTTTTTCATAAATTACAATTTAGTTTCAATAGGTTTCTACCCATAACAGTTGACGGGAATAGACGCCTTGAGGCTTGAGATGGTCCGCTCGGTCAGTTTCCGTGTATTAGACAGCTCCTGCATAGCACATCTCAGGCATTTTCACACTTTATGAAAAAATCTTGTTGGGGTGTCTCGGTTTTTGTATATAAAATAACGTTGTATATTATAATATGTCTTTTATAATTAAGTAGATATTATTACATGTTTTTTATAATTCGTTTGTTTTTATTTTATTGCCTACCAGATTCGCGCAGAAACAATGGTAACAATAACAATGGGTAATTAATTCATACCCTTATCTTACTAAACAAAGGACGAAATTTATTTTCAAATGATCAATTCTTGTACAGAAAATAAAAATAGACAATAGGGTCAGGCCAGGGCCGTCTTAGGCAATGTAGGGGCCCTTAAGTACATAGAGTTTAGGGGCCCCTTTAGAATGCCTGTATGTGAATGTGAATGTACTTTTTGTTGAGTTATTGGTTATCAGATTGGCGCCAACTTGTGAAAAATTTGAACGTCTGAAGTTGACAGCACGTTGTCTCCAATTAAAAGAAACTTCTGCTAAGCAAAGAATCATGGCACGATTAGTATCTACAAAACAATAAATATTTTTAGAGAAGTTGGATTAGTTTTACCATTGATCCTTGCTCCCTAAAGAATATCTTTCAGCATTTAAAATAATTTTAGAAGCCCGGGATAAAATATAAAATTCAAAACAAAATCTTTTGAAATCGAGTTAATTTCTGAACATGTCATTCTAATCACCTGTCAATGTTGCCGCGTTCAGAAATTAGCCCAATGATAAGTTAGGAAGCATAAAATAAATTATATTTTTATTGCGGGGTTATAAAAATATTTGAAATACCTAAAGCTACTCTTTAGGCACTAAAGATTAATTGTAACGACATCCCAACTTCTCTAAAATTCTTTATTTTTCTGTAAAAATGGGACTCGCCATGATTCTTTTACTGAGCAACCCTGGCTACCTGGGTGCTTTGTTAATAATTATATATAAAAGAGTTATTTATTTAAATTTAATTTATTTATTTAATATTATTTAAATCGATTAGTTAGATGAAAAATACAAAGGCCTTGGGTTTCAGGGCCCCTGTCAGGCCGGGGGGAGGGGGGGGGGGGCTGAACCCGTGCCCCACGTGCCCTTAGGGTAAACACGGAACTGGGTCAAACATGTGAAAAGGTAAAAAAAAAAACTTTAAGTCCACAAAAACTATAAAATTTTTAATCCAAAATTACAATCTTTGACATATTTAAAAATCACAAAAAATCTCATACATGTATTTGACTTATTAAAGCTAATTTAATATTTTATAATTTAATACCTTATAATTCTTATTTTAAGGCACATGTTCCAATGGTAAAGTCATATTTGCAGTCATGTAATAAGCCCTTACCTACATAACTATATCACATCAGGAATTTTATTGCATTACCTACTTTTATACTTTTACTGTTACATTCTATTCGATACTTTTGTTTACTTGGAGCATTCAATTTGTGTAACAGATTGGGGCGCAACAGTTGCCCGATCGCGGCGCAACCCGATACCACCCCACGAGTGCTCATTGGTTGATACAAGGAAAGTGGCCTTACAAGATAAATTGTTTCCAATGAGAACGCTGCTTTTGCGTGGCGTGGTATGGTGTGAAACAAATCTGTTCCCAGCATAAAACGGATGGAATTTAAGTTGTTTCTGTTCTGTGGAATTAAAGTTTGATGCGACTAGGGTTACCATAATCATTTTAAGGTTTATAAACGCGCGGCCAGCGTTATTCTAAGTCAGGTATACAAGGTTAGTCAAAAAGGGGGTACTAATCCGCAAGCCACTTATAGTATCACTGATGACGGTTTTAAAGCAAGTGTTAAAATTTCGAAATTCGATAATTTTTATTTCCATACAATTTTTTTTATTTTATTTTTCTCTAATTCATCGTCCCTACTTTAATTACGAATTCAAAAAATGGAGATTCTAATTCGTGACGTCAAATATGACTTAAAATTTAAATACAGCTGAGGATAGATAGATTTTAGAATATTTTTTAGGTAATTTTTGAACGGGCTATTTCTCTTAAAATATTGACTTTTGGAGAAAGTGGTAGAACAAAAGTTACTCATTATTATGGGTACTTTAACACACTCTCGGATTAGTACCCCCTTTCTGACTAACCTTGTACGTTATTATTTTTACTTTGTTTCTTTGTGGTGCATTAAAAAGCCTCCACGAATGACGTTACTTAAGGTGGTACGTCCAATGGACCCTGGACAGTCAGCCCCACTACCAACCTTCCTGGCTAATCTTTTCACCACGGCACGAGCCATTCTTGAGTAGTTCGTTCGCAAAAACACAATACAATACATTTATTCGCTACAAGATATCGTATACATCCTTGTATACGATATCTTATTTATTACATTTTACGTAAGTCCGACATATCTTGCCCGATGTTGCCGCTTGTAAACCAGAGGAAGACACAAAAACGCATTTTAGGCAACGTAAGCATGCATTCTTCCATTTTGAAATGGTAACCCTAGATGCGGCGCGGCAGTCGCGCTACACTCGCGCTGCAATCTGTTGCCTTGATTGAAAGCTCATATTTTTATTAAGATTAATTATTATTCTGATATTATTATTTACTTTTATATAAAACTAAACATGGAACTTTAATGTTAACACAACCGTAACTCTTTAACGTATAACATATTGACTGGATCCAAACATGTCATGTTTGCTATAAAAAAATATATCTAGTTCAATATTTACATACAGGTTGTCCAGAAAGGAAATGTCAACCCGGGAACAAAAATGAGGGAAGAATACGGAATTTCAGCAGAAAAAAAAATGTTTTGTACTTTTCAAGTTTCATAGTTACTTACCATGAATTAAATTTCATCTTAAATTCTGACTATTAAATGTGTGTAACAACTTTTTTTTTCTTTCATAAACTCATATCATTTATTCCCGGCTTGACGTTAGTTTCGGAACAACCTGTATATTGATTTCGATAATTTATCGATTAATATCTGTCACCAAAATTACTTATAAATAATTATGTACATTTTTATTCATGTTAATGTATGTAAATCTCTAAATGCGCATATAAAGTTGATTTTATCGCGCCACTGTTTTAGTAATTAAGATAAAACTGAATAATTAGACTAAGGGTTTCCCCATACTTGACGGATGAACCTAAACCTTATTAATATTTACCCTTAGAGCGGTTACGCATTGCATCCGATCCGAATCCGAGAAAATACGTTCCGAAGTAGTCATAGAACTATTCGTATGGTAGTTTACGCACTAGATCCGACTTTCGTCATCCGATTTCCCTCCGTGATCCGTGAGTTTCCAATTCGGGAGAAATATTGACGGACCGAAGTAGCCGTAGTACTGTTTGTATGAACGCTTTCGCATTACCTCGGATTCAAATCGGACGCCAAATGGATATACCAAAGATGGTCTCTGAATTGTTTGAATTTGGATCAGAGATCGGATAAGTGCGTAAGCGATATCCGAATTCGGTCTGAGTTTTTTAGACTCTAGATTCGTTTTTTCACGTATTCGGATCGGATGCAGTGCGCAAAGCAATATCCGAATACGGTCCGAGTTTTTATATTCTTATTTTCACGGATCAGGTTCGGATGCAGTGCGTAATCGCTGTTAAGTCTCATAACTGTCGCAGTGCCGAAGCGTCCCACGGTATGCTAAACAAATACAAGTGGTAAAAGTATTAAAACAAGGTTAAAAATTATTTGAATTTAAAAAATCTGTTGCCATGCCGTTCTACCTATGGGCGCAGGTTCTATGTGTGAGGAGACCCTAAGATGGCGCAGATACTAATGCCCAGATTCCTCCCACATATGAGAGGCGTTAATTTGAAGTGCATCCCATTTACTGCATTCTGGAATCTGAATCCATTCCGGAGTACATGTTCTAGAATGTCGGACGGTCGAAGTAGACGATAGACTCACGTGTTGTGGTCGGAATTAAGTCACGTAGTACTTCATAGTAAGACAATTAGTTATAGTGACAACATGAATGTGTTCCTCACATAATTTACAATTAAACATTAATTATTTTCTTTCGACCAAGGCGAGGGTCATGTCTTAGGGACCTTCAATAAATTGCACCTCTCAAACATGGTTTTTGACCCTTCTCGACCTTGTCACAAGTAGTCACATTCGTGCGACCAGCATTCTAATTGCGCAAAACACTCGTAATCGCTATGGATTTGATTTTGTCGGGTCAACAATTTCCATAGCAACGTATGTATTAACAGTCCGACTTCTCAACAACTATGTACCACGCAATGAATATTGTTGTGTTGTCAAAATGAAAGCTATTGAAATTACGAATGTGAAACGCAATTCGGATGCTGTTCCGCTGTTGTGACGTCACATAATTTGCAATATAAATCTAAAAATAATTTAAATTAAAACAACATTTGTATCGCAAAGTACCAGAACTAAATACGACCGCCATCGTGTTTTTTTTTAGTTTAACCGTTTTTTCCTAGTTTTTCCCTGTGACGTCACGAAGCTTATGACTCCTAACCCCTTGTCGCACTTTCTTGACCACCCTCCACACGTAGGTATGACACAATTTATGCATGGTCGCTAATGGGACGACATTATATGATAATAACGAAGGCGAAATCACTCTTTAATAACATAACCTAATTGTTTCATTTCCCTATCAAAGTTTTCATCTCTGTACTTCTTAATCTTCTTCAGCCAAAGACTGAAAGAAGACACGGCTCTGCAGGTGCCGCCATACCTCGTAGGTAAGCACTCCAGGTCCAGGTGTTGGTGGAGAGACTTGAGGTCACTGCCGTGGAAATGTATGTGCTTCCACGCTTGTTGAGGAATGAACCTCTTGAAGAGATAGAAGAATGTGTTCAGGATCCAGGAGTAGTTTATGATGTGGACGCCTCTGAGACGCGCTGGTATTGCTAGCTGGAAACAGAATGGTATTTTTAGAAAGAAAGAAAGAATGGAAAGTTTCTTATTTTAGACTCGCACAGGCAGTTACAGAAGTTGACAATATACTAAAAAAAGACAACCGAAATTATAGATGGTGCTGTTAAAATGCCCAGTTCTTTAAAGGAGATGTTTCAGAAATGTATGGAGCCTGGGCTAGCACCATGTACACTATATTTAAATATAGCTATACAATAAAGTAACCGTTTTTTAATGTTAATTTTCTTTAATTTTACTTTGTTTAATTGTACATTCAAGTTATCTTGGTCAAGGAGAGCAACACAACACATGAAAATATGGCGGATCGAAATTATGTGAAATGTCATTTTGACAACTGTTGACATGTCAATGACCCCGTAGTGTTTATTTCTTGTGTACTTACTTAACATAAGTACGTTGTTTATAGACGAAAATACTTGGATTACGTTATAATTATAATAAAATAGAACTACAGGTGTTGTACACGAAACCTAGGACCACAGTGTACCTACTTACTACATACAGTGGGTCAACGCCCATACATTTGACAGGTCCTATGAAATGTCAAAATTGGTAACACTTGTCATAGGGTTGTCACAATATGTGTTCTGTGGTCACATAAAACAAATTACACAAACTTTGTCAAACAAACGTCCAAATTAATTAACGTTTTATAGAAACAGTGACACGCAAAAAGAAAACCACGCATGCGTAATTTTGACGATTGACAAAATAATGCAAAGGATGTAGCAGCAAGTTTGCCATCTTATCCTGGAATTTTCTAACAATATTTAAAACTACAAATTTTGTCGATGTTACAGTCGCAGTGGCTAACGCTTGCGGGGGTAGGTAAGAGTAATAAATGATTCCCAAATCCAGGTAGGAGCCATAGAAAATTACTTATTATTCATGGTTATTACTTCTATGGTTTTCGTGGGTGCTGATGCTGGAAATAAAGCCTAAGTATTCCCCGACAATATACGGCAGTCAAAAAAATTTACCAGTTAAATGTAATTTGCCAGGTAAAACGTAGTCCCTATCTTGGTGTTTGAGAATGGATCTCGTTTTTGTAATCAGCGTCCCAGAAAATCATGGATTTGACACCCATCACGGCTAATTTGAACATTTTCATGGCCGCCATCTTGAATATAGATTTTGACCTCATTTTCGTCATCAGCATCCCCGAAAACCACGGAAATGACACCCCTGACGACTAATTTGTCATTTTTATTGCCGCCATCTTGGATTTCGATTTTGACCTCATTTTCGGCATCAGTACCCCCGAAAACCATGGAAATGACACCCATGACCACTAATTTGAAATTTTTATTGCCGCCATCTTGGATTTCGATTTTGACCTCATTTTCGGCATCAGTACCCCCGAAAACCATGGAAATGACACCCATGACGACTAATTTGTCATTTTTATTGCCGCCATCTTGGATTTCGATTTTGACCTCATTTTCGGCATCAGTACCCCCGAAAACCATGGAAATGACACCCATGACGACTAATTTGAAATTTTTATTGCCGCCATCTTGGATTTCAATTTTGACCTCATTTTCGGCATCAGTACCCCCGAAAACCATGGAAATGACACCCATGACCACTAATTTGACATTTTTATTGCCGCCATCTTGGATTTCGATTTTGACCTCATTTTCGGCATCCGCACCCCAGAAAACCTTGGATTTGACACCCATGACGACTACTTTACTAATTTTCATGGCCACCATCTTGGATTTGGATTTTGAAGTTATTTTCGGCATCAGTGACCCCGAAAACCATGAAATTAACACCCATGATGATTAGATGAAAATTTTCATGGCCGCCATCTTGGATTTGGTGATTTGGTGATGACAATCATTTGAAAATGTATGTATGCCGCCATCTTGGATTAGTAAACAGACTTTATAGTAAAATTCTCGTAATAGGTACATACAACATACATACTATTAATAAATTAATATAATTTCTATGAACGATATCAATCAAATTCGAAATCAAAAAGTGCGAGCCCTGGAATTTATGTCCCGAGTAGCAGTATGGCTACTCGGGACATAACCTCCGCCCCTTCACCCCGCAACCCCCCGCACGATTGCTCTGTGACAATGTTCTACGTTGACCGACTGTAAGGAGTAAGATATAGGTAGACTGTGCTAGGACTGTCATAGTTGTCAAACTCATGTCAATGTCAAACACAACTGTCATGGCTACCAGAAAAAAAAGGGTTACAGATTAAAAAACGTCGCCAAATAATAATTCCAGTACAAGAGTACTCTTCTGCAAATTAATTTATTTGCATTTTTATGGAAATCCCTTATTTTTTTCCTATTTTTCTATATACTGTACATAGTGGTGGCCCAAAATCAAACATCTCCTTTGCCATTACAAGATTCTCTTATTTTAAGACCCAGAATTGAGCGAATACAGCATGACTGATTGCGCACTTTACATCCGAAAACTATGACCTGCTCATCATTCTGTGTACAACTTTTACTATGAGACAAACTCTAAATTCGTGAAAAAATAATCAGCTATTCCATACAAATTAATCAATGTTGCTTAACAAATTGTACGGAATAGAAGATTTTTTTCACAAATTCAGTGTTTCATTAAGTGAGGAGCTCGTGGCTAAATAATTACAGCCGCATAGACCGATCTTCCGGGTTAAGCCACGCTTGCCGAGGTTGGTCTGTGGATGGGTGACCATTTACCATAGCGAGTTTCCTCCGTGCCTCGGAAAGCACGTAAAGCCGTTGGTCCCGGCTGTCATTTGTAGATCTTTGACAGTCGTTACTGTTGGTCAGAAGCCAGAAAGTCTGACAACCAGTCTTACCAAGAGTATCGTATTACCCAGTTACTGGGTTGTGGAGGTCTGATAGGCAGTCGCTCCAAGTAAAATACTGATATTCAGCTGCATCCGGTTCGACTGGAAGCCGACCCCAACATAGTTGGGAAAAGGCTAGGCAGATTGATTGATTGAGTGTTTCATTAATTACAGTTTATTCACGTGCATATCGGGATTGCCCGACTAGTTTCGGACCCAAACGGAGCCCTTAATCATGAGCTGATCACGCGGCGAAGTTGCGAGTCGAACCCTTCGACTCGCGACCTCGCCGCGTGATTAGCTCATGATTATCCCGAAATCCGAAGATTAATCCCGAAAGATGCACGTGAGTAAACCGTAATTAATCATAAATATGTATGAATGTGTCTCACGAAAGTTATAATAATAGAATTCTGTGTTTGTTTATAAAGTTGCACATAATGATGAGCACGGTTCATAGGATTCAAATGTAAAGTGTGTAACCAGTCATGCTGTATCAAGAGTGGTCTTGTTTGTGTCCTGCCTTACCCCAATTTACTGTGAATGTGATGGTCTGCATGGAAAGCTTTGTATTCTATACTAGCTTTTGACCGCGACTTCGTCCGCGTGGATGTCAGTTATTGATCCCTAATTTATTGATTATAAAATATAGCCTATAACACTCAGGGATAACGTAAGTTACTATTGGTGAAAGAATTTTTGAAATCGGATAAGTAGTTTCGGAGATTACCTCCTACATACAAACAAACAAACAAATTCTACCTCTTTATAATATTAGTATAGAAGTATAGATAGGTACACTGCGACATAAGTTATATGGGAATTACACGGGTCGATTTTCGCTGTACGGCGAATATCGACCGCCTAAATGACAATTCGACTAGGCCGCAAGTGACTAAAATCACAAGCCCCAAAGTTGGGCGCCATTCGACTTTTGCCGTGCGGCGACAAGCCGCATGCGGCGGGTGACTAAAATCGACCGTGTAAATGGTCAGTTGCAGGCGATCGCCCGCCGCATGAGGTATGTTTTGCGCTGTGTTGTTCCGCTAGAAATGTACAAGTCGCATGCGATTTTTGTCGACCGGTGTAAATGGGGTGGCGATTCGATTTTTACAAGCGATGCGACTGGTGACTTGCCGCAGGGCTAAAATCGACCCGTGTAAATCCCTCATTATACGCCTCGGCAATCATTTAAATTCCGAATTCGTAAGAATTATGCAACCAATTAGACCTATCCGAAATTGATCCATAGAGGACAAAGCTGGGGTAACAAGGTTAGTCGGAAAGGGGGTACTAATTAGAAAGGGTGTAAAAGTACCCATAATAACGCATAAATTTTGTTGCAACACTTTTCTCAAAAGTCAATAGTTAACCTCTGGTTTCTGAATTGAGAATTCTAGGATAAGCAGTACTTAAGTAACATTTAAGAATGAAATTTTCAAAAAAATTACGGATTTTACAGCATTTTTTGACAACTCCGTACTCAAATAGGTACTAAGTACTTAAGTATTGCTTATCCCGAATTCTCAATTCAGAAGCCGGAGGTAAAAAACAGCTGATCAAATAGTTTTTAAAAAATACGCTAAAATATCTATCTAATAATAAATAAATAGCTATGATTAGCTATGTTTACATGGTAGGTCATAGTTGGGGTCACAAAGTGTAATGACGAATTTTTGAAAAAAACATGGAATTAAAGATAATCGAATTTTGTTTATTTTTAACAGTTGCTTTAATCAATCAGTGATACTTTAAGTGTCCCGCGGATTATTACCCAATTTCCGAATAACCTTGAAATACGTTATAAAGACATACAAAATGTAATTTGTACAAATTCGGAAACAAAAAAATTGTCAAGAAGCATTTATGTCATAGTGTTGTACAGGGACCCAATTCTCCTAAAATAAATTGTTGCCAAACGCAATCGAACCACAACCGTCAGTCAGTTTTTGTTTTCGAAAACTTTCAAAATGATTGATTTTGTTTTTTGTGTCAAACAATTTGATAGCTTTTGAAATTGAGAACTGTCTGAATGAACGGTTCGGCCTTGGTTCGGTTGTGATTTATCAAGATTTATTTTAGGAGAATTAGGCTACAGGTATAATGCATTGACGGCGACATAAATGCGTATGACAACATCCTTTTCAGTTATAGTTTTTACTAGAACACGTCAATGGAAGTCGTTTTTGTTTTTATACATGAGACAATCGTTAAACGTTCTCACGACAGAACGTCATACCTTTTGTTTAATAAACAAAAGAGCTATTAAACTTTTAATTTGTTAAAACATATTATGATAAAAACATTGAAAATAAACTGGTACCACCCGGAACAGCTAAGATTATTGAAAACAAGACAGAACATAAAAAAATAGTGTTGAATCGTAGCGCGAACCGTTTTGATCCAGTCTACCAACACTTACGTATATAGTTGTTTACCACAGATAACTATTGCCGTGTTTTCCAAATTGATAGACAAGTGCGCATGTACAGTACGCGTTGCTTTAACTTATCAGTTTTTAATATTTGGTGATAAAAAAAAACTTTTTTGTTTTGGTTGTTTATTTTGGTATGTACGGACGCTATAGTATTGTCACAGTCTACCTATATCTTACTCCTTACAGTCGGTCAACGTAGAACATTGTCGCAGAGCAATCGTGCGGGGGTTTGCGGGGTGAAGGGGCGGAGGTTATTTCCCGAGTAGCCATACTGCATACTTGGGACATAACCTCCGCCCCTACATAATTTTGACATTTCATAGGACCTGTCAAATGTATGGGCGTTGACCCACTGTATGTAGTACACTGTGGTATTGCTGTATCGGGAACGCCTATCGTTAGTTAACATACTGTATTTATTTCTGTAAATAAATCTGTTACAGACACTTTTTTTTGTATTATAACTTTCGTGAGACACATTCATATTTATGATTAATTACGGTTTACTCACGTGCATTTTTCGGGATTGCCCGACTAGTTTCGGACCCAAACGGAGCCCTTAATCATGAGCTGATCACGCGGCGAGGTCTGAGTTATATAGGAGAAACTCGCCGCAATATCGCAACCAGGCTTAGCGAACACATAAGTAGTATGAAGAGTATGGACAGCAAGAGGTCGGCAGTTGCAGAACACGTCTGTAATACGGGCACGGCTCATTTCATACGTTTCGATAAGGCTTCCGTACTAGCGAAGGAAAAATATTTCGTGCCGCGAAAAGTACGTGAAGCCATCGAAATCAGCCGTCACCCGAATTTTAATAGAGATGGTGGTTGGACACTGCCTCCTGCCTGGAAACCAGCTCTGAAGTCTACTTCATATAAAAGTGAGATAAGTCTGGAGTGTGACACAGTTAGCGCGGCATGCACCGGCACTCTTTCCTCAAACAACACGGACACGACAAGTGACGAAGACGCACGAGCAATACCGAAACAGAGCGCGCCCCTCTCGTCGCGGGCGCAACGCTACGCGGCGCGGTGCAGACTCAGTTCGACTCGCGACCTCGCCGCGTGATCAGCTCATGATTAAGGGCTCCGTTTGGGTCCGAAACTAGTCGGGCAATCCCGAAAAATGCACGTGAGTAAACCGTAATTAATCATAAATATGAATGTGTCTCACGAAAGTTATAATACAAAAATAGTAAACCGTTACGGTGCGGTATGGCTAAATAAAGTGAAGGAATTTACGCGACTGAGAATAAAACGTAAGAAACTCGAGTGCGGGTTATTGTTTCTAGTGCAGTGCCGGGACCATGGTGTAGTGCCAAAGTTCGCCCAAATAAAACCCATTAAGTGCATTCGGGATTACGATGTATTCTTCAGTGTCGCGAGTAAGAAGTTATTGTGTCGTGCGATATCGGACTACCGTCGGAAGTTAATGTGTGCAAATAGTTGTGTATACGATTTACATCTCCAGTTATCGGGGTTTTTGGATGCGGATTTGTGGAGTGTACTGGATACAATGACGCATAGTCGAACGGAGACCATTGGGTTTAACACGATAAATAGGCAACAGAATAAATTGATGAACCTGATAGACGGTATGAAAAACTACCCACATACCTATGATAAGGCAAATTTAAATACTACACATAATGCCTCAACGGTCGTCAATTTATCCTCTAAACAAGTGCCTGAGGAAACGATATCGGTCTTATCCCGTGGACTCAATTTCGCGCCGGCTCCTCGAAAAATACCGGTCGAGGACATCATCTCCAACATCGAGAACACTATCGTGCGCAATCGAATACCGCACGGGGATGCCGAGTGCCTTCGACAAGATGTGTCATCGTTATTACGTAAATCATCGCCACCAAAGAGCAATATGTGCCGCCAGGATATCGTGGCCTTGCGTGATTTACGTAATGATCCGGACCTACTAGTGTTGCCAGCAGACAAGGGTAATGCAACTGTTGTCGTCGATACCGAAGCGTACGATAACAAAATCACGCAACTGGTGAGCGACACAGCTGTTTACAAAAAGGTAACCTACAACCCGACAGCCAGAGTGACTACTAAAGTCATTAAGCTGTTACAGGGTTTGAACAACAAGGAGCTGATGACACTGTTACGACCACACAACCCTACACCACCCAAGATTTACGGCTTGCCAAAAATCCATAAGCCGGATTGGCCGTTAAGACCTATAGTCAGCCAAATTGACGCACCTACTTACAAATTGTCGCGTCACTTGGCTACTATATTGCTACCCTACACCGGGAAATCGAGTAGCTATGTAAAGGACTCAAGGCACTTTGTCACCTTATTAGCGGATGTGCAGCTACAGGATACAGAGATTATGGTCAGTTTTGACATTACTTCACTTTTTACCAATGTACCAGTGGAAGAGGTCATTAATATAATTTCAACCCAACTGAATGGTGCTGTTTTACCCACTGAATACATTGAGTGCATAAATTTCTGTCTTAAAAGTGGCTATTTCCTGTGGAAGAGTGAGTTTTACCTGCAAGTAGACGGAGTGTCCATGGGTTCACCACTCGCGCCGGTGGTGGCTAACATTTTTATGGAGTGGTTTGAACACCAGGCCTTAGAATCCGCACATTTGAAGCCGAGATACTGGTGGCGATATGTTGACGATATTTTCGCCATTATCGACCGAGGTGCGCTGGTGGATTTTACGAGTCATCTAAACGGAATTCACAGAAAGATAAGGGTCACAATAGAAGAAGAAAATAGAGGAGTTTTGCCGTTTTTAGACGTTTTAGTTATACGTGAGCCCGGCGGTCAGTTATCGCATACTGTATACAGGAAACCGACTCACACAGACCGTTATCTACGCGCAGACTCCCATCATCACCCTTCACACCTATCTTCTGTACCCAGAACGCTGATCAACCGTGCGCTCAGTTTGTGTGATCCTCAGTACGTGGATGCCGAATTACGTCATTTACAAAACGTATTGGAGCGCAACGGTTACCAATGGCGGCGATGCACTCGAAGTCTGAGTACGGTGGACACGACCCGTAGACGACCCGCTGGAGCGGAACGTACTCCTGCGTTTTTGCCTTTTGTGCGAGGAGTTACCGACAAGATAGGTCACCTGTTACGCCGAAGATATAGCATCAGGACGATCTATCGCCCTCCTGGACAACTACGGCAGCTATTACGTTCACCAAAGGACAAGGATCCGCTAGGCGTTCCCGGCGTATACAAGATACCGTGCGACTGTGGCCTGAGTTATATAGGAGAAACTCGCCGCAATATCGCAACCAGGCTTAGCGAACACATAAGTAGTATGAAGAGTATGGACAGCAAGAGGTCGGCAGTTGCAGAACACGTCTGTAATACGGGCACGGCTCATTTCATACGTTTCGATAAGGCTTCCGTACTAGCGAAGGAAAAATATTTCGTGCCGCGAAAAGTACGTGAAGCCATCGAAATCAGCCGTCACCCGAATTTTAATAGAGATGGTGGTTGGACACTGCCTCCTGCCTGGAAACCAGCTCTGAAGTCTACTTCATATAAAAGTGAGATAAGTCTGGAGTGTGACACAGTTAGCGCGGCATGCACCGGCACTCTTTCCTCAAACAACACGGACACGACAAGTGACGAAGACGCACGAGCAATACCGAAACAGAGCGCGCCCCTCTCGTCGCGGGCGCAACGCTACGCGGCGCGGTGCAGACTCAGTTCGACTCGCGACCTCGCCGCGTGATCAGCTCATGATTAAGGGCTCCGTTTGGGTCCGAAACTAGTCGGGCAATCCCGAAAAATGCACGTGAGTAAACCGTAATTAATCATAAATACAGACACTTTCACATATAAATGTAATGTTTTTTTTTTGAGACTAGATGGCGCCGGCATTTCCTATCTGACTAGTTCTGAGAAGAAAAGCCGAAACAAACTCAGTGGTCAAGGTCTCTTTTAAAGTCCAGACATTGTGGTATAAAACTATGTGAGTGTAACAATGTGGGGCAACGTCTGGAATTACTTTTTGAGGAAAGAGCCATAGCAGGTTGGAGTTGACCTGTCCCAACTGACGGCACGCTTGCATCAGCCATCGTGTTGTTTAACCTTAGTTTAGCTCATCATCAATATTCAGCCAAAAGACGTCCACTGCTGGACGTAGGCCTCCCCCAAAAGGGGGGCGGGGGGTTGCCATAATCGCCACGCCTGGCAGGTGGGTTGGTTACGTCCGCCACCACACGGACGGAGTTTAGCTCAACCTATAATTATATGATTTAACTTACCCCCATCAAACAGACAATTTGGTAAGCAACAGTAGGAGTCAAGGTAGCAACGTGTCTTAACGTGATGCCCTCCAGGTCTACAATGACGGTGCCGCCAAGGATCTGAAGCTTGGGCTGTCGGACGCCTATCTCTGTCATCGCCATGCCGGCTCGCACTAATTCTTCGACGGGAAACTCGCTTGGATCCCAACGACCTGAAAGGACAAACTTAATGAGTTAACACGGAACTTCTGCTCGTCGCACCTACAAGGCTGCCGACATTTATTTTATTAGATATCTAGTAAATTACCTACTTACAAAAAATATGGCTTCAGAAAAAACGAACACAATATTTAATTAAAAATGCCCAAGCAAAAATTTTGAAAATGCCGAAGTTATAAGCGACAAATTTTTTTTGACTAGACAGAACTAGTAAAAAAAACGGCCAAGTGGGAGTCGGACTCGCGCACTCACGGTTCCATACAAGACATTTTATTGAGCGCACCAATTTGAATATCAATAATTCGAATCACACCAATAGTAATAGCACAGTGCACCTACTTACTACATACAGTGGATCAACGCCCATACATTTGACAGGTCGGGCGGAGGTTATGTCCCAAGTATGCACTATGGCTACTCGGGACATAACCTCCGCCCCTTCACCCCGCAACCCCCTGCTTGGTTGCTCTGCGATAATGTTCTACGTTGACCGACTGTAAGGAGTAAGGTAGACTGTGGTAATAGTATAGTGCCCCTACTAGCTTTCCTTTCTTTTATTATTTGTTGTTTAACTAGAGGTTATGCTCTACAATCATACCGATATTATATCATCTAGGATATCCCGAAACTCAATGTCAAGCCGGAAACAAATTGTAGCGCAATTTAAGAAAATAAAAAATAAAAAAAATATTTCTACTTTACTATGAATAACCAGTTTACCTCGTATATCAAAATAGGTACCTATTAAAAGTGTTATAAAAAAGACAATATTAAAAAGTGAGCCTTTTTGAGCTGCCCTGTCATTTGTTGCCGGTTTTACGTTAAAGCCTCGTATCCACTAGGCAACAATTGACGCGTAACATGTTGCTCCACATGTTTCTCAACATGTAGCAACACGATGATCGACAACGTGCAACAAACTCATGCGTACTAATTCTTTCAGCGTCATGTTCCGCGTCATCTGGCAATGTTGCCGAACATGTTGAGCGTCACATGTTTCGCGTAAATTGTTGCCTAGTGGATACGAGGCTTTAGTTTCGGGTCAGCCTGTAATGCACTTTGTTCTCATCCCCCAGAATTTATGAGAAATAACTTCTGCTCTCTTCTGCATCTTTCTTAGCCCTTATCCACCCATTCTAAAGTGTAGGATCTCTTACCAAATCTAAATACGGAGAGTCGTCCAATATCAGGTCTATCGAGCATGGTGCCTTCATACGCGTCCTTTACTCTCGCCAGCCCCCAGAGGTCAACACCTTCGTAGAGCTGCTTGTGTTGCTCTCTGAAGGCGCAGTACCGGACCATCTGAGGAAGCAAGGACAATTTTAAATATCGTCGGCCACCTGGTTTTGCCAAAAGCAAAATTTTACAGGAGACGGAAAAAAACCGTTTCCTGAAAAATGTTGTAAGGAACTTCACTGTGTTTTATTTTGTTGAACCATTACCTACTAAATTATGTAATACTTTAGATTTAGTTTAGTTTGTATTAATTTATGTTAAAAATTATGTAATTAATATTTGAACATGAATTCTCGAAAGGTGTTAAATGTTTTTTTTTTAATACATTGCCCCACGCTGGGATTTCTCCTGTATCGTGGGTGCGTTTACAAACACAATCTCACATACACAAACTCCCAGACCCGAAACAACTATCTGTAGGTCATACAATTTTTTTTTTCTTTTGGACTGCTGTAGGTGGTCCTAGGGGACCCTTCCTACGTAACCGGGCAGTTATTGGCGAGACCTGAAGGGTCTCCAGCCAATTGGGGGGGAAGTAAAATACTTAACCTAAGCTAACTACTTGTACTACACTAACATCATGACTAAATTTCCGTGTGGTAATCGAACCCACGACCTGTAGCGCAGAAGCCAATCGCTTAGCCACTGCACCAAACGAGAAGTCAAATTAAAAAAAAATGAAAAAAAAACAGAATGTTATCAGCAGATATACAGGTGCATCATTCAAAATCAACTTCTTATTTGCGTTCAAATTGAACTCAGGCCAGTCGTAAATATGGGTTACGAGGTTTTCTTGCTAAATATGACATAAAATGTGTTTGACCAAAATTACTATTTACAAGGTTTTCATTGCTCGCCGACGATATGCACATAAAGGTCACAGCTCATTAGAGCCACCCGGCAACCGACCTGCATCGCCTCGCCTCGTGCGGTTAGTATTCTTTATATGAACTTGTATGGATGTGCGCTCACTACATCAACTCCGTAGCGTCACCAGATCGCCTCGGGCGTATGCCGTCCACGCGCGGACGACGAGTTGACCACTCGATGACAACTCGCTGCTCGCATGCTTGCCTTGCGTTGCTGCGCATTGCCAACGCACAAGTCCCGAGTGAACCGCGCGCTGCCATCGAGTGGACTCCTACGGCGACTCCTCTTGTTGGCCACGTACGTGGTGATAACGCGGCGTCCATCCGTGAACCACCTGTGACAACAAGTGGACGCCGAGCGACGAGGCGATGCGGTTCGGGTGCCGGGTGGTTCTAATGAGCTGTGACCTTAAGTCTGTGAGTAGGACCAGATTTTGGGAAGGACAACATAGGCTTCAGTCCCGGACGTCAACAAGAGAGAGGCCTCCACATTATGAACTTTTCATTTTTTGTAGGTCAGAAAAGAAATGACAGCCTTTCGGATAAAGAGAAATAAGTTCACTTTTACGAGGTATTTAAAAAAAAAAACATTTCAATGGGCGTCCACTTCTTCGTTGTCCAAGGGTCTCTAAGCTTCAAGGGTTGGGGGCCCTTGGACAACGAAGTTTCGGCCCTGTCTATGAGTGATTGATGAATCATCACAGCTCTAAATAAAAGGCAGTAATTAAGGAATTATGTTCATTAGTTTAGATCTGAGTAAAGACATTATAAAAATACAGATTCGCATAATTTAAACTTTAAGAGGCACAAAATACCTTACCTCACAACTCGAAAAATCTCTAGGGTAACAAGCCCTACGAACGCGGCGTTACGACTTTTGGAATACCTTGGTGTTTGTCGGGGAGGTTCGTAAAGCGAGAAGTTTCTTATCCACTCACACAATAGTTAATAAACGTTGCCATTTCAATCTGAGGTGTTGTTCACAAGGAAGTACCTATTACAGTTATTTATTTTAGTATTATTTATTTAGTTCCGAAAAACAAAAAAGTTAAATTGACTGAATAGGACTTATATTGTTTTAATATTATTGATTCATAATACCAACAGAAAAGCGTGGTTGAAATCTTTTGAGTAACTCAGGCCCAAGGTGTATTAATTAGCCGTGCGCGTACATGTAATTTGCTAAGTCTATAAAAGACGAATACCAAAGTAAATACTTTTAATGGCGTGCTTATTAGATACACCTGTTATTATAACGATAAATTATAAGATCGTATCACAAGACAAGAGGATATCTAGATAATTAACGCTTTTAAATACATTTGACATTTACCATCCATTACGCAGCTACGCATTTAGGTACATGACTAAGCAGCTTACGAAGAACCGTTATATCTTAATAAATATTCATACTATAGGTACAAAAAACCTTATATTACACATACAGGGTGTTAACGAATTCGTGTAATTCCTTAAAACCACATGATCTGCTACTGGTGTAGATTGTCCCCGCATGGGAATTAGTCCGATTAAAACTAAAAATAAAAAAACTTTTTTTTTCATGCGGTATGGCTAAGTGATTGAATGTAAACCACCTAATAAGGATTCAGTAAAAAATAAGAAACATTTTTTTTGCCAAAAAAATTATTTATTTGAGTGAACATTTCGATGCCACGCATAAAAGAATGACAGTACGACACGATGCGGCTGGCGGGCACGACTAATGCGATATCGCTCTTTGCAGTCATAACTGACTGAGTCATTTTAGAGCCCTGAGTTAACACTCGGGGCTCTAAAATGACTCAGAAATAGAAAACCAAGATTTTATTCCGATTTTTTTTTTGGTTGATTTTCTAACATACCCATTTAGTTTTACTCTGTGTCACCAGTAGATCACGCGGTTTGAAGGAATTACACGAATTCGTTAACATCCTGTATACCTATACTTATAGTTTAGAAATATTGACAGAATAATTTATCGGTCATTAGCTTTTACCTTTATAAAAAGATT
Organism: Amphipyra tragopoginis; assembly: GCA_905220435.1. Taxonomy (NCBI): domain Eukaryota; kingdom Metazoa; phylum Arthropoda; class Insecta; order Lepidoptera; family Noctuidae; genus Amphipyra; species Amphipyra tragopoginis. The sequence goes on along the minus strand of HG992003.1, from coordinate 3,560,724 downwards.
TTTGTACGTAAATATTTTTAGAAAATTATTTGACCTTAGTATGATCTTCCTGATGACAAAGGCTTTTAGTAAACACACTTTATAATTTGTTAGTGTATGTAGGTCATTGACGTAGAAACACATGAACCACAGGTCAGCGCTCAAAAATGACCTAACGACCTAACCGAATGTAGCCCTCCTCCGGTTTCTGACTTGAGAATTCGGGATACGGAAATACTTAAGTAATATTTGAGTACAAAGTTGTCAAAAAAATGCTTTAAAATACGTCAGTTTTTTGACAACTCCATACTCAAATGTTACTTAAGTATTTGTTTATCCCGAATTCTCAAATCAGAAACCGGAGGTATAACGCGAAAATGAAGACTAATTTAAGTCAATGGGTGCAGTCGAATCTTCGTATGGTAAAAAGCTAAATTAGGCTAAAATTGTGATGACGACACAGGATGGCGAACATGCCACCTTACAGAGTGTTAACAAATTCGTGTAATTCCTTAAAACCACATGATCTACTACTGGTGTAGATTGGCCCCGCACGGGAATTAGCCTGATTAAAAATATAAAAATAATTGTTTTTTTTTTTCATGCGGTACCTAGTGGTAAGTGATCGTATCTAAACCACCTAATAAGGATTCAGTAAAAACTTAAGAAAGTTATTTTTCGCAAAAAAAAAATTTCATGCACTTGAACATTTCGATGCCACGCATAAATGAATGGAAGCACGGTGACGTGGCTGGCAGGCACGACTAACGAGATATCGCTCTTTGCAGTAAGTTAACTTGGGGCTCTAAAATGACTCAGAAATAGAAAACCAAGATTTTATTTTGAATTTTTTTTTTAGTTGATTCTAAAATTCCCATTTAGGTTTACTCTGTGTCACCAGTAGATCACGCGGTTTGAAGGAATTACACGAATTCGTTAACACCCTGTATACTTATACTTTGGAAATATTGACAGAATAATTTATCGGTCATTAGCTTTTACCTTTATAAAAAGATTTTTGTACGTAAATATTTTTAGAAAATTATTTGACCTTAGTATGATCTTCCTGATGACAAAGGCTTTTAGTGAACACACTTTATAATTTGTTAGTGTATGTAGGTCATTGACGTAGAAACACATGAACCACAGGTCAGCGCTCAAAAATGACCTAACGACCTAACCGAATGTAGAATAACCTCCGGTTTCTGACTTGAGAATTCGGGATACGCAAATACTTAAGTAATATTTGAGTACAAAGTTGTCAAAAAAATGCTTTAAAATACGTCATTTTTTTGACTACTCCATACTCAATGTTACTTAAGTATTTGCTTATCCCGAATTCTCAAATCAGAAACCGGAGGTATAACGCGAAAATGAAGACTAATTTAAGTCAATGGGTACAGTCGAATCTTCGTATGGTAAAAAGTTAAATTAGGCTAAAATTGTGATGACGACACAGGATGGCGAACATGCCGCCTTATAGAAAGAGATACAACACCAAGAGGATCGCTGATGCGTTGCCAACTTTAGAGAAAAAGTTGGAAAATCTCATGTGCTTAAATTAGTTTGTTCGTATTTCTAAAGGTGGATCCAGACTTTGCGAGGCATGCGCCACGAACGGCGCACAACGAATGCCTCGGAGTGAGGCGTGCGTGTCGAAAAAATATACCAACGTATGCTTGGGTCGAGCCACCGAGCAAATGCTTCGTTTGTCTGTCTTCATGTTTGTGGCGAGGCATGTGCTGCGCACAGGCTGAGCATGTACGAGGCAAGCCAGCGTGTGTCGGTAGGGATACGCATGCGTTGTGCGCCGTTCGCAGCGCATGCCTCGCAATGTCTGGATCCACCTTTAGTTTATATGGCGGTGTGACGTGGCGCTCGCTCTGGTGGTGTTATACAAGGTGTCCCAAAAAATTGTGTCAAGCGGAACTCCAGAGGTAGAGCATCCTCAGAGATACCCGAATCACCCATGTATGTTCCGCAATTTTTCATAGTCCAGTTATATTTTTTTTCATGACATGATATTTTTGATCATATTGCCAGGAACAGTTGAGACTAATGCGTGTTTTTTTTTAAATAGATTCTGTATGCGATCAATTTAGAAAAAAAAATCACGTCTCTATGATCAAAAACGTCATTAAAGTCAGAGTTTGGTTACATAAAAAGAAATAATGACTCGAAAACTACAAAAAACTACTCGAAAATTCCGGAACGTCCATGGGAGTGATTCAGGTACCTCTAAGTGTCTAAACATACTATCTATGCCAAAGATACGCGACCGAAGTTCGGCATGATTACGCCTGCAATGCTATTTGAATTACTGACGACACATTATACCGAAATTACGACGCGTTATAGCGTACAGCCGAACTTCGGTCGGGCGTAAGTTCAGCGACAATTCGGTGGCAACGTATTCTGTAGAGCACTCATTATACGGACCGAAGTTCGGTTAGATTGCCGACGAAGATCCTGGGCGGGTAGCAGCGGGAGGCAGGCATGCCTGCGCCCCGCGTGTCCGCCCACAAGTGTGCGCAATTGAATTTCTGCCGCGTGAGTTCGGCACTTATGGTGTGTCATATCAGCCGAATACGTCGGAACATAAAATCAGCCGCGGAACTTCGGTCGCGTATCTTCGGCATAGTGTGTTTGGACACTAAGAGTGCTCTACCTCCGGACTTCCGCTTGACACTAGTTTTTGGGACATCCTGTATATTTTCTGTGTAATTGACAGTCTCTAAAAAAGAAGTAATCTAAAAAGAAGGTCGTTGTTTGTAGCGAATGGACTCAGGTGCCAAAAACCGATTACTTAAAGAATGGGATTGAAAATGGCGGCTCTAATATTGTTGACATTATAGAAGAAAATGCACATACCAATTTGTGTGCTCTCGGTACAATGAAGTTTCTAGCTCGCAGGAACCGCAGTAGGTACTCGTCATCCGTCCTGAACGGGTGACATTCATCTCGATCTGGAACAACATTGTGTTATTTAGCAAAATAAGTAGGTACTAACATTCACAGCACTCCTTTTTATCGTCAATCGTCACAGAGATTTGAGATTGGCCGACGGCGTATCTGATGCAAAGTGTTATAAAAAAAAAACATTTATTTCAGGTAATAGTTGCGGCACCCATAGTGCACACAAAATTACAACAATTAAAATCAAGATTAAATCAAGTTAAATTAAATTAAATTGAATCAAATCAAATTAAATAAAAAATTAATACATAATACAAATCAAATCAAAATTAACATTACTTATTCCATTATTCATTTAAATTAGTACAATTACTGATAACAAATCGATAACAAATCACAAATATTAAATTTTTAATCAAATAAAATAAATGAAATTCATTTAATTCAGAATTATAATAGGTGGTAAAGCCTATAAGCACCTAGAACACCAAGAGGACGGCTGATGCTTTGCCAACCTTAAAGACAAAAAACTAAAGTCTCAAGTGCCTGTAATTTCAATGGCACCCTTCAAACAGGAACACAACAATGCTGCTTGGCGGCAAAAATAGGTATGGAGGTAGTATAGATAGTTCAATCCACGAAGACGCGCCCCACTCTTTGTCTAAATCGCTACAGTACAAACGTGTGCATGATAAATTGCTATTGTGTTAGTTCTATCGACTAGGGATGTTACGGAGCTTCGATTCCAACTCCGATAAGTCGGAACTTCCGATTGATATTACACCTCCGGTTCCAACTTCGGCTCCGATACTTTTAAATCGGAGGTTTGAATAGGAGGTCAATGCATTTTTTTTTATCGTCTACGCCTATATTATGTAGGTTTAGTACTTTTAATTGAAATTAAAGAGGCTGACTGAATTATGTATTTACTATTTTATTTTATTAGGCCTGTCCTTAACACATCTCTCTTCTGCTAACACCGAATCCGCCTCCGACTCCGATTCCGGTTCCGAATCCGACAAACCAAATTTAAAAACACCGATTCCGATTTCGATTCCGATGAAACCACCTTCGTAACATCCCTACTATCGACACACAATTGTTAGATGTACGCACACTAATATAAGAGATGTATTCATACGCACCACGCGGTTACCTCTCACAAAAAGGATTGGGGCGCGCCTTCGTTTATTGAATGCACTGTTCTTCCCCAGACGAACCATTTACAACAAGTTCTCTTCTAAAAAATTAACTCCCAAAAGTATTACCACAGTGTACCTACTTACTACATACAGTGGGTCAACGCCCATACATTTGACAAGTCCTATGAAATGTCAAAATTATGTAGGGGTGGAGGTTATGTCCCAAGTAAGCAGTATGGCTACTCGGGACATAACCTCCGCTCCTTCACTCCGCAACCCCCCGCACGATTGCTCTGCGACAATGTTCTACGTTGACCGACTGTAAGGAGTAAGATATAGGTAGACTGTGGTATTACTCTCAATTCAGCATGAAACATAACAAAAACAAATACGTTCGCTTTCTGTCGTATCTATGTAATATTTCTTTACGAAGGCAACATTTTTCAATTTTATAGACTCATTACGTCACATTCAAGCGTGCAAAAATTCTCATTACACCATACTTTACATGGAGTAATAGCATAACATCACGCCTGCATTACCCGAAGGGTTGAGCAGAGGTGTATAGTACACCCACATTTCGCTGTTATATTTAAGTCCTATGTTATAGGGGGCGAGCCTATTGCCATCAACCGGGCACAAATCCAGACTGCTGGGGAGTTAGTGGCGCCGTTTCTTCTTCACAGCATAAACACTTGGAACCTTTCTCTTTAACCTTTTGTCTTTTGTAACATTGACGTTCACAAAGAACAAAGTAATTATAGTCAGTAGATAGTATTTTTTGGGCCGAGAAAGACAAAGGATTGATGCATTCGAGATGTGGTGTTGGAGACGAATGTTGAGAATACCTTGGACTGCGAAACGCACAAATGCATCGATCCTGACTCAGCTCCGAATAAGAACTCGCTTGTCCATTTTATGCCGACAACGTATTCTTTCATACTTTGGCCACACAGTGCGCAGAGGCGACGAAAATTTGGAAAAATTGATTGTGGTTGGGAACACCGAAGGCAAAAGATCGCGCGGTCGTTCACCAACAAGATGGACCGATCAAATAAAAGACTCGTCGTCATCCAAATTCTACACGGTTGTAAGAGACGCGCTGGACAGAAACCGGTGGAAGCAGATCATCCGCTCCAGATGCAACCCTAGTGCTGACCACGATCCTCAGACATGAGGGACCGACCCTAGAGAGAGAGATAGTATTTTGAATAAATAGTAAGTATTGAAGTTTGAAGACCCGGAATCTGAAGGAGATCAGACAGATCTGTGTTGCTGGGGAGTTGGTTGCGCCGTTTATTCTTCACAGCATAAACACTAGGAAGCGGTGAAGGGAGGGCTTTTTTATGGGATGTCTATTGTAAATCTGACGTTCAAAAAGAACTAAGTAATTCTAGTCTATTTTGAATAAATGAGTTTTAGTCTGCTATTAAGATATTCCACACGAAAAACCCAATAACACTTTGCCTTTGCCTGACCTGGGGATCGAACCCTGAACCTCACGCTCAGCAGTCGTGCTTGCGGCCACTAGACCAACGAGGCAGTTCAAAGTAGAATAAAGCTGGCTTCCCACGGTGCGTGGTAGTGCGCACCGGCTGTGCGTGGTATCATCCTGTGGTATCATCCGTAAAATCACGCACCGTGTGAAGCCATATTATGAGGGTGCGTGATGTGGATACGGCGCACCGCTCCGCACGCGTCCGCGTTACCACGGACGAATCTCTTCCCATGGTGCGTTGGTGCGAGCTCGTGCGTCGCGGTGCGCGATATCACGAACCGTCGGAAACAAGCATAAGTATATTTTTCTAAGTTATGACTTGACATAGATATTTTCCTTTTATTAACCTTTGAATACTCGTTATTTTTCTAAGAAATTGCCCCTGAGCCCTCGCCTATTTGATTATAACAAAATAAAATAGTTAGTGAGTTTATTCAAGGGATTGTTGAATATGTATTTCGTTGAGGTTTACTTTTGATCTACAAATGTACGAAAAAACATACTTATGTTAAACATTAGATGAAGCAGACATATAATAGTCCGGTCAAGTTAGCCCAAACAATAGGGGTAGGTTAACAGAAATTCGCATAGAGCTGAAAATTGGTACGAATGTTCGGAACACCATTATAAATTAAATGTAAAAAGTCCCCATCGATCCCACACTTGCAAAAAAAAAAATTCAAGGTCAAAGTTCGCAAATATGGGTTTTTTGCGTTTTTTAGCCAAACGGTAAGTTTTATGATAAAAATAGGTCAGACCAAATTGTAGATTATGCAATTATCTATAAAAATTGTCTACAATTTTTCTCCTAAACATCACCGTTTCTGAGATATAGTGGTTGGAACAGTTGTATTCTTCATACTATGCGTTTCCACGCCACCTGGAAGGTAGTGTACTTGGCGCGTTTTTTTAACATGGTTTCCCCGATAGGCCTATCCCACAATCTATTGTGATCCTGTTTAATTCAATACTATTCCAAAATATGTAAAAACTGGTACTATTGGAAATGATGAAAGCCGTGTGAATTCTAAAAAAATGTAAAATTATCCGTCTCATTCATAATCATTTGATAATTCTGCATCTTCTTCTTCTTGTTCGTCTTCTTGTACTTCTTCTTCTGCTTGTTCTTCTTCTTCCTGCTGGGTGTAAGTAAATTGTTCTAACAGCGATGCATCAGATGTCTCCTCACTGATATTGTACGAATCCTCTTCTGATGGTGATTGTGGGATAGGCCTATCCGGGAAACCACGTTGAAAAACGCGCCAATTACACTACCTTCCAGGTGGCGTGTTAATATAATTGCTAGACCAAAATCGGCAATCCATCTACCTAGCATTTTTCCAACTATGTTGGGTTACAGTCTAACTAGATGCGGCTAAATACCATTATTTTACAGACCTCCGCAACCCAGTTAGGCACTGGGCAATGCCGATATCCTAAGGTTAAATCGGTTGCCAGACTTTCGGGCTTCTGACTACCCTTAACGACTGTCGTGGGTATTCGTATAACACCCGGGACCTTAACCGGGAGCTTAACGTGCTCTTCGAGGCACTGAAGCGTTTCCATGTATAATGAACGGTTACCCATTCACTGACTGACCTCGGCAAGCAACCTTGCAAATCCTATGATCCGCGCGGTTGTGTGGGTATTGAAAGATTCTTTACTAAAAAAAAAATAACAATAATTAAGCTGAGAACAAACTATCGGACGCGTCCGACAGCCGCGGCTGACAGACGGGCCTTATTGAAATCTAGCCAGTACATTTAACACTACACTGTGCAAACTACCGGCCGTAAGTGACCTTGAGTCGCTCTTGAGCGTTCAGACGTCCGAACAGAATCTAGCCGGCTGGATGTTTGTGCGTCCACTGACGGTGTGAACGGGGCACGGGACGTGTCATAAGCAAACCAACCGCGATCTGACTCCTTTTCATTTTTTTTGGAGGGCATCGTACGGCAGCTGCCGCTAACTCTATTAATTCGTCCCCGCTGTCGCTGCTTGTCATGTTTCTCGATTGACAAACCTTTATGGAATTACCGAAGCGAGGCGTCCAAAGAAGCCGTCTGGACTACTGTGCACACCGCTAAGCCGCGGCTGACGGACGCGTCCGATAATTTGTTCTCAGCTTTACAATTGACGTAGTGCAGCGACCGAAACTTACCAAATATCATTTTTCTAAGCTCTGTGATGGCTGTTGCCCTGGTAGCGACATTCTCCTTGCATTGTTCATAGGCGATCTCCATCAACTCTGGATCTTCCTTCGTGTTGAGTTCGGCCTCGAAGCCGATTTCTAAGAAGCACTGATACATTATGATGTCCTAGTACTTGCGATCTGAAACAAAAAATATTTATGAAGAAAAAACGTGAGCAAAAAAGAAATCCAACGTTAAGAGAGTAAAACCAGCATCTTAATTGCGCAACACACTTGTAATCGCTATGGCTTTGATTTTGACAGGTCAATAATTTCCATAGCAACGTATGTATTAAATCTGACTTCTCCACAACTATGTACAGTCAGAAGCAATAATATCTTCCTACCGACGTTTTAAAAATCGCCAACAGTAGCAATCTGAATATGGTTAGAGCGGATGAATATGGGCCTATGTATAGAACGGATAGCCGTACTACCAATAATCACCTGCTTATTCTCTTGGCTTGGGTCACATGACTATTATTGGTGGTTTTAAATCATTCGATAGGAAGATTTGCTTCTGACTGTTGTACCACGCAATGAATATTGTTGTATTGTCAAATGAAATTTCAAACTAGGTACTCGTATACGCATTTCGGATGCTGGTTGTAGCCGTTGGCTAACTTCTATGCTATTCTTACTTTTAACATTATTTATTTATTTATCCATTTACAACAATATAAATTAAATAGCAAAGAACAGCATCTAAGGTCTGGGGCTGTCTTCTCGGTGAGATTCTGGACTAGCTATATTGGTTTTTCCTGTTTTGTGCGTACAGTTGAAAGACCTGTGTAAAAAAACAACTCTACGTTCGTATTACCATCAGATTGCAATCAATCAAAAGCAATCAGCTAAATGTTTCATTAAATACACAATTCCCATTAAGATTTACATTGATTTAACTTGAGTTAAGGCAGTTATGAGAATTTTCAACTTTGTCTGTAAGGTTGGCAACGCATCAGTACAGTAATCTTCTTATAGGTATACTTATAAGAGGCAGTAACTACTTTCCATCAGGTAGATCATTGGCCTGTTTGCCAACCTATTACATAAAAAAGTAAAATCTTTTCTTGTAACATGCTCTTTTTTCCTCCGTTCTACACATGACCATACCACAGTGTACCTACTTACTACATACAGTGGGTCAACGCCCATACATTTGACAGGTCCTATGAAATGTCAAAATTATGTAGGAGCGGAGTTGATGTCCCAAGTATGCAGTATGGCTACTTGGGACATAACCTCCGCTCCTTCACCCCGCAATCCCTCGCACGATTGCTCTACGACAATGTTCTACGTTGACCGACTGTAAGGAGAAGATATAGGTAGACTGTGTCCATTCCATGACAATTTACAATCTATCTATATTAAGTACAAGGAAACAACGAGGTCTTGTAAGATCTTCCAGATAAAATATTAATTTGTTATGATATTATAACATAATTTGAGTCTCGAATACTCTCCGTACTATCAATACATTTTAAAAATGTTGACCAACTGGTTTAAGGTTTTATTGGTACTTCAATTAATGTAAATTAGATACTTAATACACCGTTCTGACGTAATATTATAAGGCATAATACTATAAAAACGTTACTTAGTTTTTTACTCCTTTAGGGTGTAAACGAATTCGCATAATTCCTTATGGATAAAACAGCACTGGATTTAGCTTGACTGAAAATTTAAAAAATAGATTATTTTTTTGATTGCGTTTTTTGGATTGTACTTTAAGCACTTAGACTTCTGAAAATCACGCTCCTGTTACTTTAAATAAACTATTTCTTAAAAAAATACAAGAAGTTCTTTTTCAGGTAAAATTATAAGTCGACGATTTCTTTACATTCTTTTAAAATAATATTGTTATTTAATTGCTTCCGACATCTCTGGACTATAAAACCGGCCTTGATCCCTGAGATTTCGACATTTCTTCTTAGAGGTAGTCAGATCAGAAATGCCAATGCTAGCTAGTCTATTATTTAAAAAAATCGGCTCTTAAACATTATAAAATATTGTTGGCAACATTGGAAAAACGTGTACCACAGGTTAAAAAGAGCGGCACACGCATGCGCTAGAGTAGTAAGTAAAATAACCGCCATTGAGGATTTTTTATCTGTTCTGTGCTATTTTCCCTTTTCATGATTAACTTAGTTGTGATAACTTAATAACTGATTGTGATTCAGTGTCTATGTTTTTAAAAAGTACCTTTAGTTCAAGGTCAAGGTATCAAGAATATATTGTTTACAGAATAAATAATTTCATTTCGTTCCCAATCAAGCACTGCTTTTAAAATGTTAAGATTCCCCTAGTAAGTAAACATCTGAAGCTTTTCCTCATTGGGTTTACTCGGAATTACTAATTCTACCTATTTCATATAATAATAAGGAAATTGGTACGTATTTTTTTCAAAGAAACCGATCTTTTATTCAAATGTGTGTCTGTGACGCACACAACCTACCCAAACAATATTTTTTTATTAATTTATCAAGTCAGGTTCACAAGTGGTATCAAAACAGCACATAAAAAGATCGTTCAATAAATTAGTATTTTTTTATTAATACGGGCCAAGTCAGCTTTACCGACAGCAACGGGTAGAGAGTGGGTTGTTTCTCATTGCCAACAAAAGCACATACGCCCGACGACTCTCATCTGTGAGTTCTCTTTTTAACTGACTTCAAAAAGGAGGAGGTTCTCAATTCGGATGTTTATATTGTTTTTTTTTTGTATGTCCGGGCATAACTCCGTCGTTTATAAACGGATTTGCAAAATTCATTTTTTGTTTGAAAGAGTATTCTTCCGAAATGGTCCCATTTAAATTTGGTGAAGATCTGATGAAGACCCTCGGAGATTAACAATGGAACTCTTCAATGGATAACAGCCAATTACCCGAGATTGCTGTAATTGCATTTTTGTGTATTGTTAATGCCACTAAAAATCGAAAAATAAAATAACTTTAAAAAAAAAGTAAAAACCGACTTAAAAAATAAATAAAAAAGAGTAAAAAATTACCATATTATAAAACTAACAGTTTCATAAAACTAACAGTTTTAGAAGTCGGTGCAATTTTACACTGAACATAGTTGAAGGCACTGACCTCTGAAACTGTTAGTTTTGTAATATGGTAATTATTTTACTCTTTTTAGTTTTTTTTGAAGTCGGTTTAAACTTTTTTTTTAAAGTTATTTTATTATTGGATTACTTGTAGATGCGGACCGTTTCTATGTAACCGGGCATTTATTGGCGAGACTTAGAAATTCCACACGGAAAAAACCCAATAACATTTTTCCCGACCTGGGTATCCCAGGACCTTATTTTTAGCAGTCGCGCTTTTGACCACTAGACCAACGAGGCGGTACATTTATTAATACGGGCGAAGTCATCTTTAATTACAGCAAACGTATAGAGAGAGGGTTGCTTTTCATTACCAGCAATAAAAAATTAACTTGAAAAAAAAGTAAAAAATGACTTCAAAGAAATACTAAAAGGAGTAAAATAATTAAGTACCATAATATAAAATTAACAGTTGCAGAAGTCGGTGGCTTCTATTTGCTTCAGTGTAGAGTTGCACCGACTTCTGAAACTTCTGAAACGGTAATTATTTTACTCCTTTTAGTATTTCTTTGAAGTCGGTTTTTACTTTTTTTTTAAGTTTATTTTTTATTAATTGCGTTTTAGTGTCATAGTTTTAACCCCCTCCTTCATAACCCTTCTTTGGCTTTGACGTAGTAGGGCATAAAAAGTCCTTTCAAATGATACCTTACACGATATAATGAAAACATTCCAAAGGGGGGAGGGGGGGTCACGCACCCCCTCCTCGTTTCCAGTAGTCAGTTCCCAACAACAAATATAAACAAAGCATTATTAGTAATTTGAGAATTTTGCTTTGATCCGATGAGGAGTTCCGTTCCATATCTCTGAAGTTCATGGTCTAATCATAACAAAATTTATATGGAACCAATCGGGAAGTACTTATACCCTTTCGAACAAAAAAAATAATTTTTCAAATCGTATCATAAATGACGGAGTTAATGAGGTAAATAACAAAAAAAAAACTACCGAATTGAGAACCTCCTCCTTTTTGAAGTCGGTTAAAAACACATAGGCTCGACGACTCTAATTTGAGAACTCTCTCCTAAATATTGTTCAACTAGCTTTTGCCCTCGGCTTCGCTTGCGTTAATTTAGAATTTGACAGTCAACTCTTAACACACTACTAACGTTTCTATAATAATTTAATTAAATCATGATTCGAAAGACACGTGGCGCCATCTATTAAAGTTATTGTTGTTTTACATGTGTAAAAAAATGTACCCTATGTCCGTTTCTGTATACCTACCTGACAACGTATATGCAAAATTTCAGAATGATCGGTTCAGTGGTTTAAGCGTGAAAAGGTAACAAACAAAGTTACTTTCGCATTTATAATATTAGTTGGGATTAGGAAATGAGGAGAGAAGTTTAAAAAAAAATGTGTTAGCGCTTTATTGGAGCCAGCTCCCAGGCCGCCATGTTGAAATTTGATTTAATATGGGTCATAGGCACAGCATTATAAGTTACAACTCGAGCGAGATATAAGTTACGCAACATCCTTCCTCGTACAACATCCGTTTTGAGCCACGTACATATAATCAAGTTTGTGACCGTCAAATATGACAGTCGGTGAACGTTTGACACTGAATCTGACTACGTTCATAGGTCGTGTCTAGCATGACAAGAAATGCATTAAATGTTACGTAACCTGGCTCTGATTCTCTAATAGGGGATATTAATACTATCATATACCTAGGATCATATAGGTATATAGGATCATATCTCTTGTATAATCTCTAGAGTCATATCTGTGTATGAAGAAATCCTATCCTAATCCTAACTTAATATTATAAATGCGAAAGTAAGTTTGTTTGTTTGTGATAGGTTGGGCAGAGGTGTATATACGAATTCGCCACGGGATTTAGATTGATTAAAAATAAATACCTACATACTTTTTTCTCAAAAAAAAATTATGTTATTGAAAATTTCGATACCATGCATAAATAAATGAAGGCACGGCGACACAGGTGACGGGCACAACTAGCGCGATATCGCTCCACGCAGTCAGTTAACTTGGAACGCTAAAATTACTCAGATACAGAATGCGATGGTTCATTTTTTGAAAACTTATTTTTGTTGATTCTGAAAAAAAAAACTTGTGCAGGGTCAATCAGTGTCACCAGTAGATCACACGGTTTGAAGGAATTACACGAACGAATTCGTTAACATCATGTATGATACACCCTCATTTCGCAGTTATGTTTTAGTCCCATGTAATAGGGGACTAGCCTATTGCCATCAACCGGGCACAATCCATACCTCGGGCTGCTACTGAGAAATTCCACAAGGAAAAACCTTTAACACTGCCCGACCGGGGGATCGAACCCAGGACCTCACACTTGCGACAACGAGACCAACGAAGCAGCCATACTAATCTATCATAATATCTACCTATTTACATATTTACCAAAAAAAACGTCAAGGTAATATCTTAAAAGTCTTTGCACTATGACATTAAGATGATATTAATTTTTTTCTGCAATTTAGAAAGTAAAGTATGATTTATTACCTCCAATACCTTCAAATCGATGACTCATTACCAAATTTGTAAGTGTGGCTGTTGCAGCCATAGAAGTAATATGTACTACGGTTGCAGCATTATATTACAACATAATATTATGGGTACATAATATTACATGTGTTTGTAATACTGATTGTCGTGCAATTTGTAACGCTCGGATAGTCAGTTAAATTGTAAGTTATGCATTGTTGGGTGAAAGCGTACACTAGGTTAGATTAGATACTAGAGCATATATCTCATCTTCGATCGAAATCGAAAGAATGTATTACATATCTACAAATTAGTGTTGCCGAACAATCAATAGTTTCACAGTCGATAGTTTAAATCGAAAACCAGCTACTCCATTGATAGGGCTGTAGGGGTACGTAGGATGTTGCAGGATTTACTCAAATGAAGAACGGTTGAATATAAATATATAACTTTACTGGTACCAGCTTACATATTGCAATATAATAATTACGACCTAACTATACGATTGCGGGGAGACGACTGCCGCGCCGCGCTAACACACTAGGACGCGTTATACAAAATTAATGCGTCAGCAGTGTGTCCCTACAATATTCCCCCCCTTTTACAAAAAAAAATATAAGTATATTTTTTAACAATTCAATAAAACAAACCAAATAATTATGTGGTTACTATTCTGACTCGTTACCTTACGCGGAACTCTTTAAATAAACAATCGCGTTATAACAAACAAGTTATCATGTTACCGAAGCGTAATCCTTTAAATGCATACTTGACAAAAATACAATATACAATGGTTGATACGTGGAACAAGAACAATTATTGAACAAATACAACAACATAGGAATAATGAAATATGACTCTACATTTAATTACAAGCAATAAGGTACTCTGTTCCATTCTAATAAACCGACACTTATGGAAACGGGAAAACAAAGAATCACCAATACACATTTCACTTTGGAATTATGCCGATGCTCTCCGTATGACGCTTGTAGAAGGCATTTCGTACGAAGAAGCAAATCGCAAACTCTGCCAACGATGCGACATCCCCAACTATTACTGCAGGCCTCTGTGAGATGACAGGTTACGCCATCCAACACTTGGTGCGGTACGTGTCCTCGCCCCCAGGTGTGATGCGAAATCGACGCGCGCACTGTCCCTCAAGTGCCACCGCCGGTGCCATGTCATCCACTGTCCTCGGGGTAACGTCTTGGTGCGGAATCATGCCTCGCCCCCAAGCGTAGTACACACAATGCAGTAGCACGTAGTAGTCTGTGGGTTTTTCGTACTATGTGTCTTGTGTTTCACGTCTCTGCTATAATATTCCTGCTGCAGTTATGTCAGCCCTTTTGGTCCCAACAAAAAGGGCGAGTCGCCTCCCATGATGCGTGCTCTGGTTACCTCCAAATGCATGTCCTGCTGCCACGCTGCACATGCGCGTGCTCGTTGTCTCGCTGACGATGTGCGCGTGCTCCGATATCCGGTTTCATTACGAAAGTTGCGTGTTCAGTGTCGAGGGTCACCAATGTAGGGGTACGTTGGATGTTGCAAGGATTACTCCAATGATAGAACAGTTGATATATAAATATATAACTTTACTGGTACCAGCTTACATAATACAATATAATAATTACGACCTAACTATACGATTGCGGGGAGACGACTGCCGCGCCTCGCTAACACACTAGGACGCGTTATACAAAATTAATGCGTCAGCAGTGTGTCCCTACAGGGCTATCAATAGTATCGATAGCGTGGTTCACGTTAATACTATTGACATACAACAATACTATTGATATACCTACATCAATACTATCGATAGGTACTGTCGAAGCTCAAAAAAACAATACTGTCGGTAGTAGGTTCTCACTCTGTCTGTCTATTGTCTCCTTCGGAACTATTGATAGTATCGATAGTCTCGATAATATCGAGAGTATCGATAGTATTATCGATAGTCATCGTATCATTAAACTATCGATAGACGATCGTACTGCTATCGATATTCGACTATCAATCGGCAACACTACTACTACACACCAATATTTTAAATGCCAAGGTTAGTTTGTCTGTGCATCGGTTTGTTACTTTTTTACGACTAAACTACTGATCCAATTTTGATGTAACTTGACTAAGTCATAGCCTGGATCCTGGAGAAGAACATACGATAGTTCCTATGGACATATGACACGAGCGAAGCCGCGTGCATAGGCTAGTTTTTATTAATAAGGTATTATTTGGTTGCTTATTTATTAGCTCTCTTCTTATTTCTAACTGAGGAGAAGAGTCATTGCTAATAGTTTGGTGACATCATCTTTTAATAATTTTGAGTCTATTTATAGACTAGTGCTACACAATGCACAAAGTACTTCAAACTGGTTTAAACACATCGATGGGTTGATGTGGTTACGATGAAATAAGCAAAATAAAATAAATAAGTTCGAAGATGACGATCAAATATCTCAACTAGGGAATCCAATTCCGCGGCAAAACGTCAGTCCGGTAGGCCTCCTTTTTTTTTTTTTTTTTTTTAGAAAAAACGTTGCCCCACTCTAAGATTTCTCTTGTATCGTGGGTGCGTTTACAGACACAAATCTCACAAACAAACGCCCAGACCCGAAACAACCATCTGTAGGCCATACAAATTTTTGTTCCGTGTGGGAATCGAACCCACGACCCGTGGCGCAGAAGCCAATCGCTTAGCCACTGCACCAAACGTGTCGTCAAACTCGGGACTGAGATCATCATTTGCGGGATTGCAAACAATAATAATGCTTTTTGTAGTACCTACATAAAAATTAGTTTATCTTTATTGCAATAAAAAACAACTACAGCAAAAAATTAAAATACTTTTATTAATAACAAATTATTAACTGGCCAAAAACGTGCGATCGGCTCGGAATTAGGGGGTCTACTCCCTAAGCACGACGTCCGTGGTTTCGGCTTTAGTTACGAGCATTTCCTACTCCCTATCACCTACGGACATAGGATTATTTCGGGGCCCGAACTAAGAATGAATGACAACACGATTTGATAGTTGTGCCTACTACCGATGTGTTTTTGCCCGTCCGAAAAGTTGAACTTGACACTTGTTTTGTTCACTTCTACGTTTCGGGCTACTTTCGGACGGGCGACTAACTTCGTTGACGGACTTAGGAATTAGGCCCCCAGATGTCTTTATTCAGTTCCGCAAATCCTGCGGATACCGCATACCTAAGGAAGGATATATATAAGTAAGGATTTCCTAATCACAACACTTAGAGCATAGAGTTTTTATTTCACTACCATACCGCTTATCTCATGATCGATGACTATAATTATGACGATATCGTTCCAGGAAGTCAAAGTAAATAAACATTATAGATACTTAAACAAAATTAATTGAGTTTTATCAAGGACGGCTCTTATTTACATATATTATATTTGAACTAAGATTTGCTTGTCTGTCCGAATTGATCTCAGAAACTGTCGATCAAAAAACGATATGGTCTTGAACATGTTCAGTAAGGTCAGCCACGATATTTATTACAACTTGTATTTAATTTTCTTTTATATGTCAAGGGACATGTTGCCATTTTAACTTTTAATAAGTACCTATAGGATTATTCCAAACTACACCATAAATACCATTATGAGAAGCGTCTGTTCAAAAGGTTATAATTTTTTGTTTCTATTGCGTAAAAATTTATCAAGTTAAGCAAGTAATCTTGTCCCAAAAGCTATATTTGTCCATAATGAACGTCTCTAAAAATCGTGATCCCGTCCAAATATGTAGTTGTACTTACATTAGATGTACACAAAGGGTTCTTATCAATGCTGCCGTTTTTTCCAGTTTTCTTAAATTTATTTTGAGTGCTGTTATAACCTTTTGAACAGACGCTCCTCATATAATTTACTACCTACCCACTATAAAGTTTATGATTAGTTATGATTTACTTAATCAAGTGCATTTTTCAGGTACACAAAGGCGATAATTTTAGTGTATATAACTCATGAGACACATTCATAGTTATGATTAGTTACGGTTTACTCACGTGCATTTTTCGGGATTGCCCGACTAGTTTCGGACCCAAACGGAGCCCATCATCATGGCTAAGCACGCAGCGATATCGCGAGTCGAACAACCGTTTAGGCCCGAAACTAGTCGGGCAATCCCGAAAAATGCACGTGAGTAAACCGTAACTAATCATAATTATGAATGACCCACGAAAGTTATACAGGTTGAAATTGTAAACACTCGACAAACCGAAATGGGAGATAGTACTCATCACTATGAACAACTTTTACTATGGGACCAAACCGGAAATCGCGAATCGTCCCCTACATTTTGACGAGTTATGCGAACATAAATGTAGGGAACATCTGTTTTTTTTTTGCGATTTCCGCTTTTGTCCCATAGAAAAGTTGTTCATAGTGATCAGTACAATATCCCATTTCGGTTTATCGAGTGTTTACAATTTCAACCTGTATAAACTTTAAAATTAGTGGACACATTTTAACGAAGAAATTATTTAAAAAGTGGGTACAATACGGCCAACCTATCTTGGCGAGTCTGAAGTTAGCTGATTAACTGCGCATTCTAAAACATTCATTGCGCAGCCAAACAACTAACGTCAGACTCGCCAAGCTACGTCGGCCATATTGTAGTTGTTTAATTACATTAATAGTCACATGCTTTATGGCCGGTTCCTATAGCCAATAACTAATCGTTTTATTACCAATCTTGGAAAATAAATAGACTCTTAAGCTAATTTTACCTGTGATAGCTACTTAGGCACTTAACGTCAGTGAAGTTCTAACAGTGCGTAAGTCATTTTGTGACAAAAACAGACGACACTGCGAAAACCACAACATTACTTGAAATTTAAAAGATTATTAGGATTTTCAAAGATTTAAATCATCAAAGAGTTAATTTGTAATGATAATTAAAAACAATATTGAGTTCAGCGTAGGTTACGCTCGTTTTAAATAGTTTTTTTACTCTGTCGTGTAAAGTTTTTTACCATTTTTGACCTCTGCACTGTGGGCTTACTATGACCTCATAAGAAAACGTTCGAATGTCAGGTAGTCAACTTCCGTTCAAAAGCAAGCCTGTTTCTGAATCGCTTAAAATCGTACTATGACATTACTAAAGGTGAACTACTCAAGTTGAACGGTAATGCTTGTTCATGGTACGAAAAGTCTATACAAAAAAAAAGGTGAACGGATTTCGTAATCATCAACGTAGCAGAGCAGGCCTGCCGCAGGCCTGCTCTAACGATGTCATAGTACAAAAAAGCAGGGCAGTTCAACTTCCAGGCAACTTCTGTCCTGCTTTAAGAGGTCATAGTAAGCCCCCTGTTAGAACTTCACTGACGATATGGGAGGGTTTACTATGCAAAGATATCAAGGTCTTTGCTTCATTATTTGTAAAGATACAACAGTCTTAATTTTAACGTATAATACCTATAACGCTTGGTAAATTATAAGAATCTGCCATTAGCGAATATGGTCGTCTTTTTGTGTTTTCGTTTCAC
This sequence comes from Amphipyra tragopoginis, assembly GCA_905220435.1. Taxonomy (NCBI): domain Eukaryota; kingdom Metazoa; phylum Arthropoda; class Insecta; order Lepidoptera; family Noctuidae; genus Amphipyra; species Amphipyra tragopoginis. The sequence continues at coordinate 3,541,908 of HG992003.1, read as the reverse complement.
TTCGATGAATTAGTTTTCTTAATTGAGCATTTATAACATAATTCGCAGCTCCACCGTGTTCGTCTACATTTTAAATGTTTTGTTTTTGTATTTCTGTCTTAAAAAAGAACTTAGTCGAATGAAGACGTCAAAGCAATTATAAAATGTTAATTTAAATGTTAAACCGAGTATTACCACGATATTTATAGTCTAAGATCCGGCCTAACATCGACCTTCCCTCATCTGTTTTTCTAACGAGAGGTATTTTATTTGAAAGATTTTATATAAATAAACAAATCCCGCATGGGTTGCCTAGTCAAAAGTGGTCCAGGCTACCCTTAATTAAAATTCATAAATAATAAAAAATAATTACTCCTTCCCTCATCTGTTTTTCACAAAATATTATTACCAATCGAAAGGACAAGATGTAAGTTAACAGAAAAAAATAGGTTGCCTAAAAAAAAGTGATCCAGAGGTAGGGTTGCCGCGATTTAAAGTTTCAATATTTGAGCAGGAAAGTTCAGCGCGACAAAGAAGCACTACACGTAGTACTCTGTACAATAGAAAGATAACATGGCAGCTGCTAGTGGGCCCATTGCCGAGTAAAAGTGAGCGCGCATGCGCATTTTTCCGTATGTTAGAGAGTGACCACTCCACTCCCCAGAATTTTTTTCGGAGTAAATAATAAGTAAAGAATAAGTCGTGGAAAATAAAATATTTTACAGAATAATTAATGGACATGGTGTATCCGAATTTGTGTATTTCCTTAAAACCCCGTGATCTACTTGTGAGATAGAAACATAAAACAAAAGATACAACGTGAGTCATTTTAACGCCCCCAAACTATGCGCGGATAGCAGTCTGTTAACTCGGAGCGCTAAAATGACGCAAAAACAGAACATCATGTTTTCTACGGGTTTTTTTTGTTGCTTCTTAAAGAAAAATGCGCATGCGCGCTCACTTTTACTCGGCAATGGGCCCACTAGCAGCTGCCATGTTATCTTTCTATTGTACAGAGTACTACGTGTAGTGCTTCTTTGTCGCGCTGAACTTTCCTGCTCAAATATTGAAACTTTAAATCGCGGCAACCCTACCTCTGGACCACTTTTTTTTAGGCAACCTATTTTTTTCTTTTAACTTACATCTTGTCCTTTCGATTGGTAATAATATTTTGTGAAAAACAGATGAGGGAAGGAGTAATTATTTTTTATTATTTATGAATTTTAATTAAGGGTAGCCTGGACCACTTTTGACTAGGCAACCCATGCGGGATTTGTTTATTTATATAAAATCTTTCAAATAAAATACCTCTCGTTAGAAAAACAGATGAGGGAAGGTCGATGTTAGGCCGGATCTCGTACTATTAAATCCGTATTTATGATTAATTACAGTTTACTCACGTGCATTTTTCGGGATTGCCCGACTAGTTTCGGATCCAAACGGAGCCCTTAATCATGAGCTGATCACGCGGCGAGGTCGCGAGGCGAACTCAGTTCGACTGTGTGAATGTGTCTCACGAAAGTTATAATCAAAAATATTTAAATCCAATGATAACTACAGTTGATTTGCGAAACTGTGACCCAGTAGTATTTAAGATATTGCAGATATTCGTTTTTGATTTTTTAATCATTTAATAAAATAAGTTTGAATTCTTAATCCTAGCCATTTCCTATGTTGGGGTTGTCTTCCAATCTAACCAGATGCGGTTGAATACCAGTATTTTACACGGAGCGACTGCCATCAGACCTCCGCAACCCAGTTACTGAGCAATGCCGATATCCTAAAGTTAGACCGGTTGTCAAAGTTTCGGGCTTCTGACTACCCATAACGCCTGTCATAGGTATTCGTATAACACCCGGGACCGACGGCTTAACGTGCTCTCCGAGGCACGGAGGGGTCTCGATGTGTAACGAATGGTCACCCATCCACGGACTGACCGCGGCAAGCGCAGCTTAACCTTGTAAATTATATAATCCGCGAGGTTTTTAATTAGCCACGAGCCCTTCACGGTTAAACAGGGAACGGAGAACCACACCGTCAAACAGGGTTCGAAGTGATACCTAATTATCAAAATAATATAAATTGTGGATATTATAATCTTTGATAAGTATAATCGAAAATATTTGCCACTGGTTGTTTGTCGCATTCAACAACTGCGTGTATCGGAACACACATTTATTTTTAAATATACTTTGGATTTTGAATTTAGATTCTTCAGATACAGACAATCCCCATCTAGTTAACGCAGTTGAGGTTGATGAGAATGATATTTCACTCATAAATCTAATTAACTAAGGGCCGATTTTTCAATCGTCACATAAATTTTATCCAAGGAATAAATATGACGGTTTGACATATTTTCTATACAAAAGCTGTCAAAACGTCAAACTTATTCCCCAGATAAAAGTTATCTGTCGATTGAAAAATCAGCCCTAAGTAGTATGTACTTGGTTAACTTCTCGTACTTTGGTTTGCAAGTTTTTAGTCACGAAATCATGAACAAAAAATTAATAAAAGATTACCTTACCTTGATTGTAAAATGTGTATAATTTATACCAGTTATAAAAGGATTGCTAGACTTAATCTGTTTGATAATTATCTGATAATTTTCAAGAGGCATTTTATCTTGATAATTTCAAACCCTACAGTGAAGAATATTTTTGGAGTCAAGGTTTCCTCACGGTGTTTACCTTCACCGTTAATGTAAGTGATAATTAAATTCTGATCTGCACATGAATTCGAAAAGTCAGAGGTGTCGGCCGGGACCAAACTCAGTTCCTCCTGCATGAAAGGTAGCCTTCAATCGCTAGGCTATGTTTGACTGCTTATTGTTTATAGGTTCATTCTTCTTCTTAGCGTGTCGATGACAATCTACACCGTGTCGGCTAAGAACTCAGCAATGAGTTTAGCACTATCCGTAGCGTCCATTAGTTCTTGAGGCGTACAGGTAACAGGGCAGGCGGGGCATGATGTTAAGTGCGCCATAGTTTGCGGAACGACACCACATTTACACTCCAGGTTTGAGTTATCCGCAAATCTCCACCTGAGCAGGTTTTCCTTACTTCGACCAACCTGAGTCCGAAGTCTAATTTGAGACTTCCAGGTCAGCTAAGGCAATTCATGCCCAGGTGGGAGATCTTCGGAAGGGGCAACAATGGGTAGAATAGAATAGAATAGAATAGAATATACTTTATTGCACACCAAAATTGTAACATAGCTCATAAACAAAGATAAGACTTGTCTCGCCACAACTGGACTCTTGCCTGTGAACGTTCGCCAGTGAGTGGGAGGACACGCTGTGCAAAGCCGTTACGGGTCTTAAGTAGAACGACTCCATACAGGACATGCGTGCAGAAAAGGATAGCGCCAGCCCAGAAGTCCGCATAACTTTAGGCGAAGCACTCTACTTGCTAGCAATTAAAATAGGTTAATTGATAACCAAGATTTTACTTATACCCTGGGTACACAATTGTACACCTAGCGTTTTGCGGACTATTTGCTTTCGCAACTATGTCAACACGTCCATCGTTAAGGCATGCACAGACATGCACGTCAGCCTGCCTGCATAAATGAATGACATTAACCCTGCAGCCTGCTTTGCTAGTGTTATGGCATAGTAAGTACTCTTGCACATTCTGTCATCCTAGTACTTTATCAATTTAAATGTATATAAAACAATGAAGAGAATTTTTGTGTTTAACTTTCGTGAGACACATTCATATTTATAATTATTTACGGTTTACTCACGTGCATTTTTCGGCATTACCCGACTAGTTTCGGGCCTAAACGGACCCAGTTGTTCGACTCGCGATATCGCTGCGTGCTCAGCCATGATTAACACATTCGAGTCCACCACACTTTTCATAGAGCTCATACGCCATGCCGCCATACAAATTGCTAGTGGACCTTCCAGGAGGGTCCTCGGCATTACGTTTGCGCTAAAAGGGAACTCTCGAGGAGGATTCTTCGCATTAGGTTAAAAACTGAAAAATACGCTACTACGTCGTAAAATTGGTGTTTGCTTGTTGATAGCGATGTATTTTCCAAAAAAACCTGTATTTAACATGAGCCCTCCACTAGGGCACCCGGCATGGTGAATGAGACTACAGGGTGCCCTCCTGGAGGGCACCCAGCACTGAACGTGTTAAGGGCTCCGTTTCCGGATGAAGAATTTTTGAAAAAAACTAAAACAGAATTAATTTTGCTTGGAAATAAACATTATCGAATTTTGAAGTTTTAACAATTGCTTTAAAACAGACATCAGTGATATTTACTTTATGTGCCCCGCAGATTAGCACCCCCATTTCCGACTAACCTTGTATAAGACTAGCGACTTATCCCGACTTCGTACGGTTATGTCTGCGTCGCTAGTCATAAACCAAGTCTTGTGATGCTCTGTTCCTACGGCCAAAAATGGCTAGTTTTGCATACCACTGGTAGCATTTTTATAGCCAAACTGGGCAGATAAATAGACTCGTAAGCTAATTTTATTTGTTATGGCTACTAGCATCTGGAAGGGTATACTATACAAAGTTATGGGGGGTCTTGGCTTCATTATTGGTATACAAGAATCTAAATATTAAACCAATAACGTTCGGTAAAGCATAGGAAACGGCCATAAGTTATTTGATTGAGGTTCTATTCAAAATCAAAAGTTTTTATTTCACATAAACCATTACAGGCGCTTATGAAAAGTCGAATTCAGGCGCTTTTTTGGCGATTTTTACGACTGCCTAGACAAAAATCTTGATAGCTGAGCTATAGACATCATGTTTATAAATAACTAGCGACCCGCCCCGGCTTCGCTCGGGTGCAATGTATTATTCATGTATACCTTCCTCTTGAATCACTCTATCTATTTAAAAAAACCGCATCGAAATCCGTTGCGTAGTTTTAAAGATCTAAGCATACATAGACAGACAGACAGCGGGAAGCGACTTTGTTTTATACTATGTAGTGATACACATAAACCTTCTCCGAGAATCAATCTATCTAACTGTGAAAATCGGAACAAAATCGGTTCAGTAGTTAAGGAGAGAATCGCACACAAACACACGGACACGGCGGAAGACTTTTATTTTATAGTATGTAGTGATAGTAGTCGTTAGATTTGGTAAACTATCAATGCCGAACATGGGCGTTCTAATGTACCGGCACGTGAGCCGTCAATGTCATTTCACCACATTTCTGAATTGACATTTCCTTATCGACCGAAGATTGTTATTTAATAAAGGTTAACTAAAGTTTTAGATTTCAAGGTAACGCTGTTGCCGATAAAAATCTGATTTCCATGTAAAACCAGTACTCCTATGCACGGCTACATCAAGCTATACATTACCAGTATGAGCTGATCTCGGATTGTGTAGGGTTTCCATACAATGAGAGATCAGCATAAACTGGAAATATACATATAGCTTGATATTAAGCCGTGAGTGTGTACGAGTTTGCAAATATACAAAAACGCCAATAGTTTCCGTGAGCTCGATAAATTCTATCTCTCTTACACATTTGCATGAAAAAGAGACAATTATACTTCAGTTTAGCAAGCTTGAGAACTATTGGTTCTTTCGTAATTTGCAAGCTCGTACTAGCTTTAAAGATTCTTTATTTATTCAAAAATGACATATTTTGTTCACTTAGCGAATAAAAACAATGCTTATGAGTAAAATGCAGTCCAGTAACCATAGTTTTATGTTAATGTAGGTACTATATTGATTGATTACGTTAGTAATGTTGTGTTGTTAGTGACATACTGCCTAAGTTTGGCTTTAAAAATGTTAAAGGAAGATGAGTTCTTGATATCTGCCGGTAGATTGTTATAAAGTATATCTTTAATCGTAGGTTTTGTGGCGCATCCCCAGATAACTACTAAGGGTAGGTACTGAATGACGCGTAAATTCTGACGACTGAGAGGCTGAGCGGTCAAGGGTGCGATTCCCGCTCGGAAAATGTATTTGCATGGCCTATATGTAAATGTTCGTGGTATGGGTGTTGGGGTATTAGAGTAGCAGTGTCTTGAGACGCATCCACAATACAGGAGAAATTTGTAGAGATCTATGTTTCCTCAACACAAAAAAACTGCCAAATTGGTGCAGATATCGTCACCCTCCGCGCTAACTGTCGTATCTAGCAATTGATAATTTTTCAGTAGTTTCGTTAGCTGTGGCTTTATTAATGAATTAATAACTTTTTTATATTGCTCTTGGCTTGGTTAGTAGTTGCCCTAAAGCCCTAAGGTATCTATTTATTTATTTCTATTCATTTGAAGCAGATACGTCACTCTGTGAGAATTTCACTGAAAAATTATTAATTGCTAGTTACGCACAGTTAGCATGGAGGGTGACGATATGTCGGAGATATGCCCGAAAATACATAAAAAATATATTTATACTAACGAATCGAGAGCCTTCTCCTGTTTTTTGAAGTCGGTAAAAAACCAAAAAGGACAAAAATTGGTAGGACGCAATTGTAGGCCACAAAATATTTTGTAAAGCAGTTTTTATGTCAACGAAGTAATTATACAAGATTTATGAGAAAAATTACTTATCAAATTCATTCAATTAAAAATTTCATGATCAAGGTTATTCAAAAATAACATTACATATGCTTTAAACATGCGTAAACGCATGCATAATGTTTTTATTTTGTATTACGAATAACATTTGTTACATAAAACTTTGTTTTGTATAATTAGCTCGTTTGAATCAAATTATTGTGATAATTTTAAAACGAGTTGTATTAAATAGATAAGCGGATAACATTATCGTTCAACTTGCTCTATTTTATATACAGAGTGAATTTTTCAACTGGGCAAGGGCATTCAAATCCGAAAGTATTGGGAATATTGAAAATAATAACGATAACTCTCAAAGTCAAAGTCAAAGTCAAAGTTTTTTATTTCAAATAGACCAGATTACAGGCACTTTTAAAACGTCAAAACTAGGTGCACGGTTCCAAAAAGTAGGTTCTATGGAGAAGAGCCGGCAAGAAACTCCATGAATACTCTTTTTAAAATAGTAGATCATGACTATTCATGACAATTCCATTACAGTAGTGTGCGACATAGAATGAGAATAATGCAGGTTAACGTAACAAATAAACTCACATAAGAGTAACAAATAGAAAAATATGCCTTCTAGGATTGCCGTAGCAGTTAAGAGCCGACCAGTCCCGACAGACAGCACCCGTTCACGAGTATGACGTGCACATCCGCATCGCTTAGCTCAACCATATTGTAGGGAACCCAACGACCGGATATACAACGCCACCATCAGCAGGACATTTATGTGAGCATGACAGACTCATACTGCCAGACAATAGGCAGTAAAATTATTATGATTATAGGTGCATCATTAATTGCTGCATGATGCTCATACTTTACAGTGGAATACAAGCATTATAAAGCGATATTATCAAAGTAATACTCTAAAAGTAAAACTCTAAATTTTTTTATTAAAAAATACCCCCTACTTTTTAATGTGGCGGTCGATCCCTGTTACCGATTAATCTTAATGCGGTGAAAATGTGCTTTCCATAACGAGTCATACGATTTAAAAAAAAACTATTTTCATAGCCGGGACTCGTACACGTTGGTTTTGAAAACAAAACACATTAGGTATATTAATGCGCCATCTCATATTGTTGCTTAAAAGGATCAAATTATGAGAAGTAATGTTAAATGGCAAACTAAAGGTAGTCTAATTTTTAAGAAAATACAATTTGACTTTTCCTATTTATTAAACTTTAACTAATCAATTGTTCGAAATAATGCCCATTGTTTTCAATACATAGCTGGACTCGACGTCTCAAGGATTCGGATAGATTTACAAGGATCTGTATTTTCTTAAAAATGAGACCTTTTTTGGTTTGCCATTTAACATTACTTCCCAGAATTTGATCTTTGTAAGCGACACTATGGGATGGCGCAACAAGAAAGGGTGTTTTTTTTCATAATCTTCCGATTCTATTTTTGGCGAGCAACATAGATAGTTATCTTTCAGTTTTAGTTTTTATTAAAATCGATCCCGAGACTCCTTTGAGAATTTTTCATTATTCCCTAACTTTCGGATTTCGCCATCGAATCCCAGTCGAAAAATTCAATTCCATTATTTGTAAACATATTTGATATTCTTTGTAAGGTAACATTTTGTATAGTCAGGAATCAATTTACGGTGAAACCGATACAGAAAAAAAAACATGGACTAGGTATCTAAAATTATTTTAAGTTTAGTTTTATAGTTCTGTTTTTTTTTATTCATAATTTTTTAATGTACTTATTATTCATAATTTTAAATGGATACAAGTTCGCCTGTAATTATACCAACGAACAAAATTACCTACATGTTAAAATCTGCATAAACATTAGGTACCTACCGTGCAAACATTATTATCCACTTATGTTTTAAAATTAATACTGGCTGCTGTACCTTTGATCTAGATTTGTTCTAGAGCGGCATAAAATTAGCTCAGAACTATTAGTATACATTGTTGTTAATTGATCATTACTGGTGTATTATTAACCTACCTATCTAAACATGCGCAACAATCCTGTTTCCAATCACGATAAAACAAAACAAAGGCAAACCAATCACAAATAAAAACAAAAAAAACACATACCATAAAAAAATACAAAAAAAAAACACAGTATCACAACACTTCACAGCATGGTTTAATCACAATCCCGATAAATCACGCACCTCACTAATCCCGCGACCATTCGACGCGACAACACTATTCGACTAATAAAATCTATGTAATCGCATCAACAGCGTATCAACAGTCAACAAGCGGCGTGTTCCGACATCGTCACTAATTCATTTGTTCATGCTCTTGATTGTTGCTCAAGGATCGCGCGGCAACTGCGCGCGCGCTGATAGTAAATGTGTTTTTGTTCGGAAATTGACTTGCAGTGTATCATGTTTTTGTGACGTCATTATTGTTAGTTGAGCCGTTCATATTGTTATTTATGAAGTCTATTGTTTTTAATTAATGATCATTTTTAAAGTTGTTGAATAGTAAGAAATGTGTAAATAATACCAGCCTTTTTTATCTTTGTGTTTTTTTATATTCTGTAGGGTAGTATTTTTGTATATTTTTTAGTTCTTTTTCTAATTTACATTAAATTGATTTAAATAATAAGTTGGCTTTGATTTGAATCCCATCCTCGTCGCCAATTTGTTGTATCGCATTTTGTTTTTCGCAATTTGTTGTATGTAAACGCATAAATTATTTATCATTTTTTAGGTACAGAGCAGCAACACATGACTATATATATTATTATGGTGGTTATAAAAGGAAGCGAAAGATATTGTATATGTGTGAGGGAGTAAGGTAATCATAAGAATGCGTTCCATATATCACACTAAGTTTGTAGCATGTTGCATGTGGGTGACTAAAGTCCACAAAATTAATAAAAAAAGTCGCAACTGTTCACTTGGGTGAATTAAATCCAAGGTGAACAAAGGACACCAAATACGTTGAATTGCTTCAGCTGGGTGATATTGCCTAGGTAATATGATTCTAAGATGATATTAAGACACCAAAAATTTAATTTCGTTCACCCAGGTGTAAAAATTGGAACATACCGCCTTCTCGGGTCCGGGGGCCTACTCTCTAAGTCCGTCAACGAAGTCAGTCGCCCGTCCGAAAATAGCCCGAAACGTAGGAGTGAACAAAACAAGTGTCAAGTTCAACTTTTCGGACGGGTAAAAACACATCGGTAATAGGGACAACTGTAAAATCGTGTTGTCATTCATTCTAAGTTCGGACCCCGAAATAATCGTATGTCCATAGGTGATAGGGAGTAGGAAACGCTCGTAACTAAGGCCGAAACCACAGACTTCGTGCTTAGGGAGTAGACCCTCCCGCAATAATTCCAGCCTGTAACTGTCCCACAGCTGGGCAAAGGCCTCTTCTCATAAAGAGAAGGAACGAGCATTGATCACCACGCTTGGTCACTGCGGGTTGACGATTTCAAACCATTAAAGTACTTGTCACACTGGATGCGTTCTGCGTCCTCCGGTCCGGTCAAATCGAACGCAGCCCGCATCCTATGTAAACTTCATGGTCAGGGCAACCGGTCAGCGATCCGGGCAAGGCATCCGGTCAGGGCATCCGGTCAGCGATCCGGGCACGGTCAGCGATCTGACGGGTAGGGCATTCTGTGTGACAAGTTCTATAGTCCAGCTTCCGTATTCAAAACGTTTTATGAGTCATTGTCAAACTATTCGGTTTGTTATCTCATTTTATCTCGCTATGAGGAGCTAGGTTCCTTGTGGTGCCGGATGTAAAGAATAGCACTACCCCATCTTTTCCTAAAGGTGTCGTAAAAGGCGACTAAGGGATTCACTAGAGGATGGGCAGCAGCGTTCTTTTAGTACTTTAACAACCATACTGCGATCGCCAACCCGCCTGCCAAGCGTGGCGATATTTGGCTTCTCCGAACATGGCTTGGGGGAGGCCTATGTCTAGCAGTGGACTTTTTTCGGCTGAATAATGATGAGAAGCTAAGACGACACGAGATAACCAAATCGGTCGAACAAATTAACTTATCGAAACGTTCCAAGTTAGGAGGCACAGCTGTTACACTTTGCACTGAGATAACGATAGATAAAGCTTGGTATTGTAACAATAACATAACATCACGCCTGTATTCCCCGAAGCGTCGGGCAGAGGTGTATAGTACACCCAGTGACGGATTAAGACTATTTGATGCCCTAAGCAATCCACGCCTGTGGGCCCCCCTATCCGTATGTCAACTAGAATCGGTCTTTAAACCTTTACCGCTTAAAAACATTAGTTTATTTGTAAAATAAGATGATGAGATGTAACGTACCTTAGAAGTGGAATAAGTGCGACAGCAATCAATTTTCAAATTAGTCCTAGAAACTTTTTTTGGTGTGGTTTTTGGTGACGTGAGAGTGAGACGTGATGCCCTAAGGACGGATTTTTTTTGTGCTTCTTTTGGTGCCCCCCCAGACGTGATGCCCTAGGCAATTGCTTAATTTGATTAAGGGTTAATCCGTCACTGAGTACACCCTCATTTCACCGTCATAAGTCCCATGTAATAGGGGCGAGCCTATAGCCATCAACCGGCCACAAATCCAGACTCCGGGCTGCTACTGATAAATTCCATACGGAAGAACCCAATAACACTGTCTGACCAGAGGGGCTAATAATGCGGGGTTTGCTGAAACATATTTCGTTTCATATTCGTTATTATAACTGCAAATGGACTGCACATTCAGTCGCAACTGTAAACTATACAACTGCCAACTGCAGCTTGAAGGCAATTAGGATGTAGTCAGTGCAACTACGTGACAACTGTCGACACTTGCAGTTATGTATGATTATTTACGGTTTACTCACGTGCATTTTTCGGGATTGCCCGACTAGTTTCGGACCCAAACGGAGCCCTTAATCATGAGCTGAACACGCGGCGAGGTCGAGGCGAAAAATGCACGTGAGTAAACCGTAAATAATCATAAATATGAATGTGTCTCACGAAAGTTATAATACAAAAACTTGCAGTTATGATTTCAAATATGAAACGAAAAAATTTGTTTCACCAAACACGGCGTTATTAGGCCCCTTTTTTGGGTAGAAAATCGTCAAATGACTTACTAAATTCTTCCGCTCTGGGCGGGGCAGAAGGGAGTGTCAGACTCTTACTGACTAAAACCCATCCGTATTCTTTCTAATGCCATTTGCGTTCCAGGGCCGCGGTAATTTTTTCGAACAAATTACGCAACCCTGGCAGTCACTGGCCCTAGCGAGCCCCGTCTACTATGCTGACATCTCTTTGAGGCGCGCGTGGAACACAACGCGCCGTCGACCCGGGCCTGGTTTTGATCGGACGGCGAGTCTCCCAACGCTCGCCTTCCGCACCGTGCTTACGGTGGCCGGAAATCGCCCTGCGACTCCCGACACCTGAGGCGTTCCTTTCTGTTGCGGCGGCTGGAGCGCGGGAGGTTTGCCTCACGCGGCCCATCTCCTACTTCACTAGAATTACTGCTTCGCAGACGGAGGTGACCGCTTCCCATGCCCCCTCGCTCCGGACCATGGATTGAACCAGGGCCGGACGTGAGAGGTCGCCGCCGCCGATCGCCTCTACGAGGACACGGCGGTGCTCCGTCCGCAAGCAGGGCAGACCTCCACCGTATGTTCCACCGTGTCCTCCGGGCGATCCTCACACTGATAACACCCGGGCGTGTCCTCCCTCCGAATCCGAAAAAGGCAGCTCCCGAAGCAACCGTGTCCGGAGAGTACCTGCGTCAGGCGGAAGCTGAGGACGCCGCGGCGCCTCTCTAGCCACTCCTCAAAGAGGGGACTTATCGCCGCAATTGTGGCGTGCCCAGCGCTGATTATTAGTGCCCCTGGGGATCGAACTGAGGACCTCACCAGTCGCGCTTGCCACTAGACCAACGAGGCCGTCAAAATCAAGTGGCTAGGAATTTTAATAAATGAATTTGTAGTTAATGATTTGTATTACATACGAGTACATACCTTTGTTGACAAAAAAGATAGCAGGATAAACTTCGCCCCTTCCCGTTTAAATTTTATCAACACACAAGTAAATTGTACGAGAGTAAACAACCAGAGTTATCAACTAAATGACGTTAAATGCACTTAACATACCTTTTATATGAAGAAGGTTATTCATAATTATCACTGACTTGATTTAATTCGCAATGCGATCGAAAGTGCTAAATAAAATGCCCAATGATTGACATGGGCAGCCATTTTGGAAATGTTAAAAGGTTTTGTAAGTATCTACCCGATTGATCACTTTTGTACTTGTTTCTTGATTGAGCGGTTAATGGAAAAATAATTAAAATTACTTAGGAATAACAAAGAGAATTCGAATTTTATTACGGTGATGGAAAAACCTATTGTGGTTAATTGTGAAGTTAATAACTGCAATTAATTAAGAGAAAGATATTGCAAGGCGGCTGGTCGACACGTCCCGTGACTCGAAGGCTGGCCTCTACTTTGATCAAAGGATTAGCATTGCCATACAACGTGGCAATGCTGCCAGCCTTCTGGGCACGTTACCAGTGGACAGCGATGCGGAGGAATATTTTGATGCCCTATTTTAGTTTATAGTTTTATTAGGATATATTTTTCTTTATTTGTATTTACTTTTATTTGTAACTAAGTACGTAAATATTGTTTGTGTAAATATGGTAACAATTAGTTTTTTTTCTTTGTGGTTCTCGTTCTAGCTGTATATTCGTATTAAGAAAATAAATACAATTTATTTGACAACTTAAACAATGTATTTATACTCTAATAATGTATACTTTCGTGAGACACATTCATATGTATAATTAGTTACGGTTTACTCACGTGCAATTTTCGGGATTGCCCGACTAGTCCCGGACCCAAACGGAGCCCTTAATCTCGAGTCGCGACCTCGCCGTGTGTTCAGCTCGTGATTACGAGCTCCATTTGGATCCGAAAATAGTCAGGCAATCCCGAAAAATGCAAGTGAGTAAACCATAAGTAATCATAAATAAACTATTCAATTTGAAAAAAATCTGTAACGTTAGGCAAATAAGACCCATTAAAGCAAGAAAATGTTTAGAAATAAGCAACATGTTTTGTTTCAAAAGAAATTCAACACAGTATTATGCTTTTATGCAACTTAACAGACAACCAATGTTCGATGTTATTCGAACCTTTTGTTGATCCAGCAAATTAATTAGGATTTGAGCTGCGTTGAGTGCGCACTGACGACAGTGCATATTCTGACAGCAACCACCACCAGCATTTTCATTAGCCATTATTTTAGCGTAGCCTTTTATTCGTTATAAAATAAATAGTTTTTAGCAAGTTAAATACAGCGTTTTAGTAACCATAACCAATCCAATAGTCAATGTCAATACCACTTAGGTCGCTATCCGAACATTTTGGTCCTTCGAGCCGGATCTGGGGGCCTACTCCCTAAGTCCGTCAACGAAATTAGTCGCCCGTCCGAAAGTAGCCCGAAACGTAGGAGTGAACAAAACAAGTGTCAAGTTCAACTTTTCGGACGGGCAAAAACACATCGGTAGTAGGGACAACTGTCAAATTGTGTTGTCATTCATTCTTAGTTCGGGCCCCGAAATAATCGTATGTCCGTAAGTGATAGGGAGTAGGAAACGCTCGTAACTAAGGCCGAAATCGCGGACTTCGTGCTTAGGGAGTAGACCCCCTGAACCAGCGACTTATGGATGAGCTGAAATACGTGAAGATTTGGTTCAAAAGATATTCGTACTGATAGTCGACTTTTGACTAATGTTATGTAATGTAGATATTGTTGACTTTAATAATATTTTGTATGATTTAGATTGAACTTTCAAAAGCTATTAAGATTAATGACGTCCATTAAACGGTTTCCAAAAGGTTATCGATAGCAAAAATAAATAAACATTCAAAATATGTCAAGAACTCGTTAACTTATGAGGCCTCAATAAATTGATAATTAATTAATTGATAAAATAACACCGCGATAACAAACATACACGTTCAAGTAATCTATACTCCGTTTAATATAACATTAGAGAAAAGTGGCCCACCACACCAAGGCACTATCTTTTGAACAATTTCTTCTAATAGAGTTTCAGCTTATCATGATTGACCGTTAAGGTTCGTAAAAGCATAATCCGTGTTTAATCTCTGCTGGAAGCAAACATGTTGCTTATTTCTATACATTTCTATGCTAAAATAGGTCTTATTCGTCTAATTTTATATTAAGTAGAGGATAGTTACTATGAAATATAACTATCATTCATTTAACGTTCTTAGTAGTTCACACCGATAATTCAGCCTTCATCAAGCTGTCTCCCCCACAATCCCCCGCCAGCAACGCCCTAACCCGAGGTCCGAGTCCCACTGGGGGTCGCCCTTAGTGCTGTTGTTATTAGTAGTCATAATGTTAGTGTGGTCTAAGTAGTTAGCTTAGATTAGGTATTTTACTTCCCGTCCATTGGCTGAGGACCCTTCAGGTTTCGCTAATAACTGCCCGGTTACGTAGAAACACATAACAAATAACACATACAAGCAATCCAATGGAAAAAGCGTTTTATACCTTTTTCACTGTAAGTTGATTCCTGACGTTTCTTTACAAAACGTTACCATACAAAGAATATTAAATAGTTTAAAAAAACAAAACATGCATAAAATAGCTATTTAACGGTTTCTGTTCCGTACCCAAAGGGTAAAACGAGACCCTATTACTAAGACTCCGCTGTCCGTCCGTCTGTCCGTCTGTCACCAGGCTGTATCTCATGAACCGTGATAGTTAGATAGTTGAAATTTTCACAGATGTTGTTTTTCTGTTGCCGCTATAACAACAAATACTAAAACAGAATAAAATAAATATTTAAGGTGGGCTCCCATACAACAGACATGATTTTTTTGCCGTTTATATACCGGGTGTTAAGGCGTTTCCCTGACCAAATGACCTTGAGCATTTGTTCCCTCTTTGCCGCACCCCCCCTCTACAATACTTCGTAAATAGGTACTACTAACGCCAACTGGCGAACAACTTAGGAATATAAGTGAAAATCACAGACCTTCGAATGCACAGACACGGCATTCAATAAAAAAATCTTATAAAGAAAGGAACGTTTTTCGCGTAGTGCGACGACAATATATTAGTGTGTGTTATCTGTGGAATGTTGAGACATCACTTATACACGCACATGCACACGCATTGGCTGTATCGTGCTCGGGTTTATAGCAATGTAGTCCTTATAGCATGCCTATGGAGTTTTGAGCGTTTACTGTACCTATACAGGGTCAAATTAAATTAGCTAGTGAAACTCTGCAGACGTTAATAAAGATATTTATTTGATGATGTTTTTTTTGGGGTCACCAACCGTCGATAGTGTGAAGTCACTTAAAATATTAGTTTAAAAATTACTTTCTTTTTGTGTAAACTTCACAGACGTAATGGGTATCGATATCTCAACACTGTATAAGGGTACGTTCACATGACAAGCGTTCAACGTGCGGTGAACGCGCGTTAAATTTTTGCATAATGTTCACATGGAGCGCGCTTGTCAGGCGTTGAACGCGCGAGTGAGTTCTACATTTCGCTCCTTTAGAATTAAAGAGACCTATCTAAAAACTAAGGTTTTGGAAAACGTTGAATAAAGTTTCGTATGTTTATAAATTTTGTAGAAACGGGAGATTATTCTGTTGCATTACATTTCTACGCCACCATACGCCTCTGTTTTATTAAGAGTCGATGAAGATGGGTCAGTCTATGAGTAAAAGTTGAAATCTTAAAATTTCGAATAGGTCTCTTTAATTCTAAAGGTGTTATACCGACGGCAAAAACGACGCGACAGAAGATATTGGGTCCACCCAATTTTTTCATACAGGCTGACTGAAAGCCAGTACTTCACTTTGTATCCTAAGTTAAAGCAACTCGGAATCAAATTTTTTAACTATTTCAGAATGTCCATCAAGTCATTTGATGACTTACTGGCTCTCATAAACGATGAACTCGTAGCAGATAAAAACGCTAAACTCTAAACTTTATTTCAACTATAAATAATTCGGTATTAAAAGCTTCCGTTTCCATTTCGGACGATTTCTGGAAGAACCGAACGAACCCTAAAATACGTCTATACACGTCGAAAGCGCGAGCTCATCTGAACGGTAACATAGAAAATCAATGATCTCAAAGCGCGCGTTGACGCGCGCTGACAACAGTCGAGCGCTGGCGCAGCGTTCAAAGCGCGCTTTATTAAAACGCGCGTTAGCATGTGTACGGCCTGAATAAAATGTATGTAGTTGTAAACGCGCGTTAGCAAAACGCGCGTTGAACGCTTGTCATGTGAACGTACCCTAATAGATTTTATCAACTCGCACTTCAAGTAAAAAAACACAAACAAAATCATTACTAACAGGCAAAAAACTTTTCATTTTGTTGTGTTTAGATATTATGGCGGAGAGATGGTGTTCCTCCAACCAAAGGGAGGATCCTCCAACCAGGCAGAGTCTTTTGCCTGGCGGGCTACTGCCCAAAGGTTAATGTTGGGCGGTTAGTTTACAAACGAACGAGTACCTACACGTTATATATTTACGTCAGTTCAAAATAATAATCACTCAATTCTCTCTTCAGTTTATGCTTATTACTTACTCCTTCTTGTTACTTACGCTGACATCATCCTTGTCCAACTGATTGATGGGGTTAAACGAAAAAAAAACACGTTGATTTTTATCGACATACTTTTTTTATTTGTACACAATTATATTAAAATTTATTTATACATCATTGTAAAAGCAATGATTAAATGAGGCCAGTAGATTTCTTGCCGGCTCTTCTCCATAGGAAACGACTAATTGGAACCGTGCACCTAAATTCGACTTTTCATAAGCGCCTGTAATGGTTTATGTGAAATAAAAACTTTTGATTTTGATTTTGCACTGCACTTGTATTGACAATAATAAAAACGGCAAGTGCAAACTCTCTTTCCTCTTCTGCAGCATGCTTCATCGATTCTATGGAAACACTTTCCCATTTTTTACTAATTAATTCGTGGTTTGTTGAATATATTTTTTCGGACAAAGAAGGAAGATTTATTGATGACAATAGCTCGTTTAGTTGCGAATTTCCCGCGCCTATTGCAATATTACCTGTGACTGCGCATTTATTTATTGATAAATAATTTTCACTGCAATTATCATATACTATTAAAAAATTTCGTTGCATAATTGGCATTTAAACGTAAATTTCGACTCTAAGCCCTTTTGTGTTTCTCCGATAAGTTGTAGTTCGGTGACGCTGCAACCCAATGGACCATGATTGGAAATTTTTATTAATTCCGAAAAGAAGTGGCTGACATCAATTATTCTTCTTCTTATTATTTTTTCATTATTGCTTTATTCCGCCTCACAAGATATTTCTAACTGCAAAAAAGAAAACTATGCATAATTAAATAAATCAGCAATATAGTGTTACGTATATTCAGATTAAATAAAGGCTCCTAAAAATAGATGTAGATAAAGAGGTATTTATACCTACCTACTTAGTATCTACTTATTTATACCTAACTACAATACCTACCAAGGTATTGTGATTAGATTATACTGGGTAGGCATTAGTACCTACTGATCTGATTAGTACTAGTACCTACTTATTATTAGTACCTACTTAGATATCTTTTACCCAAAACAATACCTTAGTAGGTGTGTATACTGGATAGGCATTAGTACCTACTAATCTACTTAGTACTAATATCTACTTAGTACTAGTACCTATTTAGATATCTTTTACCTAATCACAAGCACAACTATGTATTTGTGTACAATAATATCTACAAACCAAAAAAATAAATAAACAAACCTCTACATCTTCAACCATTTCAGTTGAATCAAGACACGTATCCTCTAATTCTATGGTTTCTTGACTCAAGTCTTTTACTGGCGTATCGTCAGTGTTTGTGTTTAGCCTTCAATAAAGAATTCATTATATTAGATCTTGCATGAAAACAAAACTGAATTTCTTTTAATAAATCATTTAGATACATATTTTAGCTGTACATTTGAAAAGGTTCATATTATTTTCATGGTAACCACAAAAAAATATCACATCTTTCATAAGTTTTGTCTGTAATTTCATAACTCTATGGACTCAAAAGTTCGTCCGATTACCCAATATCATTTTCAATTATTGGTAAACTTGAATAATTATTTTCGTTGTCAAATGCGCATTCCGGTATTTTTCTTCTCTTCCTAAAATAAAAAGATACCATGTAATTACATGTAGGTATTTATTTATCGGAATAAAAGCAGGTTGATAAACTTTGCATAATGCATCAAAAATTACTTACAGAATTTCATTCATCTCTAGAGCATTTTGACATCTTTGACGTTTATTCTTCTTGAATTTAGACATTTTCAAATTACACAAAATTAATTTCTTATCACTAGGTTTATTTATCCTAAAATTAAACTAAATAAAAATAAAAAGCGTCTATCCGTAGGTACTCTTAAAATATTATAAATATTTGCGGCGGGAAGGACGACGACGAGAGCGACACGACCTCCTCGTACGAAAGCACGCAGCGTACTGCCGCCCGCACCCTGCGCACGCCCCTTCAAACGTAGAACTCACACAATTTATGGAATTATTTTAATTAAAAAAGAATAGCGATCTTTCGAAATTAAATAAAACGTGAAATTTATAGATTTTTTAATTCTCTATCCATTAGTGTAATCCTCAAATTATTAGAGCGTTGCCTTTAGCAACAGATGCTTATAATCAATAATTTTAGTCACTTTTTAAAAGTAGATTTTAAATGTATTTATAACACATAAAAACAAAGTAGAACGTGGAATGTGATGATAAGATATCGAACATCAATAATGTGCTTTTAGATGTAGTTTATTTCTCATAGCTAATTAGTTAATAGTCTCTGAATAACGAAGAAAAACGCACTCTCGCAAGGTTTTGGTCAGGGTATCGCCTTAAGGAATTCGTGTAATTCCTTCAAACCGCGTGATCTACTGGTGACACTGATTGACCCTGAATAGGTTTGCCAAAGAACGAAAAAAAAAAGTTAAAAAAAATGAACCATGGTATTCTGTATTTGAGTAATTTTAGCGTCCCAAGTTAACTGGCTGCGTGAAGCGATATCGCGCTAGTCGTGCCCGTCAGCTGTGTCGCTGTGCCTTTATTCATTTATGCATGGCATCGAAACTTTCGATCAAATAAAAAAAAAATGGGATAAAAAAGTTTATTTTTATTTTCAATCAATCTAAATCCCATGCGGGGTTAATCTATACCTACCATTAATAGATCGTGTGGTTTGAATGAATTAATATTTAATAGACATAATATTTGAGATAATGGTACGGAACCCTTCGTGTGCGAGTCCGACTCGCACTTGGCCGGTTTTTACAGAGATATATGATCAAATGCAAAATTTTTTGTTACTTTCAATGTCACCCCTTGATATCAAAGTAACCCCAATCGCTGGTATTTTAAGATTTTTGATGATGTCGTTTACGTTTTTTCGATAGTCTCCATACGGCTACAAATTTACGAAATTATCGCCATTTCAAGAACCTTCTTTCGTTGTACAGAGTATTATAGTCAATTAAATTTAACTCCATAACTAAATATTATACCCGCAACAGTAGCAGACCTCTCAAAATTCGATCGTCTAGTACTCTAGTGTTGTGCAACGCATTTTATTACTTCGGTTCGTCTCGAGGCCGCCTCGGTGCCTTGACTCGCGTGACTCGAACTCGCTCTCGGGTATGACCCGCAGTTAATGTTTTTCTTATTCTTTTTTAAAATATTTACTTATTACATTTGTAAGGTTTGCTAATAAATTGTTTAAATACATTGCAATTGAATGGACATGACTAGCTGTAAGTGTTGGGATCGGGTTATAAATTATATAAAGGGCAGTTTTCTGAATAAAGTATTTTTAGGGTTCCGTACCCAAAAGGTAAAATGGGACCCTGTTACTAAGAGTCTGCTGTCCGTCTGTCACCAGGCTGTATCTCATGAACCGTGATAGTTAGACAGTTGAAATGTTCACAGATGATGTATTTCTGTTGCCGCTATAACAACAAATATTAAAAAACAGAATAAAATAAATATTTAAGGGGGCTCCCATACCACAAACGTGATTTTTTTGCCGTTTTTATAGATAATAATGGTACGCAACCTTTCGTACGCGAGTCCGACTCGCACTTGGCCGGTTTTTTTTAATGAAACGAGAATACAACAATTTTACGTAGGTAAACCGAGTGATAGAATCAATAGAGAGAGCCGTGCGCTCTAAGGAGAACTTAAAGACACAGAACTTAGCATTTAACCTATAAAATTTATTTCTCAAACGTAACAAGTACCTATCTATTTGTATTAATATCGAAAATCTCTGGATTGAGTAGGCGGTTGAATTTTGTCTAAAACGATGGTTCGATAGTTAGCTAATAAATATACAAATATAACCGGTTTAATCGCGGCTCATAAAGTCATAATACAACTAATCTAAAACTTGTAACATCAGATGATAGACATGTTTATGATAAAGTATCGTTTAATGATTCAGCGTTTTAAATTAATGTATTTAAGAGAGTTTTTAAAATTAATTTAACTTCAAAATAAAAATGATTGGTTGACAGACAACCTACCACTTGACGGTGAGTGGTTTTTGCTGCCGTCCTATCAGAATTTGCCGGATCCGGCAGTCTGCAGGGTCTAGAGAAGGCGGCACGCATGTGTTCCGTGCGCGCCTCTCAGGAGGACGTCGGGCAAGGCTCCACAGAAGGAGAGGTCTGCATGCAGCTGCGAATCCCGCGACCCCGGCCAAGGGTCAGGAGAAGGAACACCGTGGGTTTTTAGCTGGTAAGAGTCCGGCATAACCCTTCGCCTTCCCCGGGCGAAGGGTATTCATGAGGATTTTCGCACGATAAAAAGGGGTCTAGTATAAAATGTACGCGCTGAGAGACTTACACCGTTCACACATTACGATACTCGCAAGAGACGATACTTCAGTCGCATGCCAATAGAATACATGTTCGCTACTCGAGGTTGGTACAGTATGCTAATAAAAATAAAGAAAAGGATGATCGGCGTTTTGGTACTCATGTCCAATCAAAATGAACTTATCATCGTTGGATAGCTCTTTTCAAGAGTACAAAAAACTACTATGGCAACAAACCTGTATAAATTGTCTGTTTTGAAATATAGTCTTCAGAAGATACTGGATGTTTAGTTAGAAATAGAATTTTAAAAAGTCATATCGCCGGTTTTGCTTGACCGATTTTGATGATATTTACACAGATTTTGAGCTAAATAAAATTCAATTAACTGATGAAAATCGAACAAAATCGGTTTAGTATTTTTTCAGTTAGCGGTGATCTATCTATTAAACAAATCGGACGCATTTTTTATGCCTAAAAATAAAAGTCGTTTCCCAGCAATTATTTTTGGTCAATGCAATTTAGTTTGATGTACAGAGTGCATAGATTTCGGCTATGTAATGGGTCTTTTTACATCCTGTATACTTACTTACATTCAATAAATGATAGAACTTACTTCGAACTTGTTAAGAAGCCCGCGCACGCATCGACATTTTCTGAAACAAACTTGTAATATGCAACTATTGAAGTGCAAATGAACTTAGGGCTGTCCCTAGGTTCACTTGCGTTAATGTTAATGATGATTCTTAGTACAGACTAAGAAGAGTTCCTCATAGATATATATCTCTTGCTTTAACGCTCTATAGGGCAGATTTTACATTAACAAGGCACATATGAAACCACAATTACTTGGCGTCACTAGCGATCATGTTGGCGAAATTCATGTTAGTGGTCGCGTTTGCGCGCTGTTCTCGTTTAAGGTCGATGCATTTTTAGCATAAAGGTACGAATTCGTAGGCGACTGCATACAGCAGCAGCAGACGATGTGTCGCTACGACACTACTGGTTTCTATGTATTTCTATGAAATACCTTCCGCAGCTAGCGACACGTCGCCCGACTACACGTCACACGACCTCGGACGATGTGTTGTCCGGCCGCAGATCAGTAGTGCCACCGACACTGGAGCAACGACACGTTGAATCTTTTTCAAAAAAATAGTTTTTCCAATTCCGAGGAAGAAAAACTGATAAATCAGGTGGCCATCCTGTACTGTAAGGATTAGCCAATCAGCTTGAGTATCTCGCTGATTGCCCAGGGTGCGCCGGACGTATAGTGGCACAAAAGATACGTCACTCGGGGAGGCTCCTTTCATGCAGCATTGCTGAGTTCTGGGCCGACACGGTGTAGATTGACATCGACACGCTAAGAAGAAGAAGAAGAACAACAAAAACAAAAGATACAAAAGTAAATCGCGATCGCTTATTCTAAATAGGTCACACATCTTGTCTCACGGAACATTCAGAACTAACTGGAATACGACGTGTCGTCTGCTGCAGCCATCTGCTGTTGGGGTCGGAATCATGACTGCAGCGACATGACGCTGCGACGTGTCGCAACGACACGTCGTCTGCTGCTGCTGTATGCGGTTGGCCACGAACTCGTACCTTTAGGGTGGGTGATCATTCTTACAATATTTTCGATAAAGTCGACATTAAAGTCAGACTAGGTGCGGTGGTTACAAGCGCTGTAAAAATTTAGTTTCTGCCCTATATGGGTGCCTTTCCACCAGAGATGTGCTATGCAGCTATTCTGCGAAAATGTAAAAGCTAAGCTACGAAACTATGTCACCGTTTCCACTGCTGCTAAGCTATGTAGAGCGAGTAAGATGTGCTATGATGAAAATTCGCTGCCACAAGGTAGCTGTATGAGGAAGATGCGCAGCTCGAGCTATGCGACGTATCGACAGTGGGGAAGGCACGGGGAGCGGCGATGAGGTGCTCTGCAGCACATAGCTACACCACTCGCGACCATCCATAGCACGCATCCATAGCTCGCATCCATAGCACGTATCAGTGGCGAAGGGTGAATTTTCTTAAAAGGGAAACCGGACCAATTATTTGTTTAAATGATAATTGAAAATAATAGATACTAGTATTTGCCATATTTCGAAAGGGAAGCCGATAGGAATCGAGTTATATGGAGCCTTCGCCACTGGCACGTATCCACAGCACGCATCCTTCCATATAAAAAACGTAGCTTAGTTGAATCAGTTTCCACCAATGCTATGCTATGTGGACGAATATGATTGGTGGATATCAAACGCATCCACAGCAATGTTGCATAGCACATCTTTGGTGGAAAGGCACCCTAAAGGGTTAACAAATGTCTCTTGACAATTTCGCTGAGACTGTTTAGCGCAATTACAATATAACTAAAATCAATAAGCAATATTATGTGAAGTAATCGAGTGACCACATTTCGTTACAATACTTCGAGTTATTATGATTGGTGGAGCGTGTAAATAGCTCCAGCCGATGGAGGGGTTTGGAGACTAAGAAAGAACAGTCCTAGTTGATGGCGGTGCGGTGCGGTGCGGCAATGTATAGCTTAAATATTAAAAATATGTCAACACAACACTGAACTCACCAGTCTCCGGAAAACTGCACTCCTGGGTGTCTGTGAAGCACTTTCACAAAAACAAAGAAAAAATAGGTGCGTTCAAGAGGGCAGTAGTAGGCGTTATATGGATTCAAAATTTTCTCCTCTTGAACTGTAATGAACTGTTGCACCGACAATTTTGACGATGCATATTACCGACGCGTGCAGCCAATCACAGGGCGCGTGGAAGGTGAAATTGTGAGACTGTGATTTAGCGCCATCTATTGGCATTTTACTGCAACGCCTAAATTCCCCAATAATGGGGTGGTGGAACAGTGTGCGCCGTCGCCGGCAGATGACATAATTATAAAATTAAAACTAAACATTGCGCGCAACCATGCTCCCCGCCTTGGAAGTTCGGAGAACTTTCAAAGAAAAAGTAATTAAATTTAAAGAAATTGCATTAATAGCGAATTTAAGTTACGGATTAAATAATTATATCAAATTTATCTAATTTTATGATAAAGTAAAAGAATTTATATTAAACTAACACAGAATTATTTGTGTACCTATACATATTATTTATTATTTTATTGTGTAGGTATAGGGTAAAGTTTGACTACAGGTCGTTTAAACGTGCCATTTTTGGACTTTACTAATGCGACCCTAACCACATTATCACTACCAGGATAAACCTCCTGAATTATACCGATAGGCCAGCGTAAAGGTGGAATATCGTCTTGATCGATAAGAACCACAGTTCCAACACGAACTGGGTTGTCATGCGTGCACCACTTCTGTCTAACTCGCAGCGTGTGCAAGTATTCGCTTCTCCATTTCTTCCAATAAGATTGAACTAAATGATCAAGCAATTTTTTGCGGTCGGTCAAGTTGACACGTTCATTTGAAACATCAGAAGACGGGAGATATTGAATACTTAGGTGAAGACATTAAAAAATGTGCGGGTGTTAACACTTCCGGTTGAGGATCGGAGGATAACAAGCAAAGTGGTCGCGAGTTTAGCAAACACTCAATCTGCATCAATACAGTTAAAAGTTCCTCGTACGTGAGGAGTTGATTTCCTACGACTCGAAACAAGTGAGTTTTAATACTCTTAATATTAGACTCCCACATGCCACCAAAGTGTGGTGCACGGGGTGGAATCATTTTCCATTCTATTCGTCGAGTGGCAAATTCTTGGCTTAAGGCCGTTTGAAAATTTTGAGAAATAAAAAGATTATACATTTCGTCTAATTTTGCCTTAGCGCCGACAAAATTGGTGCCATTATCTGAATAGATACAAGACACAGGACCGCGGCAAGAAATAAACCTTTTGAAGGCTGCAAGGAAAGATTCAGTTGTTAAATCACTTACCAACTGAATGTTAATGGCTTTAGTGTTTAGACAAATGAACAAACATATATATGCCTTTTGTGCATGTTGGCCGCGCCTACGAGCTAAAGTAATTTTAATTGGACCAGCGTAGTCCACTCCAGTATGTACGAACGCTTTGGTTTCACATACGCGGTATGATGGAAGATCGGCCATCTTAGGTGTTGGATGAGAAGGTGACAAGCGGAAACAAGTATTACACATGCGAACACGTTTGCGGATAATATTTCTGGCTGACAGTATCCAGTAGCGTTGTCGTATAATGGACATCAGCAAGCTTGCACCTGTATGCAAGTTGGTTTTATGTTGGTGGTCAATTAAGAGATTAACGACATGATCATGTTTTGGAAGCAACACCGGATGTTTACATTCGAAGGGCAAATCGGACTTTGACAGTCGACCTTCGATTCTAAGAATTCCTTCCTCATCAATGAAAGGACAGAGATGTCTAAACTGTTTAGATGGTAAATTATTTTTCTTTAATTGATCAATTTCAGTTTGAAAATGCACCATCTGAACTGAGCGAAGGATAGTTTTTTCGGCAATATTTAAGTCAGAAGCTGTAATAGCTCTGGAAAGCGGTAATTTTTTAATAAAACGTAAGACGTATACTATAACGCGGAGTAATTTATTCCAAGATGAAACGCTTTTAGCACGTTCATAAAGAAGTGGTGGTGTATTTTGAGCGGTAGTTATCAGTGTACTAGTTTTAAATTCAGGAAGCTGTTCGCATTTTGTGGATAAAAAAGATTGAAGTGGCCACTTATCAAGCGGAGAACACATCCAAGTTGGACCATTCCACCAGAGATCATGATCGATCAACTGGGAAGGTAGCAATCCCCTAGAAAGACAGTCGCTAGGATTCTCGGCTCCTGCGACGTGATAAATATTCTGAGGATTCAAGTTTTCTTGAAACTGAGCTACGCGATTGCTGACAAAAATGGACCACTTATGTGGTGAAGAGTGAACCCACGAAAGGGCGATAGTAGAATCAGAAAAGGTATACACACCTGAAATAGTAATGCGAGCCCCGTATGTCTCATGAACAGTTCTAACTAAACGCGACATCAAAACTACAGCACATAGCTCTAAACGAGCGAGCGTAGAAATCTTAACAGGAGAAACTTTAGATTTAGAACACAAAAGTCGCACAACGATATTTCCTAACTCATCAGTTATGTGTAAGTAAATGACACAACCATAAGCTTTAAGGCTTGCGTCACAAAAAGCTACTAAATTTACGGTGCAATTGTTATGAACGCCGATGTGGCGAGGTATCTTTATCTTAGATAATAAAGGCAGCTCCCTAACAAGCATTGAAAAACATTTAATTATATTTTCTGGGGGCGTGTCGTCCCAATCCACTTTACTAAGCCAAAGATCTTTAATAAGCAACTTCGCGTATACTACGACTGGTGATACAAGACCTAGGACATCAAATACACGCGCGACGAAAGACAGTATGGTGCGTTTTGTGCATTTAGTATCCACCCAAGAAGTTGTTAACAGAAAAACGTCTTCGTCGTGAATCCAAGAGAGACCTAAAACCTTTAAGTTGTTGCTGGCATCATCAGAGAAATTGACTGGTGCGAGA
This sequence comes from Amphipyra tragopoginis, assembly GCA_905220435.1. Classification (NCBI taxonomy): domain Eukaryota; kingdom Metazoa; phylum Arthropoda; class Insecta; order Lepidoptera; family Noctuidae; genus Amphipyra; species Amphipyra tragopoginis. The sequence continues at coordinate 3,514,969 of HG992003.1, read as the reverse complement.
TGAGAATGCGGCAGACTCTCAAGAAGTGCGGGAGAGTTGCTCGCCCATTTAACAAGATCAAAACAGCCACTTTTAAATAAAGCTATAAGTTCTTTAGAGAGGCGTATAGCACTATCCTCATCAGAAACAGAAGTTACTAGATCATCCATATACAGTTTGGATTGAGCAATAGAAACTGCATCAGGAAAGCGGTTTCCTTCATCCGATGCTAGCTGGTGAACAGTGCGCATGGCAAGAAAAGGACTAGACTTAAGACCAAACGGAACGCGGTTGAATTGAAAGGTGCGTAATTTCTCACTTTCATTAAAACGAAACAATATTTTTACGTATTTCCGTTGAGATTCTGGTACGCATACTTGTAAGTACATCTGTTTAATATCTGCGGTTAATGCTACAGGGTATAAACGGAAATCCAGTAAAAGAAGAAAAAGATCAGCCTGTAGGTTAGGCCCTGCGTGCAAAATATCATTAAGTGACAACCCTGTATGAGTTTTGGCACTTGCGTCAAGAACAATTCTTAATTTAGTTGTGGATTTATCTTGCCTAATAACAGCGTGGTGCGGAATATAATAACCATCATTTTCATTATCTGTAGAAAATACTTCTGATAAATAACCATTATTTAAGTAGTCGGCAATAACTTTATTACCGTAAAACCGGCCATCATTGCCCTTAGCGGATATCTTTGCCCTAACACGAAAAATTACTAAAATCTTGAATTGCAAATAAACTTATATAGCTGACAACATTTTTTAACCTTTGGGGTAAACTTGAATGTTTTTCTGACAAAATGAAATGTTCGTTACGTTGCTAAGTTCACCCAGTTGCCCGCCAGACATGTTGAAAGTAGAACAAGTGTGAGGTGGTGCCAAAATCTTGTTTTACGTTTTTACACACGGTCAGCGTACGACATCTCTCAGGCAACTTATTTCAAAACTAGAGTTATGATAAGTATCACGCTTCATATCTATGCTAGTTTGAGACCTTTATAACATAAAAACTTCAAGATAATGGAGTGGGCAATGATTCCCGAACTTCCTTGAACATAGGAGTGACAACATTGCCCACTGCAAAAATAGTGTTAGGGTTGGTAACCATAATAATTATAATTATTAATATTATTTTAAATAATAAAATAATATTTTTTTAAATATTTAAATTTATTTATTGGAAAGCGGTTGTCATGTATTGGGCATATAATGCAGAGGAATGAGAAACATGTTACGGGGAAAGTTCTAATATTTCAAAAGATTATTATTTATCACATTATGTGGCATCAACCCTAACCCACCGTTTTAGTTTGTATGAAAAAGTAGCTGGTGTGTAGAGTAACATTGCCCACAGCAATAAAATAAATAAAAGCAATGTTTTTGACACATTGATCACGAAAGATGGCAACGTTGCATAATTCATTATAACATACCTTATTGCTAAAGCCATAGAACTAATAGTTTCAGAGAAATTAAGGTTGAGCAATGTTGGACGGTGGTGCGTATAATTTTGCCCGGCTCTTTAATTGCCTTTTTCTAGGATTCTGTTAAAGCTAGAAGCTCCACATTTCGTGATTTAAAGCCTTTAATAGTAATTGTTACCATGGTATACTTGATTACGAGTTCTGGTGAATGTTTTTTTCATAATCTCAAAAATAAGTAAAAATGTGGGCAATGATGGCCGGTTTTACGGTATAATCTTCGCGAAGAGCGGGCGTATGTTTTAATTTGCGTTCTAAGGCTAGAAAACGACGGTGAGCAACAGCGCGGGAATTTCCCAAATCCGCGGGATTCCTACAGAACGGAAGAGACACGGTATACCGGCCGTCCTTATCGCGAACCACCGAATCCGTGAACAAGTTTTCACATTCCGTTTCATCGGGTGAAAGAAAACGCTTATTCGGAATTTCCTCCAATTCCCAAAATTTATGGAGACTTGACTCCATATCACTTAATGTGACTGCGGCGAAAGATGCGGGATGATCAGTGTCAACAAACGAAGAGGGAAAGTCTCCCATTAAAATATAACCGAAAGTGGTCAAAAAAGCGGGCGGAGCGGAAGTGTTTGAATTAAATCGATCACCTAAGTAAATGTAAGGGAATAATTGGGTACCAATCACCATATCAATATTTCCCGGAATATTCCAAGTAAGGTCAGCTAGAGGTACCTTGTTGAGACAGTCAAATTCACGAGCGTTAATCTCGAACGCGGGCAATTTTTCAGTTATACAGTCAACGACTAAAGCGTGAATATAATATTTATGCGATGAAACGCGAGACTCAATCGTTAAATAAACGTAACCATGAATAGGTCGAGAAGATAAACCTACGCCTCTAAGAGAGGAATTATAAAGCGGTATTACAGGTAAGTTAAGTAATTTACAACATCCCCGAGTAATTAAATTATTTTGTGAACCATTGTCCAACAATAAACGAATAATCTTTTTATCATTACATTTATTGTAAGCATAAACTTGCGCGGTTGATAAAAGTATCGTGGTACGAGGTTGTTTGGTGAACTCGTTATTGAGCGATATCATGGTAGCGGGTGATACACTATCGGTAACGTTCGGAGTACCGGCCGCGGCAACGACGCGGGCGACGGACTGGACGGAAGATGCGTTCAATGGAATATCGACCTTAGGCTCATATGCACAAGGTTGAGCACGCGAAGCTAAGTTCGCCATCCCGTCATTAGGTTTCGTGACAATCACAGGTGTATCAAGTACCTGCATATTATTATGTTTATTAGTATTTTGATGGGTAAACGTATGAAGTTGTACCGACGAATTATTTGATAAATTACTTTTATTAAAGTGTAAAAGGGTATGATGCTTCCTTTGGCAATGATTACAAACATGACGTGAATTACAATTCGTAACTGAATGAGAAGGGCTTAAACAATTAACACAACCATTATTTGATTTAATAAAATTATATCGCTCTTGAGGAGAGGATAAATTCTTAAATTTCATGCAATTGAAAAGTAAATGTTCAGTACTGTTACACATTACGCAAGGAGCGGTTTTTATTATTTGGTTATTTTGACTAATTAATGTACGTGAATTTCGAGTATTTGAATCGAACTTATTCTTATTATAATTTGACGAAGAACTACGAGTTTGAGAAGTGTTATTATTGCTACCAGAACGTTCCAATATTTTTACTTGATCTTGCACAAACGAAATAAGTAATTCACTAGTAGGTACTTCGATATTACGAACGGATAACTCGAACGATTGTACAGTTTGAGTGTCTAAACGTTTTAATGCGAAATGCAATAATATGAAATCTGTAAGATCGGGTATATCTAATTGCTTGATAGCGGCGATTGACGCAGAATACCTTTCTATAAACGAGTTTAATGAGTTCGCGGAATACGAGCAATTTTTTAAGTCGAAAATATTATTTAAATAGAAGGTACCTAAGGAACGTTTGTCTTGGTACTTTTTTACTAGACTATTCCATATAATGGAATAAGTTTCGCCAGTTGGTACAATACCCGCGACCAATTGTAATGCATTATGCGTCAATTTACCTATTAGGTATTGAACCCGCTGCGAGTCAGACAGCAGTGGGTTTTTATGTATGTTGGCTTTAAAGGATTCGTAAAACATGGGCCAACTTTCGGGTTTTCCATCGAAAGAAGGAATCACTATAGGCGGCAATTTTACAATATTTTTCACTGGTTGTGACGATGTGGTAGGTAAAGACTGCTGTTTAGCAGAATTAATATTATTACGGACACGTTTTATACGACTATAGACATCGTCAAAGGAAACTAAACTTTTGAAATCAGGTTCAAATTCTGGATTAGTTGCCATATTAATCTCGTTAATATTATCGACGATTGAGTTGAACTCATGGCGCATTTCGTCAATAATCTCAGAGTCGGCCATGAAGTTTTCCGTTGACCGCGTATCTGCGGTACTAACGACTTTTTTGGATTGATCGTGCAATTTTGTAAGCCTTTGATAGATTACTTCCGACTTAGTTTTTAACAATTTAATTTTATAAGCGTCCATATTTGAATAGGGAACGTAAGCTAATTACCTAATTCGAAGTTTAAATATGGCGGGTGCGGGTATACGTATAAATAATTACGCAGAAATAACTATTATGCTGATCAATCCGACTCGAATGGACCAAAATTATATATGGTGGAGCGTGTAAATAGCTCCAGCCGATGGAGGGGTTTGGAGACTAAGAAAGAACAGTCCTAGTTGATGGCGGTGCGGTGCGGTGCGGCAATGTATAGCTTAAATATTAAAAATATGTCAACACAACACTGAACTCACCAGTCTCCGGAAAACTGCACTCCTGGGTGTCTGTGAAGCACTTTCACAAAAACAAAGAAAAAATAGGTGCGTTCAAGAGGGCAGTAGTAGGCGTTATATGGATTCAAAATTTTCTCCTCTTGAACTGTAATGAACTGTTGCACCGACAATTTTGACGATGCATATTACCGACGCGTGCAGCCAATCACAGGGCGCGTGGAAGGTGAAATTGTGAGACTGTGATTTAGCGCCATCTATTGGCATTTTACTGCAACGCCTAAATTCCCCAATAATGGGGTGGTGGAACAGTGTGCGCCGTCGCCGGCAGATGACATAATTATAAAATTAAAACTAAACATTGCGCGCAACCAATGATAATACAGGTTTTACAACACCGTGTTTCCTAAAACTGATATATTTTTTCGTCAGTAATTTATAAAGCATAATTAACTTTACAATACATGATACAATCATAAATAAGTAAGTACAAGGTATTCTGAATACACATTGTTTATCTATTTCTTAACATCTCTTTGTATTACGATGTAATATCTCGTCATATTTTCTCAAGCTGCAACAACGGCACAATGAAAAACATTGAATTGGTCTACAGTAATTTACTTGTCATGTTTTATTTATTGTTACTTTCGTACCTACGGCTACATATTAAACTATAGAATACCAGTATAAGCTGACCTCTCATTATACGGGAACCCTATACAATACTAGACCAGCTTATACTGGAAAGTATAGCTTGATATACAAGGTGTAACATTAAATTTAATAAGTGTACAACCTCTTTAGGGGTCACTGTACTCATCATTATGAACAACTTTTACAATGGGACCAAACCTGAAATCGCGAAGAAAAAACAGCTGTTCCCTACATTTTGACGAGTTATGCGAACATAAATGTAGGGAACAGCGTGAGCATTGTATAGGGTACCCGTACAATGAGAGGTCAGCTTATACTGGTATATAAGGTTTAAACAAAATACCTGGTCAAACTTCTACAGATCACAGTACTCATGAATATGAACAATTTTAGTTTGGGACCAACTCTGAAATATAAAAAAAAACTAGCTTTGCCATACAAAAGTGCAATACTTACACAATCAAAATGTATGGAACAGCTGTTTTTTTTAAATATTTCTGCATTATTTCTTCTTCTATCGTCTCATCACGAGCTATACGAAAATAGCTTATGCTGTGGTGAAAAGATTAGCTAGTCAGCAAGGTTGGTAGCGGGGCTGACTGCCCAGGGTGCGCTGTACGTACTTAAGTATCGTCAATTCGTCGGCGTTAGTCCAATAGTAAAAATGAAATTCCAGTATAAGCTGACATCTCATTGTACGGGAACCCTATACAATGCTAGACCAGCTTATACTGGAAGATCATAGCTTGATATGTAGCAGTATGGACTCTCTGGTTTCCAGCAAAAAATAGACCGTCCCTTCGCTAGTACTCCCTCCGATTCGGTTTGTTATCTCGTTTTTTTTCTACACAAGTGATAAAAAAATCTAGGGCCCTTGAGATCCCAGTTAACCAGATTTCAATGTATTAATCACAATAATAAAATTATGCAAATTGAGTATGAATAAAAAGTATATACCTCCTTAAAACAATTCTGCACGAATTAAGACAAAACTATAACAAGTATCTAAATAAACCCCCTTTGGGAAAGGCGTTACCTCATCATGAGATTAACGTAAAACCGGAGGGAACATTAGACTAGCTTTCTACAACCCCATCATATAATAAAAAATGTATCATGAGGTCTACTGAAAAGCTTACAAACCGCAGGGCAGCTTGTGGCGAGCTGTTGGTGAGTGGCGACACTGCGTACCTTATTGCCTCAGAGAGTCGGTCAGGGTCTTGTCTCCAGTTTGCCTTTATTGGCTGGCTGGAGTGGAACCCCAAGAGTGCCCGCAGGATTCTCAACTCTGGCTTGCCTTTATCGGCCGGCCAGAGCTATATGCTTGGGGGTGGAAGTGTCTAATGGCGTAATAGCGGGGAAACCCACTCCGGGTCTTTCAGACCCGCGACGGCGAAACCGGGGCCACACCTCTCTACACCCCTAGCCGCTCACACGTTTGTTGCCCCCTTCGCCTATGTACTGGCGGCTTTTTAGGGGGGCCAGCTAGTGAGCTGGCGAGTCATCGTCTGCCAACACTTTTCAATTATAAATGTTGAAAGGCAGACGCCGTTTTCTTCCGGCAATAGAAGTTATCCAGTCCACCTAACACCCCTTCCCATAGACCAGATATTTTTCACCATATTTTACAATAGTATTGCACCCACCTGGGACGGTCCATGACTGTACTCCAATTGTGCAGCCGTAGATAGTCCCCGGTTGGTGCCCCACCCCATTTTAGATTAAAGTTCTCAAAGGGGCCTCTGCGCGTTGGACCCATGTCCCCGTGTATGCCTTCCAAAGGACCGGACATCTTCCGCATGGAAGATGAGCCGTGATCCCAAAGAAAATAGACAAGTAATTCAACATGATACGTACTAGGGTTTTCGGGTTCCCGGCCTATTTGAGTTCCCGGGAATCGGGATTTTTTTCTCTTAATTCCCGGGAATTCCCGGGTACCCGGGAATTTTCTTGTATTTTGTATAAATATAGTTTTTCTCGTCTATTTCAACATTAAACTTGTGTAAGTACCTTAAACATGATAAATTGATAAATTGTCTAACATACCAACCGACTTTTCTTATTTAAATAAAAAATCTTACACTTTTATAAAAAAATTAACTAGGAACAGTTACAGTCATTTATTGTGTGAAGTCGCGAGTTTTTTTAATGAAAAAAAAAGTCTTCTTTTCATAATATGAAAAGAAGACTTTTTATAATATGGCAAAATATTACGGAATAACAGTAGGGTGAATGAATATAAAGGGTGTTACCAAATTCGTGTAATACCTTAAAACCACATGATCTACTACTCGTTTAGAATGACCAAGCACGGGATTCAGCTAGATTAAAAATAAAAATTAAGTTTTTTTTTCTTGCGGTAGTGATATGTGATCGAAACACAACCAGCTAATAAAGTAAAAATATTTTTTTTCGTTGGAACATTTCGACGCCACTCATCAATGAATGAAAGCACGGTGATACAACAGCTGGCTAGCACGAAATCGTCTTTGCAAAAAGGGCTCGAAAACAGAACTTTTTTTTAAAATAAGCTGTTTTGTATTTAAAATAAAAACCATTTAAGGTTAATCTGTGACCAGTAGGTCACGCTTTTTGAAGGAATTACACGAATTCGTTTACACCCTGTATATTTTCGTTATAAATCTCGAAATTACACAAAAGATAAAGATTTGTGAATAGTTTCTAAAAATGAAACATTTACAAAAAAAAAAATCAAGCGTTTAGAATTTGTTTAAGTACTAGACAGAGACAACAGTACTGTGTGCTGACATCTCGATACATTTACCTCATTCACACCACGCAGTACAATGCCTGTTTGACGCGAGAGAGACGGAAAATGCTCTAAAATCTTCGGAAGCGTGCAGACCCTTCATTTTTCATCATCATTTCTTCATTTCAAAAAATTCCCGGGTACCCGGGAATCCCGCCAAATAATTCCCGGGTCCTAAAATCCCCAAATTCCCGGGAATTCCCGGTTCCGGGTACCCGGGGCGAAAACCCTAATACGTACATATAAGTACCTACTTTTGGTTTTCAGGGAAGCCATATGTGCAGAAAGGAACTAGCGTTACCCGTCCCTATCAACATACTCGTTTGTCTTATAGTAAGCTTTTCTCGTGTCACCACGAGCTGTTCTAGAATAGCTCATGCCGTGGTGAAAAGATTAACTAGTCAGCAAGGTTGGTAGCGGGGCTGACTGCCCAGGGTAGTGCGCCGATGTACTAGAGTATCGTCGCTATGAGAAATATGAAGGCTATTAATAGTATTAATGCACCGTAAAAATTACGCTTAAGAGTGTCTAGTAATTACTGTGTTTACCTCACGTGCACATTTCGGGTATGCCCGTCTAGTTTGTTTTAATTAAACTCAGCGCCTCACGTGGCGAGGTCGCGAATGATCTACACGCTTGCCTAAACACGTGCTCATGCACGTGAGGTAAACTCCTACACATTTATTATAGTAAAAAATACAACAGACAATCTTTCTTAGCATTTGGAATCTATCGAAGACTCGGGTTTCACTTTTTATGATACATAGTATACAACGTCTAGCCAGGCTAACATGTGCAGCGTGATATAATTTTGTCGTCGCATTATTGACCGTTTGGAATAAAAGGGTACAACAATTTTTTTTTTTTTAGCTAGAAAGATTTCTGGTGACCGTATGAACACTTGTTACGTTAAAATATCAATTAAAAAAAAATAGTTGTAACCCTAATGGTCGTTATGTCATGCCGCGACAAGATAAGCCATACATTATCTCGTCTCGGCACTAGTTAAACATCATTATTGTCATAATTTAGCCGAAAGACGTTCAGTGCGGGATAAAGGACATTTTTTTTTTTCGCCTTGGAAATCCTCATGGATGTCCTCCGGCCTGGGGTTGGATGAGGGGTCTGTGAGTCTGTCAGACTCTTACTGACTAAAACCACCCCGGTGTTCCATCTCACACATGCGCCGAGGGTCGCGGGAACTTATGATACTTCCGCAACCCCCGGCTGACTTCCGCAACCCCCGGCTGGCGGGACATAGGCCTCCCCCAAAGGGGCTGGCTATGTCCAGCAGACTGCTGAAGCTGGCGGGAATCCGCGTGATGCGAGAAGCACAGGACCGGTCAATGTGGCGATGCTTGGGGGAGGCCTACGTCCAGAAAAAATGATGTCGTGCAGTCGTGCTACGTAAGTAGTTTAGTCTTGCAGGTATCCAAAAGTTAACATCAACTCAACTTTTGTTTCATACTAAGAAACGTCGAAACAAATTCAAAGGACAGGGTCACTTTTTGATTCTAAATATTAGGGATGGGCCGAATATTCGTTTTATATTCGTTATTCGGCATATTCGGCAGGTTTACCGAATATTCGTATTCGGCCGAATATTCGGCTAAATCACCGAACGTTCGGCAAAGTGGTACTCAAAGTATTTTTACTGTATTGAGCCGTATATGATTGAGTATGAGTTGAGTGTTAAATGGGTTATTTTTATGAGGTAAGTAATTTACATGTTTTTGTCGACACTATAGTGTCGTGTCGTGTTGTCATGTTTTATTTCCAATAACAGCAGATAAAAATATGGTTATTAAAAACAAAGTATAACCAATATAGTTATTTTTTGTAAGAGAAAGAATTAATTGCATTTTTATAGGTATTCATTTGAGAGATCAATCAATTACCCCTACACAAACAGAGTTACTCAATTATATTAGTGACATACTAAGACAAATATGAGATCTTTATAAGAGACCAAATTGAATATTATAATATAGGAATATAACCTTAAGAATTCACATTTTTATTAGCTTTTTATTTAATTACATGAAGGTAAATTTTCTTAAAATGCCCATCCGCGTGCTTTTCGTAAACGTATTCAGACTTGTATTGTTTACTTTAGGGAATCAATTGTGCCGAATATTCGGCCGAATATTCGGTTCGGTAAAAGTTTTACCGAACATTCGGCCGAATGTTCGTATTCGGTGAAATCCATGTTCGGCCCATCTCTACTAAATATTGCTTATGAGATCAGCATTCTAATTGAGCAACACACTCGTAATAGCTAGGTATGGCTATGATTTTAACAGCACAACAATTTCCATAGCAGCGTATGTATTAACAGTCCGACTTCTCCACAACTATGTACCACGCAATGAATGTTGTTTTTGACACATCAACTGTCATGATTGATGTTGGTTACATTACACAATTGTCCTGCAGATTATAAGTAAACTGTTTAGCTAGGTTTGTGTTTTCAGGAAAGACCGATGCAGATTTGTGAAAACCTGTCCAGACAGATGGTACGAACGAATCAGTCATCGTGTAGCTCAACCCTAATAAAGGGAGCCAACGACCTGATACAATGTTGCCATATTATAAACACGTTTGGTAATAAACTGTAAAATATGTATTTGCAATATTAAATTGAGTACATACATACAAGAACGCCGCACGCTACGATCCTTACATACTCCTTTCGCTTCGTCGACATTCATACATCTTGTCATACTCACGCCGGTTGAGAGTACTACGCACCTGTCCTTTTTGAAGAACATCACCAATAACATCGATGTATGTTCTTCTAGGGCGTCCACTACCGATGTTTCCACTGACATCCGCCTTATGAAATCCCTTTATTAATCACCGTTCACTCTTTCTTTCAACATGACCAGATCACATTATAAACATACTCTTTTCAATTTTTGTCACTGTGTCATCTTTTAAACCGGAACTTTGTCTTGTCACATCATTCCTCTTAGTTTGTAGTTATTAGTTATTATATTTCAGTAGTATATTTTTACGTTTTTCAAGAACCGCTACAATATGTACAGTCAGAAGCAATAATATCTGCCTATCGTCGGTTTTAAAATGGCCAACAATAGTAATCTGAATATTTATAGAACGGATAAATATGGGCCTATGTATAGAAAGGATGGCCGTACTACCCAGAATCACGTATTTAATCACTTGGCTTGGGTCAGATGACTATTATTAGCGGTTTTAAATCCGTCGATAGGCAGATATTATTGCTTCTGACTGTACTACAAAAAAAAAGGCTCTCGTAAAAAAGGATCTGTGGTTATAGCCGTCAAACTAATCAGTTATATCTTATTTATATAACTTGGAAGTATTAGGGTTTTTACATGGATATTTAATATTTATCGTAAGATTAAATATAGATATTATTATCTCGAAGTTAATTTAGAAACGAGGTCGCAGTAATAAACGTTTAAAACATGGAACTCAAATTAATTTGCTAGAACATAAAATGTTCAGGTTATTCAAAGATTAATTAATATGTAATTTTGTAGTTGAAAATACAATGTTACTTGATAGGCAACGAATAGGAAAACAAAAAAATACCCATAAACTATGATACTATTTGCGTTTTGTGTTAGGGGTTCTGCTAGCCTAACATTTTAATAAGCATTTTATCACGAGAAAATGCATTGACAAAATTATCTCGCGCATCTGGCTATAGATACTTACCTACATACTAGCTGAATTACGCGTCATCCTACTTGAGCGATCTACAAGCGACGCGAAAACAACAAACAGTCGATACCTATTGAAGTGGCCTACGTGACCAAACGCACGCGGAGTGCGGTGCAGCGCGGCGCGGCGCGAAGCGAACGCTGTCAGTTGGCTTGATATTTTCGCGCAAACTGGATGCGGTGCCGTACAGTGCTACTGAATGACGGCGGCGCGCGGCGAGCGGTCCGCGAGCTCGTAGGACAAAGCCGCCGCTTCGTACCGCATCGCATCGCTTCGCAATTCGCGTCGCTTTAAACCGCCTACGTAAGATGTCGCGTAACAGGATCAGGACAAATTCAAAACAATATCGTATTGTATTCATACGTGTGTATTTAAACTCAACTCACGCCTGTATTCCTCGAAGGGTTGACAGAGGTGTACACTTAGTACACCCACATTTCGCCGTTTATGTTTACGTCCCATGTCATAGGGGGCGAGCCCATAGCCATCGACCGGGCACAAATCCAGACTCCGGGCTGCTACTGAGAAATTCCACACGGAAAAACCCAGTGACACTTTGCCCGACCTGGGGATCGAACCCAGGACCTCTCGCTCAGCAGTCGCACTTGCGACCGCTAGACCAACGAGGCAGTCAAGTGTGTATTTATTTACCTTTTAAAAAGAAATATTTTACTAAATATTAACATATTTTTTTCAATCAAAAGAAAGGTTGCTTATGACATTTGACAAAAATACAGTAAAAGTTTCAAAAGATAAATAAATACAATGCAGTATTTGGTAGGCAATTACTAAAATTGCGTCATAAAGATGTACATACTTTACGTAAAATATTTTAAAAAACTAGTAAAAACATGAATTTCGCCGGCTGACTGATAGCTTCCACCCTAATTTTCTCTCTCAGCTTCAAACAGGCCTTTACATAACCTGTTTTTCACACAAAACACACAAAAAGGTTTGGATCCTATTAGCCTGGCGATCCCCTAAATGAGTGACCATTTATACATGTCATGTCAGGCATTTATAACAGTTGACCCCAAAGATCACAGAAACGACCCTATCCTTGATTTATCTTACACGTTGTGAAGACTATATATTCGTAGTCTGTTTATTTGTAAAAAAGTATCCCCATTTGTTTGAAAAATTTAGTGATAATGTGAATAGCCGATCCAGACACAAAAACAGATTACGCATAATACATTTAGAAATATATAAAAGAAACGTGTACTGTATGTGTATTAAAATATTTAATCATCTTCCTCAAAGCCTTGCTCAACAACGCCTTACATTGTTTAAAAAACAGTTACTTAATGTATTATTAAACAAAACGTACTACAGTGTTAAACAATTTATAGACGACAACTGGGGCCCAATTCTCCTAAAATAAATTGTTGCCAAACGCAATCGAACCACAACCGTCAGTCAGTTTTTGTTTTCGAAAACTTTCAAAATGATTGATTTTGTTTTTTGTGTCAAACAATTTGATAGCTTTTGAAATTGAGAACTGTCTGAATGAACGGTTCGGCCTTGGTTCGGTTGTGATTTATCAAGATTTATTTTAGGAGAATTAGGCCCCTGTATAAAATATCATTTTTGCAATTATATAAAACTGTGTGTGTTTATCTAGGTATGTAATATCAATTTAATTGTTAGGTACTGACTTCCTATATATTTGCACGCCGCATGTGGCAGAATATGTCGGAATCGATAACTTTGTAAGACCATTGTACCTACCATGTTCTAGCAAATAAAAAATAAAGTATTTGAATTGAATTGAATATGGTTTTAGGATCATCATCTGCCTAGCCTTTTCCCAACTATGTTGGGGTCGGCTTCCAGTCGAACCGGATACAGCTGAATATCAGTATTTTACATGGAGCGACTGCCTATCAGATCTCCACAACCCATTAACTGGGTAATACGATACTCTTGGTAAGACTGGTTGACAGACTTTCTGGCTTCTGACCAACAGTAACGACTGTCAAAGATCTACAAATGACAGCCGGGACCAACGGCTTTACGTGCTTTCCGAGGCACGGAGGAAACTCGCAATGGTAAATGGTCACCCATGCACAGACCAACCTCGGCAAGCGTGGCTTAACCCGGAAGATCGGTCTATGCGGCTGTAATTATTTAGCCACGAGCTCCTCCTCCTGAATATGGTTATCGGATACAGCAGGGCAATTGCGTAACGTAACCAACATCAATCATGAGTGTCGATGTGTCAAAAACAATATTCATTGCGTGGTACATAGTTGTGGAGAAGTCGGATTGTTAATACGTACGTTGCTATGGAAATTGATGACCTGTCAAAATCAAAGCGGTTACGAGTGTGTTGCACAATTATGCTGGGTACTATGATTGCCAGGTAACCTTTCTATTGACATCGAAAAAAGATTTGTAAAAATAAAGACGTAAAAAAAAAGAAAATAATTACTTACGCAAATTAAACGTATTATTTTTAAATGCAATAGTAATTACTATCGTATTTATAAAGTATTTTTACGTATTGTTAATATTATAATAATAAAATAATAAAAATCTTTATTGATACAAAAACCTTTGACAATGCTTAAGACTAGGATACATAAATTGATAAAGTAAAGGTCATACGGATAAGGTAAACCCTAACTCCTAAACTAGGTGATCCTGTAAATATTGTCATATCGTCAAATGTTAGTCACGCAAATTAAGGGTTTTTTTATGCGATTTCAACTTCAGCCCTAATTCATGACGTCCTCGTCAGTGCCAATCTTGAGCGAGTCGACTTTAGGCTTGTTGTTTATTTTCTACTATATCCTTTCACGGTAAGGTGAGTCTTAACATTTCTCTACAAAATGTTACTATACAAAGAAAATCAAATATTTTAGAAAAACAAAACATGGACAATACAGGGTGTAAACGAATTCGTGTAATTCCTTCAAACCGTGTGATCTACTGGTGACATAGATTAACCTAAATGGGTATTTCTGAAAGACAACTAAAAAAAAATTTAAAATAAACTTTGGTTTCTATTTCTCAGTCATTTTAGAGGCTAGAGTGATGCTCTTTGCAGTCATATCTGACTGCGATATCGCGTTAGTCGTACTCGCCAGCCGTGTCGCCGTGCTTTCAGTAATTTATGCGTGCCATCGAAAGGTTCACTCAAATAAAAAATATATTTTGCAAAAAAAAAACTTTTTTTATTTGCTGATTCCTTATTAAGTGGTTTAGATATGATCAACTACCGCTACAGCATGAAAAAAAAAGTTTTTTTTAGTCATTCTGAATCCCGTGCGGGGCCAATCTACACTAGGATCATGTGGTTTTAAGGAATTACACGAATTCGTTTACATCCTGTATAGCTATTTTACGGTTTTTGATGATTTCTTTCACGTTTTTTTCGATAGCGTTCTCCTTACAGCTACAATTTAAGAAATGACAAAGTTGTAAGACTCTTCTTTAGATGAACAGAGTATAATAGTTCTCAAGCAGACTTGTACACACAATTATATTTAATATCTCTATTAATACCTCGAGATAATAATACAACATTATACGTTATGACTATTTCAAGGTATGGTTAGCAAAAAATTAGTTAGATATTTTTTGCTAGTCATTTCGTGTTGCCATTGCCACTAACCTTGGTACGTGATGCTAGATAAGTAAAAGGTCTTAGTCCGGGACTTAACCCAGACCTAGAAACAGTATACATCTGTGTATATGGTTCATTACATATTATATTATAACCAGTGATCGGAAAAGGGTGAGCTAATTTACCTAAACTTCAAAGAACAGAGACAAAAAGTGGAGACTTCCTTACGACAACATTTTTTTTCGTGAAAATAATTCCGGGTTTCAGGACATCACTAAAGTACATTTAATATTGATGTTAATAGTACAGAAAACAATTAAATTCGTTTCCTATTTTTATTTTCCAAAATTGTTACAAAACCAGATGACACGTTGCAGTGCAGATTGTCTTTTATTTTTTGAAAACAAATGAAAGACAATGTCCGAGAAAATTCTCCCGAAAAAAAATGTTGTTGTAAGGAAGTCACCAGTTTTTGTCTCTGTTCTTTGAAGTTTAGGTAAATTAGCTCACCCTTTTCCGATCACTGATTATAACACTAGCTGTGCCCGCGACTTCGCGACAGCGTGGAAGTCGGAAAACAACATTGTGTCGCAGCAACTAAACAGTGTATTTGTAATCTTTTTTTTTAAATCTAATCACATTTATTTCCAATAAGCTCAACACCAACTCTCAATAGCGTGATAATTTGTACTCTATAAACCTGCCCCGCTCTTTAACAGACATCTCATGTACAGTTTTTGCTTTGTTCTTCGCGTACTTTTAATTGTTTTGTGTTTGGGTTGCCAGGCAATTATATGTTTTTTAAGGAAAACTTGTTTTAAGAGTAATTATGTTATTAATTTTAAGTATGCTTGTGCGTCTGTTTGGGCGTAGGAATAAATACTTTTTCTTTCTTTCGTTACGATTTTATAATATGTATATATTGCAACATTTCATAAATATCTGTTGAAGAAATAATCTCAATGTTCCACTGCTCACCCCGAATACAGAATAGCGTTATAATTTCTACCCTATAACCTGACCCGCTCTTTAACGGACATCTTTGCCAAATTTGAACTAAATCTGTTCAGTAGTATTGGCGTGATGCTCCGACATACAAACAGACAAACAGACAGAAATTCTAAAAATTGTATTTTTGGCATCTGCATCGTTTTTAATACACGTAGCAATCATTTTTGTCTAAAAATATTGAATATACAGCTTTTTGCTTGCTTACGACTTTATTGTATGTATAGATATTATACGAAAGTGATCCACCAATACAAGAATATATTTGGAGCCAGAGCCGGATTTAGAGGTTGGGGGTAAGCTTGCCAACCGTCCCGCGAGAGCCGGGAAGTCCCGTTTCTAGAGCTTTAGAGGATGCGTCCCGCAAAATACATGTGCGGGACGCCAATTGTCCCGTTTTATCGTACCTGCGGCTAAACCTTCGGGCAGAAGTTGAAGTTTAGTGAACACACAGTGTTTAGCTAGAAGAGTGGTGATCGCGACCGCGAGTCTCGCGTCGAACGAACGAAAAAATAATTTCTAATTGTATTTTTCGGCTCCATATACTTTGACAGTTGAGTTCCGCTTTTTTTTTTGCCACGTCTCGCATTTTGATTGCCAAAGTCCCGGTAAATTCATACATAAAGGTTGTCAAGCCTAGTTGGGGGCCCTAAAGCAACGAAGAAGTGGAGGCCCGTAAAAATGGTTTTAAAAACCGCCCAAGTGCGAATCGGACTCACGCACCAAGGGTTCCGTATCGTAGAAGGAAATCTACAAAAAAATAGAATTGTTAAATGCATCAACCGCCTTAAAAACAATAAGACCTAGGACAACTAAGTTTGTTTGTAAAGGATTTTTGCTGATTTCTAATAAAACTGTGCTATATTTACATACAGTCTTGTGTAGTGCCGGACATAAAGAATAGCACTACCCCTCTTCCCGTAAGTGTCGTAAAAGGCGACTAAGGGATTTTCTAGAGGATGGGCAGCAGCGTTCTCTGAGTACTTTAACAACCATAATGCGATCACCAACCCGTCAGCCAAGCGTGGCGATCACGGCAAACCCCCATCCTTTTGGGGGAGGTCTATGTCCAGCAGTGGACGTCTTTCGGCTGGATGATGATGATGATTTACATACAGACATCGTTTTATTTTTACTGTAATATTTACATAAATCCGTATCAACTCGATGTATTACAGATTTTTCGCTTTGCAAATTTCGAAGATAAGGGGAGGAAATAAGCAGTTGTGACAGACAAACGGACGAAATCGCACCATATGGGTTACTTTTTTACCATCTTGGTACGGAAACCTGTAAAAATGTATTTTTTATTTTGTACAAGGTGTAACTTAAATAAAGCACAACCTCTTATGGGGTCACTGTACTCATCATTATGAACAACTTTTACTATGGAACCAAAATAGAGCTCGCGAAAAAAAAACACATGTTCCCTACATTTATGTTCGCATAACTCGTCAAAGTGTAGGGAACAGCAGATTTTTTTATCGTGATTTCCGGTTTGGTCCCATAGTAAAAGTTGTTCATAGTGATGATTACAATCTCCCATTTCGGTTTGTGGAGTGTTTACAATTTCAACCTGTTTAATACAGTCTAATTCTATTTTCATAAATACATTGTTCTGTATTATTTTGTTTGTGATAACACTTTGACTTGGTTTTATTTCATTAGTCACAAAATAAAGTCCTTTAAACAATGGGTCCTATTTGAGTCCTGTTTGTTTTTTTACAAACAATCTTTAAATATTGTTTTTTCCTTATTTGTTTACCTTTAAAAAATGTTGCTCAGCTTCTAATTGCATTATTACACATGTCCATTGTATACAGATCGAGAGGCGCCATGCAACCGCAGGCAGTAATTTGTAAATAATAATATCTAACAGAGTTGCTAACATTCATTCCTCAGGTTGTTTAACCGGTCTCTGACTGTGCAGAAATTACACTCGAGGTTACAGACATTGAACTACATCGTGGAAAATTACACTGAAGATTATATTACGTAGGTTATGGTAGAGACATTATAAATATACAGGTTGATCGAATTCGTGTAATTCCTTCAAACCGCGTGATCTATTGGTGACACTGACTGACCATGCATCGGTTTTTTTTTCAGAATCAACAAAAAAAAGTTTTCAAAAAATGAGCCATGGTATTCTGTATCTACGTAATTTATAAATAAGTAATTTTAACGTCCCAAGTTAACTGACTGCATGGAGCGATATCACGCTAGTCGTGGCGTGCCCATCAGCTGTGTCACCGTGCCGCCATTCGTTTATGCATGGCATCGAAATTTTATACCGAATAAAAAAAAATTGGGAAAAAAAAGTTTATCTTTATTTTTAATCAATCTAAATCCCGTGCGAGGTTAATCTATACCATTAATAGATCATGTGGTTTGAAGGAATTAGGTACACGAATTCGTTAACACCCTTTATATGCATTAACGCATAACCCGTGGGCCTCATTACAGGGCCGTATTTTTAAACATAGGCTACATAGGATTCAGACTAGGGGCCAAAAAAAAGGGACCCGCACCGCAAAAAAAATATTTAAAATTAAAAAGGTAGCTGGGTTGAACTGGATGCAGTAGGCGGAGGACATAATGTGGTGCAACTTAGGAGGCCTATGTCCAGGACAACGATAGCCTTTGAATTAGGCAATTGCTCTATAAACGAATTTCGCAGGATAGTTCCACCTCTCTTCGCCCGTAAGTAGGGCCCGCATCACAAGTTAACCTAGGGGTCTTCGCCCCCCACACATCAGGACTCGAGGCGGCGCGGCGGCGCGAAGTGTTCCAAGCGCGCTCCTCTTAGACGGCGCGGGGGAGTCTAACACCTCACTCCGCCCGCTAACCCGAGGAGGCCCGCTGTAGCGAGCCGGCACCAGCCGGTAGTTGCGGCAGTATCATAAGTTCCCGCGGCCCCCGGCGCCGGTATGAGATGGAACACCGGGGGTGGTTTTAGTCAGTAAGAGTCTGACAGACCCCTCCGCCCACCCCAGGGCGGAGGGCATCCATGAGCATTTCCACGCCGCAAAAAAAAGGGGTCTATTCTGTTCTGACTAGCCTTTTTAACCGACTTCAAAAAGGAGGAGGTTCTCAATTCGTCTGAATGTTTTTTCAACCGACTTCAAAAAGGAGGAGGTTCTCAATTCGTCTGAATGTTTTTGTTTTTTTTTGTATGTTTGTTACGCGATATCTCCCCCAATTATGAATGGATTTTGATGATTCTGTTTTTGTTTGGTAGCCCATACTTCAGAGGTGGTCCCATATAAATTTTATTGAAATTGGTGCAGCACTTTTTGGAAAAATCAATATAAACAACAGAAAAAGTATACAAATCGTATGTGGACGACGTTCTAGTTGTAGTGCTGGTCCGAGAATTTGTACACTATTGTAATTGTAATTTGTGGCACTAAAAAGTATAAAATAAAAAAACGTTAAAAAAGTAAAAACCGACTTCAAAAAAATACTAAACGGAGTAAAATAATTATCATTTAATAAAACTATCAGTTTCAGAAGTCGGTGCTGAACCAAATTGAAGGCACCGACTTCTGAAACTGATAGTTTTATTAAATGATAATTATTTTACTCCGTTTAGTATTTTTTTGAAGTCGGTTTTTACTTTTTTAAAGTTTTTTTTTTTGTATGTTTGTTACGCGATAACTCCTCCAATTATGAATGGATTTTGATGATTCTTTTTTTGTTTGGTAGATCGTAGATCATACTTCAGAGGTGGTCCTATATAAATTTTATCGAAATAAATTCAGCGTTTTTGAAATAATCAACAAAAACAAAAAAGTATATACTTAGATGACGTTTTACTCTGTGGTTCCCTTAAGCAAGTTTTGATGAGGACTTTCAATCTCTGTTTTAACTGTGATCACAGAAACATTAGCCAAGAACAGAGAAGTTTATATGTATTTGTAAGGAACCCGTCATGATAATTATACATTAATACCTTTTCTTAAAGCAAACTACCCAGTTGTTGGAAACATTACGCAATCGTGTGTCGCATTTAAATTTGAAGTCTTAAACCGTGTAATTTAAGGCACTAAAACGTATTTAATAAAAAACTTTAAATAAAAGTAAAAACCGACTTAAAAAGAACTGGAAAAAGAGTGAAACAATTAGCATGGTATAAAATTAACAGTTTCAGAAGTCGGTGCAATTCTACACTGAAACAAATAAAAGCCACCGACTTCTGAAACTGTTAATTTTATACCATGCTAATTATTTCACTCTTTTTCCAGTTCTTTTTAAGTCGGTTTTTACTTTTATTTAAAGTTTTTTTCTCAATTATGTTGGGGCCAGCTGTGTCTAACCAGATGCAGCTGAATACCAGTATTTTAGACGGAGCGACTGCCATCACACCTTCACAGCCCAGGTACTGGGCAATGTCGATATCCTAAGGTTAGACCAGTTGTCAGACTTTCGGGTTTCTGACTACCCGTAACAATTGTCATAGGTACTCGAATGACAACCTGGACCGACAGATTAACGTGCTCTCTGAGGCACGGAGAGGTCTCTATGTGTAACGAATGGTCACCCATCCACGTACTGACCGCGGCAAGCGCAGCTTAACCTTGCAAATCGATTGATCTACGCTGTTACTAGTTAGTTAATAAGTAGGTATCGGAAAGTGGGGTAGAACCGGGACGCTAAGGCAAAAATTCAATAAAACACAAGTTTGAAGAAAATTAAATAAATTTTAATAAGGTTTATTTAATTTAGTCTATAAATCACATATTTAGCACTTGAGATCACTATATTCTTTATTCTAAATAACAAAAAATAATCATTATACAGGGTGTTAACGAAATCGTGTAATTCCTTCAAACCGCGTGATCTACTGGTGACATAGGTTAACCCTAAATGGGAATTTCCGAAAATAAACCAAAAAAAAAAAATCAAAAAAATTTTTTGGTTTTCAATTTCTGAGTTTTTTTAGAGCCTTGAGTTATCTGACTGCAAAGAGCAATATAGCGTTAGTCGTTCCTACCAGCCGTATCACCATACTTTTATTAATTTATGCGTGGCATCGAAATGATCACACGTATAAAATATTTTTTTTGCAAAAACAAAAACTTATTTTTTTACTGAATCCTTATTAGGTGGTTTAGATATGATCGGTAATAAAGCCGCATGAAAAAAAAAGTTTTTATTTTTTTTTATTTTTAATCAAGCTGAATCCCGTGCGGGGCCAGTCTACACCAGTAGTAGATCATGTGGTTTTAAGGAATTACACGAATTCGTTAACACCCTGTATAAAAGTTATGTTTTTACGGTTTTGCCCCACCCCTTGTCCAAAACCGGGTATACCCAAATCTTACCCGATTTTGGCCCTTAACAGTGGTAGAAATGAAACTCATCAAGATCTTTGGGTTCCCAACCCTTACAGCCTTCATGGGCCCAGTTCTTACATTTAAGACATTGCACCATGCATCGCTCCTTCGCGAGTATGAAGATACACTTTTTAATTCCAAAGAATATTAGATAAAAGCGTTTTTCTTATTTATTGTTGTCGAGCACGCACCGACGGCATTGAAAGTTTGTTGACAAACTGATCAGGGTGGCCAAAAGCAGCTAGCGAACGCGCTCCTAAATTTGAAACGTGTAAGAGGCTATACTGCCTTATCCCGGTTTTACCTCCATACCCGGTTTTGGACTAATCTCCCCTACATAGGTACTATGAAATGTTACAGTCAGTTATGTTAGTCAACTTGCTCCGCATTAACAACACAATGACAACATATTTATATTTCAGTACAATTCATCTCAAAAACAAAACATATTTCGATGTTTTGCAACATAATGATGTGTGTGCTCTCAAAGTATTTCTTTAACCGATTACAGCAATAACTTGCGTAATAGGTGTTGCCACTACGGATGATAGGTCATAAATCTACACCACTGCGCAGCGCGAGATAATTTTGCCGCCGCATTTTCTCATGCCAAATCGAGATCAAAAAAATAAAAATAAAAGGTTTATTGCAGAAACTATTTAGGTCACATTTATTAATCTTATAATATTTACACAAACAATATTTACATAGTTACAAATAAAAGTTATACAAATAGAAAAAGCTATAAATGTATACAGTGTGAAATTGTAAACACTCGACAAACCGAAATGGGAGATTGTACTCATAAACAACTTTTACTAAGGGACCAAATCGGAAATCGCGTAAAAAAAATCTGCTGTTCCCTACATTTTGATGAGTTATGCGAACATAAATGTACTAAACATCTGTTTTTTTTTTTGCGATTTCCGGTGTGGTCCCATAGTAAAAATTGTTCATAGTGATGAGTACAATCTCCCATTTCGGTTTGTCGAGTGTTTACAATTTCAACCTGTATACAGGGTGTTAACGAATTCGTGTAATTCCTTAAAACCACATGATCTACTACTGATGTAGACAGGCCCCGCACGGGATTTAGCTTGATTAAAAATAAAAAAATAAAATTATTATTTTTTCATGCGGCTTTGTTACCGATCATATCTAAACCACCTAATAAGGATTCAGTAAAAAAATAAGAAATATTTTTTTTGCAAAAAAAAAGTTTTATTTGTGTGAACATTTCGATGCCACGCATAAATTAATGAAAGCACGGCGACACGGCTGGCAGGATCGACTAACGCGATATCGCTCTTTGCAGTCAGATAACTCAAGGCTCTAAAATAACTCAGAAATAAAAAACCAAGTTTTTTTTTTAATTATTTTTTTTAGTTGATTTTCAAAAATTCCTATTTAGGGTTAGTCTGTGTCACCAGTAGATCACGTGGTTTGAAGGAATTACACGAATTCGTTAACACCCTGTATAAAATAATGCAAAAACTTGTACAACTTTTACAGTAAATCTTACACAGGGAGCTCCTTTTAAGTAAAAGATATACCTGTGCTAGGAGGCCCCGCTCTTCGCTGTCAAATTATAAAATGTCAAAAGCGGTGTACCAAAAAAAGATAGAATTTAAACCAGAAATCATAAGCGAAATATAAAATTAAACAAGATAATTTGTAGTCTTAAACCGTGTAATTTATGGCACTAAAACTTATTAAATAAATAACTTTAATTATAAGTAAAAACCGACTTAAAAAAAACTAAAAAGAGTAAAATAATTACCATACTATAAAATTAACAGTTTCAGAAGCCGGTGCAATTCTACGCCGAAACAAATAAAAGCCACTGACTTCTGAAACTGTTAACTTTATATTATGGTAACTAGTTTCTGCCCGCGACTTCGTACGCGGATCCTGTTGCTTATGCCAACGACAACGGGGTCATCAAAATCGAAGATCTGAAACGTCTGATGTCTCTAAAGACCTAGAAGCAGATGCGAAGATACGCTGAGAACTCAAGTGCAATTCTTTATCCGTGAACATCTCCGACTCGCGAGACAATGCGTGACTTTCACGATCAGTGGTCAGTCGTGCATCACGTTCCCCACTTGTCTCTAGAGACCTAGAAGTCGATGCGTAGATACGCTTGGAACTCAAGCGCAATTCTCTATCCGTGAACGTCTCCGACTTGCGAGACAATGTGTGACGTTCACGATCAGCGGTCAGTCATGCATCACGTTCCCTACTTGTCTCTAGAGACCTAGAAGTCGATGCGTAGATACGCTTGGAACTCAAGCGCAATTCTCTATCCATGAACGTCTTTGACTCGCGAGACAATGCGTGACGTTCACGATCAGCGGTCAGTCGCGCATAACGTTCCCCACTTGTCTCTAGAAACCTAGAAGTCGATGCGTAGATACGCTTGGAACTCAAGCGTATTGCTCTATCCGTGAACGTCTCCGACTCGCGAGACAATGCGTGAAGTTCACGATCAGCGGTCAGTCGCGCATCATGTTCCCCACTTGTCTCTAGAGACCTAGAAGTCGATGCGTAGATATGCTTGGAACTCAAGCGCAACTCTCTATCCGTGAACGTCTCCGACTCGCGAGACAATGCGTGACGTTCACGATCAGCGGTCAGTCGCGCATCACGTTCCCCACTTGTCTCTAGAGACCTAGAAGTCGATGCGTAGATACGCTTGGAACTCAAGCGTATTTCTCTATCCGTGAACGTCTCCGATTCGCGAGACAATGCATGACTTGCACGATCAGCGGTCAGTCGCGCATCACGTTCCCCACTTGTCTCTAGAGACCTCGAAATCGATGTGTATATACGCTGAGAACTCAAACGTAATTCTCCATCCGTGAACATCTCCCATTCGCGAGACAATGCGTGACGTTCACGATCAACGGTCAGTCGTGCATCATATTCTTCACTGGTCTCTAGAGACCTGGATGTAGATGCGTAAATACGCTGAGAACGCAGGCGTGCTTCGCGATCCGAAGAGGTTTCCACGGAGCAAGTTGCAGCCTGATGTTCTCGAACAGCATCAAGTCTCTCCTGACGCTCTTCGGTAGATTCTTGGGATCTTAACATCCTCAATCTTTCAGCTCCTTTGGAACATTGGGAAAGATTTGACCTCTTTCTAGGCATGATTATAGTTTTATTGTGAAGATACCTAATCAATTAAAATCTAAGTGACTGCTCCCCCCGTTACCGGGTAGGCTACCGTGTCACGAAGATAAATGGAAAAGGAAATTAAACACTCAAATAACATAAGCCCGAAGGCATATTTATTCAATAAAATAAAAAAATAAATGAGAGTTTTGGCCAGTAGAGTCAAATTTTCAATGATATGCCATCGTCATCGAAAATCAGTCTTAAACTGTTACCGCCTTCACCGCGTGGAGGTACTCCCAGCTTATGTTACTTTATAATTCTACAGTGAAATTAGTGATAGCTTTGATTTACACATCAGATGTTTCTGATCTTCGATTTTCATAAGTCAACAGGAAATGCCCATCAGACCGAACAACTTTTGCTAAGACGTAATTCCTATATGTGTTATGGTGTAGCTGGGCTCTTAGAGTTCCACAACAGGTATTCCAGATCTTCGATTTTTATAAGTCAACAGAGAGTGCTCATCAGGCTGAACAACTCTTGCTAAGACGTCATTCCTATATATGTTATAGTGTAGCTGGGCTCTTGGAGTTCCACAACAGGTGTTCCAGATCTTCAATTTTTATACATCAACAGAGAGTGCTCATCTGGCTAAACAACTCTTGCTAAGACGTCATTCCTATATATGTTATAGTGTAGCTGGGCTCGTGGAGTTCCACATCCGGTGTTCCAAATCTTCAAATTTATTCTCTCAACAGAAAATGCTCATCACGTGGAACAATTTTTGCTATGGTACCATTTTTGTATCTCTTATAGTTTAGCTGGTCTGTTGCGGTTCTGCATCAGGTGTTCAAGTTTCCAAGATAAATTATAGCCTATATGTTGCCCAGACTTAAGAACTATGCAACAAAAAAAAATCATTCAATTCCGTCCAGTAGTTCCGAAGATTAGCGTGTACAAACAAACAGACAAACAGACACACAGACAAACAGACAGTTTTTTTTTTTTTTGGATTCGTGCTCTATTACTGTTTCTAAATCCCCCTCAATTTTTTTTTTAATGTATTTAATGTACAGACACAGTTTTTTTACTGTTTCATTATATGTTTATAGATATGTATACAAGATATTGATTATTTGCATATCTTTTGATTGCGTGAACCGATTGCGATGAAACAAAAAAAATAATTTACTTTGAGATAAGCACAATATTTGTTTATAAAAGTCAACAGCATTGGGTCAGCTCTTTTTACGTGATGCTTGCATAAACATGCAAACATATGTTTAATCTTTACTTCCCTAGATGGCGTTGGCGTCGAATTAGATCGCGCTATGGTTTCGTTACCGTGCGATTTATAAGTTCTAGACGAAATATTCTCAGTTACTCCTGAAACACGATTTTATTATATGTATAGATTACTCCTGAAACACGATTTTATTATATGTATAGACTAGCTTTTGCCCGCAGCTTCGCTTGCGTGAAATTTTGAACCAACGTTAAGCCTCTTTTTAGTGTAGTTATAAAATTCAAAAAGTCTACTCTTTATTATTTACTTTGAAGAGTGTTTATGCCAAATTTCAAGTCAATAACCCCATAGAATAAGGATTTCCATATGAACGTTAACAACCCATTTCACCCGTTTAGAGGTGTAATTTCCAAAAACCCTTCCTTAATGTGTGCCTACGTTATTAGAGGTACTTACTACCTATCAAAATTTCAAGTTTCTAAACTGGGGTAAGAAACTTGAAATTTTTAATTTTTCGTTTTTTTTCGGTTTAGGCTCTGCGTTTATAGATCAGTCACCCAGTCAGTCAATTTCTCCCCTGCTTCTTACTTCAAAAGTACCAGATTTTTCATACACACTTTCAACCCTTATCATTTCACCGCCAGTGTCGGATTAAGACAGCGCGGGGCCCGTAGCAAATATGAAAGGGGGCGCTTGAGTTACATTACTTATCAATTTTACTGTTATAAAACAGTAGTATTACACTGATTTTGTATTAGTTCAAAGGGGTAAGTAAAATATGATATAATTACAAAATCTCTAACATTTAGAAGATATAACAACTGAATCAATAATTTTATTTGATATAACGATCACTAAATATAATAAACTTTAGATATGATTTTAAAATAACTAATTTTTATAAGCATACATCTATACTAATATTATAAAGAGGTAAAATTTGTTTGTTTGTTTGTTTGTATGTAGGAGGTAATCTCCGAAACTACTCATCCGATTTCAAAAATTCTTTCACCAATAGAAAGCTACGTTATCCCTGAGTGCTATAGGCTATATTTCATTATCAAAAAAATAGGGATGCGTAAGAAAAATACAATAATGTAACCCAAGGTATCAAAAATTTGCTTATAAAAGTTATTATTTGGCGTGCGCTGCGAAAACTATTGATGATACATAAAAAGAATGTACTACATGTTTATAGTACTCTTCATTATCCACAAAAAGTTCGTAAGGGCATATGTCCAACTATTATAGTTAAGTCACATCAACCGTTTTTTGTTCAAATTAGTCGATCAAAACACGGGTAGAATCGAAAGATGAAGACATTCCTATCATGATATTAATCCTTAACCAAGTAAATAGCTTCTTAATCAAGGCTGATTATGCACATGTAAAATGCTCTGTAAATTATTCGAATCGGATTTTTCGTTTAGAAGTGCTAAAAGTAAGAAAAATCTAGAACATGCTTTGTGCTGACGTTTTATCCATTTACCTATAGATGGCGTTGTGCAAATACATCATTTTTCTGAATCACGGTGTTAAGATTCTCCGTGGATTGATGACCCTCTGGATTTATTGTCATATTAATTTTTTAGGATGTAGGATGTTGGTTGACATTTTTTGAAATTGGTTTCTGGTTAGAAATAAATGAAGAGGTGTTTCAGCGTTTTTGCAACTTTAACCTCTAAGAGCGATTACGCATTGCATCCGATCCGAATCCGTGAAAATACGGATGTAAAAAATTCGGACCGAATTCGGATATTGCTTTACGCACTGCATCCGATCCGAATCCGAGAAAATGGCGATCTAGAGTAAAAATCTCGGACCAAATTCGGATGTTGCTTACGCACTATTCCGATCTCTGATTCAAATTCAAACAATTCGTCAATTGTTCTTCCGAATTAGAAACTCACGGATGACGGATAGAAATCGGATGACGGATGATGTAGTGCGTAAACTACCATACAAATAGTTCTATGGCTACTTCGAAACGTATTTTCACGGATTCGGATCGGATGCAGTGCGTAACCGCTGTTAGGGGGTGAAATAAGTGTTGAAAGTTTGTATGAGAAATCTGGTAGTTTTGAAGATAGAAGCATAGATTTAAAAATGTAGGCTTTTGGTGAGAAATAAATATATACGAGTACGTGTTGCAGCGTTTTCGAAATTCTACCCCTAAGGGATAAAATAGGGATGAAAGATTTTTTTAACTTAAAAGCATGAAATCAAATGATATAGGTACTGGTTAGAAACAAAACTACACGTGTTTAAGCGTTTTTGGAAATTCAGCCCATAAGGGGGTGAAATAAATGTTGAAAGTTTGTATGAGAAAATTAAAGTTTTTTCAAAAATAAAAGCATGAAATCAAATAATAGGGTTTTTGGTTAGAAATATATGTACACGTGTTTGAACGGTTTTGTAAATTCAACCCTTAAGGCGGTGAACAGTGCCGGATTAATCACGTAGCAAGAGTAGCAATTGCTGCGGGCCCTGCGCGAAAGGGGGCCCCGCATATTTATACCCACTCATCCCTGCCTGAGCGTAATTTTGTGAGTGAAACTTATCACGAGAGTCCAACGAAAGTGTTCAGGTGATAAGGTTGAGATTTGATTTGTGGTATTTTGGAAATGAAAAGACGTGTGATTCGTACAATTATCTATTGGACACTAAATAATATGAACGTAGTAATAAGCATGAGGGACACAGAATTATAGACATAACATTAGCTAGCTATAGAAACATTATGAAACAAACAGAAAGTGACAGCACTAGACTTATCGGCAACTTAAAATTGAGCATTCGTGAATTTAGCCATAAGCCATAAATGCACTTAGAATGACATCATGCTTTCGCCAAAACGCGAAAAAAATTCGCGCTCGCTTCGCTCGCGCTGCTGTTACGCTTTGTGCTACTCCACTCGATTATTTTCTTTTGTATATTCAAACAAACCATTTCATTACATTTATTTATTTAAGAAATTAAGCCTCAAAACTTAAATAGCAATGAAAAAGTAATGATTAAAAAAACACGCTTATAATGCTAATTTACACTTTTCAGGCGTGTATTACGGCCTTTTTATTTCGTGTTAGTTTATTAGTTTTTACGTGCTTTTGTGTTGTTATTTATGTTTTGACGATCGCCCGATCGCTTTGAACTGGGTGCGTCTCATATCATATAAAGGTATTTGGTATATTTTCATTTCAATAACGTTCACAAGATTTATTAAACGTGAATTATACCAACTGTTGATATAATTTCCTTAGATATAACATTTATATACTCGAATACTCATTTCGTCTAATATTA
Source organism: Amphipyra tragopoginis (assembly GCA_905220435.1). NCBI lineage: Eukaryota > Metazoa > Arthropoda > Insecta > Lepidoptera > Noctuidae > Amphipyra > Amphipyra tragopoginis. Next base: position 3,485,983 of record HG992003.1, on the reverse strand, counting down.
TTAGATATAACGTTCATCTGATCGAAAATCATTGAATATAAAACTCTTTTGAACTAACGCTTACTCATTGCATGTTTACATCCAAGTAGGACGGAGTGACTAGATTAGGGTACCCCGACCAGATGGGTTAGGTTAGGTTAGAACTGTGACCACCAACGCGCGAGCCGAGCGAGCGAAGCGAGCGTGCCGCGGTAGCGGCCGGCGAGCGCTACATCCAAGTTGGTTCCAATTACTAGGTTAGGGCACCCCGACGAAATGGATTAGCTTGGGTTAGGTTAGAAGGAACTGATTTTGTTGATTTTATGTATTTGCTCCTAATAGGCTAAATAAGTTTTGTGTTATTTGAGTGGTATACCGAAGGATTTTATATTCAATGTATGTTATGCTTATAAAAATTAGTTATTTTAAAATCATATCTAAAGTTTATTATATTTAGTGATCGTTATATCAAATAAAATTATTGATTCAGTTGTTATATCTTCTAAATGTTAGAGATTTTGTAATTATATCATATTTTACTTACCCCTTTGAACTAATACAAAATCAGTGTAATACTACTGTTTTATAACAGTAAAATTGATAAGTAATGTAACTCAAGCGCCCCCTTTCATATTTGCTACGGGCCCCGCGCTGTCTTAATCCGACACTGGCGGTGAAATGATAAGGGTTGAAAATGTGTATGAAAAATCTGGTACTTTTGAAGTAAGAAGCAGGGGAGAAATTGACTGACTGGGTGACTGATCTATAAACGCAGAGCCTAAACCGAAAAAAAACGAAAAATTAAAAATTTCAAGTTTCTTACCCCAGTTTAGAAACTTGAAATTTTGATAGGTAGTAAGTACCTCTAATAACGTAGGCACACATTAAGGAAGGGTTTTTGGAAATTACACCTCTAAACGGGTGAAATGGGTTGTTAACGTTCATATGGAAATCCTTATTCTATGGGGTTATTGACTTGAAATTTGGCATAAACACTCTTCAAAGTAAATAATAAAGAGTAGACTTTTTGAATTTTATAACTACACTAAAAAGAGGCTTAACGTTGGTTCAAAATTTCACGCAAGCGAAGCTGCGGGCAAAAGCTAGATTTTAAAATAACTAATTTTTATAAGCATAACATACATTGAATATAAAATCCTTCGGTATACCACTCAAATAACACAAAACTTATTTAGCCTATTAGGAGCAAATACATAAAATCAACAAAATCAGTTCCTTCTAACCTAACCCAAGCTAATCCATTTCGTCGGGGTGCCCTAACCTAGTAATTGGAACCAACTTGGATGTAGCGCTCGCCGGCCGCTACCGCGGCACGCTCGCTTCGCTCGCTCGGCTCGCGCGTTGGTGGTCACAGTTCTAACCTAACCTAACCCATCTGGTCGGGGTACCCTAATCTAGTCACTCCGTCCTACTTGGATGTAAACATGCAATGAGTAAGCGTTAGTTCAAAAGAGTTTTATATTAAATGATTTTCGATCAGATGAACGTTATATCTAATAATATTAGACGAAATGAGTATTCGAGTATATAAATGTTATATCTAAGGAAATTATATCAACAGTTGGTATAATTCACGTTTAATAAATCTTGTGAACGTTATTGAAATGAAAATATACCAAATACCTTTATATGATATGAGACGCACCCAGTTCAAAGCGATCGGGCGATCGTCAAAACATAAATAACAACACAAAAGCACGTAAAAACTAATAAACTAACACGAAATAAAAAGGCCGTAATACACGCCTGAAAAGTGTAAATTAGCATTATAAGCGTGTTTTTTTAATCATTACTTTTTCATTGCTATTTAAGTTTTGAGGCTTAATTTCTTAAATAAATAAATGTAATGAAATGGTTTGTTTGAATATACAAAAGAAAATAATCGAGTGGAGTAGCACAAAGCGTAACAGCAGCGCGAGCGAAGCGAGCGCGAATTTTTTTCGCGTTTTGGCGAAAGCATGATGTCATTCTAAGTGCATTTATGGCTTTTGGCTAAATTCACGAATGCTCAATTTTAAGTTGCCGATAAGTCTAGTGCTGTCACTTTCTGTTTGTTTCATAATGTTTCTATAGCTAGCTAATGTTATGTCTATAATTCTGTGTCCCTCATGCTTATTACTACGTTCATATTATTTAGTGTCCAATAGATAATTGTACGAATCACACGTCTTTTCATTTCCAAAATACCACAAATCAAATCTCAACCTTATCACCTGAACACTTTCGTTGGACTCTCGTGATAAGTTTCACTCACAAAATTACGCTCAGGCAGGGATGAGTGGGTATAAATATGCGGGGCCCCCTTTCGCGCAGGGCCCGCAGCAATTGCTACTCTTGCTACGTGATTAATCCGGCACTGTTCACCGCCTTAAGGGTTGAATTTACAAAACCGTTCAAACACGTGTACATATATTTCTAACCAAAAACCCTATTATTTGATTTCATGCTTTTATTTTTGAAAAAACTTTAATTTTCTCATACAAACTTTCAACATTTATTTCACCCCCTTATGGGCTGAATTTCCAAAAACGCTTAAACACGTGTAGTTTTGTTTCTAACCAGTACCTATATCATTTGATTTCATGCTTTTAAGTTAAAAAAATCTTTCATCCCTATTTTATCCCTTAGGGGTAGAATTTCGAAAACGCTGCAACACGTACTCGTATATATTTATTTCTCACCAAAAGCCTACATTTTTAAATCTATGCTTCTATCTTCAAAACTACCAGATTTCTCATACAAACTTTCAACACTTATTTCACCCCCTAACAGCGGTTACGCACTGCATCCGATCCGAATCCGTGAAAATACGTTTCGAAGTAGCCATAGAACTATTTGTATGGTAGTTTACGCACTACATCATCCGTCATCCGATTTCTATCCGTCATCCGTGAGTTTCTAATTCGGAAGAACAATTGACGAATTGTTTGAATTTGAATCAGAGATCGGAATAGTGCGTAAGCAACATCCGAATTTGGTCCGAGATTTTTACTCTAGATCGCCATTTTCTCGTATTCGGATCGGATGCAGTGCGTAAAGCAATATCCGAATTCGGTCCGAATTTTTTACATCCGTATTTTCACGGATTCGGATCGGATGCAATGCGTAATCGCTCTTAGAGGTTAAAGTTGCAAAAACGCTGAAACACCTCTTCATTTATTTCTAACCAGAAACCAATTTCAAAAAATGTCAACCAACATCCTACATCCTAAAAAATTAATATGACAATAAATCCAGAGGGTCATCAATCCACGGAGAATCTTAACACCGTGATTCAGAAAAATGATGTATTTGCACAACGCCATCTATAGGTAAATGGATAAAACGTCAGCACAAAGCATGTTCTAGATTTTTCTTACTTTTAGCACTTCTAAACGAAAAATCCGATTCGAATAATTTACAGAGCATTTTACATGTGCATAATCAGCCTTGATTAAGAAGCTATTTACTTGGTTAAGGATTAATATCATGATAGGAATGTCTTCATCTTTCGATTCTACCCGTGTTTTGATCGACTAATTTGAACAAAAAACGGTTGATGTGACTTAACTATAATAGTTGGACATATGCCCTTACGAACTTTTTGTGGATAATGAAGAGTACTATAAACATGTAGTACATTCTTTTTATGTATCATCAATAGTTTTCGCAGCGCACGCCAAATAATAACTTTTATAAGCAAATTTTTGATACCTTGGGTTACATTATTGTATTTTTCTTACGCATCCCTATTTTTTTGATAATGAAATATAGCCTATAGCACTCAGGGATAACGTAGCTTTCTATTGGTGAAAGAATTTTTGAAATCGGATGAGTAGTTTCGGAGATTACCTCCTACATACAAACAAACAAACAAACAAACAAACAAATTTTACCTCTTTATAATATTAGTATAGATTACTCCTGAAACACGATTTTATTATATGTATAGATTATTTTACTCCTTTTTAGTTTTTTTGAAGTCGGCTTTTACTTTTATTTTTCATTACCAAACTTGGCAGATAAATAGTCTCGTAAACTAATTTTACCTGTGCTACTAGAAGTATGGGAGGATGTACATACAATGCAAAGCTCTTTGCTTCATTAATGGTAAAGATAAAAGAGTTTTAAATTTAACCAATAACGCTCGATAAATCATAGGAACCGGCCGTATAATAGAATGGGGAAATTCTAAAATTTAAAATAACCAGAAATACAATAAAAAAGAAGCAATTCAGCGACAAGAACAAAATAATTACAGTCCGTGAGGTCTAAGCTGAGCTTTGCATTTGTGTGAGTGCACATAGAATCGATTGCCAAAAAGCAGTATAAACAGGTTTAAACCAATCAAAGGACGCGTCTGCATTCATTCTCACACAAATGCGAAGCTCAGCTTAGGCCTCGCGGACTATAAATAAGTACCATTTTATTTATAACCCTCCTCATAACACTTGTGTCATGACTCTTGAGTCATAAATATCTACATAAGTATGTTTTTGTGTTTTGATGTAGGGTCATTGTCCCTTGGCTGAGTACGCGTAGTTACCTATTACTTACCGTTAACTGCTGTGGTATTTGTAATAATTCGTCTTAAGACGCATTAAATTGTTTTACTGTAGTTATTTTTAACAGACAACATTACTTACAATTATTATTCTATGTCCTCCAGGAGGGCACTCTGTAGTCGCATTCGCCATGCTGGGTGCCCTCGTGGAGGGCTCATGTTAAATATAAGGTCCAATCAAATTAGGTGGACGAACTTTTACAGATCACAGTATTCATGAATATGAACAACTTTTACTATGGAACCAAATCTGAAATATAAAAAAAAAATATCAGCTGTTCCATTCAAAAGTGCAATACCTACATGATCAAAATGTAATGGCACAGCCCGAACAACTGTTTTTTTTATATTTCAGCGTTGGTTCGATAGTAAAAGTTGTTCATATTCATGAGTACTGTGATCTGTAAAAGTTTGTCCACCTATTTTGATTGGACCTTATATGTATAGGATTTTCTTGGAAAATACACCGTCATGAAAGAAGTAAACACCCATTTTACGACGTAGTAGACTCCTCGAGAGTTCACTTTTAGCGCAAACGTAATGCCGAGGAAGGTCCTGGAAGGTCCACTAGCAATATGTATGGCGGCATGGCGTATGAGCTCTATGAAAAGTGTGGTGGACTCGAATGTGTTAAAGGTTGTGCAGTTATTTTGGCAGGATGTTATATTCTGTTCCACTAAGCACAAAGCAGAGGCAGGCTAGCAATCTTGGCTGGCCTAGGCCGTGTTGTACTCACGGCTACATATCAATACCTAACAGCCAAAAAGGGATAAGCGCCATTTTTTTGCGAAATGGACTTATACATATCGCACCCTTAAAACATAAGTGGCGCTATACAAAAATGTTAATTTTACAGTATGGCCGTTTTAAGGTTTTTAAAGTATTGTATAAGTGATATGGAACCAAAAAAATGTAAATAAAGCTTCGTGATCGGCTTAAAATAACAGTTTAACTAGCGCTGTTTCAGAATTTAGTGGCATACAATAAAATTATGGATTATTTATCAATGGAGAAGCATTTAAAAAAAAAGTTTTGCATAGTGTCGGTTATAGTTTCATAGTTATTCCAAACATTTTGCTTAAGACCTCTAAGTTGTTATTTTACCTACATTGTAATGATAAAAAAGAGACAAATAAAACAATATGATCACTGAAATTATAAAGAATACTATTTATTTGGCATGCGCTCACAGTTCTAGGTCAAAACTACCACAAATATTCACAATAACGAATCTGTCTAAATCTAGTTAAAGGTATATCAAACCACATTAAATTAAAATCTTGTTCTTAGTACTTACTAATCAATACAAATTTATACTCTAACTTTTGGTTATACAGCTGTTGCAATTCTTGAGCCCTCTGGTTCCTTGCACTGACTCTTTTAGATCCCAGGTCAAGTTCTTTGAAATCATCAAAGTAGGATGTTTTGTAAAAAATGAAAGCAGATTTATTTAATAAGTGGCACTTTACACAATGTGCCAGTTTTTAACTCACCCCGATAAGGGTTCCGCTCGGTGACTTGTCGCGATCTGGCATAGTGACGGTTTATTACTTACCGACCGCACAAGTTGTTACAAATTCATAAGTGACACTAGCGACATCTAGCGAAAAATAAGGGCATTAGAGCTATAGGGGTCTTTGCGTTAGGCGCGTTTCGTTTTATGCATTTTGCCTGTATACTTAATTAAAAAATAGCATTTTTTGTATAGCGCCACTTATGTTTTAAGGGTGCGATATAATATGGTTGGAATCGTCTTTTATTTCTGCGTCGGTTGGTCTCAGTCTCATGACTCCACGACATACTTTTTGTCACTAGGGGTGCTTACATAAAGAAACGGGTTCCCGGTACAGACAAGTCGGTACCAGTCGGTGCGGGTAAAATAGCCCCGTGATATCTTATGCGCTTACACATTTATAGAAACAGGTTGAAATACAATAGTACCTAATAGTCTGCACCGACAAGTCGGGACCGAAAAACCTGTTTCCATATATGCATCTTTAGGCGGTATGTAATTTAAGATCCTTAGCCTAATTTCTTCGTCGTAAACGAACTTTAAACCAATCTCCTGTAAAGTTTGTAAATTGGCGGTTATCCCTTTTTGGCTGTTAGGCATCGATTATCAAACTATACACTACCTATACACTTTTAGGTATAAGCTGACCTATGACCATCAGATCAGCTCATACTAGAAATGTATAACTTAATATATAGCAGGGTATACCAACTGCCCCCGTCTCAGTTCCGTTACCGAGGTAAGATATTTTTATTCGGGCGCTCCTAATTTATGGCCGCCCTAAGCTCGGGCCTAGTTGGAGTCCGTCTCTGGTACAAAATATTGAATGAATGAGTTTTTCTACTGCAAGCTTCGAATTACTATGTACGAGTATGGTAATTGGCAAAGGTTTCTTATGTCCAAAGGTGGACGTCAATTACCCGATGTGATGATGTCTTGTCACTTTAAAACTAAGGTTTTCCTTATTTTTTAATTCACGTGCCACGTGTTGATCACGTGCAGCAAATTGTGATCATAGCGCCTTTATTTTATTTTTTTCTTTCGAAAATCCCCTTGAATACCCTTCGCCCGTGGAAGGCGAAGGGTTATGCCAGACTCTTACCGGCTAAAAACCCACAATGTTCCATCTTCCTTGGCCGGGGTCGCGGGATTCGCAGCTGCATGTACCGCGACCCCGGCAGGCCTCGGATCTCCTTCTGTGGAGCCTTGCCCCACGTCCCCCTGAGAGCCGCGCACGGAACACTGCGCACCGCCTTCTCGGGCCTGTTACTGGTCGGGCAACGAGTCCCCTAATAGTACGAGATCCGGCCTAACATCGACCTTCCCTCATCTGTTTTTCTAACGAGAGGTATTTTATTTGAAAGATTTTATATAAATAAACAAGTCCCGCATGGGTTGCCTAATCAAAAGTGGTCCAGGCTAACCTTAATTAAAATTCAAAAAAATTAAAAAAAAATTACTCCTTCCCTCATCTGTTTTTCAAAAAATATTATTACCAATCGAAAGTAAAATATGTAAGTTAACAGAAAAAAATAGGTTGCCTATATTTTTCTGGGCACATTCCAGGGTTGCCAGGCGCAAAAAGGTGAGTTGGTATGAGTAATTTACCCTCATCTGTTTTTTGATTGAAAAAAGGATTAAATTAAAGATAATTTTATTGTGAACACGATGGTATAGGGTTGCCTAAAAAAAAGTGGTCCAGAGTTAGGGTTGCCGCGATTTAAAGTTTCAATATTTGAGCAGGTGAATTGAGCGCGACATAGAAGCACTACACGTAGTACTCTGTACAATAGAAAGATATGACATGGCAGCTGCTGGTGGGCCCATTGCCGAGTAAAAATGAGCGCGCATGCGCAATTTTATGTATGTTACAGAGCGACCACTCTACGCCCGAGAATATTTTTCAGAGTAAATTATATAAAAGTCATGGAAAACAAAATATTTTACAGAATAATTAATATACAGGCTGTATCCGAATTCGTGTAATTTCTTAAAACATCGTGATTTACGTGGGAGATAGAAGAAAATAATAATATGGTGTTCTTAACGTGAGTCATTTTAACGCCCCCAAACTATCCGCGCAGTCTGTTAACTCGGGGCGTTAAAATGACGCAAAACATAACATCATGTTTTTTTATGGGTTTTTTTCTGTTGCTTCTTAAAAAAAACCCATGCCATGTTAATCTGTGTCACCAGTAGATCATGCGGTTTGAATGAATTGCACAAATTCGCTTACAGCCTGCATACAATGTGATTTATTTAACTGGGACACTATGGGGAAATTCCAAACCAAAGGTGTTACAGGGAAACTTTCTTTGGGGGCCTTTAATCAATTTTCATGAAAACAATATTGAAATATTAAATTTTCTAGTCAAGCGTGAACTTTCGTGAACTCAGTTTCTTGTAATGTTCAATTCGTTGTATAAGAGAAAAAAATCTATTCTGATGATGAACTTTTACATACATTTTTACTACGGTAGTCATCTAAGTACGCGCAGGCACTATACTACCTTTAATAAAATAAAAATATACTATTTTAATTTGTTTTAAATTGATCTTGACAGACTTCTATTAATACATTTTGGAAATTTTGGTGTTAGTTATATGTCAGTTGGCGCCATACAATATGTTCCTAATAGATCATGTGGTTTTAAGAAATGAAATGAATTCGGATACACCCTGTATTATTCTATAAAATATATTATTTTCCATGACTTTTATATAGGGTGACTGGTAATTAGTGACCGATACTTTAACACATGATTGTACTCATGATAACAAACAACTTTCCCAAAGAAACATTATTTATAAAACAAAAAAAATATATTTCCATATTACGTGCCGCGTCCATTCCGTTACGGTTTATTAATACATTTTAAATGAAAAAAATAAAATTTAAATAATGTTTCTTTGGGAAAGTTGTTTGTTATCATGAGTACAATCATGTGTTAAAGTATCGGTCACTAATTACCAATCACCCAATACAAGGTTAGTCAGAAAGGGGGTACTAATCCGCAGGCCACTTGAAGTATCACTGATGACGGTTTTAAAGCAAGTGTTAAAATTTCAAAGTTCAAATATTTTTATTTCCTCGTAAAATAAATGTTTATTTTAGTTTTTCCAAAAATTCTTCGTCCCTACTTAAGTTACGAATTTAGAAAATGGAGCTTCTAATTCGTCACCCCAAATATGACCTAAAATGTAAACACAGCTTATCATAGCTGAGGATAGATAGATTTCAGCGTATTTTTTATGTAATTTTTCAACAGCGGTTTCTCTAAAACTATCGACTTTTGGGGAAAGTTGTAGAACAAAAGTTACTCATTATTATGGGTACTTTAAGACCCTTTCGGATTAGTACCCCCTTTCCGACGAACCTTGTATAATTTACTCCGAAAAATATTCGCGGGAGTAGGTAGAGTAGTCACTCTATAACATATAGAAAATTGCGCATGCGCGCTCATTTTTATTCGGCAATGGGCCCACCAGCAGCTGCCATGTCATATCTTTCTATTGTACAGAGTACTACGTGTAGTGCTTCTATGTCGCGCTCAATTCACCTGCTCAAATATTGAAACTTTAAATCGCGGCAACCCTAACTCTGGACCACTTTTTTTTAGGCAACCCTATACCATCGTGTTCACAATAAAATTATCTTTAATTTAATCCTTTTTTCAATCAAAAAACAGATGAGGGTAAATTACTCATACCAACTCACCTTTTTGCGCCTGGCAACCCTGGAATGTGCCCAGAAAAATATAGGCAACCTATTTTTTTCTGTTAACTTACATATTTTACTTTCGATTGGTAATAATATTTTTTGAAAAACAGATGAGGGAAGGAGTAATTTTTTTTTAATTTTTTTGAATTTTAATTAAGGTTAGCCTGGACCACTTTTGATTAGGCAACCCATGCGGGACTTGTTTATTTATATAAAATCTTTCAAATAAAATACCTCTCGATAGAAAAACAGATGAGGGAAGGTCGATGTTAGGCCGGATCTTAGACTATAACCCACTTCCCGCAGGCCACACACTACGATGGCTGGAAAACGTCGCGCGCCCTCCGGCGCCCGGTGCGTCTGGCGTGGGAAAGAAGAGTGGCAGCTGCCTCTCTCTCCCTTTCCGCTCCCTCTTTGGTCACCACCACCTCCTCGCAGAAGGAGGCGACGGCTTCCTACGCACTCTCGTTCCCGACCATGGACAGAACCACGGCTGGAAGCGAGAGGTCACCACCGACCGCCGCGACTAGTTCGCGGCGCTGCGTCGCCCACACAAGACACGCCTGCAGCGTTTGCAGCGCCGTATCCTCGGGGCAGTCGACGCAGTGGTGACAACCGGGCGTCGGCTCCCGGCCTATGCGACACAGGTACTTCCCAAAATAATCATGTCCCGAGAGTAGCTGCGTCAGCCGGAAGCTGAGGGCGCCATGACGCCTCTCCACTCCAGGCACTCCTCCATTACGGGCCTTACCGCCGCTATCGTGGCGTGCCCTGCGCTGGGTTGCGCAAGTCGCTCCTTCCATTCGGCCACTAAGAACTGGGTGATCATAGCGCCATCACGAGTTGCATTGACCTTTAGTAACCGGCGGGCGCCTGTGTCACACTTAATTGGAGATTCAACACCTACGGTTAGAAATGAGTAATAGGATTTACCTTTTATGGCAATGTGAAGGAGTACTAAGTGTGCTTTTTGTATAGTTTTGTATTTTATTACCTAATTAGAGCTAATAACTTAATGACTGTATTCTATAACGCTTTTGCCACTTTACAACCAAAAACCTAGTAGGTCCTTGTGGTGAGCTCGTCTGGAGAAATACTACCACCATACCTGTTTCTGCCGCCAAATAGCATTGCTGTGTTGCAGTTTGAATGGTATGGGTGGTCACACAACAGACATACCTATCCTATTATTTTATTATGATTTTTCAACGTTGTTTCTAAGGTTGGCAACGCATCCTTAGTGCGTATACAAGTAGAAAGCGCTGGTCCGCGCAGTTAGTCGGCGCAGGTAGTCTCTATACTGTGTGGCGAACCAGCGCCGACAAGCTCCGAACGCGCCGATAAGTTCCGACCTGCTCCAATAGGCTCTGGTAGACAGTCATTTGTTGCTATATTTGCCAGGGAATAACGCTAATTTTTGTTTGTACAGCCAGCCCCTGCTTCTACCCGCTTCCTATATGTAGCGGTTACCTGCACGGACCAGTACCGATAAGCGCTGGTAGGTCGGCGCTGGTTACCTGCTTCCTTTGTATATACTTACGCCCTTAGTGTTGTAGGTGTATAAAGCCAGTGGTAAGCATTTTCCTTCAGGTGAGTTTTCATTGAACATCAGTTATCATGAATGTCAGACATTGAAGGAAGACGCTGAGAAGAATGATACTGCATTCCTGTTGAAAGACGAGTGCCCTGCGACGTCACTGCCCCGTGGATTATGTAGATGAAGTACCTACCTAGACACAAGTTTTTTTTTTAAATGTAATTGTTTGGCATGCAGATTGCCAAGCGTCCCGCTTTTGGCGGGATGTCACTTTCCAGCTCTCTCAGGACGTGTTTCGCCAGACGGGACGAGCGGGACGCCTAAAATCTCCCTATTTCGCCTAAGTATAATATTAACGCCTCAATTTAAAAATACATAACATCATCACGCGTGTATTCGCCGAAGGGTTGGGCAGAGGTGTATAATACACCCACATTTCACATTTATGTTCAAGTCCCATGTTATAGGGGACGAGCCTATTGCCATCAACCGAGGACAAATCCAGACTCCGATCTGCTACTGAAAATTTTTACAAGGAAAAGCACAATAACACTTTGTCCGACCTGGGGATCGAACCCAGAACCTCACGCTCAGCAGTCAAGTTTGCGACCCATAGACCAACGAGGCACTCTAATTTAAAAATAATGATTTCTTTTTCAATGTTGTACAAGGCATCGCAATTTTTTTTATTTGAGAAAATAAAATAATTAAAAATTATTCTCATTATGCACCTGTGCCCCGGCGCACAGCGCTGTCGTTATTTTAGACCAGGGACTGAAAACTGTTGTTAAATTTCGGTATTTAACCAGCCCAAATTTACGATACCATTTTCTCTACCCTTTTCTTTTATACCGTTATTTAACCCATATTTATTTCGGTACCGTTATACATCGAATTTCTAAATTACCTACGGCGCGGGCGGGCGGCGGCGCGGCGGCGACGCACGCAACTATACCTAATCATAACAATCTCGTCGCTCGAGTACGAAACTGACATTGAAAGTATTCGCTTTTTATGCAGGCGGGTTTTTAGATTTTTTTAATTTAATTTTTTTATGTACTTCTTTTTACTTTAATTTATCAATGTATTGTACCTATTTTAATTGAATTACCCACCGTTGTAATGAGGCCTAAATAAATCTATCTACAGACACCACATATAATATACCTACCATCAATCGCTCTAATCCGCAATGTAGATCCTACACAACTTTCAGGTTGTGTAATTCTTAAACGGAGTTTATGGCTGTAAAATGGTCAAGGAAACATGTTAATTTTAAAAAATCTATTCAGCGATACCCCACAACCTACGGTACGTTTTATTATTTATTTTTTTACTACCTTTTCTTTTACCTCGGACGCCATTTTGTTTTTATAAAAACTAAACCTAGCCTATAACCATCCCACGACTTAAACGAATCGATAGATACCTCATACATTAAAATCCATCCAGCCGTTGGGATGCTTCGAGGGTATAGATACTTAGATACATAGTTACATAGATACGCGTGAAAAACATAATCCTGTCTTTGCTGTCGCGCAGTCGGGTAAAAAGACACAAACATAATATCAACATGTCTAATTACTGGCTGTTTATCACAGATAAGAGCCCCCGCAGACCACAGACTTTCTATCGGCCGATAGTTTGGTCGGTTTTATAACGAGTATGAAGATGTTTGCAAGTGCGCAGACTATAACGATTCAGTATCGGCCGATAAAAAAGTTCGATGGGCTACACGATTGCCTTCAAACTCAACTGGTAATAAACTGGTATGCGCACTCACCCGACTGTTTAGTTTATTTATTTTACTTTAATTTAAACTATCTTAGACCAATTAAAATAATTAAAGATAGGAAGAAGAGGAATGGAAGAAGATAGTTGGCCTAGTGTGCGCGATTGTCCCAAGCTGTTGGGCGCGGCCGGGGCGCTGTCAACGCTGCTTCCCAATCGGGGGGGGGCCGAGTCTCGCCTACAGGCGGCTCTACGTGGGGATCGTGCGATCGATGGCACTGTACGGGGTCCCGATCTGGGCGGCTGACCTGACGGCCGGCAGCATCGCTGTTCTGCGAAAGCCGCAGAGAGCGCTGGCCGTCAGAGTCATCAGGGGATATCGCACGATCTCCTTACGAGGCGGCTTGCGTACTGGCCGGATCTCCGCCTTGGGACCTCGAAGCGTTAGTACTCGCGTCACTTTATCGGTGGCGCGAGGAAGCGAGGACGCGGGGCGAGAGCCGATGCAGCGACACTTGGAGCTGCGTCGGTCGCAGCTGCACGAGGCCCTGGTGGCGGAGAGGCGGGACAGGCTTTCACGTCTTACCGCCGGTCTCGCCACCATCGGGGCGGTCCGGCCGGTGCGAGCGGCGCTGGCTCGGGAGGAGGCACGGCTCCCTGTCGTTTCGGGCGACGCAGGTGCTCTCGGGGCACGGTTGCTTCGGGAAGTACCTGTGTCGCATAAACAGGGAGCCGGACGCCCGGTGTTACCACTGCGGCGATTGATGGGAGGATACGGCGTGGCACACGCTGGCAGAGTGTGCCGCTTGGGAGGAGCCGCGCCGTGCCCTCATCTCAGGAGTAGGCGGTGACCTGTCGCTGTCGGCCATGGTCGAGTCCATGGTCGACAGCGAGGAGTCCTGAGACGCGGTGGTGTCCTTCTGCGACACAGTCATGTCGCAGAAGGAGGATGCGGAAAGGATGAGGGAGATCACCTCCACTCACCCGCCCCGCAGCAGACGCACCTGGCGTCGCGGAGGGCGGACAACGCCCTCTTCCAGCCCTCCTAAATTGGTCCAGGGGCGACGGACTTGGGGAAGTCTGTCGCCCCCCACACATCAGGACCCGAGGCGGCGGCGCGAAGTGTTCCAAGCGCGCCCCTCTTAGACGGCGCGGGGGGAGTCTAACACCTCACTCCCCCCGCTAACCCGAGGAAGCCCAGGCAGTGGCGAGCCGGAACCAGCCGGGGGTTGCGGAAGTATCGTTAATTCCCGTGACCCCCGGCGCAGGTGTGAGATGGTGGTTTTAGTCAGTAAGAGTCTGACAGACCCCTCCGCCCACCCCAGGGCGGAAAAAAAAAAAAAAGTATGCGCGGTAGTAGCCCTTTTTTTTTTTTTTTTTTTTTCGGGGTGGAAATCCTCATGGATGTCCTCCGCCCTGGGGTGGGCGGAGGGGTCTGTTAGACTCTTACTGACTAAAACCACCCCGGTGTTCCATCTCACACCTGCGCCGAGGGTCGCGGGAACTTACGACACTTCCGCAACCCCCGGCTGGTGCCGGCCCGTCGCAGCGGGCCTCCTCGGGTTAGCGGGGGGAGTGAGGTGTTAGACTCCCCCCGCGCCGTCTAAGAGGGGCGCGCTTGGAACACTTCGCGCCGCCGCCTCGGGTCCTGATGTGTGGGGGGCGACAGACTTCCCCAAGTCCGTCGCCCCTGGACCCATTTAGGGGGGCTGGAAGAGGGCGTTGTCCGCCCTCCGCCGACGCCCGGTGCGTCTGCTGCGGGCCGGGTGAGTGGAGGTGATCTCCCTCACCCTTTCCGCATCCTCCTTCTGCGACATGACCGTGTCGCAGAAGGACACCACCGCGTCCCAGGACTCCTCGCTGTCGACCATGGACTCGACCACGGCCGACAGCGACAGGTCACCGCCTACTCCTGAGATGAGGGCACGGCGCGGCTCCTCCCAAGCGGCACACTCTGCCAGCGTGTGCCACGCCGTGTCCTCCCGGCAATCGCCGCAGTGGTGACACCGGGCGTCTGGCTCCCTGTTTATGCGACACAGGTACTTCCCGAAGCAACCGTGCCCCGAGAGCACCTGCGTCGCCCGAAACGACAGGGAGCCGTGCCTCCTCCCGAGCCAGCGCTCGAGCACCGGCCGGACCGCCCCGACGGTGGCGAGGCCGGCGGTAGGGCGTGAAAGCCTGTCCCGCCACTCCGCCACCAGGGCCTCGTGCAGCTGCGACCGACGCAGCTCCAACTGTCGCTGCATCGGCCGCTCGCCCCGCGTTCTCGCTTCCTCGCGCCACCGATACAGTGACGCGAGTACTAACGCCTCGAGGTCCCAAGGCGGAGATCCGGCCAGTACGCAAGCCGCCTCGTAGGAGATCGTGCGATACCCCCTGATGACTCTGACGGCCAGCGCTCTCTGCGGCTTTCGCAGAACAGCGATGCTGCCGGCCGTCAGGTCAGCCGCCCAGATCGGGGCCCCGTACAGGGCCATCGATCGCACGATCCCCACGTAGAGCCGCCTGCAGGCGAGGCTCGGGCCCCCCAGATTGGGAAGCAGCGTTGACAGCGCCCCAGCCGCGCCCAACAGCTTGGGCGCCAGCCGCTGGAAGTGGGGTCCGAAGTCCCACCGGCTGTCGAGCACCAATCCCAGGTACTTCATGGTGGACTCGACAGCTATTCGGACCCCCCCCACAATGATGTGGGATCCGGACGGCGGCGCCGCGGTAGTAGCCCAACCCGACCAAACTATCGGCGGATAGAACGTCTGTGGTCTGCGGTGACTCTAAAGGAAACGCGCAATCACTTACATTTATTTCTAACCAGCAATTCTATTATTTGATTACATGTTTTTAACTTTGAAAAACAAGTACCGCTTTCTGAATCAAACCCTTGATCCAGCTGCCTAACGAGAGCCTCATCAGATGTTGGTCGAGGCTCTTGGCTATTAAGCCATTGGCTGTAACGACTATAGCTACAATGACTGCTGAGTCAATCTCCCACATGTAAACAAAATCGTGTGCCAAATCAAGATATTAGATTTTTTTATCATTTTCGGCTTTCACAAGATTCTCTTCATGCGGAACCGGGATATCAACAATCATTGCGCGGCGCTCTGATCGATCTATCACCACTGTATCAGGCTTATTGGCTACAATAGTCCTGTCAGTGATGATAGATCGGTCCCAGTACAATGTGACATGACCATTCTCGAGAACTGGGTCGGGCACATACCTGTAGTATGGTACTTCTGAGTCCACAAGGTCATATTTCAGAGCAAGTTGCTGGTGGATAATCCTAGCCACGAGGTTGTGTCTGTGCAAATACTCACCGTTAGCAAGACGAGAACAACCAGAGACAATATGTCGGATAGATTCACCGGGACAGTGGCATGCCCGACAGATGTCAACCGTGCCGTCCTTCACAATATATTTTCTATAGTTGTTCGTCATCATTACCTCGTCCATAATTGCACAAACAAAACCTTCGGTTTCCCCGAAGAGGTCACCGAATCGTAGCCAGGCCACGGACGCTAGAAAATCTACATCGGGCCCATGAAGGGCCCGGTAAAAGCGTCCGTGAAGCTCCTTGCTCCTCCATACCTCCCTGCGGCCATTAGTATCAAGTACTACAGGCTTGCGCCAGTTCTCTTTCGCCAAGGAGAGCGGAGTGAGTCCCTTGTCCACTGCGACTACATCTCGATGCATCCCCACGTCGGCTTGGGAGAAGTACTCCCTGAGACTGCACACCTCACGGTTGTGGAGGGTCTTAGCATTTAAAAAGCCTCGTCCCCCACACTTCCGCGGGATGTACAGTCTCATTACCGATGAGCGTGGGTGATGCATTCGATATGCAGTCAGCAGCGTACGGACCCTTCTATCCAGGGCGTCAAGTTCGGTCTGAGTCCACCTGAGCATGCCGAAAGAGTACATCAGGACCGGCATGACCCAACCGTTAAAGGCGCGCACCTTGTTACCGCCCGACAAAAGACTTTTAAGTACTTTTTTCAGGCGGCCATAGAAGCGCTCCTTTAACGATTGCTTCATGTCAGCCTCACTGATACCTAAACACCTCCGGCGTGCCCAAGTATTTGTAGGTTTCGGTTAAGGAGAGGGATCTAAGGTGTATGGAATCCGAGAGTCGGGGGCTCCCACGGATTCCATAATCCTCCCTCGCTTTACATGCATGACTGCACATTATTTTGTCCACACCAAATTCCATCCTGATGGAATTACTGAAAGTTTCAGTTACCTTCAGTGACTCCAGTAGTTGCAAATTGTTGGGGACAAAGAGTTACAGATCATCCATGTAAAGGAGGTGGGATATTACCTGACCACCTCTTCTCAATCGATAGCCTAACCCTGACCCCTCCAGCAGTGTGCTTAGAGGGTTCAACGCCAGGCAAAACCCCAGCGGGCTCAGACTATCGCCCTGGAATATATACCCCGCTCAATCCTGATTGGTTCTCCTATCCCTTGAATTTGCCGACATCCTGAATAGCGTAGGACCGTCCTCCATTGCCCCATATATGACGCCAGGAAGGCGCATAAAGTTGTATTTACTTTATACAATTCCAGCACCCTCATGAGCCATGTACATATGTGGCACCGAGTCGTAGGTCTTCTTATTGATTATGTGGAGGAACGAGGTGTGGTGTTCCTCCATCCAAAGGGAGGATCCTCCAACCAGGCGGAGACTTATGCCTGGCGGGCTACTGCCCAACGGTTGATGTTGGGAGGTTGTATTTATACTATCTGCGTGTTAAATCATGATAGCGCGATGTAGGAACTGTCATCTATGAGAGTTTTCGATATTGTCGCTGTAGTTGTCTACACCACCGATGTGTTGCGTAGTTCACATGTGGCGTGGATAGATGCCGCCACAATTATAATAATTATTAAAAAAAACTAATTAACATCAGAGTTATCTTCAAATACTTTATTCAATAAACTTACATAATAATAATATTACATTTGGTACTAGCTTCCACACTAGGATTCCCTGTGTCGTGAAGGCTAGCCGAAACTAATAGATACACATATACTATACATAGTAGAACAAGCTACAAAAGGACATATCAAAATAATTCATACATATTAAATATAACTTAATAGCGCACTATTGTACACGTAGTGTCGGCGTCGTGTTGCGCTGCGTGGTGTCGCGTAACCTTCCGCGGAAACGACGATATACGACACCCTTCGGCCAAAATTCCTCTTTTAGGAAGGTATCTAGATGTTGAGTTGGAACCCGCACCACAAACGATTTAAAATTCACATTATGGCGCGACTCCAACTTCTCGACCCTCAAAGTCCAATTGGTCTTGATAGTAATGTACTCCACGATCTCCTCAACCTACGTGGAGTGATGAAGACGGGACACGTACATATCGTACGGGTATCGTAAGCATAACAAGGAATCAGTACTTACAGACTGAGCGGGCCCTGTTGGCAAACCCTACCTCATCAAGTACCAGCATGACACGTTAGATGACATGTCCTCTTTCACCCCATATATACATGTTTCATGCTAGTACTCGCCGATCCGTCGTCCGACCAGTAACAGGCTTGAGAAGGCGGCGTGCAATGTTCCGCGCGTGTGGACATGGGGCCAGACCCCACAGAAGTAGGGGTCCGCCAATGGCTGGCGTACCGAGGCCTGCTGGGGTTGCGGTGCATACAGCTGCGAATCCCGCGACCCCGGCCATAGATCAGAAGAAGAAACACCCTGGGTTTTTAGCCAGTAAGAGTCCGGTATAGCCCTTCACATTCCCTGGACGGAGGGAATCATTGAGGATGGTAACACGATAAACAAAATTGTTGCCTACAGTGTATACTCAGTCTATTAATCTGTCCATCAAGAATGACGAAAAAATTACGCGTTGACCTGCAAACAAACATACGAGGCAAGCAAGTTATATATTTTTTTTTAATAAAACTTACTCTTTTAATCATTTTATAGTTTTGTACGTTTACTTGTTTCAGTTTTCACTTTTCTTTTTGAGTAGGTAGTTCGAATTACGATGCTAATGCTAGTAAGTAACAACAATAACAGAGATGAGCGACGTTTTGACTATCGATCTATGGAGCGCGCGGTTAAAATATGTATACCGTTATTTAACCGATATATTTCGGTTAATCGTTATTATTCGATACCATTTAATTTCGGTATCAAAATGTATCGATACAGAAATTTTAGGATACCGGAATTTTAGGATACCGAAATTTTAGGATACCGGAATTTTAGGTTATCCGTTTTAAATCGGTATGACGTCATACCGCTAAATTAAGATATCCCAATTTTTCGGTAATTCAGTCCCTGTTTTAGACATGGTAAACATTTCACGCTTCTTGGGTCCATATTTTTACTAACACAAAATATGGTTAGGGATAGACGGGACCCTAAATCTCTTCGGATGGAACGCCTTGTGTAATTATGGCCGAACATCGGTAAGGTAAGTTCGTTTTAATTCGAATTATACTACGGCGTTACATCTGAAGAGATGTAAGGCTCATTAGAGCCACCCGGCACCCAACCCGCATCGCCTCGTCGCTCGGCGTCCACTCGTCGCCAGCAGGTGGTTCACAGGTGGACGCCGCGTTATCACCAGTAAACGTGGCATGGTCAACCAGAGGAGTCGTAGGAGGAGCCCACTCGATGGCAGCGTTCACTCGGGACTTGTGCGTTGGCAATACGCAGCAACGCAAGGCAAGCATGCGAGCAGCAAGTTGTCACTGAGTGGTCAACTCATCGTCCGCGCGTGGACGGCATACGCTCGAAGCGATCCGGTGATGCTACGGAGTTGATGTAGGTAGTGAGCGCACATAACAAGTTCATAATTATAAAGAATACTAACCGCACGAGGCGAGGCGATGCGGGTCGGATGCCGGGTGGCTCTAATGAACTGTGACCTTTACAGTCATTGATTTTGTTTAGGGATTCTAATTAGAATTAAAGGATTTTAACCATTGTAATGCGTTTCTTTTACATCCTAATTTTTTCGTCCCAGTCCTACTTGTTATTGTTTAAGTCTTTGGAAAAACAGATGTGGCAATACTACTCATCATAGCACATAGGTAATTATATATATAGTCCGGTCAAGTTAGCTCAAAAAATAGGGGTAGGTTAACAGAAATTCGCATAGAGCTGAAAATTGGTACGAATGTTCGGAACACCATTATAAATCAAATGTAAAAAGTCCCCAGCGATCCCACACTTGCAAAAAAAAATATTCAAGGTCAAAGTTCGCAAATATGGGTTTTTTGCGTTTTTTAGCCAAACGGTAAGTTTTATGATAAAAATAGGTCAGACAAAAATTATAGATTATGCAATTCTCTATAAGAATTGTCTACAATTTTTCTCCTAAACGTCACCGTTTCTGAGATATAATGGTTGAAAAAGTTGTATTCTTTATAATATGCGTTTCCACGCCACCTGGAAGGTAGAGTACTTAGCGCGTTTTTTTAACGTGGTTTCTCCAATAGGCCTATTCCACAATCTATTGTGATCCTGTTTAATTCAATACTAATTCAAAATATATAAAAACTGGTACTATTGGAAATGATGAAAGCCGTATGAATTCTAAAAAATTAGGTCAAATTATCCGTCTCATTCATAATCATCTGATAATTCTGCTTCCTCTTCTTCTTGTTCGTCTTCTTGTACTTCTTCTTCTGCTTGTTCTTCTTCTTCCTGCTGGGTGTAAGTAAATTGGTCTAACAGCGATGTATCAGATGTCTCCTCACTGATATTGTACGAATCCTCTTCTGATGGTGATTCAACATTGGAGCACGACTGACCTTGACAACTGGTACATGTTAATCGCAATCAGAAGAGGATTCGTACGATATCAGTGATAAAGAATACAACTTTTTCAACCATTATATCTCAGAATCGGTGACGTTTAGGAGAAAAATTGTAGACAATTCTTATAGAGAATTGCATAATCTATAATTTTTGTCTGACCTATTTTTATCATAAAACTTACCGTTTGGCTAAAAAACGCAAAAAAACTATATTTGCGAACTTTGACCTTGAATATTTTTTTTTGCAAGTGTGGGATCGCTGGGGACTTTTTACATTTGATTTATAATGGTGTTCCGAACATTCGTACCAATTTTCAGCTCTATGCGAATTATTGCACTTTGAAATGTCTAATTTGACCGGACTAATACTTTCGCACAAAATTTGTACAGAGACGGACTTAATACCACAGGCATTTTCTACCGGTCGATTAATTTAAAAAAATAGTAATTCTATGGTTGGTTGGCGATGATGCATAAAAATAACCAGATATTTTTTCTTTCTTTTTGTAGTTCTTTTCATTATTTGCATACTGGTGTAGTTTTGCTTAACCGCCTTGAAAACGACTAGTTCTATTTTTACATAACATGAGATGGCAATTTTTTGCAGTACCTACCTACGTAAGATGCAGCTAATAAAGTATAAAATAATTATGTAAAGGCCAGGCAGCGTCGAGTGACGAGTGGCGCCATCTAGGGCGTCAAACAAGAACTACTTAGGTAAAACAAAACTTGCAACAGAGTCATGGTTAAAAACAAAAATCATTGTCCAATAATGACCAGTGTCAACTAGGGGCGATAAATTGATGATGAATATCAGTAAGGCAACCAGAATCAACAGAATATTATTCTTTATTGTAAAATTGTACGTTTGTTTTGAAAGTGATAGGTACAAACATATTTTAAAAAGATTCTTCTAAAGGTTGGTTTTGTCACTGACAGCGATCTCTGCCAATCTTATATACCTACCTTTTTACATCGAAAATTAAGTTGTAATACAAACTGTTGAGGATTTTCAGTCAGGCTGCGTGAGTTAGCTCCTTCCTTGTGGATATGGGTTGTGTGCGTTTATAGTCAATGAATTCTTTATTCAACTGGGCATAACAACGTGTATTTGGTAAAAGACAGTAGAAACAATAATTAAATAATACAGATTCAGTATACTTGATATCAGTCGGTCGTCGCTCAATACTGGTTCTGGTAATTCGGCGCAATGCCCGAACTCCGAATTGTTTACCGCGGTGGTCGCTAGAGGGCGTTAGTCGTCAACAGAAGCTGTAAACAAAGTTAAAGGTCACTTTAAAAATAGTTAGGGACGTTGGGGTAAGACCGGTCATGGGGTAAGTTCGTTCAAATGACTTTGTCGCGAAACGTATTTATTATTGCAGGCCAGAATAGCGTGCGATGCCATTTTGCACTTTATTTTTCCGCGTCGTAGTAATATTTTAATTATTAATTTTAAATCCATTTGAACGAACTTACCCCATGTCCGGAATTACCCCAAACTTTTTTTAACACGCAATGGACATGTAGAAAATCTTTAAAACAATGTTTTAAACATGTGATCTATTCGCGTATTGTATCCAAGTTTAATAATAAATAAAACGTCATTAAAAAAATGTAAAAAAAAGAAAAATAAGATAACGATAACTTGTATTGGAGTTAAACTTTATTTCGAGTTCATAATTCAAAATTAATATTCACTTTGGAGTATTACAGTAGCTAGATTTGAGGAATAATTTAGCCGTATAATTTCTAACTCTGAGAATACAGAGTGAAATTAGGGTCAAAATCATTAAGTTATTGTTATAGTTAAATTAACGGTCTGATGCGTTGTTTTAATTAAGTTAAAGTTATTGTAAACTTCACAGAGTCTTCTGTTGCAAATACGTGGTTATTTTTAGTAAGTTTACACTAAATTATCTGAAACTAGTTCGTTCAGAATTACCAGGAGAATTAATTGGTATAGTTTTTATATCCCACACTATATTTTTTTCCAAAATAACTTATCTGAACACCAACGAAAAACAAATAGGTATTTCACATTTACCTCATAGCTCGATAGATGGCGTTGGGATCGAATTACATCGCGCTATGGTTTCGTTACCGCGATAATGATATAACATCGCCCGAGCTGAAATTAGTATCTCTGGTTTCCCTTCAATACGCATAAATCTTTCGCCTTTTACTAAAGATTTCCGTGGAGGGGAACACTCAAATGAGTCTATAATATTTTTGAATGCTCTGCTCCGGCAGAGCTATAAATCCTTTAATAATCGACATGCCCTATATCGCTAGACGCAATAGCGCTTATTACCTAATTGAACGCAGTACGCTGCGAATGGCATTGTTTCTTCCAGTTGATGCGTGGATCATGACTAATAAAAGTAATTAATTAGTAATAGATTCTAAGTAGTAATTAATTATAAGTATTTCTCTAGTACAATAGTCATTATTACACTTCGATTTACTAATGAAACGAGTTGTAATCGCCTGGGCTATTTGGTTTGGAATGTTGTAGTTGTTAAATTCTTCTAAATGACATAATTATGTAATGGATTTAAGGAATATTTGCTTTTAAAACAACCTTCAGAATTAGATTCGGGCAGAACTAGGTGTCTTTTTTTTTTTTTTTTTTAAAAAAAACCTTGCCCCACACTAAAATTTCTCTTGTATCGTGGGTGCGTTTTACAGACACAAATCTCACAAACAAACGCCCAGACCCGGAACAACTATCTGTAGGCCATACAAATTTTTGTTCCGTGTGGGAATCGAACCCACGACCCGTAGCGCAGAAGCCAATCGCTTAGCCACTGCACCAAACGTGTCGTCAAAACGTCTTGTTTTTTAAATGTGAATTAGTTTTAATCACTACATGGGATCGCAATTAGGGATTGCAATCCAGCGGCGTTTTCAATCCAGCTGGATTCTTGCTGGATTGACCTGAATCCAGCTGGGTCCAGCGCGGATCCAGCAAAATGTGGAACGAAAATAAAAAGACGACATTTTTAAGACTTTTTTTATTAATTTGTACTTCTTACGATAATCTATGAAATCTTTCACTCATTTGGTGATATCTGATATCAATTTGCTTTGGTTTCTTAATCATTTGAGATCAAAAGAATCAACTTAAAATTAAATAACAAACATATAACCTCATATAACATTTTAGTTTTAGATAATGTTTCTAAGTAAGCAATATCTTATTACGTTTATGTTTAATGATAGGATAGGACGGCTAATCAGTCTTACAAATTCTTTTATAATTAACTACAAAAAAGGACCGTAATAATAATACTAATATTTTAATCTTCAATAAATTTTTTGTATTAAAAGAAGCTCCGAAATAATCTTCTCTCTCCACTCGTTATTCGTAATAATTAGGCAGTATAAAATCAGACGATAAGAGACTGACTATGTCTTTTTTTGAATTCTCTGAAAGTAAGACCTTAGAAAACAAATTTTATCTAGGTATAGTTTTATCTCCCAACCTGCTTCGCACAGAACTGCATATGTAGCCGGCCGCTGAGAATGCCGTTTCGGCCTCTGCACTGGTCGGTTTTAGGGTCATTAAATACTCATAAACCATAGATAAATGTTCACATCGCACTCCTTCGGTCTCATAAACGCTCATTTCTTTTTTTAGGACCTTTTCGTAATCTAATGGACGACTTGGCTTTTGTTTATTAAAGTGCTCCTTCTCTCTTTTAAGTTCCATCTCAAGCTCTTGCTCTAAAATCATTTTCACGGGTTCTGCGTCATCATCTAGACCATCCTCTTCTAACTCCATGATATCTTCTTGCACCGGCTCTAGAATATGTTGTTTATTGACTCGTTCTAACAAAGTTTTCATCCCGGATGCGGAATGCGGATCCGCATTGCTGGATTCAGCACTGTATACTGGATCCAGCATGTTTAAAAAGGCGCTGGATCCAGCTGGATTGCTGTATGCTGGATCCAGCAATTGCAATCCCTAATCGCAATCTATTGTTTTTTTTTTAAATTATTTAAACTTTATGCAACAGTTGTGTTAGGTGTACTACCTAGTGTGTTAGTGACAGGAGAACCTTTTTTTTAACGTGGAGATATCCTCATGTATATTCTCCGCCCTGGGAAAGGCAGAGAGTTATGTTGGATTCTTACCAACTAGCCACCATCGCGTCCCTCTGAGGACCTATGGCTGGGATCGCGCGATACGCTATTTATTTCCCAGCTACCTCGCGGCCCCGGTGCCCATTCCTTTATCGTAATCCCTCAGTCGCTCTTTAGAGCACCCATGGATGGGAGATGCCACAAACCACACACAACTGTTTTAACAGCTCCCATATTTCCAAAAATACGCCTGCTTATAAGACCACTATTCATACGTTTGTATTATGAATTGCAATAAGTTTCTTCACAGGCGTCTTAAACTTTTTTTTTCATCACACAATATTTTCTGTTAAGTTCTCAGCAATAAACAAAAATTACAGATTTAGTTCTGCAAATGGCAGAAATATTTCTATCTTCACAAGTAGTATTTCAGCCAGACGACCGCTTATTTAAAAATGTATTGCTAGCAGCCCGATCGCTGTAGGTTTATTATGCATTTATTTTTGGTTCCATCTATTCAAGGTTTTAATTGGTGCTCGAAATGTATTATTAGAACGAAAATATTAGCCGTGATGAGACTCTTTGTACAATAATAGTATAATATTAACACACAGAGAATTGATGTTAAATTGTTAACATGGTTTAGGTAATTTTTCAAGGATGTAATAAGAGCGTGTACGCCGTTCGGCATTTCATACAAATTTTCAAGACCTTATTTTTCGAAATGACTGAACCGATTTTAACGAAACTTCATACCCATCAGCAGGATAGATAGGACTAAAAAGTTAGTAGAAAACATTTTCGAAAAATAGTGTTAGGTACAGTTAAATTAGACCGATTTTAAATTTTCTATACATATTTTCTACTAACTTTTTAGACCTAAGTATCCTGCTTATGTGTGTGAACTTTCATCAAAATCGATTCAGTCATTACGAAAAACAAAGACTTGAAAATTTGTATGAAATGCCGTACGGCGTACATGCTCTTAAATCGAAACATAACTTGTTTTTTTACTGGGACTAGTCATTAGTTAGTTACTAATTACTCCTTCTTTGCAAGTAGGCAAGCAAAACTTAAAAAAATGAAAATTAAAAACTATCGGCTATGTTATATTATTAGGTATATCCTACTCAACAAATAAATCAAAAAGTAGTGTCAAGTAAACTTAGTTAAGCGTTATCGCAAAGGCGCTCTAATAACTTCAACCTTTATCTTTTTATACTTAACCCCCTTGATCTACGAAGTGTTCATCATAGCGTTTTTTTTTTACTTTTTCAACACTTACCGCTTCAGTGGTCAACTAGTTCGGAGAGCGGTCAAGAGGTCTAGCCGCTTATTAGACCACACACTAACAAGCCTCTAACGGATTCTAAATAGATTTTCTCAAACGTCGTGTAGTAAAAAGAAATAAAATTAATTTTGTCTTACATCATGTTTGAAATGTCAAATAGAATTGCCTGCACTTTAGTAATTTGTTGGCAAAGTGTATTAAACCTACTACCTATATAATTCAGATTGTCTGTTACGAAATTCTCAGTTAGAGAATGCAGGAAGGAATAGCTGTCTATCATTTGACGAACTGTACGCTAGACTAATTCACGTAATTTCATGGCGCGTCGATCAAGTTCCAGTGAAGTTCATGCGAGCGTATTTGACAGCAATCGCCGATTAAGATCTGATCCAAACTTAACACGTTCAGTACTGGGTGCCCTCCACGAGGGCTCCTCTTGTCGCGTTCGCAATGCCCTCATAGAGGCCTCACTTTAAATTAGGGCTTTTCTTAGAAAATACACCGTCATTAAACAAGCAACAAGACCTCCTGAAAACACAATTTTACATTGTAGTAGCATGTTTTATGACACGGTTTTTAACTGAACGCCAAGAACCCTCCTCGAGGGTTAACTCCTAGCGCAAACATTATGCTGAGGACATTACTGGAAAGTCCACTAGCAATATGTATGGCGGCATGACGTATGAGCTCTATGAAAAGTGTGGTGGACTCGAATGTATTAACTGCAACTACACTGCAACCGAACTTCATTTAGCCCTTTAAACCCGAACAAAAATGAGTGGGTTTCACTTTAAAAAAATGCTGGCGCCAAACCGTTTACTTTCTGCGAACGCAACCGGCATCGATTGATCGTGGGGATGTTTCGCCAGCTTCACAATCGATCCATGCCGGTTGCATTGCAGAAAGTAACTGTCCGCACAGTCAGAGACACAGCCAGAATTTTTTAAAAGTGAATCTCAGTCTCATTTCAGGTTGGGTGTAAAGGGGCTTTGATTTAGGGCCTGATTCTAACTAAACTAAATAAGAATTCTATGACATTATCGTAGTGTTTAGTTGGGGTACATTAAAAGAGCCTCCACGAGTGATGATAATCTAGTACGTCCAGCGTACCCTCGGCAGTCAGCCCTGCTACCAACCTTGCTTATTTTTTCACCACGGTATGAGCTATTCTCGTTTAGCTGACACGAGAGAAGAACTGGTGAGGAGCATTTTTTTTTTCAACGCTCCTCCCAAATCCTGTACCGTCCGTGTGTCACTGCAGGGGTACCAACTGAAAGTCAGTGCTGGGTGTTTGACGCCCAGCATATGCTGAGTTGGTGACCCTTTCGGCATGGGCATGCTCGACACCATAAAATGTGTACTATTATTTATTTTTGTTTTTATTGTTTATGCTGTCATTGTGTCCTTTGGCTGAGTAAAATGTATTTTTTTCTTTATTTAAAAATCACAGACCTTATGCTCAGAAATGCCTAGTTTTGTCTTGCAGTAGATTGTGATTGGATAGTGTAATGTAACAGACGGCCCCAGGATCTCCTGAGCACGTCTGCTACACCAGTTACAAAGAAATGTGTTAGTTAGGATACCTACCTATCCCTAGCCGGACAAACAAGGAAAACGCTTAAATGAAGACAACTTTAAAATATGCTAAAAAAAACAAAGTCCCTAATAGTTTAGATAGAATAATATGGCACACGTAAGTAAAACTGATGGAAACACAATACTCCCGAAAGCTCAGTATGTCACCAGGCGAAGGGCTGGTAGTTCAGCAGCGCAGCAGCGCCCGAGGCTCAGTAGTAGTCAAGGCGGCGGGGTGCTGGTAGTTCAGTAGTGCAGCAGCGCCGGAGGCTCAGTAGTATTCCATTCGGCAGAGTGCTGCTGATAGATCAGCAGTGCAGCAGTCCGCTCACCGGACCGCCGCTCACTAGTCCAATTCCCCAAAGCCACTTTGCTGTTTCTTTTTCGCTTGCTATTTAAATTTTGAATGTGGAGTGTGTTCCGAAACTATGTGGCCTGTGATAAAAAGAGGTTTATAGAAAATAAAAAGAAGCTGAAATGTGTGAAGTGGATGATGATAAAAAAGGTGATCCTACAAGAGGCACGTTTTCAATGAACATAATATCACCAGTCATAAAACGTTGTTGTCACAAGGCATGTGAAAGCATTAGAAAAGGCTAGAAAGTCTAGAAACAAACAAATATCGTATTTCTCGTTGCTCCGTCAAGTAACTATTTGTGCTCATATTTCTCTAGTAAAATATGTACATAGCTGTTAGCTTTGTCTATTTGTTGGGGCAATTCCGGACAAGGGGTAAATTCGTTCAAATAAATTTTCCGCAGATTAAGTCGTCAAAATATAACGACGCGGACTGAAGTGAGAGGCAAAAAAATGACGCCGCACTCTATTCTTGCCAACAATTAAAAATATCAACACATATTTTGAGGAAAAATCATTAATGTATTGGGAAAGACAACTTTTGTCCAAAAGAGAGTCTGATTGGGTTAACGAACTCATGTTTTAATACGAACATATTATACCGGCACCGCAACGGCACCGCTCCAACCCAGCAATTAACTTGTCATTCAAATTAGAGCATTAAATCGTGGGTTGTATAATACATTTCAGACTCCGCTACTGAATGTCGAAGTTTGAAATGTCGACGTATGTTAGTTCTAAAGTACAGGATCTCGATGTACGCCAGTTCGAAAGTTCACTGGAGCGAAGTATGCAAGGCCGACGTATCGTTAGATAGAAAGTATACGAGTGCGACGTACGCCAGTTCGAAATTACCCTGTTACGAAGTATGAAATGCCTCCGTACTGTTACTGGTACTCCTACAACATTATAATGGCTTATTATTTTCTAGGTGACTAATAACTTAAAAGGCGACTAAGTGTTTGCAACTAATAAAATGAGGCGAGGAGCTATAAATAATGACTTGGCGACTAATAATGTTAGCAGGGTGGTTAAGGGGAATCCCGATTACTTTAAACCCTGCAGACAGAAATAGGAGCCCCGCACAGCGGGGCTCCGTTGACTTAAGCTCCTTCACTGTAGCTGCCAACCTATTATTTTTGCTACCCATTTTAATTATTTTTAAAACCCTCTGCCTGCTTAAAATGCTACTTCACTGTAGCTGCCAACCTATTATTTTTGCTACCCATTTTAATTATTTTTAAAACCCTAAATCAGATTAGTTTGTGGCCGCGTTAAATACATGCCCATTATAATTAGCAAAGGAGGATGGGCGTTTTGGTACTCATGTCCAATCATAATGAATTTACCATCATTGGATAGCTCATCAAAATCGGTCAAGCGAAAGCGGCGATATGATTTTTTAAAATTCTATTTCGAACTGAATATCCAGTATCTTCTGAAGACTATAGGTATTTCAGAACGGACAATTGATACGGGTTTGTTGCCATAGTAGTTTTTTGTACTCTTGAAAAGAGCTATCCAACGATGGTAAATTAATTTTGATTGGACATGAGTACCAAAACGCCCATCCTCCTTTGCTAATTATAATGTTGTAGGAGTACCTGTAACAGTACGGAGGCATTTCATACTTCGTAACAGGGTAATTTCGAACTGGCGTACGTCGCACTCGTATACTTTCTAACTAACGATACGTCGGCCTTGCATACTTCGCTCCAGTGAACTTTCGAACTGGCGTACATCGAGATCCTGTACTTTAGAACTAACATACGTCGACATTTCAAACTTCGACATTCAGTAGCGGAGTCTACATTTCATAATGTCAATATGAAAAAGCTTACGGCGGGCAGTCAGCGCGCTCGCCGCTAGGCCTAAAGGTCCCGTTTTACCCTTTGGGTACAGAACCCTAAAAACTAGCACGTTTTTCAGCGCATGTTGACTTTTGCAACCTGCAACCGATTTTCAAACTGTGGACACACCTGCAGTAAGTCTACCTACTTCTGCAAGTTGGTTGTTGACCTGTAACGCGGCATCTTACGTGAGCGATCTAGAAGAAACGCGAAGCGGCGCGGCGCGACGTGAAAACAACAAACAGTCGATACCTATTGAAGTGGCCTACGTGACCAAACGCACGTGGAGTGCGGCGTGGCGCGAAGCGAACGCGATCAGTAGGCTTGATATTTTCGCGCGAACTGGATGCGGTGCCGTACAGTGCTACTGAATGACGGCGGCGCGCGGCGGGCGTTTCGCGAGCTCGTCTCGTAGGACAAAGCCGCCGCTTCGCACCGCATCGCGTGTCACTACATCGGATCGCTTCGCAATTCGCGTCGCTTTGAACCGCCTACGTAAGATGCCGCGTAAAGGCTAGCGCCCACTAGGCTCGCCGTGTCGAGTCGAATAGAATCGCAATAATTCGCTTCCTATACATTTACAATGAAACTGCGTTGACCAGCGACGAGCCGAGACGCGCCGAGTCGCATCACTCGCGCGCATCGCTTGTCATGCGAATTTCTGTTTTAACGACTTGCGATTAGTAATCGTTTCGCATCGATTCGTCTTCACAAGAAACAAAAGCGACTCGACTCGATTCGACGCGTTTCGGCTGTAGTCGACGCCAAGCTTTACACAGCAATTTTATCTTTTAATACATCACCATCAGATTTATCGATTGTAATCCGTGGACCGTTATAGAGTTAACGATAGTTGTAAGTATGTAATACTATACGGTCAATTACTAGATTGGATTTGCTCTCACATTATTACGTGCAAGTGCAACAGGCTATTGAGCAATAAACTGTTGTGCTACACCTATCCTGGCCTCGCTGACAATCTCACAAAGGAAAGTTGAAAAAAAGCGTATGTTTTAAATATACATGTGGTTAAGTTTTGATAGTAGGGATCGGCTTAAAATTAAATAGGTTAAACTAAACTGAACACTCGTGAGAGGGGCTCGTGGCTAACAAGTGGTCAGCACTTGAATGAGCGACCGTTCACTACATAATCATCAAGACCCCGCGGATGGCCCAGAGAGCACATAAAACCGTCGCTCATATAAATTATATCCGAATTCATGTAATTCCTTCAAACCGCGTGATCTACTGGTGACAGATAGACCCTGCAAGGGATTATAAAAAAACTGGCCAAGTGCGAGTCGGACTCGCGCACGAAGGGTTCCGTCCGAGTCTGCATCCATGTATCTATGAAAACGGCAAAAAAAAAACACGTTTGTTGTATGGAAGCCCCCTTGTCACTCGCCCAAGTGTACCGAAAACGGTACGGCCGCCATTGTTTATCTATTGTGTCTATAATTACAGTACTACACAGGTTAAATATTTAAAGGCATTCGGTTATCCTTATCAAAAGCAGCCACCGTACTATGCGTGGGTTTGCGGGCGAGGAGAAGCAAAATTAAAGTCTTTGATATCAATTACAAGTCGTACTTTGACAAACACAAATAAAATGATGCACAAAGATAGATGACGTTCCACCGAGTACGTGGGGCGCGAGCGCACATGCATCCAATCCCAATCACTTTTGTTATCTTCATAATGATCACCATTAATAATCAACACCGGGGTTTTGCTCGATAGCTCTGACGTTATCTGTCTAGCTTTTTGCGGGCCGCCTCCCCAGTCCTCGGTGTTACGTCAAATCGACATTGACCGCTGTCATCTGGTAGATGTCATTCGTCCAGGAATCAATTAAGTTTGGCGTCGTCAAGCCAATTCTCTCGACGCGCCGACATATTTATTTTATTCTGTTTTTTTAGTATTTGTTGTTGTAGCGGCAACAGAAATACATCATCTGTGAAAATTTCAACTGTCTAACTATCACGGTTCATGAGATACGCCCAGTGACAGACGGACAGCGGAGTCTTAGTAATAAAGTCCCGATTTACCCTTTGGGTATGTCACCCTAAAAAAGCAATAAAACAAAAAAAATAAGTCGTTTCAGCGCCCCAAGTTAACTGACTACGTGGAGAGGTATCTTGCTAGTCGTGCGGGTCGTGCCTGCCAATTGTGTCGCCGTTAGGGCATGCAATTTGAGTATTCGTATTATTCGAGTATTCGCCTCATTTTACTATTTGAATAGTAAAAGCCTAACTAAGGTAACTCTCGTCGTATAAGGGATTTTGTTGTCTCGTGGAACAGGAACTGTTTTTTCAGTTAGTTTGTCACAGTTACAGACTGTTATTTTATGATACCTGTTACATTTATGTTACGATAAATATGCCTCACTCCTAATAAGTAATAGAATTATAATTCGTTTACAACCTGTGTAGTGCTTGCTAGTGGCGGCAATTTTCGTAAGTTACAATGTATGGACGGATCCATACATTCTAACTTATGAAAGTCCTTGTCGAGTTATTTTATTTGGTGTACCATTCACTTATGAGTTCCTGGTGTCTGAAACCGTTGAAGCAGCGCACAATGACCATTTACAACGTAACCACGACTATTACAATAGGAAACCGACAAATATCTCTAATAGTAGTAGCGTTTTGTAATGGCACGGGTGACCGAACACCGTGGGTTACCAACCTTACAGGCCTACCAAGAGAGTATTGACGTCTTTATAGAAAAAAATCGATTACATTGCGTTTTTCTACAAACATGGCATGAAAATTATAAATGACAACCTAAGATTACAACACAATCAAATGTCCTCATTGGTAGATAGGAGAAAAGCCTTGGATCTCACATTTCTTCACAAACTGTTCAATGGGGTTATTGACTGTGGCGAGCTTCTTGGTAAGCTGCAGATAAGCGCACCATCTCACTTGCCGAGGAAATAGAGCTATAACTTTTTTAATGTGCCAGGATCCAAAACAAACCTCGGACACTTCGCCGTTCTGCCAAGGCTCTGTAGGCACTACAACGAATTATCTAAACGCAATAATTTGGATATTACATGCAAAATATCCAAATAAAAAAAAGACCTAAAACTCATGTTGCCAAAATACTTTGTTAATTCGGTCTCTTAATCTATATTTTATAATTATTATTGATTTTAATTTTATCCGTGTTTTTTTATAATTAATTTTACTTATCTTCTGTTTTGCTTGGAGAGATTTTTGTTGAGAGTGTTTTTGTTTATTTTAATATTTTTTCAAATTTAATTGTCCTTGTTAAACTTTATTGTACCTAGACTATAAGTGAACGATGTGGTCTCCTGTAATTGGAGGAGCTCGTCATTGTCCCTGTAATTGTTATTTTGTATGTAATTTTGTTGCCTCTGTTGGAGATCCAAATAAATAAATAAACATCACAAAAATAGAGGCAAGAGGTAATGTATTGGCATAGTAAATGCTAAAGCAGTACTAAACTTACTATAATCGCCTAAATTGGCACACTCACACTGACACGCACTGTATACTAAGTATAAGGCCTGATTTACACAGGGTAAGTAACTGACTCCAAACTCGAGACAAGTCAGTGCTGGGGATCTACTCCCTAAGCACGAAATCCGTGGTTTCGGCCTTAGTTACGAGCGTTTCCTACTCCCTATCACCTACGGACATACGATTATTTCGGGCCCAAACTAAGAATGAATGACAATACGCTTTGACAGTTGTCCCTACTACCGATGTGTTTTTGCCCGTCCAAAAAGTTGAACTTGACACTTGTTTTGTTCACTTCTACGTTTCGGGCTACTTTCGGACGGGCGACTAGCTTCGTTGACGGACTTAGGGAGTAGGCCGCCTGACCCGATATTTACCTATAAATTGATCGCGACAGCGCTGTACTGACTCCAAATCAATTTACACTAGGTAAATATCGGGTCAGCAATGACTTGTCTCGAGTCTGGAGTCAGTTACTTACCCTATGTAAATCAGGCTTAATGTACTCTTTGTCATGTACTCTATGTGTCTAAACACACTATGTCGAAGATACGCGACCGAAGTTCGGCATGATTACGCGTGCAATGCTTTTTAAATTACCCGCGACACACCAGGCTGAAATTACGTCGCGTTTTACCTATATAAAAAACATAGACGCTGAAGTTCGGTCGCGTAATTTCGGCATGGTGTGGCGCCACACTAAGACAGCCGTGACTAGGGTTACCATTTGGTAATTTGAAAAGTCCTGACAAAAAGCCTGACATTTCAATAAAAGTCCGGACATTTTAGTCACAAAATGCAAACATAAGAAGATTTATTGTTTGATCTCGTTAAGTTGATCGTTAAAGAAGTTTTATATTTTGTTTTTATCATTTGGTAATTTGAAAAGTCCTGACAAAAAGCCTGACATTTCAATAAAAGTCCGGACATTTTAGTCACAAAATGCAAACATAAGAAGATTTATTGTTTGATCTCGTTAAGTTGATCGTTAAAGAAGTTTTATATTTTGTTTTTAGATGAATGAGAAGTTAATAAAAATTAAATACTTATTTGATATTACTTAAGTACTTAAGTTTTATTACTCGTATTCCATCTATGCCAAAAAATCCGGACAAATTAAGAAGCTGGACAAAGTTCGGACAAATCCGGACGGATGGTAACCCTAGCCGTGACTGACTGCATTCCGATGATAACTTAGAAGTCTAGTTGCAGTGCGTGTCTGTTTGAGTGTGTCAATTCGTACGATTGTATATAGTTGAAGTACTGCTTTAGTTTATTTATATACTGTGGTATTGGTTTTTAAAATAGAAAAAAAACCGAGAGTTGAGAGACCCAGGTTTGCTTCGAAAAAATGACAAAAAATTTAATTACACGCAATGATTTTTTTGGGTGAAGTGAACGGTTAGGTAGGTACCTACAGTAATTATTTTATATCCACGTTTTACAAAGATAATGACATCATCGTTAATAGTTTAAAGCTATATGCATACTGTACTACGAGAATTCGGCATAGCGTTGGTAATTACTTGTTATATGAAGAGTAACTTTTTTTTTTTTCCTTTATTAGTCGCATTTGACCCTCGTCGCACCTGCTGGTAAGCGCAGACAGGGTCTAAGATGAAGCACACGAATCCAAGTAACAGAGATATAGAGAGATTACCCTATACCTCTCTGGCTCTCACATACACACGACGGAACACAGTAAACTGCTTGGCGCCAGACTTTAATGAGGGTGGTAGCTAGCCAGGCGGACTGTATAGATCCTACCACCAAGCGAAAGGTTGTCACCTGATTGGCACCACCCGGGGACCACGTGTGGGGTTTCGAACTAAGGGTGCCTTCCCACGGACGAGGGTGACTCAGCCCCCTAAAATTCTAGTTAGTAGTAAGTTTCTAATTTGTTTCTAGTGGACGAGGATGTCACCATTTTACGTGGAGCCGGCTGTCTAGCGCACACAGGCGCCAGGGTATCAGGGTGTTGCGAGGCGCCTCTGAAAGCCAATGCAGACTAATATGAAGGGCGGGCGTTTTTGGGGACTGTATTTATTAACATTAAAGTTCAAAATGAATTTAGTAATTCTAGTCTATTTTGAATAAATGAGTTTTGAAATTAAAGTTGATATGTAGCGCGACATAATTTTCTCGTCGCATTATCTCGTACCGAGACGAGATAAGCATTATCTTGTCTCGGCAGGTGCGATAGCAAAATTATGTCGTGCTGTGCATGTTAGGCCGACTGGCGCTTAAATAATAATACTCATCATGTTGGAGTATCGATAATTACAAGTCTCGAAAGCAGTGTTTGTGGTTTAATATGAAATGGTTCAACGTTTACTATTTGTAAGTTTAATTTTATATTTAACTATTCTAGTCCATGCTTCATCTCAACACTTGTACACCAACCTTTACAAAAGATTACATCTCAGCAAAAACTCAGAGCGCTTACTAAATTCGTTTACCGTTATTTTACTACTGATGACCTAAGTCATTATGTGTACAACTTTGATATAAAAAATCATCAGCACTTTAGTCTTCACAGGTAGATGCCCTCAACCTGATGCAAGTGTTGCGTATAACTTGTGAGTTCTTATTCTGCCCAGCCTTTTCCTAAATATGCTGGTCAATTTTCAGTCTAACCCGACCAGGGGGCTTACTATGACCTCTTATGAAAACGTTCAAATGCCAGCCTGTCAACTTCCGTGCAAAAGCAGGCCTGCTTCTGAATCGCTAAAAATCGTACCATGACAGTAGTAAAGATGAGTGACTATTGAACCAAGTTGAACGGTAGGTAATGCTTGTTCATGGTACGATCTATACAAAAAAAAAGGTGAACGGATTTCGTAAACGTCAACGTAGCAGGTCTGCTCTAACGATGACATAGTACAAAAAAGCAGGGCAGTTCAACTTCCAGGCAACTCTGTCCTGCTTTAAGAGGTCATAGTAAGCCCCCAGTACTCTACATGGAGCGACTGCCATCAGACCTCCGCAACCCAGTTACTTAGCAATGCCGATATCCTAAGGTTAGACTGGTTGTCAAACTTTCGGGCTTCTGACTACCCTGTCATAGGTATTCGTATCACACCCGG
Source organism: Amphipyra tragopoginis (assembly GCA_905220435.1). Classification (NCBI taxonomy): domain Eukaryota; kingdom Metazoa; phylum Arthropoda; class Insecta; order Lepidoptera; family Noctuidae; genus Amphipyra; species Amphipyra tragopoginis. The sequence goes on along the minus strand of HG992003.1, from coordinate 3,449,411 downwards.
GACTGACGGTTTAACGTGCTCTCCGAGGCATGTAGGGGTCTCGATGTGTAATGGACGGTCACCCATCCATGGACACGATCGCGGTAAGCACAGCTTAACCTCGCAAATCTTATGATCCGCGAGCGATTAATTGGCCACGAGTCCCGTCAACTTGTTACTTGTGAGTGTGATTTCAAATTAATTGGAAGGTTATGTCATGATGATGAAATTGTAGACTGAAATAAAATAAGTAATAAACAGGTGATCAAATGGCTGTCAGAGCTTATGTGTAATATTCTTTAGTATTTTAATCGTCGAATGTTAAGGTGGTAGTTCCGCGTTACGACAGAGACCGGAGACCAAGACCCGAGATATGATATGACACCAGTGCGCTTTCACGTTCATCTTGCGCTTTCAATTCCTCTTGCGTCAAGCGCATGCAATATTAGTTGCAGCTTATCGTCTACACCGGTGCGCCTCGGTCAGTCGTCAGTCGACTTACAAGAGACGGATTGGCGTGCGCTAGGGGCATGCGCTTTAGTCGAACTAGTATTAAGGCATGCGCTATGGCGCTTCACGCATGCTTCAGACGAAGACGCAAGATGAACATGAAAGCGCACTGGTATATACATAGCTATAGAGACAGGAAAGTGAAGCCCTCACTTGGCTTTATACCTACAATAAATGATATTTATTTAAACATATAAACATAACTTCACGCCTTATTCCCCAAAGGGTTGGCAGAGGTGTATAGTACACCCACGTTTCGCCGTTATGTTTAAGTCCCATGTAATAGGTGATATTTATTTCTGTAAATAAATCTGTTACAGACACTTTTACAAGTCAATGAAACTTTTTTTTAAGACTAGATTGCGCCGGCGTTTCCTGTCTGATAGCTCTGAGAAAAAAAGCCGAAACAAAGTCAGATGTCAAGGTCTCTTTTAAGTCCAGGCATTGTAGTATAAAACTATGTGTGTACCAATATAGGCCTTATGGAGAAAGAGTCATAGCAGGTTTGAGTTGACCAGTCCCAACTGACGGCACGCATGCATCAGCCATCGTGTAGCTCAACCTTATAGGGAGCTCAACGAGCCGACGCACGACGATACCAATCAGCCAGCAATATCGGCTGTCTCATTTCAAAAAATAGTAAGGGCGCATAAATGTTAAATAGGTCAGCCTTTGAAAAGTATTTATGTTATGTAAAACCACGTGGTTAAAGTGACTTACTAAGTTTTAAAATGATCAAGGCAGTGAATGGCACTTACTAGGTATCGATGCTTAAATATATCTGCTTATTATTTGAGTTTTCAACGCTGGTGTTTTTGTATTTGATAGAGACTTTCTAGGTTAGCAAGATTATGCAATTAAACGACTTTTGTAAAAAGTATCCCTTACTACGTTTTGAAATGGGACAGCCGATTTGCGTAGGTCACAAAAAATACTCAAAGACTTCCATACTGTGTTCAGTGTCGTGGTCTTCTGTCTCGGTTTCGCTCACGAACTGAACACAGTACGAAAACCTATAATACTCTGTTCATCGAAAGATGAGTCGTAACATAGCGGTCATTTTGTAAATTGTAGCCATAAGATTAAGAATACTGCTATCGAAAAAACGTAAATGACTTCATCAAAAACCGTAAAACAGTTACTATACATTTTTTTTCTAATATTTGATATTCCTTGTATGGTAACGTTTTATAGACAAACGTCAGGACTCACCTTACTTTGAAAAGTTCAAGTAGGTGGTCTTAGTACTCATTCACACGAAGACGATTAGTTTTTTTTGACGAATCGTCTTTTTTCACGATTCGTTTTTTTTGATGAATCGTCTTTTTTCACGATTGGTTTTTTTTTTTGTTGACGGCGGCTTTTCTTTTTAAATGCCCGTGTTCACACGCATCACGAATCGTGAAAAATGTCGGACACGTCTTAAATCATCGTCTTTTAAAAAACACGTTCGTCAAAAAACACGAATCGTGATTTTCTTGTGATGGATCCATCGTGTTCGATAGTTCATCCAAGACTAAGAATCACGAAACAAATGTGAACATCAATTCGGATATTTTGCCGAATCGTGATAAAACACGACTCCGTATGCAATGTGAACGTCCATCCGTCATGATGTATTGTGTTTTATGACGAATCGTTAATGACGGAACCCGTGTGAATGAGCCCTTAGGGGTAATTTTTTTAACAACGCAAAAAGTATTTGTCACAAAAAAATTTTTCGCCTATCAATTATACCGTTTCGGTGATCACAACCCTATTATTCAGCTAACCATTTAAAATTAAATGATAGACATTTCATATTTTTGCCAAAATTTCACTCAAAACTGAGATGACAAAACCCGTACTTAAAACCGAAAATATGAGTCTGATTAGTAATTTAAATGAGGTTAATTTATTTTAAACAACGTTGCGCTATAAAACAGTACACTTAGTGAACTGGTTTGCCAATTAAAGCTATCACTATGATCTTATACTTGTTTGCATACTTGAACATGTACAAAAAACATATTGTGTATCAAATTAATTATGATTATAGTCGTGTTACCAGCGATTTAATTTTAGTTTGAACTATGAAACAACATACGATACGTACAAAACTAGCTATGAATAGTCCGGTCATATAAATTTAGCATGAAAGGTAAACAAACTTCTGAACGTGAAACATTTATTTTGCTTTAAGAAACCAGCTTAAGGGTGCCTTTCCACCAGAGATATGCTATCCAACGTTGCTATGGATGCGTTTGACATCCACCAATCATGTTCATTGGTCTACATAGCATAGCACTAGTGGAAACTGATTCAACTAAGCTACATTTTTTTATATGGAAGGATGCGTGCTATGGATGCGTAGTATGGTAGCGACTGGTGTAGCTATGTGCAGATGTTTTCCCCATTGTCGATACGTCGCATAGCTCGAGCTGCGCATCTTTCTCGCGCAGCTACCTTGCAGCGGCGCATTTTCATAGCACATCTTACTCGCTCTGCTACATAGCTTAGCGTCAGCTGACGGTCACATAGTTTCGTAGCTTAGCTTTTACATTCTCGCAGCATAGCTACATAACACATCTCTGGTGGAAAGGCACCTTTAAGCTGTCAACGCTTCGGACACCATGGCCTGTCTTGCCTGTCACAAGAAACCATTAAAAATGTAGGTACTTCTTTTTTTTTACTAGCCTTTTGATTATCTCACTGCTAAGCAAAGGTCTTCCAAACATCTCTATTTTGTACCACTTCTGACCATATCAATCCCGCAAGCACGTCTAGATCGTCACGGTACAAAAATACACATTAGAAAACAAAAATAATTAAATAATACGTGCAGAGGTTTTCAAAAAAATTAGCCAAGTGCGAGTTGGACTCGCGCACGAAGGGTTCCGTACCATCTATAAAAACGGCAAAAAAAACACGTTTTTTATATGGGAGCCGCCTGAAATATTTATACCATTCTGTTTTTTAAGTAAGTATTTGTAGTTATAGCGGCAACAGAAATACATCATTCGTGTAAATTTCAACTATTTAACTATCACGGTTCATGAGATACAGCCTGGTGACAGACGGACGGACGGACAGCGGAGCCTTAGTAATAGGATCCTGTTTTACCCTTTGGGTACGGAACCCTAAAAATGAGCACATTTAGTGGATTTTTAAAGCAAAACGCATCTTTAATGATCAAAGGGTTTGTTTACCTTTTATACAACTTTTAAATGGCCTAACTATACTTTGATTACCACATTGGTGCATAATTGGTAACTAACATTGCTACAATCGGCTTAAGCTTCTGAGTATAAAGTGGTTCGAGGTAACTAGGTTATTCATAAGTTCATATTGTACCATTAGGTTGCATTCACCTAACCGAAGATTTTTGCGTTCCAATAATACTGCTCCACCATGCTAAAACCACAGTCTACCTATATCTTACTCCTTACAGTCGATCAACGTAGAACATTGTCACAAAGCAATCGTGCGGGGGGTTGCGGGGTGAAGGGGCGGAGGTTATGTCCCGAGTAGCCATACTGCTACTCGGGACATAAATTCCAGGGCTCGCACTTTTCGATTTCAAATTTGATTGATATCGTTCATAGAAATTATATTAATTTATTATTGATAATTATGTATGTGTACCTATTACGAGAATATTAATAAATATTATAAAGTCTGTTTACTAATCCAAGATGGCGGCATACATACATTTTCAAATGATTGTTCGTGGGAAGTCATTTCCACGGTTTTCGGGGTCACTGATGCCGAAAATAACGTCAAAATCCAAATCCAAGATGGCGGCCATGAAAATTAGTAAATTAGTCGTCATGGATGTCAAATCCAAGGTTTTCTGGGGTGCGGATGCCGAAAATGAGGTCAAAATCGAAATCCAAGATGGCGGTTACAAAAATGTCAAATTCGTCGTCACGGGTGTCATTTCCATGGTTTTCAGGGGTACTGATGCCGAAATTGAGGTCAAAATCCATTTCCAAGATGGCGGCTATTAAAATTTCAATTTAACCATCATGGGTGTCATTTCCATGGTTTTCGGGGATGCTGATGCCGAAAATGAGGTCAAAATCCATTTCCAAGATGGCGGCTATTAAAATTTCAATTTAACCATCATGGGTGTCATTTCCATGGTTTTCGGGGATGCTGATGCCGAAAATGAGGTCAAAATCCATTTCCAAGATGGCGGCTATTAAAATTTCAATTTAACCATCATGGGTGTCATTTCCATGGTTTTCGGGGGTACTGATGCCGAAATTGAGGTCAAAATCCATTTCCAAGATGGCGGCTATTAAAATTTCAATTTAACCATCATGGGTGTCATTTCCATGGTTTTCGGGGATGCTGATGCGGAAAATGAGGTCAAAATCTATATACAAGATGGCGGCCATAAAAAAATTCAAATTAGCCGTCATGGGTGTCAAATCCATGATTTTCAGGGACGCTGATTACAAAAACAAGATCAATTCTCAAATACCAAGATAGGGACCACGTTTTGCCTGGCAAATCTCATTTAACTGGTAAATTTTTTTGACCGCCTTTTATTAGAGGAATACTTAGGCTTTATTTCCGGCGTCAGCACCCACGAAAACCATAGAAGTAATAACCATGAATAATAAGTAATTTTCTATGACTCCATCGTAGACTTGCGAATAATTTATGACTCTTACCTACCCCCGCAAGCGTTAGCCACTGCGACTGTAACCTCGACAAAAGTTGTAGTTTTAAATATTGTTAGAATATTCCAGGATAAGATGGCGAAACTGCTGCTACATACCTTTGCATTATTTTGTCAATCGTCAAAATTCCGCATGCGTGGTTTTCTTTTTGCGTGTCACTGTTTCTATAAAACGTTAATTAATTTGGACGTTTGTTTGATAAAGTTTGTGTAATTTATTTTATGTGACAACCCTTTGACAAGTGTTACCAATTTTGACATTTCATAGGACCTGTCAAATGTATGGGCGTTGACCCACTGTATGTAGTAAGTAGGTACACTGTGCTAAAACTGTGGCCACGTATCCGGGAAACGAGCTCAAAAAAATTAAATGTAGGCATTGTCAAAGATGGACCCTTCTTTCACATGCCCAGAGAGGCTAATAACGTCATCCTTATCCTAACTTCCTAAATAACCTAATCCTAACTTTAATATTATAAATGCGTAAGTTTGTTTGTTTGTTACCTTTTCACGCCTAAACCACTGAACCGATCATCCTGAAATCTTGCATATACGTTGTCAGGTGTACAGAAACGGACATAGGGTACCTTTCATCCCGAAAAAAAGTACTGTTCCCGAGGAAAACAACAGTAACGTTCTTATGATAATAGATGGCGCCACGTGTCTTTCGAATTATGATTGAATTATACTATCCCGAAAAATACGGAATACGCACGACATCCACGCGGGCGAAGCCGCCAGCGACCGCTAGTATTTGATATTTCGTTTCATATTCGTAATCATGACTGCATGTGGACTGCAAATGCAGTCGCAACTGCAATCTATACAACTGTCAAATGCAGCTTGAAGGCAGTTAAGGCGCTTCACCCACAGAAAGTGGCGCCACTTCAAAAAAAAAGCATTTATCCTGTCAACACACAACGTATTGAAATTTCGTACGTACAACATTTTAGTCAAGTGTTGTAGAAATTTTCGAACAGCAAATATCAACACTAGAGCTTCTGGATTCGAAGTTTTAGCGATAAGTACCAAAAAAGGCCGTTTTTAGCACTAATTACTAAAACTTCTAACCTAGGATGTCAAGTGTTGGTTTTTGGAGTTCGAAAATTTCTACAACACTTGACTAAAATGTTGTTCGTACGAAATTTTAATATGTTTCCTGTTTCGTCCCATAGTAAAAGTTGTTCATAATGATGAGTACAATGATCCCTTAAGAGGTTGTTGATGTTTTACCAATGACCCTGTATAGCCCGGGGACCTATTCCGAAAATCTAACTACGTAGTTTCGGCTGACGGATCGCACGTTTTCCAACCACGAAAGTGTTTCGGATCCGACGATCGATTCGATACTCGCGCCGCGTTTTGTCATTTTCCTTTTGTTTACCCTACCTCTCGTAATTGACATCTAGGACTAGCAGTTTGTTGTTTGACAATACTTTGATCGTATATTTATAAGTTTGATCTTAGTCGTTGTTTTGATTCGATCGGAAACTTCGACGTTTGTTTTTCGGTGTACCCCCCATGATGCGAAAAGGTGAAAGCACGTGTACGCGTGTTCATAGAAATTGCCGATTTTCTACGATTGTTGCTGATAACGTGTTAATCCCTAAGAGTGATTACGCACTGCATCCGATCCGAATCCGTGAAAATACGGATATAAAAAACTCGGACCGAATTCTGATATTGCTTTACGCACTGCATCCGATCCGAATCCGTGAAAATCTCGGGCCGAATTCGGATGTTGCTTACGCACTATTCCCATCTCTGATCCAAATTCAGACTACTTCGGTCCGTCAATTGTTCTTCCGAATTAGAAACTCACGGATGACGAATAGAAATCGGATGACGGATACCGGATGTAGTGCGTTAACTATCACACAAATAATACTACGGCTACTTCGGTCCGTCAATTGTTCTTCCGAATTAGAAACTCACGGATGACGGATAGAAATCGGATGACGGATTCCGGATGTAATGCGTAATCTACCATACAAATAGTTCTACGGCTACTTCGGAACGTATTTTCACGGATTCGGATCGGATTCAGTGCGTAACCGCTGTAAGTATTTCAATCGTCAGACAAATTTTATCTAGGGAATGAGTTCGTCGTTTTGATAGCCTTTGTATAGAAAATGTGTCAAACCACCGTATTTATTTCTCAACTAAAGGTTACCGATTGAAAAGTCGGCCCTAACTGGTTTAATAGATAGTTAGCGAAAGTTTTATGAGTTTGTTGATCCAAGAAGCAGAATGGATGGTGGACACAATGTTAGTTGAGAAATGTTATGTAGTTACATAACATAAACTGACGCCTGTATTCCCCGAAGGGTTGGCAGAGGTGTATAGTACTCGTACACCCACAGTTCGCCGTTATGTTTTACGTCCCAAGATAGGGGGCGAGCCTATTGCCAACGACCGTGCACAAATCCACACTCACGGGCTGCTACTGAGAAATTCCACACGGAAAAATCCAATATCACTTTGCCCGACCTGGGGATCGAACCCAGGACCTAACGCTCAGCAGTCGCGCTTGCGACCGCTAGACCAACGAGGCCGTCAATATACAGGGTGTAAACGAATTCGTGTAATTCCTTCAAACCGCATGATCTACTGGTGACACTGATTGACCCTGCATAGGTTTTTTCAGAATCAACAAAAAAAGTTTTCAAAATATGAACCATAAGTAAAAATTACTCAGATACAGAATACCATGGTTCAACAGCGTCCCAAGTTAACAGACTGCATGGAGTGATATCGCGCTAGTCGTGTCCGTCAGCTGTGTCACCGTGCCTTCATTCATTTATGCATGGCATCGAAATTTTGTATGACATAATATTTTTTTGTGGAAAACTAAATTTTTGTTTCAATTTTTAATCAATCTGAATCCCGTGCGGATGTAAAACCATTAATAGATCATGTGGTTTGAAAAAATTACACGAAATGAAATGAAATCGTTTATTCTGCAAATTGGATATTTCAAAATCACTTTTACATGTTGGTTTCGGTGACGAGTTCGTTTACACCCTGTATAATGTCAAATAATAGTGATAAATAGTTGTTTATCTATATTTTCACCTCTTGCTTTATCTATCACCAATGGATATTTAATTACCAGTACAAAAGTCGTAAATCTCACAACGATTGAAAAAAAGCCGCTTGTCTTCTTTTCTCGCGGCACTCGCATCGACCGTTATCCGTTGCGCGCACTACATTCCGCAACTATCCGCCGCGCACGCGCACGCGCAGCCATCGATCTATTGTCAATTGATCGAATAAATAATTGAAAAAAATATAAACAATAAACATAATTGTGAGTGGTGAATGATGTGGATTTTTATGTGAAGTTTTAGTGAATTGGATGACAAAATTTAAAATGGTATGTAGGTAATTGAATTATTTGATTGAGAATAAAAACGGATGATCAATCAGTCGTTAAGTGAATAATAAATGGTGATGAGTGATAATAAGTAGTTTAATTACTTAGCTATTCATTAATTAATTGTTGTAAATACCTTTGCAGTATTTCATAATTTTTTACTAAACTTTTTGTAGGTAGGTTTCTATTATTTTGTCACAATACTTATCTATATGATTATTTAACCGACTTCGAAAAGGAGGAGGCTGTCAATTCGAAGCGTACCCATAGATATTATTATATATTTTTTACCGTTATGAGTTATGAGTAATTATTTTTTTATTTGAATTCCGCACCAAATAAAAAATTAAACAAAAAATAACTCTCGAGTTGGTCCCATATGAATATCATTACTTATACGTAAATTTGGTTTAGTAGCTTTTTTATACACTACTAGCTGACCCGGCGAACTTCGTATCGCCATTTTTATTTTAAATGATGTTTTTTTTTTTAAGTTTTCTTTATACAAACCTTGTCCTGACATTATAGAACACACAAAAAAAGAATTATCCAATTTGGTGCAGTCGTTCGGAAGTTATGATACATACATACATACATTTCGGTGATTTATTTTTATTTAAAGTAGTTTGAAAAATGAATTACCTATATGTATCCACAAATTTGTCCTCTACCTATTGTAATTGAAATTTGTGACACTAAAACCCATTAAATAAAAAACCATAACATAGGTATAACATTTTAATAAGACGGTGCCTTCAATTTGTATTGTACGGTGCCTTTAATTTGCTTAAAATTGCACCGACTTCTGAAACTGATAATTATATCATAAATGGTAATTATTTTATTCTTTTCAGTTTATTAAAGTCAGTTTTTACTTTTGTTCCATTATCTCGGGAAGATAATTTATTACCTATTTTAAAATAAAATATATTAGCAAAGTACTTATTCTCATAGAAACCATTTTTCATGTCCATTTGTTCTCAAGAGCGTCGCTTAAAATCTACTGAACGTTTTTTAATGGTAATGTCACGCATTATAATCCTAAAAGCTAAGTTTGTGAAGGTTAAAAATATACCATTATGTGAAAAAGTTAAAATTTAAGACAAAATAAGTTATCGGGTAGGCCATGGACGTACAAAAAAGATCGGACGGAATGGACAAAACTGTGTCCCGTAATGGCGGCGACTATCTAAGTGTGAATGAATTTAGGGTTGTCATGTTAGCCAAATATACCCATTTTATATCATTTTATTTTAAGACAAATACAGGTTGGCAGACAATTTTCTTGGAAATGTCGGCAGAATTATACCGTGCCATTTGAAAAGGTTAATGGTAAGAACCAAATCTCCCTATGAAAATATCTGCAAAATAAATGCCATGTTAGCTTAGATTGGTAATTTAAATTTGAGGTACTGCATATGTAACAACATACCGGAGTCCTCCTTTAGTTGTATTATATATCTCGTTAGCTTCAAAATGTAGACTGCAAATGACACTGTATTTGTTTGGAATTCAATCGTTTTCATCGTTACAATTTCTCATTTTTTTAATCCAATCATTTCTCCATTCTTCATTTTCTTTAGGAAATCTAGTAAAAAAATATATAAATAAAATACCTAGTAATAAATAAATTGAATTGAACAAAAAACTATAAATTTCCCATATTTAGGGTAATTTGCACACGTGAATATTGACAACACTGGCCTTGTGACGGATTCTTTTCTTCTGGTGAATACATTGATTTTAATGTATACAATTGGGAATTAAGTGATTGAATTATTCATTGACCTATGAAACGTGATTCCTGGATTTTTTTTCTTCCGATCACTACGGTTTTTACACCATTTCACCACACAAGACATGCTATATTTTAATTTTTTTTGCCGCTTTTTGTCCCGACTCTGTTGACGTTTACGCGTATAATGACTGACATTGTGTGAATGTGTGCGTGCCAGCCTGTACGTACAGCAAACTGGCTGACTCTGAGTGACACAGTTTTTTGTTAGCGAAAATCTGTCCGATCTTTTTTGTACGTCCATGGGGTAGGCAGAATTATAAACTATGGTATTGTTAGTAAAGGTATAATCTTAGTATTATCGTTAGTTAACAATACTTATAGATATTTTTAACATAGGTTCAATGTTTAATCCATTAGTTTCACAATGATATTCTTCTTCTTATCTCGTGTCAATACGAGCTAGCCGGACTTACTGATATGATACGATTCATAATGATAAAATGCGATAATTATGCAGCATCTATTCCAAACATGTAACATAAATAAACCCTGAAGGTAGTTTGATAAGAATGGGCAACTGAATCGATTTCAGCCATTTTTAATATATATTTTTTTAATCGCGCTTTTTGCATACCAATCTTTTAATAATTGAGACAAAGAAAATTGAGCCTTATACAAAGTTCATAAGACTGGATCTTAAATGCAGTTACCAATGAAAATACATTTTTTTTTATAAACAATATTTAGTAAAAAAAATTGTGTATGTTGATTTAACTGAATATTCTAATTGGGGTGTTTGAGTATTTGCATTATTCCTGTTACATGTTTTATAAAATTATACGTAGTGATAAAACCCCATGTAAAATAACTAGAGATCGCCACCGGCTTCGCCCGAAACGACGTTTTTTCGTAATAAAAGTAGCCTATGTCCTTGTTCGGGTTCGATCGACAATCGATTCAGTAACAGATAGACAGAGTTACTTTCGCGTTAATAATATTAGTGCGAATTCATCGATGTAAGAAAACAACGTGATTTATTTCTCATTTCAAAGGTTTATAAAGGGCTCCCAATAAATCTTAAAGAAATACCGTTTAAACTGCCTTAACCTGCATACTATTTCATATACAGGTACTAGGAGCACAGATTTGAAAGGAGATTGTTTGTAAACGCAAAGGGCTAACTGTTCTAGTCCCACTTTAGAACAAAGTAAAATAGAAACTAAACGCAAACGCTAGCCAACTTTCTTCTAGTAGTTTAGTGCTGTTGTTTTCCAAATAGCCAAGCTACCGTGCAATATAATTTTACTATCATACATTTATCTATACTATTGACCAATTTTGTTAGAGCATAACGCTCTAACAAAATTGGTCAATCTTCTTTAATCTAAAAAGTTTTTACAACATAACATACCATCACGCTTGTATTCCCCAAAGGGTTGTGCAGAGATGTATAGTAGGTACACCCTCATTTCACCGTAAGTTCCATGTAATAGGGGACGAGCCTGTTACCATCAACCGGGCGCCAATCCAAACTCCGGGCTGCTATTGTGAAATTCAAAAACCCAATGAAATTGTGCCTTACCTGGGTATCGAACCCAGGACCACACGTTCGGAATTCGCACTTGCGACCAATAGACCAACGAGGCTGTCATTTAAGAAAGTTTAGTAGAATCTAAAATAAATAACTTTGAGCAGTCAGAGCGGTTACTCACTGCATCCGATCCGGATCTCTGAAAACACGGATATAAAAAACTCGGACCGAATTCGGATATTGCTTTTCGCACTGCATCCGATCCGAATTTGTGAAAATACGGATCTAGTATCCAGAAATCTCAGACCGAATTCGGATATTGCTTACGCACTAATCCGATCTCTGATCCAAATCCAAGCAATTCAGGGGCCATCTTTGGCACATGTCCGATTTGAATCCGAGATAATGCGAAAGCGTTCATACAAACATACGGCTTCTTCGGTCCTTCAATATTTCTTCCGAATTGGAGACTCAAGAATGACGGAGAGAAATCGGATGACGGAACTCGGATCTAGTGCGCAAACTACCATACAAATAGTTTTATGACTACTTCGGAACGTATTTTCACGGATTCGGGTCGGATGCAGTGCGTAACCGCTCTTAAGTGTACAAACTGTAGACGATTATTTGCAAGACTCATTATAATTTACGCTGTACAATAAGCAATTCAGTTTAGCAGTCATAAAAGCAGATAATAAAATCAGATAAAGTAGATCGCGTATATTTTCAACCGATTCATAATTAATCTTGTTCGGATTGCGAGTTTTACGATTATGTTATCAAACAAAAGCATCCGAATTGCGTATCACTTTCGTAATTTCGATAGCTTACATTTTGACAATACAACAATATTTATTGTGTGGTGTATATGTCGTGGCCATATCGTAGAATTGATCACTTCATGATGTGGCCGGCCATTTCATGAAATGGTTGTATTTCATGAAATGGCCAACTAAAATTGGCCATATCGTTGAAACGTCAACGTTTAATGATATGGCCATCCACGTTTGGCCATATCATTAATGTAGGGTTTCCATGATATCAAAGGTTTAATAAAAAATCCAAATAAAGGAAGCACGTTACCGCGAAAGTTTAATAGCTTGATTCACCAACAATTAAGGCGGAGATGTCTTGAAAACGGTCAAAAAGGTGGTTTTTAAAAGCAGTGTATCTCTTAAACCATAAATAATTTTGACAAGTAAAAAAAACCTGATATTTTCAAGTCCTTTTTGCATACAGTGATGGAATTCAAAACATAATTTAACATACTTTAATGCATCAAAAAAATCTTCAAACATACCTCTTAATTATCTTTAAAAGCAGTTTATCCCTTTATTAACAATTATTATTATAATTAAAAATATACCATAAAATTTCAAATGCTAAACTGCATCCAGTGATGGATTATTTTTTATTAAATAGTTAATTTCTAATTTTATACGATTTTATTTGTATTTTTACGACATACGCTTGCTGATTTCCTTGTCGCTCGCACCGCACCAGTGTTCTCCGGAACGTTATTGAGGATGGACCTGTGTCGCGTTGCTCCGCAGTGGAATTTTAAATTATGTACCGCGAAAATTGAATGAAAAAAATGAAAGCGACGAAAATGCAGTAAAAGAGGACATTGATGATTATAATGTACAAGAACCAAATGCAAAAAGAATGTGCTGCAGACAATTAAACTTCTCCGAATTTTGAAATGAAATATTAATAATTGAATGGTATAATAATAATAATGGTATAATTTATATGTGTTTACAATGAATAAAGGATAAATAAATAATAATATATTAAGGGCCGATTTTTCAATCGTCAGATAAATTTTATCCAAGGAATAAATATGACGGTTTGATATATTTTCTATACAAAAGCTGTCAAAACGTCAAACTTATTCTCCAGATAAAAGTTATCTGACGATTGAAAAATCAGCCCTAAATAGTATAAGTAATAGTAATAAATAAATAGTACCTATATTGAATTAACTTCGATAGTCCTGGTTTATCATTCGTGACTTGTGTTTCAGTCATTTGATTTGAACATAATCCAACCTTTGCACATCGACGGCAACAAAGAACAAACGGCTATCTATAAAATCATTAGTTTCCAGGAGAGCGTTTTTAACGCGAAAATGAAATAACATCTACAAGAACAAAGCTAGCTTTTTCAAAACAATGAAGGTCAATCAACAGTTTTTTTTTTCGAAATACGGCAGATGTCTTTTTCTACTTCGCACAAAATAAATAACTAACTGAGTCAACTGCCATATGTTCGCTTCTACGTAGGACTTTTTAATTACTGATTCCCAAATAATTTTACTTATAAAAGGAGATATTACTATTCTTTTTTATAATATATATCTAACTACGACAATAAATAAAGGGTAAGTATAATTGACACCAAAATATTGTAGTTGTCTCAAATTACTTCGTAATTTTAAAGGTATTAAATTGCAGATAATATACTATTAATATGATGACCTTTTGGAGTTCAAGAAAAGAATTAAGTTATTCGTAGTAAGTGATTATTTTTTAATCATCGTAATCATATTACAAAGTAACAAAAATGCAATATTTGCAGAGAAAATAACATTTCTAAGGAATTACTATCTTCAAAAACAATTAAAAAATTAAATCTTATACAAGCTACAGCAAAGCAAAGGATCAAAGGAATTGACCACGTGTTAATACACGTAACTAGGTAAAGCTTATTTTATCACAATAATCAAACTAACTGAACAAAAAAATAATTTCTTCCTAATCATTTCTTCAAGAAAATTCAAATTCCAAACTATGTTATTACAGGTTTTTATTGCTTAAATGAACAATTGATAAGTCTGTTTTTCTACCGTGGGACGTTGATGATAGCTTCGGCAAGTATGTTTTAACGATTCTGGCGGTGTTTGGACGTGCTTTATCACGCATAAGCTGAAATAAAGCACCCAACTGGGTCCGCAAGGAAATGACAACATCCGAAACAATAATTGCAGCGTAAATCTGTGCATTGAGATTGCCTCTGATTCAAATCAGTTCGGTTCTTCCACCGATTCAAATACTCGGCCAAATCATTATTGTTCCACGTTTTTAGCATCCTGAGATTCACGAATACCGTATACATCTATTATCTGGTCTCATGCAAAGCGAGATTTATCAGAAAAGCACACATAACGCTACTTTTCTTCTGCCCAATTTCTGTGTTCACGAGTCCATTGTCAAAGGGCCTTACGATCGCAGGGCTCAATAAGACGTGGCACTCGTCGCTACGAGGCCGCTGCCTTTGGGAACGGAGATTGACTTCGTGCAAATCATTTCTAATGGTTTGATCGCTTATTAACAACCCTTAAGAGCGATGAAGCCTTTGAATATTCATCGTGCAAAGCATGAGAAAAAAAAATCATTGAATAATGTATTTTTATGTTTTTATTTTTTATTGTACTGTGCATTCAGTCCACGAAGACGCGCCACACTCCTTTTTGTTGTCGGTAGCCGCGTGGTGCTTAAGCATACATTTCTTATTATTATCTTATTTTAGTTTCCGTGCTTCGGAGAGCACGTTAAGCCATCGGTCCCGGGTGTCATTCGAATACCTGTGATAGTCATTACGGGTAGTCAGAATCCGAAAGTCTGACAACCGGTCTAACCTTAGGATAGTGAGCATTGCCCAGTAACTGGATTGCAAAGGTCTGATGACAGTCGCTCCGTGTAAAATACTGGTATTCAGCCGCACTGGTTACACTAAAAGCTAACCCCAAAAAAGTTGGGAAAAGGCTAGGCGGAACGAAGATCGATGAAGCCTCGTAATCAACACAATCGGACTCATTTTAGGATTCCGTCGAGCAGTGATTTGTATGTAACGATCTTGTCTGCCTGTGGTGATGCGATTTCGTCCTCCATGGCGCTCAGCTACGCTACCAGTGATACGGTAGCGTGTCCAGAAGTAACTTATTACACTCTGCGTAGTGCCCAGAGCGATGGCCACAGTACGTTGCCGAGAGCCAGCTTCCAACATTCCTACAGCTCTGATCGTTTTTTCTCAATTCAAGTGACGTCTTCTGTCCATAATAGCGTTCGTGTATATTGATCTGACTCAGAAGTGTGGTAGAAATGGTAACGATTTTGTCTCAAATCAAAGTCAAAGTCAAATAGTTTTTATTTCAAGTAGACCAGATCCCTGGTGCTTTCAAAAGGTCAACCCTAGGGGCTAGAGGCCTAGGGGCTCGGTTACAAGTAGTAGGTCCTTTGGAGAAGAACCGGAAAGAAACTCAATCCGTTGCAGAATTTTATAGGAAAACGATTTGACAGAAGATTTTCAACTTTTAATCGAAATTGAAAAACTTTTATTTTTTTATATTGAAATACTTTTTTTTTTTTTATTAAAATCGTTTATTTTTTATATTCAAAAACTTTATTTTTTTTATATTATGAGGAGGTAGCTAAGAAACTATGAGGGGACCAAAAAAATCAATTTAAGAACTTGCAGTAATCCGCAAAAAGTGCTTTATCCCTAGACACTTTTGATATGTGTATTAAGAAATGTAGATTAACAAAATTGAGGTTGTAGAAGTAATTAAGTATGCAAGTTTAAAAAAAGTCGACTGCCCCGCCGCCCGTGAGAAAACGGTCAGTCATGTAACTGATATCTTTGTATATGGCATGCCACGCGCCGAAATGTACGACGTACAGACGGACAATTGTAACAGTAGATGTGCGTGTGTACTTTGTCGCTTTGTAAAAAAAGGTGTTTAAATACGCGACAAAATACAAAGAAAAAATGAGTTTTTTTAGGAAAAAAAAAATATCACTAAATAAAATACAGACATACTTAATAGTGGATCAATTATATATAATTTACAAACAATTTATTATTATTGTATTTGTTTGTCTACAACATAAAATGGTTTACCTAAAAACATTCTGAACCACTGCTCTGAAATATGCTACTGGCTACCTACCTTTATGCGAGCGTCGCGCGTCATGGCACTATGGCAGGCCAGCCCCGCAAAATAGAAACAAAATAGTTACCGCTTCGCGCGTAGTTATGATGAGGGGGTGCGCGGGGCATTCTCAGCGGTAACGCCCATTTGAGCAAGGTCAACGACGTAATACTGGGCCTTAAGGGGATCTGGCGCTTGGCGGCCGCTGCCGCGGCACGCTCGCTTCGCTCGCTCGCCTTCGCGCGTTATTGGTCACTGTTCTAACCTAACCTAACCCAAATGATTCAATATACTAAATAGTACATGTTTGCAATAACGTGCATCGATATTTTGTGCTGTAGTTTCACAGGTTAACCAGATAAATAATCGAACAAATAAAATTCTATGAAAAGTTCACCCGCAGTTACCATGAAGTCATATTTTGAAATTCAATAATAGTCCATTAATTTTCGTTGCGTGGTCACCCTACTTTACTTATTATTATTAGCTTTTTTGTCAGAATAATTGTCCGCCGCCATGATGCATCACAATAACAAAACGATATCAGTGCCTCTAACGGTGAATAATGTAACTATTTTACGATATGATCACTAATGTTTGACCATATCATGAAGTGGCCGTGCGTTTAGCTGATCATATCGTTAAACGCTGATTATTCATTGATCTAGCCAGGCCATTTCATGATGTGGGCAGCGGGTATTGGCCATTTCATGAAATGCAACCATTTCATGAATGAAATGGCTGGCCACATCATGAAGTGATCAATTCTATGATCTGGCCACGACATATACAAGGTGTAACATAATAACGCACAACCTCTTAAGGGGTCACTGTACTCATCATTATGAACAACTTTTAGACCAAAAAAGAAATCGCAAAAGAAAAAATCAGCTCTTCCCTACATTTTGACGATTTCTTTTTTGTTCTATTGGACTGCTGTAGTTGGTCCTAGGGGACCTTTCCTACGTAACCGGGCAGTTATTGGCGAGACCTGAAGGGTCTCCAGCCAAGGGGGAGGGGGGGTGGGGAAGTAAAATACTTAACCTAAGCTAACTACTTGTACTACACTAACATCATGACTACCTGCAACAACAGCACTAAGGTCGACCCCTAGTGGGACTCGGACCTCGGCTTAGGGCGTTGCTGGCGTGGACATAGGGGGGGGGGAGACAGCTTGATGAGAGCTGAATTATCGGTGTGAATTTTGACGAGTTATGCGAACATTAATGTAGGGAACAGTTGTTTTTTTTTTTCGCGGTATCAGGTTTGGTCCCTTAGTAAAAGTTGTTCATAATGATGAGTACAGTGACCCCTTATGAGGTTGTACACTTACTTATGTTACACCTTGTAGTTGTGGAGAAGTCGGATTGTCAATACATACGTTGCTATGGAAATTATTGACCTGTCAAAATTAAAACTATAGCGATTACGAGTGTTTTGCGCAATTAGGCTGCAGGGTTGAAAAACTATTAGAACGACAGTATAAAAAAAAACGAAATATAATTTCCAATTTAAAATAACTATACAACTAACTTTAGGTTTGCTAACCCTATTCCGTAGAATCTAGATAAAATATTAGAACATTAAGCTGTTTCGAAACTTGATAAATTACCGTGTAGTGAACGATTTATAACACCAATAATTTTACTTCTTTCCGCTAATTATAATATTCCTGCATAATTATAGTAATTACCTGAGACCAACGCGTGAAATTAATTAATGACCCTTGATTAATTCATAAGACCCTTCAGTTAATTCGCTTGAGTGAATTATCGTCGGCGACCAGTGAAAAAACCTCTTAAATAGTAATTTTGGTTAAACACATTTTATGTCATACTAGAGGTCGCCAGCGGTGGCGCGTGGTTGTTGTTTATCGCTTATTCCGCGTTTTTCTCTACTATAATATGCATGTATTATACATATAAACCTTCCTCTTGAATCACTCTATCTATTAATAAAAACCGCATCAAAATTCGTTGCGTAGTTTTGAAGATCTAATCATGCATAGGGACAGACAGCGGGAAGCGACTTTGTTTTATACTATGTAGTGATGATTTAGCAAAAAAATCTCGCATATTTTAAACTGGCTTGAGTTCAATTTGAATGCAAAAAATGAAGTTGATTATGAACAATGCTCCTGTTTATCTGCTGATAACCCCGTATTTGACAACAAAAATCCTATTTCTTCCAAGAAAACCTCGTAATTCACATTTGATACCTTTCGAGAATGCATGTTCAAATATTAATTACATGATTTAGTCAGTAATGGCACAGTAGATATACAAGGTGTAACTTAAATAACGCACAATCTCTTAAGGGGTCACTGTACTCACCATTATGAACAACTTTTACTAAGGGACCAAAAACGAAATCGTGAAAAAAAAATCTGCTGTTCCCTACATTTTGACGAGATATGCGAATATTAACTACATTGTTTTCACAAAACTCCATTTAATCACTACTGTATCTATTGAAATTGGTCAAATATAATTTTAAAAGAGTAACCATGGAGTTTCATGCCGGCTCTTTTGCATAGGAAACAACAAATTGGGACCGTGCACCTAAATACGACTTTACGTAAACGCATGTAATGGTTTATATGCAATAAAAAAATCGAACTTGAGCTTGATCGATCTAACTAGAAAATATTTTACGATTCCTTGAAAATCTTAAAGAACCATTCCCATCTTAATACCTATATTATGCTACCGCTTTACTGGCAACACACAAAGGTATACACTTCGAATTGCAAATCTCCCTAAAGCTTTAAATAACTTTCTAATCCCTGAAGTGGGTAAATAAGTAGGTACCGAATAGTGTTTGAATTCCCTAGCTCTTAAATAATAGACACCGGACGATGTTTCAAAGTCCGGACGTCCGGACCGACCGGAGGTATCAAGGTTAAGTCCGATTTTCCACGGTTCACGACTAACGGCACGACACGACAAAATGTTGCGTTGTCATTGCTCTTGTAGTGTTTCTATTGCTCGGATCCTATGCCCAAAAACTTATGATATTGCTTACCATAAGCAGCGTTTTTTATTTATTTTTTGTCTACTTTGTCCTTTGGGACCGTTTCTACGTAACCGGGCAGTTGGCGAGACCTGAGACGTCTCCAGCCAATGGTGGGGAAGTAAAATACTTAACCTAAGCTATATAACTACTTGTACTACACTAACATCATGACTACCTGCAACAACAGCACTAAGGGCGACCCCTAGTGGGACTAGGACCTCGACTTAGGGCGTTGCTGGTGGGGACTTGGGGGGGTGGGAGACAGCTTGATGAGGGCTGAATTATCGGTGTGACTGCGGAGTCTGAAGAGACGACCGTCTCTACGACGGGAGAGCTCGGTGGATCGTGACCGGCGGCGGTGGGACGTCGCGACGGGCCTCGTCGGCGAGGACGGTATGCCGGACGGCGGCGGACGCTGTGTATTGTGCTGGTCTCATGTCGCATTGGTCTCCAAGAAATCCGTTGATGCCAAACACAGCCCGACCGCGCGGTTGGGCGGTCTGTGTATGTGTATGTGTACGTCTGTTGGTCATCAACGGATTTCTTAGAGACCAATGCGACGCGATCCGCTTCACCGCCTACCGCGGCGGTGCGCGGTGCCATGTGTTAATTGCTTTATGTCATTCCATACATTTAATTGCCGTATCTATTCTCTAACGATCATCGATTGACATTTGTCTACACACACTGTCAGCCACTCCATTTAGTTGGCCCGACATCCGACACAGTGGAAACGGGCTCTAAGGTTTTAAATACGTCTCCGAGAAACAGATAACGTTTTGTTGAAGGTATCTATGTATACCTACAATTTTAAAAATAGACAAATAAAACATCATTTACATATATGATGGAAAATTCACAATGTGTAGTTAATTGAGCTTTCAACACTAAAGTGTTAAAGACGGCTTTTTTTTTAACTGTTGGTATATCTATGTGTAAAAATTAGGATGGCAGAGAATCATTGTGTACGCTTTTGAGGAATATAAGCGTTGAAATATTGTGTATGCTAGGAAATCTTCTTCTATCGTGTCGGCACGAGCTATACAAAAATAGCTCATGCCGTGGTGAAAAGATTAGCCAGTCAGCAAGGTTGGTAGCGAGGCTGACTGCCCAGGGTGCGCCGGACGTACTTAAGTATCATCACTCGAGGAGGCTCTTTTCATGCACCCCGATGCTAGGAAATGAGGATCTATGTTTGGATTAAACTGGTGTTAAAAATCCTCTGATTAAACAATTGTTTAACTAAAATCTTACATTTTTCGAGTAACATAATAACATCACGCCTGTATTTTCCGAAGGGTTGGGCAGAGGTGTATAGTACCTCATTTCGCCGTAATGTTTAAGACACATGTAATAGGAGAGGAGCTCGTGGCTAAATAATTACAGCCGCATAGACCGATCTTCCGGGTTAAGCCACGCTTGCCGAGGTTGGTCTGTGGATGGGTGACCATTTACCATAGCGAGTTTCCTCCGTGCCTCGGAAAGCACGTAAAGCCGTTGGTCCCGGCTGTCATTTGTAGATCTTTGACAGTCGTTACTGTTGGTCAGAAGCCAGAAAGTCTGACAACCAGTCTTACCAAGAGTATCGTATTACCCAGTTACTGGGTTGTGGAGGTCTGATAGGCAGTCGCTCCATGTAAAATACTGATATTCAGCTGCATCCGGTTCGACTGGAAGGCGACCCCAACATAATTGGGAAAAGGCTAGGCAGATGATGATGATTAAGACACATGTAATAGGGAACAAATCCTCCAAACTCCGGGCTGCTATTAATAATTCCACAAGGAAAAACTCAACCTGGGGGTCGAACCCAGGACCTCACGCTCAACAGTCGGGCTT
Organism: Amphipyra tragopoginis; assembly: GCA_905220435.1. Taxonomy (NCBI): domain Eukaryota; kingdom Metazoa; phylum Arthropoda; class Insecta; order Lepidoptera; family Noctuidae; genus Amphipyra; species Amphipyra tragopoginis. The sequence continues at coordinate 3,427,821 of HG992003.1, read as the reverse complement.
GCGACTACTACACCAACGACGCAGACAGTTCTTTTTTTTTAAATATCCTTGCCCCACACTAAGATTTCTCTTGTATCGTGGGTGCGTTTACAAACACAAATCTCACATACACAAACGCCAGACCAGACCCGAAACAACCATGTAGGCCATGCAAATTTTTGTTTCGTGTGGGAATCGAACCCACGACCCATAGCGCAGAAGCCAATCGCTTAGCCACTGCACCAAACGTGTCGTCAAATTGGTGAATTAGTGTTAGTGAACCTTTGTATTTGCTTAGTGTGAACACCTGTGAACACAGCTGATGAATGTTCGATCAAATAAACATTCGATATTTTGAACGTTCGATCTAACAAACATTCGATATTTTGAACACTCCGAGGGGTAACGGGCTATTTAGTTTAAGCGACATTTTGGGTGATATTGAGTTATATATATATTTGGAATGAGAAAAATTTGCTGATTCCAAATATATTATAACTCAATATCACCCAAAATGTCGCTTAAACCAAATAGCCCGTTAATTACCCCTCGACTCGATGTATTGAGTGAGTGTTCGATTTATTAACCATTCGATGAAATGAATGTTCGACTATTTGGAGATTCGATTTATAGTGTTCGATCAATTGATATTCGATGATTTGGCATTCGATATGGCATAGTACACCCCATTTAGTCTTACAGTCCCTTACAGGCTAACCCAGTAATTTTAGCATAATGTAGAAGCCACTTTATTTAGGCGCAGGCATACATAACACATTGACAGACAAGTATTGACTGACGCCTTTCTAGCTGTGACTAGACGCCTGTAGGAAGCAATTTATTTTAATTTAAAAGGCTGCATAGTGTCTGTTACTGTACGTTATCATTTCGACAGTGCCATTAATGATTAATCTTAGCGCAGTTCAGTCATTGAGAGGTCCATTCAGCGGTGAACGTTAACAGGCGGATACAGGGGCGGATTTCATACGTTGGCTGCCCTAGGCCTATGAAATATTGCCGCTCCCTACCTACTCCCTGTAAATCAAGAAAAAATAAATGAACTAAGTATAGGAATTAAATTTAAATAAAAAAACAACGAAAGTCATTGAATGATAAAATTATTTCAATCAGTGTTTGATGCTTACCATTTCTATTTGTAAGTAACAATGAATCGTTATTCACAAATTGTTTATGTCTGGCTTTCTGAGCAGCTTTGTTTGAGTTGAGTTTATTGAGTTTGAGTTGGCGGACAGGAACATAGAAGAAGAGACTATTAAAAAAAAATGGCCAAGTGCGAGTCGGACTCGCGCACGAAGGGTTCCGTACCATTATCTATAAAACGGCAAAAAAATCATGTCTGTTGTATGGGAGCCCCATTAAAAATTTATTTTATTCTGTTTTTTAGTATTTGTTGTTAAGCGGCAACAGAAATACATCATCTGTGAAAATGTCAACTGTCTAACTATCGCGGTTCATGAGATATAGCCTGGTGACAGACGGACAGACAGACGGACAGACGGACAGCGGAGCCTTAGTAATAGGGTCCCGTTTTATCCTTTGGGTACGGAACCCTAAAAAACACCTTGTCTTGCCGCCCTAGGCCCGGGCCTACCTGGCCTATAGGGAAATCCGCCTCTGGGCGGATAATGTTCTGTCTAGCCTTTACCCAACTATGTTGAAATCAGCTTCCAGTCTAACCAGATGCAGTTGAATACCAGTATTTTACACGGAGCGACTGCCATCAGACCTCCGCAACCCAGTTACTGGACAATACCAATATCCTAAGGTTAGATACTTTTTTTTGTTGATTTTGAAAAAACTTGTGCAGAGTCAATCAGTGTCACCAGTAGATCACGCTGTTTGAAGGAATTACACGTATTATATTCGAGCCTTGCAAACAACACAATGACATTGCTAAAAGGATTGATTTGTTTTCCTGCTCTAAGAATGAGTTCACAAAAATTACATTAAATGTGTTATGTTTTGCATAGTTTAAGAACCACACTACCGCATTAGGATGAGCCTATAATGATAGTTATGATAGATACATAAATAAGTAAGTAAATATTTCAACAGTCTGTCAAGTTTTAAAGCTAAACAGATGAATATTGATGACCTGTAATTGGTTGCTTTGCTTTTCTTGTTTGCATAGTTATAAATTATATATAGTTTTAATCTTCAAATAAATTACTATTATCTATCTAATGAACAATGTAATACAACGCAATTAATTTCAATCTGTATTCTGTAATTAATTCACGTAATTGATATTACAATTTTAATTTAAGTAATGCAATGAGAAAATAATCTATTTCATTACCTACAGTTATGTTTAATGAAGTAATATAATGCAATTTCAATTTAAGTCATACATATCTAGATTGTAAGTACTTAGATGTTATTGTAATATTAAGTTATGATGTAATTAATACTTTGAATTATGTGTACACCACGTATTAACACTAGATCGAGGACAAATAATAATGTTAAACAGTTGTCTGTACGTATGACGTTGGTGTACACACGGCTACACATCAAGCTATACATTTCCAGTTTACACTGACCTCTCATTGTAAGGAAATCCTTTTCAACGCGAGATCAGCGTATACTGGAAATGTGTAGCTTGATCTGTAGCCGTGCGTACCTTAAAGCGCCATTTAGATGGAGAGAGTTTCTTGACTCGAAGATAGGTACGATTACCGAAAGAACATTTAAAAAGTTTCTTCGTGTAAACATTCACGATTATCGCCCTTCCCCTTGGGCGACAATGCGTCGCAATAGAATATATCTGTCTCCATGTAAACATAACTTAATCACTGAAGTCTGAACTCGAATGGCAAAACTCGCACTCAAAAACGGTTCAAACCGATTTGTACGATACTCCAAATCGGTTTGAACCGTTTTTGAGTGCGAGTTTTGCCATTCGAGTTCAGTGATTAAGTTCTGTTTACACGGAGGCAGATATATTCTATTGCGAGGCAATAGTCGCCCAAGGGGAAGGGCGATAATCGTGAATGTTTACACGAAGAAACTTTTTAAATGTTCTTTCGATAATCGTACCTATCTTCGAGTCAAGAAACTCTCTCCATCTAAATGGCGCTTTAATAAATAAATAAAATGGAGGCGTAGGCGTATGTACTTTAAATAAATAAAATAGAGACGTAGTTTGCGAACACAGGGCACTCCCCTTTGCGTTCGCGAAAAAACCGACAACGCTTGGATCACTGCCGATGGAGCGCGAACTGTTGGCGCTCGAGCGTGTTACAATTCTAAAACGTATCGACTAGGCAGGAGCACTGAACGCTACTGGTTCGCGAACATAGTGGATACCGAGGTATACCTACACGTCCCTATTAGCTCGTAACGGTAGCAACTTTATAAGAATTCCATGGAGCAGGGGGATTACCATTATCTGTTAGAGCAGGAATGTTTTAATATTATTCCGAGAGTGGGAAAGTGACAGCGCTAGACAGCTCTCTAGCGCCATCTCTTACCCACTCTCGTAATAATATTAAAACATTCCTGCTCTAAGAGATGATGGTAACCCCCCAGGATGCTCACTCCGAAAATCGAACTACGAAGTTTCTTCTGACGGATCGCACGTTTTTCCACGAAATTGTTTCTGGGGGCCTACTCCCTAAGTCCGTCAACGAAGTTAGTCGCCCGTCCGAAAGTAGCCCGAAACGTAGGAGTGAACAAAACAAGTGTCTAGTTCAACTTTTTGGACGGGCAAAAACACATCAGTAGTAGGGACAACTGTCAAAACGTGTTGTCATTCATTCTTAGTTCGGGCCCCGAAATAATCGTATGTCCGTAGGAGTAGGAAACGCTCGTAACTAAGGCCGAAACCACGGACTTCGTGCTTAGAGAGTAGACCCTCTGATCCAACGATTGATTCGATTTTCGCGATTTGATATTTTGGCTTTCGGTCACCCTACTCCTAAACATAAATTGACATCTATAATAATTCGTTGTTTGGCAATACTTTGATCCTATATTTATTAGTTCGTTGCTCCGTTTCAATCCGAAACGAAGACTAGCCCTCTAGAAACGTATCCATTAGGATTAAACTTGATATTCGAATAATCATTCTAAAGAACGTGGATGACCATTTTTTTAATCATACCTGCCTTACTAATTGCCCTGAGTACGTTAATTCAATTAACATTTTCATGCAAAGAGGAACGTCATGGTCAAGAATTAATATGTCAACCGTGATGCATGAGTGAGTAATCCTGACCCGCGACGAACGCAATGAATCATACATGCTGCATACGGTCAACACGTACATATCTACCAGTTTTATGTTTGCCTAGTACATTGTCTTTGTTTACCGTGTAAAGATAAATTTACATAAAGGCAAGATTAAGGATCTACTTACTTGAACATTGGGTGGAAATATGAGGCTACGTTCAGATGATAAAAATCTAACGCGCGATTTCAAAGCGTGCGCGCTTCTATATATTTATAAACCGATCACAGGATCGCTCGTCAACGCGCGGTGACGCGCTCTTAGAAAAATAAGTAACGCCCGTTTGCTGTTCATTTGACCGCGCGTTTCCATAACGATCTTAAAAGTTTTTTATTTGTAAAGTTATTTTTGCAGTTTGATAAAAATTACTATGAAAAGAAATGAATCTGAAGATATTAAAGACACCAACCTACTAATAATCACATTTGTAGATAACCAACTTCTTTAAATTAGATGAACCCAGTGTGTTCATATTCATTTTTTTTAATAATATTTCCACCGTATTTAATCTTCATCTACGTCATTTTTTTAGGCTTCACCGAAACAGACTATGAGACAAGCAACCGCAGGGGCCTACGCGCGTTAGCGCTCGCCATCTGAATACCATCGAAATTCGATCGCGCGTTACGCGCGTTACATCTGAACTTAGCCATACAGTTTGACAGTGAAACGCAATATTACCTTGTGCATCTTTAAATATGTATATAAAATCTTTATTCTTCACGGATTACAATTATTATTTTGTAAGCAGTAGATAATAAGATGAAAATAATTTGTTATTGCAATGAGAATTGTAATTAATTACCTAAGTTTTTTCGAGCATGCTATTGTTGGAGATTATTAAAATGTTTAATTTAAAACTAGTATCGGTTTTGTTGATGAACAAAAACTACATTTTCGTGACTGTTAGGTACTACTGTGTCCTTTTTAATTTTTTTGTGATAGATACCGACATTTATTTATGATACGATATTTATGAGAGCAACGGTCGACAAGGTCATTGCTCTCTGATGATGTTTATTAGATACCTTTTTGTTAAGTTTAAAAAAATAAGAGTGAGGTGTTGTATTTCCCATAACTGTGAAGCCCACATAAAATTGGTGACACAGCATCATGACATGTTTTGCTTTTTAGAGTGAAATATTGACAGTGAGCTTACGAAATATTTATAGGTCCTGTCCGTCTTTTGGTACTAAATCGGAGCAAAGCAACCGATACACGACACACGTTTTTTTTGCTCACCATAAAAAGCTAGTAAGTAGGTACTTGCGTCAAAGTCAGATTGTAAGTTTGGGCAAAATTTTCGGCTAAGTGTTACGCCAAGCCAAAAAATGGCACACATATGAATGATACGTTAATGTAGGCATCCATCAATATTAATTCCATATGGTATTCATCAATATTAATTCTTTAAAACATACGTTTACTCGAAAAATGTCCTCGAATTTTAGGTAAGTAAACAGTTGTTTAACAGAAACTAGCGTAATGGCCCATTTACACCATGCAAGTTTCTTGTATACCAGAGCAATTATTGAATGCAATGAAATACGTGCAATATTTGCCGTTCAAGAATTGTAAGCAACTGTTTACACGCGGATGATAAACATAAAATTGAATGCAATTATTGTATTCAAATCTTGAAATGAAATAATTGCTAGTGTCTTCTGTTTACACCGAGGCAATTATGTTTAGGAAATTATTGCTTTCAAGTTTTAACTCGTCTATACACAGACTTGTACGTGCTTTTACCATTTTCTGACACGTTGCTTCAATATTTTTCATACAATTGTTGAACGTTATAATAATTGTAGTTGCTGTTTACACCAAGGATAGTATTAAATAGAAACTTGTCCCTATAGAGCAAGAATGTTACGTGTTATTTAGGCGATGTAAGTCATTTATTGCTTCAGTTTTATTGTATGCAACAGGCAAGAGTAAATGTAAATGAGGCTTAAAAGTCATAGACACGGTTCAAGTTTATTATTAAGTTTGTGTACTTAATAAAAGTGCGAAAATAACAAGTAAACTTCTTAACTGTAACTAGAAAGGCATCAATAAAGTAGCTTTATATGCTTCCGTTACTTTTGAACGCCATCTTGTGTAGTGTGACCAATATTTAGGCGTTTTTATGCGTACAGAACTTTGATCTTTAGTTTTTGTAATCAAAGTTAAACCTAACTGTAAATGTTTTTCGTTTGGAAAGCTGGTAATGCTTATCAAAAGTCCAATCTATTTGACACAGAATCTTTCTTCTAATAAGGTCACAATACATGTATAACGTACTAGCTTCCGCCCGCGGCTTCGCTCGCGTTAAAAAAACCTCTTAACACACTACTAAAGTTTCTATAATAATATAATTCAATCACGATTCGAAAGACACGTGGCGCCATCTATGAACGTTATTGTTGTTTTCCTCGGGAACAGTACTTGTTTTCGGGATGAAAGGTACCCTATATCCGTTTCTGTACACCTGAAAACGTATGTGCAAAATTTCAGGATGATCGGTTCAGTGGTTTAGGTGTAAAAAGGTAACAAACGAACAAACTTATTTTCGCATTTATAATGTTAGTTAGGATTAGTTTTGCTATGCAGAGGAGAATACCTATATTTGAACGGTGTCTATAATTTGTTTACTGTTCAGGTTGATTTTATTTATTTAAACTTCATGTGCATTGGTGGTAGGTACACAAGGTGAAGTTAATGCTATTAGCATTCTCTACCAGTCAACCTTTGGGTCAAAAATCCGCCGACAACCTTAGGGACGATGTAGATATTGAGAGAAAGCGTAGGGCGCTAGCCATCAGGTGTAATATGTTGACCCGTAGGTTCGCTCGATGTACAGACCTAGTAAAAATTACACTTTTCAAGGCTTACTGCCAGAGCCTGTACACGGGCAATCTATGGGTCAAATTTTACACCAAACGATCGCTGGACGCCCTGCGCGTTCTATATAATAATGCTTTCAGGATGTTGTTGAGACTGCTTCGTTACTGTAGTGCGTCAGAAATGTTTGCGCAAGCTCGTACTGACGGATTTCACGCGATTATACGCAAAAAAACAGCTTCGCTACTTAGAAGAGTGAGAGACAGTCGCAATAGCATTCTGAAAACTATAGCTGAGAGCTTCGGATCACCCATTATAAAGTAGTTTGTGCGGAGGTCAATTAGTACTAACACTAAGTACTTAATAAGCGATTTATGTTACTAACACTCTATGGATTCTTTGGTCCGAAATAAAAGTTTTATTTTGTATCTCTTTGAAATCACGGCTCATCTTCCGTGCGGAAGATGTCCGGTCCTTTGGAAGGCCTATACACGGGGACACAGGTACAACGCGCAGAGGCCCCTTTGAGAACTTTAAGCTAAAATGGGGTGGGGCACCAACAAGGGACTATCCACGGCTGCACTATTGGAGTACAGTCATGGACCGTCCCAAGTGCAAGACTATTGTAAAATATGGTGAAAAATATGTGGTCTATGGGAAGGGGTGTTAAGTGGATTGGATAACTTCTATTGCCGGAAGAAAACGACATCTGCCTTTCAAATTTAAAATTGAATTGTGTTGGCAGACGGTGACTCACCAGCTCACTAGCAGGGCCCCCTGAAAAAGTTTAATTATTATTATAAAAATTAAACACTTCTAAAATGGTACAAAAAAAGAATTTAAAACAGATATTGGAAGGATAAATAAAAAATTTAAAGCAGCATCAGTACCTACTGACACTGCTTTAAATTTTAGGACTGGATTTTAGGTACCTACCTAAAATCCAGTTTAGCACCGAAAATGAATTCATTAAAAAGAAAAAGTTTTACCTCGTTAGATTCGCTTGTTATTTCATATACCTGAATATTATATTGTGTACTTTGTTATCCAATTTTTCCTTGTAAATTGTAATAATTAGGGTCCTCAAAACGTTGTTCGAGGTCCATTTACCGAAATTGGTTGCGTGTTGTGAGAATAATTGTACAGGTTGAATCTTTAAAATGCTTTCTAAGTATTGTCAGAAATATAAGTACGCCACGCCATATCACGCTAATGAATCTCAATTAACACTGTTTTTTTTCCCAAAAAAGACATGTTAAGTTATTAAAGAACACGCTTTTCTTTTGAATAATGATGGTTAATGGTTGTAAAAAAGTTAAGTACCAAAGATAGCAATCTATCTACATAAATAAAAAGAAAAGTCCTGACTGACTGACTGATTGACTGACTCATCAACGCCCAGCCCAAACCCTTGGACCTAGAAAGCTGAAATTTTACACAGAGATTTCCTTTATAATGTAGACAAGGAATAAGGAAGGATTTTTCGAAATTCAATCCCTAAGGGAATTAAATAGGGGATGAAAGTTTGTATGGAAAATCGTCACTTAAGGGTCAGCTCACACCGAGACGCGACGCGACGCGACGCTGCGCGCATACTTTAAAAGAGCGACTCAAAATACAACTTTATTTTCTACACGAAAAGATACACATTTCATTGTGAGAATTCAGAATACGTTGCACCACGCAGCGCTGCGCCTCGTGACGCCTCGCGGCGTAGCGCGATGCATCGCGACGCAGCGGTATGCGCGGCGTGCAAGAGCGGCGCCGAGCCTCTCAACGCCGCGCGACGCCGCGAGGCGCAGTCGAGGCCGCCGTGGCAACTTGTTTGTACTATTTCCGTCCAGACTTCGTGTAGAGTTGATGCAGTTCGGTCGAGTCCTCGAGTGAAATTATAATGATTGACTGGGATCTTGTAATAATCGGACTTCTTGCAGAAGAGGCAGAGCAAGAAGAATACAAAAATAAAATTAAAAGGAAGATATCACACAGGAGTATTTGGGTGCATAATTTATGGAGAAATAGAAGAATTCATGGTGAATTTGAGGGTGGACGCGGGCCGGGGCGGAAGCACGTGGCGAATGTAAACACATTCCGCTGCGCCGCGCGGCGTCTCGCTGCGCAGCGAGGCGTCGTGTTGCCGAAGATTTTACGATGCGCCTCGCGACGTTGCGATGCGTATCGCGGCGGCGCGCGGCGCAGCGCGTAATCACGGGCTTCTTCCAGTATCGTCGCGTCGCGTCGCGTCGCGTCGCGTCTCGGTGTGAGCTGACCCTAATGGGTTCAAAATTTCACGCTAGCGAAGCTGCGGGCAAAAGCTAGTAAAAATATATAATCTCTTTAGAAATTCTTCTACTTTTTAAACTACGTCTTCCTGCTATTACAGCAATAGTTACTCCATCAACTTAGTTTTCCCCACTATATTGAAAATTACTTCCAGTATATCTAGATGCGGTTGAATGACACTACGACTCGATTACATAAAGAAATTGTTGTCTATTTTGCATCTCACTCACGCACATTATCTTTTAGCGAAAGGCTAATAGTAAATACGCCACTTTCAATCCCGTCGTTTAACGGGTTGCGTACCGCCCGTCGTCCCAGGACGACACTTAATTGTCTTATCTATTGTGTCTATAATTACCGTGCTTGAGGTTATTCACGTTGTACTTAGTGCAAGGCCGGATTATACATAAGGCAAATTAGGCAACTGCCTAGGGGCCCCGCATCGAATAAGGGCCTTTCACGCACCAAGAAAAAAAAAGTTTCATCGAAAGTTTTTTTTTTTAAATTTGTATACTCCTCAATATTATTCCTTTATTTCGACGCATGTTGTCAGTTGATGAAATACTTCATACATAGTAGAACTCATAAAAATTGCTGTATTTGACGATATAGATAAGGTAAGCGTTAATTCGGAACGCAGCCGGCGGCGCGGCGGCGCGCGGTCGTCTGATGAGTTAGACTTTGACTTTTAGAGATTGAGGTAACAGGATACCAAAGGAGTCGATCTGATCAACTCGACTTTTGTAATAGAAAAAATGTATTTTAAAAAGTAAGAAAAGGGTAAGGAAAGGGGCCCCAGAATTGCATTGCCTAGGGGCTCTGATAGGGTTAATCCGACCCTGACTTAGTGTCCTGAAAGCAAGGATAATACAGAAACAGTATAGTTGTCTCAGATTAACAATCACATTATGGTCACCCTAGTCTTTCTACAACTTTAATTTTTAAGCTCTTGTACAAATGTAGAGACTTTATTGACATTGACATCATTGACAGATTCTACGGTCTACCCAATATTTACAAGCTAGCAAACAGAATGACCATCTCTATTCCACAGAAAATAAGATTCATTTTCTTCTAATTACATTGTGAATGGAACTTAACACACGTGAATCCTAAAACTGTTAATCAACAATGCTTTCACCGATTTTTGTTGAAGTGTGATAATCAGCGTCACTTTCTCTGATGGAAGGGCGATGGAATACAGTTATCTTATGGGAAGTGGTATGCGTATCTACTGTTGGACATGATTTTTACTGTGAGCATAGTAAAAATATTTTGTGATTGACCGGTAGCTTTTTTATTAGAGATGGTCAAATCAAATCAATCAAATCATTTATTTGCTTACTAAGTGTACAAATACGGGTCTTATTACTTACTAGTGGTGCTTAAAACTTAGCGTTGCAAATTTGAGGGATAACATAATATTTCAAATGTATCTATAATAAACATCTATTTTGTCAAATGTATCTATAATAAACATCTATTTTTTAATTAATAATGTAATAATAGAAAATAAAATAATAATAAAAAAGATGTCAATTAAAATATCTATGGGATCGCCGTATTAATTTATAATTATTTTTACATAGTTTTTGTATTTTATTTATTTAATTTGTTTTTTTTTTTATATTTAAGTATTCTTCAACGGAATAGTAACATTTTTTAATAAGAAAACTTTTTAATTTACTATTGAATATATTAATTTTGGTTTCTCGTTTAATTTCTTGTGGTAATTTGTTGTATATCCTAATTGCCATGTATTGCGGACTTTCGTTTAACATTTTTATTCTTCATATAGTTAAATCTATTTATTAGTTGAAAGTTATTTACTAAATAATATTAACTGATAATTTTAATGGTTGAAAATATGTCTCCACTTTTTTAATCGATCACTAACCTAGTCAACGAAGTTCATAATTTATGTACTAGTTTCAACAAATCGAATGAATTCTTTCCTTCATACTTTAACAGGCTTAGGACTGTCTAGCTAATGTTATTATTTTCCATTATGATAGTTTTAGAAATCAAAATGAAGGACCCAATTTAGATTACCTTCTCTAAACGTAGCGGTGTGGCGCCGTCTGTGGCATCGATATATTTATGGTTGATTTTATTTGACTTTTAATAAAAAAAAATAAAAAAAATGGTAGCCTGTAACTGTCCCACTGCTGGGCAAAGGCCTCTTCTCATACAGAGAAAGAACGAGCATTGATCACCACGCTTGCACACTGCGGGTTGGCGATTTCAGACCAATAAGTCCAGGTTTCCTCACGATGTTTTCCTTCACCGTATGTCAGTGGCGTCTTAGATTAACTAAGAAAGTACTTATGACATTGAAAAAGTCACATTGGTACTTGCCTGGGTTTGAACCCGTAACCCGGTGCTTATGAAGCGGGTCTGTTACCTCCGGGCCACCACGACTATTTACTAACTTTTAATACTTACGGTAGATTTTTTTATTCGTTGAATTTATTGGTCGATAGTTATACTTGCCATAATTATCTATTGTGTATGAGAACTTTCGGACTTGACTAAAGCGTTTGTGGTTATGTTGTCTGTGCTTCAGTCGTCGGATTAACATTGGTTAAACTTATGTATTGATAGGAAGTTTAACTTTAAGATATTATGACAGTCTCGTTGGTCTAGTGGTCGCAAACGCGACTGCTGAGCGTGAGGTCTTGAGTTCGATGCCCAGATCGTGCAGTGTCATCGGCTTTTTACGTGTGGAATCTCTCAGTAGCAGCCCGGAGTCTGGATTTATGCCCAGTTGATGGGAACAGGCTCGCCTTCTGTTACATGAGACTACAATTACTACGAAATGAGGGTGTACTATACACCTCTGTCCATAACTTCGGGGAATACATGTGATGTTATGTTTATGTTCAAATCTTCTTCTCTCGTCTCGGCGAGTTATACGAGAATAGATCAAAGATTAGCTAATGAGCAGGGTTGGTAGCAGGGCTACCCGTCGCCCGACCAGTAACAGGCCCGAGAAGGCGGCGCGCATGTGTTCCGTGCGCGCCTCTCAGGAGGACGTGGGGCAAGGCCCCACAGAAGGAGAGGTCTGCCAGGGGCTGGCGGACCGAGGCCTGCCGGGGTTGCGGTGCATGCAGCTGCGAATCCCGTGACCCCGGCCAAGGGTCAGGAGAAGGAACAACGTGGGTTTTTAGCCGGTAAGAGTCCGGCATAACCTAAGCCTTCACCGGGCGAAGGGTATCCATGAGGATTTCCCCACGATAAAATAAAAAAAAAGTGTTGGTAGCAGGGCTGACTGCCCAGGGTGCGCCGGACGTACTTAAGTAGGTATCGTCACTCGTGGAGACGCTTTTAATCCACAAATAACCGTTTTAGTTTACTGTTTCTCATAATTACATCCAAAAATGACACAATTAAGATTTGTCGGGGCAATTCGAATGTCGTATTGCCGCAGAATATGTCGTCAAAATATTACATCACATTTTAAATGGTGTCGCATATCAAATGGTGTTCTTGCCAACAGTTAAAGCTGTTATCACATTCTATGGTAAATCTATTTGACCGAATTTACCTCATATCCGGATTTGGCCCAACGCATTACACTTCTTTTGATTCGTTGGTTCATTTAATTTGAAAAGTAAATTAATAATAGCGTCATCTCAAAACTGCCTACTAAGGGCTCTTACACACCACGTTTTTTTCAGGTGCTGTCGACGCGCGTTTCACGCAACTATAACGCGCTGCAAACGCGATGTTATCGCAACCAATTTACCTATTCACACGTTCATAAAATTTTTGTATGCAGACGACGACTTTTTCGCGAGCTGTCGACGCGCTCGTAGCGCGGAGTTACATCGATACAGACGCGCTGGCACAGCGCGTCTCTTTAGCTGCAAACACATACATACAGCGCGTTTTAATCCAAGGAGAGTTGTTCACGCGCGTCTGTAGCGCGATACACGCTCCTTCGCGCGCATGCTACATGCGTTTTACTTTGCAAGGAGAGTTGCTCACGCGCGTCAGTAGCGCGTTTCTCGTGAGTTTGCAGCGATGCAATAGCAAGTAATCTGCCTATTTCAAGTTTAGCAGCGCCGACAACACGCGATAGCGAAACGCGCGTCGACGGCGCCTGAAATAAACGTGGTGTGTTTGAGCTCTAATAGATACCTACGCTTATGTATGGAATTGAATATTGGTCGTAGCTTAAGAGTCATGAAAATAGAATAAATGCCGTGGAAATGCGTATGTGGTATTGAGTATGTGCGGTGTAATTTCGAATGATTGATTGAGAAATTATATGATAATACAGAGTTGCGGATTAAAAGACGATGTAGTGACAAAAATTGAAAGAAGTATGCTTAGGTGGTTTGGTCATGTTGAAAGAATGAGTGAACGGCGATGAACAAAAGGAATATAAGTGGCGGATGTCAATGGAAACGTCGGTAGAGGACGCCCTAGAAGGACATACATCGATGTTATTGGTGATGTTCTTCAGAAAGGACCGTGTAGGGCGTGTATGACAAGAAGTATAAACGTGGAAGCGAAAGAAGTATGTAAGGATCGTAGCATGTGGCGTTCTACAGTTTCTGCCTACCTCCATAGAAAAAAGGCGTGAGTGTGTGTGCGTGTTATCTCAAAACATCATAACATAGTACATCATCATTCTCCTGCCCTTATCCCAATTTATTTGGGGTCGGCGCAACATGTATTTTTCTTCCATACTTCTCGATTAGTCGTCATCTCGGTAGTCACCCCCTTTCTAACCATATCATCATTCACACATTCCATCCATCGTTTCTTTGGTCTTCCCCTACTCTTATAGCCATCGACATTTATACTCAAAACTCTCCTCACTACATTTTCCTCATTTCTCCGTAACACGTGCCCATACCATGACAACCGATTTCCACACAACTTTTCAGCTATCGGTGCCACTTTCAAACTTCCTCTTATGTACTCATTTCTTATTTTATCCATTCGTGTAACATCACACATACCTCTTAGCATTCTCATCTCTGCTGCATGCAATTGCCTATAACATAGTACATAAGTACCTAAACATCTAAACGGCCCTGTACTCTATAGGAATCTATTTAATATTCTAGTATCGTAGGTAATTTGAGCGAGTTGTGTTTAACCCTGCCAAATACGAACTGACCGCCTTGACATAATGCTCGCTTTGCGATCAGCTAGTCCCTTTCCAAGGCTACTGCCTAAAGTAGAGCATTAAGTAATTACTCTAAAGGAGCAAGCAGAATCGCATTTCGCGTAAAAAAGAAGAAAAAAAATTAAAAAAAAATGTTTACAAACAAATCACTAGGTACATAGTATAAAACAAAGTCGCTTCCCGCTGTCACATAGATAGATAGATAGATATACTTTATTGTACACTAAACGAAATAAAACAGAAGGAATACAGGTAATCAAGAACAGTACAAATGGCGGTCTTATCGCATAAAGCAATTTCTTCCAGACAACACATAGGGACATGTATGCTTATATTTTTAAAACTACGCAACGGATTTTGATGCGGTTTTTTTTAATAGATAGAATGATTCACGCGGAAGGTTTATATGTATAATATATGCATATTATAGTACCCATGCGAAGCTGGGGCGGGTCGCTAGTAAAACATGCAATGCAAACAAAGCTAAAACTACACTAACACCAAATAAAAAAAGTTTTTTTTTATTTGTTCTGGCAACATCGCTGTAATAACAAAATTATTGCAAAACCGCAACGAACCGCTACGGTCAGCCAGTGTTCTATTACGAAAACTACAAAATGTTTGGTTTCGTTTTCGTTGACAATGTGACAGTTTTCGTGAAAGAAAACAGTCTGAATGAACGATCGGCTTCAGTTCGGTTGCGTTTAATCAACGTTTCTGTTAGTAGAATTTAATCTAAGTATTCATGACGGATTGCATAGTAATGATGGTGCGTGCTAGAAAGTTGGTATCAATTCATTGATACCAGGCATTTTGCATCTTGGGCATATTGCATGTACGCAGCTTTTACCTTTCCACATCGATTCAGCTTTCGCAAGCTTTTCAGCACGCTCACTCATGCTATAGGATGCAGTGGCGAAGGGTGAATTTTCTTAAAAGGGAAGCCGGACCAATTATTTGTTTAAATGGTAATTGAAAATAATAGATACTAGTATTTGCCATATTTCGAAATGGAAGCCAATAGGAATCGAGTTGTATGGAGCCTTCGCCACTGATAGGATGCTTTCGCAGCTGAAAGCACACCACAGATGACGCCTTTCATAGAAAGCGAATAAGAAAGCGAATAAGTGTGTGTAAAAACCGTCCAGGGGACTTTAACGCCGCGTTTGATGAAACCTATTTCGTTACATATTCGAAATCATAACTGCAAGTAAACTAAAGCCAATATGGAAAGAGAAATAAACGTTATTACTAATTACGCAATTATCAACTTTGACAACATGTTTTTAAGTTAATTTTAGAATGACAAAAATTACCGAAAAGGGCTTAAAAGTAATTTGAATGTGATGGAAACTGAACTATCAATCATTGAATTAAGGTTCATAATCCCAAAGCACGTTAATTATCACTTTAAAGTGGCTGATGTATAGACCGCAAATCCAGTCGCTACTGTAAACTATGCAGCTGCCAAATGCAGCTTGAAGGCAATTACGATGTAGTCAGTGCAACTGTGTGACAACTGCCGACTGGATGAACGAATGAACGGCAGAATGGAATTGAATGGATGAACGAAATACGTTTCACCAAACTCGGCCTTATTAGCCCGCCAGCGAATCAAAACAAATCAAAAAAATATTTCACATAAGTAAACCAATACAGGCGCTTATGAAAAGTCGAATTTAGGTGCACGTTTCCAATTAGTCGTTTCCTATGGAGAAGAGCCGGCAAGAAACTCCATGGTAACTCTTCAGACCTGTGAGTAATGTAATACCAAGTCTTGAGTACAAGAATTAACCAAAAAGAAAAAAATAACACAATATGAGTAACAGTAATTTACACAATTGTATGTATAGGCAAGACCACGAAGTTCTCACATTTACAAAAAGATAAAATGAAGCTAAACTATACAGGGCGTCCCACGACTTTGCCACATGGAGGGAAAGTACCTTAAATACTGTAGATAGAAAAAAAAACTGAATGAAGACTTCATTTTTATTTTAAAAACAATACGAACTGCATTCAAAGAATTTTAAATATTCACCTGTCTGAACCGGGAATCGAACCCGCTAAATGTGAAAACAAAAAAAACTGTAATTTTATTGTACTGATCGAAAGGCTCGATCAGATACATTTATTTCTTCTAATTAACATAGTATCTTAAATAAAAGGAAGACCATGAAATTTTACATTTAATTTAAAATTTTGTTTAGAATAATGAATAGCATTTTCTCTGACTATGTCGCCATGTCGTGCTTAACAACTGACTTTATGTACTACTACTTTCTGCTTTATTACTATTTCGAAGTATTATTTCAAATATGCATCGTGAAAAAATAAATAAATCAACGGTAAGCGAGATTATTCGAGCATTTCATAAATTAAATTGTTTGTAAGTTGCACAGTTAAACGTGTCTTATTATTTCAAATAAATGTTAAAATTCATGGTGTTCCTTTTATTTTAGATGCTATGTTATTTCGAAGAAATAAATGTATCTGATCGAGCTTTTCGATTAGTACAATAAAATTACAGTTTTTTTTTTGTTTTCACATTTAGCGGGTTCGATTCCCGGTTCAAACAGGTGATTATTTAAAATTCTTTGAATGTCGTTCGTATTGTTTTTAAAATAAAAATGAAGTCTTCATTCAGTAAATTTTTCTATCTACAGTATTTAAGGTACTTACCCTCCATGTGGCAAAGTCGTGGGACGCCCTGTATAAAACGTCATCAAATGTCGATTAAATGTCATCAAAACTTAGAGAAAAAATCATTGTAAAATAAGATAAAAGATAGTAATGATAGCAATAAAAATAAAAACATAATTGAGAATAGATATTAGACATACACATACGTCGTTAATGAGGTTCCAGGGAAGCGACGTGTGCAGGAACTAATGCCAAACATCCCTGTCGAATCGATGCTTCTTCTCTCGTGTCAGCACGAGCTATACGAAAATAGGTCATGCTGTGGTGAAAAGATTAGCCAGTCAGCAAGGTTGGTAACGAGGCTGACTGCCCAGGGTGCGTCGGACGTACTTAAGTATCGTCACTCGTGGAGGCTCTTTTCATGCACCCCAATCAATGCGAATCGATGCTGATTAATGTGATTAGTCCCTCATTGTACAGTCAGCAACTCAAGCTTTATAGGCCACAAACCAAACTTATCCTCAAAGGGATAGACCAATCCGGATTTCCGGTTATCCGGCCCACCTTTCTCTGTCAAAGGCTGTCCGGATAATCCAGGTTCCACTGTAATATTTCACCGCTTATCAAAGGATTATCTCACTACGGTAATACCCATCGTACAGTGGTAATACCCGTAGTTATATGGCTTAACAAGCGGGTTTGTTAAACTCAGAATGCAATCACTCGACAATATGTAGGTTATACAGGGTCTAAACGAATTCGTGTAATTCTTTCAAACCACATGATCTATTAATGGTGTAGTAGATTAACCCCGCACGGGATTTAGATTGATTAAAAATAAAAATAAACTTTTTTTCCCAAATAAAAACTGTATAAATAAATAAATATTAGCCTGTAGCTGTCCCACTGCTGGGTAAAGGCCTCTTCTCATACAGAGAAGGAACAAGCATTGATCGCCACGCTTGCTTACTGCGGGTTGGCGATTTCAGACCATTAAGTCCAGGTTTCATCACGATGTTTTCCTTCACCGTATGTCAGTGGCGTCTTAGATTAACTAAGAAAGTACAAAGTCACATTGGTTCATGCCTGGGTTTGAACCCGCAACCCGGTGCTTAACAAGCGGGTCTGTAACCTCCGGGTCACCACGACACTTTGAAAAAGTGTATGTTATAGAAAATTTCGATGCCATGCATAAATGAATGAAGGCACGGCGACACAGCTGACGGGCACGGCTAGTGCGACATCGCTCCATGCAGTCAGTTAACTTGGGGCGCTAAAATTACTCAGACAGAATACCATGGTTAATTTTTTGAAAACTTTTTTTTGTTTTTTTCTGAGAGAAACCTATGCATGGTCATTCAGTGTCACAGTGATCACACGGTTTGAAGGAGTTACAAGAATTTGTTTGCACCCTGTATTTGTAGGTGCATGTAATCCGAAATCTAGTATATGTATACATTTTTTTATCTATAAAATTATCGATTCCAAGGCGGTATTTCACCAACATATCAATAATGTAATACATAACTATTGACCAGAGAAGCTAAATGTGACCTAGAAATACGACATTTATGTGTTCAATAATCTTATCATTATCACTATTGACATGTGGTAAAATGTAAATGTTGGCTATTGAAAAGTTTATAGACCGAATTAGCTTAATGAACAGTTAATGATAGCTTGGTTAAATACCCTCTTACGGCCGTTTTCAATAATCTATCTATCGGCGGTTTGCTTTACTAAATATAGTAATTTGACATTACTTCTATGGAGCTTATGTCAAATTTCTATCTCTAGTAGGAGAAAACGTCGATTGATAGGTTGTTGAAAATAACCGTTAATCATTAGAAATGGCTCATTTATTAATGTTCTGCCTGGCCTTTTCCCAACTATCTTGGGATCGGTTTCCAGCCTAACCAGATGCGGCTGAATACCAGTATTTATTAATAATCCATAATCTAAAACAAAAAATATTCAATGAAAATTCTAACCCAACGAAACGGCCGACTTTGGTCGAACAGTTTGTCATGTCATGTGACGTCACTACAATTGCTAATGTACAATTAAATAGTCAAACGAACTTACCTGTAAGTGAAGTTCGACTGTAATTATACGAAGTTGTTGTCTCGTCCGAATATGATGATAGAAAACAAGTGTAGTCCCGGTTCTCTAGTCACTAACGTCACATAATTTTAAAGAAATTAAAATGTCTGGAACGCACCCGCCTGTGCTGCCACCTGCCTCTGTAACTAGGATCATTAAGTTCATAGCGTTTTATTGGTTTTACAACATAGGGTCCATGCTCATGTCTTTACATAGTATGGAGTGTTTGGGTAGGGAGGGACTCATCATATTCGGACGAGACAACAACTTCGTATAATTACAGTCGAACTTCACTTACAGGTAAGTTCGTTTGACTATTTAATTATACTCGTTGTTGTCTCGTCCTCTATGATGATAGAAAACAAGTGTAGATGTTCAAAGATAAGTTGTAAAATCAATAAACATTTGTTAAAAAAGAAGACAATCAGGACTGTGCTTCTTAATTCAAATTAAATAATGTATAATGTATATATAAACCCATTAGGGATTACTTTAGAAATGGTTTCTATAGTTGGAATCTGTATTCCACACGAACGCGCTGTAGAATGAGATAAACGTTTTATATCTCTTTAATTTAGTTGCATTGTTGCAATCTTATCATCTTTTAGAAAACTTATAAATTATGAAGTGGTATGGCGCTATTCTTCATTTACTACTTACGAAATTTGATCGATTTGTCAATAATTGATGTTAGAGCCATCTATCGAAAATTGCATGTAACTAAGTGCAACTTACGTGCGAACTCACTGTTCGGTGGGTTCCACGCCTCGATTGATATTTAGCGGCGTGATAATTATTTCCGCTAAGATGCGCTCAAAGTAAACTTCCGAGTAATAAATAGTTAATAAGGTATTTAGGTATTCTATTATTGGAAATAGAAACTAACTTTGGTAAATGAACTCTTTTTGATAGCTTTCTACTAATAGCCACCACTGCTAACTTCAATAGCATCAAGTTCGAGTAAGGTTTAATAAACTTTTTGAAAAATTTACAACAAAACATAACTCCTAGTATATATAACATAACTTTGGTATTCCTGACGTGTACTACCTATACCCTTTTCATCCTAAACTGATATCTGACTTTTCTGTACTTACAAACGTTATCATGCAAGGAATACTTTATATGTAGGTACATATATTTTGTATTCAATCCTCATCATCATAATGTATCATTATCTATGTAATATAGCTATTTTACGTTTTTGATGATGTCGTTTGCGTTATTTCGATAGCAGTCTCTATACGACTATTAGATAATTTTCAAAATGACCGAGTTGTCAGGGCTACTCAGGACTCATTTTTGGGTGAACAGAGTATAATGTACGAGAAATTATTAAGTATGTAGTGTCATAATATTAGTATCATTGTATATCCCTGACTGCCTCATTGGTCTAGTGGTCGTCGCGACCGCTGAGCGTGAGGTTCCGAGTTCGATTTCCAGGTTGGGCAAATGGATAGGTTTTTTTTTTTTTTTTTTTTTTTTTTTAATCCTCTTTTCAGCCCGGTTTTTTGAAATGAGGGTGTACTACGCGCCTCTATCCAGCGCTATGGGGAGTACATCTGTGATGTTATGTTATGTGTATCTAATAGATATTTTATACTTTCTTGTTAGTAGTAATTCAACATAGAGAATTCATTCTGAACATTATGTTTAGTTGTACTAAGACATTAATGTTTGTTTGTGATTAGTTATGGATTGCATCCAACATGCATGTGTGTGGCACAAATTAATATCAGCAATGTACCTAATACCCAAATGGGTTCCGGTAGTGTTTTCCAGGATCTTAGATTTTATTGATTTCCATAGGTACGACAATGCTAGTTGTTTTGATTAGCACTGACCTTCATTACTTTTGGATGAACATTTTGTTTCAATATTGTTTGTGTGTTAAATAACTATAAATAGAATTTTGTAGAAACAGCATGTGTAATATTTTGTAATTCTAATAAATAATTTAAGGAATTAAATATTTGTATCAACAATTCACATGCAAAACGTTTTCTTTTTGACATACATAATCTTCTATATTTTTTAATTCTTTGAATACAGTAAAAATTGTATTGATCTACATGTTATGTGTAATACGTATAACACGTATTATCTTACCTTTACAATAATGTAAAGTAAAAAGCAAAATAATGCAATGTTATGATGTCCGCACAAAGAAAATTAATCACAGCACTCTGCACAAAGTGGTTTCACGACCTTAATTAAATATTTTACTTATTTTATTATTATACAAGGTTCTTAATTTCATAAATATTGAGCATGAAAAGCGTAGTATAATTATGGTCAGACATCACTTTATTTATTTGAGCATAAATTATATTGAATATGGGCCTATTCTAGAACCTAATAAAAAATTCTGAACAGTTTGGCCCTTCTTGACCCAGTGATTAATTGTACTGAAGGTTACGGTCACAGCCTTACAGGGTCTTTTTGTTAAAGCATAGAAATTCTAAATCTCACAGATATTTTGTGAATACTTAATAGGTAACTAATTGCATTTTTATCTGTAGGTTCTATTTTGTTGTTGAAGAGAGAAAATACTAGAAATGGTTGGCATCTACTTGCTCGCCAGGTTTTCATTACCTTGTCTTTCTCTATTTTTCAATGTTAATAACAAGCTCGTTTGAGCTCTTTGGCCTCTAGTTGCCATTAGCACACATTAAAAAAGGCACCATCTTTTTGGTAACAATTTATAATCACTTGATGTGTGCCTGTTGTTATTTTTAACATCATTTTCAAAAAAACTAACTAAATACCTACATCTCAAATATTCCAATATTTAGGTGTTGGAGGTCTTAATTTATAGAAACTTCCAATGAGTCTTTTGGTTCTGTTTTCTATACTGAAAAGTGATCCTATTTTATTGTTTATATAGCCATATAAAGTGGAGTAGATAATTGTATTTATTATACTCATACTAATATAGAGTAAATACAGTCACTGTTTAATTGGGCTGTAGATACCTATGTAACCAAAAGAATTATAGTTAAATAGAAGGCTATTTTCTTTGAAACAGAATCTTAGTTAGGTACTTTTCACTTTTCTTGTTGACATTGATCATATACATATAGATATGACTCTTTAAATTTAATAATACTAGAAAAATATTTTTCTGTTTGAGTTTACATACTGTGTATTTGGTGGTTTTCCCAACTTTTAACCGGTCACTGGTGGACCGGTTAACCGGTCAGGTCAGTTTTGACAAAAGTATGTAATTGAAGTAATGATTTATTATATCTTATTACAAGATAAAAAATGGGCAACCAAAGAGCTGATTGTCTTAAGCATTACAGACTTCTATAGCTTTTAATAGGATTAATTCATTAATTTCAGATGCTAGCTGCAAATTTTAAGTTTAGAAAATTAACCATTTAACTGAATGTTATTATGGTGTGATTTCCTTTTAAAAGTGGATTTTATATCCTATATCCTAATCAGTGATGATAGGTTATCTGGTAAGTTGTTCCAAATCATAAAAAATGAAATTGAAAGAACGGCCCACCTGTCAGGTTACTTCTGCCCTCACAGTGTTATCTTCTCCTCTTGATGACTCTGTTTTCACCTCTGGATGAAGGCCCCACCAGTTTAAAGCCTGACTTTTTTAAAGTTTTAGTCTAGACAACAAGGCATTCTTCACACACATTTGAAGATATGAGCCCAGCACTGACACGGCTGTAGCGGGGTGTTGCTGTCTTATTATTTCATTAACTGTAGCATTTATTCTAGGATATAGCAATGCACATAGCATTATATCATAGCGTTGTACCATTTACTGAAAATTAAGTAAAAGATGGATTTTTCCTCACAAATTTTTCTTCCTTTAGCTAGGCCATTTTTTATTATTATTGGCCATCTTTCAGCAATCTGTTTACGTTCTCCTTGATTTGCACGTTGTGGAGAAGCAGCTAGTATCTCCATTAGGTTGTATTCTCACATTTCTTCCTGAGGGACTTCACCTCGGAATCAACCACCTCATTTAGCAAATCTGTGTTGTTAATGCCAAAAAACTCTGGTTAAATACATTCAACCACCTTCAGAGGCTGATTCTCATTATTTTTATGCAATACAGATGAATTGTTCATGCTTCATGCTGTTAGGCTACAAGCATTGTAACGTTATTCTAACCATGTAAGTCCCCACAGAACTTCCCTTTAAGGTTATAACGAATGTCAACCACGTGCGTTCCCTCAGAACGCCCCAAAGGTTGCATGGATGCTCACAAGAGAGAGAGCGGTTTTAGACCATGTGCGCTCCCGCAGAACGCCCCTCAGGTCTATTGCATTGTTTTGACACAAAGTCAGAGAATCTTCACCTATGGCTTGGTGCGCCGTTAGGCTACAAACATTACATCATTAATAATATAACCACGTAAGCCCCCGCAGGACTTCCCTTTAAGGTTATAAAGAATATCAACCACGTGCGTCCCTTCAGAACGCCCCACAGGTTGCATGGATGTTCACAACAGAGTAGTATTAGACCACGTGCGCTCCCGCAGAACGCCCCTCGGGTCCATTATGTTGTTTTGACACAGAGTAAGAGCACCTTCACTTGGGGTTGAAAAAACACTTGCACCAAGCCGCATGATAATCACACTCGATATTGCGATATATTTATTATTCAATGCATTGAAAAATAGAAATAAACTGCATGCAGAGAAAAAAAAAAAAACAGTAAAAAAGCCATTCTTGAGTCATGGCGTTGAATTCTTTCTTCAGAATCGCTTCGGAGCTAAAAATGTTTGATACGCTTTTACAGTTGACGAGACAACAACGAGTATAATTGTACTTAAAAAGCGTAGAGATCGAGTTGTGACGTCACAGGCCCTCCAAAATGACGGTTCTTAAAATATCGTATTTTATATTTTTATTTAAATAATTGAAAATTCCAGAAAAAAGCATACCATACACTATTGAAGTGACTGCAATGTCTGAATTCCGCTACCCAACATTATTACTAAGTCGAAAGGGTGTTAAAGTACCCATAATAATGAACAACTCTTGGTCTACAACTTTCCCCGAAAGTCAATAGTTTCAGAGATTTTGCTGTCAAAAATTTCATAAAAATATATACTAAACTCTATCTATCCTCAGAAGTGATCAGTTGTGTTTACATTTTAGATCATTTGGTATCACAGATTAGATTAGAAGTTCTATTTTCTGAATTCGTAACTAAAGCAAGGACGAAGATTTTTTGAAAAAAAAACTAAAATGAAAATAATAATTATATTTGGAAATGAAAATTATCGAAATTTGTTTTAACACTTGCTTAAAAACAGTCATAAGCAGTGATCGGAAAAAGGTGAGCTAATTTACCTAAACTTCAAAGAACACAGACAAAAACTGGAGACTTCCTTACGACAACATTTTTTTTCGTGAAAATTATTCCGGGTTTCGGGACATCACTAAAGTACGTTTAATATTAATGTTAATAGTACAGAAAACAATCTAATTCGTTTCCTATTTTTGTTTCCCAAAATTGTCACAAAACCAGATGACACGTTTTTCATTGTTTTTAAAAAGAGATTGTTTATTGTTTTCAAAAAAGGAGATTGTTTTTTTATTTTTTGAAAACAAATGAAAGACAATCACTGAGAAAATTCTCCCGAAAAAATGTTGTCGTAAGGAAGTCTCCAGTTTTTGTCTCTGTTCTTTGAAGTTTAGGTAAATTAGCTCGCCCTTTTCCGGGTCATAAGTGACGCTTTGAGTGGCCCGCGGATTAGTACTTTAGCTTTCCGACTATCCTTGTATTTTGTAAAAAGTATTAAAATACATTCATCGTCATCATTCAGCCGAAAGACGTCCACTGCTGGACATAGGCCTCCCACAAAAAGGGGGTGTTTGCCGTAATCACCACGCTTGGCAGGCGGGTTGGCGATCACAGTATGGTTGTTAAAGTACTCAGAGAACGCTGCTGCCCATCCTCTAGTGAATCCCTTAGTCGCCTTTTACGACACCCATGGGAAGAGATGGGGCAGTGCTATTCTTTACGTCCGGCACCACACGGGACAAATACATTATAAAGTTATATTATTTAAATAGCATTATAATTTAGAAGTCCTTATTTCCAGCAAAGTGCTGTAATTGCGAACATTGCACGGCACGTTGGCTGCGCTTGCCTTAATCGTCGGTCGCGGTTACACGCTTCCAGTACCGATGTCTGATGAATGTTACCTCATATGTACATTTATCATAATGTTTAATTTCAACATGTTTGGAAGTAAATAATGTATTGCTTCAAGAATTTGTTTGTTTGGGAATCGCATAAAACGGCTTTCACTATTAATAAACCTATCTCAACGTGGCGACTCCCAAGTTGAGCTGTGTATTATTAATTGATCTTCTTTTGCCTGTTCTTATCCCAAGTTAAAACTTGGGGTAAGCGGAAAAAGTTTTCATTTACTCCCTTTTCATTCATAATATCATCTCTCACACAATTCATCCATCTTTTCTTTGGTATACCTCTATCCCTTCATCCATCAACATTTATATTCATCACTCTCTTAGTCACATGCTTTTCGTCCCTCCTCATCAAATGCCCATACCAAGACAATCGGTTTTCTTTCAACTTTTCTGTCACAGGCGCCACTTTCAAACTTCCTCTAATATACTAATTTCTAACTTTATCCATTCTAGTCACTCCACACATCTACCTCAACATCCTCATCTTTGCTACATGAAATCTTCTTTCATCCGTCTTCGTCTATTTATTGATTGATAATTAATATAGTTATTCATTAAGTGTTGGTTGGATGTCACCGGAGAACCTGATTTGATTTGATAAATTAATAAAATAAATATTCTGTTGACGTTTACATTTTGACAGCTCCACATTGGATGCTGCTCTCAGACACCATGTTGAGTGTGGTTTATTAACACGAGCCTTACCCCCTTATTACAAAATATGGTCTAAGAAAAACTTAGGTTTTAAAATAGCCCCGTCTCTGTTTGTTATATGACATAAGAAAGTGATGGGTATATTTTAAACCTGGGTTTACCTTAGTCTTGGTTTAAACCATCTTTTGTAATAAGGCCCTTTGTGTGCAAGGAAGGGAAACCACCAAGCTTCTCAAAAACTGAAAACGACAATCTCAGTTCACCTTGGTCCACCACAACAAGCCAACGACATTCTGACCAGTGGTAAATAGAGGGATACCAAGGCCAGTCACCAGCTGCAGCGTGTTTAGTAAACAAGGGCTGTACCAGTGGCGAAGGCTCCA
Source organism: Amphipyra tragopoginis (assembly GCA_905220435.1). Taxonomy (NCBI): domain Eukaryota; kingdom Metazoa; phylum Arthropoda; class Insecta; order Lepidoptera; family Noctuidae; genus Amphipyra; species Amphipyra tragopoginis. The sequence continues at coordinate 3,401,367 of HG992003.1, read as the reverse complement.
TACAACTCGATTCCTATCGGCTTCCCTTTCGAAACGAGTAGTTACTGGAATTCACGCATCACACTTGAGCAAGGTAAGCATTTTTTGGTCCGGCTTCCCTTTTAAAAAAATTCACCCTTCGCCACTGGCTGGTACTACGGTCATCGACCCGCTTTCGTGATGTCGATGAGCAATAAATCCTGTGTGAGAACTGTGAGAAGCCTATTGCAGGGTCTGCTTGGTACGTCCGTGCAATAGGCCGTCGATTATTTTAAGCTGCTAAAGTTGGCCACTCCTACATAAATGGAGATCCGATTTTCATTTTGACGATGAATGCACTTTTGCACACACATTTAAGGGATTTTAAAAATGCAATGCGAGCGCAACCCTAGGTTCGATTAACCGTGGTGCGTGTGTAATAAATCTACCGATTTGTTACGCCGCGAAACTAGTAAGTAATCTGTGGTTTCGCTCTCACATTGGATTCCAATTCATGCATGACTCATGACAATCATCACGCACAGCCTTGCAATCACGCAGCAATACCGCTGCAGGGGTGCTACCACAGAACAGATAAAAGACGTTGCTACAAACTTATATGAACCGTATACGATATCTCCTGCACTTACTGTGATTTATCCAGGGTGCTTTTCCACCAGAGATGTGCTATGCAATGTCGCTATGGATACGTTTGATATCCACCAATCATATTCATTGGTCCACATAGCATAGCACTGGTGGAAACTGATTCAACTACGCTAGGTACTTTTTTATATGGAAAGATGCGTGCTGTGGATGCGTGCTATGGATGTGTGATATGGATGGTCCCTCGCGAGTGGTATAGCCACAGTCTACCTATATCTTACTCCTTACAGTCGGTCAACGTAGAACATTGTCGCAGAGCAATCGTGCGGGGGGTTGCGGGGTAAAGGAGCGGAGTTTATGTCCCGAGTACTGCATACTTGGGACGTAACCTCCGCCCCTACATAATTTTGACATTTCATAGGACCTGTCAAATGTATGGGCGTTGACCCACTGTATGTAGTAAGTAGGTACACTGTGGTATAGCTATGCGCAGAGCACCGCTCCCCGTGCCTTCCCAATCTATAGTCGATACGTCGCATAGCTCGAGCTGCGCATCTTCCTCGCACAGCTACTTTGCGGCGGCGCATTTTCATAGCGCATCTTACTCGCTCCGCTACATAGCTTAGCATTAGTAGAAACGGTCACATAGTTTCGTAGCTTAGCTTTAACATTCTCGCAGCATAGCTGCATAGCACATGACTGTTGGAAAGTGACCCTAGCTGGAAAGCCGGCCACGGCTCAAAAACGTTACAAAAATCGCTTGAGAATAGAGCAAGAATAATGTCCAAATATTTCAAACTTCTTGTCCTGGTTTAATGATTTTACAGATGAAGCCCTAGTTCTGTACATTAATACGGTACTAGCGATTGGGGTTACTTTGATATCAAGGGGCGACAATAATAGTTACTAAAAATATTGCATTTGGTCATATACAAGGTTAGTCAGAAAGGGGGTACTAATCCGAAAGGGTGTTAAAGTACACATAATAGTGAATAACTTTTGTTCTACAACTTTTCCCAAAACTCAATAGTTTAAGAGAAATAGGTGTTCAAAAATCTCAAAAAAAAACTCTAAAATCTATCTATCCCTAGTTATGATCAGCTGTGTTTACATTTTAGGTCATATTTGGGGTCATGAATTAGAAGCACCGTTTTCTGAATTTGTAACTAAAGCAGGGATGAAGAATTTTTGAAAAAACTAAAATAAAAATCATTTCATTTAGAAAAAAAAAACGAATTTTGAAATTTTAACACTTGCTTTCAAACAGTCATCAGCGATACTATAAGTGGGCTTCGGATTAGTACCCCCTTTCTGACTAACCTTGTATATCTCTGGAACTTATGCATTTTAACTTAACTGTGTAGGCAACATTGACAGTTTTCCTATTTACCATACGGTATAGAGGTGTCAGCGAAGTTAGATGGCGAAGACAAAAATATCTAAATCACACCCCTGATTATGTACTAAATTCGAGTCCTAATTGGGGCTACTTTGACACTGAATGATTAAACAGGGATTATCAAAGTAAAAGCCTACGGTCCGACTTTGATGAGAAACATTTCTCCTTTTTTTTATCGAAAACTATTCTCTGTAGTTTTTTTATCTAGTCTATGTGATTTTATATATCTTAGTTAATTCAGTCTGAAATATTTTTGATGTAGCAGCTGAAAGCGAAAATAAATAACATACAAAAACGTGAAGCTCAAAAAATGTATCAAAGTAACCCCGTTCTACGGTACATGCGCAGTCTGCCAATGACGCGTCATCACTGAATTAAATATAGGTTCGAGCTTATTGTCATTTTCCGAGCTCATGTAAATAATTCCTTCAAACTGTGTGATGTATTGTTGACACAGATTTACAATGCCTAGGACATGTGATTCAACTAAAAAAAAAAAGAAAACTTTTTATCGCCCCGAGTTAACTGATTGCATGGAACGATATCGCACTAGTTGTGAATTTAAAAAAACTAATTGACGTAGAATTGAATATACAAGGTTAGTCAGAAAGGGGGTACTAATCCGAAAGGGTGTTAAAGTACACATAGTAATGAGTAACTTTTGTTCTACAACTTTTCCCAAAAGTCAATAGTTAAGAGAAAATGTTGTTCAAAAATCTCAAAAAAAAAAACTTTAAAATCTATCTATCGCCAGTTATGATCAGCTGTGTTTACATTTTAGGTCATATTTGGGGTCATGAATTAGAAGCACCATTTTCTGAATTTGTAACTAAAGCAGGGATGAAGAATTTTTGAAAAAACTAAAATTAAAATCATTTTATTTGGAAAAAAATAATATCGAATTTTGAAATTTTAACACTTGCTTTCAAACAGTCATCAGCGATACTATAAGTGGGCTTCGGATTAGTACCCCCTTTCCGACTAACCTTGTAATTGAAGAAACTAAGTGAATTTAAAAAGAAATATTATAAAAAAACCCGGCCAGTCGGGCTTGCGCACGAAGGGTTCCGTACCATTATCTATAAAAACGGCAAAAAAATCATGTCTGTTGTATGGGAGCCCCCTTTAAATATTTGTTTTATTTTAATTTAATTATTTATTTTTAAAGTGAATATACATGGTGTTAACAAATTTGTATAATTCCTTCAAACCGCGTGTTCTACTGGTGACACTGAGGCTGAGATCTATAGACCCAACTTGGACTTAGCTTAGACTTTGCTCAGACTTTACTCACGCAATACTTTGCTAAGTGTATGCTTAGCATAATCTTAGATTTGGAATTTATAGACGTATCACGTTGAGACTATGCTGAGCTTATGCTAAGCATACGCTAAGACGGTCGATGTCAAAATACAAGTTATTGTTTCGTTTCAAGCATTACATTCTTGATTTTTCTTTATAAATGTTTAACAATAATAACATGTAAATAATCTAGAACTACGCTCATATTTCTTCTATGTATTATTATTATAAGAATAAGCAGAAATTGGCATGCTTATAAGTGTTTTTTTTTTTTTTTATATACGAACACAATATTATATTCATTGAAACGGATCGCATCGTTTTGACATCTGCAATTTGTCGAAAAAAAGTAACTTTTAATTCATTTTTATACATTTTAAACTTAGAAAAACTTTTTTATGTGATGTTATACTACCTAATTGTTTTTATCTTAACTTATTCAGAATTAGTTATCAACATCAAGGAAATCTTCCCTAATCTGGTATTACTGAGTTGAGTCTGGTCACTTTATAATACTAAAAAATTAAAAAGTTGTGTAAAATAATGATGGTAAAGTAAATTACGGACCATTATTTTTTGTTAGGATAATAGTGACCTAAGTATTTGCTAAGTCGTCGATTTTGTGAACTTAGACTTTGCTAAGCATTTGCTAAGCACCCACTCAGATGAATTCAAAGACGGGTTTATAAATACTGACTTTGTCATAAGTCTAAAGTAAAGTCTGAGCAAAGTCCAAGTTGGGTCTATAGATCTCAGCCTGATTGACCCTGCATAGGTTTTTTCAGAATCAACAAAAAACGTTTTCAAAAAATGAACCATGGTATTCCGTATCTGAGTAATTTTAGCGTCCCTAGTTAACTGACTGCGTGGAGCGATATCGCGCTAGTCGTGCCCGTCAGCTATGTCGCCGTGCCTTCATTCATTTATGCAGGGCAACGAAGTTTTCTATCAAATAAAAATGTTATTTGGGATAAAAAAGTTTATTTTTATTGTTAATCAATCTAAATCCCATCCGCGGTTAATTTATACCATTAATAGATCATATATGGTTTGAAGGAATTACACGAATTCATTAACATCTGTATAACTTAATATTCTGTGAATATTTCAAGCGTCTTCCTGTTGCCGTTATCAATATCGAGCAAAAACGACCAAAAAAATCACGTTTGTTGTATGGGAGCCCCCTTAAATATTAATTATATTCTGTTTTTTAGTATTTGTTGTTATAGCGGCAACAGAAATACATCATCTGTGAAAATTTCAACTGTCTAACTATCACGGTTCATGAGATACAGCAGCCCGGTGACAGACGGACAGACAGACGGACAGCGGAGGCTTAATAATAGGGTCCCGCTTTACCCTTTGAGTACGGAACCCTAAAAAGAAATGAATGCAACAAAGTGATTTTGCTTTTCTTTATGAGATATTATTAGGTTGTTTAGATACGATTACTTCTGCTGCTGCAAGAAGCGGTTTTTTAAATCAATTTATGTCCCGTGCGACTAGGGTTACCATTTAGAAATTTGAAAAGTCCTGACAAAAAGCCTGATATTTCAATAAAAGTCCGGACATTTTAGTCACAAAATGCAAACATACGAAGATTTATTGTTTGATCTCGTTAAGTTGATTGTTAAAGATTTATATTTTGTTTTTAGATGAATGAGAAGTTAATAAAGATTAAAAAGTTATTTGATATTACATAAGTAAGTTTCATTAGTCGTATGGGGGGGGGGGGGTATGGGTGTGCATGAAAAGAGCCTCCACGAGTGACAATACTTAAGTACGTCCGGCGCACCTTGGGCAGTCAGCCCCGCTACCAACCTTGCTGACTGGCTAATCTTTTCACCACAGCATGAGCTGTTTTCGTATAGCTCTTGCAGACACGAGAGAAGAAGATTAGTCGTATTCCATATAAGCCAAAAAATCCGGACAAATTAAAGAGCCTGGCAAAGTCCAGACAAAGGTCTAGAAGTCCGGACATGTCCGGACAAATCCGGACGGATGGTAACCCTACGTGCGATTCTAATCTATAACAGTACACTAGTACCGTGTGTACAGACGATGTGGTTTTCACGAATTCCTTTTCACCTTGTATTATTTCTTTCTCTCACTTACAATCATGACCTCTTCGCTTCGAATGTAAGTTTGCTAAATCCGAAATCCTTCTTTCAAACACTATGCCTACCTATAAAGATTTTATCTAAAATAACGGCTATTTACAGCTAATTCACGGCCGTAACTATTTTTAATTAGAAGAATGAAGATGATGTGTGCTCAATTATTTCGCAAGCGTTTCTTAAACAAAACTCAGTAAACATTGAAATATTAATGAGGTCGTTCGCATTACAACGATAAACTTAAAACGCAGTGAACTACGGCGTGGTAATAAGTTTTTCTTTGTACGTCGTATTGGTAATATTTCGTGTTGACAAACATGATCACTATACAGAGTTATCGAATTCATGTAAATCCCTAAAACCGCATGATCTATTGCTGGTATAATGTAAATTAAACATGTCAGGGATATGCTGGACTAAAAATTAAATGCAATGGAAAATGATGTGATAGAACATTACACATTAGAACATACGCATAAATGAATGGAAGTCCGGCGATACAGCTAGTCGGATAACTCGGTGCGCTAAACCACAGAATAAAATAATAGTACAGGTAGCTAAACGGACTCATATTTAAAAAAAGTTTTTATTTAAACTGAAAATATCCCATGCAGGGTCAGTCTGTGTAACCAGTAGACTACGAGGTTTGAAGGAATTACATTAATACGTTTACACCTGTTTTATGTAGGTATGTGAAAGGGCACAACAAATTTGACTTATGATATAGATAAAATGACAACAGTTATCTTTTTATCTATATCGACTTATGTCAAATTTGACGTTTAGAATAGATAAATTTGAAAGTGATATGGTTAATATTTTTTATTCTATTATATGAATTAATTTCAGTACTTATGTTATGTGTAACTATCAGTGTAATTGACTTTATGTCGTCCTGATTTTAAAATAAATAAATAAAATTTCTCGAATCGACTCGATAAGAAGATACGTGCTCGCACCGCAGTACCGATAAGCGCTGGTAGGTCGGCGCTGGTTACCTGCTTCCTTATGTATACGCCCTTACAAAGTAAAATAACAACATTATCCGCATCTTTTATTGCCTTGTTTATAACGGTGACGACTTTTAGAGACATAATTTGCCTAACTGTAAGTGTATCATAACTTTTTTACGACTTCATAATGCTAGGCGGGTGACGCACAAGGTCCGTCAATTTTAAAGATGGCTTCCCACGGTGCGTGATACTGCGCACCGTGACGCACGAGCTCGCACCGGCGCACCATGGGAAGAACAAGAAACTCGTCCGTGGACGCGTGTGTAGCGGTGCGCTGTTAGGAGTGGGTTGTAACAGGTAAAATCACGTATCTGTTACGCCTGTTCCTGTTACACGTAAATAGCAGTTCCGAAAACCTGTTACGAAATAACAGTCTGTTATTTCATACTATGTGGGAACACACTATTGTGTGTTATCTGTTACCACAGATAGCAACGCAGTTTCTCTTTCTAACTAAGGTGTTAAACCTATTCGAGAAAAGGAAAGAGCTTGTGACGGCTGTAACAGGGTGTCACAGTGTAACAGTAACATGTTTTATCTTATTCTAACTAAGGTAACTGTCATAGGCATGAATAGAGAAAAGCTTGTGACTGTCACTTAAGGGATTTTGTTAGCTCGTGGAACAGGAACAGCTTTTTCAGTTTGTTTGTCACAGTTACAGTCTGTTATCATAAGATACCTGTTTTAAATAGCTGTTACGATAAATACGCCTCACTCCTACGCCGTATCCACCGCCAGTCGGTGAATACAAAGGTGCGGTGCGAGTAGGGTTACCATTTCAAAATTTGAAAAGTCCGGACAAAAAGCTGGACATTTGCCAAAAAGTCCGGACATTTCAAAAAAAGTCCAGAGATTTTAGTCACAAAATGAAAAAAATGATTGTTTTAATTGAGATGAGACTGATTAACTAGTTTTAGGTATGTAGTTTAATAAAGATTGAAGACTGATTTAATACTCGTTTTATTTTTAAGTAATTTAATGCGAAAATTAAACATTAATTCAATTTTTATCCATCTAAGCCAAAAATCCGGACAAATTAAAAAGCTGGACAAAGTCCGGATGAAGGGCTGAAAGTCCGGATAAATCCGGACGAATGGTAACCCTAGGTGCGAGTTCTCTTTCACTTGGTTTTTGGAATGACAAAATAGCTTCGAATCACGCACCCTCTTATGGTGGCTTCCCACGGTGCGCCATTTTACGGATAATACTACGCACAACCGGTGCGCGATATCACTCACCATGTGAAGCTACCTTGAAACGTGTCCGCGCTTCGATGGATATTTGACATGCAATTATAGCTGCGTCGAAATTATATGCCTATAGCCTAACTATCAGCCTAGCATTAGAATCTCACAGCACGATCTGTCAGTGGATATAACAGTATTTTTGTTTTGTTTGTTGTCTACTAGTACAGGACGCAAGACTGAGCAGTGGATAGATGTGGTCCGAATAGATAGAAGAAAGCTTACAAACCTTCCTAAAATATATATTTTTAGTACCGAATTATTATTTTAATACCGAGGCTAATTTGAGTTCAGTTAAGAAATATGCTTGTTAAACTATTATGGCCACATGATGTTATTTTATATTTCAATATGTGAAACAGCAGACATTTAATAAAAAGGTATGTCTTAAGCCAGGATCATGCTAATTAGCCCCGTAGTTCTCAAATAATTCCATTTTACCGGTACATGGTGTACGAACCGTTTGTTCGGAACTTCAACGAATGAACTATACCTAGTGCATTGGGGCAAATCCGGATATAATTAATAATAAAAAATAAATATTTTGGGACATTTTTTTTTTTACACAGCACCGTCTAGTCCCAAACTAAGCAGAGCTTGTACTATGGGTACTAGACAATGGACATAATACTTATATACTTTTTTTTTGTAAATACATACTTATAATACATAAGAAACACCCAGACCAACACAAACACTTATACTGCTCATCACATAAATATTTGTGTCCTGTGGGAATCGAACCCACGACCTCGTAATCAGCAGTCTGACACTCGAACCACTAGACCACAGACGTCGTCCTTAATTATGAGGTCAATTCGATCAAATAAATGGATTTACCGTAGAATGTGATGATATTTTGAGTTCTTGACAAGAATAGAGTGCTACGTCATTTTTATGCCCCTCACTTCAGTCCACGTCGTAATATTTTAATAACACATTCTGCGGCAAATACATTTGGAAGAATTTACCCCATATTGCGGAATTAGCCCAACAAACTTTCCTACAAACACGGATTGTTAAAATAATAGTTTCACGGCATAAACTAATATAGTATAGAATACTAGAGGTCGCTCGCGGTCTCGCCCGCGTGGATGTCGTTTATCGCGTATTCCGTATTTTTCGGGATTCTCCAGGTTCCATACTATCTCTGTACCAAGTTTCATTAAAATCGGTTCAGCGGTCTAGGCGTGGAAGCGTCACAGACAGACCGAGTTACTTTCGCATTTATAATATTACTAGCGACCCGCCCCGGCTTTGCACGGGTGCAATTTATACAATAAACCTTCCTCTTGAATCACTTTATCTATTAAAAAAACCGCATCAAAATCCGTTGCGTAGTTTTAAAGATCTAAGCATACATAGGGACAGACAGTGGGCAGCGACTTCGTTTTATACTATGTAGTGATTAGGGATTATATAGAATTTATTTTTAAACCTTTTAGTCAAGTCTTCTTGTTAATATTTTTTCAATATCGGCAAGCTTTTTTGAGTCATATTAGGTTCATTTAATAATATTATATTCACTTTGTCACAGCGCCACATCGAATAAATTCTTCGTTCGTCCTTATCATCAGAGGTTATCAGAACTATGTCACACGTCATTATTATCGTAAATAAACATCAATTATGTACCGAGTTAATTCTATCCATCTTCAGAATGTCAATTTGGTACAGAAATTAAATAAAGATGGCTGATTACTAGTCATCTCGCGCAAGCCGCAAAAGCCGACAGATGATTATGACCTTAATTATACTTGTAAGTAGGAGGTACTTTGTAAAAGGTAGCGGTAATCTTAGTAATTTAGTAACTAGTCTCATAAAGCGACAAATACACTAGCAAGTTAATTTGCTTAACGTGACTTTTGGAACCTTTAGAATAATAACTTCCGTGAGATACATTCATATTTATGTTTAATTACGGTTTACTTACCTACGTGCATTTTTTGGGATTGCCCGACTAGTTCGACTCGCGACATCGCCGCGTGCTCATGATTAACGGCTACGTTTGGGTTCAAAACTAGTCAGGCAATTCCGAAAAATGCACGTGAGTAAACCGTAAATAATCATAAATACTTTAGAATAATGGCCGATTCCTAGGATTTACTGAGCGTTATTGGTTATATATAATTAAGACCCCTGTAACCCAAGTGTGAGTTTTTATCGTATACTGTAATTGCGTCACGTCAAAAATTTATGACTTAGGGACCGTCCATTAATCACGTGAGGCTCGAAAGGGGGGGAGGGGGTTTGGCAACAATCACGAAATATCACAAGGGGGGAGGGGGGGTGTAGTAAGATATCACGTGTATTTATTTTTTCGTCAAACGCGCGATTTCTAAACCGAAAAGCGAAAATTTTTATGCCAGTCATAAACCACCAGCAACCTTTCTGTCTAGACATTTTTATCATGGTCCTTATTTCAGAATAAAATTTGATTAAGTATACTTTATGCCTAAAAGATAATATTCTAAAAATTTTAAGATTCTTTTTAGGTACTAAAAACGTATCACCAAGGGGGAGGGGGGGGGGTTAAAAATGCTAAAAAAACATCACGTGATTAATGGACGGCCCCTTAGGCAGCGCCTCTAGGCGCGTCTCATGAGCATTTGTTTGCCAACGAGCAAATGCACGAATTGCAAGCACGAATAGTGCCCGTTCCTCGTTGCAATTGCAACGTCCTCTGTGCAGAACATTGGTACTCCGTAGTCATGTGCAAGCTTCTGATGCTCGACTTCGCGTACTCATTGCGAAAATGCTTACAGTTAATTGATTAAACCCTTCTTTTTACCAGGGCGACATAGACATATGGACGTTTCAAGAGATCGCGTTCAAAGCGGAGATGGATCGCCACGATGATCCTGAGTCAGAAGAAGAAGCTTTCATCCTATGCGCAGAAGACCCAACAACCAGGACGAGAAACCTCGTGGAACTTAGGAATATGATATATGGTAAGATTCATCATTATAGCCAGGCCATCAGTGTCTGACTGCTGGACCACCAAAATGAATTTCGACAAATCGTTCTTCAACAAGATTTTACTTCGATACTTTGGAACTCCGACATTACGCTACTCCGACAATTATGGAACTTCGACACTGGGGTTTAAAGTAACCTAACACGAAGAGGATGACTTGGGCTTCGTTTGCTCGCTTTGCTTGCTCACTCTAGCCCCCGTCATCCCCTTCCTAACTTATCCGTGTCGGGGTGCCCCAAATCAGGTGTCGAAGTTCCATAATTGTCGGAGTAGCGTAATGTCGGAGTTTTATAGTGTCGAAGTAAAATCTTGTCGTAGCACGATTTGTCGAAATTCAGTTTGGGAGTGTTCCCAATAGTCGCGCTATAGTTGTCTGGGACACACGGGACAACTATGGCGGGACTACTGGGAATACACGCCGGTTGGCGAACTACACACACTATCGAGAACTTTTAGAGCCCTCTTAGGTTTGCAGGTTTCCTCACGATGTTTTTCTTCAGCGTTAACGCAAGTGATGATCGAATTCTGATCCGCACATGAATTTGAAAAGTCAGAGATGCGGGCCGGGATCAACTCAGGCCTTCATGACTAACAGGACCGAGAAGGCGGCGCGCAGTGTTCCGTGCGCGCCTCTCAGGAGGACATGGGGCAAGGCTTCACAGAAGCAGAGGTCCGCCAGGGGTTGGCGGACCGAAGCCTGCGGGAGTCGCGGTGTATGCAGTTGCGAATCCCGCGACCCCGGCCAAGGGTCAGGAGAAGGAACACCGTGGGTTTTTAGCCGGTAAGAGTCCGGCATACCCCTTCGCTTAACACGGGCGAAGGGCAAGAAAAGAAAAAAAAATGACCATCGTGACTGGCCTCCATCATCATGATTATATCATTACTGTGACATACACTGCTATACATAGACCTAACAGAAAAACTGCTTTAATTAGTTGGATTTTGGAGGACAACATTCCAAATGTGGTTTGTGGTTTGTTGACCAAGTGTGGTAATTATTACCACACTTGGCCAACTGAATGGTAATAGCACTATGTTGTAGCACAAACGCATGCTGCATACCCCGACTCTTAATGTATTCCTTACCCGAACCAAGGTATAAAACATGCACACTAAAATTGGCCAATGTTTGGAGTATGGAGTATTCAGGAGTATTTCTTCCAAGCTGAAGGGAGATGCACAGAGATGTGCCACAGTGGACAAGAGTCTCACCCCGCTCGCCTTTGGCGCAAACCTGCAGTACTTGCATTAATACCAATGTTCGCGAAAAAGTATGGCAAAGCACGGAGCTACACAGGCGCTTCTATCAGGTCCTTCATATGCCCGATGTTGACTTTTCAGTGTCCGTATCTTGGCTACGTTTTGGTGATCTCTTCAGGGAAACCGAAGGTTTTGTATGTGCAATTATGGTTGTCCATTCCATCCTTCACAATATATTTCCTATAATGTTCGTCATCACGACTTTAGTCGTGATGACGAACATTATAGAAAATATATTGTGAAGGATGGCACGGTTGACATCTGTCGGGCATGCCACCGTCCGGGAGAATCTATCCGACACACTATCTCCGGTTGTTCTCGTCTTGCCAACGGTGAGTATTATATATTCACCAGCAACTTACTCTGAAATACAACCTTGTGGAATCGGAAGTACCGTACTACAGTTATGTGGCCGACCCAGTTCTCGAGAATGGTCATGCCACATTGTACTGGGATTGATGTTTTATCACTGACAGGACTATCGTTGCCAATAAGCCTGACATAGTGGTCGATCAGAGCGCCACAACATAATGATTGTTGATATCACGATCCTTCATTACGAGAATCTCGTGAAAGCTGAGAAATGTAAACAAATAAAATATATTGATCTAGCCACAAGATTGTGTAGGATATGGGTCGTGGACTCAGCAGTCATTGTCCTGATTGTCTTTACAGCGAATGGCTTAATAGCAAAGAGCTTCGATCAACAAATACCTCATGAGGCTCTCGTTGGGTGCCTGGTTCAAGGACTTTATATAAAAAGCAGTACTTCTTGACACGGCACGCATAGTGAGATTCCTTTTTAACCGACTTCAAAAAGGAGGAGGTTCTCAATTCGGTTGTATTTTTTTTTTATTTTTTATGTGTGTTACCTCATATCTCCGTCATTTATGAACCGATTTGAAAAATTATTTTTTTGTTCGAAAGGGCATACTTTCCGATTGGTCCCATTTAAATTTTGTTATGATTAGACCATGAACTTCAGAGATATGGAACGGAACTCCTCATCGGATCAAAGCAAAATTCTCAAATTACTAATATTGCTTTGTTTATATTTGTTGTTGGGAACTGACTACTAGAAAAGAGGAGGGGGTGCGTGTCCCCCCCTCCCCCTCTTTTGAATGTTTTCATTATATCGTGTAAGGTATCATTTGAAAGGACTTTTTATGCCCGACTACGTCAAAGCCAAAAAGAAGGGTTATGAAGGAGGGGGTTAAAATTATGACACTAAAACGTATTTAATAAAAAATAAACTTTTAAAAAAGTAAAAACCGACTTCAAAGAAATACTAAAAGGAGTAAAATAATTACCATAATATAAAATTAACAGTTTCAGAAGTCGGTGCAACTCTACACTGAAGCAAATAGAAGCCACCGACTTCTGAAACTGTTAATTTTATATTATGGTAATTATTTTACTCCTTTTAGTATTTCTTTGAAGTCGGTTTTTACTTTTTTTAAAAGTTTATTTTATATTCTGGAGCCCTAACTGCCGGCAGCTTGAACCCTATTACCGATGCCGGGAGGCTACTATTTTTTATATGTATATTGTTTTTTTTTCATTATATCTAGACAAGGTTAGTCGGAAAGATAGGTACTAATCCGCGAGCCACCTAAAGTAGCACTGATGACTGTTTTAGAACAAGTGTTGTAATATCAAAATTCGCTATTTTTTAATTCCATTCAAAATGATTTTATTTCAGTTTTTTCAAAATTTATTGATCCCTATTTTAGTTACTTACAAGTTTGGCAAATGTAGCTTCTAATCCGTGACCCCAAATATGAGCTAAAATGTAAACACAGCTGATCATAACTGAGCATAGATAGATTTTAGCTTATTTTATTAAATCTGTGAACAGCTATTTCTCTTAAACTATTGACTTTTGGGAAAAGTTGTAGAACAAAAGTTATTCATTATTATGGGTAAACTGACACCCTTTCGGATTAGTACCCCCTTTCCGACTAAACTTGCATAATATAATTATGTATATGTATATAATATGTAGATCTTTAAAACAAGTAGAAAACCAGTGTCGTAGCGCCCAGGACAAGGATCAAAATTCACGTCCCCCAAAAAAAAACACGGTAAATAAAAAGGCATTTAATTAAGAATTTTGTTAAAAATTAAGGCAGTAACGCGAGATCTGCTGAGGTATTTTTCACTTACATAATCTATAGAGCGGCCTAATTTGCACTCCCTAGGTCCTGCACCCCTGTCAGCCGTCCCTAGGCTAGCTCCTAGACACGACACTGTAGACTATTAATATTCATTACACGAAACTAAGAAACTACTTTTTTTTACAATTTGTTTTTCTGTGAAAACGAGGGGTTATAATTATAATTATGAGTTACGACAACGAGAGGGGTGACTGACCTTTTCCTTATCGGAAAACATAGACAAGATGATTACGATCAAGATGAAGATAATGATTAATGACCATAATTATCTCGACGTAATAAGTTTTTCACATTTCCTCGAACGTAACATGTTAGGTAAGAGATACCATAAACATAGAGTTTACGGAAACTGTGATCGTAAAAGGCGACAAGTACCAGGGCAACATAGCCAATAAGGAGGTATTGAATAACTGTTAGGCGTTAATACCATTGTTTTACCACAAGTTCCCGTCTGGCAGCTGTTTAGAGCTTATTGTGACTCATTGCAGCACTCAATTTAGTAATGAATTTATCTAACGTTTAGGTGGCTAGTAGTGAGTCGTGTAGAATCATCAATGGATCGATATTTGACACTTTTGAGTTAGGTAAAAATGCAAAAAATTCCAAAATATTCAAAATAAACTACTCGTTTGACATATCATAACTAAACATGACCATATTCTTTGCTAAATCTACTCAAAATCTCGATTTACTTAGTTCCAAATATGGCAATCTTCCATTAGGGCAGAGTTGCTTAATTTTTAATTTTCCGTTTGCTCATAACCTACTAAAAGAGAGATTGCCACTTTTAATTTTATACGACTCTATTACTGGGTCGCTAAATAGTAAACTAAATAACCTACATACATAAACTAACGCCTTTTAACCACGGGTAGGCAGAAACTGCAGATCGCCACATGTTACGATCCTTATGTACGATTTCCACCAAATGGGCCGCGCCGGAGCGCGCCAGAGCGCATTTCACACTGTGCTAACGGAAATTCAGGCTTCTATACAATAGTTAAGTTTCGTGTTTGCATGGAAATTAAATTACACTGCTTGGAACTCGGTTAGATCCGCCCGTATGCCGCAGCAGCCGGTCGGCTGCGCTCGGACGCCGTGGCAGCCGGTCGGCTGCTCGAGTAAGTGGACGGCGGCGCTTGGCTGTCGTTGCGTCCGATCGGCTTCGCTCGGCCATACCGCGCGCGCATGCGCCCGGGTTCCAGCAGATTGTAGCCGTCGGGCGGACGCGGTCGGCTACGGGCGCGTGCTCGAGCATCCGCTGCGACGCGCTGCGCTGCGCTCCTGCGTGGCCCGGTTGGCGGAAATCGCACATAACATATTCTTTTCGCTTCGTCCATGTTCATACATCTTGTCATACTACGCACCTGTACTTTTTGAAGAACATCAGCAATAACTTCGATGTAGGTCCTCTACTGTCGTTTCCACTGACATCCGCCTTATAAATTTCTTTTGTTGTCCTCTCATCATGACCAAATCATCTAAGCATAGCTAAGCATCCTTTCCATTGTTGACACTACATCATCTTTCAAACTAAATAATATTGTTTGTTTACGTGAATCGTGCCCATTGATGCATTTAACTAGAGACAATTTAAGGACATAATAAAGATATACTCGGTTAAGTTAAATATCATTACTTGGTTTAATATTTATTTAGGTCATCATTTTAGACTTCTATCAACATGGCCGTCGGTGAGCAACATCCCAAGTGGAGCTGTCAAAATGTAAACGTCTATGGAATTTCATACATTTGACTGCATTTTTTTTAAACTAGTTCATCTACTCAAATGAAATCAAAACTACCTTTAAGAGAAAGCTCTCAAATTACAGCTATTTACGATAAGCTGCCCTAGGAGAGCGATCATCAACTACAAGTATAAAACAAAGTCGCTTCCCGCTGTCTGTCCCTATGTATGCTCAGATCTTTAAAACTCCACAACGGATTTTGATGCGGTTTTTTTTAATAGATAGAGTGATTCAAGAGGAAGGTGTTAAGCTATAAAACGTACACGTACGAAGCCGGGGCGGGTCGCTAGATATATAATAAAGTTAGAAAAAAATGTGACACGGTTTTAACAGTCTAATTATTTTGGAGTAAGTTACTGTTACTGTGCGAAATCGTATTTAAATATTTTTTTAGGGCTGAACACCTTTTTTATCTGTCTGGAAACAAATGGGTATAACAGCTGAACGGACTATAAGGCTTTGGCATCTTTTTTTTTATTCACTTTGTTTGAAATGAATCTATCAATAGATACTAGATACCTACTAAATATCTATACTTGTAGTAAATTCAAATCCTACATAGCATATACATAGCATATGATTTGAATTTAGATAGTATTTAATCATTTAATAAAATGAAAGTTTATTTCAAATTAATAATATTCATTATTTAAAATCATTGATAGATAAATTTAACAATAGGTTATTTAAAAAAAACTAACCCATCGGGTTCTATTCCGTTCACTTAATGTAGCCATTTTTTTCCAGACGGTAAAACACTCATTCGGTTTATGGAATTTGACGTTAAACATTTTTTGGAGATGGACAGAGTTAGACCGATAAATTCTTGCTTAAAATTTGATCAAAGGTGTCAATGTTTTTAGATTAGGTATTAAATTGTTAGCTTTATTTATTATCGGGGATTAACGAACGTCTTTAACACTTACTAAGCTACGAACATTCTAGAACAATAACAAGTCTTCTACCTAGGCTCTTGACCTCACCAAGTGCGATATTTAGCGTTTGCTTGTTTCAAGTGATTGTAAATCGACCTTCATTCTTATAAATTATACATTTGTAGTTTTGTACCTCTATTCTACATTAGACGAAGTAAATAATTAAAATAAACAAGTAATTAGGTATGTCATAATGATGTATTTCGAAATTGAGATAATGTTAGAGATAGTATAATTAACAGTAACTAATTATGTAGATTGTTGTTATCAGTAGTAGATACAAACGCGTCTCACACCATAACGAACTTATAATATAAATTAATTGCGGTTAATTTAAATGACTGGCGGAAGATGGGTGTAGTGTAGACTGCACCGTGTAGTAAGCTTGTTAAATCAAATCCTTCAAACTTTTAAATTACAGTGATTTATGCAACAATACGATAACTTACGTTATTGGTACTTAATTTAGAAACGATTTTACCAAAGTCTGACTTACTATAATGCCATATGCATAGGTGTAATGGTTCTGGTTTATTTTATTACACCTTAACCAATTACTAGACTAAAAATACAGAAATGCATCGCATTCGCATGTGAATGGGTCATCATAGAGATCGGATGCATATTCACCTAAACTTGAGATGTTGGCTAATATGGAACGCGCTTTTGTATTTATACAATTATTTTAATTTATGGTTTTTTTTTTGGTTTATCTAAAACACACCATTGTTCTTCTTACACTCTATCTACAAACACACATATTGGCATTGGGGGTGAAACATTAATTTTAAATAATTATGCAATCAAAGAATCCCGGAGTTTTTCTTTAATAAACCATTTTAAGATGTCGTTTCCATATTATACACCCGACTAGTTATGCATTCCTGGTGTTCCTGGCATCCCGGATTTTTTCTTACAAAAAATATATTTTAAGAATTTCTAGTATCAGTTTACCGGCGTTCTTGTCCTCGGTCCACAGTACTGAGAAATTAACCAGGAAAATTTTATCATCGTCACTGGTTGATTTTGAGGTACCGTGCTTGACCGATGCTGTGAACGCCTGGAAAATGGCTTGTCCCAACACGGCGTTGCCCGTCAATCCGTCCTCCCAGAGACAGTGGGACGAGCCGCTCTGCGCTGTGATACGGAATAAACTTTTAGATACGTCAATCACGAGCGCTGAGCGTGCTCGCCTGCTGGCTGTGGGTAGATGGGAGTCGGGTCTATGGCTTCAGGCGCTCCCGTCACGACAATACTTTTCGGCTCGCTACATGCCTTCGTCTGGGTGCTCCCTGCTGTGCTCCGCATCGCTGCCACTGCGGTGAAGCCGTCAACAGCCTCGGACACCACGGCCTGTCTTGCAGCAGGAGTGCAGGTCGTATAGCACGGCACGCCAATTTAAATGATATTATCCGTCGTGCTCTTGTCACCGCCGGCGTTCCAGCCGTATTAGAACCAAATGGCTTGGCACGTGACGATGGCAAGAGACCAGATGGCATGTCATTGATGCCATGGAAGATGGGTAGGCCTCTGGTATGGGACGCAACGTGCGTCGATACCCTTGCGCCATCCCATCTTCCTAGCTCGGCAGGCTGTGCTGGCGCTGCTGCTGCAGCTGCGGAGGCCCTCAAACGGCGTAAATATAATAACTTTATTAGTAATTATATTTTCGAGCCGTTTGGGGTCGAAACACTCGGGCCGTGGGGTCCGAGTGCCCAACTCTTGTACAAAGATATTTCAAGGCGGCTGGTCGACACGACCCGTGACCCGAAGGCTGGCCTCTACTTTGGTCAAAGGATAAGCATTGCCATACAACGTGGCAATGCTGCCAGTCTTCTGGGCACGTTACCAGTCGACAGCGATGCGGAGGAATTTTTTGATGCCCTATTTTAGTTTATAGTTTTATTAGGATATTTTTTTTCTTTATTTGTATATACTTTTATTTTTAATTATTAATAGAATTTTAAGAAGCCGCTTCCATACTTTCGTAGCTAAAAATTAACTTTAGGTAAAAATATGCATCCGAATATACGATCCCTAGTCATCACTCAGAATAATGCTGTGTTGTGGCAGCATTGAACAAATTTTCCCAAAATTCAACCCTTGGCTGTCAAAACTTCAAACTTATTCCTTAGTTATCTCTGACGTTGGTAAAATTGGGCCTTCTTAATATTATCCTATCCGTATTCCGTTGTTCCAAACTCTAGGAGTTAGTCTAAACTATTCAGTCACTCAAGCTAAAAGTGATGCAACATTGTAAATGTAATCATAAGCCCTGCCGAAGCAGAGCATTCAAAAAATATTATAGACTCATTTGAGTGTTCCCCTCCACGGAAATCTTTAGTAAAAGGCGAAAGATTTATGCGTTTTGAAGGGAAACCAGAGATAAGAAACTTCGGTTTACCCGAGTCTATATCATTCGCGCGGTAACGAAACCATACCGCGATTCAGAAACTTGCCCGTAATGTACAACGCCATCTATCGAGTCGCGTGGTAACTCATAAAACCTATTGGTCTACCATCATTTTGATAAAATAGATAGATATCATTAGTTCAAATTAATTAAACATTATAAATACCCATAGTGATATTTCTTGAAATATTAACTGCATTCTTCTGACGAGTTATAAAATCGGTTATTTTAATTAGAGGCTGCCTAAGTATAAATAACAGTAGTTATCAGTGATTTAATCACCATGATTGCATGCTCAATCAAAAATAAACTTTCGTGAGCTACAATCGAATCACATCAATAATCGCTTTCAATAATTTCTTTAAATTTATATTGACTATTTAATGTATAAATAACCTCTAAGTTCTTAATTTCCTGTCAAACGCCTAACTGAATCAATGAGCTATATTTTTATGTCCCAAAACATGTTGCAGCGACATGTTTCGTTCTCAATTTTAGTTGGCCAACACTAACTGCACCCTAAAACTTCTCCTTCTCCTACTACCCTCCTGGGAGGACATCCTTTCCAGGGGTCAGATAAAAAAACCGGACCGCAGTCAGAGTTGGTAGAATTTGGAGCACGTTGTCCGATTTTAATAGAAAGAAATCTGAACATCGAGCAATTTTTTATATTTTCGTACGGACATGGTAAGACACTAGAAAACAGTTGCAATGTGGAGGAATCTAGAGAAAGAAAAAAGAAAGGAGAGCATGGAGGACACCAGGACGGTGTTTGCTATACAGGTTGTCCCTGGAAGTATGGATCAAATCGAATAGGTCATTTCAAAACATGAGTAAAATTTTTGCCAAACCAAAAAAGCCTTTGCAGTAAATATTTTTCCTTAAGGGTTTGTTTTCTAGCTACGTAAAAGTATTACCACAAGAAAGGCCTACTGTTCGTCAAAGTCCTGAAAAAAAATGATAGCTCTGATAGTTTTTTTTTTGATTTTTTTCTATGCGAAGTGATTGAAAAAAAAAACAATAATTGGTCATAACTTTTGAACCGTAAAAAATTGCATCGACTTTTTCAGTGTTAAAAAGTTTGGAAATGACATTGCCCACGCCCCTATTCGATTTGATCCATACTTCCACGGACACCCTGTATAATGGGATGGTCGTAAGAAACAAGCCAGACCAAAGAAAGGAGGGACAATTATGACTGTAAGCCCTTGAGATGACGGCTAATAGAGATGGATGGAAGAACAAGACGTATAGCGTTGACCCCAAATATACTGAGTTAGGACGGGATCACTAAATAAGCGATAAAAGCAGACAGAATCATTCAGGACGGTCTGAGTTCGATCCCGGCCCGCACCTTTGTCTGACTTTTCGAATTCATGTGCGGTTCAGAATTTGATTATCACTCGTTAACGATGAAGGAAAACATTCTGACTTGAGGAAACCTGCACACACGAGAGAGCTTCATAAAGTTCTCAGTGTTGTGTATAGTCCGCCAACCCGCACCAGGCCAGCATGGTGATCTAAGGCCTAAACCCTCACTTTGAGAAGAGGCCGTGCCCAGCAGTGGGACAGTAATGAGCCGATTATGTTTATACTTTTATACAGTTAGTCGAGTAAAGTACTTCCAGACTTGTTTAGTTACTAAATCTTATAGAAAGTTAGTAATGTTAGTACCCTCGATTTGTTACCCCGCCCGGTTAGAGCCCAAATACACGTCCGATACTTCAAACTCAAAAAAACTCAAAAAAACTCAAAACTCATTTATTCAAAATAGACTAGAATTACTTAGTTCTTTTTGAACGTTAGTTTTACAATATTATAGACATCCCACAAAAAGCCCTCCCTTCACCGCTTTCTAGTGTTTTTGCTGTGAAGAAGAAACGGCGCAACAAACTCCCCAGCAACACAGATATGTCTGTCAAGTGAATAAATTAATTGACTCTATACAACAAAAATCATCATATTTTACAATAATAAAATTATGCAAGTACAGGTAAAAACAAATTAAAAATAAAGTATATAAATCAATTCTGTAGTACTTGCCTCCGATAGTCGGTTCCGATAGTCTGATCAGACTATCTGAAGGCCTCTGCGTCATACATTTGTTTGAACATGAATTACGGATGTCAGAATCGTAAGCATCGTCCGAGCGTCATCTTCGTCCAGAAAAAATCTGACACGGGAATCGTACGTGTATTTCATGAATCCGATCAGATGGTCGGATCCGGCTCCCGGAAGCAACTATCGGACGTGTATTTTGACCCTTAACCGCAAGGCCCTCAGCATTGCAGGTTGTCTTCTTTTATTTATAATTATTTTATATATTCCAGAGCGAGGAGAGGTTCACCCACATCGGATGGATGACGCGTTTCTACTGCGCTTCCTGAGGGCGCGGCGATCAGTACCTGCGCGGGCGCATCGACTTGTAAGTACAACAATCTCTGTATAAGTACGACGTGCTCATTGAAATTATCACACGTCTTAAAATGCAGAATTTTGATAAGTTTATAATTTCGGAGAAATGACTATTATACGATGCCCATTATACGATAGCTATCGTATAATGGCCAGTTCCTATGGTCAATAACGAATCGTTTTGTTAACCAATGGTAGTATTTTTTATTGCCAAAGTGGGCATGTAAATGGATTCTTATGCTAATTTTTCATGTGAAAGCTAGTAACATATAGGAGGGCCTGCTATGCAAAGCTTGCTAGGTTTGTTTCATTATTGGTAAAGATACAAGAGTCTTAATTTTAACCAAAAATGCTTGGTAAATAATAGGAATCGGCCATAAGTCTAACGGCTGTCCCATTTCAAAACCTAGTAAGGGCTTAAATCTAAATTTTACAGGAAAGCGCATTAACGTTAAATCAGTCTGCCTTTGAAAAGTATTTATGTTAGGTAAAACCGTGTGGTTAAAGTGACTTACTAGGGTTTAAAATGATCAGAGACAGTGAATAGCACTTACTAGGTATCGATGCTTAAATACATATATCTGCTTGTTATGTGAGTTTTCAACGCTGGTGTATTTTTATTTGGTAGAGACTTACTAGGTTAGCAACATTATGCAATAAAACGATTTTTGTAAAAGTATCCCTTACTAGATTTTGAAATGGGACAGCCGAATTACGTATGTACCATGAAAATACTTGTTCCGTACGGGAATTAAAACCCGCGACTCGTTGCACTGCACCAATCGTGTCATATAATAAAACTTACACCTTTCCATTCCAGTTAGTCCGCTACTACAACTTCCGGGACCAGAACCCGCACCTATGGCGCGACATCGACTGGTTCGGCCTCACTAAACTAGGCCACGTATTCGAAGGAGTGCTGTTTGATAGACCTGATGTGGGCAGACTTATTATTGGTAGATTAGGTAAGTGCATGGGAACATAACATATCTGCCTAGCCCTTTTTCCAACTAAGGGCCTATCCACATCTCCACGTCATAACGTTGTCAACGTGGAACGGTGCGGTAACGCGGCACGGTGCGTTGACATAACGTGCAAATTTACGTTTGAGGGGGTTTGCCATAATCGCCACGCTTGGCAGGCGGGTTGGCGATCGCAGTATGGTTGTTAAAGTACTCAGAGAACGCTGCTGCCCATCCTCTAGTTAATCCCTTAGTCGCCTTTAACGACACCCACGGGAACAGATGGGGTAGTGCTATACTTTACCTCAGATGGGAGATTGTACTCACCACAATGAACAACTTTTACTATGGGAAAAAATAGGAAATCGCGAAAAAAAAATCTGCTGTTCCCTACATTTTGTCGAGTTATACGAACATAGTAGGGAATATCTGTTTTTTTTCGCGATTTCCGGTGTGGTCCCATAGTAAAAGTTGTTCACGGTGATGAGTACAATCTCCCATTTCGGTTTGTCGAGTGTTTACAATTTCAACCTGTATATGCATATGCAGAAGGTGTGAGTAGGGTTGCCAACTCTTTGTCGGTCAAAAATAGTAGTTATACAATTATTACCACCAAAAATATTGTAGATAACGAAAAGATGAAAAAAAATACATATAGTAGGTTCCAAAATAGGTACTATATTTCTTAAAAGAATATTCTTTATAAATTAACTTCAAAAGTAGGTAGTTACCAAAACACAAACTCGAAAGCGCGAAAATCGAAATTGCCAATCTGCCAAACTCAAAATGAACGTAAATGTCAACTTGACAAACCAGAATCGTTCAAAAATTGACGTTTCGCATTACGGTGACACATTTTGAAACGAATATTGCTTTGAGTTTGATGCCTTTAAAATATAGTAGTTTCGCCTACTATATACTTTTTTCAAAAATATAGTAGTCGGACCTCTAATATAGTAGGATACTATATTATATAGTAGGGTTGACAACCCTAGGTGTGAGTGCAAATGCTACAATCAACCCAAACCGATACAACACGTGTTTTGCTCCTCTACGTGGCATCCTGACGAGGTGATATTGACTCTTCAACGGCTCCGTCGTTTTGTCGTATACTTTAACATTCTAGTACATTTTCGAGTTGGTTGCTTAACCAGAGAATTTGTGTTAAACCAGCTTAATTAATATTATCATTCATGTGTGTGCAATTTTTTATATATGAAGTCTTACCCAAGTATTTTGTTGACGCAAAAGTTATGTCCACAATTAACCTCTAGATCTTAAAAGAATGGTAGACAATTAAAATAACTATCCAATATAAATTAACGATTATACTATGCAATCGGAATTGCTAATTTAATGAGTTCTAAGACTTTACATAATAAAAATACAAATTTATTATTTGCTGTTAAGTAAATTGAACACATCATGTGATATGTTTGTACTTAGGACTTACAATACTACAAAAATAATTCCTAAGAGACTAATAATGACATATTTACTGAATCATATTTCATTCATAGATACCGTATAGTAACTGCAAGTGGACTGCATATCCAGTCAGCAGGAATTGTCACACTGACTGCATCTTAACTGCCTTCAAACTGCATTTGGCAGTTGCAGTTGCGGTCGGGATTCAGTCCGTCTATCTGGACCCTTACAAATTCATTTCTGTTAGAAAGAAAATATGATTCACCAAACGTAAAGTAAGCCCATGGTTTCCCAAAAATTGCCTTTTTATATAGGTACTACTACAGCCTGCAATGCAGGGCATAACCCTGCGAGTATATTGCCATCATTACAGCAACTGTGATTGGAGCTGTTGCCGCAGTAGGTATGTCGTAAGGTATTAAGCAAGAGGAAGCCGCTGTAAATCGACTTTTCCTTTGCGAAGCCGGGAAGAAAGGGTAGCCTATTCTTCATAGGAACCACAGTTACTATGGACTGCAAATCTAGAGCTAAAACTAAATCGACTGCTCACTAATCTTCCATCACTACTATTCCAGGTCAATGGGATCCAGATGACTATCCAGTAGACGACCTGATCCGCGGCTGTTTACTACTTCTGGAGATCGGCATCATGCAGCCGAAGCTCCAGGTGTTAGGAGGCACTGCCCTGCTGGACTGTCAGGGTCTCACCATGAAGCACATGAGGCAGTTCTCCCCAGCTATAGCCATACAAGCCATGAATGTTATGGGGGTAAGGAATGATGTAATTGTTATTATTTTTAAGTACTAGGGCTACATAGAATGTAGGAGGACCGTCTACACAACAAGCAGAATTATCATCTATACAGCCGAAGCTTCAGGCTTAAGGCTCCGAATACACGTCCGATACTTGCCTCCGATAGTCGGTTCCGATAGTCTGATCAGACTATCTGAAGGCCTCCGCGCCATACATTTGTTTGAACATGAATTACACGTACGATCAGACTATCGAATCGGATGTCAGAATCGTAGCATCGTGCGGGCGTCGTCGTCGTCCAGAAAAAATCGGACACAAGAATCGTACGTGTATTTCATGAATCCGATCAGATAGTCGGATCCGGCTCCCGGAAGCAACTATCGGACGTGTATTTTGACTCTAAAAAGGCACTGCCCTTGCTGGACTGTAAAGGTCATCTAAGTACTAGGGCTACAAAGATGTTAGGATGTTTGCTCGGGGCGATTATTAACCTCTGAGTGGACGGCAGCTCGTTGTAGTCATATGTTGCTGTGATAGCCACCTGAGGGTGACGGAGGAGGCTAATCAGTCGTTCCTCGTGACGTGCTAAGGCGCTTTACCGGAGCTTTTCCGCATGTGTTGAAAACGCCACGAGGAGTCAATACCTACAATACTTATTCGCAGCTTCTTACTACTCGAGGATCGTTAACAGCAGCAACGTTTGCAGACTGCTATAACACAAACCTTACATTTGAAATATCTTAACATTTTCATTTCAGTTCGCATTCCCAATCCATCAGCGAGGAGTCCACGTCATAAACTGTTCCCGGGTGTTCGAGACTTTGTTCCACTTCTTCAAACGTCTGGCGCCCGTGGACGACTTGTGGAAAAGGGTGCACTTCCACGGACATGATCTCAGTTCATTACATAAGTAAGTATGAAAATGACGAACTGGTAAAGGAACCAGCTTGTACGCAGTAAACCGTGCTGGTAACCAATGAGCCTCTATTATCTGACCAAAAACATTTATCTATTAGCTGACAATCTCAGGGAATCTACTCCAAAAAAACAAACGTCGAAATTTCGAATCGAAATGAAACAACGAAGAACATTGAACTCAAGAAATATACAATCAAATTATTGTCAAATAATGAACTACGAGATGTCAATTAACATTATTTACATAATAACAAATACAAGTATACAACCTTTTTTTACTTTATACGAAAACAGAGACACCCCAACAAGATTTTCATCAGAACTGCCTGAATATGTGTTTTTTTTAGTAAATCTCCAAGTTACACCTTAGTTTATGTCGCTGAGATGTGCTATTCAGGGGTTGTCTAATACACGGAAACTGACCGAGAGTACCGTCTCAAGCCTCAAGGTGTCTATTCCCGTCAACTGTTATGGGTAGAAAACTACTGAAACAAAATTGAAATTTATGAAAAAAAGAAAAAAAAAGTGGTTTAAAAAATATGTCAATCGATTCTCGTAGTTATTCTGAACAAACTAGTTTCAAGCTAAGCTTGTATACAAAGAAAGAAAAATGCATCCGAGTATAAAACTATAAACTAAAATAGGGCTCAACATATTCCTCCGCATCGCTGTCGACTGGTAACGTGCCCAGAATACTGGCTGCGTTACCACGTTGTATGGTATGCTAATCCTTTGACCAAAGTAGAGACCATCCTTCTTTCTGTACCCCAAGTGTGAGTTTTTTTCGTTAACTACTGTAGTTGCGTCACGACAAAAATGTATGAAAATTTAGGCTGTGCCTCTAGGCACACCGTTCACTAACTACTATTCGCGCGTTAATTGAACGGTGCGCCTAGAGACGGAGCCTAAATTTTCATACATTTTTGGCGTGACGCAACTACAGTAGTTAACGAAAAAACTCACACTTGGGGTACTGGTCACGGGAAGTGTCGACCTGTGCCGCCTTACAACACCTCTGTATAGGAGTTGGGCACTCGGACCCCACGACTATTAACATTTCAGATACGGGTGAACGATGGACGAAATGTCAAATCGCGAAGATCGAATCAGTCGTCGGATCGAAACACTATCATGATTGCAAACATGCGATCCGTATGCCGAAACTTCGTAGTTAGATTTTTGGAGAAGGACAGGGGTAGATACATATTCTTAGAAAAATGAAAAACATGGTATAAAAACTATAACAAAAATAACCTTGTATATTTGTAATACTCTAACTTCGTAACAACCTCTTTACCTGGTCCACGAGCTCTAAAGCGATACGTTTCGCTCAGTTGACTCCGACAACGTGCCTTGAATAGTAAGCACCCGATACACACCATTTTACTTTAGCTCTAGAACTCAAATAGATTCATAAATTAAAAGAAACACGTATTTTCGTATGCAAGAGGTGTTAGGTTCAATTTTTACGTCTGGAAAAATGTAAAATTATGTTAGAAAAATTCTCAATACTGCCGTCATATCTCTAAAAGGCCGTTAAGTGACTAAACCTTATTTTGAGTTATGAGCAAAAACGTCGAAAGTGTTGTCCCTAGAAATTCTGAAGACATACAGATGTTTTTGATTATACCAAATTATTGGGCAATTAAGCTCATTGTGTAACTTTTAATGAGTTACAGGACTAATACAGTTTTTAAAATTAAAGTTTTTGTTTTCATGTCATGCTTTTTTTGTACTGAAATTTGACCATCTACAATATGGTATGGTATTATATGGTAGTGTCTCAGTAAAAGTCACTGGATCTCGTAATTTACGAATGATAGAAAAATACGGATTAGACTGGTTGATTAGAGAAAATGTTGCACTTTTACGTAGCATAAGGCGCTAGATGGCGCTAGGCTCCTTCAATTATTTGAAAATAAAAATGATTACATAACAATTTCGACAATCTTGTCTCGTCTCGAGTCTCGACCCGAAAGTCCCGGGACTCGAGACAACTAAAATTATGAAAAGTCCCGGGACTTCGAGACACGAGACGTCCCGGGACCCAAACCCTAACTAATTGTTTGAGGTGTAACGATGCTTGTTAAGTATTTTTATTTTGGTAACTGTTACACCTTTTGGCATTATAATACCTATGTATTGTGTTGATTTGCATGCTGAATAAATTGATTATCTTTCTTTCATATAAAACTAAAATTTGTCAAAATGTCACTTTACGGTCTTTTAGACAATACAGTGTACAGTACAACACAACTAATAGGTAACTTATATTGATGTATTTGATCGAACAACCAATGACAGTCACTCATTTTGTAAATACCTATCATTATTTATAGATAAACTACGATAAAATGGCACTTGGCACTGAAAGTAAAAATGTGTAGGTAACGGTGGATCCTCACAGCCCGGCTGCCGTGCCGCCGCCGCGCCGGCCTGTGAACAGCAGTCGCAACAAAGCCGGCGGCCATGTTGCCGCCGAGGCCGGCAGCGGGGAACAGTTCGTCCGCGGCTTTAAATTAGAGTGTGTCGTTTGTTTTTGATAACTGCGAATTCAGAGACGCGCTTGCCGGCGCCTACCGGCGGCGGCTTCTCTAGCAGCTTTGCTAATGGTCAAGCCGCCGGCAGTGCCGCCGGGCTGTGTGGACACACATTAGAAAGAATATTTACAACGCGTCATTCGTTCAACGCGGGTGTGTGCATTCTGCAACTGTATTTTTGATTTGACGTCGTTAATTAACAGTATGGTACCGTTTGGAGGTTTGTATGAATGACACACGTGCGCCTTGTCGAGCGGTCATTTTAATTATGCACTAGTCAAGCAATAAATCTACTAAATATCCAACATACTGTCAAACACAACCAACGGCGGCCCTCAAGCGGCGAAAATATAATAACTTCATTAATAATTATATTTTTGAGCCGTTTGGGGTCATAACACTCGGGTCGTGGGGTCCGAGTGCCCAACTTCTTTATAGAGAAATTGCAAGGCGGCTAGTTGACACTTCCCACGGACTACCTCTATCTTATTCACTGTCTTCCTGTTCATCCAAAGGTTGTCTGGTATATATCGCTATCAACGATAAGACCGCCATTGTACCCTTCAATATATGATATTTTATAAGAGCTGTGTTACAATGTTGGTGTACAATAAAGTAGATTGTATTCTATTTTATTCCCGTGACCCGAAGGCTGGTCTCTACTTTGGTCAAGGGATTAGCATTGCCATACAACGTGGCAAAGCTGCCAGCCTTCTGAGCACGTTACCAGTCGACAGCGATGCGGAGGAATATTTTGATACCCTATTTTAGTTTATAGTTTTATTAGGATATATTTTTCTTTATTTGTATATACTTTTATTTGTAATTATGTAAATATTGTTTATATAAATATTATCCTGGTGTTAGAAATTAAACAAAATACAAACTAGGTGACTTGTTGGCATATGCACACACACATGATGTTGGAAGGGCGTGCCATTTTATCGTAGTTGATCTCAACTACAGTACTAATAAACATTCGTGGTCTTGAAGTCGCACTCAGATCGGAAGTGATCGGTTTTACGAACTTTTACCGATTCGACCCTTTGTGTCGTACTGTAAGGCAATTTGCATTTTTCCATTTAAGTTCCTTGATTGAGCCAGAAATAAAATCTGTAAACGATGCTTCCGGTCCAGAAGACCTTCTAGGTTGATTCAGTCATCTTGTTAATGTTAACTATTCTTCTTGTTACAGGTACATCGACCCAGAATGTCTGCCAAAAAGATACGGTGGTCATCGCGAGGAGGTGTCTCTAGAAAGATGGCTGACGAAGATCAAGCATTATAAGAACAAAGACTTTGACAATGATATGAGAAACTTAGGATATGCTGTAGATTAGGTTATAATTACGTTCCTTGCCAAAATGTTCCTTCCAAAAAGATGATGCGTGTAGAAATGTGTAAAGTCTGGACGAACCAATTCGATAAAAAGGTAAACATTATTTTTTAAATCTTTTGACATCACGCCTGTATTTCCCAAAGGGTTGGGTAGCGGTGTGTAGTACATCCTCATTTCGCCGTTATGTTCAAGTTCCAGTTGAGCTGGGCATAAATCAGAATCTGGGCTGCTACTGAGAAATTCCTCACAGAAAAACCCAATAACACTTTGCTCGACCTGGGGACCGAGCCCAGCACCTCACCCTCAGCAATCGCGTTTGTGACCACTGGATCAACGGGGTACTCAAATCAAAGAAAATATTTTAATCCAATTAGATATAGTTAGCCTATAACTGTCCCACTGCTGGGCATGGGTGTCTTCTCGAAATGAAAAGGGTAGCGACCTATTTATGTAAAACTTCTATTAAAAATTACGTATGTTTAAATCAAGATCAATTCCCAATTGTATTCTACTTTTGTAGTTCTTTTGCTAAAACACGTGTTCAATGTTTAAATACTTATTTTTCTTAAATCATCATAAGAATCTTTATCTTTTTATCAAATTTGTTTGGACCGGGCTATAGTATAGTTTGTTGTAAGTATAGGAAAAACAATTTTTGTGATTGGTAATGACAATGTTCCACATGACAACTAATTGTAGCGGAAACTTTTATCAAAAGTCACGATGATCATGAAAAAATACCAGTATTCGCATGGTAAGACAAATTTTATAGCTATCGTTCTTAGAAGCGTTCGTAGAAGTTTATTCTCAAGTGTTCAGCTGTTGACGATTACTGGTAAAATTTTTTGGTACTATCCCTGCCTCTTGTAAGCCGAGATCCACAATGGAGACCAGAAAAAAAAACCGAAGCAATGAAGCTCGGCGTGTACCAAGGAAATAATTTAACTGTCTCAAAACCCGCAACGAAATTAATTAGTGCCCCTAGCACCAGTTTAATTACGAAAACGGCAATAGTACAGTAGACCTTACACGAATATTTTACGTAACGTAAACGTATTTAACTTTAATGTAAGTGAATTTTGAGTTAGAAATACTCGTTTTGCACATTATATTTAATTAAATTGAAAACTTTATTCATATCTACATATGATACAAATTGTGCTTGTCACATAAGTTTAAACCAAAATGCTGTAAGATAGTCGTATTTTCGATTCAAAATGCACTCACATTAACGTTACGTTTACGTTACAACTTCGTGCTAGGATTATAGAAAAGAAAAAATGAGGACTAGAAACTAGAAAGTATTAAAAACTAAAAGCTTACTGGGTAATTTAATGTGATAATCTATACTAATATTATAAAGAGGTAGAATTTGTTTGTTTGTTTGTATGTAGGAGGTAATCTCCGAAATTACTCATCCGATTTCAAAAATTCTTTCACCAATAGGAAGCTACTTTATCCCTGAGTGCTATAGGCTATATTTTGGGATCCGTAAATTAACGGGAGCGAAGCCGCGAGCAAAAGCTAGTAATAGATAAATCAGTGGTCAATATAGGTATCCCACATAGATAACATTTTCTTCGTTCTTTTTCCCAACATTTCAGGGTTTGGTATTCTAAGGCTTTGTTCAGATGACAAGCGTTAAGCGCGTATTTTCCTAACGCGCGTTCTTCTCTTCTCTCGTGTCAGCACGAGCTATACGAAAATAAATCATGCCGTGGTGAAAAAATTAGCCAGTCAGCAAGGTTTGGTAGCGAGGCTGACTACCCAGGGTGCGCCGGACGTACTTAAGTATCGTCACTCGTGGAGGCTCTTTTCATGCACCCCAACGCGCGTTTACAACTGACACCTAGAACTGGGGCCTGATTCACCTAACTAAAGAGGTTCAGTTGCAGTATAGGTCAGTTTCGATCAAAACAACGGTTTTCGCATTCTCTTAATAACCTATTGTTGTCAGACACGCTCTCGTGAACTTAACTGTAGCTTCACTGCAAATTGATCGTCGCGTCATGACCATTACGTGAATTAGCTTACTGGACGCCTTAAATAAAATTCGTGTAGTTGTACAATATAATACAATACAATACTCTTAATTATACACAACACAAATAAGAAACATTACTACAAAAAATAGAGATGTACAATGGACGATCTTATAGCACTAGGCAAGTTGTAAACGTTTGTTAGCAAAACGCGCGCCATAACGCTTGTTATCTGAACATAGCCTTAGATGACACCCGCAATATAATCAGAAAAGAGGGACTTCGGCAAATACTTAGAAGGAATTCTAAGACAGGATCTAACAGCGGTTACGCACTGCATCCGATCCGAATCCGTGAAAATACGTTCCGAAGTAGCCATAGAACTATTTGTATGGTAGTTTACGCACTACATCCAGCATCCGTCATCCGATTTCTATCCGTTATCCGTGAGTTTCTAATTCGGAAGAACAATTGACGGACCGAAGTAGCCGTAGTACTGTTTGTATGAACGCTTTCGCACTACGACGCGAAATGGATATGCCAAAATAGCCCCTGAATTGTTTGAATTTGGATCAGAGACCGGAATAGTGCGTAAGCAACATCCGAATTCGGTCCGAGACTTTTACTCTAGATCGGTATTTTCACGGATTCAGATCGGATGCAGTGCGAAAAGCAATATTCGAATTTGATCCGAGTTTTTTATATCCGTATTTTCACGGATTCGGATCGGATGCAGTGCATAATCGCTCTAACATGTGTTAAAGTTGAATGACTGGAAATTGTATGTGATAGAATATGTTACAATATTTTCAAATGTAGTACATAGTGACAGCATGACATGACATGACACCTATTAGATGAAAAGAGAAAAACTTATTTCAATACGTAGGTATACGAAGTGCGAGTGACAACATGTATTGTAGTATACAAGGTTAGTCGGAAAGGGGGTACTAATCCGCAGGCCACTTAAAGTATCACTGATGACTGTCTTAAAGCAAGTGTTAAAATTTCAAAATTTGGTCATTTTTATTTCCGCGAAAAATGAATTTTATTTTAGTTTTTTCAAAAAGTCTTCATTCCTGCTTTAGTTAGAAATTCAGAAAAGGTTGCTTCTAATTCATGATCATATTTGGGACTTAAAAATGCAAACACAGCTGATTATAACTGAGGATAGATAGATTTTAGCATATTTTTTTTGAGATCTTTGAACAGCTGTTTCTCTTAAACTATTGACTTTTGGGAAAAGTTGTAGAACAAAAGTTATTCATTATTATGGGTACTTTAACACCCTTTCGGATTAGTACCCCCTTTCTGACTAACCTTGTAGACACATGTTCTAGGAATGTACACAAAAAGTACGAACGTACATACGTTCGTTCGTTCTACGTTGACCGACTGTAAGGAGTAAGATATAGATCTTCTTCTTCTCTCGTGTCAGCAAGAACTATATGAAAACAGCTCATGCTGTAGTGAAAAGATTAGCCAGTCAGCAAGGTTGGTAGCGGGGCTGACTGCCCAGGGTGCGCCGGACGTACTTAAGTATCGTCACTCGTGGAGGCTCTTTTCATGCACCCCAAGATATAGGTAGACTGTGGTATTACCTTACCATCTAAAAAAGTTCGGGACCCGATCAGTGCCTAACATTAATAAAAAAAGCAGCCCCGACCCGGACGAGGTGTTATGACTGCCGTCCTATCAGTTTCAGGGCCCAATGAATATCCGCTCGTGACACTTAAGCCCGGTTTCCACCGCGAGAGGGTAATGTGCGGGAAATGGTTAGACGGAACGGGCTCCTTTTTAATGAAATAGGTTTACATTTCCACCTACAAAGAGTTTGTTGTCTGTTGATTCCCACTGCAAAAGAAAAATGAACTAAGCGAGTTCATTTCAACGCTTTCTGCTCGCCCAGTCCTTTCCGCCCGACTATTTATTGGTGGGAATATAAGTATGCAGTTTACTCTTGCGAGTTAAACGGAGTCCTTAATGGGTCCGTTCCGCTCGCAGTGGAAACCGTGCTTTACTTTGGAAAAGACTGACCTAGAGGAATGAGAGAAATTGAAAAATCATGTAATAAAAAAACATGTTTAGAAATAACTGTTTTGTGTACAGTGCTAGATAGAACTCAGCAAAGAATACGTTATATCATTTAAAGTCATATCCACTTCGTATAAAGTACGAGTATGGCTTACATTGACTGGTCCACCGTAGAAAATACTTAACGTCATAATTTTGTATAATTTCGCAAGTAATATAGTAAATAACTATAATAATGTTTAATGTAGGTAGTTAAGTGTCTTATTAGAATAAATAAAAAACAGAAAATGTTAAATTAATTGATAGTCAATTTTATATTTTTGTAGTAACATTTACTATTTATTACAAGTTGAAATAAAACTGCATAATTTTTCATACCAATTATTTATTCTCCTTTATGAACGCTGCAAACCTTTTCAATGCAAGGGGCCTAATTCTCCTAAAATAAATCTTGATAAATCACAACCGAACCAAGGCCGAACCGTTCATTCAAACAGTTCTCAATTTCAAAAGCTATCAAATTGTTTGACACAAAAAACAAAATCAATCATTTTGAAAGTTTTCGAAAACAAAAACTGACTGACGGTTGTGGTTCGATTGCGTTTGGCAACAATTTATTTTAGGAGAATTGGGCCCAAGGATCAGTAGTGTCATTCTCTAAAAAACCCACCATAATATCGACGGTTAGCTCGATATCCATAATGTCACAGTATGGATAATAGAAGCAAATAACACAGAGATAATCGACAGTATAATCAATAACGTAGCTTAACGTAGTTTTGTTATCCACGCTGTGTCACGACAACTGTCTAATTGACAGTCGCGATCGAGGTGAGATTCTTACAGAATTGCACTGCTGCTTTTCTATAAACTGGTATTCGGCACAGAATAATTAATAGTAGGTACTACGTATGGGCACCGACTACTAGCTCACCCTATCACCTGGTGCTCACCTCATTCCAGCAAGAGCCCAACCGCCAAAGCAATCGCTTTACTTACTGAATGAATTTGTTGATAACTGCCCAGATGCCGACATATTTTCTGATAATATTAATGTCGATTCGACTCGCGACCTCGCCGCGTGTTCAGCTCTTGATTAAAGGCTCCGTTTGGGTCCGAAACTAGTCGGAGTAAACCGTAAATAAATATAAGTGTCTCACGAAAGTTATAAGTAATACAAAAATATAATTAAATTAAAAAATGAAAATATTGTTGTTTCTTAGCAGAATACCTAATGCTTTGCTCTATGATTTTATTTAAGTATGGAGATTTTTGTACTTTATTACTCTCTTTAGCATATACTTAAGCGTTTTGGTGTATAGACTGTAAGCTTATATTATTGTAATTGGAGAAATAAATAGGAACCAGGAGCTCGTGGCTAATTAACAACAGCGCGGATCATACGACTTGCCGCGGTCAGTCCGTGGATGGGTGACCATTCGTTACACATCGAGACCCCCCCGTGCCTCGGAGAGCACGTTAAGCCGTGGGTCCCGGATGTCATACGAATACCAATGACAATCGTTACGGGTAGTCAGAAGCCCGAAAGTCGAAAGTCTGACAACCGGTCAAAACCTTAGGATCGCCCAAAAATTGGGTTGCGGAGGTCTGATGGCAGGTGCTCCGTTAAAAATACTCGTATTCAGCTGCATCTGGTTAGACTAGAAGCTCAGCCCAACATAGTTGGGAAAAGGCTAGGCAGAATGATAAAGGTACCTATATTTCTTCTTACTGACGGTTTTCACAGTTGCATATTTCGGGATTGCCCGACTACCCAAAGACTACCAAACGACGACCCAAACGGAGTTCTTAACACTATGACTGCCAGCAATATAGGTATACAACGTTATTTTTAGTATATATGTTACGGGTAAAGCCCGAATGGCGGGTACACCTAGGTTTACCCGGGTACAACTAGGTGCAACCAGTAGCAGTTGGGTAGAACTAGGTGTAGCTTAAATCGACGGAGCCCCGCTGCGCGGGGCTCCTATTTCTGTCTGCAGGGTTTAAAGTAACCTAACACGAAGGGGATGACAGGGGCTTCGTTCGCTCGCTCACTCTAGCCCCCGTCATCCCCTTCGAACCTAACCTATCCGTGTCGGGGTTCCCCTTAACCACCGGTGTACGGGTACACCTAGTTCTAGCCACTATGATGAAGGCTAAACCTAGTTCTAACCGAAGATAAGTAGGATGCATCTAAGTTTAACCACATGTGGCCAGCTGCACCTAGTTGTACCCGGCTAAAACTAGGTGTAGCCACACTTCGGCTATTAGCCGTAACATATATACAAAAACCGAGACACCCCAACAAGATTTTCATCAGAACTGCCTGAATATGTGTTTTTTTTTAATAAATCTCCAAGTTACACCGTAGTTTACGTCGCGTTAAGTTCCCTAATAAAGTGTGAAATGCCTGAGATGTGCTATGCAGGGGTTGTCTAATACACGGAAACTGACCGAGCGAACCAACTCAAGCCTCAAGGTGTCTATTCCCGTCAACTGTTATGGGTAGAAACCTACTGAAACAAAATGGAAACTTATGAAAAAAAAATGTGGTGTAAAAAATATGTCAATCGATTCTGAACGAACTAGTTTGAGGTTTAGTATAATTATACTAAAACTAAGCTTGTATAGCATGGTTCCAGTTCAGCAAGCCATGGAGTCCGCCGGCGAGTCCCAACGATTCCGCTGCGGTAGGCCATCACTCAAAATGAAATTGACTTGACTTTGACTTGATTTTTTTTTCAACATGTAGCTCACTGTATGCGCTATATTTTTTCCTTATTAGCAGGCCATTAGTACAAAAATCTGTTTGAATTTAGGGGGTCACAGCGGATCCCACGGCGTGCTCAAAGCATTCTTAACTAGCCGCTGGCAACCCCACGGCCTGCTGTTAATGTTTCTTTAAAATAAGACCGGCCCTTTGCACTCGAAAACTTGGGGCCCGCCAGCAGATCCCATGGCAGTGAGAGTGTTAATAATAATCATTCGTATACATGAATGTGTTTAACGAAAGTTATAACACAAAAACTATCCATGTAGCCGAGTTTTAGTCACAATACATTTATCAGTAAACAGCGGCAGTACGACAGTTCAAGGTTCACTCACAGTCACAGACATGTCATGATAATAATATTTACTTATTTCAAACAATAATAAAACGTTTTGTCCTGTGTGAAGACGGGCTAGAATATAAAACTTCCTCACCGCACGCTGGGACGACGCGTGTTGTAAGATTCAACAAAATCCAGCACGCTTGGTGGTACGGTTGGTTGGTCCGCCTGGCTAGCTACCACGCTCACATTACAGTTCGGCGCCAAGCAGTTTACTGCGTTCCGTCGTGTGTATGTGAGAGCCAGAGGGGTATTGGGGTATCCCTCTATATCTTCTTACTTGGTTTTGTATGCTCCATCTCGGACCCTGTCTGCATTCACTATCAGGTGTAACTAGGTTACAGTCTGACATGGATCTAAACTGTCCGTGTGGTGTTGGAAGTAAAGAATAGCAGGGTGTCGTTAAAGGCGACTAAGGGATTCACTAGAGGATAGGTAGCAGCGTTCTCTGAGTACTTTAACAACCATACTGCGATCGCCAACCCTCCTGCCAAGCGTGGCGATTATGGCAACCCCCCCCCCCCCCCCCCCCCCCCAAACATGGAATGTGGCAATGGCAATGCTTGGCCTATGTCCAGTAGTGGACGTCATTCGGCTGAACAATGATGGATCTAAATTAACGTTACGAAATAGAGAACTAATATCAAATGTATCGGATTTGACGGGATCTTGATATCTTCCTTCACAAGCAGCGACGCCATCCACGTACATTTAGAGCATGGTTTCCCAACCGGTGGGGCGCGCCCCATCCTGGGGGCATGAAGTGACTCGAGGGCCGGGGGCGCCTCCGAAAGTAAGTAAATAGAAGACAAAGAAATAGACTCCACGTTGAAAATGATCTCTGCTATGTACCGACTTCCATGAAGCCAAGGATTAACACGTTCAGTGCCGGGACCCCTCCAGGAGGGCCCCCTGTAGTCGCATTTGCCATTCTGGGTGCCCTCGTGGAGAGCTCATTTTAAATGCTGGTTTTTCTTGGAAAATTCACTGTCATGAAACAAGCAAACACCTACTTTACGACGTAGTAGCGTATTTTTTAAGGTTTTTAACCTAATGCCAGGAACCCTCCTCGAGGGTTCACTCTTAGCCCAAACGTAATGCCGAGGACCCTCCTGGAAGGTCCACTAGCAATAAGTATGGCGAGATGACGCATGAGCTCTATGAAAAGTGTGATGGACTCGAATGTATTAATCAAAATATATTATTGATTGGTCAACAAAAGGCAGCCACAGTTCCCATTTGAATAGTAACACACGTCAGCTCAGTGTACCTTGTGACCTTAAATTGTCAAGGGGGCGCAGGGATCAGGAAGAAAATTGGGGGGCGTGACTGGTAAAAGGTTGGGAAATCCTGATTTAGAGCCATTTCGGACAGTAGGGTCAAAGATGATCTAAAGAAAGAATACCGTACGTCAAAAGTTTGTAAATATTAGTATTAACCCAGATCCTCTATTTTCTCAAGATCAAGGTAAAAGGGCAAAGAAACTAGTTTACCTGCTTGTATAGAGTACTCAACTGGTTTAGATACTTTCACTTTTTCGATAAAATGCCTTTTCAAATAGAGCCGAGTGCTTTGTGTAATATCTATGCCAAGTTTAAATAAGTGTTGTAATAACATTAATAGTTGCATTATTTAATTATTTATACATGCATAATTTGCATGTGGATTATTTGTGCACATTAGCAAATATTTAAAGTGTACATTATACACGCATTGTAAACGATCCTTGAGATAAAAACAGAGTCCAGAGTTCAGTTTGTTGTTTTGTTTTTATTATAATAAA
The DNA here is from genome assembly GCA_905220435.1 of Amphipyra tragopoginis. Taxonomy (NCBI): domain Eukaryota; kingdom Metazoa; phylum Arthropoda; class Insecta; order Lepidoptera; family Noctuidae; genus Amphipyra; species Amphipyra tragopoginis. The sequence continues at coordinate 3,362,950 of HG992003.1, read as the reverse complement.
AAGCAAAACAATTACCTTACCTTGTTGGGTTATGTGTAAAAATTAGAAGGTTACAAAGTTTTGAATGCGATCACTAAACTTCTAATAAAAATCTTCGAGAAAGAGTAAAGCCATCACCTTAGCATGTTTTGCTCAAAACATAACAAAAAACATGTAAATAAAACAGTACCCGACAAATAACATCTTTTGTCTTAAATGAGGAAGGAGGTCAGGGTCAGGATCTATTCTATTCTATTTTTATTAAATGGCGTGTCAAGTCGATGTCGACTATTCTGCCAGTGTCAAAAGTAACTTGGAAAAACAAGTGTGCATTAGCTATCACAGCTATCAAAAAAAAAAAAAAAAAATTAAAAAACTTCGATTGGTTCAATTGAAACACATCCTGTTGTGTTAGTAAAGGACTGAAACAAACAAAAAAATAAAATAATTATATACATTGATATTATTGTTAGAACATTAAAAAAAACACGTATACCACAGCCATGACGGATTATAATTTGATGTTATTGTGGCGGATGAAGATCATCAACGCCAGGAGCAGTTCTGGGGAGGAATATGTTAGTAAAGAGGAGATGTTAATTGGGAGAGGGATCTTGTATTTGGGGAGACGGCTATATAAATCCAAAGGTGGGAGGTTGTTTGAGCATTCGAAGAAAATGTGATCCAGAGTGCCTTCTTCCAAACCACACTCGCAGAGAGATGAGTCACGGACACGGATTTTACGCAGGAAAACCGGAGTACAACAAAAACCTAGTCGGATTCGGCAGAGGACAGAAATAACCGTTTTGGAAACTTTTTTATATCCAAAGAACCAAGGTTTAGGTTTTATGACTGGTTGAACCGCATAATAAAACCTTCCCTTTTGTCCTCCAGTGATGTTCCATTGTTCCTGCCATGTAGATTGAAGACTACCTTTTGGTAGGTTTAGCAGGTCATACCCCTGATGGATATTGTAAGTGAAGTCAGCTGCAACAGATGAGCAGGCCTCTTTGGCCAAAGCATCAGCGCACTCATTTCCCTTGATGCCACAATGACTAGGTATCCAAACTAATTGAACCTCCTTTTGACTACGAGCACAAGAAAATAAGGACTTTTTAATTTTAAGAACAAGAGAACTGTGCAATTTACTTTTGAAGGGATTTTGACTTAGGGCTTGCAGACAGCTAAGAGAGTCTGTGAAAATAACGGCTTTGTCAATGTTGTGGTGTGAATCTATAAAGAGGCAGGCTTCCAATAAAGCCACACACTCGCCAGTGAACACAGAAGACTCCTTAGGGCATCTGTATTGCAAAATAATTCTAGAGTTTTGGTAATAAACTGCAGCGCCAGTGTTCTCAATATCACTAAATTTTGATGCATCTGTAAAGAACCTTTGGAAACCAGTCCATCGTTCTCCCACAGCCACATTGAAAGCTGAATCCGCTGAAGGGGACTTTTTGGAGATGCCAATGTCAAAGAGAATTTTTGGAATAAAACATAAGACATCATAGGAAAAGTTAAAAAGGGGTAATGTGGGATGCTGGTCTATGGGACATTCTAAATTTTGAGTTTGACGAAATGCTTTAATGATAAGAGGAAGTTCTTTGTTTTTCCAATAATTTGAGTTTGTGCATAAGGCATCTAGCTCATTCAGTCTTACTAAAAGGGGATGAGAGGATCTAAGTATTACCCTAGCCAGGAAACGGGAAGACAAATACTGCCGTCTTATGTCCAGGGGGGGTTCAGCACATTCAACCTGCAATGCATTAATGGGAGAACACTTCATACAACCAGTGATGATACGAAGGCATTTTGACTGGACCCTATCTAGTCCAGCCAAAGCACCCTTGTTGCAAGGAACTAAATGGAACGTACCATAATCTAAAATACTACGGATTAAGGCGTTGTATACCAGTTTCATAGTGTAAGGGTGAGCACCCCACCAGACACCCGCAAGAACCTTTAAAATCGAAACCAGTCTTTCACATTTTTTAATTAATGAATTTATATGCTCATTACCTTTTAATTTTGAGTCAAGAAAAACGCCTAAAAATTTAACTTTACTGACTAACGGAATATTATGACCTGAAATGTCCACTGATATAACCGGGATCAATCTTTTACGAGAGAAAATTACTGCCGAACTTTTTGGTGCCGATAATGACAGGCCGTGGCTTAAAAGCCAGTGATTCAAAGAGTCCAAAGAGAGACAGAGAGATGACGCAGCGTCTATGATCGAAGGATCTGTCACATACAAAACTAAGTCGTCCGCGTATTGTAGAATGTGACAGTTGTTGTTAAGGCATGTGCCAATGTCTACTGTGTATAGATTGTAGAGAAGAGGACTGAGGACGGACCCCTGCGGTAAACCCTTCCAAGTCTGCCTCTTATCGAAGTGCTCTCCCTGAACTCTCAGAACCAAAGACCGTGACATAAGAAGTCCACATATGCATTCGATTATCTTGACCGGAAGCCTCAGCTGATGCAGTTTCTGCCTGAGTACGGGAAGAAGGACGTTGTCATATGCAGAGGAGATGTCGAGGAAAGCGGCAACAACAGATTCGTTTTTTGAGAACGCAAGGCGAATATCCGTGACTAAAACGCCGACGCTATCCATTGTGCCTAGCCCTTTCCTAAAACCAAATTGGTAGTTCGGCAGTAAATCTCTCGATTCGACTACCCATTCAAGTCGATTTTTAATCAGGTGTTCCATTAGTTTGACTAAGACTGAGGATAGAGCGATTGGTCTAAAGCCGTTCGGATCATCTACATGTTTGCCTGGCTTCAGTAATGGAATGATAATTTGAAGCTTCCACTGATCTGGAACCCATCCATGAGTGAAACAAAAATTAATGATACCAAGGAAGTACAGTTTAGCCTTGTCTCCAGAACGAGCAACAAATGAATATGGTACTCCATCACTTCCAGGGGCTGAGTCCCGGACATGCCGGAGCACCACATTCAGTTCTCCCAAAGTAAATGGCACGTCCAAAGCCTCCTCTGAAGTGCTTTGCAGGGAAGTATAGAAACATTCAGAAGAGAGAGGAACATACGGAGGAGCAATTCTGTCAAAAAAAAGTTCAGCTGTTTCCCTAGTGATTGGTGAGGAGACTGATGGGGAGCACCCTCGTCTGTACCTATTGATGCTTTTCCAGACTAATGAGGCTGGAGTAGCAGGGGATAAAGAGGTACAGAATTTAACCCAACCCATGCGTTTCTTCTTACGAAGGAGACGCTTTGTTTTGGCATTAATCTGCAGAAATGTGAAAAGGTTTTCAGTGCTCATATCACTATTGTAGCGCTTCTCGGCCTCTTTCCTATCTTTGATTGCAGAAGTGCACTCTGGATCCCACCACGGAGGCGAGGGTATTTTATTGCGGGCACTGTTCTTCAGAGGGAAGCAGGCATCCGCACTGGAGGTGATGGCTGTAACAAATTCCTCATAACAGATCTTGGCATGGGGGTGATCAGAAGAATCTAAAAAATTTGAGTTTATATTTGGAAGTACATCAATCTTATCCTCCAATAATGAAGCAAATTTTGTCCAATCTGGATTGGACAGGTTATACTTCAGAAGTGGAGGGGAAGTTTTCTCTAAATATGTCTTATTGACCAACGATATAATAATAGGGTAATGATCACTACCATGCGTCAAGGACGTACATTCCCAATTGGTTGAAGATGCTAACTCAACCGAACAAAAAGTTAGATCAACACAACTCTTTTGTTGACCGGGAGAAGATCTGCGGGTTGGACAACCATTATTGAGGATGCATAGGTCCAGATCATCCAGGATATCAACCAAAGCTACACCAAAGGCATCACAGCGCTCAGATCCCCATCTGTAGTGGTGACAGTTGAAGTCACCCATGACCAGAATTGGTCCATCAATATTGGAAAGCATGTTTCTTAAAAAAGTCAAATAATCATGCTTAGGGTGTGCGATGTATACTGAAAACACTGTAATGCCTTCGACCCTTCCTGCTACAATACTCATGTCACCTGTGAGCGAAGGTAAACTGAATGGAGAAAGAGGGACCCGATTATTGACTAGGAGAGCCGAACCTCCATAGCCATCAGATCTGTCACATCTGAGAATATTAAAGTGTGGCATACGGAAACTAAGACTTGGGGTTAGCCAAGTCTCAGCTATAGAACAAGCCAATGGCTTGTACTTATTTAATAAGAATATGAGGTCGTGCTTTTTATGCCACACGCTCCTCACATTCCATTGTAGGAATATTAGGCGAGACGCCATTTTTAATACTTAATAGAAGAGATACAATTTGTTCGGCAACGTTGGACGGTAATTGACTGTTAGAATTAAAAGAAGAGATAATAATAGGTATGAATTTAACAAGTAAATCAATAATAGAAAGATTATTATTGGAGGATAGATAATTATTATTAAGAGAACAGCCATTAGGCTGTGTGGATTGGGGAGAACTAACTATCTGCTCATGAGCAGCTTTATCATAAGATGGGGAGAGGGGGGCATGGGTCTTAGGTTTGAGTGTCACGGTTTTGCGATATGACTGAGAGATTGGTGTTTTTGCTATGTTAGCATAGTTGCGGGAGACTGATGGAATAGCCTTGTTAGCTTCAGCATAGGGGATGTTTTTCTCAGCCATAACGGTTTTAATAGCTCTCTGCCTACCATATTCGGGGCATGTCTTGCTATTTGCATGGTGGTTTCCCGAACACAGTACACAGAAAGCCTCACCCTCAGGAACACTGCAACCATCACCTGGGTGATCATGACCACACTTATTGCAGCGAGGTTTAGATCGGCACACATTAGCTACATGGCCAAATCTGCAGCACTTGCGACATTGGATTGTCGGGTATATGTATTGCTCGACAGGGAGGGAGGTGTAACAGCAGTAAATCCGTTTAGGCAGAACTTGTCCATCAAATGTCAGGACACATGTTTCAGTTGGTTTCCACTCATTAGTACCGTCTCTTTGTGTTTTCCTATTAATACGGCGGACTTTAAGTATTTGCCCACAGCCTGAGGGTACAGATAAGTAGGTTAGTGCTTCTTCCTCTGAAATATCTGTGGGAACACCAGTAACAACACCCATCCTTGTAATGTTGAATGTAGGAATTGATGCTGTGTAACTATGTTTCGACAACAGGCTATTGACCAAGAAAGAGTTAGCATCCTGAGGGGAAACAAACTCTACTGACACGCGGTTTCTGCCAACTTTGTTAACACCCCCGCGAACAACGTTCGCGATGTTGTTCATAAGCAAAAATTTACCGAAAATTACTGGATGAAGGGTGGTACCAGCATTTGGTTGATTCTCTATACGAGAAACGTGCACAACATAAGGAGCCTTATCAAGCACTGAGTACTTAGAACGACCTATTTGGCTTTTAGGTTGTTTACAGGGAAGGGATACTGACAAAATTTCTTCGTCTCTAAGACGTTTGCGAGAAGTTTGCGATTCTGTTAAATCCATCTGTGTAACGCTACAAACAACATCCGCGAATTGAGTTAGCGGATTCGGAGACAAAGGAGTTGACGGACCTGGAATATCTGGGGGATCGGGATCAGGAGGTTTGTTTCTATCCATCTTGAATAGAACGAGACTTATTAGTTAGACAAACACAATACGAACCTGTTTACGAACACAAGGACAACAAAACAAGTCACAGAAGTATCAACAATCACACAAAATCGCTCAAAAACAACAAGAAATTCTAAACACACGTGTTAGCCAAGAACTCGTCGGTCAGAATCGGGTCAGGATCAAAAGCTTACATATCCACTTTTGACACTTTTGTTTTTTATAATTTTACAGTAGGTTTTGTGGTGGTTTTGAACGAAAGTCTTGATACAGTTTGCGTTTCACTGAGGGATACGTGCTGTTTTGATCAAAAATGTTTTGCAAAATCGAATTTTATCATTTGGAGTCGATTAAGAACAAAAAAAAACGAAAATATTAAAAGTGGATGTGTGAGTTTTTGATCCTGACCTCCTCATTATTTTAGCACTCTTGCACATCATTTTTACATAGAAGGATTTTAATAAATTACGAAAGTGAATAATATTGATGACTATATTATATGGAATGTCATAACAGATTTTTTTAAACAAATGTCTTCATATTCATTTCCTGTCAAAATACAATCGCTGAGTGTTGCTACATGTAAAATATTCTGTTACAAAATGTAAATGACTATTATCAATAGAAGTCGCAGCGGGAGACCGTAATTAATTGCAGTATTAAGTGAGTTGCGGGCGTACAGACATAGGTCAGGTCTTAGTGATTAGGAACACTTCGATAACCAATTAAAATACCGAGGAAAGCCGTGGCGAAGCATAATATAGCTGGAGTTACATAAAAGGTCACTACCCTTCATTCAGAACATGTGCCGGCAATCATGAGTCTACAATCTAACGAGTTCGACTCCGAATCTATTCTCGTACACCGCACGCGTCGCAGGCGCAACAAACGATTGTTTATGAGATCAAGTGGGTGCCATAACACAACAGCCCACGGTCTGCAGCGGACGTGCTATGCGGATGACTATTTTTCTATTTGTTTCGTTTTTCTATTTCCGTCATTTTTGACATGAGGTTTTAGTTTAAAAAAACTGAGTCGTTCCTGTTGAATTCAGTGCTATCAAAATATGAAGTGTATTTTTTTGGATTGATTGGATTATCTTTTTTAATCGTGGTGAGTGTTTTATTTTTGTTTTTGTTGAAATTTTTCTGAACTTTTTGTTTTTTTTTTACCGCGCTTTAAAAAACGGAATCCTTTAAAATCTTCCTACAGTTTATACAGAAACTGATCAAATCCGATCAGCCCCCTGATTCCGATTGATTCGATTAAGTAGTCAGTTGTTGATCGATTCGGTAAGCTATCTCTTTTTTTCTCCTTATGAGAATCGTAGACAAAACGAGATAAAAAACTGAATCTCGACAACTGCTTATCAAAAAGGTTCTCAATTGGAGGGCAGGTTGGCAAGTACATACATCCATCCATCCAAAATTTAAATGCTGGGCACTTGTCGGTGTAGCAATCTCCATCTTTCTCTATCCAGAGCCAATTCCTTCACTTCTCTGTATGTCATCACTTCTGTCTTTTCCTTCAATTGGTCTGTGTACTTTCTTGTAAGAAAGCAAGTACCTACACTTATCGAAATTGCAAAGTTAACCCTCAATATAAGAACAGCCTGCTTAATTTTAAAGTAAGTTGCAACTCAACATCAGTTCACCTTATTAAACTGTGTGGTTAACTAATCTAGAAATGAAAGGGAAACGGACGTTGTTTTATAAAGTGCAAAAAATAAAAACAAGACTTTTGAATAATAACGTAACGATCTACCGAAAACACTTATCGAAATTGCAAAGTTAACCCTCAATATAAGAACAGGCTACTTAATTAAAGTAGGTAATTTGCAACTTAGCTTGACCATATTAAACCGTGTGGTTAAGACGAAAGTCCCCCACTGAAAGTGGCGCCACTTCAGAAAAAATGCATTATTTCTGTCATCACACAACAAATTGAAATTTCGTACGTACAACATTTTAGTAAAATGTTGTAGAAATTTTCGAACACCAAAAAACAACACTTGACATCCTAGGTTAGAAGTTTTAGTAAGTAATGCTAAAAACGGCCGTTTTTGCTACTTATCGCTAAAACTTCGAATCCAGAAGCTCTAGTGTTCATAATTGATGTTCGAAAATTTCTATAACACTTGACTAAAATGTTGTACGTACGAAATTTCATATGTTGTGTGTTGACAGAAATAATGCTTTTTTTCTGAAGTGGCGCCACTTCGGTGGGCGAAGTGCCTTAACTAATCTAGAAATGAAAGGGAAACGGACGTTGTTACATAAAGTACAAAAAAAATAAAAACAAGACTTTAATCACACCGAACGATCTACCAAAAACAAAATTCAAGAAATCAGATTATAACGTAGATATCATTATGATTGTGCAAGGAAAAATAAAAAACAAATTCACTTTGAATACATTTATTTTAACAATGGGTGTACCCATGGGGTTGACGACTCTTTTGGTGCAATGGTTGAGCGATTGGCTTCTGCGCCACGGGTCGTGGGTTTGATTCCCACACGGAACAAAGATTTGTATGGCCTACAGATAGTTGTTTCGGGTTCGGGCGTTTGTGTATGTGAGATTTGTGTTTGTAAACGCACCCAGGACATAGGAGAAATCCGAGTGTGGGGCAACGTTTTTTTTTAAAAGCAAGAAAAACCTTTATTACTTAGATATTATCGTTTATTCATTTTACATATTTATTATACATTTTTAAACAAACAAAAAATATAAAAATAGTAGCCCACCGGCATCGGGAACAGGGTCCAAGCTGTAGATCAGGGCTCCAGCGAAAGGAACCTCCTCACTATCCATGCCGTGTCAAGGAGTGCTTTCTGTATCAAGATATACTTATTATTGAGCCATATGGGAAATTCAGGACACGTGCCTAAAGTAATTTTGAATCATATATTTTGGACCAAGCCTTAGGGCCAACAAGTCCTTAAACCTAGATTTTTTTAATAGACTTTGCATGATAAACTTCAAAAATGAACGTGCAGTAACTATGGCAAAAAAAACTCAAAACAAAGACATTTGAAAAATCGATTAATAATCGCTTTACGTTACGGACTCGTTAATGAATTTTGGCATTACTTCCGTAAATATTATTTGTCTCGTCTAACATTTTCGGAATTGTTGTGAGGTCCTGGGTTATCCACAGGTCGGGCAAAGTGTTATTCGTTTTTTCCGTGTGGAATTTCTTAGTAGCAGCCCGGAGTCTGGATCTATACCCGGTTGATGGCAATAGGCACGCCCCCTATTACATGGGACTTAAATATAACACGGCTGCCCATTTCAAAACCTGGTAAAGGTTTAAAACGAAATTTTACAGGAGAGCGCATAAACGTTAAATCGGTCAGCCTTTGAAAAGTATTTGTTTTTAAAATTAGTTTTTAAAGTGACTTACTAGGTTTTATAATGATCAGAGGCAGTAAATGGCACTTACTAGGTATCGATGCTTAAATATATCTGCTTATTATGTGAATTTTCAACGCTGGTGTTTTTGTATTTGGTAGAGACTTTGTTAGCAAGATTATGCAATAAAACGATTTTTATAAAAAGTGTCCCTGACTAGGTTTTGAAATGGGACAGCCGAACAGCGATATGGGGGCGGACGAAGCCGTACTATACACCTCTGCCCAACAGTGATATTATGTTATGTTTAGCCTTCGAACAAGGTTTCTATCTCCCCCCAAGTTCTGTAGAAAGCTTCAGCGTTAGCTTAATCACACATTTGATCGATTCGTATGATTATTACTTGTGCTTCCGAAACTAATAATTGGATCCGATGTCACTCATAAACTCAATAACTTTTTGCGCAGAAAATTATAGTGAAAGATAACATAACATAACATCACGCCTGTATTCCCCGAAGGGTCTGGCAGAAGTGTAATACAGTACACCCTCATTTCACCGTTATGTTTAAGTCCCATGTAATAGGGGGCGAGCCTGTTGCCATCAACCGAGCACAAATCCAGACTCCGGGCTGCCACTGAGAAATTCCACACGGAAAAATCCAACAACACTTTGCCCGACCTGGGTATCGAACCCATGATCTCACTCTCAGCAGTCGCGTTTGCAACCACTAAACCAACGAGGCAGTATAATGAAAGATAAGAGCTTTTAATATATCCGTTCCATTTAGGTACTATTGATACCACAGAACAGATAATTTATCTGTTCTGTGATTGATACTATCTACAATTGTTGTTGTGTGTTGTAAATCAATAATGAATAAGCGCCTTTTCTGAAATCCAGGTCATTCTCATAGTTAATACGAATAAAAGTCCCAATACAATTGTATTGGTATAAAACAGATAATCGAGAGCGGAAAGGTGTGCCGGAAACAAAGATATAAATGATCAAAATATTAATACTTATACATAAATAAGCGCTTTTAGCATGCAGCATCGGTTTATGTTTTAAACCTAATAAAAAATGCAAGCGCCATATCTGTATTTGCCATGTTTAGAATCAAGAAAGGTACTTTATAATTGTATATGCTATGTAGGTATAGATAATTAATTGAATAGAAAATTTTGCATAATGACGTCCACAATAATTTGTAATTTTTAGGTTTTATAATTTGTAAAATAATTATGTACAAATTGTGTATATGTAACACGATTATGATTACGATAATTTCGCTAAAAATCCACAGTTCACCTACTTATTACCAGTTCAAATACTTGTTAAAATTTAACTAATCTCGTTTAATTATTATGAAGAAACGAGAAACACTGTTGACTGCAAGTAATTAATACGATAATCAGCCTTCTTGGTATAATTACGAGTAAGTAGGTACCTATCATGTTACTTAGTGCATGAAAGTTCAAAGCCCTATCTCGTGCCAAGGTTAGTCGGCTTGCCATTCTCGATCTTTGTTACGTACAATATATTTATTGTATTGTATAAGTAGGTATATTTTATTCATAATATAAGTGTTTGTTACCTGACTACGTATTGAAGGACAGACTTAACCAAAAAACGACCCTTATTTAAAAAAAAAACAATGCAATCTGCTAAGCCTGGTTTTGACCAACTTTAATGCTCTGGTTACAAAACCGTTTACCAGAAATAACAACTACAGATAGTTCAATCATCACTAATGCTTACCGATATTTTACACGATTTAGCTTTTGCCCGCAACTTCGCTTGCGTGAAATTTTGAACCCGCTAAGTGACGATTTTTCGTACAAACTTTCATCCCCTATTTAACTCCTTTAGGGGTTGAATTTCAAAAAATCCTTATTCCTTGTCTACATTATAAAGGAAACCTCTGTACAAAATTTCAGCTTTCTAGGTCCAAGGATTTGGGCTGGGCGTTGATGAGTCAGTCAGTCAGTCAGGACATTTCTTTTTATATGGATAGATAGATGTAACTCTGTCTGTTTATTACGCTTTCATGCCTAAACTGCTGAACCGATTTTGATGGAGGTTATGTCCCGAGTAGCCATGCTGCATACTCGGGACATAACCTCCGCCCCTACATAATTTTGACATTTCATAGGACCTGTCAAATGTATGGGCGTTGATCCACTGTATGTAGTAAGTAGGTACACTGTGATATTAATATTGTTAATTAAGTACTATCATCGTATATCTACATAATAAATTATTTGTTTACCCTCATCCGCTGCTGGTACCCACAATACTAGCAAATTCTAAACTATAAGCGTTCACCGGAAAAACGCAATTATGTTCATTGGTGCCGATTCTCTTGTTCACCAACTAAACTAAAATTAGAGAATTGCTATCTTTTACTAACAGATAGTGCGAGAAAAGAACGGTGATAGACAACAACTAAGTTAGAGATGTCAAATTAGTTTACGCCTTGAACTTCACCGTGTTTTTAGTCAACACGTTTTAAATGTCGTCTAAAGTATGGAACTTTTAGTTCAACCAAATTTGACAGCTCTTATTTACGTATGTCTCTTTCTTATTTTATTAGAGTGAAAAAGATGGCAATAGCTTAAATTAAGTTTAGTTTGGCCTTAACAGAATCGGTACCATTATCTTACTTAATTACACTGTTACTTCTTATACTAATCTACTACAAGATTATCTTAACTTGAAAGGAATTTGTTTTCCAATATTATTTCACACCTCCGCGTTAGCACATGTATCTCGTTAACGTTAACGATTTGATTCTCTTACGTAGCCTCCGACTGATGAAATACCAACTTAGTTAACTTGTAAATAAGTTACGCAAAGTAATAAGCTAATGTGTTTTTATTACGAAGTCGACAAAATAAAATGGATAACGTTACATAGTACAATCATCATTAATATACATGGGGTATTGGACTTCGTGTAATTCCTTTTAACCCGCGATCTACTGGTTACACAGAAAAACCCAGCTAGGGAATTAAATAATATTAAAAAAAAAAACTTGGTTTTCTGTTTCTTTGTCATTTTAGCACTCCAGTGGCTGCACGGTGCGATATCGCACTAGCACCTGTCGGCTGTGTCGCCGTGCTTGCATTTATTTAGGCACTAGATTTTGCCCGCGGCTTCGCTCCCGTTAATTAAGCTCAAAAAACTCTTAACACTACTTAAGTTTCGATAATAATATAATTCAATCTGGATCCGAAAGACACGTGGCGCCATCTATGAACGTTACTGTTGTTTTTCTCGGGAACAGTACTTTTTTCCGGGATGAAAGGTACCCTATGTCCGTTTCTGTACACCTTAAAACATATACCTACGCAAAATTTCAGGTTGATCGGTTCAGTGGTTTAGGCGTGAAAAGGTAACAAACAAACTTACTTTCGCATTTATATCTAATATTAGTTAGGATGGCATCGAAATTTTCTATCACATTAAATTATTTTTTATTTAAACCTTATGAAGTAGGTGAGTTAGATACAATCACCTAATGCACCGCAAGAAAAAAAAATTAAGCTAAATCCCTTGCGAGCTTAATCTATATGTGTAATAGATAATGTGGTCTTCTCTCGTGTCAGCAAGAGCTATACGAAAACAGCTCATGCTGTAGTGAAAAGATTAGCCAGTCAGCAATGTTGGTAGCGGGGCTGACTGCCCAGGGTGCGCCGGACGTATTTAAGTATCGTCACTCGTGGAGGCTCTTTTTATGCAACCCCCTATAATAAGATAATGTGGTTAAAAGGAAATACACGAATTTGTTAACACCCTTTATAGTAGGATTATCTGTGTTTATGTATGTAACTACATACCGAAATCACATAAACGATCATCTAAATACACACATACAGAATGACTGGTGAGACACTAACGATCTCAGGGGTCATTGTACTCATCATTATGAACAACTTTTACTATGGGACCAAACCTGAAATCGCGAAAATAAAATCAGCTGTACCCTACATTTATGTTCGCATTACTCGTCAAAATGTAGGGAACAGCTGATTTTTTTTTCTCGATTTCCGGTTTTGGTCCCATAGTAAAAGTTGTTCATAATGATGAGTACAGTGACCCCTTAAGGTATCGTTAGTGTCTCACCAGTCATTCTGTATACAGAGTGTCCCTGGAAGTATGGATCAAATCGAATAGGGGCAAGGTCATTTCAATACTTGTAATAGTAAAAACTTGAGTAAAAGTTTTGCCAGACCAAAAAACCCTTTGCAGTAAATGTTTTTTCTTATAGAACACATGTTTTCTAACTGAGTAAAAGTATGACCACAAGAAAAGCCTACTGTTCGCCAACGTCCTGAAAAAAAATTATTGCTCTGATAGTTTATTTTATGTTTTTTTTCTATGCGAAGTGGTTGAAAAAAAAAACAATAATTGGTCATAACTTTTGAACCGTAAAAAATTGCACCGACATTCTCAGGGTTAAAAAGTTTGGAAATGACATTGCCCACGCCCCTATTCGATTTGATCCATACTTCCAGGGGACACCCTGTATTACACTCATGCCTATAATCCCAGAATGTGGCAGAGGGGATCTATTACAGAAGTGTGTAAACCCATGTTTCGCATCTTGTATTCTCTTGTAAATTTCATATAATAGGCGAACCTATTGCCAATTTTCGATCACAATTAGATCGTCGTCGAGGCCCCCGCGAACGAAACATCCCAATCCGAATCAAAATAGCTGTAAGCTATAGTAAAGTTTGCTCTGATCCGAGGGCCTAATTCACATAGAAACCGGACTCGCGGTCAATGCGCAAGTCAGCTTGACAGAAAGAAAAAATATGACCATAGATACACTTCACGCCACACCGACGTGATACTGCTTCGTTTTCTACATTAATTAAAGTAGAAGTAGATACATAACATAATCCAACGTGGATTTCACTCTTCTTACCAATGCCCGGTTCTTATAACAAAAAACTAATCGTTTTTCTTACCAATGGTAGTATTTTTTATTGACAAACTATTATATAAATATACTCGTAAGCTAATGTTACTTGTGATAGCTACTAACGTATGAGTGTCTACTATGCAAAACTATGGGGTTTTTGCTTCATTATTGGTAAAGAGTCTTAATTTTAACCAAAAACGCTCCTTAAAGTAAAGTTGTAATAGGGTAACTTGGTGGATAGTATACTTACGCCAGGAGCAACAAACACTACGTTACCGTGCTTCGGGTGACAGATCTCGGCGATAAGCTTTAGTCCAGGTATGTGTGGCCGGCTTTGGGTTTCGCTTCGGTGGGTCTTTTGAACGCAAAGAATGTCGCAGTGAGTTTTGCGGTACAAATCGGAAAGGATTTCAGATTTGTCTTCTGAGAACCCTTCGATGTTAATCGAGACTACGCACAGAGCCGGCTTTAAGGGTGGACTTTGGATTGCCATCGTGGTGAAAGGATTAGCCAATCAGCGTGAGCATCTCGCTGATTGCCCAGGGTGCGCCGGACGTATAGTGGCACAAAAGATACGTCACTCGGGGAGGCTCCTTTCATGCACCCCACGCTAAGAACAATCAGAAGAAGCACATTGACACGCTAAGAAGAAGAAGATAGGGTAACAAATTACGTAATATTTTAATCTGTTAAAACTTAATTTTCAAACGTATTGATTCCACAGACGAAAGTTATCTAATCGAGCGTTGGTCAGACCGGCCCTTAGGGGCTTACCCTAAAATAGCCTAAATAGTAAAAATATCTAAGTGAATCTAAAATGAGTGGAAACATCGGTAGAGAACGCCCTAGAAGGACATTTATCGATGTTATTTTTGGTGTTCTTCAAAAAGGACAGGTCCGTAGTACTCTCAACCGGCGTGCGTGTATGACAAGATGTATGAACGTGGACGAAGCGAAAGAAGCAAGGATCGTAGCATGTGGCATTCTATAGTTTCTGCCTACCCCATGGAAAAAAGGCGTGAGTTTATGTATATATGTATCTGAGTTAATGTGTATTGAAAGCTAAGCTTCATCGACACTCAAGTGTGAATAACCACTTCACTCACTAGTGTTTTCAAAACAAGATACCAGACACTCGTAAATGATTTCCACTAAGTATCAAATAGGTGTGTACATTATAATTAGTACATTAGCTTATTAAAGTTACTCAATGCTAAGTACTATTCCATTAACAGTGAGAGTTGATGTAGACACATTTATTAGTGCCGATTATTTTATTGACCAACTAAACTAAAATTTGAGAATGCTATATTCGACAAAAGCGCAGTTCAAACTACGCTATACTATATCGCTATACAAGGTTAGTCAGAAAGGGAGTACTAATCCGAAAGGGTGTTAAAGTACCCATGATAGTGAGTAACTTTTGTTCTACCACTTTCCCAAAAAGTCTAAAGTTTAAGAGAAATAGCTGTTCAAAAATTACATAAAAAATATGCTAAAATCTATCTATCCTCAACTATGATCAGCTGTGTTTACATTCTTGGTCATATTTGGCGTTACGAATTAAAAGCTCTATTTTCTGAATTCGTAACTAAAGTTGGGGAAAAGAATTTTTGAAAAAACTGAAATAATAATTATTTTACATGAAAATAAAAATTATCGAATTTAGAATTTTTAACACTTGCTACCGTCATCAGTGATACTTTAAGTGGTCAGCGGGTTAGTACCCCCTTTCCGACTAACCTTGTATAATACATATAGCATATTGCGACATAAGCCATTCTACATAGCATGACGTTTACACTATACGCTATATCGCAAGCCACTTTGTATAGCAAGTTCTTTGACCGTCTCTTATTTCATCAGAGTGAGAAAGATGTCAATAGCCTTAATTAAGTTGAGTTTGTGCACAACAGGGGGCCTACTCCCTAAGTCCGTCAACGAAGTTAGTCGCCCGTCCGAAAGTAACCCAAAACGTAGGAGTGAACAAAACAAGTGTCAAGTTCAACTTTTCGGACGGGCAAAAACACATCGGTAGTAGGGACAACTGTTAAATCATGTTGTCATTCATTCTTAGTTCGGGGCCCGAAATAATAGTGTGTCCATAGATGATAGGGAGTAGGAAACGCTCGTAACTAAGGCCGAAACCACGGACTTTCGTGCTTAGGGAGTACACTCTCAGAACCGGATCAACATCTTGTTATTTTGAAGTAGTAACGAATAATATATTATTATGTTAAAAATAATCAGTCCTTTTATACGTGTTTGTACTTAAACAAAACAATTTGGAAAGTTGTTTGTGTCGATAATATATTATGAATTATTGAATTTAAATATTAAAGGTTATTAGGATTAGGGCTTTATTTCCAATCGAACCTCTACGATTGATGCATGTGTCGTATTACGAATTATTTATTACTCGCTCCATCGATAGGAAAAATATTTACAAAGTTACTGTTTTATTAATTCCAATAAAATATGTAATTTATTATATTTCTTGCTTATGTTAAATATTGCTGTATTATTATGGATATCGAAGCAAGAAATATCAGTTCAATATTTTTTTTACTTAACTTTTAATACTTAACTTGTTTATAAAAGGAAGAGCAAAAAATATGACTAATTTAATACAATTTATTAATAGAAACTTGATTATCATTAAAACTTACTGCTATAAAAAATTAATAGGCACTGTTGGAAGAAAAAATACCATGCTAAAGCCACGTAACACGTCTTGTGACTTAATCAAATTAAAAGCTGAATGCGCGTTCATTTTAGACAACCTAGATGTACAGAAAGTGCTTAATTGGTACACTTTCTAGATCTTATCATTTTTAATGAAACTATAGGTAAATAACAGTGACTTTCTTGGTTGTGCTGTAGTAAAAAACGCAGTCAACATTAAAAATAAATGATGTTTGCTCAACCTTTCAAAAGTGTTTAGGTATGAATGAAAACATGCCAGTTTTTTACGTATAACGAACGATACAGTAGAGAATTCTTTAAAGGATGGTATTATGCCATTTTTTTATAAAGAGTGATTGATATTTATAATTAATTTTCAAATTCCAAAATATTCATTGTCTTTTGCTGTTGACTGTACAGCCATATTAAGTGTCTAAACGAACGAAATTCGGCATGATTACGCCTGCAATACTTTTTAAATTACCCGCGACACACCAGGCTGAAATTACGTCACGTCGCCTTTTACCTATATAAAAAACATAGACGCCGAAATTCGGTCGGTAATTTCGGCGTGGTGTGGCGCCACACTAAGAAATGTAATGTAGTACAGTCAGGTTAAAATACAAGTTTGCAATATAAAGCTTTTTAACATTTCGCCATAATTAAAGTAGCATTATATTTGTGGTGATGTGTGTTACTATGACCTGAATGCAGATCTTCTCAACAAACTCGACCGTCTTCTTAATAACTGCATTCGATTCGTTTTCAATCTACGTAAATATGATTTCTTGACTCTCCCACTTCCCCTACTTATCTAACTTCTCACTTCCAGTATTTATGCTCCAGTCACGAACTAAATCTTCGCTCCTCACACAACCGTCTCTTACAATGTCCCTCTCACCGTTCTGACTTCATGCACTCTTCTTTCTTCATCCAGTCTATTCTTCTGTGGAATGCGCTCCCCTCGGAAATCAGGATGGCCACTAGTCGGTACTCTTTTAAAGTTAAAATACGTGAGCACCTTCGCAATAAATTGGCAGAATCATCTCAACGCTGAATTGTCCTATAATTTGTATATGTATTGTTATATATTTATGTATGTATTTATAATTTTTAAATTGTATGAATATATTTATAATTATGTATTCCGTATTATTTATTTGTATTGTGTGTTTTAATGTAGTATTTCTAAAAGTTTTATAGATACCCATATGCTTATTTTTGATATCGTATTATCGTATCATAATAATGTGTGCACCTACCATGTTTTCTCTGCATCACCCTAAGGTCGACTGGTAGAAAATGCCTAAGGCATTAAGTCCGCCTCTGTACTATTTTTGTGCATAAAGAATAAAATAAATAAATATTTTATGTTAAGGCAATCGCCTCATTAAATTGTAACTAACAATCACGGCTGCAAACCTTGAGGTCCTCATGTTTCATAGAATTAGAAGCTTGAGAATGTACAACTGGACCATAGTCTCGTAATTTCTATTCATTAATACACTAACATCTGTTGATATTATACAAGGTTAGTCAGAAAGGGGGCACTAATCCGAAAGGGTGTAAAAGTACACATAATAATGAATAACTTTTGTTCTACAACTTTTCCCAAAAGTCAATAGTTTAAGAGAAACAGTTGTTCAAAAATCTCAAAAAAAAATCTCTAAAATCTATCTATCCCCAGTTAAGATCAGCTGTGTTTACATTTTAGGTCACATTTGGGGTCATGAATTAGAAGCACCATTTTCTGAATTTGTAACTAAAGCAGGGATGAAGAATTTTTGAAAAAACTAAAATGAAAATCAATTTATTTGGAAAAAAAAATATAGAATTTTGAAATTTTAACACTTGCTTTCAAACAGTCATCAGCGATACTACAAGTGGGCTTCGGATTAGTACCCCCTTTTCGACTAACCTCGTATACTAGAGGACTCACAGCTTCGCTTGCGTGGATGTCGTTTAACGCGTATTCAAAGTACTTCAAAAAGGAGGAGGTTCTCAATTCGTATGAATGTTTTTTTTTGTAGGTATATTTTTTACGCGATATCTCCGCTAATTATGAATGGATTTTGATGATTCTTTTTTTGTTTGGTAGGCCATACTTCAGAGGTAGTCCCATATAAATTTTATCGAAATTAATTCAATGCTTTTTGAAAAAATCAACAAAAACAAAAAAAAAACATTGTAAGTACCTACTTAGATGACGTTTTGGTTTGTTCCCTTCAGCAAAAGTTTTGATGAGGACATTCAATCTCTGTTTTAACTGTCATCACAGAAACATTAGCCAAGAACAAAGACGATTGTATGTATTTGTAAGGAGCCGTCATGATAATTATACATTAATAGGTATCTATTTTTAAAGAAAACTACCTAGTTGCTGGAAATATTACGCAACCGTGTCATTTAAATCTGTGGTCTTAAACCGTGTACCTAATGTATGGCACTAAAACGTATTTAATAAAAAACTTTAAATAAAATTAAAAACCAACTTTAAAAAAAAACTAAAAAAAGTGTGAAAAATTAGCATGATATAAAATTAACAGTTTCAGAAGTCGGTGCAATTCTACACTGAAACAAATAAAAGCCACCGACTTCTGAAACTGTTAATTTTATATCATTTTGAAGTCGGTTTTTACTTTTATTTAAAGTTTTTTATTCGGGATAAAAGTAGCCTATCCTCCGGTTTCTGAATTGAGAATTCTAGGATGAGCAGTACTTAAGTAACATTTGAGTACGGAGTTGTCAAAAAAATTACAGATTTTAAAGCATTTTTTTGACAACTCCGTACTCAAATATTACTTAAGTATTGCTTAACTCGAATTCTCAAATCAGAAACCGGAGGTAAGTATATGTTTTCCAAGGTCTAATCTATCTCTGTACCAAATTTCGTCAAAATCAGTTCAGCGGTTTAGGCGTGAAAGCGTAACAGACAGAGTTACTTTCGCATTTATAATATTAGTAGGGATTACTAAAATATGTTTATATTTAATTTACATATAAACAATATTTACATAATTACAAATAAAAGTATATACAAATAAAGAAAAATATATCCTAGTAAAAACTATAAACTAAAATAGGGCATCAAAATATTCTTCTGCATCGCTGTCGACTGGTAACGTGCCCAGAAGGCTGGCAGCATTGCCACGTTGGATGGCAATGCTAATCCTTTGACCAAAGTAGAGGCCAGACTTCGGGTCACGGGACGTGTCGACCAGCCGCCTTGCAATATCTTTGTACAAGAGTTGGGCACTCGGACCCCCCGGCCCGAGTGTTTCGACCCCAAACGGCTCGAAAATATAATTACTAATAAAGTTATTATATTTGCGCCGTTTGAGGGCCTCCGCAGCTGCAGCAGCAGCGCCAGCACAGCCTGCCGAGCTAGGAAGATGGGATGGCGCAAGGGTATCGACGCACGTTGCGTCCCATACCAGAGGCCTACCCATCTTCCATGGCATCAATGGCATGCCATCTGGTCTCTTGCCATCGTCACGTGCCTTGCCATTTATGTTTATTGTATTTAATACTTATTTATTTATTTGTGTGTTTAGGTTTATTTAGAGAACTTAACATAATGTATCCTTATTTATTGTTACACTGCGAACTACCCGTCTTTTTTCTTGCAAATCATGTCCACCCAAGGTTGTTTGGCATAAATCGCCTAGTGCGATAAGATCGCCCATTGTACATCTCTATTTTTATAGTAATGTTTCTTGTTTGTTTTGTATACAATAAAGAATATTGTATTGTACCAGCTTAACTCTAAAATAATGTCCGTTTTTTAATTGGGTCAGTGTTATACTTCTTCTTTCCTCGTATCGGCAGTACGAGTTAAGCGAGAAAAGCTGAAACCGTCGTAAAAGGATTAGCCAGCTCGTTAGGGGCAGCAGGGTTGGAAGTGGGGCTCACAGGATGCTCTGGAAGATCGTAACTCTTGGAGGCTCTTGTAAAATGCGCCCAGTTTTATACTGAAAATCGTTTTTTCTTCAATGATTCCTTTTTAGGGTTCCGTACCCAAAGGGTAAAACGGGACCCTATTACTAAGACTCCGCTGTCCATCTGTCATCAGGCTGTAGGTATCTCATACAGCGTGATAGTTAGACATTTGAAATGTTCACAGATGATGTATTTCTGTTGCCGCTATGCGCTATAACAACAAATACTAAAAAACAGAATAAAATAAATGTTTAAGTGGGCTCCCATACAACAAACGTGATTTTTTTGCCGTTTTTAGAAAGAATGGTACGGAACCCTTCGTGCCTGAGTCCGACTCGCACTTGGTCGGTTTTTTTTCGTTATGAAGTAGGGCCTGCAGACTAGAAGTGCCACAATGGCGTCTTGATTATTCCACAAAACCGAAATAAAATTGTCAGATTCATTACAAACAATTTTCTGTAAAAGGACACAAAATTAATCTTGTAAAATTGCAATAAAAATTGGATATCTAGGACATACTTCGTCCATGTCCACCTAATATGCTACCAGGGTTTCATAACACCGTAGCAATTAAGTGCACGCTGTCACGGAGGCTACTCAGTCAACAACCGGCGTAACTTAAATTATAGTGAACGGTCTAGCGACATTTTTACTAAGGCTTATGAGCAAGCGCAGGTGTAATGACAACTTAGTTACTGCCTGTTGAAAAATAGTACTTCGTAGTGAGGTTATTGTTCCGTTGTACTTCGTATTGTAAGGTTATCGTACTGTAATTGCATGTTTATGGTATATTGTCAGTTTTGTGGTTTTTTTTTCCTTACCTCCTTGTTTCCGAACAAGTAATGTGCTATCGCGAGTCACCTCTTGATAAAATATAATTATCGTTTATTAAACAATAATTCTATTTGTATTATTTTATGGATTTAGGTTGTAATTAGCACTGCTTGCTAAATACCAATCTAAACACTTATCTACAAAGTGTAACATAAATAACGCACAACCTCTTAAGGGTCGACACGCACTCATCATTATGAACAACTTTTTCTATGGGACCAAAGAAGAAATCGAAAAAAAAAAATCAGCTGTTCCCTACATTTTGACAAGTTATGCCAGTTATGCGAACATAAATGTAGGGAACAACTGATTTTTTTTTCGCGATTTCAGTTTTGGTCCCATAGTAAAAGTTGTTCATAATGATGAGTACAGTGACCGCTTAAGAGGTTGTGCGTTATTTATGTTGCACCTTGTATACATAATAAATCTGTAGACTGGGGGTGTCCGTACATTGGAAATGTTAAAAAAATAGAGCGGTGTTTAAAGGCTTACCAATAGAATCCATTCCGATCATTTTTGGAATATGTGTCTGTGTAAATGACACAACAATATAATCGTTCAGGGGTGATTCTATCATTACAGTTTTAGCTAATATCGGTATGTCAGGATTGCGAGCAAGGTAAACACAGTAAATAAAACCAACATAGACTCTCCACCACTGAGAGT
This sequence comes from Amphipyra tragopoginis, assembly GCA_905220435.1. NCBI lineage: Eukaryota > Metazoa > Arthropoda > Insecta > Lepidoptera > Noctuidae > Amphipyra > Amphipyra tragopoginis. The sequence continues at coordinate 3,340,987 of HG992003.1, read as the reverse complement.
ACTTGTATTTGGGTTAATATTAGTAACATTAACTAGATCACAGTATATTACTTTACACAATTATTACAAGATCATAAAATAAGGACAAGCTAATCAGATATAAAAGGTCAGACTTCTTCAGCTGTTCAACACGGAATGCTCTTGCTTCGTTTTTTAATACTATTGGACTGCAGTAGGTCGTCCTAGGGGACGGTTTCTACGTAACCGGGCAGTTATTGGCGAGACCTGAAGAGTCTCCAGCCAAAACTCTTGCTTCGTCGAATGACCGCCGCCTTTATAAGCTCGGGTGCGTTCATCCATATCGACGACTACCTCCCTTTATCAACATTGCCCAGTGTTACCCACTAGCGATAACATCTGTTTGTCAGTTTGTTTGTACACGCATCACGTAAAAAGTACTGACCCAATACAGTTGACTTTTATGGACAAATATTGCGCATATCTCAGAGTAACATATAGTTTTTGTTTCATTGTAATCGGTTTGCTCAATCAAAATATATTAGAATTTAAAGTTAACAAGAACTTTGTTTACTTATTCTGACACAATTTTGGTTTCTTGAAACTTAAAACTTGATTTAACTAAGGTCTTTGACATGCCATCCATCCATAACCGGTCCGAGGCAAGCCAATGTCAATAATAAAAATCTTTCCAAAAAGATTAGGTAATAATACCTCGTGACTAATTTTTTTTTTTTTTTTTTTTTTTTTTTTTTCTATTGGACTGCTGTAGGTCGTCCTAGGGGACGGTTTCTACGTAACCGGGCAGCTATTGGCGAGACCTGAAGGGTCTCCAGCCAATGGGGGGGAAGTAAAATACTTAACCTAAGCTAACTACTTGTACTACACTAACATCATGACTACCTGCAACAACAGCACTAAGGGCGACCCCTAGTGGGACTCGGACCTCGGCTTAGGGCGTTGCTGGCGTGGACATAGGGGGGGGAGACAGCTTGATGAGGGCTGAATTATCGGTGTGACTGCGGAGTCTGAAGAGACGACCGGCTCTACGACGGGAGAGCTCGGTGGATCGTGACCGGCGGCGGTGGGACGTCGCGACGGGCCTCGTCGGCGAGGACGGTATGCCGGACGGCGGCGGACGTTGTGTAGTGTGCTGGTCGATTTACTCGCCTCCTGGAGGAGGGTTATTTCGTCGTCGGGTTCTAAAAGTGTGTGCCTGGGACGGCGAACTTTACTTATGAGAGAGGGACTGTAGTCGGCCGCTGCGGCGACTAGGGGGTTCGGATGGCGGGGGGCATTGTCGAAGTAACGCTTGGAAATGCGTTTGAGGTATTGCCTGATGGTTGGCATTTTTAGATCGAGATGGAGTTGGACGTTACGCATGAACCACGGGGCAGCCGCGGCTCTGCGCAACACTCGATTCTGGAGGGTTTGGAAGGAATTGAAGCGACAAGGCTTAACGTGTGCGAACACGACGCTAGCGTAAGTCAAGATGGGGCGGATGCACGTCACGTAGATTCTCAGCTTATTTCTAAGTGACAATTTACTGCGCGCTCTAAGGATGGGGTGGAGGCGACCGACAGCGAAAGCGGCGCGAGCGCGCACCGCTTTGATATGGTCTCGGAAACTCAGATGGTGGTCGAGGATAACCCCCAGGTATTTGGCTTTCATCTCCCAAGGGATCTGTTTGCCGAACATGAGGACAGGACGGATGTGGGTGTGGGAATCACCGTGTCTCTCGAAAAGAACGGCTGCGCTCTTTTCGGGATTCACCTCTATTCTCCATTTCCGGAACCAGACCCCGAGGGTGTTGGCTGCGGTTTGAAGGGTTCGAGAGATGCTATCGAGACTCCTACCGGAATAGTAGATAGCCGTGTCGTCGGCGAAGAGAGCCAACTTGGCCAAGCCACGTTTGGGAATGTCGCTGGTGTACAGCGTGAACAGAAGGGGCGAAATGACTAATTTAGACATTAAGCTAGATGTAATTCTATCTGCGACCAATGATTTTGGGTAAATAGTTGAATTTTATAAAAAAAATATACGATTTTCACTACAATCACGAGTTAATTAGCGATCGATGTTAAAATGTTATACCGAAAATGCCATTATAGTAGGGTTGTCATACGTCCCATACGACGCAAATCTTGTTGGGAAATGGCACCCCATTTCTAGAATATACCGTATTGGCAGCAAACAATTGTGGTAATCCTATTATCTGTAGTGTGCCCTTTCTCCAGTACAAATATTGGCTTAGTTAAGGTCTTAAACCGAAATATTCCAAGAGCACGCGTCCCATTGCTACTTTATTTTTTAATTTAAATTATATATACCTAGGTTAAATATAATATATGTACAATGCCTCTCAAGTTAAAGGGTAAAATCTGCAAGTCCGTGATAAGACCTGTCGTACTGTATGGATCGGAATGTTGGGCCGTGAAGAAGACGGATGAAAAAATATTGCATATAGCGGAGATGAAAATTTTGAGATGGATGTGTGGAGTGACCAGAATGGATAAGATCAGGAATGAGTATATTAGAGGAAGTTTGAAAGTAGCGCCAGTGACAGAAAAGTTGAAAGGAAACCGTTTGTCTCGGTATAGGCATGTGAAGAGGAGGGATGAAACGCATGTGACCAAAAGAGCTATGAATATAAATGTAGATGGATGGAGAGGAAGAGGGAGGCCAAAGAAAAGATGGATGGATTGTGTGAAGAATGGTAAGAAAGAGAAGGGAGTCAGTGATATCATGACGGGTGACAGGACGGAATGGAAGAAGAAAACGTGTTGCGCCGACCCCAAGTAACATGGGTTAAGGGCAGGAAGATGATGATAGGTTAAATACATTTAAGCAGTTGTAACTTTACCTTTATACAGTATGACTGATTAGTCGCTTTACATCCGAAAACCATGAACTATGCTCATCATCAATTCATGAATTCGTGAAGAAAAACAGCTGTTTCATACATTTTGTTAAGCCACATTAAATTATAATACGGATCACGCATATTTCAGATGTAAAGTAACTAACCAGTCACGATTTATATCAAAGTCCAACAGACTTCGATATAAATCAAACATTACCTGGCCATCTAAGTCTTAAGCGCCACAACCAAAATACGAAAGTAAATAACTGTTTTGATTGACTGATTTGTGAGAGTAATTTTTCTACGAAGCACATCGGATAACAAGTTGCAAGTACAATCGGTAGCACTTAGAAAGTAACTGACCGAAATGACTATCGCTTTTAGAGGCCAGAGGCGGGTGTTACTTTGTTAATAGTAGGGCCATTTAAGAACATTCACAAGATATTGGAGATACTAAATTATGTTTTTGCAATATAGACATTATTTTTGCTTCTATGATCTAGTGGTCTTATCAAAGGAATTGGATTTATACACCCTTTTCACCGTAAGTTTCTCTACAAAGCGTTACCAAACTAAGATTATCAAATAGTTTTAAAAAACAAAACATGGATAATATCGTTATTTTACGGTTTGCTATGCAATTGCGGTGCCGGTATAATGTGCCATGGCCTTAAGAGTTCGACATAACTCTCCGCTGTCCACAGGATGGAGGAAACCCATGAACTTTTCCAGACTTTGAAAAGGATATTGCTCACCATAATAATCTCATCATAATCTGAGAATAGAGAACGGTTTGCCTATTCTATGCCAAACTAAAAACAAGATGGCGGCAATTAAGTGCACGTGGGTAGTACTCGTTTAATTAAAAGTAACCGGAAGAATTACATCAGTAACTACTACTTGAAAGAAACTCTAGTAACCTACACTTATCATGACAGTAGTGTCCTGTCATTTAATAAGTTAACGATTCATGTTCAGACAGGGTGCCCCGAAACGCAACGTTGACGTTGAATTTCGGAGTACCTGTGGAAGGGGATAGGGATAACCGGTTTTTTTCTGTTTTTTGGCGCTCCGTGACGTTGCGCCCTAATCTTATTACAATCTAGCATTGTACGCTAATGAGTATTTTAATTACAACTTAAATGTTAATTACAACATAAACTGTGTTTTACTAAGAGTGTGTCCAATAGCACTTTTCTTATTGTCTCTATTAAAGCGAAGACACTTTGTTCAAGTGTTCTATATGGCTTTACGGCTTTTTTTATTTATTTTTTATTTAATTGTTAGATTTATGAGGTTACATTTTATTCATTGTAACTTTAAAATTCGAAAAATAATAAATTTAAAATAAAAAAACGAGCTCTCGTTTGTTCCCTTTCGGGACATCTGAGTGTATTATATGGAACTCGAAGTCGTCACCACATTTTATCGTGAGCCGTGGAAAACGGCCTTACTATGAAGATACTAGGACTTAAAACAAACTTCTTTTATTTACAGGCCTTGCTGGGCTATAAATAAACATGCCCTTCCTTGAGATCGCGTTCCAAGCAGAAATAAGTCGGTTCGAAGATTCGGAATTCGAAGAATATGCGAAAAGGCATTGCAATGAAGATCCAGATACTAGGGGCAAAGCGATCGAGGAGTTGCGTCGATTGATACGTGGTAAGTAGTTTGTAAACCTCTTCGTTATTGTTGTGATTCTGGTAACCGTGAAGCGGTCCCTAGATGGTACGAGTAATGCGGCATGACATGCCTTAGTGCTGTGCATGCATGATCGTTTAATTGTTTAGTGTTAGTTTCGCCTAGCTTCCACGACACAGGGAATCCTAGTGTGGAAGCTAGTGCCAAATGTTAGATTATTATGATGTAAGCTAATTGAATATTTTTTTTTATTAAATAAAGAAGTTATTTATTTATTGTGTCAATTGATGTGAATGATATGCAAACTATCAATAAACTAAGCATGACAGCACGTAAGGCATGTCATGCCGCATTACCGTCTAGTCTAGGAACCGCTTAACATTTTAACAGCTGATGGGTGAAAAAAAAGCTTCCTCAGGTACCTTTTTTTTTCTATCCGTGGATTGTATGAATACTTTTATCATCCTTTATCTAACATCTTCGCAAGTTTGTCCGATTAATAAGTCACATATTTCTGATATTGCTCACGCCACCATTTTTAACCGCTGCCGCATTAACTTGATGTTTTATCTGTGTTATAAAATTCGATAACTTAAATGACATACAGACTGACCTGGACAGTATTTCAGTAGCTGAGTCTGCAACCTGCATGATTGAGGACTGCAGGGATATTGCGGATTTGCACAAAAATGCTCTCTCACTTCTCTGTCAAAATATTCGAAGCATAATTAAGAACTTCGATGGCTTGACAATGCTTTTGGAAAGAAGTGATACATCCTGGGATTTCATCATTCTTACGGAATGCTGGCTTTTACATTCTCCTCCGCTACCTTCAATCCATGACTATACCTGCGTCACTACCGCTCAACATAGATCGCAGAATGAGGGTGTGGTAGTATATTTCCGCTCCCACCTACAAGTTTCTGTTTCCGAACCTGTGGTCCAGGATGCCAACTGTTTGTTATTAATACTAAACAGTGATACCGCCTTGATTGCAGTCTATCGCCCGCCTGCTGTTCGGAATGTCTCCGCGTTCGTGGACTCTTTGGATGTAGTATTAAAATCTGTATCTTCCTACAAAAACATAATCATAACCGGTGACATAAATATTAACATCTCCGATACGAGTAATGACTCACGTGCAACTGAGTATCTGACAATGCTCGCCTATCACGGTATGCTACCAGCACACACTCTTCCTACTCGACAAAGTAACACCTGTCTCGACCACTTAATTTTAAAAACGAGAAGAGCTGCTTTTTGTTTTATCGCTAACACTTCGGTCACTGATCATGACACTGTTTTATTATTCATGGAGTACAGTAACCCTTCCAATATTTCACTGAAAAAAGCTAGACAGACCCGGGTTTTGGATTTTGACAAGATTGAATTGGACCTACTTCAGACCGACTTTAGCCTCGTTTATAGTATCCCAGATGTTAATGAAGCAACTGAGTTCTTTATCAACACCCTTAACCGTGTCATAGTTCAAAACTCTATTCTGAAAGTTGTGCCTAACCGTAAAAGGCTAAGTAAGCCCTGGATGACTCCAGGGCTCCTTAGATGCCTACGAAATCGAGACAATATGAATATGAAATTAAAGAAAAACCCCGATAATGAAATACTTCAAATAACTTTTAAAAGATACAGGAACTATTGCTCTAAGATACTCAAATCGACTAAAACTAATTATGATAAAGCCCTTATAACTAACGCACAAAGTAATAATAAAAAACTCTGGGAGGCTATAAAATCTATCACCTATACATCAAAAGTTAGAACACATGCCAACGCTCTTCTGTCATCCTCTGAGCCAGAGCGCTCTGTAAATGAGGTGAACTCGTACTTTGCTAACATTGGACGTACATTAGCTGAAAATATACCACACGTCTCCGCATTCTTACCTCCACAAACCGATAATCTCCCACCGTATCATAACAGTTTTGTCATGTTGGGAACAGACGAATCTGAATTGGATATTTTGATCGGGAGACTGAGAAGCGATTGTGCAGTGGGTTCTGATGGCATATCGGGCACATTTCTAAAGAAATTTAAAAATCTTCTCTCTCCCCATCTGACTCATATATGTAATTTAGTTTTTGATTCCGGGATCTTTCCAAATGTGCTTAAGCTGGCAGTAGTGCATCCTGTGCATAAGAGTGGGGACAGAGATCGATCAAATAACTACAGACCCATATCAATTTTGCCTACACTCTCAAAATTAGTTGAGAGGCTAATGAACAACAGATTGGTTAAGTACCTAGAGCAAAATCATCTTCTTTCTTCTTCTCAATATGGTTTCCGTTCCGGCATTTCCACAAATAATGCTGTGCTAGACCTTACCACTAACATCTTCTCCAATCTGGATAAAAAGCAGAAGGTAATTGGTATTTTTTTGGATCTGGCGAAAGCCTTCGATACGATATCTGTCCCCAATCTTATTGCTAAACTTGAAAGGATCGGTATTAGAGGCATTCAACTTGCTCTCTTCGAGAGTTACCTCACGGGTAGACGACAATGCGTCAGGATCGGTGACTGGACAAGCGCCGAGCTCCCCATATCATACGGGGTCCCCCAAGGCAGTATTATCGGCCCGACTCTTTTTCTCATTTATATAAATGAGCTCTGTCAGCTAACGCTCCCCAATGCATCCATCTTCACCTATGCCGATGATACTGCCCTACTATTCCATGGAGACTCCTGGGAGCAGGTGTTTCGACATGCACAATCCGGATTCAACCTTGTCACCAACTGGTTGGCTCAAAACCTGCTTACATTAAATGTTGACAAAACAAATTACCTAACCTTTTCTCTTAATGCCGCTGGGAAACCTCCTTCCTCTCCTTATTCCTTGATTGCCCACTCGTGTATTTCACCTCACCTCACAGCCTGTAATTGCCCTAGTCTTTCTCGCATCAATTTTGTCAAATACCTCGGTGTACAAATTGACGACTGCCTATCTTTCTCTACGCACATAAACACACTCACCTCACGATTGCGCAGGTTGATCTACATTTTTAAGTCCCTGCGTCACGCTGCGGATTCTACGGTCTTACGACTTGTATATCTCGCCCTCTGCCAATCGCTTATACAATATTGCATAATTACTTGGGGCGGATCAGCTAAAACTCACATGCTGAAGTTGGAACGTGCTCAAAGGGCACTCCTGAAGGTTGGATGGCGGTTACCTTACCGCTACCCTACCATCGATCTTTATAAAACATGTGCAGTTCTCTCTGTTCGCAAATTATTTATCCTAAACCTTGTTTTAACCACTCACTCTCAGACTCCCTACGCTCCAAGCAAATTTAGCTCCCAACGACGAAAGCATACTGTCTGTCCCTCCATCCGCACAAATTGTAATGCGGCCCAACGTAGTTTCCCTTTCCTCAGTAGCTACGTCTATAACAAGGCTAATAAAATTTTAAATATATACCCTATGTGCAGATCAAAATGCAAAAGAACTATCACGAAATGGCTACTTGAATTGGATTATGCAGAAACTGAAAATATACTACAAATTCTAAAATAATTTTTCTATTTTCTACTCAAATTAATGTTAGATCGCGTTTCACCTTCTTAACCACACACAGACACACACACACTCTCAGGCAAGTGGCTGCTCGCGCCTGGTGCCCTTCACGAGCGCCGGGCGTGAGGACCTATATTGCACTCACGGACACACAACACTCTCCAAAAACACACAGCACATATTCTTTTGTTTTGTATATTCCACCACTTCCTCTCAAAATTTGGATCTTTACAATGTTGTAGTACGTAAGTGCAACCTAATTACTCTAATTTTTAAGGGTGTGAGCCTGGAGATCTGTCACACAGGTCCCGAACCCAGTATAGACTCCAGCTCTCACAAAGGTTTGAATCTCCTTGTAACGTAGATACTATGTACCGAATTGTACCTTTTTGAGAGAAATAAACTATATTATTATCTTGTTTTTTAGCAATCATACATCAATCGTATTATTTTAACATCTTATCCATCACACATATTATAAATGCGAAACTTGCGAAAATTAGTTCCTCTGTTTGCTGAGTTTACAGCCAATTATTATACCTATTATTTTAATTATTTTATTATATTATTTTAATTATACTATTTCACCAACCTATCAATAATGTAGTCCGTAACCATTCACCACATAAGCTAAATATGACCTAGAAATATGATCGGTTCATGGTTGATATACCAAAAACCCGAACGAAGCGCTTTGATTCCACTTTCATTGTGAAAACCGCCAAAGTGGAATGCGCTGCCCGAGTGGGTGTTCCCCGACAGCTACAATTTGGGTGTCTTCAAGTCACGAGTGAATCGGTTTCTTCTGGGCAAGCGTGCTCCATCGTAGACCGCATCATCGCTTAACAACAGGCGAGACGGCGGCCAAACGCAGGCTAGAAACAAATATTAAAAAAAATGACTGTAAGAATTCCACCTCAATATCGACGGTTGGCTCGATATCCATAATGTCACAGTATGGATAATAGAAGCAAATAACACACAGATAATCGACAGTATAATCAATAACGCGTAGTTTTGTTATCCACGCTGTGTCACGACAAGTGTCTAATTGACAGTCGTGATCGAGGTGAGATTCTTACAGAATTGCACTGCTGTTAAAACAGACGCAGCTAGATCAGCGTCTATAGACAAATGGCAATCGATGATCGCTAGAGAATAGAAACGACAATGAGATGTACTGGATTGACATAAGCTTTCGACCGGTCAAGCGATCTGTTATGTCATTTCCTGACATTTAATTGGCGTATCTATTTTCTGGCGATCGTCTCGATTGCCATTTGTCTACAGGCACAGATATGTTAGTTCTAATACAAGTTAGCTATGATTATAATGTACGACTTGCGACATCGACGAACAATCGCAATTTCAGACACTTTGCATTGCTCAACATGAAATGAACGGTTGTTATTGTCATTACATATAATGTACTTCATATTATATATTACGAAATATGTATTATGTTTTGTAATACAATTTGACCACTTTAACCAAATCACCTACATGTTTTAATAGGTTTCATAGAAACTACTATTATTTTTAAGCGATTCGTTTGCATAACTTACGTATTAACGAATAAGTAATCTGTGGCATAAAGGTATATTCTATTTGCTATGATAACTAGTAATTAAAAAAGTCATTAACAAGAACGTGCTAATGCGTTAAAATGATAATAATGGGTAATTGTCTAAAAGTTCACGATTGTTTTAATAGTAGGTATACTATTTATGGAAATTGTATTCGCAGCATCTGATTCTTTGTATGCTAATAATATGTCGGCTTACAATCGCGTAATAAATAATTATTAGTGTTCGCCCACAGTGGTCGAAATTCGACCATAATCATTTCTTATGATTTCGTTTCCATTTTTTTTATTGATAACTCTGAAGCTCGCCATTAGCTACTAAACAAAAAGAAAAAGTATTTTTGAGTCGGAAAGGGGGTACTAATCCAAAAGGGTGTGAAAGGTCCGATAAAATGAATAACTTTTGTTCTACAACTTTCCCCAAAAGTCAATAGTTTCAGAGACATAGCTGATCGAAGATTTCATAAAAAATGTGCCAAAATCTATCTATCCTCAGCTATGGTTACTTTAAGAAATCAAAATAAATAATCATTGCCGTTGTACGCTACGATCCTGGGGCCCAATTCTCCTAAAATAAATTGTTCCCAAACGCAATCGAACCACAACCGTCAGTCAGTTTTTGTTTTCGAAAACTTTCAAAATGATTGATTTTGTTTTTTGTGTCAAACAATTTGATAGCTTTTGAAATTGAGAACTGTCTGAATGAACGGTTCGGCCTTGGTTCGGTTGTGATTTATCAAGATTTATTTTAGGAGAATTAGGCCCCTGGTTGACTCATATTTTATTGAGTGTTGTGTGTTCATAAATGATTAAATAAATAAATAAAACTGTTTGTTTCAGAGCGAGGAGAATGCAACCCACGTCGAACAGATGACGCGTATCTACTGCGGTTTCTGAGATGCCGCCGGTCCATACCTGCGCTGGCGCATAAATTGGTAAGTAAATCAGAAAACACCTTTGACTACCAAACTGAATTTCGACAAATGGTTCTACGACAAGATATTACTTCGACACTATGAAACTCCGACATTACGCTACTCCGACAATTCTGCCGTCATAACGAAGAGTGCAGCAAGTGCAATTTTGTTAAAAATAGAATATTTAACCTTTTGCGTCTGCATAACCCAACACTAAGGTTCAAAATTCTATGTTCAAAAATTGCACTTACTGCACTCTTCATTACGACGGCAAAATTATGGAAATTCAACACTGGGGTTTAAAGTAACCTAACACGAAGGGGATCCCCTTCAAACCTAACCTATCCGTGTCGGAACGATTTGTCGAAATTCAGTTTGGTAGTGAACACCTTTTTTCTACGAGTTATAAAACTATATCGAAGTTGCGATGCTGGAAACTGTCCTCTCCTAATTTGCGCCACTATTCGTGGTCTTCCGCCTTCTGCATCCAGTCCACCGTCGTTGTTATGATAATATTCATTAAAGACTGTTGATAATAATTCTGATTTAAAATAACGTCACGTGATGTTAATGTCCCATGTAATAGGGTACGAGCCTATTGCCATCAACCGGGCACAAATCCAGTTCTGAGAAACACACGGTAAAACCCAGGAACACTTTGTGCGACCTGGCGATCGAACCCAGGATCTCACGCTCAGTACCCCAAGTGTGAGTTTTTTTCGTTAACTACTGTAGTTGCGTCACGACAAAAATGTATGGAAATTTAGGCGGTGGCTCTGGGCGCCCCGTTCAATACTAATATTCGCGCGTAAATTGAACGTGGCGCCCAGAGCCACCGCCTAAATTTTCATACATTTTTGTCGTGACGCAACTACAGTAGTTAACGAAAAAACTCACACTTGGGGTACAGGTGTCGCGCTTGGGGACACCAAACCAACGAGACAGTCCAATAATTCTTATTAATAGCGAGGCAAATATTATTAGAAAAAATACTCATAAATATTCTCAACTTAAAAGAATACTAAAGATATTCAACGCAACTGTCCATTTTATAAAAAACTAGCTTTTGCCCGCAGTTTCGCTTGCGTGAAATTTTAAACCCGTTAAGCGACGATACTTTCATCCCCTATTTAACTCCCTTAGGGGTTGAATTTCGGAAAATCCTTCCTTATTCCTTGTCTACATTATAAAGGGAACCTCTGTGCAAAATTTCAGCTTTCTAGGTCCAAGGGTCTGGGCTGGGCGTTGATGAGTCAGTCAGTCAGTCAGGACTTTTCTTTTTGTTTATATAGATTCAGTCGTTTTTTTATCCTTGTGTACACGCCGAGTTCGTTGTCAATCGTGTGAACTCGGGTGTCGTCGTGATAAACGATTGACGTTTACATGGGCCTACTCCGAAAATCGCACTACGAAGCAGCCGACGGATCACACGTTTTCCAACCACGAAACTGGGGGTCTACTCCATACGCACGAAGTCCGTGTTTTCGGCCTTAGTTACGAGCGTTTCCTACTCCCTATCACCTACGGACATACGATTACTTCGGGGCCCGAACTAAGAATGAATGACAACACGATTTGACAGTTGTCCCTACTATCGATGTGTTTTTGCTCGTCCGAAAAGTTGAACTTGACACTTGTTTTGTTCACTCCTACGTTTCGGGCTACTGTGACGGGTGACTAACTTCGTTGACAGAATTAGGTAGTAGGCCCCCTGCGCGGTACGTTTTCCAACCACGAAAATGTTTCGAATCCGACTGTCGATTCGATTTTCCCGATTCGACATTTCGTCTTTCATTCACCCTACTCCCAAAGAACAATGGACACTTTGGACTAGGAAAAAACAGAAATTGTTCCCGAGATGAAACTGTCACCAATATATTAGTGCATTGTTAGTGTATTTATTGGATATCTTCGTTTATTTTTAAAAGATGGGGAAATATAGATAATCTTATTTTAAAAATACTATTTCATTTATCAGAACGCTGTATAAAATATCTAACTTCGAACGCATCCGTAATTACTTACGTTACTAGAGAAGTCCATACTTTTTCTAGTCTATTATGATTTTATTTCATAAATCGAAATAAAATCCCAGGCAATGTCAACCATATAAACTCACATCAATATTATACTAAGCCTAGCCGCTAATAGAATTTGATGTTACTTCGTGGTAAATTGTTTTAATAAAGCCATGAATTAGATAAAAAACTAATGATTTTACATCTAAAAATCGATACTGTCATAAATCGATTGATTACGTCCCTCCCTATTCTTGACAAGTAAAAATAAATTGACGGTTTTCTGTAGCTAGCTACTATAAACTAATCTGTGGTTTTCTGCGCTGACCGTGTCCATGGTAACCATGTCGTTGTAGTTTCGGCGACGACTGTGTTCTCCTCGCTTATTGTTACAATATTCTTTGGTGTTCTGTGCGATTTTATATTATTTTCCCTTTTTTTTATATTTTTGCATTGCTTACAGACTCCGGTTGATCTTCTACTCTTGTTGACTTGGCATTCGTTTAATGGACTTGGAATTGCATCACGTTTTGATTCTGTTAATGGAAGTGTCAAAATATCTTGTCTCTCCGACCTTTTAAATATATATTGAAGGCTGTACTTAGTTATATTTATGTAGGCGAATGAAACGACATTATGTTTCATCAAGTTACGTTTTGTTAGATTTTACTAGTCCAAGCATGTTAGCCGAGTGATCATTGTTCTTTTAATTAACATCTAGTAGTTCGTTGTCTGACAATACTTTGATCGTGTATTTAAAAGTTCTATGTCCGCCATAGTTTCGTTTCGATCCTAAACTTCGAAGTTAGTTTTTCGGAGTAGTTCCCCTGAACCCACATCACGCCGTTTACAAACATCTGACCTGACAGCTTGTCTATTATCTGCAACGGTATAATCTGGCAGACAGACGATCGATTCTTGATTGAACTAACAATTTGGTTGGTTGTTAGTGCTAGGCTTCAACGTTACTAAAACGTAAATATGATCAGCTAATTACAACACAAATTTGCTTCTAACAGATGATGGAAGTAGGCCTCAGCTATACTTAATGGTTTCACCGTTTGGGGATGGGATAGATAGAATATAAAACTTCCTCACCACACGCTGGCAATAGATGCGTGTTGTACGATTCAACAAATCCCAGCACGCTTGGTGGTAGGATACGGTCTGCCTGCCTGAACATTCAAGTCCGGGCCAAACAGTTTATACGTAGGTAACCATTTAATGGATTTGAGATTATTATTTTTCCCCAGGGAGTGTTGTCAACTTATGATGCCTTATTCAGTGTTAAATTTCGCATGGGTTATAAAAATTAAAAATCAATAACTTTTGGTTTTTATGAGTTACATTTTCATAACATCTTTTTCTAGTACGTATGTTGAACCAGGAATACGCTTTTATTAGATCGGACAGGGTTTTTGTTAAAAAACTCAAAACTCATTTATACAAAATAGATTAGAATGACTTAGTTCTTTTTGAACGTCAAAACAATAGACATCCCCCAAAAACGCCCTCCATTCACCGCTTCCTAGTGTTTATATGCTGTGAAGAAGAAACTCGTGTTACTTTTCACTTAAAACTTTTACAAATTGTTTAAGATATATTTAGCTGCGACTGTGTAACGTTGCAACAGTTCAGGAGACCAATTCAATTTAGCAAAATTGTTTAAATCGTGATCACTCTTAACACTTTTTTTATTAAAAAAAAGACAAAATATAGCCTTAGTTGAGCTACGGTTCGATTGCAATTTTTAACAATTTTTTATCAACAAACACACGACCGGTACGTCGCCCTTTTCTTTTCTAAACTTGGCTTGAAACACTACCGGGTATCTAGATTAGCCTCCAGGCAGCGGTGTTACAATGAGCTAGGTACACTCGGCTACATATCAAGCTATTAATTTCCAATATAAGCTGACCTCTCGTTGTACGGAAAGCCTATACTATGCGAGATCACGTTAAACTGGAAATGAATAGCACCCTAATTAGGGTTGCCAGATCGGAAAACCGAAATATCTGGACAAAATTACAACATCTCGGGATTTTGAGGTTGTTGTCTCGAGAAATAAATATAACGAGTCAACTTTTTTATTTTCAAAATCAATAGCCTATTAAAAACTAAACATTATTTGTACATAATTAACTCAGATTTCATTTTTACATTGCCACATGTATTTAGTATTGGCTTTTACTGAGTCCACTAACTTGGATTCTTTAGGAGAATGAAGAAAATCTTTAAAATTAAAGATTTTCACTTTTACGATTAGTTGTTTGTCGGGAGATTTTGTATTTTGACGGGAGTCGGGACATCGAAGTGTCGGGAGAACCCCGACGAATCCCGACCATCTGGCAACCCTATATCTATAAGTAACCCTAATCACTACATCGTCCAATGTCTAATAAACAACTAAACTACAGTTAATATCGTTATTTTAGATCAAAAACGTGCACCGTTTTAATAAGCCTTTCTAAGAAATAGCCATGGCCACATTGCCATATATACCACGTCTAGCGACTACATAAACCAACGCTTGATACATTTCCTAATCCTTTCACTTTTAACATTTTAAATTTATATAAATAATTATATTACAAAAATAAACTCAGACGATCGCATTATAAGCGCGTTAAAAATAAATTAACGCGGACCATTAATTTGTTTTAACTTGTTGTGCCCGCGACTCCGTCCGCATGTAAGGCTGGACGAGAGACTGGAGAGTGGGAAAGTGACAGCGCTAGACAGCTCTCTAGCGCCATCTCTTACCCACTCTCGTAATAATATTAAAACATTCCTGCTCTAAGAGACCATGGTAATCCCCCAGAGCTGTGCGAGGAAAATATGCAGTGCAAAAATGTGTAGCGAGGATGTGAAACGGTGTAAACCTTTTCCACCAGAGTTGTGCGAGGAATGTGTAATGCGTAATGTGTTAATGTGTACTGTCATCTACCCCTTCCAAACACCATCTATTGACTGACTGGTAGGTGCATGTTTTCAAATCCTCGCACACATTCCTTGCAACACATTCCTCGCAACACATCCCTCGCTCGCATTTCTCGCTTGTTGTGTATGAACAAAAACCTCGCTCCGCTAACCCCATAACCACCAGAGCTGCGCAGAGCGAAGCTAGGTAAATGAAGTGTTTCTATTGGTGGTTACAAAACACATTCCTCGCTACGCAGCTTAGCACAGCTCTGGTGGATAACCTTAGTCGGAAACCAATATTGTGTCGCAATACCTAAACAAACTTGATAACTTTAAATTCTAATATCTTTTGATTGAGAAAACCGATTACGATGAAACAAAAACTAAATGTTACTCCGAGATACGCACAATATTTGTCTATAAAAGTCAACTGCATTGAGTCAGAACATTTTACGTTATGCGTGCACAAACAGTCCGACAAACCGACAAGCAGAAGAAATGGATTCTATTGGTTATCCCCCCCCCCCCCCCCCCATTTTATTTTTTATTTTTCCTGTTTACAGACAAGCCAAATTTACAGATTTATTACCTATGTGTATAGATATTGGCCTTGGTTATGTACTTGAAGTCCTTAGCACATCTATTTGTTTTGGCCTTATTGGTGATGATAATTTGTGAATTTCATTTTATTATATTTACCATTCATTCGCTGCAATTACATGGTAATTAAAATAAATAAATTATGACGCACTAGGTCATTATGCCATACATATAGGTAGGTACCAGGTACCTACCAGTGGCGTAGGGTGAAGTTTCTTAAAAGGGAAGCCGGACCAAAAAATGCTTACCTTGCTCAAGTGTGATGCGTGATTTCCAGTAACTACTCGTTTCGAAAGAGAAGCCGATAGGAATCGAGTTGTATGGAGCCTTCGCCACTGGTACCTACTCTACTTCATATAACTTTAGACAAATAAAACCTATTTTAGCTCGGACAAGTATTGGAATTGTTCGGTTTAAAACTACAGAACATTAATTAACTTAGAAAATGTAGACATCGGACCGGGTGCATTCGTAAATATTTAACATTTCCATTAAATTAACATTTTAAATATAACTTTTACATTAGGCAAAATACTTTATTAAGAAAAAAATGCGAGAACTTTAATAAAAGTTAATTAACATTTCTACTCCTTTGCATTTCATACAAACCGCAATCTTGCACCCCGTACAGGAATAAACGATGTGTTTGCTTTGAGCAGGGTTTCAACAATGCTTAGGTTATGAACGTTAGGCAGTTGTCCCACCGCTGGCGAGGAAGCGACTAACTATCGGCTATTTACTCTCTCAAGAAACGTACAATAGATATACATTCCGTGTAAACAAAAGAGATGCATATATTAATAGCTGATCGCTGACTGTTGACACTGCCGGCGAGGACTCGCTCCACTAGTTTGTCACTGAGCGACAAGAGCTATCAAAGCTAATACTCGTTCAGCGATATTTGCTCAGCGATGCTCGCTTGGCCGTCAGAACTCATGCCGAGAGACCAACCAGCGGTCATTTGCGAGTGATGCAAGTAATCACCCGTCGCACACTCGCTTACAGCCCAGCGACAAAACTATCGTAACTACCCACTCGCTTCTCGCTGCTCGCCAACTCGTTTCTAGCTTCTAGCTCTACTCGCTGCTCGCTCATCGTTCGCGGTCGGACAAGTGCCTTAACGGTAATAAAAATGAGCTGTTATTCTAAAGTTTTTTTTTCTCAGTGGGTTACCGTTGTCTAATGTTATATGAAATGCAGTATACAAAGAACTGTATTACTGTAGACTTAGGTTTATAGTAAACCCTCATTACACCGTTATGTTTTAGTCCGGGCACAAATCCCGGCTCCGGGCTGCTACTGAAAAATTCCACACGGAAAAACTTAACAATATTTTGCTCGACCTGGAGATCGAACCCAGGATCTCACGCTCAGCTGTCTCGCTTGCGACCACTACACCAACTAGGCAGCAGTGGCGAAGGCTCCACACAACTCGATTCCTATCGGCTTCCCTTTCGAAACGAGTAGTTACTGGAATTCACGCATCACACTTGAGCAAGGTAAGCATTTTTTGGTCCGGCTTCCCTTTTAAGAAAATTCACCCTTCGCCACTGCTAGGCAGTTGTTACTTTTAATGATAGTAAATAGCAGCCAAGATCGTACTAATGTATTTAGCCGCAAGGGTGCACGTGCTCGGCGTGCAGGCTAGTAATGTTGCCATTTAGGGAAGTCGATGTTAGTTTGTTTGCACCTACAAACACAAAGTCATTAGTCAGTCAGTTAGTAGTCAGCCACGGGCACGATCTACCGAGCTCTCCCTCGCCGGTCGTCTATTCAGACTCCGCAGTTACACCGATAATTCAGCCCTCATCAAGCTGCCTCCCCCCCCCCCCCAAGTCCCCGCCAGCAACGCTCTAAGCCGAGGTCCGAGTCTCACTAGGGGTTGCCCTTAGTGCTGTTGTTGCTAGTAGTCATGATGTTAGTATAGTACAAGTAGTTAGCTTAAATTAAGTATTTTACTTCCCCCCCACTGGCTGGAGACCCTTCAGGTCTGGTCAATAACTTCCCGGTTACGTAGAACAGTGTCCGTAAGGGCGACCTACAGCAGTCCAATAGAGAAAAAAAAACAGTCCGTTCACGCTATTATAAGCTGATTTTTTATTATGCATAGACATATACAAGGTTAGTCAGAAAGGGGGTACTAATCCGAAAGGGTGTTAGAGTAACCATAATAATGAATAACTTTTCTTCTACAACTTTCCCCAAAAGTCAATAGTGTAAGAGAAATAGCTGTTCAAAAATTTCATAAAACATATGCTAAAATCTGGTTGTGCGTTGTTTTATATAGGTAATAGTTTTATAGAATTTCGTATCACATAAAAGTTTTCTCATATTTTTGTTTCATAGAATAATCAATACGCAGAATACTTTATGAAAATTAAAGATTTTTAAATCATTGATTTTTGTTTCACATAAAGTTTAATGTTGGAATAATCATATCATAGAATAACAAATCAAATATTCTTTATCCTCATATTGTTTAGTTAATATGAAACTTATTACCAAGAAAAACATTTTATCGAGTGACACACTACCAACCAATACGTATATTTAGGTATACCAAAAACAGATTCTAGGACCAAGGTCGACAGAGCCCAGCTGCGCGTGTCTCCTATTTCTGTCTGCAGGGTTTAAAGTAACCTAACACGAAGGGGATGTCGGAGGCTAAAGTGAGCGAGCAAAGCGAGCGAACGAAGCCCTCGTCATCCCCTTCGAATCTAACCTATCCGTGTCGGGGTGTGAACAAACAATATTCGTTAAAAAATAATTCTACTGTTTGATAAGTTTGTTAAACAAAAAAATGTGACTAAAAATTCATTGAATTGTGTTTCGGTGAAATATGTTTCATTCAAGTAAATAGTCTTTGAAACAATAATATTCGAAATAAAAATACAAGGACCAAAAGGACCAAATATTGTATGAAACATTTTCTGGGAAACGAAATTATATGAAATTTCTGTCTTCGAAACAAGGGGACACCCTAAAATGTATCTATCCCCAGTTATGATAAGCTGTGTTTACATTTTAGGTCATATTTGGGGTCACGGATTAGAAGCTCCATTTTCTGAATTCGTAACTAAAGAAGGGATGAAGAATTTTTGACAAATAAAATAAAAAATATTAGCCTGTAACTGTCCCACTGCTGGGCAAAGGCCTCTTCTCATACAGAGAAGGAACGAGCATTGATGAATGATGAATCATTATGCATCTTTTTTTATCGAATTTTGAAATTTTAAGTCTTGTTTTGAAACAGTCATCAGTGATACTTTAAGTGGCCTGCCGATTAGTACCCCGTTTCCGACTAACCTTGTACCTATGTATTTGTTTTTACATAAATTGCGCAAATATTTATAATAGTTTGCTAATTAGTTGTGTTAATTGAGGTCAGTTTTGGAGGTTCTTTCGCAAGGACGATGACTACAGAACCTGTTTTGCAATTTATCAACAAAAGAGTGATTCTAATGCTTTATTCATTATACAGGGTGTAAACAAAGTGTAATTCCTGTAAATCGCGTGATCTACTGGTGACACAGATTGAGCAAGCCCGGGTATTTTTGAGATTAAACAAAAAAAAAATGTTTTTTTTAATAGCCTAATTTTCTCTTTAAGAGTCATTTTAGCATCCCGAGTTAACTGACTGCACGGAGCGATGTCGCGCTAGTCTTGCCCTCCAGCTGTGTCGCCGTGCTTTCATTGATTTATGCATGGCATCGAAAAATTCAATCAGTCAGTTTTTTATGTTACCTTTTTAGTCGGTTTAGATACGATCACTTACAGCAAGAAACAAAAGGGTTTTTTTTCAATCAAGCTATATCCCGTGGGAGGTTAATCTACAAGGTGTAACATAAATAACGCACAACCTCTTAAGGGGTCACTGTACTCATCATTATAAACAACTTTTACTATGGGACCAAAGCTGAAATCGCGAAAAAAAATCTGCTGTTCCCTACATTTATGTTCGCATAACTCGTCAAAATGTAGGGAACAGCTGATTTTTTTTCGCGATTTCATGTTTTACGTCATTTATGTTACACCTTGTATACTAGTAATAGATAGATGGGTTTTAAGGAATTACACGAATTCGTTTACAACCTGTATGTAAGCATGTAAAGATTAACAAGTCATCAAATAAATTAAACACGGAGCAATCGACCTCTAACTTTCGTAACCCATTGAAGGTTATCGACCGACCCGAGGTTGAATTGATCGTCGGTGTTTTCGGGATTCCGACTTTACGAATACCTAGGACAGTCGTCACGGAAAGCAACCGTGACCGATGGTTTAACATGCTCACACGCACATACACAGAATATACAGGACATAGGTGGGTTTAACACACACATAGAGTAACAGTACTTATAATTAATTCAATACAACCAGTTTTTGTTCAATTATCCTATTTTAGATTTCCTTGAGAAAGTCCGCTAGTTTATCTTTTAAAGCGCTGAATCCACTAACAAGTTAAATGGCGCAATTTATCGAAGCAAGCGCTTTTTATGTTTTTCTTCTACGCCGTATTTCTCTTTTCGTGACTATGGAAGCCACATAGGTATCTCCTAATATGTTGACATCAGGGAACCCTGTACAATTTCACCGGCACGTACTCCCACAACAGAGGAATCAATGTTGCTCCCGATCATAGACCGAAGCATCAGCCGCTCAGCTCACAAATCTGCAGAATATGCGTCTCTAAGAAGATCCGACATTTTCAAACGTGCTTGTTTATCTGTTTATACTGAACGCAAGTTTTGTCAAAATCTTACACGGGCAGCTTGCGGCAATTCAAACAAGTCTGCAAAGCTTCCAGAAGAATACTTGCTTTGGATGTGACCAGGTGATGACCACAGTGCAAGCCGATTGCAGAAGAAAACCTGCCCAATTTAACTTGCTCATTGGATTCAGTGCTTATGAGAAAGTTGTTTCAAATAGCCATTAACAAATCTGTCAATGTATTTATAATTTTCTAGTGTTTTACCATTGAGAAATGCTGTTTATGTCAATCTTAGCATCTTTTTTAATGTTTTCATTAACAAAACTGTTACCTTCTTTATACGTTCGGGAGTTGAATCTGGGTCAATATAAACCTTAATATATCCGAAACTAAGAATGATAACTTGTTCAAATAAAACATATTTTATAAACTACTTAATGTTACTCAAATAAAACTAATAAGTAGTATTAACCAGCGTGCATGAAAAGAACCTCCACAAGTGACGATGCTTCAGTACGTCCGGTGCACCCTAGGCAGTCAGCTCCGCTACCAACCTTGCTGACTGGCTAATCTTTTCACCACAGCATGAGCTATTTTCGTATAGCTCGTGCTGACACAAGAGAAGAAGAAAGAAGAAGTAGTATTAAATAGTCTAAAATGTCATAGTGGCCCAGAGGTGACAGACCCGTTTGTTCAGCACCGGGTTGTGGGTTCAAATCAATGCACGTACCAATGTGACTTTTTCAATTTCATATGTACTTTCTTAGTTAATCTAAATTGTGACATACGGTGAAGGACAACATCGAGAGGAAACCTATTCATAATGGTCTGAAGTCGCCAGCTCGCAGTGAGCAAGCGTGGCGATCAATGCTTGTTTCTTCTCTGTATGAGAAGAGGCTTTTGCCCAGCAGTAGGACAGTTGCAGGCTAATATTTATTTATTTAAATTTATTTAATAGTCTATTTTTATGAATTAACAAGCTAGCATTCTTAGTTGAGAGTGCCTCCGCTGCCGGCGCCGGCACCCAAAAATAACGCCATTGGGAACAGGCGGTACATTACTGCCGGCAGCCGAGATTAAAAACATCAGCTGCCGGCACCCAAAATGGACACCGGCGACGGTAATAAGTTGTTTGGTAGGTATGTTAGTTGAAAGGTAGGTTAGATTTTCGGCCAAGCTCTGTAACTTGTCTTCCTACTGATTAATTTCAAGAGCGAGCAAAGCGCGCTCGGTAATTTGGGGCTCCCCGACACGGATAGGTTAGGTGTTAGGTTACTTTAAACCCTGCAGACAGAAAAAGGTGCCCCGCGCAGCGGGGCTTCATCGGCTCTGCTTTGGAAACCCAAACAACCTTACAAATAGTGTCCGACCGAAACAGGATTTTTAGCCGAAACAGAAACCGAAACCGAATCTTCGGCGCCGGTCTCGGTTTCGGCCGAAACCGAAACCGAAACCGAACCTTTTTCAGACATGTAAAAAATTCTATTTTATTGTACAAGGTGGGGCAGAAGTAATCACCCAATGTTGTTTTGCTGTAATTTTTTTTAGGAATGAAAATTTTTGGTTCTACTTGTGGATTATGTTTATTTAATGTATTAGATTTTTTTTCCATCAAGTCGAGAAAATGATATCGGTCAAGTGGCCGCCGAATTGATGACCGGATCGAACGGATACGGGCTCGTTTCATGGCATTTTCCATTTTTTTTCGAGAACGTCACTGGCCCTTCCGTTACTGTGGACGG
The DNA here is from genome assembly GCA_905220435.1 of Amphipyra tragopoginis. Classification (NCBI taxonomy): domain Eukaryota; kingdom Metazoa; phylum Arthropoda; class Insecta; order Lepidoptera; family Noctuidae; genus Amphipyra; species Amphipyra tragopoginis. The sequence continues at coordinate 3,318,498 of HG992003.1, read as the reverse complement.
TGAGCGCTACAGAGCCATGATCAACGACTTCTTCCTTCCTCAGTTGAATGAATTGGGACTGGAGGATTTGTGGTTCCAACAGGAGTGTCTCAAGACGAAAGTCTTTGACCAGTGCGTGTTTCCAGTGATTACATACGGCACTGAAACGTGGTCGCTCACAATGGGCCTCATAAGAAGGCTCAAGGTCACCCAAAGGGCAATGGAGAGGGGTATGCTCGGAGTTACCCTGCGTGATCATATCAGAAATGATGAGATCCGCAGGAGAACCAAGGAAACCGACATAGCTCGAAGAATTGCCAAACTTAAGTGGCATTGGGCGGGGCACATTGCTCGCAAAACGGATGGCCGATGGGGCCGAAAGGTTCTGTAGCGACCGCGTACCGAAAGACGCAGCATGGGTAGGCCTCCCACAAGGTGGACCGATGATCTGGTGAAGATCGCGGGAAACCGCTGGATGCGAGAAGCACGGGACCGGTCAATGTGGCGATGCTTGGGGGAGGCCTATGTCCAGCAGTGGACCTCTTTCGGCTGAATGATGATGAACATCGGGTGATAACTTTTGCCCCACCTTGTATACTGAAATCTAGTATCTTTTTTACACATATAGAGACAGTTTTCTCGTGTTAAATGAAATGAAAGACAATATTGGAAATATGTAACGAAAATAGTTATTCATTTATGGTATACTATATTAATAATATAACATCAAAAAAAATCTTAGACTTCTTGTCAGAAATCAACACATAAACGTAAAGTACAGACTTCTTAATTGAGTACCTATTTGTGTTGAATGTCGTAAAGATTAATTTATTATTTATTGACATTGAGATCTTGTATTTGATAGTTGGTACTTAAAGAATTATTTACTTAATTATCAGTATCAACAAAAATTACAATAAATTGGACTAAATTCTGTAAACTTTGTCAAAAATCAACAAACAAAATCACAAATACAACACAACCACGCCGCACGCCAGCGAACTCAGCTGGCAACCACACACGAGTCCCGAACTCAGCCGAAGTTAGCCGGAAGACACGTGACAATTCACGAACATTGAGTTTCGGCGTGGCCGAACTTTCGGCTGATTTTTGGCCGAAACCGAAACTTTAGCCGAAACAAGATTTTTTGGCCGAAACTGGCCGAAACCGAAACCGAACCTTCGGTCGGACACTACTTACAAACATCCCCTTAAGTTTTTCATTTGTTTTTATTGTGAAAATGAAAGTGGTTGACGAATAATCGTGTCATGAAGAGTTTGAAGAGGACTTGAAGGTGTAAAAAAAACAGTGTATGTAGCCGGCGCGGCGACGGCAGCCAGTTTGGAAGCCGGCACTCGTATTGGCAACCGGCGCCGGCAGCGGAGGCACTCCCTTCTTAGTTTCCGAGATATTAAGATTTATGTTGGCGACTCAGAGTCATTGGTCCCGAGTGTAATTTCCTCGTTGAAACTAATGTAAGATACGCAGATACGGCATTACCATAACTATTTGGATAAACAAGATTTTAGTCGATGCCTAGAATCAATGAAGTCATTCCAGTGTAAGCAATAAACACACGAAGCTAAAAACTATACTTTAAACGCCACTAGCACAAGAAAATAGCAAACAATTCTAATATCCTGCATAAATCTGGTTTACCAGCACGGCCAATCAGCTCGATCATCAATCATCGAAATACTCTCTACGAAGGTAATTTCCGTCAAACGTCATCACGAAACAACAGTCATTCCCAAGGAAGCCGGCATTATCTTCAAGTTAGGAAATGGACATAGATCTAAAATGCTTAGAACGTAAGGCTGACTGCAAATCTATTAACATAATATGTATATTAAAATCGTAACAATACTAAAACAGTACATTAAATATTCTTGAAAAAAAAGTAAATGCAACGCATACTAGGAACGATACTTGTGACACTAAATAATATTTTTTGAGTGTTCGGCTGTTTGTCCGTTTATATGTTTGAGCTTCACACCAGCTACTAGACACATCCAGTTGTTTGGGAGCCACATACGTTAAAGAGCGGGTCAGGTAAGTCAGGTTACAGGTTACAAATATTATTTATTTATTTCTTTGGGGATCACGGCTCATCTTCCTTGTGGAAGATGTCCGGTCCTTTGGAAGGCATACACGGGGACACAGGTCCAGCGCGCAGAGGCCCCTTTGAGAGCTTTAATCTAATCTAAAATGGGGTGGGGCACCAACCGGGGACGTTCGACGGTCGCCGTGTATCCTTACCGTAAAGTGTGTCTAGAGACACAAAACTGTGTCTCCAGATACACAGTGTCCTGGCTCTTTTGTAGCCCGTGTGTGGTCAGCCTTAATCTGACCAGTCGCCACTATTACAGATTCCTTGACATCAAAACGTGCGGTGCCTTTCAAAGAGACTTATTATGACTCCGACATGTACGTACTCATATGTGGAACTCCAAAAACCTTTAACTTTAACTAAATAACTTACTGGTTTTGTTCTTTAACTCATTTATTATGTTGAATATTTAAAGCCTAATGCTAGGATCACTCCTGTATCTCAGGTGCGTTTAATGACACACAAATCTCGCATGCACAGTAGTGCATTCCAGACCTGGGTCTGACAGACATTTGTTCCGGGTCTGGACCCGGAACAAATGTCCGTAGGCCATACATCATTCAGCCGAACGACGTCCACTGCTAGACATAGGCCTCCCCCAAGCCATGTTGGGGCGGGTTTACCACAATCGCCACGCTTGGCAGGCGGGTTGGCGATCGCAGTATGATTGTTAAAGTACACAGAGAACGCTGCTGCCCATCCTCTAGTGAATCGCTTAGTCGCCTTTTACGACACTCATAGGAAGAGATGGGGTAGTGCTATTCTTTATATCCGGCACCACACGGAACATACAATACATACTTACATAATTCGAGAATATTATTCTCGATTTTCACTTGTCTAAATATTGTAAAGATTTCAATTAATATTTCATTTTCAATTCATAATATAAACAATTATTTTGCTTGCTTGCTAGTTATGGCAATATATGGGGAATGAATTGTTGAGACTCTGTATCCATATTTTTTGCGAAATACATATAGGAAAATCTCGTTTTTTTACGTGCGTCCATCGATCCCGCGCCATACCTAATTGCCGTCAAATTATCCGTTTCCGAATAATGATGAATCATTAGAGTTTCTCATATAGAAATATATTTTTTCTACAATAGTAATAGAAAACAACAATAAAAACCTACCAAAGTCAACAGTCCACTGGTCGCAAACAATGCTTTAGCGCTATTTGAAAACTCAGATTTCATTTTCTTAACATTTTATTGTGTGATAAACTTTGTCTGTATCCTTTCTTCTTATTAGGCTGGTAATCCACATAACAAATATCTTTGTCCAATGTATGTTTGATCAAATAAATTGGACGACTTCATCAAATGTACTAGCAACACCGATATTTGATCAAAGATAATGCCATCAAAATCAAAATGGCTGCAACTAACATTTCGTGGATAATTACAATGACAATTTTTTTGATAAATGCTTGTGAAAGTAATGAATGTCTTTATAATACGAGGTACTAAGATTACAAAAATAAAACAAAACGTTCAGAGGTGTTTATAACTACTAATGCTTTTTTCTCTTCGCCTTTCGATCCATGGCTTCACCCAAAACTGTTTTTGTTTTCTTTTTTAATAATAATGTAATTATAATAGCAGCACATAAAGTCACTCCACGTTTCTCCATTTTCTCAGCTACGCAAAATCTTGGACAAAGTTATTGGACAAGTGGAATGGGCATCCCTCAAAGAAATTTGATCAAATATTGGACATCGATATTGGACAAAGAAATTTGATAAGTGGTGTACCAGCCTTAGCGAACTCCGCCCACTCTAAATCCAGACATAGCCCAAAATTTCGTAATTCTTCCTGATAATCTTTTCGAAAGCTGTGTGTGACATTCTCGGTAGCAGTAATCATAAACATATCCACAAAAGCTTAATAGCTTTAACGCATGCGCAACTCATTAGTAAAGAAAGCGAGATAGTCGCTTATTTTTCACACTTTCATCTTTATAATGGCACTTGACGTAGCCTTTTCTCGGAGACAATATGGCCAGTGGCCTACTTACACTGTACATAAATTTTGAAGCGAGTTACGGTGTTATTTCAAAACTGCTTAGCCTAATAGTAAAATACGTACACACATCAAAAAAAGTTTGCGATCACTTTGAAAAATTATGTAGCCTTTTTGAAGCTGTTTTTCTAGTCGGGATTCAAAGCGATAATTATCATGATAGATATAGATTGATAGTTATCTAGATAAATATAAATCAGATTTCAGTAAAACGGCTTAGCCTAAAAGTAAAATACGTAGGTAATCCTTTTATTGACACAATAAAAGTGAGGGTCATATTGAGAGTATAATCCACCTGGTTGGTTTAGCTACTCGTTAGTTCAATTGCCATGAATTAGACCGTTTAGAGGCACTTTTGCTTTGTTCAAAAAAAATTAGTTACTGCTGCGTTCCAAAGTGTAGATTCCTATGGAGAAGAACGGGCAATAAACTCCATGGTTACATGTTGTTTATCAAATATACTTGGGAGCAAATAAATCGAGCCACTTCTACTTTTCACGTAGATATAATTGTTATTATTTTTGGTATTATGGAACAGATCAATTCTAAACATGTATCGCCTAAAAGGTTATTTGATAACCTTTACAATTAACGTAGTTTTTTGTATTTTGAATTATATAATTCATGAAACAAAAACTAGTAACCAGGACACGTGAAAAAAGGAGTGGCTCGATTTCTTTGCTGCCAAGTGTATTTACAAAATGTTGGTAACAGTTAATGCGAGTACCTATAATTCATTTGCCATGGTAGATTAGAGATAACCCGTCTGACGAAGCCCGTTCACGAACTTAAAGCATGTAGCTTGTCACGCACGCTTGTCAGCATCGCTCAGCTCAACCATTTCGTAGGGAACCGAACGACCCAACTTACAGGTCACCCTCAGCGGGACATTTAAGTGAGCATGACATACTCTAACTGCCAGACACCTAGTAAAACGAACGCATTTCCAAAATAAATTATTAAATCAGTGATAAGTCGTCCTTGGTTGTGTTAGATTTGCTTCTGTCACATTAGCCGATGTACCGTAGTATAAACCTCTGTATATCTCTTGAGGTTTATCAAACTTGACGGTTCTGTTATGAACTAAATGATTATAATCTTATTATCCTTCTTTGTACAGTACAAAGCTGCCTCTCTGGTCTAGTTGTCGCAACTAGACCAGCGCAAATGCTGAGCGTTAGTCGGGCAAAGTGTTTTTAACCGACTTCAAAAAGGAGGAGGTTCTCAATTCGGTTGTATTTTTTTTTTATTTTTTTTTTTATTTTTTATGTTTGTTACCTCATATCTCCGTCATTTATGAACCGATTTGAAAAATTCTTTTTTGTTCGAAAAGGTATACTTCCCGATTGGTCCCATTTAAATTTTGTTATGATTAGACCATGAACTTCAGAGATATGGAACGGAACTCCTCATCGGATCAAAGCAAAATTCTCAAATTACTAATATTGCTTTGTTTATATTTGTTGTTGGGAACTGACTACTTGAAAAGAGGAGGGGGTGCTTGTCCCCCCTCCCCCCTTTGGAATGTTTTCATTATATCGTGTAAGGTAGGTATAATTTGAAAGGACTTTTTATGCCCGACTACGTCAAAGCCAAAAAGAAGGGTTATGAAGGAGGGGGTTAAAATTATGACACTAAAACGTATTCAATAAAAAATAAACTTTAAAAAAAAGTAAAAACCGACTTCAAAGAAATACTAAAAGGAGTAAAATAATTACCATAATATAAAATTAACAGTTTCAGAAGTCGGTGCAACTCTACACTGAAGCAAATAGAAGCCACCGACTTCTGAAACTGTTAATTTTATATTATGGTAATTATTTTACTCCTTTTAGTATTTCTTTGAAGTCGGTTTTTACTTTTTTTTAAAGTTTTTTTTTTTCCGTGTGGAATTTCTCAGTAGCAGCTTGAAATCTGGTTTGTGCCCGATTGTTGGCAATAGTCTCGTCCCCTATTACATGGGAATTAAGCATAACGGCGAAATGAGGGTGTACACCTCTGCCCAACCCTTCGGGGTATACAAGCGTGATGTTATGTTAACCTTCTTTGTCTTATGTCGTCAGATGGTGCGCTACGAAGAGTTTCGTCGCCAAAACGCGTACCTGTATGACTGTGAGCCTTTCGACCTGGTGCGCGTGAGGGACGTGTACGCGGGAGTGCTGCCCGAGAGCCCTGATAATGGACGCATCATTCTCATGAGGTTTGGTAAGATAGTACAGGTCTTGAAAGAGAGAAAGCATTAATTTACTGAAGTCAAATAGCCTTGGGGTATTTCACCAACCTATCATTAACTGTTCATGAAGATAATTTGATCTAAACTTTTCAATAGCTTACATTTGCATTTCACCACATATCAATAGTGATAATGACAAGATTATTGAACACATAAAATATGTCATATTTGTAGGTCACATTTAGCTTATCTGGGGCCCAATTCTCCTAAAATAAATTGTTGCCAAACGCAATCGAACCACAACCGTCAGTCAGTTTTTGTTTTCGAAAACTTTCAAAATGATTGATTTTGTTTTTTGTGTCAAACAATTTGATAGCTTTTGAAATTGAGAACTGTCTGAATGAACGGTTCGGCCTTGGTTCGGTTGTGATTTATCAAGATTTATTTTAGCTGAATTAGGCCCCTGGTGAATAGTTACGGACTACATTATTGATATATTAATGAAGTACCCACTTAATCAAAGGAGATCACCCATTATTTTTCCTGGCCACTGTTTAAACTTAGTTTTCAAGACAAGTCTTCGTAACAGAAATAAATTTTTGTTTGGTTGGTTCCAAGTAGCTATTATTTATGTAGAAATACACATCTAGGTATACTGTAATCATCCATGATTAGATATTGGTGCCTATGCATATATGTTCTATATGTTCCTGGTACCAAGATCTGTCTCCATAAGTAAGTTCCATATGTGGCCATAATCATCAAAGAAAAAAAACAGGAATTTGAATGTATGGCATTTTTTAATGAATACAAATCTTTTGAAAGAAAATTAACGCATATGTTTGATGATCAAACGAACTTACCAAGCGAAGTTCTATCATAATTGTACGAAGCACCTCCTCCGAAGAGATAAATGTCTGAAATCCTGAAATAAATGTTGTGAATAATATATTTATTTCAGGATAGGTACTCATCTCGAGGAGGAGGTGCGAGTATTGATAAACACAAGAAGTCAAACGTCATCAAAAGCATTGTTTTTTGTCAACCTATTGTTTTACACACGTAAGACCTGTGTAACAATACACATGCAACACAAATTATAAATCCAATAAAAATTGGTCGGTTTTCCATATGGTTCTTTCGATTTACAGGGCGATGGGACGTAGATGCAGTACCAATAGAGGACGTGGTCCGCTGTGCACTAATCATGGATGAAATAGCAGTGATGCAGCCCAAGCTGCAAATACTAGGGGTCACCATCATAGTGGACCTGGATGGACTGAACCTGAGACAGGTGGCGCAGTTGACACCGACCGTCGCTGGGCAGATTGTTAGCCTAATGGGGGTAATTATGGAAACGCTTATTTCGTTGCTGAAGTGGAAACTAATATAGGTACAGGTGTAAACGAATTCGTGTAGGTAATTCCTTCAAACCACATGATCTATTAATGGTAGAGATTAACCTCCCACGGAATTTAAATTCATTAAAAATAAAACTTTTTTTTTATTTATTTCGACTGGTAATTTCGATTCCATGCACAAATGAATGAAGGCACGCTGACACAGCAGACGGGCACGACCAGCACGATATTGATCCACGCAATTAGTTAACTTGGCGCGCTAAAATTACTCAGATACAGAATAAAATGGTTAATTTTTTGTTTTTCATGAATTAACCTATGCAGGGTCGATCAGTGTCACCAGTAGATCACGCGGTTTGAAGGAATTACTTACACGAATTCGTTGACACCTGTTAGACAAAAAAATAAAGGGAGTTAATTTTGGGTTAGGTACCTACTCATGTTATTGCTTAAAATTATAGTGGCAACAGAAAATTAAATTAATTAGTTCTACTGCATAAAAAAATATAGCCTATATCGAGTAGATACAAATACCTACATCTATAATGTACCTATATAAAAGGAGAAACTGACTGACTGACTGACTGATCTATCAACGCACAGCCTAAACCGCTGGGGTTAGAAAGTTGAAATTTTGACAGTAGGTTCCTTTTGTAACGTAGGCATCCACTAAGAAGGGGTTTATCGAAATTCAATCTCTAAGGGAGTTAAATAGGGGATGAAAGTTTGTATGGAAAATCGTCACCTAACGGGTTCAAAATTACACGCAAGCGAAGCTGCGGGCGAAAGCTAGTCATTGATATATTAAAATATCAATGACCTACATAGTTAAAACAAGTAAAACATTAAGACAAGAAAGGTACAGACGCCAGCATAAAGGTATAAGTAGTTACACGTGCTCTTCAAACTGACACATTTGCTTTTGTTTAGCATGTTTTTTTAAGCATACTTCTAAATAAGCGTGCTCAAAGCAGACAATTGAACACACATGCTATTTAAGCGCGGGCTGGAAGCTTTGATATTCGACGTTCTCTGCCAGTGTTCCAGTGCAGGTGAAAAATAGAAAACCAAGCGGTCCTCTCCACAGAATTGAATAAAATCATCATTTTGGTTGCAATACAATGTGTCCAAAAACTTTTGTCATGATCTTTTGATCGATACTAGCATGCTCAATAAGCAAACCTGTTCAGACGCGCTAAAAGCACGCCCCCTTCCACCCGCGCTGCAGGTGGCCTGCCCAAAAATCGCAAGACCGTCGATTTTTGAGCAAATTCGAAACGAGCATGCTTATTATTAGCAATGTTTCGACACACATGCTACTAAGTAGCAATTGCTCAATAGAGGCATGCTTTCGTGCTAGCAATGAGCATGTGTAACTGTACCTTATAGCTACATTAAGCTACTACAATCTGTCAAATTTCTTTAATGGATTTTCATCTTTATCGCAAGGCAATAAGGTTCAAGGTTGATTGGGAAAATTTGACAGTTTCGGGTAGCTTGCTAGCTTGATGTGCTGGGCTGGCGTCTGTACATGAGTATCAAGGGTAAAATACTTGATCTGGAATTAGTTATGTTCTGCACTAATTTAAAATAAAATGTAGGTAATCCCCTTTATTACAAAAGATGCTTTTATACTAAACTAAGGTAGTAAACCCAGATTTAAATTACGCTTTATTTCACTTAACTTTCTAGCGTCATATTATAAAAAAGATGGGGCTATTGTTAAACTTTGAGTTTTTTTAGACTATCCTTTGCCAAAATTGTTCGGAAGTGCTAATTCTTTTCGACCTATGATGAACATAATCTACGTTTTACATACAATGTGCGACATCTAGTGGTATATGTATAAACCATTTCGACACCTGGAGCTATAAACTTACAAATGCTCACGATAGATGTCGCTGTTTTACGTAAAGAACAAAATTCGTCGTGTTTTGATTCTGTAATTTTCAATTTGCTAACAACTTCTCTCCGTTTGCAGGTATCATTCCCTCTGCCAAACCACAGCCTGCACATCATTAGGTACAACTGGATCCTCCACTCCATCTTCTATTTATTCAAGCAGTTCATCCCGAAGGCCGTCTGGAGCCGTCTCCACTTTCATGGCAACGACATGAGCTCTCTCCATAAACATATTGACCCTGAATACTTACCTCCTGAGTTTGGCGGTCGCTGTCGTCATGTTATATCTACAGAAGAATGGATTTCCAAAATAAATGAGTACAAAGACGATTTTATAGTTCAAGAACTTAGAGAATTAGGATTTACTGTTAAAACTTAATATAAATTATAGCATTTAAATACAAAGACTGAGACAATGTATCCTAGCTTTCTTTTACCTGTTTTCATTTCCTTGATTTATTTCAAAAGATGGTGATTGATTGATGTTTCAGTTTGTGATCCTGATTTTATGGTTTAAGGAGCAAAAAGACAAGAAGGTCCCTCGAAATATAGTATTTGTACTTACATAATTATACATTCTCCTCCTTTTCATATACCTAATAGTAGACATAAAAACACTGATAGCAAGACATCACAAACATATCCAAGAAATGCAGAAAGTTTGTACCTTGGAGGTATAACATAGAGGGAAGATCAGCATATTTAATTACAACTTTGCCGCAAAAAACTCGCCATTTATCAGTTTTAACTTCTGCAGTCTTAGTACTTGGCATGGGGAGGTCTAAAAGTCCGCGGAATGGAGGGGTTTCCAGATAAAAAAAAATGTCTTGCGGGATAATTAAAAAAACTGTAGTTTTTTCTCCACCTATCATTTTGAGACGATGAAGGGTTTCTAGTAACTCAAACCGTACCTTAACAGGCTATAAAAAAAACATCAAAATGTCCTCACTTCACGGTCAGAATATAATTCTGATCTTATTATGGTTGCAAAACAGGCCTATAAATTGTCCATAATGGCTCCTCTAATAGCCCGTGAGCCAGCAACAGTTTTGCCTGACCAATTTCCTCTCAAGCGATAACTCGTGGAATGCTTCAGAGAGTTGTATTAAGCAGCATGGTGAACGTCAGCTGCCGCTCCGTGGGTGGGTTGGGCAAAGGCAGCCCATCAAACACGTAAAAAAAAAAAAAGTTTTCAGTCATTTCCTCCCGACTGAAAATTTGTTAAATGATAGTTAACGCAATTATTCGAAGATAAAAAAAAGTCAGCTGGCCGTACCGTGGTGGATTATACGTCAGCTGGTCACATGAACATGCAAAAAATTTTTTTTCGTTCAGTGATTTCCTCTCACTTGAAAATTTGTCAGATGATAGTTTACATGCTATTTTGAATAAATAAAAACGTCAGCTGGCTCTATGTTGGTGGAAAGGTCGTCAGCTGATGCAGTGAAAGGTGGAGCATGGGAACCAGACGTGAGCGCCGATCGCTTATTTAAATACGTCAGCTGACGGGTTTTCCACCAACATAAAGCCAGCTGACGTTTTTATTTATTCAAAATAGCATTTAAACTATCATCTGACACATTTTCAAGTGAGAGGAAATGACATAACTACAGTTATTTGCAATAGCTTCATGCACGCGCCCTTATATGTACCAATCAAATCAATATTCTCATTAATCAATCAATCAGCAATATTTAAATAGACGCACTTTGGACAGAAATCAATCCCGTTAAAATTTATACGCAAGGAAAATCTACCGAAGCACAAAAGAAAAAAAAAAGAAACTTGTGAGCCATTCGAAAATAAACTTGAATTTTAATGTAAGTATAAAAATGTCCAACGTAACTCCTTTTTGTGTTTTTTGCCAAAAAAACAACTTCAAAGTTGAAAGTATTCTGCGAAGAAAGTTTGAACAAGTGCAGTGAAGTTTAAAATATTCGAAAATGTAATAGTAGATAGTAGTAGTATATATGTCGTGGCCATATCTTAGAATTGATCATTTCATGATGTGGCGGGCCATTTCATGAAATGGTTGTATTTCATGATATGGCCAGCTAAAACTGACCATATCATTTAAACGTCAACGTTTAGTGATATGTCAATCCACGTTTGGCCATATCATTAATGTAGGGTTTCCATGATATCAAAGGTTTAATAAAAAAACAAATGAAGGAAGCATGTACCATGCAAGCAAAAGCAAGCCAGCATGCAAGTGTTTCTGAGTTTGCTCCGCCAGAAGACTCTCTTTGTCGCCCCTTCGGTTCGCTCGCACACTCGACCAGCGCTGCGCTCAGGAGGTAGCCGACTCGCTTCGCTCGCTACCTCCCCCCACTCGCTACGTTTTGGCCTCGTGCACTCGTTCCACTCAGGACCTCCTTCGCGAGCTTCTGGCTCCACGCTTTTAAATAACACTCTAGGGTTAGGACAGGGTCTGCCCACGTGCAGTCGGGGTACGCTTAGACGGATTTACATAAAATGGATCAATTTTATTAATTATAAATCTTTCGAATGAATGCGTCGACCGCGTAAGTTTCGATGATTATTTGTTCTGTAGTTTGACAGGTTAACCAGATAAGTAATCGAACAAATAAAATTCTATGAAAAGTTCACCCGCAATTACCATGAAGTCATATTTTGAAATCCAATAATAGTCCATTAATTTTCGTTGCGTGGTCACCCTACTTTACTTATTATTATTACCTTTTTTGTCAGAATAATTGTCCGCCGCCACGATGCATCACAAAAACAAAACGATATCAGCGCCTCTAACAGTGGATAATGTAACTAATTTCATGATATGATCACTAATGTTTGACCACATCATGAAGTAGCCGTGCGTTTAGCTGATCATATCGTCGAACGCTAATTTATTCATTGATCTGGCCAGGCCACATCATGATGTGGGCAGCGGGTATTGGCCATTTCATGAAATACAACCATTTCATGAAATGGCCGGCCAAATCATGAAATGATCAATTCTAAGATATGGCCACGACATTATACTACTACTATTACATTTTCGAATATTTAAAACTTCACTGCACTTGTTTAAACTTTCTTCGCAGAATACTTTCAACTTTGAAGTTGTTTTTTTGGCAAAAAACACAAAAAGGAGTTACGTTGGACATTTTTATACATTAAAATTCAAGTTTATTTTCGAATGGCTCACAAGTTTCTTTTTTTTTTCTTTTGTGCTTCGGTAGATTTTCCTTGCGTATAAATTTTAACGGGATTGATTTCTGTCCAAAGTGCGTCTATTTAAATATTGCTGATTGATTGATGAGAATATTGATTTGATTGGTACATATAAGGGCGCGTGCATGAAGCTATTGCGAATAACTGTAGTTATGTCAGTTCCTCTCACTTGAAAATGTGTCAGATGATAGTTTAAATGCTATTTTGAATAAATAAAAACGTCAGCTGGCTCTATGTTGGTGGAAAACCCGTCAGCTGACGTATTTAAATAAGCGATCGGCGCTCACGTCTGGTTCCCATGCTCCACCTTTCACTGCATCAGCTGACGACCTTTCCACCAACATAGAGCCAGCTGACGTTTTTATTTATTCAAAATAGCATGTAAACTATCATCTGACAAATTTTCAAGTGAGAGGAAATCACTGAACGAAAAAATTTTTTTTGCATGTTCATGTGACCAGCTGACGTATAATCCACCACGGTACGGCCAGCTGACTTTTTTTTATCTTCGAATAATTGCGTTAACTATCATTTAACAAATTTTCAGTCGGGAGGAAATGACTGAAAACTTTTTTTTTTTTTACGTGTTTGATGGGCTGCCTTTGCCCAACCCACCCACGGAGCGGCAGCTGACGTTCACCATGCTGCTTAATACAACTCTCTGAAGCATTCCACGAGTTATCGCTTGAGAGGAAATGACTGACAAAATATACCCTCTGGCTCACGGGCTATAAGCAACAAGGTTAACATTATTGTTATAAACCGTTTCAATCAGCTTTAGACAAATATATTACATCTTATCTAATTTTAATTGAATAAAAAAAGTATAATGTTCATTTGTATTGTATTATAATAGTTTTATTGTAACTGTGAATATCGTAGTACATATTTTATTTTATGTTAATAAGTAGGTATTTATTAATATTATATACAATAATAGTTATTTTTAATAACAAATTTTCTTTAAAAGTTCAAATTCAAATCATAAGCATTTTTTTATTATTATTTTGTCGATAACTACAGTTAAGATTGCTCACATTGAAATGTCATCTAGAAATCTGCTAAGAAAAAATGAGGTATTCCATGAAGCACACCCAAACGAAGCACACCCAGACGAAGCACACCTAAAGTATTCCACTTAGCACACCCGTAGGTGGGCTTCAAATAAAAATTTTAAATAATTAATTTCCTATTCCACGAAGCACACCTACGAATATCACTCGCATAGTGCGGAGACTAAGAAATAAAAATGTCGATAGAAGAAAATATTTATTAATGATATTTATTTCTGTAAATAAATCTGTTACAGACACTTTTACAAGTCAATGTAAGTTTTTTTTTTAAGACTAGGTGGCGCCGGCGTTTCCTATCTGACTAGCTCTGAGAAGAAAAGCCGAAACAAACTCAGAGGTCAACGTCTCTTTTAAAGTCATATCTAAAAGACTAACTTAAATTTCTAACCTCATTCAGTTTCATTATAATAATGTGACACAATATTTGTCATTTTTGTAATCTTACTATTTAAAATCACAGATTGTTTCATAATTATCTTTAATTCTTATAAGTTTAGATACAAAATTGCCCATTTCTTCAAGATTATTTAAGAATCTTAAACATTGTGATTTGTGATTTTAAACAGTCTGTGATTTTACATAAAACTAGAGTATTTTTATTATAAGTATAAAAGGTAGCTATAAGAAAACATCAACATGAATCTCTATAGAAAACTATATTTACAATGTTTTTGATATTTGTCCAAGTTTTTATTGTAATTATGAAACAATCTGTGATTTTTTATGTTAAAGTAGAGTATTTTTATTATTCACTAAACAGGTAGCTATATGAAAACTTCAACATAGATCTCTATGTAAAACAATATTTTTGATATTTGTCCGAGTTTTTATTGCATAATTATGAAACAATCTGTGATTCTATTAAGAGCACTAAAAAGGAAAACAATAGAAAAATAGTTAAAAAATAATAAATTTTTTTTGAAAAAAAAAATGTTATTTTTTAATAGTATATTTTTTTATAGTAAGATTACAAAAATGACAAATATTGTGTCACATTATTATAATGAAACTGAATGAGGTTAGAAATTTAAGTTAGTCTTTTAGATATGACTTTAAAAGAGACGTTGACCTCTGAGTTTGTTTCGGCTTTTCTTCTCAGAGCTAGTCAGATAGGAAACGCCGGCGCCACCTAGTCTTAAAAAAAAAACTTACATTGACTTGTAAAAGTGTCTGTAACAGATTTATTTACAGAAATAAATATCATTAATAAATATTTTCTTCTATCGACATTTTTATTTCTTAGTCTCCGCACTATGCGAGTGATATTCGTAGGTGTGCTTCGTGGAATAGGAAATTAATTATTTAAAATTTTTATTTGAAGCCCACCTACGGGTGTGCTAAGTGGAATACTTTAGGTGTGCTTCGTCTGGGTGTGCTTCGTTTGGGTGTGCTTCATGGAATACCTCGAAAAAATAAATGCGACATAAAGTTGACTTGCTAATACGAGATCAATGATTATTTCATAAACACGTGATAATTACACACACAAAATTGATTTACATTATTTACATAACAAAGCCATTGCACGGTGGCCATTGATTTATAATCCTACAGCCATGTACACTTTTCTATGATGAATCCTTTGTAGTTCCTTCTCCACTTCAGCCAGTACTGTAGAATCAATGTCATGAATATCGTCAACCACTTCACTTTTTTGTTCGCCTGGTACTACAGCTACAGCTTCGTCGTCTGTAACGGTATTCGACGCGACGTCAACGCCTTTGTCTACAATATCGAAATATTCGAACGCCTCTTGGTAATTGTAGTTGTCATTGTAAATTCTTGGTCCGTTTTTCATGTGTTCTGGCATTGTTTTTGTACCGTGTATGATTAAACTTACGGGTCCAATTTCTCCAATATTTTTTTCATAAGTCTGCAGAAACAATTTAGTTGTGATTAATTTGATAAATAGGTAGCCTATTGACATCAGAAAAAAGTAGACAAACCTTGTCAGTGATCATGGCCTTCCAAGTGCCTCTAGGATTCTCTCCCCATGTAGCTACAGACATAAGCGGCCAATTTACAAAACCAGCTGTTGATGTATCTCTAGGACGAGCACTAAGTAGTTGAACTTTTGTGCCTGAAAAAATAACATTAATTTGCCACAGAAAACAGAATGTGGAAAATATTTTTCGACAATCGCAATCATTTTCAACAGTATCATACGAACTGAAGTACTAGGCTAACATAAACATCAAAGATCTCACCTTGCGGTGAAACTAAATAGATCTCTAGCGCCCCCCGACGGCTGTATCGTACATTTATCAATACTTCTATGTGTTCAATATAATTAACAACACAATCGTCTTCTACTGACATAAGAACATCAACGTTTTGCCTAGAAGACAAACGTGCCTCCTCATCTCCAAATCTGTAATGCAACATTTGTCAGTCCGTAACATTAAAATAATAACGGCCAGTTTCTTCATCAAAAGTAACAGTCAAAGTTAAAGTAACGGTAAAATTTGTTTCGTTGTTAATTGTTATCAATTCATATTTTTCGACCACCGGTTTGTGTTGATTAACTGTTTTATTTTTAAGGTAAGCTTCTACTAGAAGAGTCTGAGAATAAAACAATTTCTTCATCCATCTCATCATAGCGCGAATAAAAAAAACATCCAATCAGCTGTTGTATGACGAAACTTTACGTATATTTCACTAGGGATACATAAACAAAAAGATACATTTATAAAAATAAGCTCACTCTTCTTTGCCGCAACCGCAACGTCACGCACGTTACGCCATGATTTCATAAAATAATTTTCTGAATATTCCATTTGTATGATGGAAGAAAAACAGACAGGATTTTACTAATGAGTTATGGTAACTCATGAAAATCGAATAATTTTCGAAAAGTTAAACAATCAACACAACTTCATTTATAAAATAATCGGATGAAACTTTATGAAACACTCCGACGACCGACGACCAAATTACTTTTTTATTGGTCTGAGAAGAAACATGTAATAGGTATTTTGCGAGCTTCCATTTTTATGTTTCGGTTGGAGTTGTGACTTAAATGGATCTCACATGTGTGTTGTTATGTCCTCCACCAACTGTCGTTGTAAGGAGATGGAAGGGACATATTTTGATAAACATCTCGCGCAACCATTTTGTGCGGTTTAATCGCACTTCGCGTCCAGACGAGAATTATACTAGGAAGACATACTTACGGTGCAGCATCCACGCGGCAAACATGGTCACTGGGTACGCTCGTCCAGTTCAGTGCCATGGTCACGAGGGCGCCAGCGTTCAAAAGCCCAAAACCAAATCGAACATCAAAGTAGAGTCCTGCACTGAAAAGGACATATATAATTTTGTACCTTTGGATTAGGTACCTATGAACAAGACAATTACGAAATGTGTATGGTTCACGAAGCAAATATAAATTGCTTCATGGTATGGTTAAAGTATATCAAAATGTTTACCCATTTAATTGCCATCCAGGATTGGCTGAGAGCGGAGCATATTCTGATGTCCAAACTATTAAATGTTGTACATCACGCCATGTTAGATTTGGACTGAAAAATACTTACATAATTATTATGGTAAAATTATATTACATGATCTAAATTCATTGATAACTACGAGTAATAAAACTTATTTATTCTGTAGTGGCTATATCTGTTAAGCGACAGAATAAAGACAAAAGATACGGGGCATTGTGACAAACAGACCATGCCAACAGAGGTATTAGAGACACATGAAGCATAGGAAATGAACGGATGCTCACAATAGGGTCCAACTTACTTGGCATTTAAAGCGAGAGCGATAATGCCAGCAGCCAATGGGGCTGCCGCAGACGTGCCCGTGTGCCCGAGCGTACAGGAATCGCCTGTGTCTGTAGTAGCCTGAAAGAGAGAACAATATACTTGTTATCTCTGTTTTACCTTGAATCAAACTTATTTATGAATGAATCTACTACGTCAAATAAAATGATGCATGTTGTGCCGAGGTTGGACGTAGTAAGTGAACTTACTATTTTCTGATCTTTGTATGCACCAGAGGAGTATGCTGCAGCAAGCGTTGATGAGCAAATCTCTCCGTACCAAGGAAACAGACCGTGCTGAGAAGCGCTTCCGATCGATATAGTGTAAATGCTAGACGAATATCTGCAAAGAAATATTTTATTCATGTTATTTTTATCGAAAGGAGGCAGAAAATTAAAGTGCCAAAATATTTGTATTCTTACCCATCGCAGTTACAATTGTCGCTATGTCCTCCGCCGTTCCCATTAGCCCACACATAGATGGCGCCTTTGCCACCGCGACCCTGGACAAAAATTATACGCCATTATCAAATATTACCGAAATTGTAAACAAAAAGGTAGGTATTTGTTTTATGCATTCTATTTTACGCTCTTCCAAATATTTAGATTATAATTTATTGTTCTGAAGGAATTATGTGTACCTACCTCAGTGACGCCACGTTTAAACGCCTCGATAGCGAGGCGCCCCGGTCCTTCGACAGTTCGGCCGTCGTCATTAGGGCCCCATGAAGCGCTGTATATGTCCACTTTATCTAAAGCGTATCCTATGGAGAAACATACCTATCAATAATTTAAGTAATACATTTTTTTTAAGACAAGTCAAGCATTCCTGTGTGAAATCGTGAATAATAACAACTTTTTAAACATGTTGTTGTCATGATTAAAATCATTGATATTGACCTAAATAAATAAACCTTTAATAAGCGCCCTCTACTCGCGGTAGAACAGTAATAGGTAATAAACAGGGCACCTATGCGACTGCTTTGTTCTCCTAGTAAAAGTTCACGAAACGTAACCGAAATACTTGTACCGCACCGTGAACATCATACGAAAGTACATGTTGTATCTAGTCGTCATACTTCATTAAGGAATTTGTATGAGATTTGTGCAGCGCCCCTATAGGACGTAAAACGAACTAAATAATTTCTAAAGAGTGAGTAGGAAAGAAGTACACAGACGGGGACGCTTTGCTTGCTTGTATTATTTAGGTCACAATCTCTCTCAATTCCTAGCGCCCTGGTAATCGTGGTCACCACCAACATGTGGCCGCCTAACATACAACAAACGTTGCTGCTGCTGTCAGGTCTGTTGGCTTGTTTTCGATGTTTACAGGAATGGGCACCACAATATCAGAATTAGTAGGACCATTAGTTCAATACTGCCATGATTAAATAAAAACAGTAATAAACAAATTCAATACCAAGAAAAATAACAGTAAAAGAGGTGGTTAATAATTATTATGCTTCATCTTGTTTGGACTGTAGTGGAATAAGTACGTCATGAGAATTACATTATTGAGATGTTATAATTATGATTTTCTGTCATTGGCTCTTCTTATTATTTTATGTTTTCCTAGTAAATTATAATCGCGTTTCACTTGTTTTCATTACAATAACTTTTAGCGTTATGTGCAACCAACCGGTAATAAATAACGTTAACCACCGTAGAAACTATGCTTTACGGAAAGAGCAAAAAATGTTACAGTTGTGACCACACACACACATAATTTATGTTGATTACCAAATCAACATAAATTATGTAGGTGCCATACGAAATATTAACTTTACTAGAATCAGCTAGATTAGTTGTCAACACTGATTCTGTGTTATCGACCAAATTGATTCGACTAATTACAGTCCGTAAAATATTATTCAGTTGGTTCTCAAGATTAGCATTTCTTAGAAAATCTAAAATACAATAATACCTCTCTCTCATTTGTTTAATTTATAGCAAGCAAGCCAGGAGGAAATTATCATCAGAAAGGGTTTACTGTTACGTCACATTTCACCCATATTACTAAGAGCACATAAACGTAAAGAGATGAATAAAGTGGCCATTGCAAGTAATAATTTCAGCTCAACAGATGTCGCTATAGACGTTGCAAATGTAATTCATGAGAAAAATAATACTACAATGATTATAATTATTAGGTATCTGATACACAAATTATTATTTAGTGTTAAAATAATTCTATCATATAAATAGCGTCTAAATACCACTTTAATTTATGGCTATAATTAAGGCGCTACCTGCTCATCAAAATTTAATTAACCAATGACATTACCAAAAAAAAGCTTACGACGTTTTACCTCAACATGGCGACCGAATGTACCAGGCGCTCATAAAGCGTAACAGTAAAGTTACCTATTGCTTCTCCCTCTATACGGTCTGTGATTCGTCCATCAAGCATTCTAACTCCACCCACTTTTGCCCCCCACGCCACGCCCACACCACATTTCAAGTTGTTTGCAGTCATGGCTATCTGTAAAGTATTGAAAAAGCCACATTACAATATTATTCATTTAATTAATATTCAAAAGTGAAACCCCAAACAACTCTACCGATTATTTTTTAATTTTGCATGATGTATTTGAATGTATTATAAATATTTTCTTACTTCTCCGGCACAACGCGTGCCATGCGAATTCAGTTTGAGATCTTCGTATCTCGGTGATGGATCAGAATCACCGTCATTGCTATCCCAACTGATCTCCGGATCCTATAATCATTTAAAAATATTTTTAATACCTAATGATAAAGTTGCTAGCATCCAGTTTCGCTACAATTCTTTGTAGTCGTAATTGTGAAACAAAGTCGCGTGCTGCAGAGGTGGAGACTATTACGCGCCCGGCGCGTCATATCGGCCGCGAACTTACCAGGGCTAAAGGAGCTCTAAGATGTAAGATTCGCCATAATGACAATGACGTCAACCTCTAGTTGTTGACTGGTATTATTATTGATTTCGTCATTTTTTTTTGCAAATAAAATTGTTTTGACTGAAGGTTGATTTTTACAGTAGGTAACAACTTGAAAAAAATGGGTTTAAGTTTAACGTCTAATTCTGTTGTTCACAAATCGTTATTCTTTTCTAATTTTTTTATGTGGGTAGTAGTAACATGCGTTAATTTTTACTAGGTATTTTTTTTATGTAAGTATCTGCATTATGTTTTATACTACAACGAATTAACTACATCAATACAAAATTACATTGGTAAATAAGTGGAAACAATTCATAAAAGAATTTCCTACACTTTGTACGATCGCGATACGGGATCGCCATCAAGCCATCATCATTATAACGAAAAGATTATTCTCACTTTCCATATATTTCTGCTGCCCGAATCATATGAAAGAAAAAATAAAGAGGTAAAAAGTGAAAAAAAAATGGATACACCATTTTTTTAAATTTGTGGCTTTACGATAGTTATGATAATTATGAATTCCGTAATGTCATGTGCGTGTGTAATTAATGTGTGAACTACTCAATTGTGTGATTTATTTGTATGTACGCAGACTACGTAGAAAAAATACACGATCATTATTATTATTCCAGTAATTCAGAGATGTGACTCTTTATTACAAAAATTTCAAAGTAAACTTCTACAACACCAATGCAACATAAAGTTCGAGGAGATCAAGAAAAAAAAAACAGAGATGTGCCTCTTTATCACAAAAATTTCAAAGTAAACTTGAATAACACCAAAGCAACAGAACCTTTGTGAAGCTCAACAAAAAATAAATATTTATTTATTTATTTATTCAGAGATGTGAGATGTGTCTCTTTAGTACGAAAATCTCAAAGTAAACTTTAGTAATACCAAAACAACAGAACTTTTATGGAGCTCAACAAAAACAATATTTCGTCTAATTCAGAGATGTGTCTCTTTACTACGAAAATTTCAAAGTAAACTTCAATAATACCAAAGGAACAGAACCTTTGTGGAGCTCAACTTAACTCGGCAGCCGGCCGCATCACGGCATCACGTTACTTTCAGTGATCTCCGCAGCCCGGGCCATACCGGCCATACCATCGCAGTTGCGTCTTTTTACCACGGAAAATTTAGATCTGCCTCCTTCCAAGTACCAGGGCATCAGAAATCAATAGAGGTAAAGTTGATAGGTAAATGGCAAAACGTCAACATGATGATTTTTACTTGTTTTGTCTTTTAATTTCATTTTTGTATCACAGTTTTATTCGAAGGGTTTTTTTATTTTATACATTGTTGGAATTAACGACGTTTCTGATGATTTCACACTTAGACCCAATTTCACCATACAATGTTAGTTGTAAACGGTCTGTTAAGCTGTCAATGTCAAAATGTACTGTTTTAAACAGTCTGTTAAAATGTTTAACAGGACATTAATAACTAACAGAGTATGGTGAAATTGGGTCTTAGCCGAATAAAAATTATCGGCTGCTTTCGATACCTAATGAACACCTAAACCTCGGTTTATTTATTCATGTGTCTAAACTTCCCACGTGCTGTTAAGTGTAGCAATGCGATAAGAATCAAAAAAAACATTTGGAAACCATTGTGGTGTTCAATCAACCCAATCAATTTATATGGTAGTATAATTTAATTATGTTGGTAATTTACAGATGCGTCTTTTTACTTCGGTAATTTCAAAGTAAACTTCGATTGTACCAAAGCAGCATAACACTCATGTAGCCATGTATGATAAAGTAAAGGCGTCTACACACCAAGGCCGCCGGCCCGGCGGCTTCGCCCGGCGGGTTGTTGCTAGCGGGTTGTTGCGTCCAACTAAGCGAGCGAACATGACGCAAAACAATTAGTGAGGTCCGCCAGGCTTGTTTTGCATCATGTTCGCTCTCTTAGTTGACCGCAATAACCCGCTGGCAATAACCTGCCGGGTGAAGCCGCCGCCGCGCCGGGCCGGCGGCTTTGGTGTGTAGAGGCCTTAACGAGCAAGATGCGTCATTTTTACTACGGAAAATTTCGATTCGTCTCCCTCCTGGTACAAAGGCATCAGAAAAGAAAGAAGGTTGGTTATTTTTGGTGGTTATCACGTTATCACTGATCACAACAATATGGCTGTTCAAAAACATTTTTTTAGATGTTTACTTGCAATGTTTCTGTCGGCTTGTGCGACCAAATAAATACTTTCCTATGAATCAATAATTATATTAAAATTAAAGGACAATTAATGTAAATATCACGAGTCATTCATTACTGAATGGTGGGCGTATTTTACGGATATATGTATCTATTAAATTCGGTAGTTATGATTTGATGTAATATTTTCTATTGGAATTACGACCATTCATTTGGTTTATTTTAGCCGAATTTGTAACTTGCTCATGTGCTTGTAATATTTATATTCTAAACTATATTTTTTTAATATCATGATATACTAACTGTCCATGAATGCACAAACAGATAAAAACAAAACTGTAAGATATGTAAAACAAAAAGAAACCAATCTACAATGTAACACAGAAGATGACCAGTAACGCCATCTTTATTCGAAAACACGCAAACTTTCATCAATGAACTTATGTGCCATTTTAGTACGGAAAATTTCAACCACCCGCCTCAATAGTACTAGGGAAGCATAAGACTCACGTAGTTAGCTCGTAGGTCTGTGTGATTGTGTTCGATACCGTCGTCGAGGACGGAAACACGCACACCGCTGCCATTAAACCCCATTTCGTAAACTGGCAACACGTTCAGATCGAGCCGGGGCAAGTTATGTACCGTGCGTGTGTCTTGCTGAAAACAATAATTATGAGCGTTAATGACATGTTTAATATGATTTTCAGTCAGTTTATAATAACGTATAAAGTTAAATAAAGTAATGATTTTCTTATACACATACTTAAAGCATTACTGAATGTTTCTGGATTCTGATAAAGTATAATGTTTCTGTTGTATCCTGTTTTTCAAAGTATTTTCCCATACAATTTAAACACTTTTTCATTATTTTGAAACCTTTGGGAAAATTTCAAATCGCTCTGCTCGCTGTCATTTTTGAACTTCAGTTAAATTATGCGATATCCATCTCGAAAAAAGCTTCCGAAAGTTCACGTCTAAGTAGAAAATAATTTGCACTTGGCTCATACCAATGTTCAATGATTAGATGTACGAAATTGCTGACATGTAATTTAATTGTCGTGCAGCATCAATGGTAGTTTCTGTTACCGCTGTCGCCGTTAGGCATTCACGAGAATCATCACATGGACGTATTCAATATTCATCTCTAAGGCTTAAATTACATAGAAGCGGCGTAAGGTGCAGGCGCGGCGCAGGCGCGTTGCTTTCATATATTTTTTACGAAAAAGATTTGAAGCGGTATGACAAAATGTATGAAAGCGTCGCGCCTGCGCCGCGTCTGTACCTTACGCCGCCGCCGCTTCTATGTAATTCACGCCTTAAAGATGAATAGGTCCGTCTATGTTTGAATTCATTATACCAGAAGTACCTACACAGAGCTACGAGATAGGGCTTAATCACCAAACGCTAATTAAGTCATTGGCAACTTTTTATGCTGACTTAAACCACAGCGGTTCCGTGTGGTGCCAGACTTATAGAATAGCACTACCCCATCTCTTCCCATTGGTGTCGTAAAAGGCGACTAAGGGATTCTCTAGAGGATGGGCAGCAGCGTTCTCTGAGTACTTTATCAACCATACTGCGATCGCCAACCCGCCTGCCAAGCGTGGCGATTATGGCAACCCCCCCCCCCCCCCCTTATGGTGGAGGTAGTCCAGCTGTGGACGTCTTTCGGCTGAATGAATGAAAAGCCACAGCGAAAATCGTTAAAAATCATGCATCGATCGACTTAAATCCATCATTGAGTAAACACGCAAAAACAAATAACAGACGTAAAAAATAAAATGTATTCTACAGAGTGTAAGCCTCAGATACAGAATACCATTTTTCGTTTTATGAAAACTTTTTATGTTGATTCTGAAAAAAACCTATGCAGGGTCAATCATTGTCACCAGTAGATCACGCGGTTTGAAGGAATTACACGAATTCGTTAACAACACCCATTCAGATATCCAGAAACTTTCAGTGTGGCCCACGTACCTACCTACTACTGCTTTGTTGGCAATGTATCATCATCGTCATTCATCAGCAGTGATCGGGAAAGGGTGAGCTAATTTACCTAAACTTCAAAGAACAGAGACAAAAACTGGAGACTTCCTTACGACAACATTTTTGTTTCGGGACAATTTTCTCGGAGATTGTCTTTCATTTGTTTTCAAAAAATAAAAGACAATCGCCTTTTTTGAAAACATTAAACAATCTCTTTTTAAAAACAATGAAAAACGTGTCATCTGGTTTTGTGACCATTTTGGGAAACAAAAATAGGAAACGAATTTAATTGTTTTCTGTACTATTAACATTAATATTAAATGTACTTTAGTGATGTCCCGAAACCCGGAATAATTGTCACGAAAAAAAATGTTGTCGTAAGGAAGTCTCCAGTTTTTGTCTCTGTTCTTTGAAGTTTAGGTAAATTAGCTCACCTTTTTCCGATCACTGGTCATCAGTCTATAGCAGTACTTGATTCAGCAGAAAGACGTCCACTGCTGGACATATGGCTCCCCCACTAGGGGGGGGGGGGGGTTTGCCATAATCGCCACGCTTGGCAGGCGGATTGGTGATCGCAGTAGGTATGGTTGTAAAATACTCAGAGAACGCTGCTGCGAATCCTCTACTGAATCCCTTAGTCGCCTTTTACGACAACCATGGGAGCTATTTTTTACGTCCGGCACCACACAGAAGTCTACAAGGTTAGTCAGAAAGTGGTTACTTATCCGAAAGGGTGTTAAAGTAGGTACCCATGATAATGAATAACTTTTGCTCTACAACTTTTTCCAAAACTCAATAGCTTAAGAGAAAAACTGCTAAAATCTATCTATCCCCAGTTATGATGAGCTGTGTTTACATTTTAGGTCCTATTTGGGGTCA
Organism: Amphipyra tragopoginis; assembly: GCA_905220435.1. Lineage (NCBI taxonomy): Eukaryota > Metazoa > Arthropoda > Insecta > Lepidoptera > Noctuidae > Amphipyra > Amphipyra tragopoginis. Next base: position 3,292,970 of record HG992003.1, on the reverse strand, counting down.
TGAATTGGAAGCACCATTTTCTGAATTTGTTTGTAACTAAAGCAGGGATGGAGATTTTTTGAAAAAACTGAAATAAAAATAATTTTGCATTGAAAAAAAATTTACCGAATTTTAAAATTTTAACACTCGCTTTGACAGTGATCGAAAAAGGGTGAGCTAATTTGCCTAAACTTCAAAGAACAGAGACAAAAACTGGGGACTTCCTTACGACAACATTTTGTTTTCGGGAGAAATTTCTCGTAGATTGTCTTTCATTTGTTTTCAAAAAATAAAAGACAATCTTCTTTTTTGAAAACAATAAACAATCTCTTTTTAAAAACAATCAAAAATGTGTCATCTGGTTTTGTGACAATTTTGGGAAACAAAAATAGGAAACGAATTTAATTGTTTTCTGTACCTACTATTAACATTAGTATTAACAACTTCACTGTCCAGATAGCAGACACAATAGTTAAACAATGCAGATGTTCATATGTGATTCACGGGACAGGGAAATGGTTAAATGTACTTTAGTGATGTCCCGAAACCCGGAATAATTTTCACGAAAAAAAATGTTGTCGTAAGGAAGTCTCCAGTTTTTGTCTCTGTTCTTTGAAGTTTAGGTAAATTAGCTCACCTTTTTCCGATAACTGGTCATCAGTGATACTAGTGGCCCGCGGATTAGTACCTCTTTTCCGACTAACCTTGTACAGCAGTACTTCAAGAAATAGGTAGCCCTCTCGTAACCAAGATATTGCCTGTGGTTAGTACCGTTCATTTCAATGCTATCCAGCTCTTTTTTCTTCTTTTTATTATTTTTTGACCAGACTGCCTCGCTGGTCTAGTGGTCGCAAGCGCGACTGCTGAGCGTGAGGTCCTGGGTTCGATCCCCAGGTCGGGCAAAGTATTATTGGGTTTTTCCGTATGGAATTTCTCAGTAGCAGCCCGGAGTCTGGATTTGTGTCCGGTCGATGGCAATAGGCTCGCCCCCTATTACATGGGACGTAAACATAACGGCGAAATGTGGGTGTACCTATACACCTCTGCCAACCCTTCGGGGAATGCAGGCGTGAGTTTATGTATTATTTTTTGATGTAACTTACCAAGTACCACTCATGACTCCACAGTTCGTCATTGAACCAAGGTTCTCTAGTAAGATATTCATTCATATTTTTTATTAAAGTGTAATTATCTTCAACTCGCTTCACTCTGTGCAATGTTTCATCCGGATTCGGCATGGGATAGCGCTTGACCCTCGATTTTGAAAATAGTTGCTCTGCCCACCTCACCTGTTGAAAGAATTTTTGAGTAGCTACAATTTCTAGGTTTTTTAAGCAAAACATTTGGTACTAACACAACTTAAGTCAATTGTTAGTAGGTATTTTCGGAGTTATACACAATAGTTACACCTTTACAGTGAAAATCATTACGTCCATAGTATCACAATTTCATCTTTTATCTTACTTAAGTGTGTGTAATTTGCATGGTAATGTGAAGAAGTGAGATTCAATAAAATAATGTAGAAATCCCAAACATAATAAATTATCATCATTATCATCAATATTAATTTCATTAAGAAAGAAAACAGGAGCATTAAAAAAAATATGCCTCCCATAACCAAGGTACCATCATATGGATATAAAATGGGCACAACTACCCGTAGATATATAACCTTATTTTTACTTTATACGAAAACCGAGACACCCCAACAAGATTTTCATGAGAACTGCCTGAAAATGTGTTTTTATTTTATAAATCTCCAAGTTACACCTTAGCTTATGTCGTGTTAAGTTCCCTAAAAAAGTGTGAAATGCCTGAGATGTGCTATGCAGGGGTTGTCTAATACACGGAAACTGACCGAGAGGACCGTCTCAAGCCTTAAGGTGTCTATTCCCGTCAACTGTTATGGGTAGAAAACTACTGAAACAAAATTGAAATTTAAGAAAAAAAAAGTGGTCTAAAAAATATGTCAGTCGATTCTCCTAGTGATTCTGAACAAACTGGTTTCAGGTTTAGTATATACCTACTAAAACTAAGCTTGTATACAGGGTGTAAAAAGACCCATCACAGCCGAAATCTACGCACTCTGTACATCAAACTAAACTACATTGACCAAAAATAATTGCTGGGAAACGACTTTTATTTTTTGGCATAAAAAACCGCTTTTTTTTTGTAGCGCGCAATGTGTGGTTGTGGTGATGCCGCGCGTTTGCATGCGTGCAGCGGCCACACAAGCCAAGGCGGTCGTGTGCGTTTGATATTCGTTGCGTTTTTGTAACTTCAAATTAATGTGTAATTTGTGAGGAAAAATTGAAAATTTGGATAAGGTTGTTTGGAAGAAAGTTTAGTATTATCACTTAGAATACGTTTTTAGAAAACACTATAAAAAAAAATATACTTTGACCTCCAATATCTCCAAAACCAATGGTTTCCCAGGTATGGTCTGGTAGAAAAAAAATATCCCAATGATGGGTAGAATATGTGGTTTTCGTTATCGTTAAGGGTCTTTTTACACCCGATATACACTACGTAGATGCACTAAACACCTCTGTCTACCCCTTCGGGGAATACAAGCGTGATGCTATGTTTGTTACTTACTTAAATAATTATTATGACAAAGCTCCTATGGAAAGTCGTGTTAAAAAGATAATTAATAGCAATACATAGTTTTTAAATGGTTAAGGTACAAGTCCAAGACGGGCTGCAAAACTGCAGACTGCATCCGCAGACCGCAACTCGCCGTCCGAATAACACCTTTAAGGTGCACACCTTAAAGGTAGTATTCCAACAGCGACCGCAAACTGCAACCGCAGATGACAGCAGCAGATAAGCGACACTGCTGGTTCATAGAAACCAATGTGACTTGCGGTCTGCTGTTGCAGTCTGCAGTTTGCAGCCCGTCTCGGACTTGTACCCTTACTTTAATGAGCTTTTACTATACAAAAAACATAAAAACACATCTATATACATATATATAAAAGGAGAAGCTGACTGGCTGACTGATCTATCAACGCACAGCCTAAACTGCTGGGGTTAGAAAGTTGAAATTTTGACAGTAGGTTCCTTTTGTAACGTAGGCATCCACTAAGAAGGGATTTTTCGAAATTCAACCCCTAAGGGAGTTAAATAGGGGTGAAAGTTTGTATGGAAAATTGTCACATAACGGGTTCAAAATTTCACGCAAGCGAAGCTGCGGGCGAAAGCTAGTTAAAACATAAAACAAAACTATATACAAGGTTAGTCGGAAAGGGGGTACTAATCCGAAGCCCACTTATAGTATCGCTGATGACTGTTTGAAAGCAAGTGTTAAAATTTCTAAATTCGATAAAAAAAAACAAATAAAATGATTTTTATTTCAGTTTTTTCAAAAAGTCTTCATCCCTGCTTTAGTTACAAATTCAGAAAATGGTGCTTCTAATTCGTGACCCCAAATATGACCTAAAATGTAAACACAGCTGATCATAACTGGGGATAGATAGATTTTAGAGTTTTTTTTTGAGATTTTTGAACAACTGTTTCTCTTAAACTATTGACTTTTGGGAAAAGTTGTAGAACAAAAGTTATTCATTATTATGGGTACTTTAACACCCTTTCGGATTAGTACCCCCTTTTTGACTAACCTTGTATACAAAAAAGTGTTCTATTTAAAATAACCTTTCTATTGATAGCACTCATTGCCAAAGGAAGGGTAGACCAAAACGCCCATTCTCCTCGTAATTGCCTGTTATTTACAACCATAAATGTCTTTGGTTTAACATGATAGACGACTTGGTTCAAATATAAAAAAAGTTAAATCAGATTTTCCGTCTCCCCTTCCTTTATTTTTAATTGACGTTTTCTTGAGTAAATTGTATTTCATTGTGTTTGCCTGTTAAATACAATCAGTTACGTTTTTGTTTTAACACGATAAACAAGTTGGTTCAAAATTAAAATAAAAAGTTAACAACCAAAAACTAAATTTCTTTTAAAAAATAAGTTTTTTTCCGCCTATAAATAAGTACAATTATGTCTAACCCAATTTCATATTATGCACTTTATAGACACACAAATAGCGATTCCACCTCAGTAGTTGCCGTTCTCTTATTTGTAGCTGATTGATTTGGACTTGGAAAATATTTAGATATAAGCAGAAAAATAGTATAGATGACAACAATTTAACAACAAAAACTAAACTAGAATTAGCTAGCAAACAGACAATCACAGTTAAGATCACGGTTGATCAACAGATGGCAAAATCGACATAAACTAACTGAAAAGGCAAATTAAACCTTTATTTACATGAACGAACAACATTCCAGATGAAAGATAGATTCTACTCAAATCTGCTAAAGTAACTGTTGGATCCACAAGAGTTCTCTAATTAAAGTCTGTTTTAGCTTATTAATTGAAATCCAAACAGATGCGGTATTTTAAACCAATTTGGATTTAAATTCTGCCAAAGTTTCCACGAAGAAGGATAAAAGTTAAAAACTGTAAATGAAGCGTATGTTAGGAAAAAACGTAATGTATTATTAACAGCTACATTTATCTACATTATATGTACACTAAATATTCACACAATAATATCTGTCTCATTCAACAAATCTAAATCCCGCGACCGAACATGTAAAACCTTGTGCTACTTAGGTACTATGCTACGTTTAAATATAGCGGCAACTGAAACCGCCACGTGTAAGCAGAGTTCAAAGTTACCAGGCGCACAGACACAACAGGAGATGTAGTTTAACTCACCCTCCTGTCCTTGATGAGTGTCGACGTGTGGTGACTGGGGGTGCGCCGCTGCTTCCCGTGCTCATATTTCAAAAATGTGTAAGTGTCCGGGAATCCGTAGACCTGAGAAAAAATACATTTCATTTGTCTAAAACTTAATAATCTAGAATTTGGGTCACCCTAATATTTGTGATCTATTATTGCCTCAGTAGGAAATTGAAGAAAGAAAAGGTTCCTTCAAATTAATATTGCCATTGCTGTACAAAATATAACTAAGAAAAACAATACGAGTACCTAGATTTTCATTCAAATGTATGATTAAACTTAAAACTGTTGCAAGAATATTGAAAAAAATCTCTTAATTAAAAACTTCAAACGAATCAATATCATAAATTATTCATACTTTTAGACCCATTTTCAAAAACCAATCAGGAAAATTAAACTGAGACCAGCAATGATTGTGAACACATTTATTTACATTACCAATTACATTGCATCATGTCTCAGCCAACAGTGTCTTAGAACTATACGTAAAATCTTTTTAAAAGATACTTGTTTGACCTATACTTATCTACCTTATTTAAGAACGATGAATTTCTAATTTGAACCCTCACTGCGCTGAGTATCATGAACACAAGTTCTTTATTCTCTACTTCCTTACTATTCTTCTTCCTCTCTACTGTTCTACATTAGAGCGAGAGACCCCTTTGGCTTTCCTTGTGGATTAGTTTGTTCATTGCAAGGTGGAAACAATTTTGGAATCAGTCAGTTCATTTTCTGACATCCAGTTTCCAAGTTAGTGGTTCTAAGTGCTACTTAATTATTAAAAAAAACAGAAGAAAGTCTTAATTTTGTTTTTGATTAAAATTTTGAGCAAATTGAGACCTGCTTCCGATGAAATAATAACAGCAGTAGCTGCTGCCTGTTGATGATAAAATTACGCGAACCACGGCTGAAATAAATACTTTGTGACCTAAATAGGTCACACAGTATTTCAAATAAAAACTGTAAATGTATTGACAATTCCTGTAGAATTGACAATAATTTATGAGATTCTGTCCGATACATCTTGGTCTTGAATTGTGACGATTCTCAGTACTGACGACTAAGGAGATGATGTAAACAATAAAATAACAATTGAGTCACAATACTAAAAATAAACAAAATTTTATTTCTGGGGCAGTGAAACCGCTGTCTGGGACTAGTGGTATTGTAACATATACCTAGCATGTATTTATATTAATAGCAACGTGAAACAGCCACGTGTAAGGAGAGTTCAAACCTACCAGGCGCTTAGACACGCGGAGGTGTATTGGAACCGTAAATATTTTTATGTGGGTATCGTTCAAATTTGACAATGTCAAACTCCATAGTGACGTCATAATATGAGTAACTATGTTGTCCTACTTTAATTGTCGAAACGTTTCGAAGGCTATTTGGATTAATGTAGCTTCAATAGGTATAATAACATTCAATAAATGTGTAAATATACCTAGTAATGAAAAATATTTTTTGCAAATATCAACACCTTGCCATTTCTCTCCAAAGTACTGAAAAGAACAATCTCTTTAATCCTTTTTAGTCTAGGTTGCATCCTGAACATAGTACTGTCTCCGTCCTAGTTCACATAAGTACATTAGACATCTTCAGATTTCCATTTTTGATACCCGAAAATGGACATCTAACGATTTTTTCCTTACTTGATTTTAGTAACGCCTTTGACACCGTCGATTTCGATATCCTGCTTAGCATACCGTGGTCCCTCAACATGTATCCAATGGTGATTGATTGATTTCGTAGTTACCTATGTGACCACTGACAACGTATTTTGCATTGATGTTACTTTTCCTTCTTAATATAATACTTCTGCCGGCATACCACAGGGTGGCGTTCTTTCTCCTCTACTTTTCGTATTATTTATTAACTCGATCTAAAATCTACTTCTCTCGTCCTACTTTTCTGCAGATAACCTTCAAATAAATTCCGAAGCTCCCATAGGAGCTCTCGAAGGCTGTTCAAGTGGTTAATAAAGATTTAGCATAAATATCCTACTAGAGTTTAGCTCAAGGATTAAGGGTGCCTTTCCACCAAAGATGTGCTATGCAGCTATGCTGCGAGAATGTAAAAGCTAAGCTATGGAGCGAGGAAGATGCGCATCTCGAGCTATGCGACGTATCAACAATAGGGAAGATACAGGGAGCGGCGGCGCGGTGCTCTGCTCATAGTTACACCACTCGCGACCATCCATAGCACGCATCCATAACTCGCATCCATAACACGCATCCATAACTCGCATCCATAGCACGCATCCACATCACGCATCCTTCCATATAAAAAAGTAGCTTAGTAGAATCAGTTTCCACCACTGCTATGCTATGTAGACCGATGAATATGACTGGTGGATATCAGACGCATCCATAGAAACGTTGCATAGCATATCTTTGGTGGAAAGGTACCCTAAAGGTTAAAATTGTTGTTATCGCCAGCCATAAGCTGACTTCCAGAACTGAGTGGTCACAACTTCCTCAGATTGTATTGGATAGTAGGTACTAATACATAACTTTAAGTATGAAGTTTTTGAATGCTTAATTCTCTAAAAGTATTGACTTTTAGTTTGGAAAAAGTTGTAAGTAGAATAAAAATGATTCATTAGTATGGATACTTTCGGATTAATACCCGCTTTCCGACTGACATTGTATATTTTTTGTGATTTCGATTCGATATCTATATGTGTAGTATATTTTTTGTTACTTATTAATTTTAATTTATTTAAATTATACAATAGCAAAGCACGTACTGCCCCATTATCCATCTTTCACGTCTATCTTGTCCACCCAAAAGTTGTCTGAAAGATATCGCTCTTAGCGATAAGACCGCCCTTAATTTGTTGAGTTTTTGTTCTGTTCTGCCTAATCTTTTCCTAACTAAGTTAGGGTCAGCTAAGTCAGCTTCCGGTCTAACCAGATGCGGCTGAATACCAGTATTTTACACGGAGCGACTGCTATCAAACCTTCGCAACGCAGTTACCGGGAAATGCCGATATCCTAAAGTTAGACCGGTTTCTGTTTTACGCTATTGTTATGGTATACAATAAAGCATAAAATCCTTTAAACTTGTCTAAAGTTTTCACAACAGTAATATTGGATCATTCGGAAACATAAGATCGGAGAGCTGAAATAGCTGAATTTCATCTTAGAGAAGTTGTAAATTCAACTGAGAGAATCGGGACATTCCATTATTTCCATTGAATTTATTATTTTCGAGAAAATTTTGTACGATAGGTATTTTATAGTGAAGTTTCCCGTGTAATATGGACCAACTACGCCTTTATTTCCGAGGGAATCCTGTGGTGTATGGCTATGGAGCGTATTCATAAATCACTTTCAACGTAGCGGCCTGGGAGCCGCATGCTATAGATAAGTTATTATTAATGTAGTAAAATAGTCCCATAAAGAGCTGTAAAAAATTGAAAGTCATCGGAATTCCATTTTGACAGCAATATAAGCATCTCAATTTATATCCAAACGACCTTTGGGAGGTAGCTCTCAAATGAGAGCCATTTATTAATACGGGGCTAAGAGATGATGTCAAGGCGATTGTTAGAATGCCAAGCTCCAGGTGAGCTGATGGTGTCTTGATAAGTTATGATTAAAACTCCCTAGACCTCCCTAGATATTGAAATATAAGTACTCTATTTCCATAGATAACTGATTACAGTAGAAAACGGCCGACGCGTGTGAACACGCTAAGGCACCGGGCGACGCGGCGAGCGACGCCGCGACGGTGTGAGTGTTGAGCTGCAGCCGATCGGCGGCCGAGCCATCTTAGTAGGGGCCGGCATGGAAGGCCGTGGAAGGTCGTAGAATGTTCCGAATCGACCCTCTGACACGTTCCGATGTGCATGATGTGAAGGATACTTCCTTGTGTACTAATTAATCCTTTTGCCACGTGCAGTTATACTGGCAATGTTATCTCCTGACCGTTCATCGTAGAGGTCTGCGAAGAGCCCCAGAATCTGCTGGAGGTGTCTAGTGATGTAATGAATAAGAAATAGTAGGTCTGTCGCCTTGAATTCTGCTTACGTCATATTTGAGACCAAACACAATATAAATTAAGGAAACGAGGGCCTAATCACATCAATCCGCATCAATTCGCAAAAAGTTGAATAGTTTTAGACACATAATGCATAAATATATACAAACCATGATACCACGACCATAGCTAAGGTGATAGCGAGCAAGAAATGGAAGTGGGCGGGGCACGTTTACGTTTGTTGGAGAACTGATATATTGGGACCCAATGTTTTAAACTGGAGACCTCGAATTGGACGTAGAAATGTGGGCAGGCAACCTGCAACATTCGGTGGTGACCTCTCGCTTCCTGCCGTGGTTCAGTCGTGCGTGGGAAGCCGTCGCCTCCTTTTGCGAGGTGGCGATGGCGACCAGGAAGAGAGCGGAGAGGCAGATACAGGCGACGGCCACACTCCCTTCCTGCGCCAGACGCACCGGCCGCCGACGACGATCTCCAGCCATCCTAGTGTCACACAACACACTAGTAGCACAGTGTACCTACTTACTACATACAGCTACATACAGTGGGTCAACGCCCATACATTTGACAGGTCCTATGAAATGTCAAAATTATGTAGGGGTGGAGGTTATGTCCCAAGTATGCAGTATGGCTACTCGGGACATAACCTCCGCTCCTTCACCCCGCAACCCCCCGCACGATTGCTCTGCGACAATGTTCTACGTTGACCGACTGTAAGGAGTAAGTAGACTGTGCTAGTAGTGTGTGGCCTGCAGGCGACGGGTTAGTGGACCCGTCGCCCGACCAGTAACAGGCCCGAGAAGGCGGCGCGCATGTGTTCTGTGCCCGCCTCTCACGAAGACGTGGAGCAAGGCCCCACAGAAGGAGAGGTCCGCCGGGGTTGTGTTGCATGCAGCTGCGAATCCCGCGACCCCTTCCAAGGGTCAGGAGAAGGAACGCCGTGGGCTTTTAGCTGGTGAGAGTCCGGTATAACCCTTCTCCTTCCCCAGGCAAAGAGTATCCATGAGAGTTTTACCAGGATAAAAAAAGACAACCTGCAACATGGTCCGACGACCTGACCAAGGAAGCGGGAAAGGATTGGATGCAAATGGCCCAAGATCGTTTGGACTGGTGTGTTTATAAAGAGGCCTTCATCCAGCATTGGATGGCGTCGGATTGAAGAAGAAGATGCGCATAAATTAATTTCCACTTTTGCTTTCAGCTGCGAAAGTATGCGTCAGCGTCCGATGCTTAAACTACACTTGTACGCACATTGCCACGTTAGTACATAATGGCCATTTTTACGGGTTAAATGCGAATCACGAATGAAATCATGATACTTTTTTTTTATTACTTGACTTGGTCGCGTTTGACCCTCGTCGCATCTGATGGTAAGCGCAGACAGGGTCTAAGATAGAGCACACGAGTCCAAGTAACAGATATAGAGGGATTCCCCTATACCGCTCTGGCTCTCACATACACACGACGAAACACAGTAAACTGCTTGGCGCTGGACTTTAATGTGAGGGTAGTAGCTAGCCAGGCGGACCGTATAGATCAGGGGTTTTCAAAGTGGGGGGCGCGCCCCTCAGGGGGGGCGTAGAGACCTGCAAAGGGGGGCGCGGGCCACCTCTGTGTGTGTGTGTGTGTGTGTTTAGTCAAGGACCTCATTTACAGATTAACGGAAACGTCCGTAGGTAGGCAGAGAAATATTGACGTAGTTCTAAACAAATGGACCAAGGGTCTAGTACAAAATTCAGGAAAAAAGTGTTCTGAGTTTACTTACATCACCAGAGATCGCGCCAAGTCGTATCGTCATATCAAATAACAAATACCAACGAACTAATTTAAATCCTATGTCGGCAGTCGTCACTATAATGAACAGGTTTTTTTCGTACCTGATCGTAATCTAAAATTATTTGGGAGGGGGGCGCGGATATTTTTTTTGTTAGAAAGGGGGCGCGCCATAAGTAAGTTAGGGAACCCCTGGTATATGTAGATCCTACCACCAAGCAAATACTTATGATAGTGTGATAATTTATTTAGCAAATTCATCATTAACTGGCTGAATAGCGCGTATTAAATAATAAACAAGTGTATTGATATACCTAATACAAAAGTATGTATTATCATCTTATTATAATGCATGTTGTTAATATATTTTTAGTAAAGACATAGGAGGAGATGGCTAGATGAGGCGGACTGACTACTCACACGAATCTGCTGATTGCAAAAGACTTGAAAAGGTGGAAAGAAGATAAGGCTTCTGTTCTGCGGTGGGACAACATCATTAATGAGGTACGAACTACTACGAACTCTTGGCGGTGAAGAACTTTTCACTTCTCTTCATTGTCTTAAGTAATTCATGGGCCTGGGTCGCGACCTTCACTTTTTTCTATATGTGTGACGTCACTGACTCTTAAAAGAACAGTTGGTTACAATAACTGAGGGGAATCCTTTGTGTCTATTTATAGAGGGTGCATACGAAATCTGAAGAGGACTTGTAATGATGCTGCTGGATATTGGTCATGATAACATTTTGTTTTGGCTACTGAAATAATTAGAATCTCATATTGTTATTTTGAAAACTAGTACAGTAACCGATAGAATGTACTTATGTTATGTACTATTATAGAAAATAAAATAAATAGAATTAATAATTTAATAATTCTATTGTTGAGGTACACTTACCTATATTGCGTACTTTTTTTACAAACAAACGAAAACCGGCTCAATCATGCTAAGTTGCCAACGAATAATATTATTTCAACCCTCGCCAAATCTCGACACCCCTACTATAATTATAATTTGTTCTAAATAACTCCTCGGTACTCCTCTATTCCTGGTATTTGACGTCTGAAACAATGGGATGTAGGCGGCGCCCTAGCACGGATTTGAGAACAGATTTGGGCGGTTTCAAGTTTCAACCCTCCAGGGAGGGCTCTATCGCCCTCTCAATAGACAGTGTACTGTCGTTTTAACCTCTTTATTAAATGATGCTCTTCTTCGAAAGACATTGATGAAATGGAAGACAACCGGCATGTATACGTATGTCAGTTCTTGAAATAATCTGAGTAGCAGTTGAACCTGAACAATTTTTTAATGGTATTTAGATAAATTCCTGTTATTCTGGAGATTGAACAGTTTAAAATGCAAGCTGTATGTGTACTACAAAATACACGTAGCTCTTTGTGTTCTTTGATTAGATGCAATTTTTCAAACTTCATAAAATCAAAATTAAAATGTTTATTATGACATTTATGACCATTCTGCTAGACTTTATTCAAATTAGTGTTCAGTGACGAAACGTACGGCGCACCCTGTGTAGAAGCCCTGCTACCAACCTTGCTGACTTGCTAATCTTTTCACCGCCACATATTCTTGTAGTATAGCTATTACCAACACGAGAGAAGTGTTTAAGTGCTTAAAATAGCCTTGTCATAAATATATTATGAAACAAACATCAATGCGTGATATGTATTTGATATGGAAGTTTATTAGTTATCTATAGCTGTGTATAAGCAAAATATATTATAAAATATATGTACAATTTAAAGTCAAAGTATGACTCGTTAACTTGTTGCTGTTGAACGTTGTACCTTTATAAATAAGCATGTTGCTAAAATGTATTAAATTCACGTAAATGAGAAAACACTGAATTAAACTCAAGGTTTACACTATTTTAATATTCTGTCTGAAACGTAAAATGTAATCTATGAAAAACTTATTTCTTTAATGCTAAACAAAAACTGTAGGAACAACAAAACGAGCGTGCGTGACAATGTCACCGGTGTGACATGTATGTCACATGAAAATGGATGCCGTCATGTGATGTCTCAAACACACGTAAGTACCAGGGCAGCATAAACGCAAGGCGATAACGCATTTCCACACATGTTGTGCTTATCAACATACGAGTACACGCCCCTCCCACGCGCGGCTGTGATAAGCGATGTTTCGTTCGCGATATGATAGCATGTACACGAGTACATTATTATTCGTCACACTCACGATGGATGGAGTTGATGGAATTATTAATAAGAGATAAATGTCATGTGATCATGTGTCATAATTAGAATAGCCCTATGACATAGCTATTTCGGAAGCGAAAACGGCCCAACTGTTCAGTTTTCTCGTGTATGTATTTTTCATCTACCGAAATAACTAATTTGGCAATTCCAATAGTCTATAAACTATTCTTTAGCTAATAAAATACTTTTATTATATGTATTAGATGCCATATTTTTTATTGGGATAGGTACTGTAAATATTACGGCATTGTTTAAATTGCGGTAACTACGATACTAACAAGCGCCTGATCAAACGATAGTTTTCGGTTGATATTAGCAGGCGTTAAAGGTTCCTCATAAAATGCATGTTTTTATCATTTATAAATCTGTAAAATGTAAAGTGCCCTTACATAAATCTTAAAACTTCATAATTGTGTAGGTATGTATTTTCATAAGGAACTTAGAAGTATTATTTTCGACGTAAGAAGCCACATTCCATTTATTTAGCTTCTTTCTCAGTTCGCCACTACTAGAACAGACACTATGGCTACAATATACAGACATATTATCACAGTCGCACACAACATAACATAAACACACCACCATACACGCATAGAATATGTCTACGTACACATACGATCTGATTCCACTCATCTATAACACACAAACAAACATACCATACTTTACACAAGGGAGGGGTCGTGTGAAAACGTCACACGTGTGTAGCACGTGTCATTTCGTGGAGTCATGTGAGTTTTCGGAGTCACATGTGTACTAGGAGAGCAGGGTCGACAAGGAGGTGTGACGCACATATGCACGTTGTGCGTGTGAGGATGTTCGTGTTGGGGTAGGTCGGGTTACGTGAAGGGTGTGTGACGCGTAGGGCAAGAGTTGCCTATGGCTATTTATAGTACGTATTTATTAGAGTGGAGTTGAGAATTTTGAAGGATTGAATGAAGTATGTAGATAAATAGACAAGAGGAGTCGAATGCATCATCAAAGAAAAGAACATTATCAATAAGCATCCAGGTTTTATATGTATTGCAGATTTTTAGATTTACAGCTGATAGCTCTGGGTTGCTAATAAAGTCACATTTGATGAATTATTTCGTTTGGTATTAGTAATTTTACTGCAAGTGGACTGCAAGTGCACATCCACTCTGCAGTTGTTACGCAGTTGCACTGAATGCATCTAAACTGTCTTCAGTTTGCAGTTCCCACTAGATGTGCAGTCCGCTTGCATTTTAGATTACGAATATAAAACGAAATAGGTATGTTTCATCAAATGTGACGTTTTTTGGCCCCCTGATTGGAGTAAATAAGAATCTGCCATGATTGTATTTTATCGGAAACTAGCTGTTCCCGGCATGCGTTGCAATGCCCTTTTTCCTACTTATTACCTACCTACTACCTACCTACTACCTACCTACTACCTACCTACTACCTACCTACTACCTACCTACTACCTACCTACTACCTACCTACTACCTACCTACTACCTACCTACTACCTACCTACTACCTACCTACTACCTACCTACTACCTACCTACTACCTACCTACTACCTACCTACTACCTACCTACTACCTACCTACTACCTACCTACTACCTACCTACTACCTACCTACTACCTACCTACTACCTACCTACTACCTACCTACTACCTACCTACTACCTACCTACTACCTACCTACTACCTACCTACTACCTACCTACTACCTACCTACTACCTACCTACTACCTACCTACTACCTACCTACTACCTACCTATTACCTACCTACTACCTACCTACTACCTACCTACTACCTACCTACTACCTACCTACTACCTACCTACTACCTACCTACTACCTACCTACTACCTACCTACTACCTACCTACTACCTACCTACTACCTACCTACTACCTACCTACTACCTACCTACTACCTACCTACTACCTACCTACTACCTACCTACTACCTACCTACTACCTACCTACTACCTACCTACTACCTACCTACTACCTACCTACTACCTACCTACTACCTACCTACTACCTACCTACTACCTACCTACTACCTACCTACTACCTAAACAGATTAAGAATATGGATATACTGATATAATTTTTTTTTTTTTAAATATCAAAATGTCGAACGGGATAAAAAGTATCCTATGTCCTTCTCCTGGCTCTAAACTACCTCCCTGCCAATTTTCAGCTAAATCGGTTCAGCCGTTCTTGAGTTATAAGTGAAGTAACTAACACGACTTTCTTTTATATATATAGATTATGATACTCTCAAATTCATTAGCAGCGATGCTTTAACTAATCATAACATAACACAAGCGTTAATTATTAATTGAGAACCCAGAGTTAGTTTCCAATTTACATAAGTTATATAGGAATTCGATATGTGTAGGTACACACCACAATTAAGTACATTTTGAATATACATATTTATTCATAGAGCAATTTACATTGTATTTGAATGACAGAGTAATTGCATAGAGAATGATTAATACCTACATAAAATAATAACATAAAACAGTTACGGTTACATTTGTTACTAATAATACAAATTATTATCACTACATAGTATAAAACAAAGTCGCTACCCGCTGTCTGTCCCTATGTATGCTTAGATCTTTAAAACTACGCAACGGATTTTGATGCGGTTTTTTTAATAGATAGTGATTCAAGAGGAAGGTTTATATGTATAATACATTGCACCCGGGCGAAGCCGGGACGGGTCGCTAGTACTGTATATCGGGTGTAAAAAGACCCTTAACGATAACGAAAACCACGTATTCTACCCATCATTGGGATCATTTTTTTTCGAACAAACCATACCTGGGAAATCATTGGTTTTGGAGATATTGAAGGTCAAAGTACACTTTTTTTTTTTTGTTTTTTCCAAAAACGATTTCCAAGTCATAATACTAAACTTTCTTCCATACAAACATTATCAAAAATTTCAATTTTTCCTAACAAATTCGCATTTGAAGTTACAAAAACGCAATGAATATCAAACGCACACGACCGCCTTGGCTCGGCTGTGTGGCCGCTACACGCATGCAAACGCGCGGCATCGCCATAACCATACTTTGCGCGCTACAAAAAAAGCGTTTTTTTTCATGCCAAAAAATAAAAGTCGTTTCCCAGCAATTATTTTTGGTCAATGTAATTTAGTTTGATGTACAGAGTGCGTAGATTTCGGCTACCTATGTGATGGGTCTTTTTACACCCTGTATAATCGACTCGAAAAATATCAGCTGGGTGCTTATTATAAAAGTTACTACACGAGTATCAAGAATCAATGTTCTACCTAGCCTTTTCCCAACTATGTTGGGGTCAGGGGGCCTACTCCCTAAGTCCGTCAACGAAGTTAGTCGCCCGTCCGAAAGTAGCCCGAAACGTAGGAGTGAACAAAACAAGTGTCAAGTTCAACTTTTCGGGCGGGCAAAAACATATCGGTAGTAGGGACAACTGTCAAATCGTGTTGTCATTCATTCTTAGTTCGGGCCCCAAAATAATCGTATGTCCGTAGGCGATAGGGAGTAGGAAATGCTCGTAACTAAGGCCGAAAACACGGACTTACTTAGGGAGACTTGCTTAGGGAGTAGATCCCCGCTTCCAGTTGAACCATGCGACTGAATACCAGTATTTTACGCGGAGCAACTGCTATCAGACCTCCGCAACCCATTTACTGGGCAATGCCGATATCCTAATGTTAGACCGGTTGTCACACTTTCGGGCTTCTGACTACCCGTAATCGTGTCATAGGTTTATGTTACCCGACGGACCGAACAGCAGTTTAACGTGCACCCTGAAGCAAGAATTAAATATCAATCAGACAGAACCAATTAAATAAATTAATGAAGAGATTTTTACCTAATATTGTAACGTAATGTTTTCTCACCACATGATCCAATATTCAAAAATTCAACCTTGAATGACCCTTCCGTATATGTATGACTCTAAAAATAATTAACAATCGGTCATTTACAATATCATTAGGTAACAAAAGTTTCCGAGTTGAGATGCACGTGGTACAAAAGGTTATTCAACCTTGTAAAGTTGAACGACACAATTCGGTTTTGTAAGAAACTGCGTAAACTCGACAACGGTATAACACAGCTGTTTTATGAAACCCTGATACCTCACACATTTTTGTTACGTTTTAAGTAAAAATGATTTTTCT
The DNA here is from genome assembly GCA_905220435.1 of Amphipyra tragopoginis. Taxonomy (NCBI): domain Eukaryota; kingdom Metazoa; phylum Arthropoda; class Insecta; order Lepidoptera; family Noctuidae; genus Amphipyra; species Amphipyra tragopoginis. The sequence continues at coordinate 3,276,060 of HG992003.1, read as the reverse complement.
ACGTTATCTGTGGAGATTTTATGAATATTAGAAAGTTCACGGATACAATGTAGAATTCAGAGTAGAATAGTTATTATAATTTCAAATGTATACTTTAATGTTGTTATAAAAGTAAACAAGACAATTGTAAATGCAATTTTTATTTAAAATGATCTTCTAAAACCGTATGTTTTCATTTCAAACTCAATTTGCAACATCATTTTGTCAAAATTATGTCATAAAAGTGCGATATTTCTATAGTTATTTCACGTCCATTCACATGAATGTAAGGAAGTTACAAACTCGTAGTATGCTGTAAAATTGTAAGTACGGTTTATTTTCATGCTGAAATACGCACACAGCAACAGAATCGTGACGAAAACAACCTTGACGCTCCCTAACAACATGTTTCCCGAACCTACTTCACAGAAGTCCCGCCCCCCGTAAACTACGGAAATAGAACGCCGCTGAAACTCGCTGAAAAACATATCCTTCACGGTTCTGTGAGCCTGGTACGAGCGACGCTAATTCTACAGTTAGCGCCGCCTGAAAAACTGAAAGCTACCACTGTTTAGCATGTTTGCGCTAAAACTCACAAGAGGGTAGGCTGCAACGCCAACGTCAAAATCTAATATTACCATGGCACTTTTTAGACACAGAGCCATCTATCGAGTTATGCTCGAAGTTGTTCGCTACGAATATCTGGAAATGTGTAGCACCGTTTGGTTGTGTTCAGGGTTGCCAACCGTACGAGGTTCCTCGTACAAATACGAGATTTGTGGTCTTCCGTACGAGATACGAGGACACTATCAACCTCGTACAATTATGTACGAGATTTTGATAATATGGCCATACGAACATTTTGCATCACCATTAAATAAATAGTAAAAACTAGTGCTATCTATCAGCAATTGTAGGTACTTCTTACAACAAAAATTTCATTGCCGTATTTACGCGATGATTATCTATAGTAGCTATCCCGTCAACCGGAAATCCCCTGCCTAGTAAAACATTTCGTTCTTCTCAAGTCGTCTCTGTCACACAGCGGAAATTTCTTCTTTCTCTGTTCCTTAGGTGTTCCATTCGTTGCATGCCGGCCGTGTTTTTTGCACTAGATTCGTTAGTACGTGTAATGTAACTACATGAAGTTATTGTAAAAAAGAAGATTTTTAATGTTAAATACCTAGTCTTTTCGTTGTTTCGTCAATTGTTTAGTGGTGTAATAGAAGTATCGTTATGAGTGATAACGACGAAATAAATTACTGTTTTTTTTGTGATTTTACTTGAGTAACAATAAAAAAAAATGAAATACAACACAAACTGAAGTTTTAGTTATAGGAAACTTGCAATAGTTTATTTCTTTGAGTAAAAAGTCCTAAATCCAGTACTTCAATATACCTTTATTTTGTTTTTAGCACGTTTTCGATGCATCATAAATGTACGAGGTTTGAAAGTCAAAATACGAGATTTTTAGCTGCCTATGTACGAGGGATTTTTTTTTACGGTTGGCAACCCTGGTTGTGTTGAAACGACAATACTTTTCCTCAAACATTCAGAGATGCCTCTTGTGTACGATACCACTAAAGTAGAAGATTTTCTTTCCATCCACGAAAGTATGTTTTAAATAGAAATCATTTCTGCGTTTTCAATTATATTTGATATACTATCTATCTAGGTATTTTCATTTTCTGAGCTTCAGATATAAGCCTGAATTGCTGAATGAGATACTGGATGTACGTGGTTCATTAAACATTTAAAATTCCTACGTTCCCAACTTATTATACAGAATTAGATTCATTCAATTTGTCGAAAGCTATACGTTAATAAGGGGTAGGTCGCGTAGCGTGGATAGGCCCCCTACAAGGTGGACCTGGATAAACCTGGCGAAGGTCGCGGGAATCCGCCGGATGCGAGAAGCACAGGACCGGTCGATGTGGCGATGCTCGGGGGAAGCCATGTTTAGCAGTGGAAGTCATTCGGCTCAATCATGATACATGAATACATCAGCATGCTCTTGGCTGCTATTTAATCCAAAATCAATTCGGGAATGCAAATATCGCACATCCTAACTTGCAGCCTTGCACGTGTACATACATACATAAAGGGCATGCCCGTTGGAAGCATGCAAGTTAGGCCCTGCGCAGACGGCACACTTTTTGTGCGATCGAGTCTGCGGCGCACAAAAAGTCTGCATGGCGCGCAAAAAGTCGGTCGCGGATTTTTCACAGACTCAACGCACACGACGCACATCTTCGATCATTTTGTCGGCAGAGCTGTAGGGACGTAGACGCTATGGAAATCGTGCAGAGATCGCGAAGTATTATTTTGTACATGAAGTACAGAAAAAGAAGAAGAAATAGAGAATTTTGGGTACATTCTATACTTTCGGAAAGATTACTGAAGGGACAGTTCCATACTAATGTTTTGTATTTCTTGAATTAACATAGTTACATTTACCTCTGGCGCCATGATAATAGATCGCGTGCGTTACGTCCACCCCTAGCAAATGCAGATTGCCGACTAAAGTGTGCGCCGTCTGCGTTAGCGCGCGTTGAAGCAAACGTTCAATTTTTTTCACACACTTTTTGTGCGGAGCGGCGCGACGCGGCGCGGTGCGGTCTGCCCGAATTACACGGATTTTTTGTGCGCCGGACTTTTTGCGCGTCGTGTGCGTTACTGCATATAATTGCATAGGTTCTATTTTCACAGACTAAAAAGTGCGTCATGGATAGTCTGTCGTCTGCGCAGGGCCTAAATTGCATAGCATTCGATTTTTTGGAATAAAATGTGCGATTGGGTTTGCTGGGGGCTGCAAGTTGCATATCAGATGGCCCGTCTGGAAGCGTCCCATAGCTGCAGGCATGCCATTCCAGTAAGCTTCAATGCAGTGTACGTTTAAAAGGCATGCAATTTCACTTGCAAATGTATCTCCATCTACGTATAAACAATTTCTTGTCATGCCAGCTACTTGCCTATTTTAGTTGCATATGTGTGGGTTTAAAATTAACAACTTTTGTTCTATGATTTTGAAAATACCAAAAAAAAAAACATCTTTCCATACAAACTCAACAAGCTTATCGTTAATTTTATGTATTGTAGGTATTGAATGTTATAACAATGTCAATACTAAAAGTTCTCAAAGGGACCTCTGCGTGTTGGACCTGTGTCCCCGTGTATGCCTTCCAAAGGACCGGACATCTTCCGCACGGAAGATGAGCCGTGACTAGAGCGAGGCTCAATACTAATATTCAATACGTCTTTCTTAAACGAAACTATCTGCCTTTCCCAACTTTTCTGGGGTCAGTTTCCAGTCTAACCAGATCAGATGCGGGTGAACACCAGTATTTTACACGGAGCGACTACCATCAGTCCTCCGCAACCCAGTTAGGTACTGGGCAATGCCGATATCCTAAGGTCAGACTTTAGACTGACAGGTTTAACGTCCTCTCCGAGGCACAGAGGGGTGTCGATGTGTACCGAACGGTCACCCATCCAGGGACTGACCGCGGAAATCATCGCGGTTGTTATTAAATAGCAAGTAAGTATTTAACTTAATTTCTTAGACAATACTTAATAACTTACAGAAGTAAATGTTTTGTTACCAGGCAATCATAAATCAGTGCGTCAACCGTCTTGCTCTCATTTCAAATTCGTCCGTTGAAATAACCGAAATAAAGCGTCATGCATTGTATTGTGTGCAACTGCAAGTACGGCCCGTGCAACGGCAGATGTGAGCGAAGGGCCTGAGAAAGGGCCCTTGCAGGCGCAGCTAAACCTTTTAAATCGTATGATCCGACAGTTGTTTGTTAGCATAGAGCCTCTCCTTGTTTTCTTTTTCAAAGAAGAAGATGCGAAAAGTAGCAATAAATTCTTGAAAGTACTTTTTTTAATGTCAGTTCAATTGTAAAATTGTGACTTGAACATCTAGGTTGTTCACTGTATTAACTTCATTGCTTCAGTGAGATTTACCCGTTCCGACGTAAATCTAGTTAAGTGCTAGAAAAATAATCCACAGTTTATACGTTGTGTAGGCGTTACCTGCGTAGAGGGATGTCCTTTTTAATGAACGAAGCGTAATTTAAGTGCTAGGAATTAATTGAATTAAGCAATGCTGTTTGTTTTAAACGTAATTCGTTTAGAAGAGATTGGTATCTACGACAAAGAAGCTAGAGGTGTTTCGAAATACTCTTTATTCATAAAACTTTACTTTTTATAAACGCTTTAAGAAATCTGTCCTTGTCATTTTCATGTCAACGAAGTAAGAAGGCAATAGTGGTAAAAGTTTAGTGTATACATGTATACACTAAACTTTTCTAACACTATGTATAGTGTGGGTGACGTAATGACATTCTTATGATATCCTGGTACCGCTCGTTACCTATCGAGACCCTCGGAGAACACGTTAAGCCGTCGGTTCCAGATGTCATTACCTTTGAAAGTTTTTACGGGTAGTCAGATGCCCGAAAGTCTGACAACCGGTCTAACGTTAGGATATAGGCAATAAATAAAAAAAGACATTTAAGTAATTAATAATTTTGTTAAACTTTAACTATTCGGACTTTTTCCGAAGTCATTACATAGTCAAAATGTTTTTTTCGGCTGTATTTTATTCAATTGAAAGAATAGCAATATTGCTTATAATTATGCCCTGGATGATCTGCGATCTAACTTTTTATTGATTTTAATTTGCTAAACGAATGTTAGCAACTGTCTTATCCCTCCTACGTAGACGTCGCTTGTAGAAGCTAGTATTCAAAATGCTAGTTATGAAAATGCGCTCTTCTAGGTCCTGCGCCCCTAGTAGACGCCCCTACGGTCAGCCCCTAATACGACACTGTACAGCGTTATTCGCTATCAGTATTAAACAAAGCTATCATCCGCCTGGGCTTTTCGTAAGAGGAAAAGTACTATCAAAGGTACAACCAGCAATTATAAATAGTCTTCCTGCATCTACGTTGCCATTAATCACTCATCGTTCCTATTGTATACAAGAGGTCAACTAATCGGGATTGTAATCAAGCAAGCAAGCACCAGTAGGCTTCAAATGTATGATATGTTGGACTTACCTACACAAGGCTAATCAAGCTTTAGCTTCCAGTATGAGCTGATCTCGCATTGTTTAGGCTTTGCGTACAATGGGAGGTCAGTTTATACTGGAAATTATAGCTTGATATCGTCGGCGACCAGTGTTGGTCAAACACGTTTTATGTCATATTTAGCTAGAAAACCTCGCAACCCATATTTACGACTGGCCTGAGTTCAATTTGAATGCAATTAAGAAGTTAATTATAAATGACGCTGTTTATCTGCTGATAGCCCAGTATTTAACGACAAAAATCCTATTTTTTCCAAGAAAACCTCGTAGAATAGAATATACTTTATTGTACACCAAAATTGTAACATAGCTCTAATACTAACAAGCTCGTAATCCGAATTAATTGACAAAATGCGGTTCGCTTGAAAAAAATATTTCGAGAATTAAAAATATCCTTTCGAGAATTCGCGTTCAAATATTAATTACATGATTTTATAGGTAATGGTTTATTTATAATAAAACAAAAATAAACAAAGAAGTTCCTTACAAAATTTATCAGGAAACGGTTTTTCTGTCCCCTGAAAAAAGTTGCTTTTGGCAATAACGAGGTTTTCACTGGTAAACTTTACAATAATAATGTTTCTAACTAGGAATTGTCAAACATATTAAGACACTATCTCATAATTTCCTTGTATGTTAAATAATAGCCGTAGAAACGAAACCGAATTAACCTTCCACATACAACAAGCGACCTTGCACCATCAATATTGAGCCTATTATGCCAAACGCGACTTTATTTTCAAAACATATAATTGAAATTAGTTTCAGTAAGGCCTGTCTCACACGGCGCATATTAAGACATCGCACAAACAAATGATTAGTGACACAAACTGAGACAAATGGTCTGAACTAATTCCTGGACATTTGTCACGATTAGACGCGTACAAGGTGACGGACTATATGAGACAGCTGGTAGACAAAACTGCGCCTACTGTTGCGAGGTGTGTGAATTTTTAACTAACTTCTTCAAAAAGGAGGAAGTGCTAAATAAGAAAGTAGGTATTAAAAAAAAGTATTTGGCATAATTCTGACGTTATACATATAAACAAGGTGTAACATAAATAACGCAAAACCTCTTAAGGGGTCCCTGTACCTACTCATCATTATGAACAACTTTTACTATGGGACCATACTTGAAATCGCGAAAAAAAATCAGCTGTTCCCTAATGTTCGCATAACTCGTCATTTTCAATTTTGCAACAAAATCAGGGAAGGTTCGAAAAATAAAAATAAATAAAAGACTATCGTTCATTAATCATAATAATATCTTATCAAAGAAGGCTTTTCGCGCTTCTTTTGTTAAAGTCATGCCTTTGCCTTTCCCGCCACAGTCTGCAGGACATGTCTAGGTCTTCTGAAGGTGAATATTATCGTTGGCATGCTAGTGCGTGCCTCCGGGGTTTTTCTAATAAGCGTAGGTAGTTATTAGATACTCTGAAGGGGGAATTATATAATAAAGGGCCAATTTTTTAGTCGTCAGATAACTTTTTTCTAAGGAATAAATATGGCGGTTTGACATACTTTCTATAAAAAAGCTGTAAAACCGACAAACTCATTCCTCGGATAAAAGTTATCTGACGATTGAAAAATCGGCCATTGAGGTCACAGCTCAATAGAGCCACCCGGCATCGCCTCGCCTCGTGCGGTTAGTATTCTTTAAATGAACTTGTATGAATGTGCGCTCACTGCATCAACTCTATAGCGTCACCGGATCGCCTCGGGCGTATGCCGTCCACGCGCGGACGACAAGTTGACCGCTCGGTGACAACTCGCTGCTCGCATGCTTGCCTTGCGTGCTGCGCATTGCCAACGCACAAGTCCCGAGTGAACCGCGCGCTGCCATCGAGTGGACTCCTCCGACGACTCCTCTGGTTGGTTTTAATAACTTTTATTCTTTCTTAAAATACAAAAATGATACCTAAATATAGTAACAACTGACCATTCTCAGTAAACCTACACAATTTTCTGACTTGCCTCTTTATTTCTCATCTAAAGCCATTCATAGTTTAGTCTATGATAGTTGTTTTCCAAGTAAATAACCTGACCTTTAGCCTGCCTACAATAAACTATTGCATCCCTATTATGATCCCTATATTCGTCCCCATCCATATTATGTTTGGTCTATTTTTGTGAGGAAAAAATAAACATATAATTATTCCGTTTATTCATTATACATAACTCATTTAATACATTTTAAAATATTTCTATGAAAAAACAAAAACATTTGAAAATATAAAAAATAGTGGCATTCCGGCATCGTCAACATGATCCATTACTTCTGCGTCCATATGGATGTATTTCAGAGCAAGTTGCTGGTAAATCCTAGCCATCCTAATCTTATTGATATTATTGCTGAAAAAGTACATTTAAAATACCAAAATGGCCGCAGTGTCACAATTTGTTTGGCTCGTGCTATAATAAACATGGCCTTCCCACCCCAATGATTGATATCAGTACTAATTATGATTGTTAAGTCATGATATATTGTGTAATAGATACGCAAATCGAAAGATCAATGGGTCGTGTAAGCTTTACATTTATGTATGTCGTACTTTATAGGTATGTTATGGGCAAAGTACGTAAAGTGAGCGAAATGGATTCTGCTGCCTTAACCAAGAGCCTCTAGGCCTGAAGATTGAACAGGAATATAACTAAAAAACATGGGAGGCTTTCAGACTTCTAATTGCATGTAACGTATGACATTCGTATGATAACCGGGAACGACGGCACCTAAGTCTTTAATTTCCATCTGTTAGGAACGGTTACTTATACACAAACTGACCACTGCATTAGCAGCATAACCTTACCCGTTTCCAGAAGGTAGCCACTTTACCAATTAGGCTCTGAATAGACGACGAATTTCTAGTCCGGTAGACAGCCACGGACAAGAATGACCATGGTTGGTAGTTGTTGCGCGTCGCAACATTCGGTACGAACTCTACGAACACGACGGTCATTTTGTCCGTAGTTATCGTTAGAACTCTAGTGTCTTCACTGGCAACATGAACAGAACATGAACAGGGATGCATGAAAGAGCCTCCACGAGTGACGATACCTATTACGTCCGGCGCACCCTGGGCAGTCAGCCTCGCTACCAACCTTGCTGACTGGCTAATCTTTTCACCACAGCATGAGCTTTTCATTATAGCTCGTGCCGACACGATAGAAGAAGAACTGGCAACAACTGCTAATCACGGTAATTTTGGTCCGCGGCAGTTTGCCTGGTCCCACAAGGTGGACCGTTGACCTGGTGATGGTCGCGGGAATGCCATAAGCCTGCCTTGGGGGAGGCCAATGTCCAGCAGTGGACGTCTTTTGGCTGAATGATTAGTCTGCCTGACAAAAAGTCCGTCGTCTGCTCAGGGCTTCTCGCTGCGCGCTGTACACAAATATGAAGAAAACAAACTAGTTAGATAAGAAAGTAGGTAGTTCTTCACAACTTCTTCATTAGACGTCTCAGCCACTCCCAAACTTGCCGTAAGTGTAGTTAAAGCTAAAGGATTACGTAAGCCGCGCAAGGCATCCATCTGCGTGCTAATAACATTGTAGTGCAATCTCAAAACTGTCTGTCAACGTGTTGATGACCGCATTTCCCCTGGGAATCGTTGGTCGGCGCGTGTGAAAGGACCAAAATAATTTAGGGCTTCAAGAGTATTGTGAAACAAAGCTTCGTTACGCGTTTTCTCGGAATTTACAGACTAGTTTCGTTTACGTTTTTTTTTAGTCTTCACTGAAAATCAGCGCTGTTTGTTTCGCGTGTTGGGAAAATTAGTCCCAGTGCTGCTACAATACAGCATTATGTTGGGTGATGAACCATTCACATGCGAATGCGGCGTATTTCTGTATTTCTTGTGTACTAATAGTTTAAGATAGGTAGTACACGGTGCTTATTAAATATTTTTATTTAGGTAACTGTTGCATAATATCCTTTGGCATTATATGTAGTATGTATTGTATCAATTTGCATGCTAATTAAATTGATTTTCTTTCTTTTTTCTTCTTTGTGTTTACAAGTTTGGAGGGGCTAATTAACGAACGCACGAGTCGTACGATCTTTGAGGTAAAGCTGCGCATACCGCAATCAGTCTATGGATGGGTGATCGATAGTTTCTTAAAGAAGAGATTCCCATATGCCTCAGAGCACGTTAAAACATCGGCCCCGGGTAACATACGATTACTCATGAGTAGTAGAGATCGTCTAAATCAGGGGTGGGCTAACTTTTCTCCTCAAGGACCAAAAGGAACTGAATCTATAATATGAGGGCCAGAATTTTCATGACTATCTATGTAGTTTTCATAATAATAAATATTGTTTTTATGCCAATTTATATCGACACAAACAAATAACCTATCTACATTTATTTTCGGGACTATTATTTTATTTTTATTGATTTACCAACATTACACTGATTATGGACATAAGAAACAAGCAAAAACAGATAAACAACAGTGCACAATCACTTACAGGTAAACTCAGCATGCAAAACCAAAGTTGTACGTACAATAGAAAAAAAAAAGAAAACTACCTACAAATTCAACAACTACTAATAACTACTATCTAAATTATTATATATTTTAATATTATTAAATTTGGATACAGATACCGAAGAAAAAAAAATTACTCAAGTTAATCTTTATCGAGATTTTCCAGAGTCTTCGCTTTTAAACTGTATAGTGAGTCAAAGTGTAAGTCGATTAGATCGCTACATTCGTTGATTGTCTTGCTTAACCTCGCGACAGGGGAACTAGCACCCAAAACCGTTCGTCGGAGCGGTGGACAGAGTGGCGTTATTGGCTTACGAGGAATCCTTGAAGGCACACGAAATCTAAAAGTATTTAATATCTGTGGGCAGTCAATTTTATTGGCCATTACTTTGTACACAAACATTGCGTCAATAAGGCAACGGCGCTTTTCCAGCGAGATCATTTTAAAGTATTTCAGCCGCTTGGTATATGAAAGTACTTTTTTTGATATTCCGCTGGCAAACGCCAGGTGCCACAGAAAACGTTTTTGGATTCTCTCCAGACGCAACGAATGTGTAGCATAGTGCGGTCGCCAGATCACACTACAATACTCCAACAGGCTCCGAATCAGACTATTGTAAAGCATAATTTTAGTTCTAGGACACCTAAACTGTTTGCAATGTCTTAAAACGAAACCAAGCATTCTAGAAGACTTTTTTATTATGCAATCTACATGTGGGATAAAAGTTAATTTAATATCAAAAGTAACACCGCACACACACAATTATATTCGAAGGGCTAGGAACCTTTAGTAGGACTACGGTTGTTGGCGGTCTGGAACAAAATGGGTCCCGGGCCGGAGCTGGGGTTCTACTCCCTAAGTACGAAGTCTGTGGTTTCGGCCTTAGTTACGAGCGTTTCCTACTCCCTATCACCTACGGACATACGATTATTTCGGGGCCCGAACTAAGAATGAATGACAACACGATTTGACAGTTGTCCCTACTAAAGATGTGTTTTTGCCCGTCCGAAAAGTTGAACTTGACACTTGTTTTGTTCACTCCTACGTTTCGGGCTACTTTCGGACGGGCGACTAACTTCGTTGACGGACTTAGAGAGTATATATAGGCAAAGTACGGTACTTTGCCTATGGTTTAAACTAAAATGACGCGCAACTCCACCGCAATACCTATCCTTAAGGTACAATTCCGTGCATCGCGGCCGATCGCAGCCGCGCGCGGTCGGTCGCGTGCGGCTGACGCGCGCGGCTATTGCGTCAATAGTCAGAGTATGAAAATCTACGGCACCGCTTCCGAAGTCTGCGACAGACGCGTGCAGCTAACGACAGATTAGTCAGTATATTATAGACACGACTAGTGACGCATTAGCCGCGCGCGTCAGCCCCACGCGATCGACCGCGCGCGGCTGCGATCGCTCGCGATGCACGGAATTGTACCTTAAGTTATTCCTACGTATTTATTGCATGTTATCTTTCTTTTCCTGCAGCCCTAATAAAGCTGATTAATTACTGTCTGTTACGTCGGCCATGATATATGAAGTCTAATCTATGCAATATACTGGCTCTGCTATCGACGAGTGCCACTTGAGATACGCACGGCGTCATAGCTTTGATTTAGTCTTATCTCAAGCACGTATACACTACGAACTTTATTACACAGGGTTTTTGGAAACAATATACTTAAATGTGACGTATTGAAACGTTATTGCGCAATATTCGTTATACAGGGTGTAAAAAAATCGCAATGAACCGATTTCAATGCGGTTTTTTTTTTTGGAATAATTCTTAGCTATATTTGATGGTCACTTCAACCGTTACAATATCTAGGGTTCTTACAATTTTTAAATTAAGCTTTATTAACTAATCAGTAAAGCACGGACAAATTACAATCAGTCAACAATCTAGCTAGCACGCACTGCGGTGACAAAATGGTGCAGATTTTATTCAAAATGTTCTTTGAAAAAGTTTCTGCAATCCGTGACAAATTTCTTGGAACGGATTTCTTGGTCTCCCGAAAGGCCGGCACACCGGCGATTGGTTCACCGGTTGCAGCTGGAAAAACTGTTTAATCTCTCGCTAAATGCGGATAAATTAGAAGAAGAAATAGAATATTACAAAATCTGTACTATACAAGGTTAGTCAGAAAGGGGGTACTAATCCGAAATGGTGTTAAAGTACACATATTAATGAATAACTTTTGTTCTACAACTTTTCCCAAAACTCAATAGTTTAAGAGAAACTGTTGCTCAAAAATCTCAAAAAAAAAAACTCTAAAATCTATGTCCCCAGTAATGATCAGCTGTGTTTACATTTTAGGTCATATTTGGGGTCATGAATTAGAAGCACCATTTTCTGAATTTGTAACTAAAGCAGGGATGAAGAATTTTTGAAAAAACTAAAATAAAAATCAGTTTGTTTGGAAAAAAAAAATATCGAATTTTGAAATTTTAACACTTGCTTTCAAACAGTCATCAGCGACACTATAAGTGGACTTCGGATTAGTAGGTACCCCCTTTCCGACTAACCTTGTACATAGTAGTATAAAACCAAGTCGCTTCCCGCCGTCTGTTCGCTTAGATCTTTTAAACTACGCAACGGATTTTGATGCGGTTTTCATCTTAATTTAGGTAATTTCTTTCGGAAGATTCTAAGCTATGAAACGTACCCGAGTGACGACGGGGCGGGTCGCTAGTACTTTATAAATCATGTTTTTCGTAGAGCACGTCGACGTCATGGCTTGGCATGTGGGCATCATTGTTTTTTACAAGCGGTACACTATGATGTGGTTAAATCAATCAGTCCTTTAAATCCTTTGGTTATTATTTTGATAATTTTAATATCTAATTTATTATTTCACTGGCTTTTGCCCGCGGCTTCGGTTGCGTTACTTAAGCTCAAAAAACTCTTAACACACTACCAAAGTTTCTATAATAATTTATAATTCAATCGTGATTCGAAGATACGTGGCGCCATCTATATTGTTAATTTTATTGTTGTTTTCCTAGGGAACAGTACTTTTTTTTGGGATGAAAGGTACTCTAGTTCCGTTTCTGTACACCTGACAACGTATTATGCAAAATTTCAGGATGATCGATTCAGGCGTGAAAAGGTAACAAACAAACAAACTTACCTTCGCATTTATAATATTAAGTTAGGAAGTTAGGATACGGACGAAGTCGCAGGTAAAAGCAGGATGTTTAGTAGACAGCCTAATGCACGTATTCTGAAATATTTCGTTTCGAAGACATTTACGAGGCTCGCAAATAACGCGTAATATGCGTAAAGCTAGAAAATGTCAAAGGATTTCTTCAGCCTAGCTAGCTAGCTGCATTTTTTGTTTGTTATTTATCTTTCTTAAATTAAAAATCAGCGGGACCACTATATTGGGCAGTAGCTGTGACATGGAAACGGACGGATAAAAAGACAAACCTGACGAAAATATATGTAAGATTTGAGAAGTTTTTTAAATTAATTAATTAATTGCCATGAACAATGGGCCTCACTTATAAAACCCTAAATTTTATCAAGATTTCCCCACGTTTCAATGTCGTCAGACACGTTTAATCTTCCTATAAAAGGATTAACTTTTATAAGCCATATTTTCGACACCTCTGAAAATTTAAGTTCAGGTACCTAAGGACCAGGTTCGAATTTACACCGTAACCCTTTTTGGTTAAACAAAATCAGAAATACAAAAGCTCTTTAATTAAAATTAACAAACAGGCCTCGAACGAGAGCTTATTTTAAAATTAAATTTCTAATTTGTTTTATAGAGGTGGGAACCCTCTGTTTTCGTTCAAACCTACTTTTTTTTGTAATTTAAATCTGCACGAAATAATTTATGAGTTTTATGTAATAGGGCATTGACGTAGAAACACATCATGGACCTCGGATCAGCGTTTAAAAATGTCCGAACCGAATGTAGACTAGAACGCGAATAAGAAAACTAATTTACGTCAATAGGTGCTGTCCATCTTCGTATGGTTGTATGCTAAATTAGTTATTGTGGTGACGCCATAAGACTTAAATTAGTTTGTTGTTATTTCTAAGTTTATATGGCGGTGTGCATTGGCGCGCGCTCTGGTGGTATGTTTATGGTGTTAAAAAATCGACAACATTTTTTTTTATGCCTGTCCATATATATCAATTAAAACATGTTTTTGATTTGTGTGGAAAGTTATAAAAAATTCGCGAATTTCGAAAAGTTGTAGAACAAAAGTTGTTCAATTTCCGATACCGAGTAACCCCACAAAATTCTTAGACTTGATTTTTTAACACCTTGTATAAACTCAGGACACTTTTTCGTGAATTTTGTACTAGACCAATGTGTTTCTACGTTAATGTTATAGGGTATAATTTTTTCTCACTATTTAACAATGGAATTGAGAATGGTGCTTCTAATTTTGTCGTTATTTGCATCTCGTTCATACACTTTCTCTTTAAATGAAATGCAAATAGTCCACCATTCTCAATCCCTGTCTTTAAGAAATCGTATTGTAACAATAATTGCAACAGTTTGCAGTAATCCTCGTAACCAGCCTATTAACGTCCACAGCTAAATAACGTGTCTCCAAATACTAACCATGATAATGATCGGTCGTAATATGGGCGAGATCCCCTTGGGTACCACAACACCTACGAAAGGGGTGCGGGGGATGAGCTATACTTAGCCGAAAATCGCTTCACATGAATTAAATAGGTTACCATTAAAAATAGAGCCTTAATAATAGACACTGACATTTAAAAAAATACAAATTAAATGCGGCGGAATGAGGGTGCCTCTACCTCTGCCCATCCCTCCGGGGAAAATAGGCATCATATTATGTTATGTTACAAATAAAAAAATGATCACAATAACCCAATGAGTGTTATGTTGGTACCAAAAGACCAAAACTAATATTTATTTTGGTCCCTCGATCGAGTTGATCAAAATTCAGAAGCCCGAAGTTGATCAAAATTCAGAAGCCCGAGTTGACCGAACTGAGATTAAATTATGAATTGAAAAAATTGGTATTCTGGTACACTTAAAGTTCGGTCCGGTTTCAGTATCTATCTCGATATAATGTCAATTCAGTCAACTTAAAATCTATTACCGATAGCATACCGATATCAACAGTCATAGACTAAAATTCTAGAAATAAATGAGAATTCCAACTTGTCAAAATGGCTCAGTACATAATGTTACCAGAAAACCCTGTCGTCTTCAGTCAACTTTCAATCTCATTTCAATATAATCTCACGGTTGACGTTGTTTGTTAACGAACAAGAATACCATTTGTCATATTTATGAGATTGAGACTAGACTGAGACTATGTCAAAACTATATCGATAGGTCCTATGTATAAGGGCTAAAGTAGCATTTTTGTAATTTCTAATGTGAACTTAATATATGTACAGTTAAAAGGTTCAAATCGGAAATTACTGAAATGTCAGTTTGGCCCTTATACATAGGACCCATCGTTATTTCGAACATTTTTAATTACGAGAATTCGCCTTCAGATCATAAGCGCTTATTCTTAACAATTAATTTATAATTTCACACGTTTCACATTTTAAACAACGTACATTTAACGTTTATTTACCAAATAAAACCTTTAATTATAACTTTTTAAAAACAAGTTACTAAAGTCTTTACTAGATGTTATTGCGTCATCTGTTTTCGTAGATATGACCTCGTATCCTGTAGGACCTTATGACAGGAAGCCTTTGGGGAAATATACTTTTCCTAACTTTCCACTTTGAAAAACAGGCTTCATTTATATTGCCATTATATGTAATACACCAACGAAGCAAGTGTCATTTCCTGCACGTGTTTGTAATGCAAGTGACCGAAATAATCAACTGCGAAATTAAGGGATGAATTGTAAAGCTCAAAAAAATGTAGTGCTTTCCAAGACATCGTGAACTTACCTTCCCTCCAAAAGCGTATCCGAGTTCCAAAGCAACCAACTGAGCTACTTCTTCACCACCTTCCACTTCCACGGTCCACTCATTAACAAAGTCCTTAGCATTCTCCAACCCGTTATGCACTCCTTGGTACCCATACTGCCCTGGTACCCAAAAGCTGCGGTCATTAGGATACCATGACAAAACAGAAGTAAACAAACTCGCAATTAGAAGTGTAAAGAGCGTCATTTAAACGTTGTTATGGTGTATTTGTGTATTGTATGTATTTTGTATTGAATGATGGGGAGTTGGAGCGAGGTCGGTGTCCAAACAAACACTAACGGTCGGCAGACAACAAGAGAGGAAAAGTGTGATTTTTCCCAAGCGGCGTATACTCGACTGTTGTAGCGAGATTACGTGGTCAGTTCATTTGGGAAAATGTTTTTATTTTATTTCTAATGATAGGATTAGATATCACTTATTATAGTAAAACGAATGTACATTAAATACTAATTTGTAAACAAATATTTTATGATAAATAATTTTTGAATATTGTGCAATTTTAAATGACGATTCCTTAATTTGAGATATTATTATAGGTACTTTTACCTAAAGGATAATTAAAAGTTAATTTCCTAAGTTGATCCGTAATTATAACATAACATCACTCCTGTATTCCCCGAAGGATTAGGCAGAGGTGTATAGTACACCCACATTTCGCTGTAATGTTTTAAGTTCCATGTAGTAAGGGGCGACCCTATTGCCATCAACCGGGCACAAATCCAGACTCCGGGCTGCTACCAAGAAATCCCACACGGAAAAACCCAACAACACTTCGTCCGACCTTGAGTTCAAAACTTCAAACCCAGGACCTCACGCTCCTACTGAGCGTCGCGCTTGCGTCCACTAAACCAACAAGGCAGTGTCATTTGTAAAAAATATTTTAAGATAAATAATTTTAGAGTATTGTGTGTTATTTTAAACGACCAAATTAATGACCATTCCTTAATTTGAGATTTAAGTTAATTTCCTAAATTGATCCGAAATTATAATTATCTAATCCTAACAGTATTATGTTCATGAGTCTAAAGCAGGGATGCACAGACCGCGGCCCGCGGGCCGCATGCGGCCCTCAGTCAATATCCATGCGGCCCGCCAGCGAATTAAACTCTTTTATGCGTTTGAATAACAGTACTGCAATATTTTAACAATAGGGGCCAGCCTAAGATCTCTAAATAAATAATGTTTTTGAATTTTATTAAATGCCCGTACTACTTGTGTATTTTTTAAGGAAACTTTAATTTTTTTGATTGTTTTTATTTGTAGTGGCTCGCCTTTAGCTCATAGTCAGCACGAGTCGCCCCTAGTCCTATTAAGTCTGTGCATCCCTGGTCTAAAGTCTACTTTGCGATACCCCAGTGTAAACTCATTTTCTAATTGTATCTTAAACAGTTGGGTATACCCTGTTTCAGTCATTACTACAGTAGAAACTAAGCACACAGTAGAGATAACTGGTATTGTGATATTTGAACTATCTCTAACTGACTCGTATATTTATTTAATTAAATATAGTATCGAGTACATAAATCAATATTTTTCATACGAGCAATCTGCTAATCTATTGTGCGCAGTGCTGAAAATAGCAAGCAAGAAAAGTTTCAATTTCTGCACTATTTTGGTTATACATACATACATAAACTCACGCCTTTTTCCCATGAGGGTAGGTAGAAACTGTAGAACGCCACAAGCTACGATCCTTACATACTCCTTTCGCTTCGTCCACGGTCATACATCTTGTCATACACGCACGCCGGTTGAGAGTACTACGCACCTGTCCTTTTTGAACATCACCAATAACATCAATGTATGTCCTTCTAGGGCGTTCTCTACTGGTGGTTATACATAGAGCAATTAATTACGGTTTGATATACCTAGAAATAGTCTTTTGTAATAAGGGGGTAGCCCCCTTATTACAAAAGATGGTCTAAGAAAAACCTAGGTTTTAAACTAGCCCCGTCTCTTTTTGTTATATGACATAAGAAAGTGATGGGTATATTTTAAACTTGGGTTTACCTTAGTCGTGGTTTAAACCATCTTTTGTAATAAGGGGGCTAATGACTCAAGATCTGATAGAGAGATTCATATCTGTCTACAAAGCAACATGAACGTTTTTCAGTTTCAGAAAACCAGCAGAATAATAGTTTTCGTAAGGACTTCAGGATTGCATATAAGCCCGATTAAATTATATCGATCTCATTAGTCTATTTTTAGAGGCAGCTCGAAAATGTGATATTTTTTGGTCCTTCCTTTTTTCTGGTTACACTTCAACAAAATTATAATAAGTTTTTTTTTATTTCTTAGAAAGAAAGAAAGAAAGAAAGATTTATTTGCAAGAAACAAGGTTAGTACAGGTTCTTAGAATAAAAAATGAGATCATCTCGTTTCGCCAGCACAGTGGCATGCAAATTATGGTTTAGGCTACAGCTTTATTTGTACAATTTTATTATAAGAATAAAATAAACGAAAGTATGTACCTACTATCTACGTACTTATATTCATTTTTCATTTAACTTTACTTTTACATTTTAATGTTGCGTGTATTTAAGAAATCATTTACAGAGTAATAGCATTTTTCTACCAGCCATGAATACAGTTTACGTTTTAAGAATTTTAAAGGTAGGGTTCTGATATTTTCTGGTAATTTGTTATAAATTCTAATGATCATCGGATAGCAATTATTATGATAGTAACGTGTTTTAATGTCAGGTAATAGAAGCCTAGTAGGATATCTAGTATTAAACTTGCAATGCGCTCCATATGTTTTAAATAGATTTTCATGTTTTTTGGCAAATATGCAGCATTCTAATATGTATGTATAATGACGGCAGAGTTAAGAGTAATTTAGGTAGTAATGTTTTACAAGACGTTAATGGTGGAGCGTTGCAAAGGGCACGAATACATTGTTTTTGGGATACGAAAGCTTTATTAATGTGTACTGAATTACCCCAAAGGAGTAAAGCATATCGCAACTGAGACGCAACATATCCATGATACAGCATTGTACAGCCTATTTGACATGTGTATTCCGAAGAAATGCCGTAATAATAGAACAACGAGAAGGTATCCTACGTGGTTTACTTATGATATCATCCGGGATATCCGAAAAAAAGGTAAATTACATTCCGCTTGGAAACGAAATAAATGTCAAGTAACATATTATTCATTCTCAGATATCAGATCAAACCTGAAAACTCGTATTTCGTCTGCTTATAACTTGTATATTAGATCCATAGAAGATAATATTAAAAAGAATCCCAACAAATTCTGGCAACATATCACTAACCTTCGCTCGAAAGGCGGGTTTGAGCCCAATGTAATGTATAATGGCAAAACGTACAGTGGCGTGGCAGCTGCTGAGTCATTCGCTGAATTCTTTGCAAGCGTTTTTCTTTCTGATATGCCGGAACTAAATTACGAAAAGGCAGTTGATATAAACACTAGCAATAACAACAACTATGTTAATATATCTGAACTATCTGTACGCGATGTTCGGATCGGCATTAACAAGCTAAAACTCAACAGCTCCACTGGCCCTGATAATATTCCACCTTGGTTTCTCAAACAGGGAAAAGTGTCTGTTGCCCAGCCTCTTTGTCACATATTTAACTTAGCGCTAAAAACTGGAGTATACCCTCCCCAATGGAAAATCTCGAGAGTCACCCCTATTCCCAAAACAGCTAACAAATTTGCCGTCGAAGAATATCGCCCTATAGCAATATTATCATCTCCTGCAAAGATTTTTGAAAATGTATTACATGAAGGCATATATAAGCAAGTTAAAAAATACCTATGCAACGAGCAGCACGGCTTTAGAACCAAACGATCGGTAAACACTAATCTGCTGGCCCTTGTAGATTTCATGTCCACATGTCTTGACCGAGGTGGTCAGGTAGATGTTTTGTATTTCGACTTTCAGAAGGCGTTCGATAAAGTTAATAATGACATTCTGCTGTCAAAGCTTAGTACAATCGGTGTTGCCCCAAGTCTCTTACGGCTTCTTGCTGATTACTTGCGAGATCGCCAGCAGTTTGTTAGGCTAGGATTGTACGAGTCACAATCATATCACACCCTCTCAGGCGTTAGTCAAGGATCAGTGTTGGGTCCGCTTCTTTTTATATTGATGATCAATGATCTCCCTTCTGTGGTCAGAAATGCAAAATGTCTCTTATACGCTGATGACCTAAAGATTTACTGCGAAATTAAGTCTGAGGCCGATTGTTTGGCGTTGCAATCTGATGTGAATTCAGTGTATCAGTGGAGTTTGGCCAACAAGATGACGTTCAACGCCTCGAAATGTTATGTGATGACTTACAGTCGAAAGCGGCACCCTATAAAATTCACCTATAACCTCAATAATAATATTGTTTCTAGAACAGATTCCATGAAGGACTTGGGTGTCGCATTTGACCATAAGCTAACTTTTCACAATCACATAACATCAGTAGCTAAGGATTCTTTCAGACGCTTGGGCTTCGTGCTGAGAAATTGTCGGGATTTTCGTAGTACCCATGCAATTAAGCTTGTATTTACTGCAATAGTCCGCAGTAAACTTGAGTCAAGTATGTGCGTGTGGAATCCGTTTGAGAAAAAGTATATATTGGTAATCGAAAAAGTTCAAAAAGCATTTCTTAGAAACCTCTACAAACAATTAAATGGCTATTACCCATACTTGTATCCCACGAAATTCCGTTTGGGCTGCTTGGGATTTAATTCTTTAGAGGTGAGACGGACATATGACCAGATGATCGTCACATGCAAAATTTTAAAAGGGATCATGGATGCCCCCGATCTTCATAACCAAGTCTGCAAGCTGTTTGTCCCTAATAATTATTGTCGTAGCAGGAGACATAAATTATTAGCAGTCCCTTCATGTCGAACTGTTGCACACTCTCAGTCACCCATACCCTGGACACTGACTGCGCTTAATGCTCTCCTGGATTCAAACCCAGACCTTGATTTGTTTGGGGATGCATGGAAGACGATTTTGTCGGAATGTATGAAGTATTGTGAGAGGAAAATATGAATGTGTTACTTGTGTGTAGTTTGCAATATCTTTAAGTAGTGTAATTGGTTTCGGCCGTTCTATTGAAAGTAAAATAAATAAATAAATAAATAATAAATAAATAAATGATAAGCTTGGAGTGCGACCTTTTGGTTGCAAATTTTGGTGAGCCGCCAAAGTGCATAGGCGATTTTGTTTATTTTCGTGCTTATTTTATCTACATGAAGGTCCCATGAGCACTGAGAATCTAGATTTACACCCAAGAATCTTATTACATTAGTTTCATTTAAGGCTTTACCACTATGTACTATTTTTAAATTACTTTTGAATTTATATCTATTGTAGAACTGTATGTAATTAGTTTTCTCAATATTAGCTTTTAAGTTATTATTTTCCATCCATTGTACTGTACTATCTACAGTTTTATTAATTTCATTATTAAAATTAGTGTTATAGTCTTGTGTAACTATTACAGAAATATCATCAGCGAACAGTGTGCATGGGTGATTTATATTGTCAGGTAAATCATTTATGTAGATTAAGAACAGAAGAGGTCCCAAAATACTTCCTTGAGGTACACCTATTGCATTTTTTACATACGATGATTTAATACTAATTTGTTCATCTCTATTGTTCAAATCTTTAATTTCGACATACTGTTGCCTGTTATCAAGGTAGCTGCGAAGCCACGTTTGAGCGACTCCTCGGATACCGTTTATAGAACATTTATGTAGCAAAATATCATGAGCAACAAAGTCAAAGGCTTTACTCATATAAAAAATATTCCTACTGTAGGTATGTGTTTATCTATATTTTGTGTTATTTCTGAGACTAATTTGAAGGTAGCTAGTGTTATGGATTTACCTTTTTGAAAGCCATGTTGTTCATTTTTTAGGACGTTAAATTTATTTAGAAATGTAGTGATTCTTTCATGCATAACTCTTTCATATATTTTAGCAAGTATTGGTATTATTGCTATAGGTCTGTAATTGTCGATTTCCTCCTTATTCCCTTTTTTATGAATAGGTTTTATAATCGATATTTTCAGTCTCTCAGGAAAACTACCCTCGGAAAGAGACATGTTAATTAAATGGCAGAGAACAGGCGTGATAACAGTTGCACAAAGTTTAAGTATATTCGTTGGGTTTTTTTTATTCCTTGCCTTTGTCATATTTGACCCTCGTCGCACCTGATGGTAAGCGCAGACAGGGTCTAAGATGAAGCACACAAATCCAAGTAACAGAGATATAGAGAGATTACCCTATACCTCTTTGGCTCTCACATACACACGACGGAACACAGTAAACTGCTTGGCGCCGGACTTTAATGTGAGGGTGGTAGCTAGCCAGGCGGACCGTATAGATCCTACCACCAAGCGAAAGGTTGTCACCTGATTGGCACCACCCGGGGACCACGTTAGGGGTTTCGAACTAAGGGTGCCTTCCCACGGACGAGGGTGACTCAGCCCCCATAACTTCATAGCCCCCATGTCTTTGCTCTTGTCTCTGATCAAGGTCATAGATGACAGAGACAAAGTCTACGATGGAGCGAGCTTACCCAGAAGAAGCTTCTTCACTCTAACTTTGAAGAGATTCTGGTTGTAAGCATTCGGGAACACAGACGCAGGTAGTGAGTTCCACTCTTTTGCCGTGCGTATTATGAAGGACATTGTTTAGTTGTTGCCAAAAGTGACCCATTTGAATGCTTAGTTACAGGTCTAGTGAACTCACTACTTGCAGTGCGAACACTGACGACACGTACAACGCCGTCCGGCCCACTACCCAGGATGTAATCTAGTTATTCTACCTAAACTCCATTTCAGTAGTGGAGCATCAATATTTTGATTTTTCAAGGTCTATATTAATATATACTTAAGTTTTTATAATACTGTTTACAAACGATCTTATTCTATTTGTACACAAATCACAGTTAATTCGTTACACAGGCTAAACGCCTTTACAAACATTAAAACATGTTTTTATTATAATATAGATTACCTAAAATGATGACTTAATTTAATAATGTCTTTCAAGTACAAGGTATGTGCAAGTCTTAGTAGGAGCATCAATATTAATGAGGACTAGATTTCCTAGATTTAGATTCTGACATTTGTTTAACCACTCTTGAAGTTGCTGTAGTGTGTGTTGTCTTGTCGCTAAAGTTCAACATGTGTTGCAATCTTTAATATTATTTCTCCTATTTATACAATGCGTCCGGTCATGGACTAGCGATATTCTAGGTACATATATAGCAACTATTCTTGTACACAAATACACTACACACTAGGGTCCAATCCACTTCCCCGCTATTTGGCAGCCATTTCGCTAAGATATTCTCTAACTTAAAGTTATGAAAATGTGAACTCATTTTATCGTAATGTAAACGATAGACAATATTGTTGCCCTCCGAATAAGCCTACATTTATTTCAGTGGCACCAAAACTTTGAGAGATATGACTTTTTTGTACACACGTAAAGAATATCTCAACAAAAAAATGGAAGTGAATTGGACCCTAGTGTATAGTGTATTTGAGTACTAGAATAGTTGTTATAAAAGTACCTAGAATATCGATAGTTCAAGACCGGACATATTGTATAAATGCTGTACGTTTAACCTTACTCCATGTTTAGAACTTGTTTATAGAACTAGAGTTTGTTTAGAGTTTAAGCTTACCCTGTAGATTCCGGTCGAGAACTGGGCGACGCAGTGTGGCCTGATACTGGTGTACATTTATGCAAATAAAAAAGATTTGTGATAGTTTTTTTTTATAAGAAATTGGCACATAAGCCGACGGCCCACCTGATAAAAAGAGACTACTGCCGCCACCTTATACACCTACACTCCCAAAAGGATTGCTGATGCGGTACCAATCTTAGCGACAAAGTTGAAAAGTCTCACGTGCCTGTAAATTCACCGGCACCCTTCCTTCAAACCAGAACACAGCAATGCAGCTTAGTGGTAGAAACATGTTTGGTGATAGGACTTCTGCCGGGGGTTGTGGTGCATGCAGCTGCGAATCGCGGGACCCCGGCCAAAGGTAAGAAGAAGGAATACCGTAAGTTATTAGCCGGTTTTTGAACCCCCCCCCCCGTCCTTGTCACACAGCTGGTCACCTTTGTGAGTCTCCCCCCTCCCTGGTGTGACGTCACGTATTTTGCAATTTAACATCTAGAAATTATTAAAATAAAACAGCAGTTCCGATGAGTTTTATTTCCATTTAATACTTAGTGTAGCGCCACACCATGCCGAAAATACGCGACCGAACTTCGGCGTCTATGTAACGTAATTTCGGCGTGATTCTTTTTTTTCTTCTTCTATTTGACTGCTGTAGGTCGTCCTAGGGGACGGTTTCTACGTAACCGGGCAGTTATTGGCGTGACCTGAAGGGTCTCCAGCCAATGGGGGGGGAGTAAAATACTTAACCTAAGCTAACTACTTGTACTACACTAACATCATGACTACCTGCAACAACAGCACTAAGGGCGACCCCTAGTGGGACTCGGACCTCGGCTTAGGGCGTTGCTGGCGTGGACATAGGGGGGGGGGGGGGGGGAGACAGCTTGATGAGGGCTGAATTATCGGTGTGACTGCGGAGTCTGAAGAGACGACCGGCTCTACGACGGGAGAGCTCGGTGGATCGTGACCGGCGGCGGTGGGACGTCGCGACGGGTTCGGCGTGATTACGCCTGCAATGCCTTTTGAATTACCCGCGGCGACACACCAGGCTGAAATTACGTGTCTTACCCATATGAAAAACATAGACGCCGTAGTTCGGTCGCGTAATTTCGGCATGGTGTGGCGCTACACTTAGATATACTTATTAGTGTGGCGCTACACCATACCGAAATTACGCGACCGAACTTCGGCGTCTATGTTTTTATATAGATAAAACGCGACGTAATTTCAGCCTGGTGAGTCGCGGGTAATTTAAAAAGCATTGCAGGCGTAATCATACTGAACTTCGGTCGCGTATCTTCGGCATAGTGTGTTTAGACACTTAGATTTTGAAATGTGACGTCACAAAATTTAGGACCCCTCCCACCCCTTGTCACACAATGTCACAGTTCGTCGACCCCATCCCCCCCCCCCTCTTAACGTGTGACGTAATTTACGGATGGTCCCTAAGAGTCCAGCAACCCTTCGCCTGCCCCGGGCGAACGGTACCTATCCATGAGAATTTTCCCACTGTATCCATGTAGTACTTCTCCGGATGATTTCTTTCATAAGAAGCTTTACTACTTCTATTACTAGAATTCCATTCAAGTATCCACAATAGCCCAACTGATTAATAATTCTAACACGACACATTTCAACAGAAATAGCCACTGTAACTATAAAGCTATTACAACTAGATTATGAATATAACGACGTTTCCAAATGAACTATTTTATGACAAGTGTAGGCACTAATTCCTTGTCGTTAATCTTAGAGAGCCATTTGCATTACGCTTAGTTTAAAGTATGACGTCATTGGCTTGATTCTTTTACGTATTACATATTACAATATATATTATTCAGCCGAAAGATGTCCACTGCTGGACATAAGCCTCCCCCAAAAGGGGGGGGTTTGACATAATCACCACGCTTAGCAGGCGGGTTGGCGATCGCAGTATGGTTGTTAAGGTACTCAGACAGAGAACGCTGCTGCCCA
The DNA here is from genome assembly GCA_905220435.1 of Amphipyra tragopoginis. Classification (NCBI taxonomy): domain Eukaryota; kingdom Metazoa; phylum Arthropoda; class Insecta; order Lepidoptera; family Noctuidae; genus Amphipyra; species Amphipyra tragopoginis. The sequence continues at coordinate 3,250,905 of HG992003.1, read as the reverse complement.
TCCTCTAGTGGGCAAACTTTTCTTATCAAGGACCAAAAAAACCGAGTCAATTTTATGGGGGCCAACATTTCTATACATTGATTTAAGTCTACGCAAACACAACGCAGATATCTACTTTTTATTCTAGACTATTCGAAAGATTCCTACGACTACGGGTGTTGGCGGGCCGGAGCTGGCCCGCGGGCCGTACTTTGCCCATCACTGCTCTAGATAATCCCTTAGTCGCCTTTTACGACACCCACGGGAAGAGTATGGTTTTTATTTTTTTATTTAGTGATTTGCTCGCGTTTGACCAGACAGAGAGGAGCTCGTGGTTAAATAATTACAGCCGCATAGACCGATCTTCCGGGTTAAGCCACGCTTGCCGAGGTTGGTCTGTGGATGGGTGACCATTTACCATAGCGAGTTTCCTCCGTGCCTCGGAAAGCACGTAAAGCCATTGGTCCCGGCTGTCATTTGTAGATCTTTGACAGTCGTTACTGTTGGTCAGAAGCCAGAAAGTCTGACAACCAGTCTTACCAAGAGTATCGTATTACCCAGTTACTGGGTAGTGGAAGTCTGATAGGCAGTCGCTCCATGAAAAATACTAATATTCAGCTGCATCCGGTTCGACTGGAAGCCGACCCCAACATAGTTGGGAAAAGGCTAGGCAGATGATGATGATGCTCGCGTTTGACCGCTATCTCGCCTGATGGTAAACGATAATGTGGTCGACGGTGAAGCACGCTTGCTTAAAAGTAACCTATTCACTCTTGACTTAAAGACCCCAAGGTTGTAACTATCAGGAAACACAGATTCCGACAGGGAATTCCACTCCTTAGCTGTGCAAACAATGAATGTGTTCGCAAAACGCTTTGTATGTATGGGTGGGATGTCCACCATATACCGATGGCACATTGCCGTACGTCTGGTAGTCCGATGATGGAAAGGGCCAGGCGGGGTAGTGCTGTCAACCCGTGACCACGGCCGGTGTAATTCTACCGACACGTCGGGATTAAAAAGGTATTTTGTGCCTTTTAAGTTTCTACGCGACTAGACCCGAATCTGTATTTTTATAAGGGGTAGTGCTATTCTTTAAGTCCAGCACTACACGAGACATTACATATATTATAGTAGCACAAATTGTGAGTTAGCATAAGCACCCCATTTCTGTCCCACTGCTGGTCATGGGCCTCCTCTCAGAAGGAGAAGTTTAGACCTTAGTGCACCACGCTGGCCTGGTGCGGGTTGGTGGACTACACACACCATGCATGAAGATCTTTATGGAGCCCTTGCAGGTGCGCAGGTTTCCTTACGATGTTTTCCTTCACCATTAATTGTGAGGGGTCTGGTAGAAACGAAACCAACCGCTTTTTCAGCCGTGGGTGTCTTAACACATTCGAGTCCACCACACTTTTCATAGAGCTCATACGCCATACATATGGTTAGTGGACCTTCCAGGAGGGTCCTCGGCATTACGTTTGCGTTAAGAGTGAACTCTCGAAGAGAATTCCTGGCATTAGGTTAAGAACCGAGAAAAATACGCTACGACGTCGTAAAATAGGTGTTTCCTTATTTCATGACGGTGTATTTTCCAAGAAAAACCCTTAAAATGAGCCCTCCACGAGGGCACCCGGCACCGAACGTGTCAAAGGCAACTTATTGACCTGGATTTTGTCAAGAGACGGACGCCAGAATTCTTTTGTGTGGCAATAACAACCTATTGCGATCACCAATAGTTAGTTAAGCGTGGCGAATCGCAATATGCTCAGGGGGGCTAACAATGTCATATTTGGTGAATCATATTTCGCTTCATTATCATAACTGCAAGTAGACTGCACATCTAGTCGCAACTGTAAACTAACTATGCAACTGCTAAATGCAGCTTGAAGGCAATTAGCATGTAGTCAGTGTAAAAGCTGGCGTCCACTAGGCTCGCCTAGTCGAGTCGAATTGAATCGAAGAAGTTCGGTGCTTATATGTATATTTAGTATGAAACTGCGTCTATTACCGACGACCCGAGACGCGCTGAGTCGCCTAACTCGCCCGCATCGCTTGTCACGCGAATTTCTGTTTTAACGATTTGCGATTTCTGACCGTTTCGCCTCACACGGAACAAATGCGACATGACTCGATTCGACGCGTTTCGGCTGTAGTCGACGTCAGGCTTTACTGTGTGACAACTGCCCTCTAGACTAGAACTCTAGATGTGCTTGCAGTTATGATTTCGAACATGAAATGAAATATGTTTCATCAAACGCGGCGTTAGTTAGTGCGTTTCGCCAAAGATCTGCGTTTTTGGTTTTTATCTTCTAGGGTTTTTGTCTTTAATTCTTCTTTTCCTGTTTCCTGAGATACAGGTTGTTCAGGAGACAGAGTTCTTTTGTATTGAGATATATTTGGTTGCTAATAAACAATTTTTTTACCCCCGACGCAAAAAGAAGAATGTATGTATGAGTTTGAACCTGTAGTCTGTCTATTTGTCTATGTAGCACCTATAAGGAAGAACCGATTTTAATGCTTTTTTTTTGTTTGAAAGAAGTTTTAAAGCTGGTTTAATCGGTATGGTTTGATGACGGCTGATTTCAATGTTGGGGGTTTTTTGATTTTTCCAGTTTGTAAAGAGAGAAGATTTTTAAAGAGATTTCCCAAATTCATTTCGCACAGACGGCGCGGTTCGGTTGATCTTGGTCTTGGTTGGTTTAAAATAATTTAATCAACAGTAAATTATCGATAATATCCTCGGAAAATAAATACCGAAAGACCAGAAGCAATCTAGGATAAACAAACGTCAATAAAAATATCAACGGTCCGTCAATCAGACGAATAAATATTTAAATATTAAAAGCGAACCGGATTTAGTACCAGGATATTATAAATAAATGTTATGTGTATATTGCACAAGCGGCAGTGTGTCAGTAGATCGATGGATCGTGGCCGTGAGGCGTCGGCGCGCGCGCCTGTATTACCGTAAACAAACAATTACAGAATTATTATTAACTAATGTGGCCATGAATAGGATATCGAAAAGAATTCTTTTTTATAAAAAAATGTTCTTTTTTTTGCTAATATTTTGAATTCGGCTATCTATGATAGTCTGGACTGGACAAATCAGCATTATCGGCTCATTACTGTCCTACTGCTAAGCACTGGCTTCTTCTCAGCATGAGAAAAGTAAATCAAAAACGTTGGCCTAGTACCTACGGAATGGCGGACTACTCAAATATTTACAAAGATTGCAGTCAGTGCTATAATAATTTCATACAGTTTAAAGTAAAAAAAAACATTGACATTAAGATAGTGCCAAGATCCCTACGAAATCTCTTTTCATAATCAGCCCATTACTATCCTCCCACTACTGGGCCAGGGCCTCTTCTCATAATGTAAAGCGGAGAATAGAGGAGACGAGACAAGATGGGTTTTGAGTAACCAATCAGATTTCATTATTTCCACATCTCCTCTTCGCTTAGCTTCGGTGAAAATGGATCAAACGGAGAAGAGAGGAGATGTATCCTTTGCTATAGAATTTTGTGCCGCGAGCGAGCAAGCGGCGCGGCAGAGCGGAGACGTGTGTGTGTAGTCATCATTTCCCCGCTGCCTTCTCCCCCCACCTCGCACACCCGAACTGACTGATTTCGAGCTCTCACAGCTCACATCTCTGCTATGTAGAGCTCACATCTCCTCTCCGCTACGCATTACGCATCTCCTCTCTTCTCCACTTTAGTGGATACCGGGCCTAATGTTACGAAATTAAGGTTGAGCTACACGATGGCTGATGCATGCGTGCTGTCAGTTGGGACAAGTCAACTTAAACCTGCTATGGCTCTTTCCACAAAAGGCCATTCCAAACGTTGCCCCACATAGTTACACTCGCATAGTTTTATACCACAATGTCTGGATTTTAAAAGAGACCTTGACCTCTGAGTTTGTTTCAAGTTGTCTTCTCAGATCTAGTCAGATAATAAAAGCCGGCGCCATCTAGCCTTAAAAAACATTAGGTACATTGATTTTTAAATGTGTCTGTAACAGATTTATTTACAGAAATAAAAATCATTTATCAATGGAGAAGAGTTTTTGCCTAAGCCTTAGCCCACCAATAGTGTGGGTTGGCAGACTAATTCCTTGTTATTCAAACTGTAGTTTTGTATTGTTTTGGGATAGCTTTGCCGTGAAAACGAAAACTCTTAGATTACCATACGTAAGACATGCGAGCTGGCATGAGAGCTACCTATTATTATTGGCTTAAATTGAAAAAAAACACAAATAATGTATTTTTTTTTCGTTTTTTATTCAGGGACAATCTCTGCAAAATTTTGTGCACTAAGATATAATTAATTATATCTTAGTGATAATTGGCACTGCACCGAACGTGTCGTCTGACTTAGAATTGGAAGATGTTTTTTAGGTATTTCTAAAAGTTACAGAACAAAATTTTCATAAACAAACATCACGCCTGCATTCTCCGAAGGGTTGGCCAGAAGTGTATAGTTCACCATCATTTCGCCGTTATGTTTAACTCCCATGTAATAGAATCGAGCCTTTTGCCATCAACCGGGCACAAATTCAGACTCCGAGCTGCTACTGAGAAATTCCACACGAAAAAACCCAACAACACTTTACACGACCTTGGGATCGAACCCAGGACTTATTTGAGAATAGCTCATGCCGTGGTGAAAAGATTAGCCAGTCAGCGAGGTTGGTAGCGGGGCTGACTGCCCAGGGTGCGCCGGACGTACTTAAGCGTCACTTGTGGAGGCTCTTTTCATGCACCCAGTAACTTTTTATGATATCTAGTGAATACTGCTAGTTTAACTTCAATAACCCTGAACAGGTTCTCTGTTGGAATATCGAAATATTATTAGCCGATTCTTATGTAGCCGAATACCTTTCGGCACTTTTCATTTCGCCGAATAATTAAAACGCCGAATGATTAGAATCCCTAATAAATGTTTTGTAACTTTTTGTTACGCCAACTAGTCTGCTGGCCACTGTTTCATTAGTCAACTGTATTATTGGCCACTTTACACTTTTTAGATGGCTTATTTTCCCATCATGCAAGCAAGAAAGCAAGCAAGCAAAGTGTTTCTGGGTTTGCTCCGCCAGAAGACTTGCTTTGTCGCCTCTTCGCTTCGCTCGCATACTCGACCAGCGCTACGGCCTCGTGCACTCGTTTCACTCAGGACCTCTTTCGCGAGCTTCTGGCTCCACGTTTTTAAATAACACTCTAGGGGTAGGACGGAGTCTGACCACGTGTAGTCGGGATGCGCTGAGTCGGAATAACATTAGGTACATTCCCTTGTGTAAATATAATGTTGTGCGAATACTTATTTGGCAAATAAGTATTCGACTAAAACAAAATTTCTGAATGATTTTTTGGCCTAATAATTATGGTGGCTAATAATCATTCGGCGAAATTAAATTAGGGTAAAAATTGCTCCGGCAAAGATTATGTCGGCGAATCGATGTCGGCGTTATGAAATTCGATATACTTCGGCAAATACACGGGCACCCCCTGAACATTATAGCATCGTTATCCCAATTATTCCACATAATGATGGACATACTAACTATAACACACAGAATCGACCATGACGGCTAAATACTGGTAGGTACTCGTACGTCTTATATAAATCTTAACTTTTGTATGTACCATAAAGGCACGCACTGGAGGCTATTTCGGGACTATTACTAACTACTAGATTCACTGATGCTCAAACTTTTAGTTCGATTGTAACTTACTGTTTTAGTTCTATCTTAATCTCGTAGATGTTCAACAATTTTATTTAATACCTATACCTGCCATTACTGAAACTACTAGGCAGTATTGTCTAAGGTAGGGGTGGGCAAACTTCCTTTATTGGGGGCCAGAAAAACGCAAGAAATTTCGCAAGGGGCGACAAATCCAAAAAAATGCATTTTTTTCTGCCAAACCAACATTTTTGGTTCAAATAATTATGCGATTTGTTATGGCCGTCCACTCTTGCTCTAAAAGGGAGGTTTGGCGGGCCAGATTAAAACCCTTTGCGGGCCGGAGTTGGCCCGCGGGCCGTAGTTTGCCTAACCCTGGTCTAGGGGCTGGCCATAGGGGCGGCAGCCGAGGGCGCAAATTAGGTAGCTATATAGCTATAGCTATAGCAAAAAATATATAGCTATAACAAAAAATCCGCACCAGGTCTGGAGATTGAAAGTAACAGTGTAACAAAAGTCGTTACTACCTTCATTTTTGCCAAAATTCTTAATCAAATGCCTTTTTTTATTTAGCGTGTTTTTAGGAAGGCGCAAAAATGGATCCTTGCCTTGAACGCTCAATACGGCACTGCTGCTAAGTACTCTGCCTAGCCTTTTCCCAACTATGTCGGATTCAGCTATCAGTCTAATCAGAGGGTCTACTCCCTAAGCACGAAGTTCGTGGTTTCGGCTTTAGTTACAAGCGTTTCCTACTCCCTATCACCTAACGTACATACGATTATTTCGGGGCCAGAACTAAGAATGAATGACAACACGATTTGACAGTTGTCCCTACTACCGATGTGTTTTTGCCCGTCCGAAATTTGAACTTGCCACTTGTTTTGTTCACTCCTACGTTTCGGACTACTTTCGGACGGCCGACTAACTCGGTTGACGGACTTAGGGAGTAAGCCCCCAGATGCGGCTGAATACCAGTATTTTACACGGAGCGACTGCCATCAGACCTCCGCAACCTAGTTACTGGGCAATACCGATATGCTAAGATTAAAGCGGATGTCAGGTCAGACTGCTACTAGGTAGGTACTATTATGGATATTAGGCAAAAATACTTTTTGATAGCTATTATTTCAAACAAATTTTTAGAATAGTCGTCGTTAGAATGACAAATCTAAATAGGTATATTATTAAGGAATATTACAGATGGGCTTTATAAAGATCACAATACTACTTAATAGTTTTTACAATTTATTGTAAATTCACTGTTAATTCAATTACTTATATATAATTTACGACTTACGAAATATAATTTACGTATTTTTAGCATGGTTTTTCATTCAAAACAAACAAACCTTCTCATAAGTTTATCTTAACAAACTTTATGGAGCTTCATGATAACAAAGTCCAAGTTTTAGTTTTGTTTTTTCTTGTTTAAACAGAAGGCTCTGTTTCAATGCATTTTAATTTTATAGGTTTCCCTCGCGTTAGCTTACTACTCATCTGAGTAGTAAGCTAACGCGTGAAAAACAAAATAAGTATTTTTATTTTACATTATGTATTGTAAAATATAAATACTTTGTTTTTTTGTTGCTCTGCTGTATATGGTCCTTGGGGACCCCTTCTACGTAACCGGGCAGTTATTGGCGAGACCTGAAGGGTCTCCAGCCAATGGGGGGGAAGTAAAATGCTTAACCTAAGCTAACTACTTGTACTACACTAACATCATGACTACCTGCAACAACAGCACTAAGGGCGACTCCTAGTGGGACTCGGACCTCGGCTTAGGACATTGCTGGCGGGGGCTTGGGGGGTGGGGAGACAAATAATAAAAATGCTGCGGCTCTTTATCTACATGGTTAGACAGATAGGGGGTACTTATCCGAAAGGGTGTTGAAGTACTCATAATAATGGATAACTTTTGTTCTACAAGTTTCATCAAAAGTCGATAGTTTAAGAGAAATATCTGTTCAAAGATATCATAAAAAATACGTTAAAATCTATCTATCCTCAGCTTTGTTTACATTTTAGTTCATATTTGGGGTCTCGGATTACAAGCTCCATTTTCTGAACTCGTAACTAAAGCAAGGATGAGGAACTTTTGAAATAACTAAAATAAAAATCATTTTGCATCGTAATAAAAGTCGCATTTTGAAGTTTAAATACTTGCATTAATAACAGTCGTCAGTGATACTTTAAGTGTGGTAAGTACTACCTTTTCGAATAACCTTGTATATTTTCGATCTAATAAATTTTGTAACAATTCCATATAATCTTAGCCTCTCTTACAAGATATATTTTTGGCGAATAAGCTGAGCTCTGCAAAGACGTGTATGTGCAGCTGCGCAGTTTTTAGTTCCCAAATGAATGCAGTTGCCCATTTTAGCTGATACCTACAACCTAACTCGCCGAGTCTCGCTACATTATAAAACTCATGAAATGAGATTTTGTGTTACATTCTTCGCGTTACATTTTTAATACAATTTTTCATATTGTAGGTCAAACAACGCAAAGATAAATATCATAATTCATAACTGATGTTTATGTTCATTAAGTTGTATGAAGTAATGCACATGAATCGTGTTATTTAACACGATGCAATGAGGAAAATTATATCATATTTCGATATCCGAACTTATAGGAAGTTGTGTATGTGTACATTACAAACACAGCTATAACTTTGGCTATCGCTGCTCAAACGCATATCCGCGACGGGCGCGCACCCGCAGTCGCGATGCGCGCGCCGCTCGCACCCGCGGCCTGTGCCGCAATACTTCTGCTCTGGCCTGCTACCCTGGTACTCTGCTATCAGGACGAAAGAGGATACGAAGTAGAGGACGCGTACCACGACGATGCGTTAGAAGTGTGAGTGATTCATGTGCTGCTAGTAACTCTGTGAAGCTGTTCATCTCCAGTGATTTTCAGTGTTTTTTATTTTAATTATTTCTGTCATACGTATCGGTTGGTTGGCGGAAGTGATGCTCGTAAAATGGTTGCCCCGAATAATTTTATTTCTGCGGACTTGTATGATGATATTAATTCAGCCCTGTATCATGTTTCGACGCAGAGTTAATTTTGAGTCCATCGTAATGAAACAATGAATAATTAATTAATTAAAATTCAAGGCGCGAGTTTATTATTACGTTACCTGCGGTACGAGGGAAAAATTTGGGTTCGAATTAGCACAATCCAGATTAACCCACATTGTATTCAACGTGTAATCTCGTAAAGCTTTATTAGGGCGACAGCTTTATTCAATCTCTCAATGAACCAATAGAGAAATCGTAACGTCAGTCTCCAGAATTTCCCTTTTATTACTTCAATAAATTTATGAATCAGATGCAGTGCCCCGTTTAAAAATCAAAGTGCGTGGGTTCAACGACTGCTACTGAATGAAGTACGTTGCACCATCATAATATACGAAGTATTACACCAACGTTATTGCACGTGGTATAAATAGTTCGGTGTAAGACTAAGAACCCCATTGACGTGTTCTTAGAAATCACAGGGCAAGTGAAAGATTACTTCTGGTGGCTGAGGCAAGCACTTGAATTAACTAAGCTTCTGAGTATTGAGCGTGTTAATATGCAAATTGATTAATATATAAATGCATAACATCCATAAAATTAAAAACTGCATTCAATCATGCCTTAGAGTGAATCCATGGGAAATGCAAGTTGGTCATTTTTATTTTATCACGACATTAGGTGCTATAATTATAAGAGAGTTCCTCTATACGAAATTGTTTGTTAGGCATTGAAGCCTTTATTGTTGGTTAAATAAAATTACCAATAAATATAATTGACTAGCTTTTGCTCGCGACTTTTGTCCACGTGAAAACCCACAGGAACCGTACAATGACCAAATGCATTCTCGAGGTTTTCACTCTAGACAATATGGAATATTTAAAGGTGTTAGATACAGTCGTAAAGTATTTACCATTTTTGAAATAACAATTAAGAAATTACTTACTTTTGAATCTAATCTAGAATTAACAGAACGCCCTAGCATCAATATAAGCAAACGAGGTAGGTATTGCAGACTCGTAAACAAACAACTAGCATCCTATTACTAATAAAGCTTAGCGTTAAAGTTTTATTGAATAGGTATCATTTCCTTAAAATGAATAAAAATAGCCTTCATTTCCTAGAATACAATACGGCCGACGTATCTTGGCGAGTTTGAAGTCAGCTGATTAGCTGTGCAGTAGATAATTTCGTATCTAAAAGATTCATTGCGCAGCCAAACAACTAACTTCAGACTCGCTAAGATACGTCGGCCGTATTGTAGTTTACATTTGAAAGAATTAACTTGAATTTAAAAAAACTAAAGGGTCACTCATTTAGAGGGGCTCGTGGCTAATTTATCAACTACACGGATCATATTATGATGTGCAAGGTTAAGTTACGCTTGCTGCAGTCAGTCTGGATGGGTGACCATTTGATACACATCGAGACCCCCCGTGCCTCGCGCCGCTTTCGCTGTCGGTCGCCTCCACCCCATCCTTAGAGCACGCAGTAAATTGTCACTTAGAAATAAGCTGAGAATCTACGTGACGTGCATCCGCCCCATCTTGACTTACGCTAGCGTCGTGTTCGCACACGTTAAGCCTTGTCGTTTCAAATCCTTCCAAACCCTCCAGAATCGAGTGTTGCGCAGAGCCGCGGCTGCCCCGTGGTTCATGCGTAACGTCCAACTCCATCTCGATCTAAAAATGCCAACCATCAGGCAATACCTCAAACGCATTTCCAAGCGTTACTTCGACACTGCGCCCCTCCATCCGAACCCCCTAGTCGCCGCAGCGGCCGACTACAGTCCCTCTCTCATAAGTAAAGTTCGCCGTCCCAGGCACACACTTTTAGAACCCGATGACGAAATAACCCTCCTCCAACAGGCGAGTAAATCGACCAGCACAATACACAACGTCCGCCGCCGTCCGGCATACCGTCCTCGCCGACGAGGCCCATCGCGACGTCCCACCGCCGCCGGTCACGATCCACCGAGCTCTCCCGTCGTAGAGCCGGTCGTCTCTTCAGACTCCGCAGTCACACCGATAATTCAGCTCTCATCAAGCTGTCTCCCCCCCCCCCCTATGTCCACGCCAGCAACGCCCTAAGCCGGGGTCCGAGTCCCACTAGGGGTCGCCCTTAGTGCTGTTGTTGCAGGTAGTCATGATGTTAGTGTAGTACAAGTAGTTAGCTTATGTTAAGTATTTTACTTCCTCCCCCCATTGGCTTGAGACCCTTCAGGTCACGCCAATAACTGCCCGGTTACGTAGAAACCGTCCCCTAGGACGACCTACAGCAGTCAAATAGAAAAAAAAAAGATAATCGTACGTGTATTTCATGAATCCGATCACATAGTCGGATCCGGCTCCCGGAAGCAAGTATCGGACGTGTATTTTGACCCTAAACCGTCGGTCCCGGGTGTCATACGACCTATGACAGTCGTTACGGGTAGTCAGAAGCCCGAAACTCTGACAGCCGGTCTAACCTCAGGATATCGGCATTGCCCAGTAACTGGGTTGCGGAGGTCTGATGGCAGTCGTTCCGTGTAAAATACTGGTATTCAGCCGCATCTGGTTAGACTGGAAGCTGAGCCGAACATAGTTGGGAAAACGCTATGATGATGATTCAGCCGAGAGACGTCCACTGCTGGACATAGGCCTCCCCCAATAGGAGGGGTTTGCCATAATCGCCACGCTTGGCAGGAGGGTTTGATATATGTGTCGCAGTGATATTGTAAAAGCCGCTACATTATAAGAACGCTAGCTAGTTAATTGTAACATCGCTATTTATATTGCTAGCGATATTGTGACAATTTCGCTAAGAGTGTCTAGCGGAATTTAAATAAGTCTAAAATCAGTAAGTAATATTGTGAGAAATATGATCGCATGACTACTTCGTGTAATTTTAATATTGCTGGCGTTATTAGGTATAATGTAGCGGCAATAAATCGCTGCGACATATGCAGCTACCTTCTTGATCGCTCGAGCGACCGCTTTTCCTATTGTGATCGGACACATCGGTATCTGACATCTGTGGACAGTTTAGTATCTCGAGACACAAACTGTATCTCCAGAAACAAAGTGTTCCAGCCACTTAGTAGCCCGTGAGCGGTCACGGTCAGCCTAAATAATGAAGATTGTTCCTTATCATTTGAGACCAACTCAAGTCTCCAACCACACTCCTTCCTACAATCACTTTAACAAGATTACGTCTTTAATACTATAATGGTATTAAGGATTCATAAAACATGTTTCTTACACTAGTGACATAATTTTTATTGCTGGTTATGGGAGCAATACAGATGACTCTCGTATTCTATGTTTGCCTGGTCATACATCCACACTCTAATTAAGGTCACATCTAGCCAAGTCGCCTGCTAGTCTAAATATTTAATTTGTCAACGCTCAAACATTGGATAGGTATCTGTTTTATAATATGTGTGCTTATACTAACGACATGAGTGAAAATATGTATAATTTCTTTAACATGGCAACTTGTAAAATATACAGTGTGGCCTGGATAATGTGCACAGACGAAAATGGATGAAACAAGACGACAATTTTTAAACAAAAAAATGGGAAAAAATGAAAAAAACTGAAAAAAAAATTAAAAAATTCAAAGAAAATTGTATTTTAAGTTGACAACTGATTTTGAAGAGTTGCTTTTTATATTTGCAATTTTTTGTCATCATTATCGTTTTTATTTAAACGAAATACACGCAATAAATAAAAAGTTATAATTTTTTATAATATTAAAGGTAAATCGTTAATTTTTTTGTCCACAATTTGTGGTGTCGTTTCACCCATTTTCGTCCGTGTACTAATGCTATTTAAACTAGGTACTTTACTAGATAGCTTTACTAAATAGCTTTTTGGGTTGCTCCTGTTACCGAATATTGTTTGCCAGCATTACTGTTATTTATAAGTTAATAGGATTAGGATAAAATGCAGTGTGTCCCTGGATAATTCCAATTCTGGAATTACAATAATGTTGACAAACAATATTCAGTAGCGGAAGCAACACAAAAAGCTATTTGAAAGTTGAAGCATTGATTGGATTGGATGAAATGAGAATTTGGAAGAAATGGTAGGAAGGACTAAAATCACACTGGTTTTTTCTCTAAAAATCTAAGTGTTATCTATATTTTACAAAGGACCAATTAAAACGATGATAACACGAAAAATTTGACTATGACCATGACAAGTTTACGTAGCCAAAAACTGGATCAATATGTCATGAGTTATATTTTAAAATGACATCACATTTCTTTAATCGTAATGTATTACTAGTGCAGACAGACATTCGCCTTATTATCTGTCTGTTAGTCCGCCGTAGACGTAACCGCAGTCTGACAAAATGACGAATCGCTAAAAATATTATTGTTTTTATGACCTTTATGTTTTACATCAACCTAAAGATACTTAAATAAGAATATGTCAATCAATCCACAATTTATTTGCCTACTATTGTGTTTATAAAAGATTAACGGTGATCTCAAAGAAGGTACCTATTGCCTTCCATCTCGCTCAATTTGATCAAATCGACTAAGGGAAAAGATTTTCTTCTCACTAGTGTTCCAATACGTGATACATGTTCCAACGTGATACGCTGCCACGATATTTCCTGGCCACGGCATTTAAGAGAAAGATCGAAGTACCTACATAGGTAATTAAAAAAAAAACGGTTTCCTCAGCTTGCCTCGAAGGACCAAAAACGACACTTGTCTCAAAGGACCAACTCCGTCACATATTGCAACTATTATAACTATATAAGAGTATCTACTATGCCGTCGCAAAACCTTTTTTTTTTCTTGGTAAAATCCTCATGTATGCCCTTCGCCTTGGGAAGGCGAAGGGGTGAGACTTTTACCAGCTAAAAACCCACGGTGTGGTCGCGGGATTCGCAGCTGCATGCACCGCAACCCCGGCAGATGGCGTCACTCATCTACTATTTTACCAACCGTGGTTTTGAATAGTATGCATCTCAGTTCGGAATCTTTTAAGCATGATGTTATGTGCATGTATACACAATAATTAGGTCATTATTGTATGAATGAGCTAATCATCCCAAACGACTTTGTAGAACATAAAACGATAAGATAAAGTTTCTTTGTTGTTCCACCAAACTTTAATAAGTGCCTTTATGTTAAACAATGAGGATTTATTTATGAACTGACATGTTACGTAGTCACATTAAATGCGAAATTGAGTTTGTCTGTCTGTCTGTTACTTCTCCACGACTAAACCACTGACTCAATTTTGATAAAACTTGGCACAATGATAACCTGAAACCCGCAGGACATAGACGCGGAAGTCGACTAGTTTTAAATAAATATAATGTTGATTGATTGATTGATGTTGTGAAGAAGACGGATGAGAAAAGATTGCATGTAGCGGAGATGAGAATGTTGAGATGGATGTGTGGAGTGACCAGAATGGATAAGGTCAGGAATGAGTATATTAGAGGAAGTTTGAAAGTAGCGCCAGTGACAGAAAAGTTGAAAGGGCACCGTTTGTCTCGGTATGGGCATGTTGTAGTATCACCTTCATGATCGTCATCTTCACCGACTGGCCATTTTTATATTTTATACTTTTTTTGATAATGACAGATGGAATTCTAATTTGGACTTGGGTTTTGTTTTGAGGGGGACCATGGTGATTGCTTTTGATACGAATGTCTGTTTTATTTTATATTGATATAAATATTATAAATTTAAATCCTGCTGACTGTTTGATTGTGTGGCGTGCCGCAGCAGCCATGCCCTGAACACTGCTCCATGCAACATCCGTTTTACGGTGGACTCGGAGGTCTTGTGCGAGCTGGATAACCTAAGCCTCCACCACCTATCCAAGAACCTGCGCTCCCATGGTACCAAAGTGAGATGCATTCCGGTGCCCGAGGGTAACCCCTTCTTCCTTCTCTTACACTTCGTCTCCTGCTACACATACGAGATCGGCGATCGGACTGGCTGTCACCTACCCGCATGACTAGATATGCTACAGCCGGTCTGTTTGCTGCCGCCGGTTTCTATCAAATGGCTGTGTGGGCCATTGGCGAACGCCGTATCTTCAAGAAGGAAGTCGCTGACTACTCCAAGGGACGTGACGCAGTCCTGCCTCTTATTCTCTAGCCATTTCTATTTTTGTTATTTACGTACTACACATTCTTTACGTGCTCTACACATTCTTTACAACTGGTGTAGCAGACGTGCTCTCAGGAGATCCTAGGGCCGTCTGTTACATTACAATGTGAAGAGGAGGGATGAAACGCATGTGACCAAAAGAGTTATGAATATAAATGTGGATGGATGGAGAGGAAGAGGGAGGCCAAAAAAAGATGAATGGATTGTGTGAAGAATGATATGAAAGAGAAGGGAGTCAGTGATACCATGACGGGTGACAGGACGGAATGGAAGAAGAAAACATGTTGCGCCGACCCCAAGTAACATGGGATAAGGGCAGGTAGATGATGATTGATTGATGTTAACAAGTGTTTTTTTTACGTAAATTAATTATTTATCTACTACCTACTTTAAAAGTGCATTTAAATATATTTATAGTCCGTTATTTACCAAGAAAAGAGCACTTATCAGTAGGAATATTCTTAGAATATTCAATGGCAACTTTTTATCAATCTTTTGTGACATCATCAGACAATGTCACGTTTATTACAGCTTCGCAAAATCCTTGGTATAATAATCTGGTCTTTTACTTTCAGGTTAGACAGCAGTTCTCCATGCCCCACAGACCGACTCCTGCGCACCCGAGAAATGTGCAGAGTAGACGGCGTAGATATACAGTGTATCAAGTTGAGGTGCTGTGAGTCACATGTCTTCATAGCTGGAAGGTGAGAGCTTATTCAAAGTTTATAAATATTTATTTATTTATTTAATACTTCAATGCACAATGGTGGTACATAAGGCGGATTTAATACCACAAGGCATTCTCTAACAGTCAACCTTTGGGTCAAAGAGAAAGCTTCGAAAAGAGGTACAAAAATAAAAATAAAAAAAATGATATTTGCGACTTAATTAACTATACATAACAAAACAATTAAAAATACAGGACATGGATAATAATAAATATAAATATCGATGTACCTACACCACACCACAACTAAAAGAAAGAAAATCAAAAGTTTATTTGTGTCTTGAGGTGATGCATACAGTGTACCCCGTCTACGGGTGATGCACATGACCATAAAAAAACAACAACTACTTACTCATTTACGCAAGGTAGAAATTATACTTTCGACTGAGATATAAAAGAGATTTATGTCAACAACTAACTTCATGATGTCATAAAGAACAGAGGTTTATGTCAACAACTAGAGTTAACTTCATGGTGTCGCATTTCCGCTACACCTGCGTGCATAACTTCCGTAACAATGAAAATGTTACCCTCGATAACAAAATGTTTTGGAAGATATGCGTCTTAACCGAGCAAATCGGCCATCTCTCAGCATATAATAAACGATAATTATAATAAGTAATAAAAGGTTTATTGCAGAAACTCGTTCAAATTTTTACAATAAATCTTACTAAGGGTCTCCTTATAAGTAAAAGATATATGTGCTAGGAGACCCTATAACTGTGGCACATGCACACAGCAGGGCCACAGCGCTGGTCATCAACGGCAGCCGGCGTCGACACAATGATAGTACAAATATCTTCTATTTTTTTTTCCCTACCACACCATACCACCACAGCAAACGGTGGTCGAGGTTGCCACTGGGTATGACAAGGCTGGACCGCCACAACAAACAGTGTTAAGAGTTGTCACGCGGAATGGCACGGCATAACTTATCCCGCGTCAAGACGTGCAAGAATATAAAACTTTCTCATCGCACGCCGGGAATAGACGCGTGTTCTAAGATTCAACAAAACCCAGCACACCTGGTGGTAGGAACTATACGGTCCGACTAGCTGGCTACCATGCTTACATTAAGTCCGACGCGAAGCAGGGGCCCAATTCTCCTAAAATAAATTGTTGCCAAACGCAATCGAACCACAACCGTCAGTCAGTTTTTGTTTTCGAAAACTTTCAAAATGATTGATTTTGTTTTTTGTGTCAAACAATTCGACAGCTTTTGAAATTGAGAACTATGAACGGTTCGACCTTGGTTCGGTTGTGATTTATCAAGATTTATTTTAGGAGAATTAGGCCTCAGTTTACTGTGTTCTGTCGTGTATATTATGTGAGAGCCACAGAAGTATAAAGGAATCTCTCTATATCTTTGGATTCGTATGCTCCGTCTTAAGCTTGGCGTCGATTACAGACGAAACGCGTCGAATCGAGTCGAGTCGCATTTGTTCCGTGCGAGGCGACACGGTCAGTAATCACAAGTCGTTAAAACAGAAATTCGCGTGACAACCAATGCGCGCGAGTGATGCGATTCGGCGCGCTGCGGCTCGTCGCTAATGGACGCAGTTTCATACTAAATACATAAGGGCAAATTTCTTCGATTCGATTCGACTCGGCGAGCCTAGTGGACGCCAGCCTTTAGACCCTGTCTGGGCTTTCATAAATACAGCTACCAATGCCCACAATAGATACCTAAATACGAATAAGTCACATTCGCAGTAAAATCAAAGAGGAACGCCTGATTCCAATTAGAAATATGAGATGGGTGTGCCAGTCAAAGGATCAAGGGATTTCGAAACAACAAAGAAAGCTGTGACCTTTACGTCTCCGTCTCTAAACCTGACGAGATTAGATTTATATTCCAGCTGCGTATGTACGAAGGGCAATGTCTGTCGTCATGCTAGGCATAGGAATGAGGAAGTAGGTAGGTACTTAGGTAGCAAGCATAATCAATCACTGAATATTCACCATGACAACTGATTGTCTGCTTGCTAAGCAGAATATTAATTGTATCTTCGTCAGTCCTGTAGGCCTAGTGATTGAACTAATTGCCTTCCATGTATGAGGGTCCTAATTTAATCCCGGCCTGTATCTCTCTGACTTTTCGAGTTCATGGACAGATCAGAATTTGATTATCGCTTCTAACTGCACAGATGAGAGGACTACTAATAGTTCTTGATGGGACCGAAAAATTATAATGGGCTGTAGGTCTCAAGAGGAACGAAACAGGGTTCGGGCAAAATTAGAAAAGGCAGGAGATCACCTCGTTGTCGAGGAGGTGAAAAACAAAGACCCGATGCTGGTTTTCCGGGGCGTCCTCCGCATCCACTCTGACGAGGAAGTGCTGAGGGCGCTGCGGAATCAGAACCGGGACGTCTTTCACGGCCTCGACAAAGAGGAGGATCGACTGACCGTGAAATACCGAAGGAACTCCAGGAACCCTCAGACCAGCAACGTGGTGGTCAGCACGTCCCCGAGAATCTGGAGCAGGATGCTGGACAAGGGGAAGGCGCGTATCGACCTCCAGACCGTCTTCGTCGACGACCAGTCGCCGCTGGTGCAATGCACGAGGTGTTTGGGATATGGGCATGGCCGGCGTCTCTGTAAAGAGCCTGCCGACCTATGCAGTCATTGTGGGGGCCCACACCTCCGAGCAGAATGTGCCCAGTGGCTTAAGGCAGATACCCCTCAGTCCCATAACTGCGTCAAGGCGAAGATGGAGAGGTCGGACCACAACGCATTTAGCCCCGAGTGTCCTATCCGGGTCAAGTGGGACAGGCTGGCACGCGCGTCCGTTGCCTACTGCTAAGGTGGTCCCAATGAGCAAAATGCCGCACAAAATACTCCAGGCGAATCTCCAAAGGAAGAAGCTGGCGACCCATGAGCTTATGATCGAGGCCGAGAAGCGCAAGGCAACTGCAGCGTTGATCCAGGAGCCCTCCCAAGCAGCACATTGGCGGAAATTACATCCATAAACAAGCTATACTACAGTCAAAGGCTCTTATGCAGTTGTACTAACGGATAAAACGATTCTTGAGACTGTATGAGGGGTAATCTCCACACTGTTAAACAGCACAGCTGACTAATGGCTGTACAATGGAGAAAAAAACAACAAAATGCATTTTAGTAGAATTTGAAAGAACTGTTGTCCAGCCTTTGGCTACGTATAATGCCACTAGCTGGTTAAGAAGACCAAAGCTTGTGAACGGCTGCTTAATGCGATAAAATCACACCCTCTTCTAAGCTGTGAGTTGTATTAGAGAATCAAATTTTGCCCTTGGCTTTTTCATGGTGTATACTAATTCTATTATAATGCTACCTCAAGGAGCTTAATAGTAGCTGGTTTAAAGCATTTATGACTGCCTGATCTGTAAATTAGTGTAGCGTTACTCCTCTTTAATTCCAAAGCTTATAGCATAAATATGAGCTATTTTACAGCCTCTAGAATTATTGAAGAGTAAACATAGGTTAGTATTGCTCAGGTGGGCAATTCTCGTGTATTCGATTTAATCACGAATTCGAGAAAAAAGTCGAATTAGAACTTTTCTCGAGCGAAAATACGAGTAGCCGTTCGAGTTGCTTCGAACAGTTGGTATCGGTCGAGATATACATTTCGAAATCGAACCTTAACAAACGACAATCAGATGGGATGCGATTCTCGCGCGTTACAGATCTTATCTTCAGCATCAGCATACTTGAAAACTAAGGAATTAACATCCATTACGGATAATCATAAAGCGTTAGTTTTTATCTAAAATAGACTTTTAAGACGAGAATTGCCCCCCTGATAACATCGATTTGTCATAACCTCAAAATGATTTTCTATTAATAGAGATCCCTTCTCACTTTACTCCTTTAACCAGTCGTTAGAATAACTGTGAACCACTGTACAGCTAGCGTACAGTTTTCAGCTGATTAACAGACTTAAATATGGCCATTGAACAGAAAAGAGACGGACAAGGGAATTTAGTTAGAATTATTGCTGGATAACAAATTAACGCCATTTTAATGTAAATAAGCCGATTACATAATGAAAAAACTACTGATATCTGTTAAACTTTCATGATATTTGAGAGCTATTAAAGTAAAAACACATTATTTAATTGCTACAAATAGATATTAATGCACATTAAATGGAAAATTTTTTGTAAAAATCCATGAATAATTCGTACACCGTATTTATTTTGTATAATATTTTTAGTAAAACTATATTATTTCGATGGCGCGTGTAATATTTGATAATATCACCTATATATATTAACAGTAAAGTGGCACCCGCAGTACAATTTACCAACAGAGATACGAAAAACAAACGTGAAAAATTACTTAATTAGAAATTATTATTTGTCCACAGAAAATGGCCGTAACACTTGCACTGAACACATAGTTTTTTGTTGCTACGAGTATTTCTTTGTAGATTTAACAATAGCCGTTACTAAGCCATAAACCATCTTTTGGCTGTCTACGAGAATTAAAGGAGCTGGATAGTGGCCTATTGATAGCTGTATAAGCCATGGTACAGCCCATGTACAGCTCTTACAATGCTCTGGACAGCTGTTAAGAAGCTACTATAATGCTCAGGGCTGGTTAATTTGGGGCCAAATTTAGAATTATAAGAGCTGTGTAGCTGGATATACAGCCCATGTACAGAAAGCAATACAGCCTCGAGTTTTCTAAAATTCTGTTGTCCAGAGACTATACAGCTAAGTGTGCTGCTTGGGCTACGTCGGCAACGCGAAAAGGATGAGCGGGACCAGAGGCGTGAGAATCTTTCAGAGCACCAGGCAAGGAGAAGGGACTGTCAAAGCGGCAATCGCCGTCTTTGACCCAAACCTTACCGTAAGGCAGTACCCAGAACTCACCACGGATAACATCGTCGTGGTGGGGATCCAAACCGGTGCCTGGAAGCTCACGCTGGTCTCGTTCTACTTTGAGCCAGACCAGCCCTTGGGGCCATACCTGGACACGCTCAGGAAGATCGAAAGCGAGACCGGCCCGCATAAGCTCATAATGGGAGGAGACGCCAACGCCTGGAGTATCTGGTGGGGCAGCAGCGAGACGAACAGCAGAGGCGACGAGATGCTGGCAGCTCTCGACCAGCTCGGACTGCAAGTACTCAACACAGGGGAAACTCCAACCTTCGACGTAGTTAGGGGTGACAGACGTTACACTAGCTGCGTCGACGTCACAGCCTGTACATCGGATATGCTGACGGTGACAGACGGCTGGCGAGTCGTCGACGATCTGACAGGGTCGGACCACAACGGCATAGAGTTCTGCGTAAACCTCGAAAAGTCTTCGGGCATCATGGTGAGCCGGACTACCAGAGTCTACAATACAAAGAAAACTAATTGGGGCCAGTTTCGTAAGAAACTGGCCAAAATTAAGTTAGAAAATCACATTACGTCCGAGCTGATCGATAGCATCGACAGCTCGGAACGAATTGACCTGGTGGTCCAAGGGCTCACACAAACTGTGCAAAAGACGTGTGCGCACATGATGCCCAAGAAGACAAGAGTAGAGAAAGTAACCGTGCCGTGGTGGTCCGATGAACTCGCCGGCCTGAAGAGACAGGTCGTCACCCATAAGCGGAGGATCCGATGTGCAGCGCCAGTCCGGAGACAAAAGGTTGTTGAGGAGTACCTGAAAAAGATAGAGGAGTATGAGTTGGCAGTGGTCAAAGCTCAGGTCGAGAGCTGGAAGGGTTTCTGTGAGAAGCAGGACAGGGAAGGCATGTGGGAGGGAATATACAGGGTCATTCGTAGAACGGAGAAGAGGCAGGAGGACTTGCCGATGGTGAGGGACGCAAGGACACTGGACCCAGAGGCCTCAGCGAGGTTTCTAGCGGAGACGTTCTACCCGGAAGACCGTACGGAGGGGGAAAACGAGGAGCACAAAAGGATGCGGAAACGAGCGGAAGAGGTGAATGGGGGAAACCAAGTTGAGCCTTTGGACCCCCCCTTCATTCTCGACGAGCTGAAGCGAGCGGTCTCCTCGTTCAACCCCAAAAAAGCCCCCGGTTCCGACGGTCTGACGGCGGACATATGGGGCCACACGATTCACCACGACCCAGACCTAGTTCTGCGCTTGTTTAACAAGTGCCTGGCGCATGGATACTTTCCGCGGTCCTGGAAGGAGGCAACGGTCGTTGTGCTCCGCAAGCCCGCAAAGGAGGACTACACCACTCCGAAATCATACAGGCCGATTGGTCTTTTGCCTGTACTCGGCAAAATGTTCGAGAAGATGTTGGTGGCCCGACTCAAGTTTTATCTGTTGCCCAGGATGAGTACTCGCCAGTACGGCTTCATGCCCCAGAGAAGCACCGAAGACTCCCTCTACGCCCTGATGGGGTACATCCGTGGCAGACTCTCTGAGAAGAGGCTTGTCACGGTTGTGTCTCTGGACATTGAGGGAGCCTTCGACAGCGCTTGGTGGCCGGCCATTAGAGTGCGTCTGGCTGAGGAAAAGTGTCCTGTGAACTTGAGGCGGGTCATCGACAGTTACTTGTCCGAGAGAGTGGTGAAAGTCCGATATGCGGGTGCGGAACACGAGACCAGGACCGGGAAAGGATGTGTCCAGGGGTCAATCGGTGGTCCCATACTATGGAATCTCCTGCTGGATCCTCTGCTCAAAGGGCTGGAGAACAGGGGGGTCCAGTGTCAGGCGTTTGCAGACGACGTCGTCCTTGTGTTCGATGGGGGGACCGCGCTTGAGGTCCAGGGGGATGCCAATGCCGCCCTCGAGTATGTCCGGGCGTGGGGTGTCGCGAATAAGCTAAAGTTCGCACCGCATAAGACCAAAGCAATGCTCATCACGCGGAAGCTTAAACGCGACACCCCATGTCTGAGGATGGGCGGAGTCGACATTGGCATGTCAGAGGAGATCAAGCTGCTCGGTCTCACCATCGACCACAAGTTGACCTTCAACACCCACGTCGCAAACGTCTGCTCCCGAGCCGTCGGGATCTACAAGCAGCTGTCAAGGGCCGCGAGGGTCAGCTGGGGTCTCCACCCAGATATAATACGCTGTATTTATACAGCTGCAGTGGAGCCCATCGTCCTGTACGCTGCGAGTGCATGGTCGCCGGCCGCGAACAAAGTCGGGGTGCAGAAGAGGTTGAACGCCGTCCAGAGGAGCTTCGCTCAGAAGCTGTGCCGTGCCTATCGCACGGTCTCCCTGAACGCAGCTCTGGTGCTGTCTGGGATACTCCCTCTTGACCTCCGAATCCGAGAGGCGGCCTCGCTATACGAGGCCAAGAAGGGGGTAGTGTCCCATCCCGCGCTGGCGGGCCGGGAGATCGAGCGAATGGCATCGGCACTAGAGACACCGCATCCGGCGGAGCAGAGGGACATGGAGCTGCGACGCCTGGTAGACGAAGAGCAATATAATAACCACCGCAATTACGAGGTGCGTATTTTCACAGACGGCAGCAAGATCGAGGGTAAAGTCGGGGCCGCGCTATCAGTATGGTCTGGCGCGGCCGAGACGAAGACCCGAAAGCTTGTTCTGCCGTCTTACAGTACCGTCTACCAGGCTGAGCTCCTTGCCCTCTGCGAAGCCACCAAGGAAGTCCTCCCAAGGACAGAGACGGCGTTCGCCATCTACAGCGACTCCATGGCAGCCCTCCAAACAGTCGTGAACCCCGAAGCCCTCCACCCCCTCGCAGTGGAAACAAGGGACGCCATCCGCCGCAGCAACCGCCAGGACAAGAGCGTCTCCTTGTTCTGGATCAAAGCTCATGCGGGGCTGGAGGGTAACGAGAGAGCCGACTTTCTCGCTAAGGAGGCTGCCCTGAAGTCGAAACGTGCACCCGACTACGACAGGTGCCCGGTTTCATTCGCCAAGCGAATGATCCGAATGGAGACGCTGGGAGAATGGAACCGGAGGTACAGTACGGGCGAAACGGCGGCCACCACCAAGCTGTTTTTCCCATGTGCGATCGCGGCGTACAGGACGGTCCGCAAGTTCGAAATGACGAAGGAGCTGACCCAAGCCCTAACAGGGCACGGTGGGTTCTCCGAATACTTGACTCGCTTCAAGTGTAAGGAGAATCCAGCGTGCGCCTGCGACCCTGACACGCAGGAGACAGTCCTCCACCTGCTGACGGAGTGCCCTGTGTATGGCTCCCACAGGCACAACCTGGAAATGGCTATCGGAGACCGAATTTCCAAGGTAAACTTGAGCGTACACATTCGAAACAGAAAAATTAGAGACAAATTTATAGAATATATAGTAAAAATAGTGCAACATGTAAATATCTATATATATAAAAGAAAGTCGTGTTAGTTACTTCACTTATAACTCAAGAACGGCTGAACCGATTTAGCTGAAAATTGGCAGGGAGGTAGTTTAGAGCCAGGAGAAGGACATAGGATACTTTTTATCCCGTTCGACATTTTGATATTTAAAAAAAAAAAAATTATATCAGTATATCCATATTCTTAATCTGTTTAGGTAGTAGGTAGGTAGTAGGTAGGTAGTAGGTAGGTAGTAGGTAGGTAGTAGGTAGGTAGTAGGTAGGTAGTAGGTAGGTAGTAGGTAGGTAGTAGGTAGGTAGTAGGTAGGTAGTAGGTAGGTAGTAGGTAGGTAGTAGGTAGGTAGTAGGTAGGTAGTAGGTAGGTAGTAGGTAGGTAGTAGGTAGGTAGTAGGTAGGTAGTAGGTAGGTAGTAGGTAGGTAGTAGGTAGGTAGTAGGTAGGTAGTAGGTAGGTAGTAGGTAGGTAGTAGGTAGGTAGTAGGTAGGTAGTAGGTAGGTAGTAGGTAGGTAGTAGGTAGGTAGTAGGTAGGTAGTAGGTAGGTAGTAGGTAGGTAGTAGGTAGGTAGTAGGTAGGTAGTAGGTAGGTAGTAGGTAGGTAGTAGGTAGGTAGTAGGTAGGTAGTAGGTAGGTAGTAGGTAGGTAGTAGGTAGGTAGTAGGTAGGTAATAAGTAGGAAAAAGGGCATTGCAACGCATGCCGGGAACAGCTAGTTAGGAATAAATAGAAGCATCAAGACAAGATAAATAATAAGTTTGATTAAATAGATTTTGAAATAGAGTTTTTATAAATAGTAGAAATTAAAAGTTGAAATTTAGTTGTAAGTAGTACATATGAACAGCACAAAAAATAAAAGAGGAATATTAATAACATACAGCCCATCGCAAAAGCCCTGCGTAACCTGTACGGCAGGGGCTCACGCCGGGGCAGGAGTGTGGTTTTAGTCGGTAAGAGTCCGACACTACCCAAGCCATCTCATCCGTGAGGTGGCTTGGGTGTCCATGAGGATTTCCCAATCCTGCCAAAACAAAAAAAAAAAAAAAAAAAAAATAGTTCTTGATGGTGCGTGTGTTTGTACTACAAACACACGCACCATCAAGAACAAACTTTGTAGTCCTCCAACCCGCACCAGGCCAGCGTGTTGGACTATGAACGAAACCCTTCTTATTCTAGGATAAGGCTCAGCTGTGGGACAATAATGTGCTGATTATGCTTGTCCTACTGACGTGGTCAGCACCACAGAGGCTAGGTACCTATCTACCTCGCTTCCGGCCGTGGTTCTGTCCATGGTCGGGAGCGAGAGTGCGTGGAAAACCGTCGCCTCCTTCTGCGAGGAGGTTATGGCGACCAAAGAGGGAGCGGAGAGGGAGAGAGAGGCAGCTGCCAGTCTCCCTTCCCGCGCCAAATGCACTGGGCACCGGAGGGCGCGCGACCGTCTCCGGCCACCGTAGTGTGTGGTCTGCGGGTGGCGGGTTAGGGGACAGTGTTCCGCGCACGCCTCTCAGGAGGATGTGGGGCTAGGTCCCACAGTAGGAGAGGTCTGCCAGGGGCTGGTGGACCGAGGCCTGCCGGGGTTGCGGTGCATGCAGCTGCGAATCCCGCGACCCCGGCCATGGGTCAGGAGAAGGAACACCGTGGGTTTTTAGGTAAAAAAAGGTACCTATCTACCTGCCAAATGGTAACCTACAGTTCTTACATTTATTTAACAATTGAAATATTTTGGCATCGACTGTGAGATTGCTAATACCTCTACATTCATAACGAATAAGTTAACGCTACTCCAAGACTCAACTGGCTAGTAAATTTTTAAAAAACAAGTCCCTTTTCGTTCTATATCAGGTAGGAATTACTATGAAGGATCCCCTTTCATTTCGTATCAAGTGACCTGACCTTTTCGATACCCAGTTGTCGAAATTCAGTTTGTTGTCTCTTTTTCTCGTATACTATGTAACTGTATATCGGAAAGGTTCTGAATGAGGAGGGAGGAAAGGAAAGGGGGGCAGGGATGCTCAAGCCTTTTCCGCACCGTTTCTCAATAACTTCGTGAGGCTATTACCACCCTCTCCTCAGCTAAGAATAAGCGCAACTCCTTATTTATAAGTGTTCACACGGTTTTTATCATGTCTCATCTAGTTGGTCCAACTTTCAATGTAATATTTTCATATCCCAGGTGCATACCAAGGTCTGTGGATCCATGTAGTCTCAAGCTGTGTGAACAAGCGTGCGAAGTCCGTGGGGAGCGCGTGTGGTGTACCTGTCACAGTGGCTTCCAGTTCCACCCAGATCACTACAGGAGGAAAACACAGCCTTATTGCGTTGGTAAAGACAAATCTTTCGTTGAAATACGTACTTCATTCTAACATTTTATAATAGAGGCTATTTAACTTTCAACCAGAAAATGACCAATAAACCGAGTAGCGAGTTGTTTTATTTTATTGGAGTACCTCTTAAGAATACCCAATAATTGTACGAATTCAAACATACGATAAACTTAGGAACTTGCCTTGACAAAATTTCCAACGAGGAAGAACGGAACACAAGTTCTTATTTTGATCTGTCATAAATGCTCTTATTGATTTATGTCCTCCTGGTTCTTAGATGTGGACGAATGCTCTTCCAACAACGGTGGCTGTGAGCAGCGATGTGTGAACGACCCGGGTGGGTTCCACTGCGAGTGTTCACCTCCGCTGGTCCTCGCCAGCGATGGCAAGAAGTGTGAACGAAGGGTAATTATCCCAGTAAGTTGATCTATCGCGTTGTATTATTGTTGGCCTCCCGAACAATAATTACTGCCACAATAGAATCCTCACTGTTGTTGCCAGCTGCTATTGCAGATCCTTCTGATATCACCCACATCTTATCCCAGCAAATAGAATAGCCATATAAAATATATCCTATTCTGATGTTGCCTTTTGCGATGGCTGGATGTTGTGTGCTTTCCAATTACACCTCTTCTACTTCTTTGTTTCTTGTCTCGGCAGGAGCTTTACAACTCATGCCGACGGAATTAGCAAGTCAGCGGGGCAGACAGACGTACTTGAATATCGTCACTCTAGGAGGCACTTTCAGTGCAATTCTCCTGTTGTACTTAAAAGCTTTTCCTCGTGTTTTAACAAGTTGAATCCATTAAATATTTGTAAAGATATAATGTAATTCAGTTCAGATAACCACGTTGCTTCAGGAGCCGTTGCCGCTGGTGCGGGCATCGTCCAGGTGCTACGCGCCGTGCGACACCGTCACATGGCTGTCAAGAAAAGTGAAGCAGCTCAGCGATCAGCTACACACCACGCAGACTGCACTGAAGAAACTGATGGACAGCCCTATGCTGAGAGATGGTATGCATAAAGCTTATAAAGTTTTAGATCAGTGATTCCCAAAGACGTCTGGACCGCCACTTACCTAAAAATAAATTCAATATTCGAGACCCACCACTTTGGCTCTGGATCGAAGAAACTGGAAGTCATGGGGAGAGGCCTTTGCCCAGCAGTGGGATGACGCAGGCTAGAAATGAATGAATGAGACCCACCCTGAACCTAAAGACACGGCCTGGCTCACGTATTGCGTCTGTCATCCTACCAGATTGAGGGCCCACTCATTATCCTTATTACTATATACCCATTCACATTATCGCAATATCTTGGAAAGACTGGTGTAGATAATACAACATAGCATAATCAGCCTATTACTGTCCCAATGCTGTGCGCGGGTCTCTCCTAAGAATAAGAAGGATTTAAGCCATAGTCCACCACGTCATCCAGAATTCTTTTTTTTAGCCTTCTTAGGTGTGTATGTTGTTGCCTCACGATGTTTACCTTCACTTTCAACGCAAGTGATAATCAAACTTAGATAATATGTGGATTCAATGATTTTATCTTCTTCCGCGAATTCTTTGACTTGGAGACATGAACAACATAGTATCTGAACGTTGTACTCCCGGCTACATATGAAGCTATACATTTCCAGTATAAGCTGAGCTCTCATTGTTCGGAAAGCCTATACAATCCGAGATCAGCTCATACTGGCGTGTATATCGTAATCCTAGTACGATCGCCAAATCTAACCTGCCTGAAATGGAGACAGAAGGAAAACAAACACACGTGCTGACGATGATTATATGGTTACCAAAAAATTATTGTATCTTTCAAGGTGGTGATAGATTTGCAGAAGGCACCTACGCCTACAGAGTCCTTGATTCAACGGCACCTTTAGAAGGAGGATATTGCCGCTGTGAGAGAGGACCAAGGGTTAGTACAAGAAATCATTACACATGCTTTACGGATTAGTACTTTTAAATTCTGCTAAGCACAAAAAACTAAACAAGAATGAGATTAAGTGTGTAATACAAACGCATCCTTAATTTTATACATATTACATTTGACGGTTAAGGTTTTCATTGTATTTGTATTTTATTTTAAAATTTTCATAATGATTTAGGCACTTTTTTATTGGTTTTGAACCTTGAAACTGTTGGTACTTGAGGCAAATTGACCCCCCCCCCCCCCCCCCCAAATCTTGGGCTGCGACCGCGCCTGATTCCGCCGAAGCATAATTATATCAAACACAAGCCATACTTAATCCGTAAGCAATAGAGGAATTCGTTTTGTTAAAATTGGTCCTGGAAAGCAAGAAAATCGATCGAATAAAAAAACAGCATCAAACTAATACTTAATTCCTTAATCGAATTTTGCAGGGTCCCGCCGGCCCGCCGGGTATGGAAGGACCGAAAGGTGACAACGGGCCAAGAGGTCCGCGCGGTCCACGAGGGCCGAAAGGCTCCTTAGATCTCATGCTGCTCATGATAGCAGACCTGAGGCATGACATACAGAACATTGAAGCACGCGTGTACAAGGAAGAGGAAAAGTAAGGCTTTACTTCGATTACTCTTAATTATCCATTGCCTAGCTGGAATCTTGGGCGTGGCCAAGATTTTATCCTAATCAGGGCAAAGCAGCTCAGTCAGAGTAAATATTTATCTTTTCACTAAATCTGGAAGTGCAGGATGGGACAACCCCATTATGCACTTCATATTGAGTTATTCCACCTGAGCTATTTTACCCATGCCCACCTTTTTAAGGCCCAAATAAGTATATCATGGTATTGGTCTTCCTATTTTAGTAGACATGGGTATCAATTTGACTGCGACTAGAACAGCTATTCTTCCTTGTGCCATGGTGGGGCAAGCGCCCCATCCGTCCCAACTTCGCTACCTATGGCTGGAATCCCAAAATCTTTCATCAAGTCTTTTTATTATTATTTTCGTGATACGTAGCTCGTTGACCATGAAACATTGGTTTTGCTTTAATAATCGTCTAATGCCCAGTTCCCAGGACCAAACACAAGTCTTTTCGCTTACCAATAGGAGCATTTTTCATTTCCAAACTCGGCATATAAATAGACTCGTATACAAGCTAACATTAAGTGCGATAGCTACTTATGTATGGGAGGGTCTTCTAAACAAAGTTATGGGGTCTTTGCTTTGTTACTGATAAAGATACAAGCGTCTTAATTAGGGTTCCGTACCCAAAGGGTAAAACGGGTCCGTCCGTCTGTCTGTCACCAGGCTGTATCTCATGAACCGTGATAGTTAGACAGTTGAAATTTTCACAGATGATGTATTTCTGTTGCCGCTATATTAACAAATACTAAAAAACAGAATAAAATAAATATTTACGGGGGCTCCCATACAACAAACGTGATTTTTTTGCCGCTTTTATAGATAATGATAGGGTACCCATCGTGCGCGAGTCCGACTCGCACTTGGCCGGTTTTTTTAACCGATAACGCTCGGTAAATCATAGGAATCGGCCATAAGAATACATGTTAAGGTTTTCAAAAAATGTGTATATTAAATAGATTCTTAAAGCAGAATGAATCCTCCACGATCAAAGGTTTATTTTTATTTACCTTTTATACAAAAAATAGCTATTCATTATTTTCTACGGATATATTTCCGATCAATATTATTTTATCCTGTTATTGTCCTCTTTCCCAACATCGACGATGTTCTGAAGCTTTGTCGTATATTTACTATAGGTCAACATGTTTATTTTGAGAATAGATAAGATAGTATGATATCACTGTTTTGGCAGGGTTCCCACTACGCCGGACCGGCAGATCTGCCGCGCCGGTAAATCTGCCGGAAGGGCTAGTGGCTGTACAATTTATATGAAGCTATTCACATTATCCCGGATCCGGCATTTTTGCCGAGCCCGGCATTTTTACCGAGCGTTTTGTCACCACGAAGTGCCGGTAAAACGACCGGAACCGGAGTAATGTGAACGAGTTTGTGTCGGTATCTGTGTCCCGCTCGCCCCGCTCGTGCTTCCCTCGCCCCGCCCGTGTTCCACTCACGTCATTCGGCTCGCATTTTCTGGTAAAAGTAGACGTTTAGCATGGATATTCAAGCAGAAACTTTAATTACGCTTATCAAAGAGAGACCTGTTCTGTGGAATAAGACCGAAGACGTCTATAAAGACAAAAACTTAAAGTTAGCAGCAGTTAGCACCTACGTCAAAAATATTATTACGCAATCTAGTGCATAAAATAATCTTACCTTAGACATATGGCTAATCTTTGTTCTGGGAAAATACATTCTCTGAAACTTGTATCTCGTACTCTTAAGTCTATTGAAAGTCGTCCCAGTAAATCGTCAAAAGTGGTTGCTGTCATTCGAAAATAATTGAAGAACTTTGATTCGTCACTTCTAAGTTCACCCATTAATGTTTCAAATGTTCCAAGTGAAAATCTTTCCCGTAAAATAGGGTGTACCCAATTTTTTCTTTTATTTTGCCTTCTATTAAGATACCACCACAACATAACAATTTCGTCGTCCATTGTGCGCGCAGGTCCAAATTCAACTGAGGTGAGTACTTGACTGTCTGAATTTCTTCCGGAATCCGATGTAATGTGAACACTCTGTCCGGTGTCCGGTTTCCGGCAGATCTGCCGGTCCGGCGTAGTGGGAACCCTGCCTTTGTTTGTTTGTTCCGGGGCCTGAAGGTAGCAGAGATTAACGAACTTTTAGAGGCTTAGGTTTAGGTGAGATAAGGTAAATCTAATATCTGTCCTTTGTACGACATTTTTATAAGTATATTTGGAACAAAATCACGTTTTGTAAACATACAGACGCTTGTCCATGGTAAATGCCACAAGACCGAGTTTTAAATTTTATCATAATACGATCCCTACATACACACAGACACATACATCAGTTTTCTTGATCGACAAGCAGCTAAATGATACATTCATAATTATATATTTGTTTAATTATTATACAAATATTAGAAATAATCCAAAGCTGTATTAGTCTGACCGTACAGGTCTAGTCGCTACTAGGTCCATGGAAAACTAGATTAGGGACCATTTTATGATAAAATCTAAAACTTCTAGCGATCTTGTGCCGATTATTTTAAGCATTACAGGCATCATCAATGGACATTTAGATACCTAAATCCAACTTTTTCCTATCATGACCTCAGATTAATTTAATTTTGCAGGCCCGAGCGGTTCAACCTACAGAAGGCATGGCGTCGTCAACGCAAACAGGAGAAACTGGAAAGAGAGAGCAAAAAAGAACAAGAGCTAGAGGCTTACACTGCTCCTCCAATAGAAGGTCCCATCGATATATCTCCTAATGGTTAGTAGTCGACTACTCACTCAGTGGTGTACTAACAGTAGGGTGGTAAGTCTGGCACAATGGCATCGCGAGTTAATTTTGTCGACGCATTATTTCGTACCGAGACGAAATAATTCGACGACGAAATTATCTTGCGCGGCGCGACTAGCTGGAGGAGTATCGTATCTAGGAGCTGGCCATAGGTATAGGGTCGGCTGCCAGGGTCGCAGGACCTAGGGGGGCGCAAATTAGGCCGCTCAATACATAACATATAACTGAAAAAATCCGCAACATATCTCACGTTAAAATGTGCGATTGATTTAAATGCAAATGAATTATGTCTGGAGATCGAGACCTACAAATATTAGATAAAATCGTTACTGCCTTAACTTTTAACAAAATTCTTAATTATCTGTTTTTTTTTATTTTGCGTGTTTTTTTGTTGGGCATAAAATTTGGTCCTTGCCCTGGGCGCTTAAGACCCTAGCTATGACACTGAGCTGAAGGGCTAAATAATGTCACATTTGGTGAATATTAAATTCGATAATTGATGCCATAACTACATCTAAGCGGACTAAACATCCCGCCTGCAGTTGCAATGACTGCATCTTAACTGCATTTGGCAGTTGCAGTTGCTGTCGGGATGCAGTCCGTCTGTCTGGGCCCCAACCAATCGATTTTTGATACGAACAAAATATGATTCACCAAATGTGACTTCCGACTGTTAAAAGATTTCTTGTAGAATCGGGGAAAATACAGTGGTCACTATTTCAAAAGGGCATTATGACAATGACAAAAAATCTGCCCTTAGTTGCTTTTAAATATAAACATATTGTGTAGGTAAGCAAGTTCAAAACATGTTATCAACAAATTCTTACACTAAAAAGTTTTACCATCGCTTCCCTAGATGGCGTTGGGATCGAATTAGATCGCGCTATGGTTTCGTTACCACGAGAATGATATAAACTCCAGCGAACTAAATATCAGTATCTCTGGTTTCCCTTCAAAACGCATAAATCTTTCGCCTTTTACTAAAGATTTCCGTGGAGGGGAACACTCAAATGAGTCTATAATATTTTTTGAATGCTCTGCTTCGGCAGGGCTTAAAATCCACTGTTTGTAGCCCGATAAAACTTACTATATTAGGATCAAAAAGTAAATGTAGATTTCAGCCATGGAAACACAAAATACTACTATAAGCAAGCACAGAAACCATCAACACAAATACACAATAATAACTATGCGGTTGAGTACATCTGTGTACTTTGTGGACTACTATAGCCTGGTTGAGCTAGATCAATCACGGGTTTCGACCTTGTACCTATAGTCAACAGCAAGTTAATGATTTTTATGTATTTGTAAATTAATTATCGTAGACGACAATCATTTTTCTAAATTGATAATGTTACTCTTCTATAAAGTTGATTCTATCATAAATTATTCTTTACATAACAATAATTATTAGGAAGTTTTCATTCACAAAACACTTTTGCAACTGAATTATCATCACTTACTTTTGATTAGTGATTACAAACTAACTATTGATAGTACATAGATAGGATGTAATTCTATTGAATTTTAGTTAAATATTGATATAGCAAAACTATCGATAGTATCGATAGTGCTTGTAGTAAAACACACTTGCAATACTATCGATAGAATTACTTCTTTTTTTTCGATCGGTTAAATAAATTGCGGTGTGCATAATTGTGATCGGGAGCCACAACGAAGATTCAATCCAACTAATAAGGCTGGCTTCTGAATATTTGAGAACGACGACGGCGAATGCTCAACGTAGTTATCCAAATACTAGGCATAAAGAGAAACAAGGTCTTAATATTTCATAAGTGCATAACTGCACATAAATGGTTACGTTACTCGAGAGTCCGTAAATATAATTTATAAATAAGTCAATACATGTAAACAAAATCCTTATTCCTTCCACAGGTTTAAACGGCGAAATCCTCCACGAGTCTACAACAGACTGGACCCTAGTGAAAGGTGAACCTGACCCAGCAGAACTGCCGCTAGGCCTGATGGATGACATGGCAGCATTGGAGAAGCTGCGGCAGTACCACATACTGGCCAACATGACCAATTCCGAAGACGACGAGGAACCGGACAATGATTATGATTACAGCTTCTACTAGGATTACATGATGATAAAGGAGTTTTTGTAGATTTTGGTGTTTGTTTTTTGCTATCCCTGTGATGTTGGCAAGGTACCTGTGATATTATTGTATCATAAGCCTAACAGCCTCTTTTAGAAACGCAAGCACATATTATTAATGCCACAAGGGTGTTGATGACCACAAGGTCAGTCTTTTGGCACTGGTGAAACCATTGACCGTCATCTTCTTCTTCTAAATTGGTCCCTCAAGGTTGAATGAAGATTGTGACCCAATGATTCCAAAATAACGGAATCACCCAATGGATCATTCATTCGGTGATGAAGTTCAAAACTTCTACACTAAATACAGGGTGTAAACGAATTCGTGTAATTCCTTTAAACCACATGATCTATTAATGGGATAGATTACCCCACACGATATTTAGATTGATTAAAAATAAAAAATAATATTTTTCACTGATATTTTTTTTATTTGATAGAAAATTTCGATGCCATGCATAAATGAATGAAGGCACGGTGACACAGCTGACGGGCACGAGTAGCACGATATCGCTCCACGCAGTCAGTTAACTTGGGACGTTAAAATTACTCAGATACAGAATACCATGGTTAACTTTTTGAAAACTTTTTTTTGTTGATTCTGAAAAAAGCAATCAGTGTCACCAGTAGATCACGCGGTTTGAAGGAATTACACGAATTCATTAACCCCCTGTATAATCCTACTATTATTTATATGCTAACTAAAGAATACTAACTACAAAAACTAAATTTACCTAAACTAAATCTACTACTCTACACTAAATGCCAATGGCATTAAGTCCGCCTTGTGTACCAACAATGTATATGTATAAAGTTTAGGTAAATAAATACGTACAAAGAGGAAAACTAAATCAAACTCCAAATAGTATAATAATAGGTTCTTTCAATACACACAATAAATCACAAAGCATATTCAACTCTATTGCTGCAGCTGTAAGGTTTAGCTTGACACGGAGGGCTGGTACTGAGCTGCGAGACGCTTGAACTCGTTCGTCTTCGCGTGGTGCTCCTTGGTGTATGGGTGATCTGGGTGACTGTCCAGGAGCTGGGCTATGTAGCGGTTGAATACCTGGAATTGGGAGAAGTTATTGTTTAGGACTGGGCTATGTCAGGACTAGAGATGTGCCAACTATGACTTTGACCGACTAGCCGATTATTCAGTTGTAAAGCGTTCGTTTACAGCTTATTCGCGCGCAAGTCGCAAATGCCGCCTGCGAGCGTGTCGGAATATGTTTTGTTAATTCGCATTGTTTTTTTTTTATTTAATATAATTCCTCCTATATACATTTTATTGAAAAATACATACAAAGCAAGAAGCCGGATAGTCGGCTCTCTTTGCCGAATAGTCGCCGACTACGAAAGTGGCCGGATAGTCGGCTTTACCGACTAGAGTGCGCGCAAGATAAGTCTGCGCGCGGCCGAAATCGGAACTAATCACGGTCCACCAAAGTGTGTGCCGTTTTATCAATTTTGATAGTAGAACTACCTGATTGTAGGAATATTTGACAGGAAAATTATGTATAGCGATGAAAAAGTTAAGCTTAAAAAGCGGTAATTTGAACTTTTGCGATCATGGAAACGTTTAGCACGCCCTCAGTCGCGCGCAGAGTTATCTTGCGCGCACTCTAGTCGGAACATCACTAGTCAGGACCTCTTTTCAGAATAAGAAGGGGTTAGGACTTAGTCCACCACGCTGGTCTGTACGGGTTAGCGGACTATACAAGTATATACACATCATCGAGAAGTTTTTGGAGCTCTTTTAAGTGTGCATATTTCCTCATGATGTTTTTAACAAGCCCCCTGATTCAGAACGAGTCAATTAGTCAGCTGTCAAACAATTTTGTAAGCTATCTCTTTTTGTCTCGTTACGAGAATCGTAGACGGAAAGAGATAACAAATCGAATCGGTTGACAACCGCTTATCGAACAGGTTCTGAATCGGGGGGAAGGAATAGTAAAGAGTATTAATATCAACTGCATAGAATATTATTACCTACGGAGACTAGGTGTAGTTAGTCAAGTTTAGGTTCTGAAGCAGTCCAGGCATCGCAGCGGCTGTAAGTTATGGGCTAGCATAGACGAGATCACACAGAAACCGTTAAGATGCGGAGTAGTCACACGTGGCCGTCGTCTAATTGACGTAATACGTGTCAAAATACACCGTCATCGAAGACTTCTATAAATTGAATTAGGATCGAGGCTATTGGAAGACTTTTTTTATTTCAAGGCCTCCAGATTTAGTGATGTCAGATGAAGTTATTTACTGACCTCTGGTGCCTTCCCGCTGTGTGCGGCGGTGACGGCTAGTCCCAGCAACAAATCAGGTTGTTGCGGCGCGCGCGCCTGGGCTTCAGTCAACATCTGCTCAGCTTCCTCCCACATGCCTGAAGAAAATGATGAATGTGAACATTTTTTTTTCTTTGTTTATTTAGGGACATTTATAATCGCAATGCGTATGTCAGTCCCATGAATGTGAACATTTAGAGTCATCAAAGAACTTGAGTTCAGCGCTACTTCATAGAAGGCAGTAAGGAAACGACAGCACGATTTAATATCCCATAACGATAACAAGATTTTAATTTCAAGCAACATTAAAGTGAGTATGGAACATTTTGCAAAAGACAACATTAAATGTCATTAAATGTAACTTAATCAATCAACTCAGCTTATTAAAGTTTAGTACAGAACAGGGCCATACTAAGAAGTTCTGAGGCTCTAAGACAGCGAGTAATCAAGGGCCCTTAAGGAGCCGTGGTAGCTACGGGCCGGCTACTGGGCATAGATCCCTACAACAATTAAGTGGAAGTCCAGTCACAATTGACCATATCCATATTGGATTAGTGTCCGATGTGGTGTGGCAGACCCCAGTCTTGTTTACTTCGACTGGGATGTTGTATCTCGCCATCTATCAACCACCAGTACCTTATCCGCGGCAGGGTGGACAGTAAACGACGGATGACGTGTATACACAATAACAGGATTAAACTTGTTGTGGAGCAACAAGTTCTAACTACAAGCCGACAGATGGCCTTTTATCACAAATTCGATAATTTTATAGGTATTAGATACTGCAACTTGTCACTTGTGTTCAGGATGATAGATGTAGGGCATCAAGTGTCTGAATAGTGTATTTCTTTGTGTAGGTTACCTCTGGAGGCAGCGGCGGCGGCACCGACTGCGGCAGGTCCGGCTCCGAGCGCACCGAGCCGCTCTGACAGTTCCATAATACTGTAGTGTGCGTCTTGCACTCCTGGTCCACCCTGCAAACACATACAAAGTTTAAAATACCTATTCAAAAAGTTCATTCGCGGAATCCATCATTATGATGACTAGAATCATCTGTTCTGTTGCTCATTAACATGTTTCATCAAGTAACAAAATATGTAGATGTCATTCAGTTTCAAGCATCTGATTAATGTAAAAAAAGAAACCAACAATAGTAGCACAAAGAAACTGATCCTTTTGACCGCCACGGACGTTTATGGACGTCAAACTTTTGAACTGTAAAAAAGTGGTGTTTTCGACGTGCCATGCCGTCGGGGGCGTCGTGAGCACGTTTTAATTTGACGTCCATAGACGTCCGTGGCGGTCAAAGGGTTAATTATAGTTTCCTTGCACTGTAATAAAATAATCATTCCAATAGTCATCTCTTACAAATTACAATGATAATCAATAATTATTTAAGTTTTATAACAAGCTCCAGTAGTAAGATCACTGTGGACAACTTTTGTTGATAGTAGAATAGACAAAATGACAGACACATAATGGCAATATTTATGTCATTTTGTCTATTCTTCAATCAACCTACCCTTGTTTACGGTGATCATACTAAACCTGTCGCTCTCATATGTATACAT
Source organism: Amphipyra tragopoginis (assembly GCA_905220435.1). Taxonomy (NCBI): domain Eukaryota; kingdom Metazoa; phylum Arthropoda; class Insecta; order Lepidoptera; family Noctuidae; genus Amphipyra; species Amphipyra tragopoginis. The sequence continues at coordinate 3,213,481 of HG992003.1, read as the reverse complement.
ATAATTATAATAAAAATTGCTTACCTGTGACAAGTTCAACCAGGCCTGAGCCAACTGTGTCAGAGTGCTGTCATCTTCAATGTCCTGCAGAGCTTTGAGCTGCTTACGGGCCAAGTCGGGTCGGTTCATGGCCAGGAGACACTGTAAGGTGAATGCTCGGAGCTCCAGAGATTCAGCATTGTGGAGTATCCTGGAGACCAAAGAAGTTTGTGTTGATGGGCGTACAAAAAATATGATAAATGGCTATACAGCCTCCCAATCTCTTTAACAACTGGAGAACTACAGTACTCATCAAATTTTTTGTTGCTTTGGATTCAGGTGAATCATTCATCAGGTCAATCACATAATATCTTGAAGTAAAATGTAAAAAAGAAATATAACCATAAATGACAAAGAATACCTTTAAGTATGAAAATAATGGAATAAGATTGACCCTCACCTTGAATAATTTTTGTGCAAAATAGTGTCCACAGTTACTTTTTTGGTAAATGTCAAATATGATCCTGTTTTTACATGTCCAGAATGAGTATTGAATACTAAATACACTCCTTCAATGTCACTTGTTAAACCAGTCATACTGTATATTTTGCTACTGCGCAACCACTCGTACAAACCTCAGAGTGGTTAAAAAGTTTGGCGAATATTGTACTATGTTTATAAGCTGCCAAACATGTATTCAACAGTGTATCATTATAAATTTGTATCATTCTAAGTATTTTATATTTTGTCAATACATATTAAAAGTTTCCAAAACTTACTTGAGTGCTGCCTCATAGTTCTGCTCATGATAGTAAATTGTGGCCGCTACAATGAGGAAGATGTCATTTGCCAGCTCAGTTCCTTTAGCCACCTAGAACACATCAAATAATATTATTACTTTTGAGAATATATTGCATCACTCATTGTTTATTAGAACATTTGCTTGATCATAATTAACCTGCAAATTGAAGCACTAATGAGTATCGCTAAATGCGTCACTGGTGTCTTATGCGTCAAATCTACTACATATAAAGTTTTTGCATGGTATTGTTTGCTTCGTTCTTAAAACTTGCAGAAGTCAACTTGCTGTAGGTGTGTCCACAGCTTAAAAGAAGTCAACTTGCACAGTAAAACTTGATTGTGTATATGGCGCTTTACTGTTCATACTTAATTATGTAGTTTCAGAGTTAATTGGTGCTGCAATAAACAGCCTTGCTACTCACTCTCGCATCAACATCAGCAACGATCGCAGGCTTGTTCGCGCCTGGAGACAGGTAGTCCACTAATATCTTCAGCGGTTGCAGCATAGGATCCGCGGTCTTGAGCTCCTGCAGTACAATCCTGTGGTTGCCTTGAGCGATGTATGATCGGTACAAAAATGCATCTCGTTGAAGCGCTATGAGAGGCGTAGATGGCTGTAGAAGTAAATAATTATGTTTTAATATCGCTATTATGTGAATATCAAACTTAAATGTCCGATAAAAAAGAGTTTTAACTAGGAATTACGAGGAAAACACGAGCGGCACAACGTCGCCGCCCAAAACAAGATGATATGCAACCCAAAGGGGTAAATAAAGGAAAGTTTTGTATGCACAAACATTACTTACAGATACGCTTTGTGCCTCGTTTATTGCTTGTTGATAATTTCCAACGTAAAATGCATTTTTAACATCGAAAAGCTCATCAACATCTTGTTGCTGACGTGCCATTTTGACAACTGTTTGACATTTAATGCAAGTGTTGTCAAAGAAATAATACAAAAATTATGTGTAGGTGTTGCCAATGTAGTAAAAATTGTGAATAAGTTTTGAAGTTGTACATACGAGTAGTAGTTTGGCAAAATGCCGTTAGAGGGCATTACTATACTCAAAAGAGAACATGCAATCACGTTTTTTTGTAATGGGGGTGAGCAGAAACTTCAGAATGACAAACGTTATGAAGCAATCACACCCTTCCGTTGCAAATGGTTTAGTAAAATGCAACTAGATGGCACTACTATGATCAAAATAAACTTGATCAAATAATTACGATAGTCTATAATGGGGCAAGCAGAAACTACAGAACAAAACGTTAGCTATGAAAGTTTATAAGGATTTTTTTACTTCTTTTCTATTTGAAAAAAAAAGCAATGGAATCTATAAAGAACTTGTGGGATAGCCTCATTATACAAGTACACTTGGGGGCAAATAAATCGAGCCACTCCTTTTTTCACTTGTCCTGTTTATTAGTTTTGGTTTCATGGACTTTATACAAAGTTGACAAAAAACTACCCTCATTGTGAAGGTTATCAAATAACCTTTTAGGCGTTATACAAGGTTAGTCGGAAAGGGGGTACTAATCCGAAGCCCACTTATAGTATCGCTGATGACTGTTTGAAAGCAAGTGTTAAAATTTCAAAATTCGAAAAAAAATATCCCAAATAAATTGATTTTTATTTTAGTTTTTTCAAGAATTCTTTATCCCTGCTTTAGTTACAAATTCAGAAAATGGTGCTTCTAATTCCTGACCCCAAATATGACAGCTGATCATAACTGGAGATAGATAGTTATTAGAGATTTTTTTTGAGATTTTTGAACAACTGTTTCTCTTAAAATATTGACTTTTGGGAAAAGTTGTAGAACAAAAGTTATTCATTAGTATGTGTACTATAACACCCTTTCGGATTAGTAGGTACTCCCTTTCTGACTAACCTTGTCTGTTTTTCGAATTGATCCGTTCCATAATAGGTACCAAAAATAATAACAGTTATACGTGAAAAAGAAAGAGAAGAAAAGTGGCTCGATTTATTTGCTCCCAAGTATAGTTGTGCGAATGAGTCAGTCACCGCTGTCACTACCTATATGTACTTAATTTTTAACCCCTCATTATAATTTTGGCTGGAGACCCTTCAGGTCTCGCCAATAACTGCCCGGTTACGTAGAAACCGTCCCCTAGGACGACCTACAGCAGTCAAATAGAAAAAAAAAACCCTCATAATAACGTACCTACTTATGCCAAACAGGATTTTAAAAAGTGAATGTGATCTCTGCCGGTCCGTACACAGCTCTAAAGCAAGATATCATAATTAAAATAGATATTTTAAATAAAAGTCGACCTTTCTCAAGCAATAATTATAAGAATATACTTATTTAACAATGTACAGAGGTCCTTAAACACACAATAAATTACTAAAGATCTTACGCCAAACAATTATGTTGAAAGGAAATAATCTTTGCCCATGTCTCTGTTGCACTTTTTCTGTTAAAGGTAACTTAGACCCGAATACTCAGGTAGAAGGAATACCACCTGGCCGAGTTGAACACGTGATGTTGGTTGTTGATACGACAATTATTTATAATCAACGATTTTAGTCTAAAATGTAAAATGTATTTTTAATGAAGAGAGCTTTAGCTAGAAATGACGGGTCAAGGAATATTATAATTATGTATTCTAACATCTAACCTTCTTTTTGATGAGCAGAAGATGGTAACTTGGCAGGTAGAGAATTGGATGGGGAAAGCAGAGCCGCGTGACGCCACTCAAGCGCAACTTGACTTTAGTCACTGTAACTTTGATGTTTATGATTTTCAGGAGTAGATATTTTTATAGCAATGTGACCTTACACTATGGGAAAATATAAAATTATAATCCTTCACACGTGGCTGTTAAAAAACCTAAGTTTAGACGTAAAAATATGAGTAAGTAAGTACGTAAAATAATTAACTTGACGGCAAAAAATAATAATAATATAATCCCGGTCCAAATTATAGAAACATGGAGTGTATTTTGCTTCAAATACCCAGAAACACATTGTCAGAATTTCAATGGTACTAGGGGAACATGAATGGATAAGATACAATGACAATGTCAGTAATAAACTATAGCTAGTAACAAAAACATTATTTTCGCACCTTTCTTTTGTGTACATGAGATAAGAAAATATTATTTCATTGTGTTCATCAGGTAAAGGTTAAACGAAATAAGGACGCGTAAATAGGTAATTATAGATAAGATAAGAAGTGATTGTGTTCGAACTTCGAATACGCTGTTTACGGTTCCGTACCCAAAGGGTAAAACGGGACCCTATTACTAAGACTCCGCTGTCCGTCCGTCTGTCATCAGGCTGTATCTCATGAACCGTGATAGTTAGAAAGTTGAAATTTTCACAGATGATGTATTTCTGTTGCCGCTATAACAACAAATACTAAAAAACAGAATAAAATAAATATTCAAGGGGGCTCCCATACAACAAACGTGATTTTTTTGCCGTTTTTATAGATAATGGTACGGAACCCTTCGTACGCGAGTCCGACTCGCACTTGGCCGGTTTTGCTTTTTTTTTTATTTAGCAATGCAGAACAAACTTCTGTGCTTGTAGTCGCTAAGAATATTATTACAACATACTTTTTTTACTGTATTTCGGTGTTTCTAGACGGTTCTAGGGGACCGTTTCTAAGTAACCGGGCAGTTATTAGCGAGACCTGGGGCCTAATTCTCCTAAAATAAATCTTGATAAATCACAACCGAACCAAGGCCGAACCGTTCATTCAGACAGTTCTCAATTTCAAAAGCTATCAAATTGTATGACACAAAAAACAAAATCAATCATTTTGAAAGTTTTCGAAAACAAAAACTGACTGACGGTTGTGGTTCGATTGCGTTTGGAAACAATTTATTTTAGGAGAATTAGGCCCCAGAAGGGTTTCCAGCCAATAGGGGGGAAGTGTAACACTTAACCTAACTACTTATACTACACTTATGTCATGACTACTAGCAACAACAGCACTAAGGGCAATCCTGACTGAAACTCGGATCTCGGCTTAGGACGTCGCTAGGGGGGGTTTGGGGGACTCAGCTTGATGAGGGCTAAATTATCGGTGTGAATAACAACAGACTGTGATCTTGGGGGTTAGTCATTGGTGAATCAAATTCCTTTCCTTATTCGTAATCATAGCTGCAGCTGGGCTGCACATCTAGTCGGCTGTTGTCAGGCAGTTGCATTGATCTTAATTGTCTTAAAGCTCTGCATTTGGGAGTTGCATAGTTTGCAGTTGTTATTATATTATTCTTCTTCTTCCGTCGTGTCGACACGAGCTATGTTTATAAGAGCGTAGCTCATGCCGTAGTGAAAAAATTAACCAGTCAGTAAGGTTGGTAGCAGGGCTGACTGCACAGGGCGCCGGGCGTACTCAAGCATTGTCACTCGTAGATTGGGTTACCATCCGTCGGGATTTGTCCGGACATGTCCGGACTTTCAGCCTTCCATCCGGACTTTGCTCGGCTTTTTAATTTGTCCGAATTTTTGCCAAAGATTGAATAAATTAAACCTGAGTATTAAATGAGTCTCCAATCTTTTTAAACTACATAAAACTAGTTCAACTTAAAACAATCAATTTGTTCATTTTGTGACTACAATGTCTGGACTTTTTTAAATGTCCGGACTTTTCGACAAACGTCCAGATTTTTGTCAGGACTTTTCTCGAAATGGTAACCCTATTCGTACAGGCTCTTTTAGTGTACCCTAATTTTAATATATTAAAATATGCAATAAAGGACATAACCAGTTCCTGCTTTCCGGTTCGGAGGAATGTGCGGGATTACACTAAGATTTAAAAATTAAGATCTGAATTATTATGGTTAAATTATCCCGATTAAAGCCAACGTTAAATTGTCTGAAAAAAAGTAAGAGTAGATATTGCTTCCGTTTTGCTTTTTGAAATATTTCTCGATCTTTCTCTATTTTAAAACTGCGTGGTCCGAAATTTTCCCCCATCTTGCGTGACAAACCCTAATCTGTTTGGAGCTATAAGGAAATACAACGGTGACATTTGTTGTACAATGAGCTTATTAATTTTAAAAAGCCTTTAGTGTTTATGAAACACAACAGTCTCTATGAAAAATAATTTGGTAGTTAAACAGGATGTAGGTATTCGAGTTCGTGTAATTACTTCAAACCAAGTGATTTACTAGAGGCACATAGAGACACAGATTGACCCTGCAAGGGATATTATTAATTGCAATAAAAGAAAATGGTCATATAGAAAACATCGTATTCTTCTTAACCTGAGTCATTTTAGCGGCCCGAGGTAACTGACTGCGCGGAGCGATATCGCGCTAGTAATGCCCGCCAGCTGTATCGCCGTGCTTTCATTAATTTAAGCGTGGCATCGAAATGTTTTATCACATAAGGTTTTTTTGCTTTTTATAATGTTTATTTCGATATGATCACTATCCCAAGACAAATAAGTTTTTTAAATTTTATTTTACCGTGGTGCGGTGTTAATCTGTACCTGCAAGAGATTATGTGTTGTTAGGAAATTACGGGAATTCGTTTACATCCTGTAGAATCTATGAAGCGGCAAATCCACTAGCAAGTTTTACAACGCAAGTTGACTTCTTCAACCGACTTTCAAACTGTGCACACACTTGCAGCAATTTGACTTTTGCAACCGACTTTCAAACTATGAACACACTTGCGGCAAGTTGACTTCTGCAATCGACTATCAAACTGTGCATACACTTGCAGCAACTTGACTTCAGCAACCGACTTTCAAAATGTGCACACACTTGCAGCAAGTTGACTTCTTCAACCGACTTTCAAACTGTGCACACACTTGCAGCAATTTGACTTTTGCAACTGACTTTCAAACTGTGAACATACTTGCGGCAAGTTGACTTCTGCAATCGACTATCAAACTGTGCACACACTTGCAGCAACTTGACTTCAGCAACCGACTTTCAAACTGTGCACACACTTGCAGCAACTTGACTTCTTCAACCGACTTTCAAACTGTGCACACACTTGCAGCAATTTGACTTTTGCAACCGACTTTCAAACTGTGAACACACTTGCGGCAAGTTGACTTCTGCAATCGACTATCAAACTGTGCACACACTTGCAGCAACTTGACTTCAGCAACCGACTTTCAAACTGTGCACACACTTGCAGCAAGTTGACTTCTGCAACCGACTTTCAAACACTTCTGCAATCGACTTTCAAACTGTGTACACACTTGCAGCAAGTTAACTTCTGCAACCGACTTTCAAACTGTGCACACACTTACAGCAAGTTGACTTCTGCAAGTTATACGATTGGCGCACTTGCGTGCAGTAACTTGCGCCATAGAACTTGATAGTCGATTTGGCACTTCCTATATTTTTCCCGCGCAAACACGCAAGAACTAATCGAATCGACATAATTATTTAGGACAGTAGGTAGGTGAGATATGTACCTTTCATCTCATCTGGCTGTGTAAATGAATTACTTCTTTCTTTTATTATTAAAGATGTAATTACATCAGACTCAAATATCTCAAAGGTCTGTTTGCTTAGCGAGGGCGAGAAGTGTAAGAAAATTTTAATTAAAGTTAATTAATTTTAATTATTTCCCTCTTAATAAGCACTAGTTTTCTGTTTAGTGTCTTACCTCCGGTTTCTGAACTGAGAATTCTAGGATAAGCAATACTTAAGTAACGTTTGAGTACGGAGTTGTCAAAAAAAAACGGCCAAGTGCGAGTCGGACTCGCGCACGTACCATTACATATGTATTCTGTTTTTTAGTTTTTTTTTTATTAAAAATCGTTGCCCCACACTAAGATTTCTCTTGTATCGTGGGTGCGTTTACAGACACAAATCTCACAAACAAACGCCCAGACCCGAAACAACCATCTGTAGGCCATACAAATTTTTGTTCCGTGTGGGAATCGAACCCACGACCCGTAGCGCAGCAGCCAATCGCTTAGCCACTGCACCAAACGTGTCGTCAATTTGTTGTTAAAACGGCAACAGAAATACATCATCTGTGAACATTTCAACTGTCTAACTATCACGGTTCATGAGATACAGCCTGGTGATAGACGGACGGACGGCAGAGTCTTAGTACGAGTAATAGGGTCCCGTTTTACCTTAAAAATGACGGATTGTAAAGCGTTTTTTTGACAACTCCGTACTCAAATACTACAAAGTATTGCTTATCCCGAATTCTCAATTCAGAAACCGGAGGTTATTACTGTCTCGTTGGTGTAGTGACCGCAAGCGCGGCTGCTAAGCGTGACGTCCTAAGTTCGATTTCCAGGTCGGGCAAAGTGTTGTTGAGGTTTTACGTGTCAACTTCTCAGAATCCGCACGAAGTCTGGATTTGTGCCAATAGTGATAGATGTGGTTTATGGCAACAGGCTCGCCCCGTAGGGGCACTATATACACCTCTGGTGGGTGTACTATATACACCTCTGCCCTACCCTTCGGGGAATACAGGCGTGATTTTACGTTATGTAATTCTTTTTAGTATCTGCTGTAGACGCATGCGCATCGCACAAAGCTATAACTAGCAGTCAAAGTGCAGTTTCATAAATCTGAAATAATGAGAAGGGGTTGAAGACGTACTTTAAAATAAAAAACTTTAAGTAAGCACGTAGGTTCGCTCGCGTAAAACGTAACGCACCCCCGGTGCCAAACTGTCACTTTTACAATATTTCGAAAAACGAGCTTAGTATTTATTATGTGGCCTAAAGTACCTCTGCACTTTATTTATTTATTTATTTATTTATACTTCTATGCACTATGGTGGTACATAAGGCGGACTTAATGCCATAAGGCATTCTCTACCAGTCAACCTTTGGGTTAAAAAGAAAAGCATCGAAATAGGTACAGCAAAAAAATAAATAAAAATGAGTTGACAATGTTGAACAGAATGTAAAACAAATTGGTAAGATATAAATTACATAAAATACACATATACGAATAATAAAATATATAGATATTATAATATATATAAAATACAAAACTATAAGAAAAACTAAATGCAATTATGACGAAGACTAAACTAGATGATTAGTTAGGAGTGCAGCGACTTCAAGTAGTATTCCTTAACTTTGCGTTTGAACGAGAATTTACTCGGGACTTTTTTAATATCAAGGGGGAGCACGTTCCAAAGTTTGATTGCTGAGACAGCGAAGGAGTTAGAAATGAAACCTGTGCGGTGGGAAGGTATTTGGAGAAGTAAATTTTCAGAAGCACGCAGGTTGCGATTGTGAGAACTGCCCAAAACTTGAAAATATCTTTTCAGATAATCAGGAGCACATGAATCGTTCATAACGGAGAAGAGCATACAGAGAGATCTGAGGGATCGTCTCTGCCGGATAGGTAGCCATTTAAGCTGAGAACGGTAATGAGAAATGTGATCATATTTACGAAGTCCAAAAATAAAACGAATGCAATTGTTAAGAAGACGATCCAATTTGTTCAGAAGTTCTTGGGATAAATCAGAGTAACAAACATCAGCATAATCAATTACTGGGAGCACAAGAGACTGGACCAAAAGGGTTTTAGTTGTAGATGGGAGGAAATGCTTAAACCTATAGAGAGATCGCAGTATGGTCGTGACACTCTGGCTAACCTGAGTGACCTGCTTGTTCCAACTTAGCCTATCGTCAATGTGTAAACCCAAATCCTTCAAGTAAGGTGACAAAGAAATGACTGAATTGTTAAAAATTATCGGCATAAGGTGATTAACATTAATATTTTTTAAGTGGAACGAGCTACCTGTAATCATTGCTTGACATTTACTTACATTTACGGCAACTCCGAACTTACTAGACCAATCACCGATCGTGTGTAAGTCAGCGTTGAGGCTGGAAATACAGTTGTCGATGTTGGCGATGTCAGTTTGAGCGTAGAGTTGCAAGTCGTCCGCGTACAAATGGTAAGAGCATTTGAGAACGTTGGTGATGGAATTAATGAATAAAGAAAATAACAGAGGAGAGAGAATACCGCCTTGCGGAACGCCAGTTACCAAGTCGCACCAGTCAGAAAATTCCTGACCAACACGTACTGCCTGCTGGCGACCACGAAGATATGAAGAGAACCAATCCCGTGACGACGATGAGATCCCTATTTGTGACAAAATGGCGAGGAGAATATCATAATCAACGGTATTAAAAGCATTGGAAAAGTCTATTAAAACCAATACCGTTAGCCTTGAATTCTCCATGCCGGACCTGATGTCTTCGGATACTTTAAGCAGAGCAGTGGACGTACTGTGTCCAGGTCGAAAACCAGATTGAAAACATGATAACAAATTATTTGTTAAAACGTAAGAAGAAATTTGTTTATGTGCTACTGCTTCTAAGATTTTGGACTGGAAAGGGAGAATAGAAATTGGCCTGAAGTGGTTAGCTAAACTTGGGCTAGTATTTTTTGGTAGAGGGATGATGTAAGCCTTTCGCCAGATTAACGGGAAAACCCCGGTCTGCAAAGAGAAATTTATTATGTGAGTAAAAATGGGAAGTATAAATTTGAAAATGAAAGATAGCATAGCCCTGCTGACTGCATCACAGCCAACTGCTTTCGATTTTATCGAGTTAAAAAGTTTTAGGATGTCAGTGTCGGTCACGGGGGAAAATGAGAAAGAGTCTGAAGGTGAAATTGGCATGGAAGTAATATCAAGAATGGTTTTTCTTTTCACATCATCTGCAAGTGTAATTGTTGTAGAAAAATGCTTATTAAGATCGTTGAGAGATAAGTTGGAGGGTAAAAAACTTGAAGAAGACTTAGTTATGCCAAGAGATTTTAAAAACTTCCATATATCAGCCGAAGAAGAGTTGAGAACATTTTCATGAATGTATCGGCGTTTAGAAACTCTTACCATCTGGTTGCAACGATTCCTAGCTAACTTGTAAAGGCGCCAGTTGTCATCACTGCGATCCCTTCTATACTTTCGGAACAACTTATCACGTCTTCTCATAGCCATACGGACCCCAGGGGTAATCCAAGGCGCTGGAGGACGCTTAACTCTGACGGCTCTAAGTGGTGCATGTGAATCTAGAAGCTGCACTATAGATTTATTCAGTAGATTAACTTTATCATCAACTGTTGATGCCTGCAGAATGTTGGACCAGTCAATAGATTGCGCATCACTGCAGAGTTTTTCTTTGTCCAACCTCGCAAAACTCCGAATCCAGACAATGGTAGGCCGCAGCTTGGGTGGCTTAATTTTATATGCTAGGTATATTAAATCGTGTCTAGAGAGACCCGGAGCCGCGACCTGACCATGGTTGGCAACAAGATCCAGGGACGACGTTAGCATGAGATCAAGCCAGGAATCATCGGAATCAATGTTGTGATGAGTCGGGTTCAAAGGGAGAGATGAAAGATTCGATGATTCCAGGATCGCTCTCAGCCTGCGCGACCGAGGTGAGCTCTTCGAGAGATCGGTATTGAAATCACCCATGACTATGAGATGCTTGTACTCTGAGCTGACAGATTCAAGAAGAGTTTCCAGATTGGAGAAATAATTAATAGTAGGTGGGCAGTATACAACTCCGAGAACGGCCTTGACCCCTTTGATATCTATTTCAAGTAATAAGAATTCAATATGACCGTTGTAAAGAGACGGTGAAGAAGATAAAATTTTGAAGGGAATGTCACTACGGAGATAAATAGCGACACCCCCGGCTCTTTTTCCCGTGCGATCATTGCGAATTAGAACAAAGCCAGGTAGACTGTACGAAGTAGAGGGAAGTTCAGGTTTGAGCCAACTTTCTGAAACTAAAATAGCATGTAAGGAAACATCACAAAATAAATCCAACAACTCCGAGTGGTGTTGAGGAATACTCTGGGTGCGATCATGTCACTGGATTGGTACACTGGTTGGCATAAGTGTCGTTGTGGAAAATCAGGAAGTGTCATCATTTTATACGATACAAATGTCTTTAAATGATTCTCCTGAAAAAATGTTTTTTTGTAAAAGTGATAGTGTTGCACCGGGGTGCGATAACTTTTCCGGGATGCAAGTACTTATCTATTAGCTATTTTCCTTCAGCCGTTTATGGTGTCACAGAATATCAAACAATGTACAAACCGGTTTTTATAATGTACTTATTAAGTCTTGAAAATACTTTGCAAGTAGCCTAGGTACCTATTTAACTTAATTTCTTAGGCAATACTTAATTAACTTACAGAAGTAAATGTTTTGTTACCAGGCAATCATAAATCAGTGCGTCAATCGTCTTGCTCTCATTTCAAATTCGTCCGTTGAAATAACCGAAATAAAGCGTCATGCGTTGTATTGTATGCAACTGCAAGTACGGCCGGTGCAACGGCAGATGTGAGCCAAGGGCCTGAGAAAGGGCCCTTACAATACTCACCTTGGGGCTGGGGTCGGGAGAAGGTAATGTGAAAGAAATTTCGCAAGGCGAAATCTTATCGTGGGCTCGAAAAATTGGGGCGATGCTTACGCGGCACCGGTGGGAATTTTTTTGCATTGAGCTTTCGTGAGGCGATCTTTTCAATCTATTGTATTTGCACTATTAATGTGCATGGACGGCCAATAATAAATTACTACTTATTAGCAGCATTATAAGGGTGAAAAATATTTTAATAGTCTGTATGAATAATAGACGTAATGAGCAGCTTTATGTATCTACGCGTGAAGTCGGTATAGAAAATTAATGGAGACTTGTAAAAAAACGTGTCCAGCTAAAGAACGTATTTTTTTACATATTTGTAGTTTATACTAGCTGTACCCGCGGCTTTGCCTACGGATACATAAGGTTTCTGCTCATCATCCACATTCAATAGCATGAAAATTTGTACCCTATAAACTGGCCTGCTCTTTAACGGTAATTTTTGCCTTTCAATTAAATCTGTTCAGAAGTATTGGCGTGAGGCTCAAACATAGGTACAAACAGACAGAAATTCTAGAAAGTTCGTTTTGGGCATCAGTCTAGCAATTTTTTTTTTCTTTATTTCTTTTTCATTGTACAGTTTTTGCTTCGTTACGATTTAATTCTATGTTGAGATTTCCGGTCCATTGCAAGTAGGGTTTGTTAACCAAAAGAAGGTACAGACTTTCTAAAGGCAGGTGAGCTCCACTGTAGATTACATCACCATTACATTACCTATGTTGGTAATGTAATGTTGATGTTGACACTTACCTTATCAGGTGCAAAATACAGGGTGTAAACGAATTCGTGTAATTTCTTCAAACCGCGTGATCTATTGGTGACACAGATTAACCCTAAATGGGTATTACCGAAAATCAAGTATTAAAAAGAAACTTGGTTTTCTATTCCTGAGTCATTTTAGAGCCCCGATTTAACTGACTGCAAAGAGCGATATCGCGTTAGTCGTGCTCGCCAGTCGCGTCGCCGTGCTTTCATTCATTTATGGGTGGCATCGAAATATTCACTTCTCTCACACAATGTTTATGTTTTTGCTAAAATAATATTCTTATTTTTTCCTAATCCAATAGGTATAAACCTAAGTTGGTTTAGATACGATCACTAACCGCTACCGCATGAAAAAAAAAGAATTTTATTTGATTTATTTTTAATTAAGCTAACCTCCGGTTTCTGATTTGAGAATTCGGGATAAGCAAATACTTATGTAATATTTGAGTACGAAGTTGTCAAAAAAATGCTTACAATCCGTCATTTTTTTGACAACTCCATACTCAAATGTTACTTAAGTATTTGCTTATCCCGAATTCTCAAATCAGAAACCGGAGGTAATTCCCGTGCAGGGTATTCTATACCATTAATAGATCATGTGGTTTGAAGGAATTACCGATTCGTTTACACCCTGTATATTAGCGTGTTTGGCTCTAGTCTCTCCTGATGATAAGCGCAGACAGGGTCTAAGATCTTTCTTTCTTTCTCTTTTTTAAAAACTTTGGTAGTAAAATCGCTGTCTAGGTCTTAATAAGAGGAGGATGCTGGTACCCATCTTCTTGACAATGCTCTAAAAAACCTTTTACAACACCCACTAAAGGCAGCCTTTTTAGGATTCCGTACCAAAAGGGTAAAATGGGACGCTATTACTAAGACTCCGCTGTCCGTCCGTCCGTCTGTCACCAGGCTGTACCTCATGGACCGTGATAGTTAGACGGTTGAAATTTTCACACACGCTTTATCAACAAATACTAAAAAACAGAATAGATAATGGTACGGAACCCTCCGTGCTCGAGCCCGACTCGCACTTGGCCGGTTTTTTACTAAACCATGCGGCATAAAACGGCTGTGTCTATCGGTTGTTGGCCGTTGGTGGTACTTCCTTGTCCGTCCTTGGGCTTCTAAAACTAGACCAGGCCTTTGTGTAAAACCGTATGATTTTTTTGTGTCTACCGTCTCCTTTATAAAGGAGTTAGAACTGGTTGGAAACGATCTGTTAAAAGCACAACCCTTCATTCGCTACTCTAGTCTCGCTTGGGAATTGGGCACCCCTCGAAAAGATGGGTATTTTGTCTTTTATTGCGTTCCGGAATTAACGTCAAAAGAAAACAGTTTAAACTAAAAGTAATAAGTAACTGAGTCTTTAATTATAAGACGACATTAATTCTGAAAAGTAATAACATTACGATGCACTGTCGACTGGTCGCTGAGAGACCAAGTCTCCGGCGACCAGTCGACAGTGCGTAATGGCTCTATATGTAATGTTCTTTTAGCTGTGTTTATTACACCAGTGCGCTTTCACTTCATCTTGCGTCTTCGTCTGAAGCATGCGTGAAGCGCCATAGCGCATGCAAGCACATGCAATGCTAGTTCGAGTCTTATGGCAATCAATATTGCATGCGCTTGACGCAAGAGGAATTGAAAGTTGAAAGCGCAAGATGAACATGAAAGCGCACATACCTACTCGTACCGTTTGAGAAACAAATTTTTAAACCAAAATTATTTTTAAATACGTTTTGTCTCTACATCCTACCTACTTAATTTCCTGTGCTCCTAATAAATCAAAGTTCGCGAACAAGTAAATTGCCTATTTTTCCGAGCGGCCGGCCTTAGTAAAGGTCGTTGACCGCGACCAGCTGCTGCGGCTTGATCGAGGGTCGCGACCCTTCGCCAAGATACCAACCCTTAACTGTAGTACACCCAAGATGTGATTTTTTTTAAACATAAATTCTTAAATGGGCTGGTTTGATTTTTTTATGTATCATTGGTAGCGTGATTTGGTGATTTGAATTTTGATGTATTGAATCGTTTACTTCATTCACGTTTTTATTATTTGTTTACATTCGCAGTTTAGTGTCGATATCTCTACGCTATCGCTATTATGACGACTATTATTCGCGGTATTCTGTGATTTTGATAAATGAAAGATGAAAGAAATAAAAAAGATGTATGTATATTATTGGGACGAAATGACGCACAAAAAATAAAGTAAACAAAACAAGAAAAACTGTAAATAAGAGCTTTCATAGGACAAGAGCAGAAGGCCATTGACGAACACTGAATATTGATACTTTTACATACAAGTCCTTCAAGAAACTCTTTTTATTTCAAAAAAATATTCACCTGTTTTCATCACGTCTATATTCCCCGAAGGGTTGGGCATAGCGGCATAGGTGTATAGTACACCCGCATTTCGCCGTTATGTATGTTTAAGTCACATGTAATACGGGGCGAACCTATTGTCATATCCGGTTACAAACCCAGACTCCAGGCTGCTACTGAGAAATTCCACACGGAAAAACCCAATAATACCTTGCCCGACCTGGGGATCGAACCCCGGACCGCAGGCTCAGCAGTTGCGTTTGTGACCACTAGCCCAACGAGGCAGTCACAAAATCTTATCTTTTCAAATATAATTCCTAGCTTATAGAAAGCTAACCTTTTGGTTAAATCTAGTAACTAATAAAACTTAACTGAGACCTTAGGGTCGAAACGCGTGTATGAGATTCATGGGGTGCGAATTCGACATGTTTTCAGAAACATTGCTAGATGGTTGGTCGCTACGTCACTTCGAGAGGGTTGGCCTATTCATTAGCCAAGGAATAATAATTGAGTTTCAGCGTAGTAATGCTGCCAGACTTATCGGCATTACCAAAGTGATTTTCGGAACCATACATTCAATCATGTGCATGGAAGACTCAAAATCAACTAATCCCATATTACATTAAGCTCGTGAAAGAAATATCACAACAAAGAGTATATAATTCTGTACATCGTTCAAAAAAATCAAGTAGTACTGGCTTGAAAGAAACCGCTCGAGTAGGACAGTTGTCGATTGCATCTTAGATGTTCCATTGTCTATGTATTGTGTGAACAACTAAAAGATTAAAATTGTACACTCGGCTGATATTCTAAAGAGTTCTAGACAATCTTTTTCTTGCAAAAAATAAGAAGGAAACAATGTTGTTTTCATTGTTGCTTGTTTTCTACAAGCATATTCTAATGAGAGGCACTTAATTTAATTCCAGTGTTTGAATTTAAATTTAGAAGCATACACACATCAAAAAAAGTTTGCGATCACTAGCATAAGCTGATATAATTTTTTAAATTGAACTTTTTCAACAATTGAACTGTTTTATTGTTTTATATTCTAAATCTATATTTTTAAATAAAGAATCTATAAAGAAGAAGCAATCATAATATTATAATCTACCGTAACAAAAAATATTTTTCAAAGTGATCGCAAACTTTTTTTGATGTGTGTATGTTCTAAATTTAAATATAACTGCAATTCTAATTTTCTTCTTCCTTGCATTATCCTGACGTATTAGGCTGACTACATATGAGCCACTAGCTTGAGACACAGTCGATCGCTTTGTAGCTGTAGTTAAAGTTTGTTGTACGGCCTGCAGCTAAAAACAAATGGCGATCAAGGGTATTTGAGCAACGTAGTGGCCCAAGTGTGGTCAGCCTTATGCTAGGATCCGCTTTTCGAGGGTATAATATAGATTTATTACATTTTTATGATACTGTATTACTAGCTGTCTTGGTCTTGCCTTGGTACCTAATTATTAATGTGTATACTTTTTGAAGGGTATTAGAAATAATTTAAGTGTTTTATACGTATTTTATACATCAAAACCTCGGTAATGCATTTGGTCATTGCACGGTTCCTGTGGGGTTTCACGAGGAAGAAGTCGCGCTCAAAAGCTAGTTAATTATATTTAATACGAATTGTATATAGGGTGACTGGTAATTAGTGTCAAATACTTTAACACATAATTGTACTCATGATAACAAATAACTTTCCCAAAGAAAAGATTTTTTGAATTTATTTTATTAAAAATTTATTAATAGATAGATAGATAGATAGATATACTTTATTGTACACTAAAAGAAATAAAACAGAAGGAATACAGGTAATCAAGAACAGTACAAATGGCGGTCTTATCGCTTAAAGCAATTTCTTCCAGACAACCATTGGATGGAAAGAATTGTTAAGAAAAATATAAAGGGCAATTTGCAGCGTACAAATTTATAATCTAATGAAAATCGGGAATCAACAAAATGACTAGGTATAAATAAATAGTATAACACAATTAAATACATATCTCAAATATAAATATATACATATACTTACATACATACTTACATACTCAAATAAGATACATACATATTTAATTATAAATACTTACATACTCAAATAAGATACATACATATTTAATTATAAATATAGACAACTTAAAAACTACTATAGAGCCAAATAATGTTCCTTCACCATTCTTTTGAAAGAAACTAGCGACTGAGCACGTCTCACAGATACAGGCAGTGCATTCCACAAGCGTATGGCCTGGACAGTAAAGGAATGATCAAAGAATCTTGTGGAATGCAGAGGCATCTTCAGTTTCAAGTTTTCCGATGATCTCAAGGACAGTGAGTGCGAATCACGCATGAACTCGAAACGTTCTTTAAGATAAGGAGGGGTAGTAGGATTAAACAGAATACTGTATAGTAGGGAAAGAATATGAGTATTCCGACGAAGGCGTATTGGAAGCCACTTGAGTTTAGCACGAAATTCTGACACATGATCATATTTGCGTAAACCAAATATGAATCTTATACAAAAGTTTTGAAGTCGCTCAAGTTTGTTAAACTGGTCCTCGGTGAGATCAAGATAGCTGGCATCGGCGTAGTC
The DNA here is from genome assembly GCA_905220435.1 of Amphipyra tragopoginis. Lineage (NCBI taxonomy): Eukaryota > Metazoa > Arthropoda > Insecta > Lepidoptera > Noctuidae > Amphipyra > Amphipyra tragopoginis. The sequence continues at coordinate 3,195,661 of HG992003.1, read as the reverse complement.
AAGGATGGGAAGAAGAAGAGATTGTGCAAGCGCAGTTTTAGTGCCGTTATTAATAAACCGCTACGGTAAAAACGCGGCTCTTAATTTGGTAATAAAATTGTTTTATTTATAAAAAATATTTTCTTTGGGAAATTTGTTTGTTGTCATGAGTACAACCATGTGTTTAATTAAGTATTTGACACTAATTACCAGTCACCCTATATACCCAATAAAGGCTTAATTTCAGTGCCTACAAAATAATGTCGCATAGAGCGGTTGTCTTTCAATTATAGTACCTATTCGTCGAGATAAAATGAAAATTAGGTACTTACCAAATTGCATTCCCGAGGTTTTCACTTTAAGGAGATGACATAATACTTATAAGATTACAGATTCCCAACCAATGAGTTATACTCCCTTAGCGATATTCTCTCTGTCAGAAAATTATACATACTCCATGCTATCTTAAAATTACACAAAGTCCTGCCCTATGACCCTCAAAAAGAAAGAAGACGAAATTACCGTGTACCAGTTGAATTCGTTAAAACTACATACGCCAAAAGACAATTCAATACAAATTCCGCTACCCTATATAATAAAATAAATAACATAATTAACATCTATCCCATGACTACTAAAAACTGCAAACAGGCAATAGTTCAATGGCTAAAACTGAAGACCTATGATGACATTGAATTATTGCTGCAAGCATCGTCATTATAAGTTGATAAGATTCACACACGCACCCACACCCACATACACTTACACACATGCACACACACACTCAAACACACACTAATTTAGATAATAAATAAAATAAAATAAAATTATGTTTATTTCAGATAAGTATCATCCATATGTGTTAGTAAACAAGAAACTTACACCTATGTTAGTAAACTTAATATAATAAACATCTATTTCATAAGAAGGTTGTTGTTCTTGATGCATCTTTGAACAACATCACCTAACAGAGGCGAGTCGTACCTCCCCGCTATAGTCTTCAGGATGGAGTTGGAGCTGGCCCGCAATCTGCAGAGCAACGAGGCAGATTTTTGTCTGAAGATGGCATGGAAACCATCGACGTTTGCCTGTGCAAACATACCCGATGCACTGCAGAAACGGGGCAGCCCCATCAGCATCCTGAACCCATTATTATATTGGACCCGTAGGGCGCCGACAGTCCGCTGAGTATAGTTGGTCCACAGGCTGCACGTGTAAAACACTTGGCAAAAAGCTTTAAAAAGCGTTATCTTAACTGGATTGCCACAACGCGCGAACCTGCGGGCCACCATGTTACACCGAACTGCCAGCGCCCTACGTTCCCTCTCAATGTCCACTTGGTCTTTAAGGTCGTCGGTTACATAGTGTCCCAAGTATTTGAACTGGTACACTCTTACTATGTTATTCCCATTAAGTTTAACAGGGGGTACAAATTCAGGACATTTACCACCGGCAGCCTTAAAAACCAATAACTCGCTTTTCTTGACATTATATAATAAGCCATGTTTTTGCGCGTAGCACTCACAACATGTCAGCAGCTCTCTTAGCGCCCTGACCGTTGGGCTCAGCAGCACCATGTCGTCAGCGTAACTGATATTGTTAACACTGACGTCATCAATTCGACATCCTACTTTCTTGCTGCTGAGCTCAACGATCAGATCGTTCATGTAGAGGTTAAACAACTTAGGTGAAGTTATCCCTCCTTGCCTAACCCCACAGTCTAGCCTATACGACGCAGACAGCCTATCGGCCCATCTCACACTGTTTGTCTGGTTGTAGTACCAAAACTGGAAGATACGTAAGAGTTCTGCTGGCACTTGTCTCTCCCGTAGCTTCTCCCACATAACATCGTACGATACTAGATCAAAGGCACGGGAGAGATCTAGAAAACACGCGTACACTGGTGTTTGTCGCTTTGTGTAGTACTGCACCGTATGTTTAAGGGCGACAATCGCAGTTCCAGTGCCTAAATCATTACGAAACCCAAATTGGGCATCATGCAGCTGTAAAAAACCCTCTAACTTTGCATCCAGCTGGCTGTCGAGAACCTTCGCTATGATAGTAGCCAGGGAGATGGGTCGATAGTTACATTTGTCAGCAGCGTCTCCAGTTTTGTTTTTAATAATAGGCACGACTATAGTTTGCATGAGATCACATGGGAGGTACGAGTGACACATACACAGAGAGTAAAACATGGCCAGCACTCTCGCGATATGAGGCCCAGCATGTTGCAAGTGCTCAATGCTTAAACCGTCGTGACCTGGGGACTTACCTCGAGTCATTTTCTTAATGGTAATTCATAATATCTCTAAGTTTTTTTTCTTTTCTTGTTAATTTTATATTTGTTTTGTTTCTTGTTTAAATTCTATCTTCTTCTTCTTCTTTTGGTACACTCTATAATTTCATATTTAAGAACGGGGCCTCCTAGCACAGGTATATTCTTTACTTAAAAGGAGGCCCCTGTGTGACTTTTATTGAAAAGTGTACAAGATTTGGAAATAAACCTTATTATTATTATAAGTAGTACGTTTTTACGCAGTACCTATTCCGCCCTTCGTAAATGCTATTTTAAATAAAGAATACCTGGAACGAAAATATATATAAACTATTGAAAAAAAGAGACCCGCAATTTGAGTCTATCAGACAATACCCACACGATCCGTTCAAAAATAGAAACAGGAAGCGAAAACCGGATACTATTTGCAATATTCAAAAATCGATTCTTCATACGTCTTTTAGAGCGTCGACGCATCCGTTTTTATCTTAAACATCGAACGACATTCAAAGTGTGTAACAGCCGAAAAAAAAACAGTACACTTACTTACAAAAGGCCCGTCTCGCATCTGCTATCCGGCGTATTATGAGCAGATGGTCTGAAAGGGGCCTTACGCTAAAAAAATCACTACCTGCTTATATTCATTGTTGTCTCGCAGTGTACTTATTCTTGAACTTGAGACGGTACAGCAGACTGAGGGTGACTATATTTAAGAGAGTAATAGGGATAGTTCTCACGGTTGAAGTGTGATCGTTTTTTCCTGCAACAAGCTTAGTTCAAGGTTAGCTTAAGCGCAAAATCCACCAGCAAGTTTTATTGCGCAAGTTATTGCTCGCTTAGTTAGTAAAACTCGTACAAGTATTTGCTGCAAGTGTGTCTACAGTTTAAAAGTCGGTTGCACAACTCAACTTGCGTAACAAATCTAGCTAATGAAAATGGCGCTTCAGGTTAAATAAATAGGTACCATTCGCGAGGCCTAAGCTGAGCTTTGCATTTGTGTGAGAATGAATGCAAACGCATCCTTTGCTTGGTTTAAACCTGTTTATACTGCTTTTTGGCAATCCATTCTATGTGTACTCACACAAATGCAAAGCTCAGCTTACGCCTCGCCAGTTGTACCTATGTGTTTTAAATAAAACAAAATGTAATAGCCTTCCTGTAAACTTTAATGATTTTTAGTTTCTTATTGTCACGCACGCATATGTGAAGGTTATACAGAAAAATCATGCACATGCAAACATGGGGTGCATGAAAAGAGCCTCCACGAGTGACGATACTTAAGTACGTCCGGCGCACCCTGGGCAGTCAGCCCCGCTACCAACCTTGCTGACTAGCTAATATTATCACCACGGCATGAGCTGTTTCCGTATAGCTCTTGCTGACACGAGAGAAGAGAACAGAAAAATCATGTTGAAACACATCAAGGACCTCGCGACAGCCTAGTAATGGCAATTACAATGATTTATCAAGCGTTATTGGTTAAAATTAAGACTAGTATCTTTACCAATAATTAAGCAAAGACCGCTTAAGTTATGTCTACACCAGTTTGCTTTCATGTTCATCTTGCGTCTTCATCTGAAGCATGCGTGAAGCGCTATAGCGCATGCAATAGCGCATGCCTTAATACTAGTTTGACAAAAGCGCAAGCCCCTAGCGCACGCTAATCCGTCTATAGTATGTCAACTGACGACTGACCAAGGTGCACCGGTGTAAAGGATAAGCTGCATGCGTCTTATGGCAATCAATATTGCATGCGCTTGACGCAAGAGGACTTGAAAGTTGAAAGCGCAAGATGAACATGAAAACGCACTGGTGTAAACATAGCTTTGCATAGTACAACCTCCCATACGTTAGTAACTACCACAGGTAAAATAAGCTTACGAGTCTAATTAAATGCTCAAATTACCAATAAAAGATGCCATCATTTTGGTCAGCAAAACGATTCGTTTTTAGTCACAGGAATCGGGCACTAGCGAATAGCATTAGCAATACAGAATCAGATTATCGTTTATTCAAGTTAGATTAGAAATCAATTTAGTGCTTTTTGAACGTGAAGCAATAAAAGACAGCCCCTAAAACACTCGTCCTCAACCGTTTCCTAGTGTTTAAACTGGGAAAAAGAAGCGACGCAACAAGCTAGAAATTATTGGAAGAATGCAATCAATTCGCTTCTAATTTGTTGACAACAGACAAAACTATTTTATTCTTCTTATATCCGCACTGGGATAATATTACTTATTTTATTTATTGTTCTCATGGTGGTGACGATTTCTTAATGGGAATACTCGTAAAGATATTTAAACCGAACTCACCCAACCCAGAAATTACTCTAAAAAAATAAAACATTACTACTAAAATATTCTGCAACCAATTGCATGGACACCCGAATCCCGCCACCGTAAGTGAATGCATGTATTGAAGAGAAATCCACGGCTTCATACAGCTTGAGTTCACATTATAATATTCACCAAAGAATAGATAAATCTGTACAACCACACATCGCTGATCGTCTTTATAAAAACCATCCCTGAGAAAATATTGATGTTAATAAAATAAAATTATTACAGGCAAGCGGTTCAAAACCGTTTTCGATGTTTTTAGGGAAGATGTTAGCCAAGAGGGGCTCGTGGCTAATTAACAACCGTAAGGTTAAGCTGAACTTACCGCGGTCAGTCCTTGGATGGGTGACCATTCGTTACACATCGAGACCCGTCGACTCCATGCGGTGCTAGTGGTTTAACGGTTGCCTTCCATGCAGAAGGCTCTGAGTTCCAAATCGCATCTCTAACTTTTCGAATTCATGACGTGCGATCAGAATTTGAAGAAACCCGGCTTGGGGGAGGCCTATGTCCAGCAGTGGACGTTTTTCGGCTGAATGATGATGATGATTAGAAATTGATTATCACTTGCGTTAACCGGTGAAGGATAAACATAGTGAGGAAACCTGCACATCTTAAAGTGCTCCACAAAGTTCTCGATGGTGTGATTAGTCCGCCAACCTGCACCAAGTCAGCGTTGAAGACGTTAAGCCTTCTTATTCTGAGAAGAGGCTTGTGGCCAGCAGTGGTATAGCTATTTTTGTATAGCTGACACGAGAGAAGAAGAAGTGGTATAGTAATGCGCTGATTATAATGATGGCCAACTGTGAACGTCTTATGGCCAATATAATTATAATTTCATAAGATTTCTGTACTGTTCCCGGTGCGTATATCTTGCAACATTCGCAACCCCTTCTGTCTTGCATAATACTGCGTGCGCACCCTGCGGTTCTGTATTAGGGTATCTTGTATATATAATTATCTAAAACTAAGGTATACTTTGACAAACCATCACGCCTGTATTCGCCGAAGGATTGGGCAGAGGTGTCTAATACACCCTCATTTCACCGTAATGTAAGTCCCATGTAATGGGGGGCAAGTCTATTGTCATCAACCGGCCACAAATCCAGAATCCGGGCTGATATTGAGAATTCCACACAGAAAAACCCAAAATAACATTTTTCCCGACCTGGGGATCGAACCTAGGACCTCACGCTCAGCAATTGCGCTAGCAACCGCTACACCAACGAGGCAGTCAGGCATTTTTATTTGAATGCGTTCTATTCACGATACCCAATAAGTAGGTATCTCTGTTTCGCTAATTAATTTTAAAAAACCCGGTATTTTATTCGTAACAAACTTAAAAAACCGGTACACAAACAATAAGCAAGGGAATTACAGAAAAATACAACGGTAGGTTTATTATAGAATGAACTTTCAAATATCGACAACTACCCTTTATTTGGAGGCCCGGGCAATAACCCCGGTCGACCCAGTTTCGCTGCGGTTTGTCTTCCACCCATGCATCGCACCTATTTCCACTGTAATAAAGATCAATTTTGCACGTCGTATCACAGAGGTAACAGGAGGTCATAACATTTGGAGGGTATAGTCGGCTATTTTCCGGTTCAAAATGAACGAATGTATATTTAAAACTGGAATTTATGATTATGAAATCCGATTCTGGTGAAATGCAGTAATTATGTATTTTCATTAATATCCGCGTTACGTTATATTGTACTTTCGTTTTGATTATCTATCGAACGATAGGGAATCTATTTTTTATTTACGTAATCGTAATTAAACATGGATCCTAATACAAAAGTTTAGACTCTTGTTTAATCCGTGCCTAAAAACAAAATCCGTACAAAACAGTTTTTAGCCCAGGGGCCTAATTCTCCTAAAATAAATCTTGATAGGTCACAACCGAACCAAGGCCGAACCGTTCATTCAGACAGTTCTCAATTTCAAAAGCTTCGGAAACAAAAAGAAAGTTTTCGAAAACAAAAACTGACTGACGGTTGTGGTTCGATTGCGTTTGGCAACAATTTAATTTAGGAGAATTAGGCCCCTGTTTAGTCTAAATAAACAACTGTTAAACATGATTTTATGGTATGACTGTACGTTTTTAAAATATAAACTCAGCCAAAACACATTACAATATAATAATCAGTCATCACAACATCATGCCGGCATTATATTTAGGTATTTATGTGTCTTCAGATTTATTAATAGTAAAGTTTGACTGGAAGAAAGCTAACAAATGCAATTTCAAAAATAAATAAAATGGTTGCGCATTATTTATTTATTTTTATTTTAGTAATTCACTAGCGACCCGCCCCGGCTTCGCACGTGTACGTTTTATAGCTTAAAACCTTCCTCTTGAATCACTCTATCTATTAAAAAAAACCGCATCAAAATTCGTTGAGTAGTTTCAAAGATCTAAGCATACATAGGGACAAACAGCGGGAAGCGACTTCGTTTTATACTGTGTAGTGATTAAAATCATTCAAATACTTTAAAAATTAGCAGGACACTTAGCAAGACGTAGGCAGGCGGAGTAGAGTCCTAATCGAATGGTTGCCGACAGACGGCAGATGCAGCAGAATTGCCTTGACAGTTTTCGTAAATTAAAACTGGTTGACTAAACAGCTTTGGTTCGGTTGCGACTGATCAACGTTAGAATTGGACCCCAATAGAATACGTGGATGACCTGCAAAGGATCGTGAATGAGACCTGACTGTGATTAGTACAGACCAGGGTAGCATGGCACGAAAGCGATGAGGCCACTACGCAGTCAGTAGAACAGGGCTCTCAATGATAATGACTATCAAAATGGATAATTAACAAACAATAAACATATTTCCAAACTATTTAGCACTTATGGTATTCTCAAGCAAGGACACAGTTGCAAAAAATCAAGATAATGTCATATAAAATCTGTGGTAGGCAACAGCGCGCGCCAAAAATAGTTTGATCAAAAGACGCTTCGTCTGGCGTCTACCTTGTCTTGTTACTTAGATTCTGGCTGCGAATGATATCGATCCTTGGCCCGAGCAAAGAATACATATTGAGTTAAAACCTCTACTATACTTCACGAATTCGTGTAATTCTTTCAATACACATAATCTGTTACTCGTATAGATTAACGTAACACGGGCTTTTGCTTGATTAAAAAATGAAAATATAAAAATATTTCTTACTTTGGTCTAGCGGTCGCAAGCGCGACTGCTGAGCGTGAGGTCCTGGGTTCGATCCCCAGGTCGGGCAAATTGTTATTGGGATTTTCCGTGTGGAATTTCTCAATAGCAGCCCGGAGTCTGGATTTGTGCCCGGTCGGTGGCAATAGGCTCGCCCCCTATTACATAGGGACGTAAACATAACGGCAAAATGTGGGTGTACTATACACCTCTGCCAACCCTTCGGGGAATACAGGCGTGAGTTTATGTTATAAAAATATTTTTTTGTTGCGGTAGGGGTAAGTGATCCTATCTAAAGCACCTAGGTTTCAATAAAGACACGGCGACACAGCTAGCGGGCACGACTAACGCGATATCGCTCCGCGCATTCAGTTAACTTGAGGTGCTAAAATGACTCAGAATCAGAAAATCATGTTATCTTTTTTTTTCGTTATTGACCCATGCAAGGTCAATCAGTGTCACCAATAGATCACGCGGTTTGAAGGAATTAGGTACACAAATTCGGATACAACCTGGGGCCCAATTCTCCTAAAATAAATTGTTGATAAACGCAATCGAACCACAACCGTCAGTCAGTCTTTGTTTTCGAAAACTTTCAAAATGATTGATTTTGTTTTTTGTGTCAAAAAATTTGATAGCTTTTGAATGTGAGAACTGTCTGAATGAACGGTTCGGCCTTGGTTCGGTTGTGATTTATCAAGATTTATTTTAGGAGAATTAGGCCCCTGTATAGTGACTGAAACATAGGTACAACTGGCGAAGCGTAAGCTGAGCTTTTCATTTGTGTGAGTGCACATAGAATCGATTGCCAAAAAGCAGTATAAACCGGTTTAAACCAAGCAAAAGACGCATCTGCATTCATTCTCACACAAATGCAAAACTCAGCTTAGGCCACGCGGACTGTACCTACTGTATTATATGTCCAACCTACAAGCTCTGTTTGTATAGGTACTCATGTTTCGTCAACTAAATGAATAATGAATCTCGAGTCTCAAGCTAACCATGAGTTACGTGTTCTCCCGCGGCTGTGCCCGCGTAAAGAACTTGACTACAACGCCATCTATCGGATAATAGCATAGCTAAACCAACGCCTCGACAAAACAAATATATTGTGTAAATATGACCTCAATCGGTCAAGTCGTTCAGAAGTTATACGATCACTAACAGACGCACCAACGATTATATATACAGACTAGCTTTCGCCCGCAGCTTCGCTTGCGTAAAATTTTGAACCCGTTAAGTAACGATTTTCCATACAAACTTTCATTCCCTATTTAACTCCCTTAGGGGTTGAATTTAGAAAAATCCCTTCTTAGTGGATACCTACCTTACAAAAGGAACCTACTGTCAAAATTTCAAGTTTCTAACCCCAGCGGTTTAGGCTGTGCGTTGATAGATCAGTCAGTCAGCTTCTCCTTTTATATGTATGGATAGATAGACACATAACATCACGCCTGTATTCCTTAAAGGGTTGAGCAGAGGTGTATAGTACCACATATAGTACACCCTCATTTCGCCGTTATGTTTAAGTCCCATGTAATAGGGGCGAGCCTATTGTTATAAACCGGGCACAAATCCAGACTCCGGGCTGCTACTTTAAAATTCCACACGGAAAAACCCAATAACACTTTGCCCGACCTGGTGATCGAACCCAGGACTGCACGGTCAGCACGGTTACTTCGAATTAACTGGCAAAACCTTACAGAGTTACTGGCTATAAATAATAGGACACACTCAAATAAAAAATACCTAAACATTAGTTAACTAGACACCAAGGCTCATAACTAGAGGATATTCTTTTTTTTTTTTTTTGATAAATGTCATTGTTTTCTATGCCAGTTTGGTAACTACCTACTTTACAACATTAGGTAGGTAAATATGCAATCGATTTCATAGGCAGAAAAAAACACTAAAGTCGATTCGGGAATCGCGGGATTTTTACGATACAAACAAAAGTGCATTCCATAATAACCAACACTTGAACGTAGGTAAATATACATACGATTCTACAATTTTTAACAAAAATCCTGTCTGATCTAATAAAGGCGTATTCCTGTTTCAACATACGTACTAGAAAAAAATGTTATAAAATTGTAACTCATAAAAACCAAAAGTTATTGATTTTTTTATTTTTATAATCCATGCGAAATTTAACACTGAATATGGCAAATTTTCATAAGTTGACAACACTCCCTGGGGAAAAATAATAATTTCAAATCCATTAAATGGTTACGTGGATGTGTACGCAGTCGATGCCGAATAATACTCTTAAGGAGGGGTTTTTGTTACATGCTGTATAATCAGAACATTCAATTTGTTGATCCCGAAATCGCGTGATTTTTTCGATACAAAAGTGCATTCCATAATAGCAAACACTTTAGGTAAATATGCATTCGATTATTCTACCTCAACTCATAACTAATACAATAGCGAAGAGCGCGTACGTAGTATTAAAACCTATTCTAAGTTCTACGGCGCCCACTCATCGTAGCACCGTCGTAGCGGCGTAGTAATAGTGACAGTGACGTCACCCAATAACCGTCACCCCATTTAATCCTGCGGCCTGACTGATGGGTAACCGCGTATATAATCCAGTGACTTAGATGTATATAGATGTTTTATACGTATAGATTTTGACGCAGAGACGCCCGAATAAGCCCCGTATATTATGATACGATTGCCAAAAAGTCTATGAGGTTTTTTTTTATAACTGTTGGACTGCTGTAGGTAGTCCTAGGGAACCATTTCTACGAAACCGGGCGGTTATTGGCGAGACCTGAACGGTCTCCAGTCAATGGGGGGGGGGGGGAGTAAAATATTTAATCTAAGCTAACTACTTAAATCACACTAACATCATGACTACCTGCAACAACAGCACTAAGGGTGACCCCTAGTGGGACTCGGACCTCGGCTTAGGGCGTTGCTGGCGGGGACTTAGGGGAGGGAGACAGCTTGATGAGGGCTGAATTATCGGTGGGACTGCGGAGTCTGAAGAGACGACCGGCTCTACGACGGGAGAGCTCGGTGGATCGTGACCGGCTAACTCTATGAGGATCAATTAGTCATCGATAGATAAAGATAAGGTCTATAAAATAATAGTTAAACCTGCTGTCTTGTATGGATCAGAATGTTGGCCCACAAAAGGGACGAATGAAAGGCAATTGCATACAGCTGAAATGAGAATGCTAAGAGGCATGTGTGGTGTTATGCGAATGGATAGAATTAGAAATGAGTATGTAAGAGGAAGTCTGAAAATGGCGCCGGTGACTGAGAAATTGTGAGATAAGGACAGGAGGATAATGATGATGATCTCATAATAATTCTTATTAGTTTTAGTGAAACTTCTATTCCAATTAGATTTAGGCCCGGCGCAGACGACGGACTTTTTGTCCGGCGGACTACCACGGACAAAAATGAAATTAGTTGGTAGTTGTTGCCATCGCAGACACTAGAGTTCTAACGACAACTACAGACAAAATTACCGTCGTGTGCGTTGAGTCTGTGTTAAATTTCACGACCGGCTAAGACCAATACTAACCACGTCAATTCCTGTCCGCGGCAGTCCGCCGGACAAAAAGTCCGTCGTCTGCGACGGACCTTAATGTCCACCTGATACCACCTTACAATACCACAAAAACAAATACCAAAGTTCAGAAATAGTCAAAATTCAATAAACTAAGTCGCTAAGTTCACAAAAACCGCGTGGGTGTTCCGCCTTGACCCCTCTTCCGTCACTCGCGAGTCATTGTGGGTCATAAATTCGGAAATAACTAAAAAACCTGACTACGAACTTTTTGCTCAACTGTCCGACAAGTATGGGCGGCAATGTCAGGACAATAATATGTCGTATTACTCGTCAATAAAGGCAACATTGAAAAGTTCCCTGCAATATTGCTGGTATGGTCATATGTTGCCTTTGGGCGATAGTTACACATTGTTCAATCAATTGCGAGCAATATGCTAGCAATAGTTTGACCATGTGACATGTTGTTGAACATTGCCGACTACATATTTTCTTAAAATATTGATCGGTTGCCGGCCTCAGGATAACTTGTACAACAAAAAATAAGTAAGCAATGATTTGTCAGTAACGCTGTTTTCCCCAGCATGAGCAAAAACTCGATGTGTCAACATTATGAAGCTGAACTATGTCCACGGTGCACCAGTAACTTACCATGTTTATGTGGTAGTGACACCCCAACATCGCTCTTGTTAGGATTTTGAGGTTATAATAAGAGCCATTAATACTTATTAGACTGCGGCTCATGTTGATTGCACAATATTATGCAAAAAAAGATGTTATTTCCGATGAAACGTTAATATTATCGGAATGCCAAGTAAAAGTAAATAAAATGGGAAAGATAAAAAAGTTACGAGATAGCAGCAACTTTTTTTTAAATATAAAAAATGATCACATTTTTTTATGTGGTCTTCTTCCGTAACCTTAGTAGTCATACTACCAGGCAATCATAAAAACGGAAAATCTTAATACATAATTTAATTCTAATATTTAACATGACGTATTGTTTAGCCGGACGCGGACGTGAGGTGAGGTCAGATGGCCAATGGCCACGTTCTTCGAATTTCGTGTCCCGCCATTGATAAACATTTCTCACTGAACTTTGATAAGAGAACATTACTTTGATGTAGTTGAATGCCGATAACTGATTGTAGTACTTGTAATTTAATCAGCGAAACAAAGGATGTTGGTTATTAATTAAGTAAAAGCCTGTTTTTTATTGTGTACTAGGCGAGCAGAAGATCAGGCGGGGTCATCGTTTCAGTAGTACTGTTTGAATTCGAAGCCGATTGTAGTGAGTTATTGGATTCAACCATAAATTAATAATACGGTATTTGCAATACCCCCTGATTCCCAAAAGGATTTTTACAGTGATTTTTTGCTCCCTAAATCCTATATTCGTTAATCAGGTAAAATCGTGACTTAATAAATGCCAGACAAATCAAAATTCACTGTTGATCGACTTAGACTAAATAAGACTCGAGAATCTTATTAGAAATAACCTCTTCGTTATCATACATAACCGTAAACGTTCTCATAGACCGACAGGAAGCTTGATCACTCACGAAGAAACATTCGTCACCAGGTCACCACGCTTGGTACACGAATCGGTGATGGGCGATCGCAGTACCGTATATTGATATTTAAAGAAATAGCTTATTATTATTCCTATATTTTTATTGCAACAAAATATGATGTACCCACATAATCGCACGTAGGCGACAAGTACCGCCTATTTGAGCACTTGTTTACACGCCGCGCCGTAAACTAAACAATAACATTATTTGTTTGTATCGTACCAAAAATATTACTTTTTTTAATGAAATTCTTCTCTATGGCTTCGGCTTTTGGGAGGCAGCTCCGAAGCCGCCATTTTGAGTTATTTATTAATTTATTATTAGGAGCCTACATGATGCTCTATCGACACTTCTACAATGACGACGACTATTATTTACCAAATGATTGAACAATCACATATTTCCTTGTTTTAGATTTAAAGTCAACTTAAAAACTTCAATAATAATGTTTAAAGATCGACATCATTTTCCTCATTTCGATTTGGAAGTAGATTACCAATAAAACAATACTTTACAGTATTTTCCTGGTCAATTCCTAATCTGTATTAAGAATTTATCCTTAACTTAGGACAAAAAGATTAAAAAGTTCATAATACGAGGTCAAATATAACTTTAGACGGTAATTTAGATAAGAGTCGTATTTAGCATTGGCAATGGAAGAGTTAGGTTCAACATCAGATGATGACGGTAAGCACTTATTTTTTTGGTGTAAAATTATCAAAACAATTACAGAAGTGATAACATTAAATGAGCCTCCACGAGGACGATATATTAGTACGTCCGTCGCACCCTGGGCAGTCAGCCCCGCTACCAACCTTGCTGACTGGCTAATCTTTTCACCACAGCATGAGTTAGGTATTTAATTTTCTTATATAGCTCGTGCTGGCACGAAAGAAGAAGTGACCTAGCAGTTGAACGTTTACCTTCCAATTTCCATGCTGAAGGATCTGAGTACGAACCCAGCCCGCACCTCTGACATGGGCACATAGGGTTACCAGATTGTCGGGATTCGTCGGTATTCTCCGAACATTTTAGGTAGGTATATAATGTCCCGACTCCCGACAAAATAAAAAATCTCCCGACAAACGGTTGATCGTAAAATTCTATGCACGAATTTTTATTTTTTTATTTTAGTGTCTTTTCTTAATTCTCTGAAAGGATCTAAGTTGGTGGATTCAGTAAAAGCCAAACAAATACATGTGGCAACGTAAAAAAAAGGAATAATGTTCAGATTTTTGTATGCATTAAACATAAAAAATAAAATCTAACTCTTAGTATTTATTTCTCCAGACAACAACCCCAAAATCCCGACATTTTGTAATTTTATTTAGATATTTCGGTTTTCCGATCTGGCAACCCTGGCACATCAGAATTTGATTGTCACTTGCGACGAAATCGAAACACATCGTTAGGATACCTGCACACGTGAAAGAGCTCCAAAAAGTTTTCGACGGTGTGGTTTAATCTGCCAACTTACCAGGCCAGCGTAGGACTAAGGCCACTAACCCTTCTCATTCTCAGAAGAGGCCTGTGCTTAACAGTGGGGCAGTAATGAGCTGATTATGCAAAGAGCATAATACACCATACTTAACATTATCTCGTCCTATTTCTATGTACCTGAGTAGGTACTATTGATTCGCCTATTTATTGGCCCGTAGTGCAGATGCGATAAAAACAATGGCCAGTCAGCGTCGCCTAGCAAACGAGGTGTCGACTTTATCGCTCATTGAAAATCGCAGCTACGACTCAATTCTAAGTAGGCTGTGACTAGTGATTCCGGTATCGATATGGTTGTAGTTGTTTTAGGACAGTTGGGATGTTGCTTTATTATTTTACAGCATAAAATTACTGTCCCGAAAATGTTTTATAAAGTTTTGACCATAGTGTACGTTACAAACTTTTATGAAGCCACACTTCCCCATAAATCAAGGTAATTTTTGTGGCCGTTATCACCCGCGTCCACCTAGAACATAAAACGTGATCTCGAAATAATTAGCTGAGAGCGCGCGGCAAGGTGTTAAAGCACGGACAAGCCGGCTGCCGGCGTGTAGGTACAGCCAGGGCGGGCGGAAGCTGCGACGCATCCCGCCCTGGCTGCAGTCGCCCCGCGCCCCGCCCCGCCCGGCGCCGGCCCCACACCACCCCGCACGCCACCCGCCACCCCGCGCCGGCGCGCTGGGCGCGTGCGCTCGCCGGCCGGCAACTCAGTTCATCGCCGCGCCGCGCGCTAAACACACGTGCGTCTCTCATGATAAAACGCGGCGTTTGAAACGATCGAACGCACCCCAATTTTTATCTTACCAGTGACAGAGAGGGTGACCTCTCAGTAAATCGTAAAAAATTGCTTCTCAAGTGGAAATGCCTTCAAGCCTGTTCGGGGACTTGGGTGGCGGCGGGGGGCTGGTGGAAGACCAGCGCGCGTTCCAGCTGGCGCTGGAGCTGAGTATGCTGAGCCTGGGGGAGTCTCTGCCGACGTCCAACCCGCTGGCGAGTCCGCTCGGCTTCGCGCCGCCGCCGGAGGACCGCGCCAAGAAATCGCAGAACATGACGGAGTGCGTGCCGGTGCCTTCCTCCGAGCACGTCGCTGAGATCGTCGGCCGCCAAGGTACTGCTGCACGTTACCACACTACCGTCGCATGCTTGTTGTCACGCCGCGCCGGCCCGACCACGCCGAACAGCTGTAGAGGTTATTCGGTGTCACGTCAGACGACGGGGTTGGACAGCGCCACCCTTATGTAAGGGCGCACGTGCCACCGGCCGCTTTTAGGTTATGTTCGATCACAACCAACACCCAGTGACAGGATTCTGTGTGGATATTCGACGACCGGCGAAAAATTTACATTGTTTTTGTTTGTTTACCCTCGTAATATTTGTTGTTACGCTTTATCCGATGCCCGCATCGTATCGTAGAGGTGTTGTGTAGATAGCTGCGTAAATACGTCGTAGTCTCCGCAGACACTGAAAGCTCTGATAGCTTAAGCTGGTCGGAGTCGGGGCCACGGTCGTCTGATGTCATTCTCTTTTGTTTTATGATAATTGAGTGCTTATGTAGAAGATTGCGTGCTCACTTCAAATTATAACATGCGTATATACCTATTTAAAGTAGATTAAAAGCTTGTATTGTCGTACTATTTAGGTATATAGGTATTTACTCGGTCCATTTATCTGTCCAACTAAATAACAATACGAAAGTATCAGTGTCCAAGTCCATAAACACTGTTTCATCCCATAATGTTACGTCTAAAATAATATGTATCAGCTACACTAGTAAACTACCCACAAATGCCCACAATTGTCATTATCGTGCATCCATCTAAATTCGATCCTTCGATCCTAAATTTCTCGGTATTAGTTCATCCAAAATGAGTTTCGAAGACGAAAAAACTATTCGTTGGTTCTAATTAAAAGGGACAATTCGGCAAAAAACTATACCCGAGGGTTGGTTTTCTTTTTTGTAAGGGATGGGCAAAAAGTACCGACAAAGCGGGCCCAGCAGCCCTTATCTGGCACTAATTTTTCAAAATCTCCGCGCTCTCTGCGTAAGAAATCAATTATCTATTCCATGATATCTTAGCAAATCACGGTTTAATGATACAGGTAGATTTGTGGTCAAAAAATTTAAAAATAACTTTAGGAATTTGGTGCACCGTTTTTTTTTTCATCGTTGTAATCACTGACCTACCCATTTCAAACTAGGCAGAATAAATGTGTACATTAGAGTAGCTCGTTGTTTTTTTACCGATAAAATAAAAGTAAACGTAATGTCATTTATTTGTGGTGGCGATCTGTTTGCATGATCTAACGTACCTATCTATTTAGAGCTAACCTACTCGAAAATACATCTAATAGTATTATCTATTTTATTATAATCTGTTATGATTATCAAGTAGGCATTTTATTAGTTTATAATACGAATTTTAATCTAAAAAAAAAAACATAAAAGTTAAATCATTATCTAATTTAGTTTGCCGCCACTATTTCCTCTTAAGTTTACTAATTAAGTAATACAATACATAAGTAACACATTCTCACATAACAATATATTTATTTTATAGGTACCTATTTATATTCTCACTTTACCCGCCAAATTGATATTTATGACGTATTGACGTAATAAGAATCCCCGGCATTTTTATTTCCGTCATGAAAGTCCTAACCTACGACAATCTGACCATAATAGACTGACATGATTGTTAAGTCATTCATATCAATCGCATACAAAACAAAAACTTTCCTCCTCATCATGTTTTATAAGTTTGAAAATAATTATGATAAACACGAAGTATCTAGTGCCAAACATTCTTCAAGACTTTATGCATCTGTTTACCCACAAGATACAGCCCTAATGAATTTATGGTCCTTTAATATTATTTATTTTTTATCACTATGGCGCCAAAAACAAATAATTTCTGACATAGTTCGCAAAAAACATATTGTGACGACTCAATTAGTCAAAAAACTCTTTACAATAATTTTAATAATATTTACAACACTTTTCGAAATTGAGTTGTAACAATTAAAATTATAAATATTTTCTGCAGACCTCATTAAAATGTTATTAATACGAATTCACCTTTTGAAGCGGACAGCCCGCTAATTGTCGCTCGATCGCTACACATAATTATTGTACACGGTCTTTTAAGTCCAATATATGATCCTGTTCGTAGTTATGTGGTCCTGGTACCTCGGGACTTTTAATTGTTATTTATATTCACGCTGTGACCGCTAGGTACAGTGCCACTTAATTTCGTATCTTTTAAAAAAGCGTTTCGTTTGATCACTTATTTAACTTTCGCATTTCCGAACTGATCGAAGTATTAAGGGAGACAAGGGTCGGCGGCTTTTCCCGCCAGTTTTTTAGGGATGTTAAAAACTAATCAAATAAATATCTTTTTTATTAGAATTTTATCCCTTACATAATTGCCACATAACAAGCTACTTCGGTAAAAAATATATCAATCATATCAGGGAATAGTAGCCCCCTTGTTCGTGGCATACATTTTAATAATGATAAGAGCTACTCCATTACTCAAATCATTGAAATGTCTGAATGGAAATTAAAAGCTCCGCTAGTTTCTATTGTTCAACTTTGCTGCAAACACCAAGATATAGCTCAGATAAAACAACCAAGATATTTTTAGTCTATTCAAATAAATATTTAAGTATTAAAGTTTTTTTTAAAAAGGACGAAAAGAACGTCTTATCATTTACCAATTTAAAAAACGAACCTTAAATTATCATGCCCTGCAGCACATCAAAAGATAAACACAAAAGTTTAAAAAACTAAACAATAATAATATCGCATTATACAAAAACTGGTACCTATTTCGATCCGACCCGTTTAATAGTGGCCGTTTCGCTCGGAAACCTTTCCCATAGCTGTAGAACGAAACAATAATACTCGTACTATAAGTAGGTAGTATATACATATATATCGAGGTCCCTTGCATTTCCAGACTAAGGAACTTGTAAAACGAGAGCAAAAAACGCAGCTGCTTCACTTACAACTCTGTCTAACTACGCGCGTCCTATAAAGTATGTACGAGTTGGAACAATTTCGCACGGTTCATATTCACCTTGCTGCCTGCATCCCTTTTGTTGTAGCTTTGGGGTTTGGGTTGATATTAATAAGTGAGAAACTTTTTTTGACGGATACGTGTCGGCAAATGCAGCGACAAAAAATGTTAGTTCGAGTTTCAATTTTGTTGTTAACGTTCAGGTATGATGGTTGTAGGACTTTGTAGTGCAAAGTTACGTTCTACTGTCATAGAAAATACAAAAAGTTGTACCCATAATAGGATTGCCTCATATTAAAATCGAAAGATACAATTAGAAGGACCGTAAACTTAAATGCGATAACCAAGGTGGGCCGCGTGTTTCAAAACAGTTGTTATAATTATTTAGGGCGTTACGTTCTGTTTCCTCTGGTATATTCTGATCGGTTTGTGATAAAAAGTAAATAAAAGCATCCTTAGTGTTTGCAGTAAGAAGCTTTTGAAACACGATTCTATTACGTTATGTCAAAAGTCCTCACGTAAAAGAAAAACCTTTTAAATAATTATTTTTGTAAGAAGTTTTATTTTATTTTACAAACATTAACGCAAAATTCGACAGCAGCGATGCGAAGGAATATTTTAATGCCCTATTTTAGTTTGTAAATATTTTTCTTATTTTTAATATTTATTTAAATAAACGTAAACTTTTATCTTTTTCCAACTCGGCTTGACACACTACCGTGAGTCTCTCAGCTTTGTATATATTTTAAATATTTTTTAATCCATAGTACGAGTCAGACAAAACTTACGACAATCTTATCAACAACCAATCAAGCTTGATTTAGAAAAACTAGCTCTAGCATCTGAAAACACATCTTAAAAAGCCTTAAAATGAGTACTTATCTTAATCACTTAATTATTCTTTCTTATACAGTATCTTTTTCACTTCGTTAGCCCGTTTTCCACGTAAAAACTTGGCTTAACATAATCCTACCATAAATTCATGTTAGCCAAATAACCGAAAATATAATATATATAGTAAATCGTCAATACTTCTAAGAACATGCTTATATTTTTTAATACATGATGGCACAATACACAGTAATTCAATCCTGACGCATTCGACTCGCCAAATCATTTCGCATGGAAGACTTTTATGAAGAGGACCTTTATTTAGCACAACTTTAAGAAACTTTTTTTTAAACTTACCTGTACTTTGTGTTCCTTATTGAATTTTTTTGCTTATTTTGTCTGGCTTAGGCTTGTTGGGTTTGCTTCCTTCGCCGTATTTTAATTCTATTTGTTATGGTATTCTAACTTCAAAAAAGTAAAATAAGGTCTATGGCATTGTAGATTTCTATGATTAGGCTGTTGGATTTGCTTCCTTTGCCGTATTTTAATTCTATTTGTTATGGTATTCTAACTTCAAAAAAAGTAAAATAAGGTCTATCTATGGCATTGTAGATTTCTATGATTAGGCTGTTAGGTTTGCTTCCTTCGCCGTATTTTAATTCTATTTGTTATGGTATTCTAATTCTAACTTCAAAAAAAGTAAAGTAGGTCTATGGCAATATAGATTTCGATGATCAAGCAGTAAATCTCAAAAAAAACCTATGGTATGGTAAAACTTGAAGTTTGAGATATTTTTGTTGGACTTTATTGTAGTTATGACCATCCTACTTGTATTATAAACATGAAAGTTTGTGTGCTTCATAGTACTGTATTTACTGAAGTTGTTAAACATATCCTTTTTTTAAAAAAGTAACCATTGAATTTCTTGCCGGCTCTTCTCCATAGGAAACGACTAATTGGAACCGTGCACCTAAATTCGACTTTTCATAAGCGCCTGTATTGGTTTATGTGAAATAACATTTTTTGACTGATTGATTGCTTGTTAATCAATCACGCCTTAACGGCTGAACAGATTTGGATGAAATTTGGCACACAGGGAGACCATGACCTGGATTAGGACATAGGATACTTTTTATCCGGGTACAAGAAGTAGTTTCCCTGGGATTTGAGTGAAACCGCGGCTGCTGTAATGTTAAAAGTTTCTAATACTTGAATGAATTCTCGTATGCACTGTTAGTCCTTCGTAACCAAGTTTCAGAATTTGACCAACATATTAATTCGTGTTTAGCCTTCTTATGAGGCTATGTAGACGAACAAAAGAAGGTAAAAATAGAATTCCATGGATCCCCCGCCTATATCCTATTGTCTATTGTAAATTCGTGTCAAAACCTAATACGACCTTTTAACAACGCACTTTTCATACGGTGTGAATATTAAATAAAGTCTATCCTTTGATCGGGAACTTTTTATAACATTTTGAACCTTATGTACATGGCAATAAAATGTAAAAGAATGAGACATCTTTGTTTGTACCAATGACATCTGTTCAAGACAACGCAATATACCAAAAGGAGGTTGTTTAAAATTCTCGCGTTTACGCACGGACGGCGTGACGTCACGTCCGGTTGTCGACTCGTGTCGGACCCGCGTCGACTATCGATACGATTGTCGATGATTGTCTCGATGTCGATGTCGATCGAACCTCCTGTCGGCGCGTTTGTTGTTTTGATTTGTAGTGGCGCGCCGAACAATGTTTTTGCATCTGTGAATCCGATGTATTGTAAGTTGAACTGTACAACTGTCACTGCGGTATTTACACGACCGATACTTTATGCTAGTGAATTTTAATGTTAAATATTTTATTTATTATTTCCCGACTCATATTTTACCAAGACGCTATCTTCTTTATCTATTATGATACAATTATTCCCAGCATTTAATTGGCCTCGTAATATTCATTGGGCTTGGCATGCGAGCTATGTTCGGCCCTTTCGTTCCACAGTTCCTAAACCGCGTCGTTTCGGTGAGTAATTTCATCCCCGTCCGTCACAAGCCGGTTCTAGATGACGAGTTGCTATAACCGGTTCTACATCAATGACTGCTTACCCCTCTCCCGGTCTGTTTACTCCTCGAGATACTTATGACTTTTTTCTTAACAATAACTCTCGATCTTGACGTTACTAGGCCGTTTAGTTTTACATAGTAACCGCGTTTTAATTATACCAAGCGTAGATGTTGCTCGAAAAGTATGAGAATTAATTATACAATAACACAAAGAGCAATATCCTAAAGCAATGTTTAACTTACTTAGTTTAGAACTCGCAAAAACAAGTACGCTATTGAAAATAGATGCAAGTTGTATTTAACTTAATCGATGTAATTTTCGAACATAAACGAAAGAGAAAACAATCTCGTAAAGCACACGTGCGAGCGGAATGTACTAAGATCGCAACACCGGCTAGGCAGTGAACGCCAATCGGCAAGATTCGCAATGTGGCTCGGCGTGCGTTCCGGTCGACGCCACCGCAGTCAGGGTCAAGGCTTCGGCTCCTGCACACTGCTGCACGCCTGGTGGACGCGAGCCGTGCCGCTGTCTTGTACTATCGCTACGCCAAGCGGAAATGGGACGCTAAAAGCGAAACTGATAGGCACCACTTAAATTATACGTTTCCCACGACTGTTGTATTGAAGAAATTACGTTATAATGCTAGAAATTATGTCGTCCACCGCAACAACACCCGGCCTCTAGAAAATTACTGGTAACTTATCTTTCGACCTCACACAATAATAAACAATTTTTATGAAAATGATTTAAAGTGTATTCGAAAGTAATAAAAGTCAGCTTCGACTTGATTCTTGAACGATCGCTAAATTGGTAGTTAACACGCTGACTGATATTACTTTAACAAGATTACACAAATCCTCTACCCGTAGACAATTTTTGAATGAAACTACTCTGTCGGTAAAAAAATAAACAAGCATGTGTCCCGCCGTTGCCAAGACGTCCCGAAATTCCAGGGCCCCATTTTTTGTGGGACTTGACAGATGCATTCTGTGCCGCCGCTAACCGCATCTTGCATCCTTATCGTGCATTCGGAAATGAAATCTACGGTTGTATGAGTAGTGTATCTACTACGTCGAATTTGAGGGTTATTTTAAGGTGCATTTCTCCGTCCTTGTCGCTCGAAGTGGCGCCACGGCCGCGGGAAGAAACAGCCGAGCCCGAACTAACTCGCTCCTGTTTGTATTGCGCACGTCGCACCAACAGCATTCTTAAACATGGTTACTTTTTGTTTTCGAAACGCACTAACTAGCGGCGAGGCGCAGCGAACTAGAAATCATTTGGAATCATAGCGCGTTGCGAAAGAACACCGTGACGTCACGGTGCGACGGCACCCCCACGTCTGCGAAACTTAGGGACCCTAATGAATGACTTCCTAATTGCCGCGGCAGCACGAATAAGCCCGTAATCCGGCGCGAAAACCGCTCCTGCGTTTAATTGTAGACCTTGAGCCGTTTTGTTTCTGAGCTTGAAATCGAATGTCAGACGTCTCGCGACATGTACTCCTGGACGAGAGTGGCTGTGATCGGATCGTAAAGCCACAACGACGTGACGTTGCGGAGTGAAATGGGCTCTTATTTTATAAGCTATTGGTTCTAATTTAGATCGATCGCGTTCAAAATTATGTCATCACGGGTTAGTGTTCGGCGGGGGCAACGTTATGGAGCGACAAGTCGATATGCTCCCGCACTAATGTTGACAACAATCCATCTCGGGCTGTCAGCCGGCGCCGCGAATTAGACTCACTCCCATTTCGATTTACTCTTCATCCAGGGCTAGTAATAAGCGGCCATCCCGCGGGCGACTTTCATTATTCCGTCTTACACGTTCGCGGTTATTTTCCGAGAGAACTATGCGATGGCAATTTCTGTCCGAGATTAATTTATTTGTCGCGGACTACATTATTGTTGGGAAAAAAATGGAGCGTACGTTTTTCTCGTGAAGGTTTAATGACAGGATATGATGTTAATGTCTTCGAGTCAAAGTCCGTACAACGCAGATGTGCAAAATGTTGTCTCCATGAAGAATTGTTCCGTTCTACCTAGCAACACCACATGTGTTAACGAACATGTAATAATGATTGCCTGATTAATATTAAAGCTTTTGTACATCAACTAGTAGAATTTATAATCGAATTGTTATCATTAAACTTACGAGTAGCCTTGGTACTGTTATTTATTCTATGCCTCAGGGACGACTTCGCAGTGGGTTATTCCGAATAAATGTGCATAGAATTTTTTATTCAGGACATCACCTAATCAAAGAAAATTATTGTTTTTGGCAAAAACTCAAACTAATAAGGCATAAATAAACGCTAACAACCTTATCAAGTCTTTCCAAGGCTCGTGTCCGAGGACATGGTTTGATGACGTCATTTCCTAACATGTGTGCTCAAAGAATATGTAAATCGAATCAAAAACCGAGGCTAAATTTGAATAATCATTAAACAGAAGGTACTCTCGTTAATACAGTAAAAAAAACATTAAAAACTCCTTTGGTATCAGTTAGGGACGTTATAATAAATTGGCTGTTTACAAATTCTTCCATGTTATCGCTGGGGCTGCCATCTGCCAACCGTCTTGCGACCGGCGCGCGCGCCACCTGCCCTCAACCGTCTTCACATTCACACGATTATTGATAGCTTAACAATTGTTAGCTTATCTACTGTTCGTTAACAGGGAAAGACTATTAACTGCTGTGAAGTAAAGGAATAGATTTAAAATAAATAAAATGAAACAATAAATTCTACGTTTTTTTTTGTTATATTTGGCAACACTGCAATACAATACGGCCGACGTATCTTGGCGAGTCTGAAGTTAGTTGTTTGGCTGCGCAATGAATCCTTTAGAAACGAGATTGTCTACTGCGCAGCTAATCAGCTAACTTCATACTCGTCTAGATACGTCGGCCGTATTGTACTGCAGCGAGTTAGTAAAACTTTTATAAGAAATACCAAAGTAACGATTTCGTGCTCACATCTCGATTTATTCTTAAACTTTTCATTTTTTCAAATTAACGCTGAATGGCATTCGAATTACAGGTTTACCGAAACAATTTATTCGATTCCCGCTCAATAGCAATCGATTTAACGGGTGCCTGTCGCATGACCGCTTTAAAATAACAAAAATAAAAACTGAGGCAGGTGCAACATGTGGCAAATACCTATGTACCCGACTGACTTACAGAATGTCGCCTATTTTGTACTAAGGACTCTGTTTCAATATGAATGGAATTATACTTCTTTATAATACTCGTTTCGGTTACTAATAAGCATAAATAACTCTTCTATAGCACAAAACTTACGATTGTTGCTTTTGATTTCGTCGTACAACATTTGTTTATGGATATACCTACTTGAAACACATGTTACTATTAACCGTTCTGAAATCTGTTTTAAATTATATTTCTATATTGCTCTCATAGTTAACGACACACACACGAAATTAATTAACTAACGTAAAAAAAAGGTTTATCCCTCTTGGGTTGATTTGATGCGCCTGCGCTCATGCAACGAGCATTTCAGTAGAACTACTACAAAAAAGTTCAAATTGTTCTATTTTTAACAAGGCAACACCGTTTGCACCTAACCGTCTCGCGCGCCAGTTATTCAATGAAATTTTATTAAAAAGGGCAACGACAATGCTCCGTTCTGCCTTCAACCGACAAACATTGGCAGCTGCGCTTTCCGTTCCGAAACGGTGTGCGTGCGACCCACGACCGACCCAACGGTTGCGACTCGCCACCGTTGACACGTCCTAACAGTCACCACAGTTAAAACAACTAATAACTAACTACTCCATCTTTGCTTACTGATTAAGCCCGTAACAACTGTTTACTTACTTAAATAGTAATTATCTATGATTAGCGGCTTGCCAAATTACTCGGTGTAGCTTCTGAATATTCTGCAATCATTTTTAATTATCACAGTTTAGTTAATTGTACGTTCGGAATTATAACGACGTTTTAGAAGTTCTCATAAAACATTTATTTACTGATTCTCCATTCTTTGATAAATTAAGTTATTCTAGTTTTCATAAGAAACCATTTAAATGTATGTTTTATTCGAGTGCACGTGTTTTTGCCGCCGCTATATTCAAGTACAACATTATTAGCCAAGAATAGCCAGAACGTGGTGTTTAAAATAAATCGACCAGGTTGACCAGGAGTGGTAAACTTGACTTACTAGCATATCATAAACGTAGACAGGTTTTAACCGATTTTAAATGTAGCGTCCTTCGAGCTCAGGCCCTTTATTGTATCCCCACGTGAACTGGGACAAATGAATGTTTAACAATTGGACGCGTCTAGGGGCCTCGAAAATCGAACTACGAAGTATTGCCTGACGGATCGCACGTTTTCCAACCACGAAATTGTTTCGAATCCGACGATCGACTCAATTTTCTCGTCATGTTAATTGACATCTAGTAGACAATCTAAGATCGTAAATTTGTAAGTTCAATGTTCGTCATTGTTTTGTTTCGCTCCGAAACTTCGACATTTGTTTTTCGGAGTAGGTCCTCTGGAACTACTTACGTGTATGTTATACTCGGAATAGTGTGGACTTCCTATGATTCATTTTATTAGTGACTTATTGCGTATTTGTTACCGGCTGCGGACGCAGGGTTATCGCTCGTCTATCACAATAAGCGGAAATTTATAACTTAATGTGAACACACACGGACAAGACCGATGAAAGGAACCAGGAGCGACACAAAACGAACGAGCCGAACTGAAGGACCTATCGCTGACCGCTCATTGTGAATGAGCTGACAATTTCAACGCTCCGTAAACTTCTTGTCATTTAAACTTTTGTCTCGACACAATAAGATGCAAGAGCAAAGGAATTCTTATCTATATCGCTTTGTTGAAATTTTCGTATTTTTTTTTAACACTTGCAACAACAAAAGGGGCGATATTTCGTCAGAAATATAACTGTAACTTTAAAGTGACCACCGAAAAAATGGTCCTTCGGGCCGCTATTAACTCACGGGGTGTTTAAATTCTCGTGAGAGTCTACCTGCTCCTTTCGGTCTACCTGCGCACTAATCAGACTTATACCATAAATTAAATGCATGTTCAAACGTTTGGAGAGGGATTTATGGCGATCCCGGAGTTCATTATTGTCGCATTTGCGTATGTTTCTTATCTGACATGTGTGGGGTAGCGCACGTTCGATTTAATGGGCCTTGACCGCGAGGGTGAGTCGGTGACCTGTCGGAACTTGACGTTGACTTTTTATTGTACTATTTTTAACTTTAATTGATACTTTTAACACTTTTTTGATGAAAATACTAAGATATGGAAACCAACAATTGTTTGAAAAAAATTGTGAGAATAATCTGTTTAGCTAAAGGGATCCTACGAAGATAGTTAGGTATGCCAAAATGTGGAACTACCACAGAAATAATATGTTTATGTGGTGCTTAAATTTATAATACTTAATACATCAGACTCTAAGAGAATTACCCTTAAGATATTTAGAGTACAATTTAAAAAAAAATGGTTAGCAGAAAAAATATTCTAAACAGATAAGGAATACTTTGATTCTAACAATAATTTTTGTTTGTATTATTAATGCATTCTTAGTTAAGATCAAGTTATCTAATTATTGTTTGCCCAAAATGGGCTAATTGATGTCTCTAACATTATCATTTTAACAACTGTAACTAGCTAGCTACTCAATCAGAAACAATTACCTAAGCCTTCTTTACAAAAATTGTCAGTGGCGTCCTATTGGGGAAGCTTATGCCCAGCATTGGACTGATGATGATGATGGATATGTAAATAAAAAAGACACATTGATTGTTAAAGGATATTTATTGGGTTATAATAGGATCATCATTTTATAATAGCTAACCTGTTTACCAGGGGCGCAGACGTTGACAGGAGATCTAGTTGTGAAAGACTGTTGAAAGAGTATTGGGTTATAACAGGATCATCATCTATTCCACCCTGTTTACCCAGCTAACCTGTTTACCAGGGGCGCAGACGTTGACTGGAGGTCTAGTTGTGAAAGACTATAGTTTGCGTAGTGGGTGGCGAACTCTCAGCGTGTAAGCCGATATTTCCCTCGTGAAAATGTGTTCAATGGCCGGTGTCGTATTGCCCCCGGCGGGCGATGCGTGTCGAGCCTTTAGATTTTCGTCTCGCATGCCGGTTCATTATTTCGCGTCGTTAATTATTGTGTACAGCATTTTTTTGTACTCTAAAGGCTCACATAAGCCACCTGTCGGTATCGGAGGTTGTTGTAATTAAAGATTGCGCGCAGGCTCGCTCGATAAAAGAAGTTCCTCCGGTCGCTCCGGTCCTTACAAGTTCACCTTCAATAGTCGCGTTTTTAAATAAAAATGACAGTATTTATAGATGTGCGATGGTTAATGAAACTAAGTGATCCGAAAGAAATTCTACGTTTGCTTTAGGTTTTCGGTCCGTGGTCGGCGTCGCTCGCGTTCGAGAGGCGGCCTTAGTTTGGAGTCGGTTTGTTCCCGGGAGGCGGTGCAGCTGGCGGAAAGGCGCCATCTGCCGAGCGGTGCCCCGGAAACGCAATTTTGTTTTGTTTTCGAATTTGGAATCGGTTCGATTCTTGGTACTTACTTACATTGTAGTGCAGGAGTTAACGTCATTACTCGTCACATTTTGTGGTCACAGTCGCGTGCCCGTTTCGCTCGTAATTCTGACATTAATAAAATATATCAAATTAAAAACCTTAAACTCATATAAAAAGGAAAGAACTATTAATTTATTCATGCTAATAAAATTAAGGGGTCAAAACACCGCCAGTTGTTCGGCCGCACAGGAAAATAACTCAAGCGTCGAAAATGAATTTTTGATGGCTGTAGGAAATAATAACGAATGATATTGACACGTGGTTCTATATTTATAAAAACATATTTCCTTATTGTATTTTTTTCACCTAAAACTAGTTAGAAATGCCGAAGGGTGGTAAAACGGATAATGATAACACGAAATTATATTTAATGGTACCGAAATACATTTACAAAAACGTATAGTTATTTTAAAATTTGGTATTTCCGTACGAAAAGCCGTCAATCAGTGGTAGCATCTGCCGGTTGCACCTGCTCTTTTTTGCCGTCGCCACACAAACTCACCAAGTGTTCCAGATGACGTTCGCAGATAAGCTCACTGGCTCTTAAAACGTTTTGATCCTCTTTGAGAGCTGTGATTTTTGCGTGTCTTTCCTTTTGTATTTCGCAGACCAATTTCTTTGAAAATTAAGCTCATTAAACATCGATTGACAAAGGCCCTGCTAAGTTGCGCGACACGGAATCCACTTCAAAATTATTTTTTCTTATAAGAACACAAAAGAATGCACATAATTCCTTTACGGCAGCTTGACTCGAGGCAAACGAAATAACACATTAATGTCTGGTTTCAATAACATAATTTAAAACCGGCCAATTGCGTCAATCACAGCCTCCTTACAGACATTTACATAGCAATTGACACCTGGGGCACGATCCACGGGGTTCGCCTTTACATCAATTGAAAAAAAAAAAAAACGCACGCGTCCTCTGTGCACGCCACACCGGCCTGTAATTTCGACTTCTGCGGTAATTGAAAATTGTCTCTGGTAAAGAAGATTGCTCGATATAATGCGTACAACGTCTGCGAAAGCTCACAACAATAGCAACAGATTTTAAAATGACAGCCACGATTAACTGCCAGACATTCGATTTTCGAATATCGAACAGCATCGTTCATTTTCGAACATCGAATAAGTACAAGTATCGATAATGACCGTATTAAATAAACTATAAAACGATTATATCACGCGCTCGCTGCGCTCGGAAAGCGAGAGCCGCGGGGTGGCATTCCTCAGTAATAGTCCTTAGAATCGAGACGATGCACCGACATCCTTTCGCGACAATCGATTTCGGAGCCGGACCCTATTCGCTCACTTTTTACAAGATGGCACACGATAGCTGGCCACTACTCACGCGATTGTTGCATCCTGACAACAAAATTGCTGCGATTTTAAAACAATCTGCGAAAAGTAGCATTGTTGAACATTACACCATTAATATGGAATTTCTTGGGCAGATGGGTTTACTCATTTGCGATGATTGTTGTAAGTCTGGTTGACATCCTTTAATTAAAGCTCCTGCCTTTCTATAGATACATTTTAATGAGCGGTAAGCTGATTCGATGAGAGATTCTATCAAGGGTGCTTTATCAAACAATGGTCTCGCATGTGATAGTACCGCCATTCTAACTAAATGTATGCTAAATTGCTAACCTTTCCGCTGGCGGTATTGAACAACAATTTTATTATAATTGGCAACGCGGTCAACGATTCTTGGAAATTGGCTTTTTTTCTCCCTTTATTTCCAACATTTAACCGATCTTGTTTTTGCGCCGGAATCGCTCGAATGGACCTTTGTTCTCCGCCATATTGTTTTTAATGTCGAACAGTTGGCAAGGAAACAACGAAAGTGAGTGAAAGTCTGCGGTGTGATCTATTGTGTGACGATTAGCTAACAAAATATAAGGGATAGCTTTCTGCGACAAAGAATCTAAATGGACAGCACTATGATCCCGATTCAAATTCGAAATTCAAAAATCCATTTAGATTTTCGAACAAGAATTTTCAAACGTGGAACGAGCTTCTTATTTGAAACGCCATTGTCATGTGTACTTTTTTTTTAAATTCGTGTGTTGACACAGAAACACAGTCGCCGTAATTAGGGGTAACAGGGCGAGGTGCCAGTGTGGGAGCCCGAGGGACCGAGCAGCTGACGTGCGCGGCGCCCAACCGACCGTAAACCGGGACTATTCAAACAGAAAATGTATGCACTGTAATCGCTAAGCTACGCTATAAAACTTTTTTCAAACAATACCTAATCATTTACTTATTTTACCTAAAAAATCAATTAAATACCACTGGTCTTCCATAAATCAAGTTTTTAATTATTTTCAAGAACAACGTTTGCAATCGTGAATATTTTGTCCTAAATACAATACAAAGGCAATAAATAACAAATTGGATATTTCAGATATGTCCGAACAGTCATTAAAATGCCGACGACATTTTTAACGAAAACCACCGTATATCGGTTTCGGCTAATTCTATATTCTGTGGAGTATCTCACGGTTTTGGACAAATCTGACTGTTTAGCGACCAGTTTTATGCGACCTTCCTCGTGCCCCTTGTATGGTAATAATTTAGGCTAGGAGACGGTTTGTAGAATAATTCAGAAGGTCAATGATAAGTGGTGGTCTGGTTGCAGAGTAGCCGCAGTCTTTTGATGTGGCCGGCGTTTCATCGGACGATTTATTTCACATAAACATCGGCCTCGAACAAAATGATTCACAATTCATTTAGATGTTTATCACTTTAAGACGAAAAACTAATAACGTCACGGTTCTTATGTGTAATAATGGGCGAAGCTTAGCGAGACAAATGTAAGCTGGTTAGGGAATTTGATTACGACAAACTACGTAATTATATAATTCTTAGAACTTTTGAGCTTTATATTAATTTATACTTGCTTTTGCCCGCAGCCTCGGTTGCGTGAAATTTTAAACCCAGTTAAGCCTATAGGTGTAGTATTAAAATTCAAAAGTCCGTATTTTATTATTTACTTTGAAGAGTGTTTGTGCCTTTCAAGTTAATAACCCCCATCGAATAAGGATTTTCATACAAACGTTAACAACCCATTCATCGCTTTAGGGTTAGAATTTCCATAAACTCCCGTGGTGGATGGATGCCTACGTTATTAAATGAACCTGCTGCCAAAATTTCAAGTTTCTAACCCCAACGGTATAGGCTGTGCTTCGATTGATCAATCAGTTTCTCCTTTTATACACGTTGTATATGTATACAACGTGTGTTTTTTGATATCCCATAACTCTAGGGTTATATTATTTAAGTAAAAAGAAAACAAAATCTCTTAGAATAGGTGGTCCAAAAATGCATAGTTTCGAAGATATAATACATATAGTCTCTCGATGTGTATAGGTACCTATCTAAGTTTCATTGATAAATAAGAGTAATTTAAAGCTAAGAAAATGCGACTTTGTCATATTTCACGTAAGGGTGTTTTACGTTAATAATCGTGACTTTGTCGAATTATTCTGTATGAAAAATGAAAACAAAAAAAAATGATGATTGAAGAATAATTCATATGCCAGTTGGTTCTTTGGTCTCAATCATACCCTAGAGTTATGGGATATCAAAGAAAACACCTTGTATAAGTACAGATTAAACATATTTAGCGGCACTTCTAATAATAGCCAGTACATTTAAAATTAGCCTTAACACGTGGAAGATTCAAATCCGATAAAATTGGGATTTATCCACTTAAATACAGCATGACTGGTAGACGCTTTACATCTGAAAACCATAAACTTTACTCATCATGCTGTACAAATATTATTGGAAAAATATTGCATTCATGAAAAAATACAGCTGTTCCATGCATTTTGTTAGGCAACATTCTTCTTCAGAGAAGAATCTCTCGTGTCAGCACGAGCTATACGAAAATAGTTCATGCTGTGGCGAAAAGATTAGCCAGGCAGCAAGGTTGGTAGCGGGGCTGACTGCCCAGGGTGCGCCGGACGTACATAAGTATCGTCACTCATGGAGGCTCTTTTCATGCACCCCTAAAGCCCCGTATTCATTGTAAACATTTGTTTATAAACATAGTTGCATAAGCATGTTGCTGAGTTGCTGTCAAGATTTGTGTTGCGGTGTTGACCACGCCATGTTGAAGAGTTGCCGCTCGGCGAGCGAAGACATCAGTTTAGCAACTAATGTTGACGTGTATGGACGTGTTTATAATCAAACTTTAAACAGTACAGTAGTGTGGAGCAATGATAATAATGAAGATGCCAGTTTTTTTTTTAGTTCTCTATTTTATTAAATACGCAGAACACAACAGCACTAGGTACTTCCTCGGGCAACATTTTTACGCAAATTGGTGTGTAGACGGGAAGTAGGGCTGTAAACAGTGTTGCCAGAAACTTTGATGTTGAAAAAATTGGTGTTTAGCAACTGTTGTGCAACAAATGTTTACAATTTAAACGGGGCTTTAGTAAGCTAAGCAACATTGATTTGTATAGAACATCAGATTTTTTTTCACGATTTCGTATTTTATCTCATAGAGTTTTACAGAATAATATAGTTATACAGAACTAGTCATATTAGCTCCGCATATTCTCCAAAAGGAAAAAAATGATTCCTTCTTAACACGTTATCAGTTTAAAGTGTTAGTGAAAGCCTTGGTAACCACTTCGCTTTTATCCAGGTCAATAAGGATGCCACTCGCCTCCTTGTGACCACATTTCCATCTCATTTGATGCCGTCTCTGAAGTGCCTCTGTGAAAGCTTCCACAGTCCAAGCATTTTATCGCCTGTCTTTGAAAATTCACCTTTATGTACCAGGAAAACATAGCACCAACAGCGGTTACGTTACGTAGGATATAACAAAGTAATTAACTCATCAAATAAGTCTCGAGTATGAAGACTTAAATAGACAATTGACCTTTTTACAATGATACAGCTTTTTATAATATAAATCTAATTGAAATTCGAACAATAAACATCAAATTAGAATCTCATTAGAGCCACCCATCACCAATTTAGCATATAAGTAATCTAACTCGATTCAAGTGGCGAAAAATCGTGACTCGGGTTTTTTACCGATTTTCGTCATCGGCTCGCCCCAGCTCAGACCCCAGCTCATAGATCAAAGTGTTTAGCCGCCGGTTGACAGATGTTTTGATATTTCGCAGATTATTTTAATATATTCACGGATGACTTACTGTGCGCTGGTGGCATGTTTTTTTTTTCAACAAAGTTACTTGTAAGTGACTTTGTATCGGTCGCGTTCGACAGCACGGTGGTCTCCGAGCACCTGGCGAACGAACCCGGAAAGTAAAATGTCAATTTTATATTCTCTGCACCAATAATTTCGCGGGTGGGTTTTTTGTTTTATTTTAAGTAACTTGCAATCGTTATGTGACGGTCAGTTGACGACCTAATAAACGAAAGACCCTAATTTAATTAACAAACTAATCGTCCAAGACGCGTTCCAAATTTAAATTCAAACGCCGCAATTATGACGGTCACGTGGCACATTCGAAATTCGAATAATCGTTTACGGTTGGATTGGATGCATATTTGTTGCGCCCTCCGCTGGGTTGCCAACCTAATGCGGTCAGTTCCCAGTGCGTTGCACTCGGTTACAAAATAACTTAATGTCTTCGTCATTCGAGACAAGTTTTTGTGATGTTTTGCCACAATTAAATATGCATTTTTGGTGCGGCCCCAAACTTATTATCATAAGTAGTTAATTAATTTTTTTAATCGGATCCTTTTAGCGACAAGGTTTTTTTTTAATGTTCCAAATGTGTAACAGTCGTCGTGTAATTTATTGTGTTTGCGAAATAAATTTGTGAACGAATAACAAATAGCTAGGTAGATATACCTATCACATTATGTTGATGAGTGTGTATTGGGAGGGCAACACAAGATTCTTTGTGCTGCTTTACGACATCGTCCGTTCCGGCTGCCGGGCGACTCCGGTGACCTAAAGACGACCTATTACAAACAAAAAATAAAGCCGCCCATTCACGAGCACGACATCTTAAACAACCTTGAACTAGTTAAACCGGGCGGGAATGAATCTGCGAGACAGACATGGCAACACCGGGGCGGCGGGAAAAAAGCGCGCTGTTTCGACGTACCGCTTAGACCAGACGTGTTATTATCTCATTATTATAATATCCTATTATCCTGAACCGCGGTGTTCGCTGTTTATGCTATCTACCTAATATCGTATCGATGCTCGAGATAAAGAGATCGAGACCGCCGCCGGAGAGGACGTCCCTTCTCAGGGACGTTCTTGTAAATCTTAATGTCGGACGAATCTGTTACGCATTATGAGAACTCTTTTTAAACTCTTTATAAACTAATCCCACCTGTTGAAATTTATGAGCACTTAATTATTTCTGCATCGTATAAATTTTATGGCATAAAATTATTAAGTATCCCAATATTAATATCGCACAAAAAATTCGTGTTACAAATAAAGCTAAGGTAAATAACATATTTTTTGTATTATAGGTAATATTTTTTTCTTCGATGCATTGTTTCACTGTTGCACTGTGCATGCTAGGGTCACACGCGAACCGTTTGATGTAGGTCCTAATGGCCACAAATCATAATCATCAAGCTTAGCGGAATAACACCCAAAAAAAATAAGCATATTAATCTTAATTCTACGTTATAAATAACATTAAGTTTTTTGTTAACAGTAAACTATGAGAAACGGGCCGATGAAATATAGCGATCTCATAAAGAAACCCTTTTTTATTTAGACATCAATTGGCCAATCGATAAATAAAATAATAAATACCTAAATTGGGAGGCTACACTAGGATAACATGGCCGTTATAGGTATCAAATTAACTCAACACAGAATGTATAAATAAGTAGTTATTTGTACAGTATAATGACAGGTTTAGTGATTGCCTCTACATCGTATTGTAATTATGAATCATAAACAAAGAGCATCGGGTTTTTGGTGGTCCAAAAAAAAACTGCTAAAACTAATCTGTTCACAGCAATTAACCTATCAGGCTTATTTAGTGTTGAAGGTCGCTCGTAATAAATGGGTGCTACAGTTCCTATATACCTACTGTCAATCTAGTTTTAAATATCAGTAATTATTGAACAATACGTGATCGAATACTGAACGTGGCCGTTCCTCGGCGGGAATGCGTTTTTTTAAATTGCCGCCGAACAAAGGTAGGTCATGTTTTGGAAATCTTTTGAAAAATATACGGTTATTTGTAATTTTCGGTTTACATTATTACGTGTAAACGATTCGGTTACAAAAGAACTTGGAAGTTAAACAATTCGTGATATAATTTCAATACGAACTTTTTGAAAGTTCGAAGCTTCGATTGTTGGCGGCGCATAATAAGAAAAATAACGTAATAACTTTGAAAGTAATTTATCGAGTTTTTAATATGATAATAATAAATCGTTTATTTCAGGTAATTTATCTCCGGTTTCTGAATTGAGAATTCGGGATAAGCTACAAGTAGTATGTAGTTGTCAAAAAAATGCTTTAAATTCCGTAATTTTTTGACAACTCCGTACTCAAATAAATGTTACTTAAGTACTACTTATCCTAGAAATCTCAATTCAGAAACCGGAGGTTAGTAACCAAGCAATTTTTTGTTAGTAATAATAGACATATTATTCGTTTTCTTTTTATATTTCACCACCTCTTGTTTTCATGGACTAGGACAACAAAAACAAGAGGATGTATCGGGACGTCTGGGTACACATAGACAAACCTGTTCTGCACTATGCAGCTCCCACACATACAAGGCTTCCCTATAAACGAGCCCTGCGGTAACAACCCGTCTGATAGATCGCTTCATTTGATACTTCTGATGACCACTTTCATTATTATGTAGCCCTTGTCACTTACCACAATACTGACCATGGTACATGTGAGTGATTCTATTTCCATTGTTTTTTAAAAGACTTCAAAAATGGCGTCTGAAACCTAATTGAAATTGAAGGCTTTTTTGAATTGTAAATTTTATTATAATTATGACCATTATTGTTTTATGCATTGCAGTTTTTTTGAAGTCTTTTTTTTATAGTAATGCCAAAAATAAACTTCACGGGATATTAAATAATTACGAGGCCTTGGCGTTAAACCCACTTCCTTGCGGTTTCCTTTCCGTCTGAACATTACGAAAGTTCACAATGAATATACATTCTATCGAATTACTTCAGTGCCAAGTTTGTACTTAAATCAGTTCTTCAGTCTTTATCTTTCAAGTTTGAACGCACTGCTAAAAGCCTAAAAGTTTACCGATGTTTTTCAATCGTTCATCTGTCTTTCAACGAATTCATAGCTGTTTCGAACTCAAATTATCTGAGAACTTGTTGAGTTCCAGACAGTGTTTTATAAACCTGAAGATTTTTCGAATTTAATTTTTCTCTGTGCCAATCTACCGTTTCATCTTCTTAAACTACTTGTATCCTTACAACTAAAGCATTATTCAATAAATGCGTACATGCACACCAATATCTGAACATTACGTACATCCGGCGTGTTGAGCTTTCGTCTGCCGCATCGGGCGCATGCGCCATTGTCCACCGGATGTCTTGCGGTCACACGCAATTTCACAACCTCTGCACTCCCTCTAGACTCGTGATGCCCTGGTAAGTGCCAGTTATTGGCGTGAGCTGCCGAGGGATAATGTACACTTGTTTCATTAAAATAAGCTGTCATTGAGCTGTTAAAATACAAAAAATTATGACTTCAGAGGTCTTCAAGTTTTGATCTAAAAGGACTCAAAACACACCTACCTATTACATACCCAGTTATTTAAACATAAAAACTATGTAACTATTAATATGATTAGCTGTTAACCTGTAATTACAGTCAGGTAGGTACATAAACCGTGTTTCTTTAGACCATATTGAAACAATGTTAATTAGTTTCGATTTATGTTTAGGTCAAAATGTTAGATACCATTTAAATACATCACGTTTAGTAGATTAATTTTCTTACATGGAAGTACTAGGCGGCTATGACCTAATAGGCGGTCGAATAACCGAAAACAGTGATCGAGTTAGCAAGGTTTGTTCGAAGCTGATAAGTCAGCATCAATCATTCTACTGAAGGTTTAATAACTAAATGGGGTAGCGTTACTGCAAGCCTGTTTCACGTATTTTTAAGTATTTGTTGTTATCCCGACCTACCTCGATGTCAATTTGCGTGGGATGCCTCGGCCTTCTATCTGATTTATGCACTTATAAATAGCTTTTATCATATGCATAGGCGTATAACATCAATTAGCTATTAATAGAATGTCTTACAATTTATTTATGTTACTTTGAACTGTACGTCGAACAATAAATAAAAACTATGTACGTATTAAATCACTTATGTAACGTTTCATAAATAATAATAATATAATAAAGTTTATTTACAATGACGTGCGTAAGACATCAATCAACAGAGAAATTCTTTCATTTCACTAGAGTCGTTGACTTATTGCTTTCTCTGATAGGTCAATATGTGAATTGATAACAATGTTATTGTAATTTTATGTCGCAAGATTACCGTACATCACGATTAATTAATAATTCTACAACGATTATACGTTTATCTTAACGTTCTATATTCAAAAAGTTTTTGTTGCCGTGAGGCATTGTTCTTGAGCTCAGTCGAATTTAAATCGATAAAAATAAAATTAGAGTTGAGCCACAAACAGGCCGTGCGTCCCTATCGTCCTTAGTTTTTTAGTGGTCTAGGTTTTGTAACGGTAAAGCGGGCGTCACATTCGGCACTGGTCGGGGCCCGCCGCTGTCATTTCGACAACTAATAACCCACCGTGGGGTTCATAATTTATAAGGCGGTACATGTGACCGCTTTTTACCTCGGCCGCCGTCCACCGCCGCCGTCTGGGAATCCGCAACAAAGACCGAGCGAGATTCCGTTTTGCATTCCGTAAGTATTCGTGTGCGACGAACGACTGCGAATTTTATGTTTTGAAATGCGAATTTGAACTGAATCGATCACTAAGAAAGTCGCATCAGTAAATCGAATTAATTAACTGACGATTCCCACGCTGATTTTGAAGTTGTAAAGTTTGAGATTTAACCCTGGCTCGGCCGTGGTACTTATTGTTCCGAGGCGATGTTTCATCTCACCTTCGGCTTCATTTTTATTGCGCGCGTCAATTGAAGTGGAAATTCGTGGCCGTGCCTTTGTACGCGAGTGACCCACTTTTGCGCCATAAACCGCCCCATCAAATTTCGTCCCGGCAGTTTCGGGTTAAAAGTTGTCGAGATTCGGTTAACTTTTGGTTTTTTAGCAACACGGGCCCGTTGCATTCCCGTTTTTACGATCATCTCCTCTGACCGACGCCTGACAGAGTGATCGTAAAAGATCAAATTTTATTTCTTATTGTTCGCCTTTCGCGAAATCTAATTGAAGTCGGTAGGGTACCGCGAGCCCACCGCGCCATTTACGCGTTTTTAATTTTACTGCCCGGAGAACGTTGAATTATGTCCCTGCGAACGATAATGACGACCGGTGTGAGTTCCTTCATTACTTTTTATAACGCATTAAAGGTTTAAATGGTTCTGGTGAAAATTAGCCTCAGTGTTGTTGATCATGTGTGTCGCGCGTCGTTCGCTTAACTTCGATCTACAATTATTTCCATTTCTGCCGCCTTAATCTGCGGTAAGCACGACCTTTATTCGTTGGCAATAAGAGCTGTTCGAGTACGCAAATAATCATTGCATGTCCAGTCATGTCCTCAACTCTATTTGTTTCGATTACCGGCTCCCTGCTGGACTTGTTTTGGAGGCTGCCCACTCTTCCTATATTTCACCTAGGAGTGGTTCGTCGACATTGCTGCCCGTCGATTTATCGGCATATTAAATGTCGATAATTGACGTAAATGGAATTTTATTTGTGGTCTTTTGATTCGCATTGTTCGTTTCTTTTGTCGAAGGCACCTGTGTGACGTCGTATTGTTTTAGGTCGATAGAAATTAGGACGAATGTCAAACAATAGTGAAAGTTTACCGTTATAGTTATTGAAAGTTTAAGGTAGTGATGCGAATAAAGTTTAGTCCACGTTTATTAATTGGCGTCTAGGAGTAAGAATGCGATACGTCAGCGGAACAATTAGAGGAATATTATTAGTTCATTGTGTGTTGGGGTCCACGTCCAGTACACTGTAGTTAGCGTGTGTGCGGAGCACATTGCTCTGGTGCCTACTCTAGTGAGTCACTTTAAATTCTCTGTTCGTAGGTCTGCGTCACGCGCCTATCGGAAACGCTAACGGCCGGGACGCGTATTTAAATACACCCTGACCAGCCTTTTGTGACCTCTTATTCCACATTGATTCTTACGATTAGAACCAAGTTTTTAACACTCGAAGGTGAGACGGGAGGTCTTGGTATGCCGGTGGCACAATAATGCCTGGTTGTGACTCGCGTCTCACTCGCGATATGCTATGTAAAGCAAAATATTTTTATAAGGAAAGTAGGTGCGTAGGTACTTACTATGTAAATTATTTTTGGGGAAGTAACCTTCATACGTTTGTAGGTTAAAATAATAATTTAGTTACATGTTTATTTTTGATTTTTGTATTATAACCAGTGATCGGAAAAAGGTGAGCTAATTTACCTAAACTTCAAAGAACAGACAAAAACTGGAGACTTCCTTACGACAAAATTTTTTTTTCGTGAAAATTATTCCGGGTTTCGGGACATCACTAAAGTACATTTAATATTAATGTTAATAGTACAGAAAATAATTAAATTCGTTTCCTATTTTTGTTTCCTAAAATTGTCACAAAACCAGATGACACGTTTTTCATTGTTTTTAAAAAAGAGATTGTTTATTGTTTTCAAAAAAGGAGATTGTCTTTTATTTTTTGAAAACAAATGAAAGACAATATTCGAGAAAATTCTCCCGAAAAAAAAATAAAAAAAAATTATGAGCTCGACTCGCGACCTGGCCGCGTCTTCAGCTCATGATTAAGGGCTCCGTTTGGTTCCGAAACTAGTCGGGCAATCCCGAAAAATGCACGTGAGTAAACCGTAAATAATCATAAATATTTTTGATTTGTTCCGATGAAAATTCTTTTGATATGATACTTCCGAAATTCGGAACTATTAAATCAACTTTGGTATTAGGTATCAAGAAGTTTATAAAAAAATAACGTATTGGGTTAGTTTATGAAAATTCGTGTGTATGTTTGTAAATACAGTTGTTGTGTACCGCGCATCATTCTACCCATTTACGTAAAAAGGTGTTATGTTTTGCGTCGCACGCGGTGTTTACGAAATTTTTTACATTTCTCGTTCACGCAGAGATGTATTTCAGATGAATTCCAAATACATCAACATTTTTTTTTAAAAGAACAAAGTTTTTCATTTCAATTCTGGTTGAATGAAAAGTTTCCAAGCTTGGGATGAAACGAAATAGCTTCAGTTACAAACAAGAACTTTTATGAAACTACTTGAACAGTCTTTATTTTTTTATTTCTATTTTTATCCATCTAGTAGAATATTTTAAATATTGTTTTCCCTGTATCTAAACGAATTAAAATTTTCTAATAATAGTTTTTTTACTCAACAGGTAAGCATCAGCAGTTACTCAACAAAAAATAAGTAGTATGTATCTTTACCTCACTACAAGGTTATTCGTAAAGGGGGTAGGTAGTATAGTAGTGTTAAAATTTAAAAATTCGATCATTTTTTTTCCGTGTGAATTTATTTTTATTTTTTTAAACAGCTCACTTTAATTACTAATAAAAAAAATGGAGCTTCTAATCCGCGACCTCAAATATGATGTAAAATGAGGCCATGAGGGCCAGAGCGGCCTAACTGTATTTTTTCAGCACTGATTTTATTTGGAAATGCTGTTCTCAGCACTAAAAGTCATAGCGCCATAGTGGCCTAGAAATTTGTTCAAAATTCGGAGATTTGAGCAGCAAAGAATGATAAAATATTTACTAAAGTTACAATTATTTTAAATCAGGGCTTCTATTTTAAGTAGTTAGGCCGCTATGGCTCTCATGGCCTCAAATGTAAACACAGCTCGTCACCCTCCGCGCTACCTAACTGTCATAACTAGCAATTGATAAATTTTTCGGTAGTTGCGTTAACTGTAACTTTATTAATGAATTAATAACTTTTTTATATTGCACTTGGCTTACTCTTGGCTTGGTTAGTAGTTGCCCTAAAGCCCTAAGGTATCTATTTATTTGTTTCTATTAATTTGAAGCAGATACGTCACTCTGTGAGATGTTCTCTGAAAAATTATCAATTGCTAGTTACGACAGCTAGCGCGGAGGGTGACGAGCTGATCATAGCTTTGGATAGATAGATTTTAGCATGTCTTATGAAATGTTTTAACGACAATTTTTCTTAAACCTTGGGGAAACTTGTAGAGCAAAAGTTATTCATTATTATGAGTACTTTAAAACCTTTTCGGATTAGTACTCCCTTTTCGACTAACCTTGTATATTACACTCATATTGCACAACGAATAATCATCAATGAACACGTAATAAATCCTTATCAGAAATGTAGTGTACAACCAAAAGGGCGCATGTGGAGCACTAAAAAAAAACTAACACTATAAAGACGGAAATGGAATAATTAAAAAATCTTATGCCGTAAGGACTAATATCATAACACCTACAAACTCGTTCGTCATAAAAGCCGTAAACAACGATTTTATTTTTAGTACTTTTGCTAAAT
The DNA here is from genome assembly GCA_905220435.1 of Amphipyra tragopoginis. NCBI lineage: Eukaryota > Metazoa > Arthropoda > Insecta > Lepidoptera > Noctuidae > Amphipyra > Amphipyra tragopoginis. The sequence continues at coordinate 3,154,103 of HG992003.1, read as the reverse complement.
AAAACGGCGTCCATTGTCGTCCCGGTGGACAATTAATTTGTTTATCAAGCTATCAACCTGAGGTCGACTGCTTTCTTGTACATCTTCCGTTTTCGGAACAAAACCTTTTGTTGTCGCTTTTGGTTTATGACCTACCTACTTACAAAAACGAATTTTTATTATTGTTGTTATATTTTGAAAGAATGTCTATTAAAATCTGTGTTCAAAGTCCAAGTATGACAAACTAGTTATTAATGGTAGTGATGTAATGATTGAAGCGCATCGTACTGACCTAGCCCACGCCGCGTCAAAGCACTTTCTTCTAAACTCAAAATGTAACCGTAACTATGAGGCGGACAATCGTTTCCGGCGCCCGTGACGTCACGGCCGTCTCGCCGGTTGCCGGTCGCCGCCCCTACGACGTAACCTTGGCGGAGCGCGAGCGGTGAGATGCGCCGCTTCGCCCGCGAGCCGCGCTCACTCGCCGCGCCGCCGTCGACAACGCTTTCGTTTTCATTGTTCTTTTTGAAATTATTTATAATGTTAGCTACAAACGACACGGCCTTTCCGATAAAAGGTTCATCGATCTTCAAATCCGATCGAAAACCGCAACACCGTGCGTGCAAGCTGCTTAATATTCGGCCGGATGCAGAAATTATACATATCGAATGCCACTTATAATGCGAAATAAGAGCAAAATCTCGGGTAATTTTTCACACGATCCACGAGAGCATAGTTGCCCTAAGCGCGGCGTGCCGGGGTGAGCGAACTCGCAACCTGTAATTTCGGACCGCAAAAGGAACAAAACGCATCGAGATCGGTGATTAAAAACCTTTGTCGGTTCTACTAATATTTATATTATTTTCGCAATGCGCCCGACATCTAATTGGGCGCTCGTATATTTTGATGTAGGTACAGGTTCGGCGCCGACCACCGACGCTTCATTAGTTTTCCTGGTAGAGAAATCATAAACTACTCAATTTTTTATGTTCAGTCGTTTATGTCAAAACGTGACCCCGACCGAATCGCCCGAACATCGCCGACAAAGATATGGAAAAATCCATTTCCTTACGAAGACTCACGACACCTGACAATAGCCACACTATATCACATTAATATTATAAACAGATAATTTCGGTGTAAGGATGTTAAAAAGAATGGTTAAATTACAATTGATAGCAGGTGGTAGGTATGAGTAACTAGTTTCAACTGGCCATCGGTACTCTCGATCGGCCCAAGGTCTGGGATATTGAACCTGGCTCGGAGCAACAGCACGACAAGGTTCGCCGCGAAAGAGACGGATGCACTATCACTCATTGTTATGGGGGAAATGTCGCGGCCACACGCGCTGCTATTCGATTGATTTTCTTCAATGACTAAACCTTCGGCTCCTAATCCGTTCGGTATGCGATGCAAAGCAGCTGCCGGCCGGAGCGATCCCGTAAGCATGAGGCGCACTTCCTCAAACAAAGTGATGAGGCGCGAGCGAGACGGACGACGTGACGCGGCGGCGCTGACGTGTGCGCGACAGAGACAAACATACAATGACAAGTTCAAGCGTCGCTGCGACAGGGACGGCAGAAGTGCATTGCGCTGACGCATCACGATCGTCTACAAGCTTTCTTGTCTTTTTATGAACGCTACCCCCGCAGCTTTCGGTTTCGTTGTGTTAACGACGAAGAGGAACAGTTTCGACGAATGTCGTTTATACCAATATTAATCAACGGTGTCGTAATTAAATCTGCCGGTCCGACCGGTCGTTTGCTTGGCATTTATATGTTCCCACGCGGTTGATGTCATTTTTATTATGAATGGCGGCCTTCGTAGCCGGGATTCCTGTGGGGGCACCCGCTCCCGGCTCGGGGTCCACTGACCCACTGGCAGTGGCCGGATTCCGACCGGGGCGAATGGTTTTCGCTTCGTCAGCGTCCGAGCCCGTTCCGCGCCGGCGACGCTCTCCACTTGAATGAATATCGTTCACAAATAATCTCTACACAAATAAGGCTCGAGCAGGAAGCGCCTCAATAAAGGAGTAGATGCAAATCGAAGGTAAACGTGCTAAGCGTTCATTGGCATTATTAAAAATAAATAATATCTGTTTTGGAATGTTAGCGGCGCGTCATCTCGCCCTCCCGCGGAGATCGCGTGAACTCTTTATCGGTCGGATACCTCGGGTAACTCATCACTTAAAGAATTAAAAAATCATTTAAACTGCCTAACGAAGTAGCTCGCACTTAAAAAAATATACGCATTTGGTACCGATAAACATTTGGGAATAGTTACGCAATGTTACACTGACACATTGTGGTCGCTAAGCTTCGATTACCACGTGTCGCGTTATCGCACATATCATCGCTCCTAATATGTTGGTAGTCAAGTTCTCACGACGCCATAGCCGAGTGCGTTCACACCCATAAACATCGTGCGCCGTATCGACGAGTATTTCGATCGTACTGTTGAGGCGCTGCTTATTTATGCTTGGCAAACATTCGACGAGATAAGCCGTGAACGACGAGCCTGTGCTTCCCACATCTGCCGCGACCTTGGCTCCTCCAGCCCGTTGTGTAACCTCCTTATCAGTCACGCTTTCCTGGTACCTCCAGCACTCGGCCCACCGGCAAATCTCGCCGCGTTTTCCGGTCTCGATAAATTATCGAGCAGATGTGGTGGTCTTATCGCGAAGACACGTGCGTTACCAATCTATAAAAGTAGCTCAAAGTTATGAAAGCATCTTTCACTATCGTTTGCTTAACGATCGGACTAATAAACTTAGCGGTGGCCACGTGGGTCTCTGGCGCGTCTCGTTAACATAATTACAGAGTTTTCGGCTGCCCCGACCGATGCTCCAACCGGTTTCAATGTCCCAACTCTTTTACTTTTTATCGTTCTGCTCTAAATCAATGCTAACGTTTGTGCGAAACCGAAAGTTATGTCGGCGCGTTTAGCTAATAAGATCCAATGCGTCGAATTAGCATCTCTAAAGTCAGGGTTATGAAGCGGTCGTCTTTGTGAATAATCTTTTGTAGAAGAATACCGAACGCTGAGAGCGAAACGTTTTGTTGTCACTTGAGTTATGAGTTAGCGATATGGGTTAGTCAGGGCTAAGGGGACTGCGCGGTGCGCGGCGGTCCTTCCGTGAGCTTTTATTATTCCGGTTATAAATTAAACTGTGCTCGTTAATCGGCCCTTTAATCCGTCTGGGCGTTGACTCCGCGCTGGCTCGCGAGCTCGCGCCCGATGAATGGTTCACTTTATCTTTGAAACAAGACGGCGTCGAAAGTAGTAAAATCTAAGTAATGAACGTCTTCCACATGTTGTTTACGTGTGAAAAGCTCGCGACGGTGGTCCGACAGGGGCGAGTCATCGGCGTGGAATGTTGCTGCATCTCGCATCAGTCGGGACAGCCTCCGACTATAAGAAGTAAACGCGCCAGGAGCGAGCGGGTCTACAACGCCGTGGTATTTACACATCACTAGATATCGACGTGAGATAATTCGATCCGAAGGCTTTTTATACGTTATTGTTAGCCTCGAATGATACACTGTTTGAATATTTAGCTATATCCGCTGACTTCACCGCTTATAAAAAATGGCGAATAATTAGTCAATAAAAATTCCGGCGATTATACATAGTCGTAGTTGTTACACGGGTGTTACGTAATTGGAGTAAATGACCTAAGAGTTGGTGGTCCGGACGAAGGTCTCGCAGACCACGTGGCCGCACGCCGCTGGTCTCTGAGACCGAGTCACGTTGTTCACATGCTGCCCGCTACTCGACACAACAATGTACCATACTCGATTCAACTAAGCTTTAACATAAAGTAACTGCTAACAGAATATTTAAGCCTCAAGAATTTACGCTTAACCCTACAGGAACGACAATAAATCAAGATATTCAAGTTTCATGATTATACACTACATGTATTCACACGAAACTTCGGCATGTGTAAACAATAACAAAGCTAGATAATATAGCGCATAATCCGTCGTTATAGAACGTGGTTGTAATCATCGCGGCTCCAGTAGTAAGGTAATAATTCGGGCGTGAGCCGAGCGGGCGATGGACGGCGCTCTTGACCGCGGCGTCGCGGCGGCATGCGATGACTCCGTGTAAACAAATTGAATGAATCGCGTACGCTCACGTACATGGCGTATGTACCATTCATGTGTGCGCGCCGTTAACGCACGATAATTCAAGTGCTCATATGTTTGACTAACAAGATTACGTACGGCCGCGTCTGCTCCAACAACACAACCAACATGGACTAAAAATTATGCGAAAAGTTCCGGTAGTTCGTGATAAACATAGATAAAGCTTTGTATAAATATTACTGCGGAAATCAATTTACTTATCGTGAACTATAGCTATTAAAATCGATTTTTAGGCACTTCATATTGACCAACGAATTTGCGTCCTTGACAGAGGATTAGATTTGATATGAAGTGTTTTATTACAATAGAAACAAGAACGGTTGGAGTTGTTCATTCGCCGTGTCCGTATGTCCCGTGTCCAGCGGAAACGAGGTACCGTCTTGTCATGGCTGGCGAGGCGCCCCTCAAGACATGCACACTCAAACCTACGTGTTACTGACACTAATACACACAATGTTCCATCTCATTTGAAACCATTTCCTCTTATTTGCAAATTGCTTTAAAACCTCAATAAACAGGCTGAATGGAAAACTACTAGCCATTAAACACATTTAAATAAAGAACGCCAAGATAAAGAGGCTTCGATTTTTAAAAATATTGTCTGGCATCACGTGATTGGGTGCGCTCCTACATACATAATTTGCGGAAGACAAACGCATAGTGCAGAGGTGCATCGTACGCGCGTCCAGGCAGAGGCACCGCTCCTTGCGATCCATGCTTAGAGACGAGAACATAATAATTTTATCGATTACTTAATTAGAATCTATGCTAAACTATTTTATAGGCAGGTAATAATCATTATAAAAATTATCACAATGAAGTCAGTTGACAAATTGATTTATCTCTGTGACTTAAACTGTTGAAATGTTCAAAGCAATGATCAAGACACGGTGTCGGGCTGCTAAACTAAAGCCCACTGTTCTCGTTTTAAACGTAACTACATTAATTTATTCGTTGTTAGTAGCGTAAGATTAAGTGATTACATAATCAATCAGTCACATGTTGGGACTTGCCGGCTTAGCATTAGTTGCTTGTGCCACTTCCACTATAATCGATACATCGATACTTATTCTCGTGTAATACAATAAGTAGTAGTGCATCTCTATCGGCGGCTGGAGGCGCGGCGGGGCGGCGCGGGTCGACGCTCGGCCGCGCGACCGATCGCTGCCGAAGGTCAAGGCTACCCGCGACCAATCGAGATCCTACTCGCACCGCCACTACCGCCGCAACGAAAGAAAAAGTGACAGCCCAAACCTGAATAGAATGCGAGGACGAATAAAAATGAAAGCACTGTTTATCTTTCGCGTCTATGCCACTTTCAATTTGACCAATTAAAACAAATAAAACAACCTATTTCCGGCGCCAAAGAAATTTCGATTAGCCGATCGTTAGTCATTGTAATGACTTGCTCGTTTATTATTTCGTCGAGTGCGTGCGAAAAGATCTTGATCGAGCAGATATCCTGGCGGTTAGGTCACCGGCAGCGGTCACCGAACCCTAAATTGCAATCGAAATATCTACTAACCTATTTCGATGCGAAAATGAAACTCGATACTCAAATCGTTCGTTCAGAAAAGTCGAGTTAATTGAGCGAGGCGAGGTTTTAAGATGTTTGCGAAAAAAACTTGGTGTTTCTGCGAAGCTCGCGGGTGAAGCCGGTCGCTGGTCGCCGTCCGGTCGCAGAGCGGTCGCCGGACGATTCATTTTATACTTGTTACTCTCGCTTTGTCTCAGAACTGTATCGAAGGCGGTGCGTGCACCTTAATTAAAATGTTCGGAATTGGATCTGTCGCGTTCTCGTATGTGTTTACGATCGGTATCATTTTTGTTTAATGAGTTATTTCGCGAAGCTAACACTAATAATGATTTTATCTGACGGCAATCTCGTTAGCTGTGCGACGGTAGCATACAAATCGAAAAAAACCCTGTCATCAGTATCTATCTATGTTGATACGAAAAATCAAAACAAACTCGTTGATTTAAAAATATATTAGCGTGTTTTTCCTGACAGAATTTGATTTAAAAGTGACTGTTTCTCACAATAAATTAAGATCATCAAATGGTCCGCTTCTTCCTTGAATCACATCATCAATCTTACAGTCAGACTGTGAATCACTCCTGTGCTACGAACATTATTTTATTGCAGTCTTGCCAAATATTAGCGCTTCATATTGTATTGTTAATTTACCGACATGAGAAAAAAGAGATCCTTAGGAAATCTATGTTGTTTATTTACTTTTATTTTTATCGATATACGGACTGATCTCACCTACTCCTTGGAATCTCTATTTTACCATAGATAAAATATTATTATAATACTTATACAAGGTTAGTCGGAAAGGTGGTACTAATCAAGTATCACTGACGACTATCTATATAAATAAAAAGAAAGGTCCTGACTGACTGATTGACTGACTCATCAACGCCCAGTCCAAACCCTTGGACCTAGAAAGCTGAAATTTTGGACAGAGGTTCCCTTTATAATGTAAACAAGGTATAAGGACGGATTTTTCGAAATTCAACCCCCAAAGGAGTTAAATAGGGGATGAAAGTTTGTATGGAAAATCGTCACTTAACGGGTTCAAAAATTCAAAATTGGATATTTTTTATTTCCATGCAAATTGATGTCAATTTTAGTTTTTTCAAAAATTCTTCATCCCTGCTTTTTAGAAAATGGGGTTTCTAATCTATGATCCCAAATACGACCTAAAATGTAAACACAGCTGATCATAGCTGAGGATAGATAGATTTTAGCGTATTTTTATGAAATCTTTGAACAGCTATTTCTTCTAAACTTTTGGGGAAAGTGGTAGAACAAAAGTAATTCATTATTATGGGTATTTTAACACCTTTTCGGATCATTACCCCCTTTCTGACTAACCTTGTATATCCTAACTAATATTATAAATGCGAAAGTAAGTTTGTTTGTTTGTTACCTTTTCACACCTAAACCACTGAACTGATCATCCTCAAATTTTGCATATACGTTGTCAGGTGTACAGAAACGGACATAAGGTACCTTTCATCCCGAAAAAAAGTACTGTTCCCGAGGAAAACAACAATAACGTTAATAGATGGCGCCACGTATTTGAATCATGATTTAATTATATTATTATAGAAACTTTAGTAGTGTGTTTATTTATTGTTATGGCACTTCAACGACTTATTCACTAAAACACTCAAGAATACAATATATACATTTTTCGACATGGTGAATTTGTCACTTACAGAAGTGCACGTGCACAGCACTTGAAAAAACTTAAAGATAAAATGATGTTAGTACAATATTTGTTACGGACTATAACATTAAAAAGCTCAATTTAAAGAATACACAAATAAACCACAAATAAAATCTTAGTCTTAAGATTAACATAAAAAGCAAACAGAATTAAGAATCTAAAGTTAACAAGGGGGGAAAAGAAAAAAAAAAAAAACACGATTCCACATAAAAACATGGTAAAATTATGCAATGGTAACTGAAATGGAGTTGATTGTCAAATTCTAAATTAACGTGAGCGAAGCCGCGGGCAAAAGCTAGTTCATTATAATGGGTACTAACACCTTTTCGGTTCATTGCCCCCTTTCTGACTATCCTTGTATATTGTACTATAAAATAGAATCTACAACTACCATATCTATCAGCATACCTTATTAGGATTAAAAACGTTTGTTCTTCCGTGTTCTAAATTTGAATTTAAATAGTTTATTAATTCAGAGTACGACATAATTATTCAGACATTCAGACTGATATCTAGGCATCCATATTTAGTTTTTCAGCTACAGGAAAGTTAATTAGCTATTTTTTATTATTTTTTTTCTATTGGGCTGCTGTAGGTGGTCCTAGGAGACCCTTCCTACGTAACCGGGCAGTTATTGGCGAGACCTGAAGGGTCTCCAGCCAATGGGGGGGGGGGGGGGGAAGTAAAATACTTAACCTAAGCTAACTACTTGTACTGCACTAACATCATGACTACCTGCAACAACAGCACTAAGGGCGACCCCTAATGGGACTCGGCGGACCTCGGCTTAGGGCGTTGCTGGCGGGGACTTAGGGGGGGCTTAGGGGGGGGGGGGAGACAGCTTGATGAGAGCTGAATTATCGGTGTGATTAATTAGCTATTTCCATCCCTGTAGTTTATATGTATAGTCACTTGTATTTTTAAACCCTCCATAAATGTTTTCGCTGACAAAACACGTTTGAAACGTTTAAATATGTACAAAGCTCGTAAATTCGTGCGTGCAGGTTATGTACAATATGATCGCACTAATATTTTCACAGTTTAATCTGATTTGACACGCGTTAGCACGGATCGAATCGCGAGCTTCGTAACATTAGGAATGTCCGCCCGATACGTTACTTAAACATCCTTCAACGCATTCTAATACTAAAAGGCCTTTAAAACAGGTTACGAGTAATAAACAGACAATATAGGAAATACATAGGCGTGGAACACGGCCATTCATAAAAATAAAACTTGATTCTCTGATTAATATCTGCACGGTGACCAAAAAACCCTGAGTTTAATGCGAAAAACCGTGGAATATGATATGTAATCTGGTAAATTTTATCGTTTTGCTGAATGTTATATTACTATTCGTTTTCCACGTGTAATCGTAGAGATCTAGCAGTTACGTGAAACTATGTAACGGCTCGAGAAAAATATGAGACCTACCCTTTTCAAAGTAAGGTGAGTCCAAAGGTTTTTCTTCAAACGTTACCATACAAAGAATCACTACATAGTATAAAACAAAGTCGCTTCCCGCTGTCTCTCCCTATGTATGTTTATTAGATCTTTAAAACTACGCAACAGATTTTGATGCGGTTTTTTTAATAGAGTGATTCAAGAGGAAGGTCGCACCCGTGCGAAGCCAGGACGGGTCGCTAGAATCAAATATTAAAAAAAACATGGATAATAGAACTATTTTACGGTTTCCGATGATGTTGTCAAGTTTTTTCGATAGCAATCTCTTTACAGTTACAATCACAGAATAAATAGTATACGAAATTACCGCTATGTCAAGCAAGACTCATCCTTCGTTGAACAGAGCTACATTTCTTGTACTAAATTCTCCTCTCACAGGTCTACTGGAAGAGATTTCTTTTAGAAATGAACAGTGGCTTTGTACGCTATGGTCCGAATTAACTTATCAAGTAGGTACTGTAATTATAGACACAATAGATAAACAATGGCACTGACGATCCGGATCGTCGCGCGGGACGATACCGGTTAATTATCTTTTATTAAGTGTTGTGTGTACGCACGGCTACAGACCAAGCTACACATTTACAGTATAAGCTGATCTCACATTGTATAGGATTTCTTTACAGTGAGAGGTCAGTGTAAACTGGAAATGTATAGTTTGATGTGCAGCCGTGTGTACATAAATTATTAAATAAATAAATACTCTAGCAGAACTAAGCTCAAAATCAATCAAATAACTATACTCTTTTCACCTAAAGATGAGTCTTGTGTCCTGATAGCTCGGTCATTTCGTAGGTAAATTGTAGCCGTAAGGAAAATGATATGGAAAAAACGTAAACCACGTAATCAAAAACTGTAAAATAGCTTTAAAGCCCATGTTTTGTTTTAAAAAAATATTTGATACTAGCTTTTGACCGTGGCTTCGCTCGTGTTAATTAAGCTCAAAACATTCTTAACACGTTACTAAAGTTTCTATAATAATCTAACTCAATCGTGAATTCATGATTCGAAAGATACGTGGCGCCATCTATTATCGTTATTGTTGTTTTCCTCGGGAACAGTTCTTTTTTCGGGATGAAAGGTACCCTATGTCCGTTTCAGTACACCTGACAATGTATATGCAAAATTTCAGGATGATCGGTTCAGTTCAGTAGTTTAGGCGTAAAAAGGTAACAAACAAACAAACTTAATTTCGCATTTATAATTCGCAGTTAGGATTATTTATATGGTAACGTTTTGTAAAAAAACCCCAGGACTCACGTTACATTGAAAAGGGTATAACTAGTCAACATTACTCACGGGATAAGCAAGCTACAGTACCAGTTTACAAATTACAAAAACAGCAATCATTTTCTACAGCTCAGACCAGACGTCGCCGCTTCAATCTTGAATCTTTAAAACGTCCAAAAGCTCCAGTTATAGTAAAACTATTCATAGTGTCGGTACAGTTATCTATAGTATCTGATAGTACAGTCTCGGATGCACCTAGCTCGACTAAATGTCACTCGGTGAGCCGCCGCCGCTTTTAGTTGCTTCAAAATAGAACTTGGTCGCGTTCATCAACCCCTACATTCGTCATCAACACTCGCCGACCATCGCTGACCTTTTACATCGACGGTTTTACTAGACAAACACGTCTAGTATCCGAAGAAACTCCGCAGTGTATAGTTAACAATGCGATTCAATCAACCGCAAAAAAACTTTTTTCGGTTTTCTTTTGACATGTCGACATCGAGGTTACAAGTGAGTCGTTTAAAATCAAAGGTGGGAATATCACTTTTAGTAAATTTAGAGCAAACGAAAAAATTAAAAATTAAGCAACTCTGCCCTAATGGAAGATTGCCGTCTGTGGAACTAAATTTGTGTTGATTTAATAAAGAATATGGTCATGTTTGGTTATGATATGCCAAACAAGCAGCTTATTTTGAATATTTTTGCATCGTTAACTCAAAACTACCTACAAATGAGATTGCCACCTTTGATTCTATGACTCAAATATTCGTTTCTATTGCAAAATATCCCCACACGCGATTATTTGTTTGTAATTTGATGCTGTCAAATCGGATTCAAAATTAATTGAGCGTTAGTACCAAACCGCAACGATAGCACTGCAATTTTCGACCCGTCATAATGACGGTGCAGCAAAAACATGACACCTTCGAGAAGAAAAAAATAACAATCGATTATTTAATATCGTTCCAAACCGTATTGGTCTCGGTAAATAAATTCACAAGCTCGAGTTGAAAGCTCTAAACAACTATGCAATCCTAGTACATAGATCGCATAATAGTCTGCAAAGGTCTGATAATTGTGGTAGACGCTGAACTCGCTGTTCGTGAAACTTACAACTGAATGTTTGTAAACAACGCGGTACATTTACACTTTTTTCCGTGGCGCCACTCCAAGCAGCTGAGTTTTATTACACAATCACAGCTTTATTACTGCCACGCCATCTATTTAGAATTTAGGAAGCGTTGATCGCGAACGTCATGGCGCATGACGCGTTTTAAAACGAACTAACCTCTGCTACAGATATATTTAAAGTTATTGCGCATAAAACACGAGAATTAACCACTCAGACATTACTTTGAACGTTGAACAGCGCATGCATTTATGGATAATGGATACTTATTTCATTAATCAGGGCTGTAACCGTCGTATTGGTCTTGATCTTAATAAAAATTTGATGAATTTGCACATTAGTGATGTTCTCGTTAGTCCACGTGGTGGGATTGCCCGACAGTGCGTCACTCATAGTATTTGGACATCGACATTTCTACAGAGCTCTGTTATTTCTAGCGTGCGCAGGCGCCAACTTTAGATTAGCTACAGGGCTCATCTGCATTCAGGACCGTTATTTGTGGAGCTTAATAATGTTATCCTCCATTCATATCCTCAGGGACGGAATAGTGATGAGACTAAACGGACGTTTTGAAAATCGACAAATTATTTGTTCTCGATTCTTCGTTGTATTATTGGAAGTATTTGCTTGGCTGTTGTGACAAGAGAGTTAATGAGGTTTTTTATTGAATTTGAGATTGTTTATGTGTTTGTGGAGTGTAATGTATGGTTGATGGTTGCGATAATGAAGATTTTTAAGCTCGGGTTTCGCCGGCACGTCGTAAACGCGCAGCGTGTGGCGAGCGAACGCTTTCATAACGCCTGCGCCTGCGCCGCGACACGGTCAGCTCGGCGGAAAGTCTGCCAGCTTATTTTTTTTATACAATGGCAGCTTTATTTGTCTTTTTGGTTGTAACATTATCCTGCTAGCGTTGACCTTTGGCGTTATGTTTTACGATGTTAGCAAAAAACACAATGGAATGAATTACTTTGTTCGATAAATCAAAGTTCAGGCGGCGATGATATAGATGTCAAGAGTTCTCTGCTCTTGACTACCTCATAATGACGTCATCTATTAAAATTAGCAATGCAATATGAATTACTATAAAAACACCTTGTTCTTCAATCAATCCCAATTATGTTGGGGTCGCCTTCCAGTCTAACTAGATGCGGCTGAATACTAGTTTAACACGGAACGACTACCATCAGACCTCCGCAACCCTGGGCAATGCCGATATCTTAAGGTTAGACCGCGTGTTTAGTTTTTTTTTCTATTGGACTGCTTTAGATGATCCTAGGGGACCGTTTCTACGTAACCGGGCAGTAATTGGCGAGACCTGAAGGGTCTCCAGCCAATGGGGGGGAAGTAAAATACTTAACCTAAGCTAACTACTTATACTACACTAACATCATGATTAATAGCAACAACAGCACTAAGGGCGACTCCTAGTGGGACTCGGACCTCGGTTTAGGGCGTTGCTGACTTGGGGGGGGGGGGGCAGCTTGATGAGGGCTGAGTTATCGGTGTGAGCGGGTGTTTAGAAGGCTCCTTGAAAAGAAGTTCGTCCGGAGATATACCACCATATCTATTTCTGTCGCCAATCTGTGTTCCCTTTGAAGGGTACGGTCTTTGAGTACCAGTGAAATTACAAGCACATGAGACGTTCTAACTTTGTCCCAAACTTTGGCAACGCATCAGCAAATCCTCTTGGTGTTGTTGGCGGCAACCACTTACCATGTGGTGTGCCATCTTGTATCGGCTTGTTTGCCAATCTACATTAAAGAAACAACCTAAAAGATTTTTATTATAGAACTTATAACGGTTTGTTACATGCAATAATAACACCTTTGTACTATAAAGTGTGTCTCAAATGGTAATGTCAAGCGAAAGTCCAGAGTCAGCCTTAGAGGTACCCGAGTCACCCCCATGGTTGTTCTACGATTTTTTGTTGATCATAGGTGTATAGGGTTGTTAGTTTGTTACATGCAATAATAAAACCGTTGGACTATACTTCAGAAACCCAATATTTACACTATGACAGACTCGACCTGTGTTTCGATCAAGACCTAGAACCACAGCCGAGATTACGAGCTTTGGGCCTTGAAATACTTGGTCACTAAACCAAAGAGGTCTTTCATTAATTTGTTACCTCATTTCGATGTTACCTGTCAACTTTCTTCAAATGGTCATAATGCTCACAAATGCACCAGGTGTGAGGGGGCGACGGTCTCGCTCGCTCGTCTTTTGTTCCCGTTTAATAATATTTGCAAATTAACCGCAGCGTCTTGCGGCTTTCCACACACAAAAGCTCTGTTCATATTGACACTATATTACTTCTTAAGGTTGCTTTGACAAGTTGAAAAGGTTGTGTTTTAAGATTATTTTCGTCTTAAAGCTGTGGTACAGAGTTTGCAAATTGTTTTTCTTATTTCATTGAGAGATTTTGAAGACTTTATCCTGCATCACTACATAGTATAAAACCAAGTCGCTTCCCACTGTCTGTCCCTATGCATGCTTAGATCTTTAAAACTACGCAATGGATTTTGATGCGGTTTTTTTTAATAAATAGACTGATTCAAGAGGAAGGTTTTAAGCTATAAAACGTACACGTGCGAAGTCGGGGCGGGTCGCTAGTAATTATTAAATAATAATCAACCCATTACTGCCTCACTGCTATGCATAGGCCGCTTCACCATTCTGGCTTTGTTCTGGTCAGCAGACGACATTCAACATCGAGACACATCTCGCCATTGCCTGAGGATATATTTAATGCATTTTATCCTTAACAAAATCTTGTAAATTCTTACTTGTTTAGGTATAGGCACATTAACTCCTAAATATGATTAATAAGGAAAAAGGGGGAACCCCAAACATAACTTTTGAAAGTCCCAAGAAAGTGAACATGATCACTCAAACCGAACAGGGAAAATAAGTGTGAACACAGGCTTATAAGCACATAAGCGTCATTCGTAAATAATTGTGAAACATCCGCCCAGTACTGGATACATAATTTCATTTTTGAGACGACATATTCTGACTTATTGCCTTTTAACATCATAACAAAACGTAATTTTCTGTAAAATAAAGTATAGGAGATGGGCTTCGCTGGTCTCGCTTCTCATAGAAACGAGATTAATAATATTATACAAATTGTATCAGATTCTATTCGCTGCCTTTATAAAATAAACATAGTATAAAGTCAAAGTCGTACTGCAAGATAACTTAATGCGATAGTTGAACTATAAAATGTTGCATAAGAGCCTTGAGGAATCAACATTACCTTTCAATACAGTAAGTAACTCAGCTTTAACCAACAAATCAATATAAATTTAAAATGTTACAGTACCTTTAAGGTAGTATTATTTCACACTTCATAATGTGTGACAGCGATGCGGAGGAATATTTTGATTCCCTATTTTAGTTTATAGTTTTATTAGGATATATGTTTCTTTATTTGTTATATGTGTTATATACTTTTATTTGTAATTATGTAAATATTGTTTGAGCAAAAAGTTAATATCTCTCTTTTCTTAATGTTACATAACTTATCTTAGGTGTAATCGCTTCGCTTAGCCTTCACTGTGATTTGCGTCTTACACGTAATCGCAACTACGACGACGGTTAGCGTCGCTTGCGCAGGGTCATTACCGAATAGCTAAACTCAAGGCCGAGATACTATCGGCTTTTATGTTTTGTAATATTTAAACACACTCCACTTACCACCTGGGGCCTTTAATACCTTTGCCAATTGTATCGAAACATGATTCCGCTGATTCTTTACAAGTTCACTATTTTGGGTCAGTGTGTGTTCCCTTTTTGACAATTTGTTCCTCTAGTTGTTGGTTGTTGTTGCCTAGGAGATTCTTTATTGTGCTCAACGTTCCATTTTTTTTTAAATGGGTCCCAACTCCCGTCCTTTTCTTTTTGTATTTTGTTTCTTGGACCGTCTTAACGGTTGATATGTGAGGAATCAATGTCGACGCAAACTGACTGGATTTATTAACCTTTTGTAATGTTTCATTCAAACGAAAACATTTTTGGCACACGTACAGCAAGCGTCACATCTGTCACCTCGTTACCAAGTCCATCAACATTCACCAAACTATTTGATCATTTGCAAATGTATGCGATGACATATAAACAAAGGTGGATCAAATGTTACGTTTCACAACAGCCTTTGAGTGACCTCAGTTGGATACGCGAATACCTATGTAGCTGCTAGCCGGAAACGAGCTAACGTTCGGCAATGAAGGAGGTCATAGCCACGAAGTTATCAACATCTAAACATGAGTCGCCGGTCATGGTGACCTGGTATATACAGGTATACCTAAAACAACTTTTGATATTTCGCCGGCAGACCAATAAAACATATACGTGATGTTTGCTGGCCAATCTTTTTTTGGGGTCCAGCCGCTAAGTTAGACAAATCCTCACTGATCGTTTAGACTGTTTGCTTGCTTCTAAGAATTATTTATACACACATAATCCGTGTTGTGAAATGCTGACAAAATTGATATAACAATTATACTGGTCAGAGATGTAATTAGAATGTTTCGTCTAAAAAGTTCATGGCCCAACTGCTTTTGGAAAAGCAATTTTTGTGATTGTATTTTTATTGACTGTTTAACTTTAAATTCTCAGCTGATTGTTTTTAAAGCAGATTTAAAAATAAAACTACATAAATTAAAATCATTATAAATTCTGAACGAATCCTTAACGGCTGCATTTGTTTTCACACTTGGCCGAATTTTTGGAACACGAGACGTGAGGTGCGGTAAGGTCTATGTCACTGCACCGAGATACCCCCGAGTTGATTAACCGATAACGCTTATCGCCCGAACGTAAATCTTCCTGCAATACCCAATGTTGGTGGAGTTGCACAATTTAACGATCCACTGAACAAGCTTACTGTTAAAAAGTATTATTAAAATCTTTCACAGAACACTATTTACACAGCAAAGTATATTTGTTCCGCAATTGTTAATTAGTAGGCGACACATGACTAATTACGTCATACGCGTAATACAGTTTAATGAACTTTATAATTATCGTCCAGGAAAACAGGCAAGTGACATAGCTCGACCCATGACTGCTAGGTGCATCGGCTTAGCAAGTACCAGGCGTTTATAAGCTATCAGGAGCATACTAACTCGCTAAGAGTTCAGTGATTAGAAGCGTTTACCGTGAGAGCTGGCGTCGGGCCAACCAGGCCACGCCGGTGCGTTCACCCACAGGCACACGCCGTAAAGATAATTACTAACCATTGTTTTTATTTCTACTACTACTATCCCAAATATTTTGAATTCTGCTGTAATCGTAATCGATTCTATCAATGTTTGTAATCGATTTTCGCGAAAACACTTTATTGTTAAAAGATTGTTTGACGTACGTGATTCAAGAGGCGTGTGGTCTCGTCACTCGCTCGACGTTTTGTAACTGCTAAGTGATGCGTCGTTATCACGTGGAGAGACAAATAAAATCTACTTTTATAGCCTGTGGAAGATTGCAATCAGCTGTTTACTTCGGACGGAAATATCGTGAGGAATTTAAGCCGTTACAAATTCCTATAGCCGCAAAATACTCTAACATTATACAAACCAATTGGTAGATAGATGGCTATTCTAAGATATAGGTTACAATGCTCCACTATGCGTTATTTTTCACGTTTGTGACGTCACCGCGCGCCTGCAACGTTGCATGATTCAGCTTGTAACACACTTTCGGGAGCCCATTTATTTCACTCTTGGGGCCTTTATCTCACGTCGTATTATACAATCTTTAATATAAATAAAGGCTCTGTCCATACGTTGACGTAGGTAAACCTTAAACCTGTTCTCGTTTATTTTATGACAAATGCAAAAATAAATGTTATCTTGAAGATCTGAGTACGAAATACCTAGTGCCTTGACTTGTCGAAATTAGGTTCGATGCACTTTGTATTAGTCATATCTAGTTCCTAAACATGCGCAGTAGGAAGTCTGAATCATTTTATAGGTGTGAAGGGATATTTGAACAGTCTAGAAAAAATATGTTGAACTTTTTGCGTCGTAACCTTTGGAAGTTTGGATTAACAAAATCTCGATATCATAGGTAGGTACTTTGTACAAACTGTCGTGGACATGCGTGATAACAAATTGCTAGGTAGCTACCAAATTTTGAATATTAATATTTAACAGATTAAAATAAAAAATGGCCCTAAAGTCATTTGTAATCGGAGGATTTGTATATACTGTACTTTATCATCAACGGACACATGTCACTGCATAGGTAATCTTTAGTGGAAACCGGGTTCATTTTTGTATGAGTATTTAAATTATACAGCATAACTTGTCGTGGTGGTTGGTCGCTTTACACCCGAAAACCATGAACTCTGCTAATGATTCTGTAAAACTTTCACAATAGGCATGTTGACAGCATCAATAAATTGCAAATCTAATTAGTCCGCCAGTTAAGAGTTTTGAAAAATAATGGACACGTATTTTTTCTTTTGTTAAATCTATGAACATTTGAAAAGATAAAACACATCAAAACTCGAGTGGGGGCTTGTGACGTCAGAAGCAAGTCAAAATTGTACTTGCTTGTGACGTTTTGAGAATTTTAAAAGTTTCGTATCTTCGTCAATTTTGGTTTACGTAACAAAAGAAAAAATACGAATCAAATATTTTTTTGATAATCTAACTGACGGACTAATTAGATTTTTTCAGTCAAATATCTTATTGGACAAGCTATAAATTCGTAAAAAAAAATATCTGGCTGTTCCATAAAAAAAAACAATGTTGCATAACAGAAGATGTGATCACACCCACTAGAGTAGTCTATGAAGCAACCTTTCAGTTGCTCCTATTATCTTTTTCAAATTCTTGAGGTACTAGGAGAGAGAGGGATCACCTGTCTTACACCAAAATCGTGTTTAACCGTTGTTTAGACTAAACTGAATTTAAACTCTTTTTTATGTAGAGTTCTCGGTTTTAACAAGTGTCTAAACTTTTGTAGTGCGAGTGCGACCCTAATACAAAAGATGCTCTAAAAGATCCAAGCTTTTTAAATAGTCCCGTCTCTTTTTGTTATACGAACGTTAGAAAGTGATGGGTATATTTTAAATATGGTTAGTTTTGGTTTAAACCATATTTTGTTCTAACGTCTAACCGACTTCTATATGCCTCGGACTCCGACGATGAAGTCCACACTCAACATTATTACCTACTGCATTATAAAGATAAATTCAAATATTATTCAGTCATAACGCAGTGTTTACACAGGCAGCTTGCGCATTAATAATTCATTCACTCTAACATTCAATAAAATGCGTGTTTTAGGGCCCAGCTCGTGGGAGCTCCGCTTAATGTCTCGAAAATATTTTTGATTATAAATGAATGCAAATATGGGCGTTTAATTTTTAATCTTCGAAAGGCGGCGTAATGTATTATTTTGGTATTAATTACATGTTTAAAAACTTACATCTCAATTAAACTAATAATCGCCTCGTGTTTCGGGTATTAATTTTGGGATCGATAAAGTGTTGTATTTATTATGTGCTGTAGCGCCTCACCTCTTGTATTATGATAGCTCCCTGGTACTTTATCAAGGGACAAAGGCTTTTGCATATGATTATATCATACCTATTTTTCTGATTATGGGATAGATGATAATCAAAGCTCCATGCAAGCTCCTTGCTCTAACACCTTGAAACAGATTAAACAGTTTTCAATGGTGAAAGTACTACATGTCTTTTTCCAAGTTTAAATTGACTCTCTGTCAAAATATGATTATGGCTTGCATTAACGGTGAAGGACTTACCTAAGAGGGCTCCAAAAAGGTCTCAATGGATTGTGGAGTCTGCCCCAACTCGCATCAGACCAGCATTGTGGACTATGACTCTTTCTCATTCTAAGAAGAGGCCCGTGGCCAGCAGTGGGCATATAATATCATCATCCTCCTGCTCTTATCCCAACTTATTTGGTGTCGGCGCAGCATGTATTTTTCTTCCATACATCTCTATTAGCTGTCATCTCAGTAGTCACCTTCTTTCTAGTCATAATTACCTATCATCTTTAAATTATCTATCCATCGTTTCTTTAGTCTTCTTCTATTCAGCAGTGGGATAGCAATCGGCTGATTATGCTATCTAATTTCATTAAAATCGGTTTGGCGGTTTAAGGGTCAAAATACACGTCCGATAGTTGCTTCCGGGAGCCGGATCCGACTATCTGATCGGATTCATGAAATACACGTACGATTCTCGTGTCAGATTTTTTCTGGACGACGACGACGCCTGGACAATGCTTACGGTTCTGACATCCGATCCGATAGTCTGATCGTACGTGTAATTCATGTTCAAACAAATGTATGACGCGGAGGCCTTCAGATAGTCTGATCAGACTATCGGAACCGGATATCGGAGGCAAGTATCGGACGTGTATTTGGGCTCTAATAGTCAAGTCAGAACAAACAGACATTCATTTTCTCATTTACAAGGGATACTTGTATTACCTTGGCTTGAAGGATGATTAAACTCTATTAAATGTCAGTTAATAATGCGTTTATTGAATTAAGTTAAACTATAGGTTTAAGTAGCACGGGAGTACTCATCGCTACCTTGATCTATAGTTAGCAATCACTCAACTATTGTTCAGCACAATACATTATTTAATTCGCGTTCTATATTCGAAAGCGATCGGCGCACACGCAGCCTTGACTCTGATATCTTCGTTTTTATTTAAAAGTAAAAATATTTATTTTAGAGTAGGAAGGAATCGAAAAATTGCTTAGTTTGATTCTCGATTTTTCTTTGGGTTACCCCAAAGGATTACCTTAGAACCTGGGTATAATTATCTATCTATAGACTGCAATAGGCTAGATAAGGAATGAAAACTAGTGTGTACCATTATAGATATAATGATTGGGGTCTAATCGCGTAGAACATTTTACAAGTACCAAAATACCTTTTTTATTCCGACGTTTCAACCGAATTACACAGGCCTTGTCACGGGTCGACTAAAACCTATATTCTACGCGATTAAGCCCGAATCAATATTTTTATAATGTGTACAAATCACGAAAGTTCAAAAACATTTAGTGTGTACCAACCTTAAGAATCACACTGTATATTTATTGTGTAATAATAATTACTTCACAAAGAACACGATTTTCGCAAACAGGTACTAAATGTACTATCGAAATCAATTTGTTTTTATTGTTATAGCTTTATATAAAATATGTGCGTACATATTTTTTTTCTGTATTTTTTTGTATTCATATAAAAAACCTACGTAGGTTTAATCTGTACCTAATATCATTAGGCACTTATTATTGTACTCTCTGCTCTTAGGACGAGGTTACACTGTTCTGTCACAACATGTCATAATGACACGGCAGTCAACACCTAACCGATTGAAACAAATGTATCACTTATAAATAATATTTCAAAGATTAATATGAATTATAATAAACTAGAGGGGGTGTCGTTTATCGCGTGTAAGTCATTGATACGACAAATATTGTGAGTGTTATAGTATATTAGCCACCACGTCCACCACACACGTGTTAATATTATCACATTGTAAATACGTAAGTACGATTGCTATGCATAAGGTGCTGGGTTCGATCCTCAAGTCGGGCAAAGTGCTATTGGGTTTTTCCGCCTGGATTTTCTCAGTAGCAGCCTGAAGTTTGGGTTTGTGCCTGGTTGGTGGCAATATACTTTCTTCCTATTACATCAGACTTAAACATAACGGCAAAATGAGGGTCCTCTGCCCAACCCTTACGGGGATTACGGGCGTGATGTTATGTGCGTGTGTACAGTGACAGATACATACAGAGGCTACAGATCAAGCTATACATTTCCAGTAAAAGCTGATCTCGCATTGCATAGGATTTCCTTACAGTGAGAGGTCAGTGTAAACTGGGAATGTATAGCTTGATGTGTAGCCGTGTGTACGTCGCGGCTACGTGTAGCCTCGGCCTTACAGCTTTTATATTTTCACTTTTTACCAATATTTCTTTCGTGAAAAGATCAACGATTTTGATAGTCGTCACAGCGGATTATAATTTATAAGTCAAGTTTTACTTTTATTATGAAACAAAATATTCTTAACATTTATAAATAAGTTGTTAACGGTGAGCAGTAATGCAATATGACAGCTCTGCCAACTGTGTCAGACATAATCCGACCTGATACACAGCACCAGAAAACAGTAACCCAACTCTTTAGTATCGGCCCGAATCAACATCCGCTTTGTGATACGTTAAAATATACAATCATATCACCTCTAAAATCATTATAGCCGTATGCCACAGTAAACAGGTTAGGTATATCAACACGTAGATGACTAATATCGATTGTCGGGAAGAATTGAGTTACTGGTTGCATATTGACTGTGGCTCAGGGTTTGGGTGGCAAGTTTTTGCAAAGTCTTGACCTTGCTACGACTTTTACTTACCTACATCGAAGTTCCAATAAAAATACCTATATTATTTGCTTGAGTGGGCTATTAATCTCAATTAATTTTGT
Organism: Amphipyra tragopoginis; assembly: GCA_905220435.1. Lineage (NCBI taxonomy): Eukaryota > Metazoa > Arthropoda > Insecta > Lepidoptera > Noctuidae > Amphipyra > Amphipyra tragopoginis. The sequence goes on along the minus strand of HG992003.1, from coordinate 3,132,419 downwards.
CATAACGAGAGGTATCGAGTTCGATTTGATTAACTAATCGAGTAACTAAACATGTTCTTTGCTAAATTAAGTATTGGGTTTAATTATAGTTTTATAACATGCTTTAACCTTCTGGTAATTGAGTAGACTGCGTAAAAGTTAACTGAGTCATTTACTATCGTGAATTAAAGTTACTGAATTCTAACAAAGCTTCAATATTTAACTACCTGTCAACTATCTATTACAATTGTCTAAGGCCATCAATCGGGCACAAATCTAGTCTCCGGGCTGCTACTGAGAAATATCACACGAAAGAACCTTGGGGATCGATCCCAGGATCTCACGCTCAGCAGTGCCGTTTGCGACTACTAGACCAACGAGGAAGTCACCGAAACTTTAAGCACGTAGTATATATACACCGTGGGTCCGAGGTACCCGAAAGATTTAAACCATCGATTCCGATACCTAATTGGAGAAGAAAAGCTAGGATATAGTTTGTTGAATAAAGCTTAATTTTCGAGATATTTATTATATTTTACGGATATTCAAAACTCGAAAAATCACTATGTTACCAAGCCCTATGAACGCGGTGTTGCGATTTTTGTCATACCATACCCCACTCGCCATATGTCGTGTTTTGTCGGGGAGGTTCGTGAAGTGAGAAGTATCTTATCCACTCACACGATAGTTAATAAACGTTTCCAGTCCAGTCTAAGGTATTGTTTACAAGAATGCACTAAAGTTAATTGATTTATTTTGTTCCGAAAAACAACATAGTTTAATAGACTAAATTGATTATATGATTATTGACTCATAATACCATTAGAAAGGCGTGCTTAAAATCTTTCGGGCACTTCGGGCCCACGGTGTATGCTTACTACGTAGGTACGTGCGCGCTCTTCGTTATTGTATTATTTAGGTATCTTGATATCTAATTAACTAAAGTTTAGGTAATTATTATTTGAATGTTTTCTATTAATGATATCTAATAACCCTGTCTAGTTTCGATAGTTAATTTGAAGTTACCATGTATATATATTTGTAATTTAAACTCCCTAAACATATTCTTAGCACAGCTCACTAAATTGTTACGACACGTTTGGCGCAACGGCTAAGCGATTATGCTTTCTGCGCTACGGGTCGCGAGTTCGATTCGGTACGGAACAAATAATTTGTAAGGCCTACAGGTAGTTGTTCTGAGTCTGTGTTTGTGCATATGTAGATACTTATGTGTCTGTAAACGCACCCACGAGACAGGAGAAATCATAGAGAGCAATTTCAATAAAAAAATACTATCTTTTATAAATTCATAATCATCATCATGTTCATCATCATCATCAACTTACTTGGGTTCAGCGAAGCCTGTGTTTTCTTCCATGCATCGCTATTAGTTGTCATCACACCATCTATTATAAATTATTCTGTAATACATTTTTCATTTGATGATGACATTACTAACCAATATCCTCTCTTCCAGGTAAGCCATCAACTGCACTACTGAAGACAGTCCTAAGTATCCTACTCTTAAGATCTAAACAACACGGTATTAGTCTATTAGGTAACTATTTCATAGCGGTCATAAGTGGCGGGCGATTAGCACAGTACCTAGTTACGACAATGTGTGACAGCTCGGAGACAGTCGACAACATTAGTTGAATAATTATATGGACTTGAAAATGCTTCTCGTAATGTTTCTAGGCGTTTCTGTTTGCCTAGTACATTATACTGTTGGAAAAATACTTTTCCTCGCGAATTTCCACACTTATCTCTCCAGAATCGAGTTTCCCGTGACAAATATGTTTTGTTATAACAATTTCAATAGCTCAAGTATCAAAACTACTTTCGTTCACAACAAAGCTTCAAAGTACCAAAATAATAAACCTCAAACCAAATCATCTATTCTTACCACAATCTTGTACAATATTTAGATTGAAAAAACTTACCATCACGAAAATAACATGGGTCTCGTCCCGCCGTTTCCCTTTCGTCGGAAGATGTCTATCTCGGGCAATCAGAGCGAAATGGTGAACACCTCTCCCTCGCGCCCACGCGACATTCCCTAGACGCCACGTGTCAATCCACTCCTGCAATGTATCAACTCGATGCCAAAACATTAAACGAAATTAACATTTATCACTCTAGGAACAAGGTCCCTAATTGCTTAAGTCGACACTCAAAGATGCTCCACACAGCTGAACGAAGAAAGTCGCATGTCAGCTGTTCCCATTCAATTTCTAACCCAACCACAACCTGTTAAGATCCATTTTGCCTTGGAAAATGGTTCGTCTTGAAAACTTCCACTGCTCCATTTTCAAATGTTCCTAAATTTGACTTCGAATACTAAATTATATTAGTGTAAACAATTTTGATACTTCTGATTTATTTTAATTCAATATTATTAATTAATGTCAGTGTAGAAATATTTAAAAAATCTTCGTTAAATCATGATCGTTACCATTACCACAGTAAAGTGATAAATTATTCGTTAACCACTGTACCATGACAAATTACTGAATAAAACAAATGTCGGGCGGACGTTGAACGCTGCCAATTTCAGTTCGATCAACCCCAACCTCCCCCTCCGCGCCACACCCCCTGTGTCACCCACACGCGCTAAGACGCATCATTAATCATTCCTGTACACACATCTCCTGACCGTGAGCCATTTAAATTTAGATTTTATGCTCCAGGATTTAAAGACGTTTGTTATATGCCGCGAAGTCTCCAAATACGTCCGTTTGTATTTGAGCAGGTGGAGTGTCTGCTTACCTCTTGTTACCTCTGTACCCCTGGTGTTATATAAGCCGAGTGCAATGGCCGCTCCAAACACGAGGAAAATGCCATTTCTCCCTGCGTAAAATTTCCTTAAGTTTACCTCAATTTTAGTGAAAAATTATGATGATTCGCCTTTATAATGTCGTTGGTATAATTTTTTAAATAAAAATTGCGCTATTTTGGCCGGGTATATTGTTTTACGGAAGAATTCGTCGAATCTTTTGTATTATTGTTTCGAGCTTTGTGTTATTACAAAGTACTTTTAGATAACGTATTTATTTACCTTAGGAGAAATTTAATGTTAGTTTATCGGGAAAGAATATTAAAAATAAACCGCCTTGTAATAAATTTGTAGATTTTTACTGAAATAAAAGCGTTAAAGTTCAATTAAAACGGTACGACAGAGTATGTAATTACAATTATTCAATAAAAAAATATAAGGACTAGGAAATAATTTATTCATGGTTTAAAAAAAGGCACTTAGTCAGAGAATCAAACCATACGTATCCCTTGACGTGACCCAAATACAAACAATGCATATTTTAACGTAATCTGCGTGTAGTAATTAGCGGGGTGGCGGGTACCTCGCTACGTCGTGAATGTGGGTTAGATTCGCGAGCCGAGGCCGGCAATGCACCGGTCGCAGACCGCTGCCGGGGTCGTTGACCGGTATCGATCGCGGGGGTGGCGCGGCGAGGGTGCGACACGGCACGCGCCCCTGCGGCGCCGCACCCCCGCGCCCCCTCACGCCCCTCACACACGCGGCCTCACGAAACTCGTTCCGCTACCGCATGCGTCACCCTGGTCAACTTGACGACACTTTTGAAGAAAGTTGGCATTTTATCGCTACTTGAAGTATGATGAGTTGTGGCTGAAAGTTTGATAGCTGCACAGATTTGACACATTTGGGTACTAAATAACTCGAGATTGAGATTCGCCGTATATAAGTACTATAAATTCATCGTATTTCCGCGTGAATCTAAAACTATGATAATATATTACTTATTTTGTATTGGCAATAAACTCCAGGATTTGTATTAATTTACGGAATTTACGTCTTGTTCGCACAATAACATTGTCTGTATCGCACACATCTCGTTAAATTGTTTATCCTATTCGCGTTAAGTGTTGACAGTTTTTTGACGTCTCAGTGGAGTTCACTGCAGTTCAGTACTGGATCTTGATCTGATGAGCCCCCGCAGGCCTGGCGCGGCGCCAAACGTTATGACGAAACCGTGTCTCTGGTAAAACAGCATTGGCCAACGTTTCCCTATTTCGCCCGCTTTATTTACAAACCGACCAATTTATTTGACGTTTTTTAAATCACGAAGAAATTAACATTGTTCCGTATTATTTCTGTTTTGTACGATTTTTATTGTGGCCGTCTTAAAGGTTACGTTACAACAAACATAAACGACTTGGCCTTAATACTGCAAACAATCGTTCAGTTTATTTTTGTGTACAAATAAATATCTTGTGGATAAAATGTAACCAAGCCAAATGGATCAAAGGAAACCACCATTATCCTGGTGTAGATATAATGGATAAGAAAAATATTCCGAATCAGAACACAGAAAAGGCAGTAGAGATGAAAACTCATTCCGACTTCCCCGGGCATCCATTATAGACAGGAAGAGCGTCTATAGCATTGTATAGGGAAACAGCTGTAGTAAGGCGGGCGCGGGAAAACAGCTTGCCTTAGAGCGGGGGGTACGGCCGCGAGGTTGGCCACCCCTGCAGGGCCTACCGCCGTTGTTATGGCGACGTCCTATGATTTATGTTTGCCTGGTGACTAGGCGATGCTCTCCCTGTCTTATTATTGGAAAGATTACTTTATACGCGGCACGTAACCAAACCTCTATAAAATTTTATGTCGTAGTTAGATCATAACTAACATTGTGAAGTCAGTTATCTGAAACAACGCAGCGGTCGTTAACGAAAAAGTGTATAAAATAACCGACATTTGACAAATAAAAGATGGCAGGTACAAAATTGTTTTAGTAAATTGTGGCTTCATTTGCATATTTGAATTAAACGTTGTTTGTATACAAAACAAAGTCGTTTGTGAAGTTTTGGGTTAACGTCGCGAGAACTAGGTGAAACAGACGCCGTCAGGTATCGATCACCTCCTCCCCTCCGTAGGGTCCTGGTGTTCGGATCCGGGATAAATAATTTCGACGCAATAAGTGCCGATACACGGCGAACTCGAGCCCCTGCCGAAAGAATAATCGTATCGGAGGATAAAACAGAAACTAAGTACAATAGATCAAAGCTATAATGTCACCCCAACTTCAAGAAAATGCATCGAAATATTAGATAAAACCGGGCCACTAATACGAAGAATTTAAAGTATCAATAACAATTGATCCAACAATAACAAGAACTGCAGATAGAGAGAGACGCGGCGATGTGCGAGCGAGACGAAAGTCAGGCTTTGTCTTCTTCATTATTCAGTATGACTACGCTTTTCGGTGCTTCCCTCACTTATGTATTTATGTCCTACTATGTACCTACATTGACCTACATGTTTACGTTTAGACTTGTAAATTATTGCACTTGTAACTGTCGTGTCATATAATATTGTTGTGTCGATTGTACTAGGACAGTATTGTGAAAGGGAGTTGTATCCATAAAGTTGTTTACACGTTTTAAGTGTCATTAATATGTCGAAGCTTGGTTAGGCTTGATTGTCAGCTAAATTAAAGCATTCTAATTTGAAAATGTAACTATAAGAACATATTTATTTTATTTTAATGAACGCTTACTTTTACTTTATCAGTGATACCTGTTGCCCGCGGTTTTACTGGCATTCTAGGGGAACTACTTCATTTACCCGGATAAAAAGTATTCTATGTCCTAACCCGGGCCATGGTACCTGTGTGCCAAATTTCATCCAAATCAGTTCAGCCGTTAAGGCGTGATTGATTAACAAACATCCAAATTCACAAACTCACAAAGATACAAACTTTCACATTTGTAATATTAGTAGGGAATAGAATAGTAGGATAGCCTAGCAGGCTTGCCTTCCATGCATTCCTCTGACCTTTCGTATTCATGTGTTTTGATGACAATTAGCCATGTCAGTTGTTTTATATAGATTAGCGTCCTTTTACCTTTGTAAATGTGAGAGCTTTGTAGATTTGATATGAGACCAAATTTTTCATAAAAAAAATATTGTGTGATTCCTGCACTTAAGTCTCCATTGCTCTCTCATAAATTGTTAAAGATATGGATTTTAAAAGAGTAACCATGGAGTTTCTTGCCGGCTCTTCTCCATAGGATTTCTTTTGCTGGGGAGTTTGTTGCGCTGTTTCTTCTTCACAGTATAAACACTAGGCACCGGTAAAGGGTGGGCGCTTTTGGGGGCAGTCTTTTGTACCTAAATCTGACGTTTAAAAAGAAATAAGTAATACTAGTCTACTTTGAATAAACGAGTTTTGAGTTTGAGTTAGGAAACGACTAATTGGAACCGTGCAAAAATCGACTTTTGCGCCTGTGGTTTATGTGAAATAAAAACTGACTTTGATTTTGAATCAGAATTTGATTATCAGAGGAAAAACATCGTGAGGAAACCTGCATATCTGAGAGAGCTCTAGAAAATTCTCGATGGTGTGTGTAGTCCGCCAATCCGCATCAGGCCAGCATGGTGAACTAAGACCTTATCCCTTCTCATTCTGAGAAGAGGCCCAGCAATGGGACACTAGGCTGATTATGCTTATACTTTTACTTAAAGAACATTGCCAGTAACAATAACATTCCCAATTTTAAAATGCAAACGTTATTAGAGGGAGGTTAGGTTGAGTCCTAAACATACCATTTGGGCCTACATGAGGCCATTTCATCCCCTAAAAGAGCCCTCTTTTAGGGGATGAAAAGGTAAAAGCTCAGCGTCTTGATTACGCAGGAAATTATCATTCGGATGCATGATAAGGAAAATAAGGGTGCAGACAAGGTTATAAGAATTTCTTTCCTTATACGTTTTATTACTGTATTAGTATATCCATGTGTATAGTAATATAAGTAGGTATATCTTGTGTATTTAAAAGTAAAAAATGGTGCGTCTACTCATCTACGCGCGGTAAAAGTTATACTTTGGACTGAGATAGAAAAAAAAATTATTTCAAAAACTAACTTCATGGTGTCATATAGAAGAGGTTTACGTCAACAAGTAACTTCATGGTGTCATATAGAAAAGAAATTTACGTCAACAACTTAACTTCATGGCGTCGCATTTCCGTTACAGCTACGTGCGTAACAATGAAAATTTAACCCTCAATACGATGGATGCCCCAGATCTTCATAACCAAGTCTGCAAGCTATTTGTCTCTAATAATTACTGTCGTAGCAGGAGACATAAATTATTAGCTGTCCCTTCATGTCGAACTGTTGCACACTCTCAGTCACCCATACCCCGGACACTGACTGATGCTCTCCTGGATTCAAACCCAGACCTTGATTTGTTTGGGGATGAATGGAAGACGATTCTGTCGGAATGTATGAGGTATTGTGAGAGAAATGTATGAATGTGTTACTTGTTTGTAGTTTGCAATAAATCTTTAAGTAGTATAATTGGTTTCGGCCGTTCTATTTAAAGTAAAATCAATTTAAAAATCAAATAATAAAATAACTTTCTAAGTGCAGTGCCACACCATGCCGAAATTACGCGATGGAACTTCTTCGGATATGTTTTCTATATCAGTAAGATATAAGACCAACGGTGTCAAGTGTCGCGGGTAATTTTAAAAGCATTGCAGGCATTATCTCGTCGAAAATGCGTCGCGTATTTTCATCATGGTGTGACGCTACTCTAAGTCTTCCATTTAATTTACTTAATCTGAAGTTAAGGGACTTATCGAATTAATCTGGATCAATTTACTTAATACTGGATGGTTTTTAGACATCCGCATTCAAACTTCAAAACTCATTTAATCAAAATAGACGAATTACCTACTTAATTCTTTTTGAACGTTAATGATAAAGACAACCCCAAAAACGCCCGCCCTTTACTATTTAATTTCATTACCTGTGAAAGATGTACTTGATCGAGTGCTATCAGCTGCTAAAATATTCTATATCATGCGTAAGCATGAAGAAGTGTGCAAAAACTGAATCGATGCAAAAAACTGAAAGCTTTGTCGCAGGTTCTTCATACAAAATGCATATTTTCTATAAGTGAATTGCGAATTTATGCTGATAAGTGTGTTTAGTCTTCCTTCTTTCATTCTTAACGTGTCAATAGTTTATCAAATAATTCATGAATAGTGTGTGGCCACCTCAATAGCGTCAGAAATCACTTCTCAATCGTTGGCGCTTAAAAAATATCAAATTATTAGGCCTCCAGTAGTGTCATTCTGTAAGAAACTCATCTCAATATCGACGGTTAGCTCGATATCCATAATGTCACGGTATGGATAATAGAAGCAAATAACACACAGATAATCGACAGTATAATCAATAACGCGTAGTTTTGTTATCCACGCTGTGTCACGACAACTGTCTAATTGACAGTCGCGATCGAGGTGAGATTCTTACAGAATTGCACTGCTGGTCTCCTAATAATTACACTGAAAGGTTTTCAATAACGTATCCATCGACGGTATGTTTTACTAAAGATAGAAATTTGATATAAGCTCCATACTAGCTCCACATAAAATTGTTGTGGAATGAACCACCACCGTTCAGTTTACGTTTACGAAAACTATAATCAAAATGTTTGGTTTTGTTTTTGTTGTCAAACGAATGAATGGTTCTGCTTCGGTTCAGTTGGGATTGATCTGCGTTTCTGTTAGTATAGACGCCAGCACATCAAGCTACCCCAATCTGTCAAATTTCTTTAATAGATTTTTAACTTTATTACAAAAGCATAAGATATCATTTGGATTGGGAAAATTTGACAGTTTGGGGTAGCTTGATTTGCTGGCGTCTGTACAATTTATTGGTACCCGGTAATATGACTATCCTCCGGCTTCTGAATTGAGAATTCGGGATAAGCAATACTTAAGTAGTATTTGAGTACGGAGTTTTGTCAAAAAAATTATTTAGGAAAACCGCCGATTACCGGCAAATACACCAGCAAGTTTTACTGTACAAGTTATTGCAGCAAGTGTTCGTTCAGTTCGTAAAACTTGTAGAAGTCGGCTTGCTGCGGGTGTTCATAGTTTAAAAGTCGATTGCACAAATCAACTTGCGCAATATACCTTGCTAGTCAGTTGAATTGGCGCTTTACGCCTTCATTGCTAGGTAGAATTATACCACTAACTACCGAGGTAAAATATCCGCACAGTAATTAGATCTATTTCCCATAAAAAAAAACCTTTTATATCGAAGTGTTGCGCATGTGTGCGTTCTTAATTTACTAATGTGTTTCCTTATTATACAGACATATTTATCAATATACACAACCCATAATTATAATCAACGTCTGCAAATATCTGCCCTCGTGATTATCTTAACTTGGTTAAATTTTATCGCAGTATTGTATCTCTTAGCGTTATGAGCATAAAGTTTATATTAGCTTGCAGTATATGGTATTCGTTGACACGCTAATAAATCACTGCACGATTGATGGAAAGCCTTGGAAGTTAAGGTATTCGCTTAGTTATCAACTTTTAGCTTTTGTTCTATATGCGTTATTTTAAGTGTGTATCTAGTAAGATTTTAAGCGTTTTTCCAGTGCTTTAAAGTAATCCAAGATAAAAATCGGAAACTAGAACAGGAAAAATATTTATTAAATAATTTAGGTAAAAAAAAACAGTTACATTACCAGTCAAACGAACAATCGGAAAACAAACTTTGTTTTGTTAAATAGCACTAACAAGAAAAATAGACACCATTGTACTAAAAAAATACAAACTATACTATACTATCAAAGAAACAGTACTGAACTAGAAAGTCCTGCAAATAAAACAAGACTCGACCCAGTCATGCACGACTGACTTGAAACATAATCGTAGCGGCGGCCGTAGCGATCTCGTAGCGGCCGCGTAGCACCGACGTAGCGCTATTTTTATAAGCTAGGAAAATATTTTCTTTAGGCTCTCAGTTATTATTCTACAACGTGTTATTGTTTTATATTTTTTATTATTGTATAATTTCTATAAACTTTGAACGGTTAAAATAATTTATACACTAAAACTAAAATATTCAAACGAATTACAATATGAAATATACAATACTCTTATTGAGTTATTATGATTAACGTTTACGGCTAATGTTAACGTTTACGGCTGAAACACAACGACAATGATAACTGTCTTTGAAATTACTGTAACAAACACTCATCACTACATAGTATAAAACAAAGTCGCTTCCCGCTGTCTGTCCCTATGTATACCTAGACCTTTAAAACTACGCGACGGATTTTGATGCGATTTTTTTTAATAGATAGTGATTCAAAAGGAAGGTTTTAAGCTATAAAACGTACACGTGCGATGCCGGGGCGGGTCGCTAGTGAAAAATATGTGAAAGAATACACATTTCCAAGCATATTAATCCAATTAATGTCCCACACTGTTCGGTACCTCTTCTGAGAGGGCATCTTCTGAGAATGAGAAGGGTTTAGGCCTGTACGCTGGCCTGGTGCGGTTTGGCATACTACATACACCATCGAAAACTTTTTTTTTGAGTTGATTTCTTTTGTACGTCTTTCCTCACGATGTTTCCCTTCACCGTTAAAACAAGTGATCAAAGGATGATGGGCACAAATGTATGGAGCCTGATACTGGCTCCAATCGGAATGATTGATACACCGTTGGAAAGGTATTTTTGTGTAGATTAAGAATAACCATGGCGCTAGTCCCGATTCACTGTCCGATCGAAGTAATCCTGCTTGAAAGTTATTTATTTTTGTTACATCCTATTAAGTACACATACTTTTATTGTCATTTTGCCCCATTTCGGCATGGTATTACAATAATTATTATTAATATTTTTCATTATCTAGGTAAATAAAACAAGTTCGAAGTAAGTTTCATCATTTATTGTATGTAAGTATACAGTGTCTAAAAAGACCCGCATAGCTGAAATCTTCGCACTCTGTACATCAAACTAAATTACATTGACCAAAAATAATTGCTGGGAAACGACTTTTATTTTTAGGCATAAAAAAAACGCGTCCGATTTGTTTAATAGATAGGTCACCCCTAACTGAAAAATTACTAAACCGATTTTGTTGAGATTTTCATCCGTTAACTGAATTTTATTTAGCTCAAAATCTGTGCAAATATCATCAAAATCGGTCAAGCGAAACCGGCGATATGATTTTTTAAAATTCTATTTCGAACTGAATATCCAGTATCTTCTGAAGACTATATTTCAAAACGGACAATTGATACAGGTTTGTTGCCATAGTAGTTTTTTGTACTCTTGAAAAGAACGATAGTAAATTCATTTTGATTGGACATGGGTACCAAAACGCCCATCCTCCTTTCAATCTCGAATTAAATTAGTTTGTTATTCTTTCACTATACAATGTTAATAAGATAACTTGTCAAACGGAAAACTTGTCATCTCCGAATAATACAAACATTTATCTCGTGTTTACTTGCTTTTGCCTTCGAACCTTTTTATTATGACAAATCTTAAAGGTCGTTACCCTGTGGAGAGCCTTGAAGGCTTTTGTGTAACTCGGTAGCGCGCCTTCAAGAATTTTCTTTTCATAATTTCGCCATTATTCCTTTTATTACAAATAATTCGGTATTCTGCTAGAGCGATTCTTATTTTTAATAGTTTAATTATAACCTCAAGCGTTAAAAGGTCTTAGAACTATTTTTAATATCAACTACGTAATATAAAATTTATTTTTAAATAAATACTGTCAATTTACGATTAAAGCCACCACCCAAAATAAAAAGCCAATAAAAAGGCGGTAATAATAATAATTTCGTAGCTAATGCTCGATATTTACAGCTTTTTTACAGAAACGTAAGAATTCACGTCAAATACGCATTATATTAGTCATGAAAAGGCTACGAGCGGGGGTGGGGCGGGGGCCTGTGACCCGGTTCGCTACGCCGCGTAGCCGTGTAGCCGCGTAGAGTGCAGTGCCCGCGTAGCACTACCGTAGACACGTAGCACCCTTATGAATGGTATGTATGGCGCGTACGGAAGTAGGCTTTCAACTTTGTCGTGCGTTTGCTGCGAATAGTTTTTATGTTAGGTTAGAGGCGTGATGTTGATGGCGTGTTTTATAAAATTGAGAATTGATAATTACGTAAATTATAGTTTCATTCGATACAGAATAAGATAAAAATATATCAGTTTAATAACACAGTAATAATATTATGAGAATAACGTTTATTATTCCAGTGGGGTTAAGCGGAGGCGTACTATTGTACACCTACAGTTATCTAGTCCAAATGAAGCAAAGTTAAAATAATATTAAATACTAAATTGAAATCGCTTTTTTGCGTCTGTGGAAACAGCCGCTACTTCTTCCAATGGATTTTAATGTTATTTTCACCTTAATTCAGGTAATTACTTCCGGAAGGTTTTTAAGCTATAAAATGTATCCGAGCAACTTCAGGGACGATCACTAGTCGATCAATAAATAAATTAACAGCCAAATATTTTAAAGTCACTCCCAAGGTAATTAACAAAAATATTTTCAGCCAAAGCCTAATTATTAAGCTATGCGACGAATACTTTAGTAATAGGGTAACATAAATACGAACAAATATTTCTACTGTATATGGGTCACGGTACTTTCAGCCAACTTTTGTATTTACGCGATTTTCATTCAAGCTTACTCGTATTCATTGAAATTATTGTCTAGAACATGGAAATGAAATGAAACAGTCTTTCAAGTCTTAATATTTTTATTAATTAAGATATTTTTCTTTATGCTTCTACTTGCCCTAAATAACTTCTGGTTTTTAAATAATACTATTTTTATTATATCTCAGTCTACTGCAACCAAAATTACAATTATTTCCTTGTACCATGATGATAGTAATCTTCTCGCTTTTATTTGAATTTTCGCTCTTTTATTTTATTAACATTTCTCTATCACTAACCGGATGTACCCGCGGCTTCGCCCGTGGTAGATAATATGTATATAGCCTCTCCATCCTGAAGGTTCATTCTAAATAATGATGACAGAGTTTTTCAAATCGGATGTGTAGTTTCGGAGATTACCTCCTACATCCAAACTTACAAACTTTACCTCTTTATAATATTAGGGTAGATTTACGTAATTATAATTTAGGGCTTTTATTACATTATTCTATATACATACTACCTACAATTAACATCCCATTTTTTTTTTGACAACCTTTTCTTTCCCCCTGCTGAGCAAAAACACCTCCTCCAAGTTCTTCTACATACTCTTTTTCCTGCGCTACCTCAAACCAGCCCTCGCGGTACGCGTCTAGGTCATCTCGCCACCTCTTTCTGGGCCGAAAAAATATTTACATAAGTACAAATATGTACAAAATATAATATACTAGCTGTACCCGGCATGCGTTGCAATGCACTTTTTCCTACTTACTACCTACCTACTACTTACCTACTACCTACATTCAGAAACAAAATCAAAATAGTAACAAAAAGTTAAAACCCATTTTCATACATGCGGTAAAAAAATAAGAATATGGACATACTGAGATAATTTCGTTTTTTTTAAACATCAAAATTGTCTTTCATAAGAACCTTCTCCAGACAATTACGAAAATGACAAAAAAAAATTTTGCGAAATCGGTCCAGCCGCTCACGCGTGATGCCGTGACCAAGGGAAATAGAGATTCATTTATATATACATAGATTATGATTACTTTGTATGCAGGATCCTGTGTCATCAATAGCGATTATACTATATCAGAGTACATACCATCTTCATTTTCATAGGGTTCCTAGACACGTTGGTCATGTATGTTTTGATGTACCGACTGACCTGGTTCACACTACTACATCGTGCACTCAGTATAAGCTGGTGGTACTTAGTGTTAGAGTGACCCACATTTATTACAAGTATCTTTTATCTCTTTGTATACGAAACAAGAGTGTCTTATACAAGTAAAGGGGTTATACTTCTTTTTTTAAGTTTTTGTGTTTGTTATTCATACACACTTTTCACAAAATAAATAAATCTAATGCTTCACAAAATGAATCTTCTATCTTTTGTCCGTGACAGACATAATTTCGTGTCTTTAACCTGATTTTTGAAAAAGGCACTCAAATTCAACCGTGAACTACGACGAATTATAGAATATGAAACTCTTATGAAAGAGTTCATTACAATTATTAGAATACTTTTTAAATTTTATTTTCTTGCCGTTGTATTGTATGTATCATCTTCTATTACCGTCTTTAATTATTGTAATTGGTCTAAGACCGTTTTAATTAAAGTAAATAAATAAATAATCGTGTAGTAAAGTGACAGGTTCTACTGTCAAACAGCAATGCACTACTGTCAAATAACAATGCACTACTGTCAAATAACAATGCACTACTGTCAAATAACAATGCACTACTGTCAAATAACAATGCACTACTGTCAAATAACAATGCACTACTTTCAACAAACAAAAATGCAATGCTGTCAAAATATAATGCACTACTTTCAAACAACAATTGTAGTACTTGTCACTTTACTTCGTTAAAATATGATACAAGAAAAGTTATCTTTTAAACAAATGCATTCAAAAACTACACTTAAAAATCTAAAGTAAAACAAAGTAATGTTAATCCCGCTATACATTAAGGGAGCGGCCAGTAATGTAAGTTAGCAATGCGCATGTTAATTTGTCTAGATAGGCGCCTGGCAGAGAGCCAGCTACTTGCGCTCACATTCACTAAGTAACACTACTTAACGTTTAGACGGGGACAATTTGTTAACACTACTAATTGTAGTTTAAAAGACCGAGAAATGTTTAGTAGAAAAATTCTCTCAATTTTTATAACAGATAATTTTATTATGGACTAGAAGTCGCTTGCAGCTTCACCCGCGTGGATGTCGTGTATCGCGTATTCAACGTTTTTCGGGATAAAAGTAGCCTATATCCTTCTCCGGGTTCCAGATTATAACTGTACCAAGCTTCATGAAAATCGCTTCTGTAATTTATTAGTGATGAGGTAACAAACAGACAGAGTTACTTTCGCATTTATTATATTACTAAGGATTTTGAATTTTTCGGATTTCTAACCTAAACACCCTCATTTATAAACGATGTTTAAAAGTTATTTGACTAAAATGGCTTTCAAGTCTATTGCCATCTCTATCCATTGGCATATAAATGACAAGGACTGGTATAATATATTTTATGAGCAAGGCGGAAAATGTCTTAAAAACATAATAAAAATCTTCATATTGTTTGCGATTATCTGATTGAAAACCAGTATCCTAGACACAATAGATAAACAATAGATGCCGCCACGCGTCGCTGCGACATTAGCGGGTAACATCTTGTTAACATAAACAATTATATAATATAAACATGAATAACGCATAGTTTTCACGAGCTTAGGACTTGTAATTAGTAGATCTTGTCGCTTAGTAAATAGGATCGGCTTCTTTTCACTCCCACTCGCAGTTTCACTAATACTAATCCATCATGTTTAAACGCAATGTATGCAAGTGACAAGTACTGAGCATGTTGATGCAAATGTATTTAATACTGCATGTATGTAACTACATTATCTATTCATATAAAAGGAGAAGCTGACTGACTGACTGACTGATCTATCAACGCACAGCCTAAACCGCTGGGGTTAGAAAGTTGAAATTTTGAAGGTAGGTTCCTTTTGTAACGTAGGCATCCACTAAGAAGGGATTTTTGGAAATTCAACCCCTAAGGGAGTTAAATAGGCGATGAAAGTTTGTATGGAAAATCGTCACTTAACGGGTTCAAAGCTTCACGCAAGCGAAGCTGCGGGCGAAAGCTAGTCTACACATATTTCGCAAAAATAAATACTTACCTTTTATCGTTATTAGTTACTAAACTCATGTAAACTATGTATTGGTAAGTGCTTCACGCTCACAAGACCTCCAGTTTTATCCATACTGCAAAGAAAGCATACGTTCTATGCAGTAGGTTCAACGTTAGTCTATTTTAATACTACATTATTTAACAGCGCAGTAGGCTACGATACTCGTAGCTATGACTACGTCACAACTAGACTGACATAACAACAAGTTTTTCTCCAACTTTGTCCATAAAACAGGTCAATTTAACAATGTGTGGGAAATAAAAAATAAACATAATTGACCACGTTTACTTTGTTTAGAGAACATCCGAGCAGTTATTTATAAATATTATCAAATAGAAGTTAATTGCCACACCAATTCCGTTTCTGCAAAATTAAATGTGTAAAAACAACGTGTCAAATCAATTATGGTGATAAATTAAGAGTAAAAATAATTGTTCGCAAATTAATAAAACGCCGCCGATCGTTGCCGTATTAATCAATCGGAACACAAACCGACTAATCTGAATCATAATCGAAAACCCATCCTCTTCCACCTTACCGATATTTCCACAAACATCAAACCAAACAAAAATGCAACATATTTACAACTCTACCCCCTACAACGTAAAGCTCAAAACATCTCCGCCAGAATTGGAACGGTATTCGTGTTTATAAATAAACCAATTATCTTTATTCTGTAGGCCGTAAGGTTCTGATTCGCTTGACACAAATCGGCGAGGTTACCGCCCGGGTCGACAACCTGTGATTCATAAAACTACCCTCCATTACATATAGGCCTTTCCCATTTGTAACCGCCGGGGATTATACCTGCTTTTCACGCGAACTGAATTTCAGGCCAGCTATTATGTTTAATTAATTTGTTAGTCAACTAGTATTGATACAGTCGGGTTTTAATATAGAACTATAGAGAAAACTCAATATTTTTTATAGGTTAGGTATCTCAATTTTTAATCCAATCCAATATAATCTGGTATAGATGAAATATAAAATAAGTATTCTTAAGAGAATACACGAATGTAATCAATATTCAAGAAATCGATTTCCCGAACTGAAGATGGTACTTCGGCATTCAACGCAGTATTGTTTTAAGTAGTCAAGTCATGTCTTAACAAAGTCGTGGATGCTGCGCGCAACATTGGCATGTTTTTGCCGCATTGGGGTAAGATGTGCGAGCGGGACGGAACGCTGCCAACAACACGTGTTGATGCGAGACGAAAACATTACGCAATACGTTACACGTGGCGCACTTATTTTGAACCTTCTAAATTTTACAATTCAAATACATGATTTTAGTCAGGTATCATACAGGAACAGTCAGCAAGTGTTTATGTTATCAATTTATGCATAAATCAGCATACCTATCGTACCTATAATCACGTAGTTTGAAAGCAAGGCGAGTACACGTCCGCTCCGCGCGCCGGCTAGACGCCGAGTGACGAATTACATATTCGGTTAACTACCCGTCTAGTAGTAAGCGACGGGGGCCTGTCTCGAGGGCCATATCGACGCCGAGAACATGCCCGCAGCTACTTCATCATACCCAAAAAGTACATTGTCTAAACGGCCTTCAGTACTGTACAATGCCACGACCGCTATGAATGTCGTTTACGTAAATAACCTTGAATTTCAACGGGCCCACGTTGGGCGCCCGCTTACACGATTAGCCGGTACAAGCTACACAGAATGTTTAGCGAATTACTTTATTAATTTCATTTTCTTTGTTTCAGGGTGCAAGATCAAAGCTCTCCGCGCAAAGACCAACACATACATCAAGACACCGGTGCGCGGCGAGGAACCGGTGTTCGTGGTAACCGGCCGCAAGGAGGACGTCGCGCGTGCCAAACGCGAGATCCTCTCGGCGGCCGAGCACTTCTCTCAGATTCGCGCGTCGCGCAAGTGTGGCGCCGCGCCGCCGCCACCAGCCGGTGCTCCCGGCCACGTGACCGCGCAGGTGCGCGTGCCGTACCGCGTCGTCGGGCTCGTCGTAGGCCCCAAGGGTGCAACCATCAAGCGCATCCAGCACACCACACACACGTACATAGTGACACCATCACGTGAACGCGAGCCTGTGTTTGAGGTAACGGGGCTGCCCGAGAGCGTGGAGGCGGCGCGCAAGGAGATCGAGGCGCACATTGCACTGCGCACAGGAGCGGCGGGTGCAGCCGGCGCTGGCATGCCCACGCAGACGGACAGCGAGCCACTAGCCACGCTGTACCGCGCCGGGTTGGCATCACTGCTGCGGCCAGAACAGGAGGCCGCGTTCTCTTCAGCGGGATCATGCTCATCGGGGGGTTCGTCGGCGCGGCTCGGTGACTTGCTCGGCATCTGGTCATCCACGGAGCGCGACGAGGGGTTGGGCGAGTCTCCATCGTTCGAGTCACCAGGCGGCGGCACGGCGGGCGTCTGGGCATGGGGCCCCACGAGGCCATCGCCAGCAGCGTCACCGGCGCGCGCATGTGCCGTGTGCGCTGACCGCGGCGTGGCGGCGGCGCTGGTGCCGTGCGGACACAACCTGTTCTGCCTGGAGTGCGCACAGCGGCTGGCGGCGGGCGGCGCGCCGTGCCCCGCGTGCTCGGCGCCGGCGCATCAGGCTATCCGCATCATCTCGTAAGGCGCCGGCACACCGCCGCCCGCGGCCGCCGCAACCACGAGTCGCACGTTCTCGTAGTAGGGATCTTTTTTACTCGAATCGTTATAAAAAAATATTAAAAGAAGTAAAAATCGCGTAATCGAAATCCTGGTGCCAAAAGTCGGCGCCTCGCCGGCACGGCCCGTCCGCCGCGCCGTACCTATCTTAAGTCGGCAGAGTTGTTCACGATATATTTTCTTATTATGAACGTTTTTTATTAGGTCGTAGAGCGCGCGCAGCGCTCTTCGCCACAGAGAGAGTCGAAAGTACGTTATGATAGAAATTTCGAAAAAAACATAAAATTTAAAAAAAGTTGTATAATTATTATTGATAGCGTAATGAGAAATCGAAAAATTTATAAAGCTTAAACTAACGGTAATAGCGTAAAGTATTAAGATATTATAATAATAATATAATAGGCGAGGGACGGGCGGCGCGGGGAGTGGGATGCGCGGCCTGTTGTCTGTTCAGAGTCTAGTGTAATGTAGTGTATGTGGGCAGCCCGAGGGCGCTCTAGCTAATGTGTTGTTAGGTAATGAGTTGGTTGTGTGTCCCGGCCCGGCCCGCGGACTGAGGCCGGGCCCGGGAGTGCCGTGGCCCGTGGCCGGCACGTGTAGGTGACGCTAGTGTACGTTGGTTGGCCCCCCGCCCCGCTCCCCCGCGCGCCATGCTCACATTATTTTTGACTATACGAATATTCGCTTAAATGATATTATACATACGTACACACTATGATTATGATAATATTAATATAATGTTTGTTTTAAGTGTGTTTTAATGTTTAGATTTTTATTGTAATGTTTTTATGAATGATTTTTATCTGTATGATTATTATTATTGATTATTATTTTATGTGTTGACGATGTTTTTTTGTGATTACGTGCGCCCGCGCTGCGGGCCGAGGCTGCTGTATGTTCGTTTAGTGGTTATGATATCGAATAATAAATTTAAAGTAATAAATGATAAAGAAATATGACTCATTCATTATTATACTGTAGTAGTCTGTAGCACGACATTGACTAACCATTACCTATTGATACTTATTAAGTATTATTATATTATTGAATAAATTTAAAGAATGCATAATTATATTTCATAGGAATCATTAT
The DNA here is from genome assembly GCA_905220435.1 of Amphipyra tragopoginis. Lineage (NCBI taxonomy): Eukaryota > Metazoa > Arthropoda > Insecta > Lepidoptera > Noctuidae > Amphipyra > Amphipyra tragopoginis. Next base: position 3,113,003 of record HG992003.1, on the reverse strand, counting down.
TCTGTATAACTCTAGTTAAATATAACAATAACAAATATGATTGTATATGTATGAGAGCGACGTTGTATTGTATGAGAGCGACGTTGTATTGTTGAGTTCACCGGGGGCTCATTTTATGGATTGATATTTTTTTATTTTTTTACCGTTATTAGTTTTTGACTTACTCATGTAAAAATACGCGAGAATAAAATATCAGCCTATTAGATTATATTTTAAAAAATAATGGTTGCGTGAAATGAACCCCCGCCGTACGTAGATCCCAGTGATTTCGATAATTTTATTTTCATAATAAAATGGGTAGACGCTTTAGGTTCAAATAACGTTGTGAAAATTTGTGAAATTTTGTAGACTACATATCTTATTATAAATCTAATATAAACTATAACTTTCGACTTGAAATCTTTTATTTTACCCTTACATACACATAAACAAAATGGCTGCAAGAATCATCATCATTATCATCAACATAACATCATCATTCAGCCAATAGACGTCCACTGTTTGACATAGACATCCCCCAACCTTCGTCACATCCAATATGACTGCAAGAATCATCATCATTATCATCAACATCATCATTCAGCCAAAAGACGTCCACTATTGGACATCGACAACCCCCAACCATCGCCACAACCAAAATGGCTGCAAGAATCATCATTCAGCCAAAATACGTCCACTGTTGGACATAGACATCCCCCAACCATCACCACATCCAAAATGACTGCAAGAATCATCATTATCATTATCATCAGCATCATCATTCAGCCAAAAGAAGTCCACTGTTGGACATAGACATCCTCCAACCATCGCCACATCCAAAATGGCTGCAAGAATCATCATCATCATCATTCAGCCGAAAGACGTCCACGGCTGGACATAGGCCTCCCCAAGCATAGTCACATTAACCAGCCCTGTGTTTCTCGCATCCATCGAATTTCCGCGATCTTCACCAGATCATCGGACCACCTTAAGGCCTACCCCACATTGTTGCAATAAGATTGTGAATAAATTGATCTTGAAAATGGAGGATGCAAGGGCAGTAACTTAATTAAAGATTGCACTGTTTGATGCACAGAGCTCTGGCTACACTGCATCTCAGTAAAACATTTACTAGAATAACACAATTATTGATCTTTGATTGAGCTTGAAATAGTTGATCAAAATAAAGTTAAAGATGGTTGGCTGAGTGTGTGTCCTGAGTGATGGCGCACCGCGCAGGCGGAATGAACGGCGCATTAAATAAACGTTTGAATTTTGATATCGACATTATTAAAACCTCAGATTATAAAACAAAAGGCAGATAGACTGTACTGAACCATAATGTGAGGCACGTTTGTAGACACGTGTGCGTGTCAGCACTATAAGAACACGTTGCCTCTTTGTGCGTGTACGGTTGCCATGATAATGACAAAATTCCCATAATATTTCATTATATTTAATAAACAATTTACTGTCTCCGAAAAATGCAGATACATACAGAGTTATACGTATGTATATAAAGTGAATCTCTGCCGTTGAGTCAGATTGTATTTTAATGCAAGTACCTACTTTAGAAATTTACTAATCTCAGATTACAGAATAGAAGATGATAAATAGAAATATTTTGTGGATTTATGGCAGTCATTTAGTATAGTCGTGAATGGTTGTAATTATGTTTTTGATAGCTATATTTACTTTATGTTGGCAAATCGACTGACGTACATGATTATTATTAGAGACAGACAATACATTAAGTAGTTTTAGTTACGAAGACACATACAAACGGACACACATACCTACAAACATACCAACCAAAAAACGCGATAAATAAAACACTATAATCGAAATAAATATTTTTGTAAATCGTTATTCCTGTATTCTTTACTTATTTCCTAACTTAGGGGGTAAATGGTTTCAATATAAACAAGCAACACCGAATGATTTTTGTTAAGGTTTTGTGTTCCAAGATGTCACTAATAATAATCACGTAAAATAATATCCAAATAGATAAATAATCAATAAAACCTATGAAAAGATACTCCATCTTCTTTATTTTGTTTTTAGGAACAGTTTTTGCAATGTTTATAAACGCAAGATGGCATTACTATCATAAATATTAAAATTATCGATGACGTCCTAACAATGCGGCACTTCGTGTCATACTGACTCGAGATTGTATTCGCTTTTGAATTTGTATTTGCTTTTTTGGCCGCACTCACGTTGTTCCTGTCACTCTATCTGCCTTCTGTTTTATAATCTGAGATTAAAACCAAAGTAAAATAAACGCAACACTAAGCACGCGCGTACGCGTCAACTTTCCTGCGTGCACTAAGGACAGGTATCGACGGTAAAGCCGCTCCGTAATCCGCAATACGCCCGTGCGCCGTCACTCAGGATGCACACTTATTGATCTAGTTAAATTTTCAACATGGCCGCCTGAGAACTAACTCCCAAAAGGCGCTGCCATTGAATAGAATTTCATACATTTGACAGCATTTGTTTTATCAGCCTCTTCACTCGTATTGCTAAGCTATTTGAGAATAGCTCATGCTGTGATTAAAAGATTAACCAGTCAGCGAGGTTGGTAGTGAGGCTGACTGCCCAGGGTGCACCGGACGTACTTAAGCAAAAAGTACTTTGGGGTGCATGAAAAGAGCCTCCACGAGTGACGATACTTCAGTACGTCCGGCGCACCCTGGGCAGTCAGCCCCGCTACCATCCTTGCTGACTGGCTAATCTTTTCACCACGGCATGACCTATTCCTGCTCGTGCCGACACGATAGAAGAAGAAGAACTTAAGCAAGACGACAGAACACAGGTTTCCTATCAAATGGAGTAGCGCCAAATTCAGTCTTCAAATCCAGGCCACCCCAGCTACCTTCTGCGGGTTGGCGGTGAATGTGGACCCACGCTATGCAAGCGGTCTGTACTCATGGACTCTCACAAAGGACAGGCTAAACACACCGAGTTCACAATTCATTACAGAAACTTCATACACCTAACGTTTAAATGTCATCTACACTCTGGAGCAATGAATCCGGGTCACCAACATACACCTAAATATCTCGAAAACTAAGGATGATATCTTATACAAATTAAACGAATTTTATAGACTATATTTAATAGTACTCAAATAAAATTTATAAAACTTCTTAAATGGTCTATAAATAACTTTTTATTTGAATTAGTTAGAATGACCCGGATTCATTGCTCGTGAGTGTAATAACACATTCGAAACGACCACACTTCATAGAGCTCATATGCCACCCCGTCATACATATTGCTTGCTAGTGGACCTTCCAGGAGGGTCCTCAGCATTACGTTTCCGCTAAGAGTGAACCCTCGAGGAAGGTTCCTGGCGTTAGGTTAAAAACCTTGAAAAATACGCTACTATGTCGTGAAATAGGTGTTTGCTTGTTTTATGACGGTGAATTTTCCAAGAAAAACCTGATTTAAAATGAGCCCTCTTGGACAGCCGGCACTGAACGTGTTAATATTGCATACTCTTTCTTTCTTGGTAAAGTATGATCACAAACGCAGTCACTATAACGTGAGCAGAGATCAAGAGAAAGCAATCATTAAATGAATCTGTCTAATGAGGCGGAAAATCGTCACCACACGTGCCCCAGTGTTAATCTCTACGTAATTAATTACGCATTGACCTCCTCGTTGGTCCAGTAGTCGCAAGCGCGACTGTTTTGGGTTCGATCCCCAGATCAGGCAGTGTTATTGGATTTTTGCTTGTCGATTTTTTCTGGATTTGTCTTGTTGGGGGCAATAGGCTCGCCCCCTATTACATGGGATTTAAACATCACGGTGAAATGAGGGTGTACTATACACCTCTGCCCAACCCTTCGGAGAATACAGGTGCGATGTTATGTTATGAACAGAGACGCCAGCACATCAACCTACTACAATCTGTCAAATTTCTTTAATAGATTTTCATCTTTATCGCGAAAGCATTAGGTTCAAGGTTGATTGGGAAAATTTGACAGTTTCGTGTAACTTGACCTGCTGGCGTCTGTACATAGTTTAAGGGAAATAATCTTCAGTGACTGGTAGGACTGTGGTCTGGATTGATGATCTGAGAGCCCATGTGGTAAGATGACTTTGTAAAACTGGCTGGGAAAATTTGGATACTCCATATCCAAGAGCACAGGATAAAAAGGGGTCTAATAGAGAGGAGGCATATGCTCAGCTGTAGGTAGATCGACATCCCCTGCGTATATGGGGAATATACGCAGGTATGTGCAAAATTCCAATTTTACAAGAGAGCACTTTGAAAAGAATAATCTTCTGAACTGTTTGACCACGAAACGCAGTTTCTCTGTATTTCCTTGCGATTGCGAGAACGCAGAACTTAGAGAATTGCATTTTAGGGGAATAAACTACGTTACGCAGGGAGTGTCGACTGAGAAAGGATAAGTGATAGGAGATAGTTTCATACTGACGTCAAACGCAGTTCTCTTAGTAATACATTGCGAGAACGCAGAACATACAGAACTGCGTTTTAGGGAAAAAAACCCAAGGAGTGTCGACTGATAAAGCCTTAAATGATGAAAAATAGGTTTACACTTTCACTTTTGAACATGTATTTTATACAGTTTTTACAATTTTACAGAGTTAATGATAACAGAATCACGTTATCCATCCCGTCCATCTAAATATAATTATTAAAAACTAGAATAAGGTGAAATTGTTGAGTAGATACAAAAAGAGTTTTACATAGATTTAGAAACCTTAACTCTTAATTGCAATCAAATAACAACATACAACAAAAATTAAATCGTAGTTTAAAAAAGAAGTTATAATATAACCAGTCCTATATAACCACGCTGAAAGTGTATCATTCATCAATATCAAAATACAAGATCGTAAGACGTCTCATTGAAATCGCTCGAGTGGTCTCAACGAAAGTGCTCACGAGAATCTGTTGGAGAACTCTTTGAAATACTTGAGTGTTCAATGTCTGTGCCGAGTATAATTACTATTAAATATAATAACACCTTTGGACATAGCTATCTAAAAGTTTATTAGACAAACAATTTGTAAACGAAAGTTTTGCATAATTATACTGAACTACGAAGCTATAACATAAAACTTACGCCTTTATTCCCCAAAGGGTAAGGCAGAGGTGTATAGTACACCCACATTTCGCCGTTATGTTAAATCCCATGTAATAGGGGGCGAGCCTATTGCTATCAATCGGGCACAAATCCAGACTCCGAGCTGCTACTGAGAAATTCCACACGGAAAAACCCAATAACACTTTGCCCGACCTGGAAGTGTATACCATCAATCATAGCTAAGAATCAACTCGATCAAACCAACTTTAAAAAACACATTGAAATCGTATTAAACAACCCTGTTTTGTCCTCTGGGGTTAAAAATATTGGGTGCATATCATCGCCTTACACTGAGTTGCAAGAAAGATACCATTAAGTGATCATTAACTAATCCGTCATTAAGAATAATGTTTCCATTAAATTAATGGCAATTGCATGAACACTAATTAGGTCGTAGTTAGTTCTTCATTTACTAATTATCATATATTGAAATCACGGGGAGTTTGACAAATCAAAAATTAATTTTAATGGATAGTTAATCATTCCATTAAATCTAGCTTCTTGCAATGGACAGAAGAGGTTAATGGAGCATTAACATTCTAATGAGAGCATTAAAATTTAATGGACCTTTCTTGCAACTGAGTGTTAGAGTGAAAACCTCGGGAATGCATTTGGTCATTGCGCGGTTCCTGTGGGCTTTCACGTGGGAAGTCGCGGGAATAAGCTAGTCACTTAAATTTATTACGAATTTTATATACTTACCCAATAAAGGGCCCACAAAATAATTTCGAACAGAGCGGCTCTCTTATAATTACAGTACCTGACTGCCTGTACCTATACGTCGTGATAAAATAAAAATAACCAAATTGCTTTCCCGAGGTTTTTGCTCTAAGGCGACGATATAGGAATTACACAAACATCCAATTTACAAAAAGGTCAACCTTACCTGCACGCACCCTACCACTGACTGAAGAGGCTCCGATGACAAGTGGCGGGAAAACCTTGCCAACTCGTCAGGCCAATGACCGGCAGCGGCGCCAACGGCAGAAAGTAGCTGAATGTTTGGTCACCAACCTGCTTACCTTGCTTGGTGATAGCAGGCATTATCTTATTTTCAGGAGAACCTTATTATATCTAGCAGTCGACTGACAAAAATTAGAATAATTGATAGCATACATACATACATCCGTGGTTTATAAGGGTACTAGCTGTACCCGCATGCGTTGCAATGCACTTTTTCCTACCTACCTACTACCTACCTACTACCTACCTACTACCTACCTGATATAATTAGTTTTTTTTTTTTAATATCAAAATTTTCTTTCATATGAACCTTCTCCTGAGAATTACGAACAAAACAAAAAAAAAATTAGCGAAATCGGTCCAGCCGTTCACGCGTTATGCGATGACCAAGGGAAATAGCGATTCATTTTTATATATATAGATAATGTTCATAAATAAAAGTACCAGGCAATCATAAACACATAAGAACATCAATAATAGAATTGTCATTTGTCCATCGGAAATTGTACGCTATCATATTGTAGGCGTGCTACGAGATTCGTAGCACGTAGCGGTGTAAACTACGCAAAACACGTAGCGGTAGTTACATACTGCGTTTTTTATTACCCACTCTATACGATTTCAATACTAAATGTACAAATAGATAATGGTGTACTTTTATATGTTTTTATACACTTAATATCACGTAGAGTAACGTCAATGTACCTATAAATACACTATAATTAGACCCAATGACCGACATTCAATAGAATAGTAAATCAATGACTGACCCGATGGTCAAAGATACTGGAACAGTGGAAGTGGTGTCAGTACGATGACCTGCGTCACCAGGTGACTGTCACGAGTCGTGGGAATATGACCAGTTGTCAAGCGGGTGGTATAAATGCTTGTACCATAGTTAGTATTGACTTTATGGTTTTAAAATTAATGTCGATTTATTTATAAGTCAAATTTTTGAGCATCCATATCATTGACATAGAAACCCATAGACCACCGGTCTAGTACAAAATTCACGAAAAAATGTCCTTACACGACCCGAGTGCGGCAAGGCACACCGCCAACTTACAAATACCAACAAACTAATTTAAATCTAATATCGTCATCACAATGGTTAATTTAGCTTACAACCATAAGGCCTTATCCGCACTGCGATATATCACGGCGCGATTTTTTTCTCGCAATTCTGTAACATATTGAATCTTATAGAAATAGCCGCCATGGCGGTTAAAAATTCACGCGGAAAAAAAACTGTGATTTGATGCAAATTGAACGCGATGCGGAGCGGATTTATTTCCGTGCGAATGTTTTGTACAGTATGAAGTAGTCATGGCTAGGCCGCACTGCGGAATAAAATTCATGACAAATCTTTTGATACGTCTATCACGCCGCCGCTGTAGCATAAGGTAAATTAAAAAAAACTGTTGTTCATTTTAGACGTTCGTCTCAACCGGGAAATGCATCGAGATGACAAAAATCGTGCGAAATTTTATTCGCAGTGCGTACTAGGTGTAATTCGGATCACGGAATATAATACGCGAGAAAAAAAATCGCGCGGTGAAATATCGCAGTGCGGACAAGGCCTAAGAAGACTCGACTGTAGCCATTGACGTAAATTGGTCTTTATTTTCGCGTTATTCGGTTCGGACATTTATGATCGCTGCACTGATTTTTTCCGTTGGCAAACATTCCGATGGCCAACCTGATGGTACCTAAGTGGTTACCGCCGCCTATATACACCAACAACCCAAAGAGGATTGCTGATACGTTGATAACCCTAAAGACAAAGTTGAAAAGTCTCATGTCCCTGTAATTTCACCGATAGCCACACCCTTACCATAACCCAACCATACCATATAACCATTTCCGACATGTAAAAGTGATTTTTAAATATCCAATTTGCAGAATAAATAATTTCATTTCATAATAATTTATCAGTGGTTATTTAAAAAACTATTCCAAATTTCAAGTCGATAACATTAGTAGTTCCTGAAATAAGCAACTGTGACACACAGGCGGACGGACGAACAGACGAAGTCACACCGTAAGGATTCCTTTTTTTACTATTTTGGTATGGAACCCTAAAAATCAACAGAATAGAGCCAAGACTACTTTTTTTTGTTTATTTTTTATTTTAAAAAACTTTGCCCCACACTAAGATTTCTCTTGTATCGTGGGTGCGTTTACAGACATAAATTTCACATACACAAACGCCCAGACCCGAAACAACCATCTGTAGGCCATACAAATTTTTGTTCCGTGTGGAAATTGAACCCACGACCCGTAGCGCGGAAGCCAATCGCTTAGCCACTGCACCAAACGTGTCGTTTACTAATAAGACTATTTAGTAGCCAATTTTGGTAGTAATCAAGTACCAAGAAAGTTCTCTAACGCGGCGTCTTACGTAGGCGGTTCAAAGCGACGCGAATTGCGAAGCGATCCGATGCGGTGACACGCGAATTCAATGCGATGCGGTGCGAAGCGGCGGCTTTGTCCTACGAGCTTGCGAACCGCCCGCCACGTGCCGCTGCCATTCAGTAGCACTGTACGGCACCGCATCCAGTTCGCGCGAAAATATCAAGCCAACTGATCGCGTTCGCTTCGCGCCGCGCCGCGCTGCACCACACTTCACGTGCGATTGGTCACGTAGGCCACTTCAGTAGGTATCGACTGTTTGTTGTTTTCGCGTCGCGACGCACCGCTTCGCGTCGCTTCTAAATCGCTCACGTAGGGTGACGCGTAACTAAGGAAGAACAGACTGTATGCATGCAATACATCAAATATTGTTAACCAATATTTCTTCTGTTAATTCAACAACAAACATCCCTGATTGCTGGCCACCTGCGCACTTAAAAATAGAACACATCCTGTACAAAATTATGAGAAAAACGTGTGATCGTGCTCAAGAACCGAACGGATCGACCTACACTTACCTACGACATCTGCGCCGGTGCTTATAAAGTAGCTATTAAACGGAACAATATTTAAAAACACTTCAAAAAACCGCACCACAGCAAAAATCACCCTTATTACTTAACCTTTAAGGGTTGTGGTTCGCAGTGTATTGTGTTTTTGACGGTAAAGTTAACTTTGCAGTAGCACGGTGTCAAGTTGCAGGGGACATCCTGTTAATAGATGCTGCGTTTATTCAATAGTAGCAGTAATTGATTAGATTGATTAGTTGTTGTGTTTTTAATGTTGTTAATGTTGTTGTATGAATGATTGGATTGTTTAGAATTGTTTGTAATTATTAGATTGTTACTTGCATTGCATTTTATGTTTAAATACATAACAAGATGCAAGGAGTAACATAACATCACGCCTCCATTCCCCCGAAGGGTCGTGCAGACGAGTATAGTACACCCTCATTTCGCCATTTAATAGGCGCCGATCCTATTGCCATTAACCGGGCACAAATCCGGACTCCGGGCTGCTACTGAGAAAATCTAAACGGAAAAATCCAATAACACTTTTCCCGAACTGGGAATCGAACCTAGGATCTAAAGCTCTGCAGTTGAGCTGGTTCCTAAACAAACTATTGCGCAACTACTTACACGAAGTTCAGGGCGGTCAAATTATTGCCGCCGTGCAGTACGCGTAAAATAAGTTTGCCGCTCTGAAAACAAGCTTTGAGCTTTCTGTTCCTTCATATCCAAGGGACAAAGTTATTTGGTACCCGTAAATTAATTTGCCACTCCGAATACAGGCTTTGAGCGTTCTGTTCCTCACATCCAAGAGACAAAGTTATTTGGTACTCGTAAAGTAACTTTGCCGCTCTGAAAACAAGCTTTGAGCGTTCTGTTCCTCACTTCAGAGGGGCAAAGTTATGTTACGCGTACTATACAGCCAGCATCAAATATATCGGAACGAACAGACTTGACAGAAAATTAAGCTTTATCTCAATGATGAATGTTGACTGTATCACATTAGTAAACCGTAATGTACCGCTTTCTTAGATTCCCTAAAGGCAGAGAGAGTCAACATAACGTCGTCTAAAACTTCGGAAATGCATTTGGTGATTGCACTGTCCCTGTGGGCTTTCACGTGGACGAAGTCGCGGGCATAAGTTAGTTAATTATATTTATTACGAATTTTATACAGCATGTAAATACCGTTGTCACTCAAACCATGGGTAGTTAGTTGACTTAAACATAAAAATATAGGACCGAGTAAAAAAAAAATATATACGCGCGAGAAATGAGCGGCGCGGCGGCGCCACGACGCGGCGTACACGCGCTCGCTAGCGAGACAGCTGACTGACTAGGGTAGCGAACTGTGCGGGGCCGTGCGTCGGGCCACGCGGCAAGTTCCCCGCGACCCCTCCCATAGCTTGTTGCCCCCGCGCGTAGGGTGAAATGCTTTTGTGGAAAAATGAAAATTATAATTTAAAAAAAGTTCATTATTTTTCATTGATTTTACGTTCTATAAATGAAACCAAACCACTGGTTTCAAGGATAACGGTGTTCACTCTTACAGCCTGTATACCTACCCAATAAAGGTTTAATTTCAGTGGCTACAAATAAAATAATGTCACATAGAGCGGCTCTCTTATAATTATAGTACCTATACGTCGTGATGAAATAAAAATGACTAAATTGCATTCCCGAGGTTTCCACTTTAAGGCGACGATAAACAGAAGCATCACTGTATTATCATCACTCATGTGTTAACCCTAACATGCTAAGTATTTAATAGCCGGGGCGGTGTTTAAACCCTGACCAATTACCGACAACCCTTGTAGCGCCGCGCTAAACGTTGAGGAGATTATCCGTCCGGTCGGATTAGAGCTACTAGCTATTCATACGGGTGACTTGTAGAAGAATAATGATTTTAATATATGTGTTTAACTGTTTTAAGCTTTATTTGTATTATAATCTTGTAGTGTGGAGAAAGATTTAAAGGAGGACCGAACAAAATAGTCTACAAGACCAATATGGATGACGGTATATAATTATAACGCTGTATACTCAATTTACTTGTTTTTATTACATCCTATCCTAAATAATATCCTAATCCTAACTAATATTATAAATGCAAAAGTAAGTTTGTTTGTTTATCTTTTCACGCCTAAACCACTGAACCGATCGTCCTGAAATTTTGCATATACGTTGTCAGGTGTACAGAAACGGACATAGGGTACTATTCATCCCGAAAAAAAGTAATGTTCCCGAGGAAAACAACAATAACGTTCATAAATGGCGCCACGTGTCTTTTAAATCACAACGGAATCATATTATTATAGAAACTTTAGTAGTGTGTTAAGAGTGTTTTGAGCTTAATTAACGCGAGCGAAGCCGCGGGCAAAAGCTAGTAACAATGTAAAAGAAAAAAAGTAACCTAACCTACGAAACATCGCCTAATTTTTTTCACACAAGTGATTTGAAATGAGCCGCATATCAGCATAGTAGTTATGGCAGCATATTAAAATAACCTATCTAATGACATAATTATGTGTGGTTGTTATTGGTTCCTAAACCAGTTTCCATACATTTTTAGTGATTCTCCGTTAATACCATAATTTAGCCTGCTTAGCAAACAATTAAATAAATAAAAAAAATATTAACGTCTTTTAGTCAATTTAAATAAAAGCTCGCTTCCTGTCTGCCTACCCTTTTTCTAAGTTGGGGTCAGCTTTCAGTCTAAGTCCGTATACACGTAGAAAGCACGTTGCCGGCGCCGGTCTGCCAGCGCTTGTCGGTGCTGGTCCGCGCAGTTAGTCAGCGCAGGTAGTCTCTATACTGTGTAGCGAACCAGCGCCGACAAGCTCCGAACTTCGCCGACAAGTTCCGTCCGACCTGCTCCGATCAGCGCTGGTAAGCCGTCATTTGTTGCTGTATTTGCGCGAATTTGGATTTGGAACAAGGCGTATTTTTGTTAAAAAATGCCAGCCCCTGCTTCTACCCGCTTTCTTTATGTAGCGATTACCTGCACGGACCAGTACCGATAAGCTATGGTAGGTCGGCGCTGGTTACCTGCTTCCTTTATGTATACGCCCTAAGCCCAGATGCGGCTAAATACTAGTATTTTACACGGAGCGACTGACATCAGACCTCCGCAACCCAGTTATTGGGCAATGCCGATATTCTAAGGTCAGACCGGTTGTCAGAGTTTCGGGCTTCCGACCACACGTAAATGGCTGTCATAGGTAGTCGTATGACCCCGTGACCGACGGTTTTACGTCCTCTCCGAGGCACGGAGGGATCATGATGTGTAACGAATGGTCACCCATCCACGGACTAGGACACGGGCGGTTAGCCACGAGCCCCTCAAAAGCTCGCCTCCTGTGGCCTACCTTTTGTAGGTCCTATTAATACTGCGTGGAAGAAGGGTTTTCGAAAGTTCACTTCTACCCAGCCTCTGAATCTTATAGCCTCTCATAGATTACCTGATTGCTTACATTATGTGCTTACATGTGTCCGTGTGGTGCCGAATGTAAAGAATAGCACTACCCCATCACTTCCCATGGGTGTCGTAGAAGACTAAGGGATTCTCTAGAGGATGAGCAGCAGCGTTCTCTGAGTACTTTAACAACCATACTGCAATCGCCAACCCGCCTGCCAAGCGTGGCGATTATGGCAAACCCCCCCAACATGGTCGATGTGGCGATGCTTGGGGGAGGACTGTGTCCAGCAGTGGATGTCTTTTGGCTGAATGATGATGATAAGGACAGAAATAAGCTGATTATTAATACTACCCGGCAGTGGCGAAGGGTGAATTTTCTTAAAAGGGAAGCCGGACCAAAAAATGCTTACCTTGCTCAAGTGTGATGCGCGAATTCCAGTAACTACTCGTTTCGATCGTTTCGAAAGGGAAGCCGATAGGAATCGAGTTGTATGGAGCCTTCGCCACTGCTATCCGGTCTTCCTCCTTCCGCATCCAATCAACACAAACTACCTTCTTTAGATTATCGTTTTATCTGTCTTGAAAGCATCCCACGCTTCGCTACGTTTGCCAAATTATAATTCGGTTGTCGGTACTCTTTAAAATAAATAAATTATAATCATTACGAGGCCCCAGGAACTCGTATATAATTTGATATGAAGTGCCAAAGGAAATGATGAAGAAATTCCTTATAATTTGTTTTAATTGCTTGTTATTAGTATAGCAATAACATTGAAACGATATGTTATAATGTTTCAGTACACGTACAACGTACTAGTTTTTCTTGGGACTTGGTTTGTTTATACCTGTTTTTCCAGAACACGTGATCATCGAGGAAAGTATAAGGTAATATATCTTACAAAGTCCTGTAAAGCATACGAAATTGAACCCTATGTCAGAGATATACAAGGTATAACATAAATAACGCACAAACTCTGAAGAGGTTACTGTACTCATCATTATGAACAACTTTTACTATGTGAACAAATTAGAAATCGCGAAAAAAAAAACAGCTGTTCCCTATATTTTGACGAATTAGCGAACATAAATATGCTCGAACGGATACAGAACAAATTCGTCAGATTTATTTATTTAAAGCTGTATGGGAGATACCCGGGATACCCGTTACTGTATTTTGTCTCGGTATGGTGGGATACTACAAATTAGGCGTGAAGTGGCACTGGCAACGTATCTTTTCAAAGTTTTAAGAGGTGGTATACAAAACTCAGGTATACTATCAGAAATAGGGTTCAATATACCGGATAGATACGTGGCGCGAGGTAGCTGCTGGTGGTGCCGAGTGCGCGCACTAACCTGCTGGGGCGCGCACCGCTGACTCGTGCGCTGCGCACTCTCAACACGGTGGCGGATGCCATAGATATATTCACCTGTACACTGAGTGAGTTCACAAGGGCCACGTACTGTTTAGCTTGTAAGGTATAAGTTAAGTATATTTTAAGTTACTTTGTCGCATTAGATTTACTATCTGAAATGGCAAAGGAAACATGTCATGTGAAATAAATAAATAACTGATTTTTTTTTCGCGATTTCCTTTTTGGTCCCATAGTAAAAGTTGTTCATAGTGATGAATATAGTGACCCCTTAAGAGGTTGTGCGTAAATAAATAAATAATGTTACACCTTGTATAAGTCATAACACCGGCCTTCGGGAGACAGAACGACCATACTTTAAACATAGAAAAATTAAAATTAAAGGAGACTTAATTTAATTTTTAAAGTAACAAGTACTTGTATAATTTATGCTGGTTATTAGTAAATTAACCCCTGAAGGAGAGAAAAGGGGTAGTACAATATACATTCAAAATAAAGTACCTATGTATGCAAATCTTTCTACGCGGGTGGAGCCGGGTGCACAACTTTGACACTTTGCGCGACCTAGGGTTCAAAGTCAGGACCTCAAGCTAAGCAGTCGCGCTTACGATCTCCAATGAGGTAGTTTAAGAATATAATTAACTAGCCTTTGCCCGCGACTTCGTCCGCGTGAATGTCGGTTATTGATCCCTAATTTATTGATTATAAAATATAGGCTATAGCACTCAGGGATAACGTAGCTTCCTATTGGTGAAAGAATTTTTGAAATCGGATGAGTAGTTTCGGAGATTACCTCCTACATACAAACAAACAAACAAATTCTACCTCTTTATAATATTAGTATAGATGTAACATACGCTTGGTGATAGGACTAGCTAGCTACCACCCTCACAGTAAATTCCAGCGCCAAGCAGTTTACTATGTTCCGTCGTATACAATGTGTTACAAAAATACCCCTAAAGCCGAAAGAGAATTAAAAGGTGCCTTGTCAAGAGTCTATTGGCAATATTTTAAAATAAAAGAATGACCCAAAAAAATTTTGGCTAAATCATAAAATAAAATCATCACTGAAAAGCAATCCTGAAAACATAAAACTAAAGAGTAGACTACCCAGAAAGTTATTTACATTCTTACCTAATTTCATCTGAGAGGTAAATGACAACAACCATAAAAGACTACTTGATTAATATTTTCTTTTTTATGGGGTTTTATGTAATACGTTGTGTATGTGAGAGCCAGAGAGGTGTAGGACAATCCTTCTATATCTTTGTAACTTGGATTCGTGTGCTCCATCTTAGACCCTGTCAGCGTTTACCATCAGGGGCCTAATTCTCCTAAAATAAATCTTGATAAATCACAACCGAACCAAGGCCGAACCGTTCATTCAGACAGTTCTCAATTTCAAAAGCTGTCGAATTGTTTGACACAAAAAACAAAATCAATCATTTCGAAAGTTTTCGAAAACAAAAACTGACTGACGGTTGTGATTGCGTTTGGCAACAATTTATTTTAGGAGAATTAGGCCCCAAGTGTGACTAGGGCGAAACGCGACCAACCAAAGAATCAAAAATAAAAAAAAACCTATTTTGTGCGCAGAATTCGATTCAATAATGAAACACTACAACCGTATCCGTAAAAAAACGCTTTTAACGTTTTGTCTAATGCATGTATTGGCCAATAGATTGTACGAATTCTAATTAAGCTCAAGGCACTGCTAAAAATCACGTCCGGAATAAATATCTATATAGTGACGCACTGTGTGCCCAAACTAGACGCCGCAACTGTGGTAGACCACAGAAACGATTGCGTGATAATACAGAGGATTTAAAAAGGTGTTGGATCGAGCAGGTGATGGAAATAAGCGTGGAAGGGTATCGGTGAGATAGCCTTGCATAGCTGTGAGATTATTAGACAAGGCATAATTAACCCATCGCTGGGCTCGGGCCTCTTCTTGAAAGAGTGTAAACCATCTCCAGCAAAAATTTGGAAATGGGTAGAAATAAAAAATAAAACCTATTTTCTTGTTGCCAACAGTCCTGCGACGAAGGCCACTTCAGTAAAGGCAAGGTCCACGAAAAATTA
Organism: Amphipyra tragopoginis; assembly: GCA_905220435.1. Lineage (NCBI taxonomy): Eukaryota > Metazoa > Arthropoda > Insecta > Lepidoptera > Noctuidae > Amphipyra > Amphipyra tragopoginis. Next base: position 3,097,144 of record HG992003.1, on the reverse strand, counting down.
CATCGGGGGAAAAGTAAAACTAACCAAAAAAAAACCCGCTCCAGCGTGGGTGGAGCGCCACACTGGCCTGGAGCGAGTTGGCGGAATACACATACATCGGGAATTACTTGGAGCCCAGTTTGTGTAGGGGTCCTCACGATATCTTCCTTCACCGTTAACGCTAGTAATAATCATATTCTCCACACAATAATTTGAAAAGTCAGAGTTGCGGGCTTTGATCGAATTCAGATCCTCTTACGGCCTGTCCACATCTCCACGTCACGACGTCGCCGCGTCGTCGTCAACGTGGAACGGTGCGGTGACGTGGCACGGTGCGTTGACGTAACGTGCAAATTTACGTTACTCGTACCGTATCTTAGAATAATTACTAAAGTACTTATTCTAAGTACCGTATCGTATGATGTTGGGAAAAAAAAATAGCTTTTATTTTAATGAAAACAAAACACAATCGAAAAGTTTATATTTATAAATCAGCCAGTATATTATTATGTTTCCGAGGGCAAAAAGATTGTATGCCAATCTACTTTGCTATGAATAAAATAAAGTATCAAATAATAAAACACACAGTTTCTGTAAATGATGCGTATCGCTTAGACTTTTTTGATGTATGTATACAATGTGTCCGGTCATGAACTAGCGATATTCTTTGTACTTATACAACAACTATTTTAGTACACAAATGCACTATACACTAGGGTCCAATCCACTTCCACTTTTTTGTTGAGATATTCTAGACGTGTATACAAAAAAGTCATATCTCTCAAAGTTTTGGTCCTACTGAGATGAAAGTAGGCTTATTCGGAGGGCAACAATATTGTCTATCGTTAATATTATGATACAATTGGTTCACATTTTCATAGCTTTAAGATAGAGAATAACTCAACAAAAAAGCAAAATGGCTGCCAAATAGCAGGGAAGTGTATTGGACTCTAGTGTGTAGTGTATTTGTGTACTAAAATAGTTGCTATACAAGCTTAGTTTTAGTATATAATAAACCTGAAACTAGTTTGTTCAGAATCACTAGGAGAATCGATTGTTTTTTTTTTTTTTCATAAATTTCAATTTTGTTTCAGTGGTTTTCTACCCATAACAGTTGACGGGAATAGACACCTTGAGACTTAAGACGGTCCTCTCGGTCAGTTTCCGTGTATTAAACAACTGCGTAGCACATCTCAAGCATTTCACACTTTTTTAGGGAACTTAACGCGACATAAACTAAGGTGTAACTTGGAGATTTACTAAAAAAAACACATATTCAGGCAGTTCTGATGAAAATCTTGTTGGGGTGTCTCGGTTTTCGTATAAAGTAAAAATAAGTACCTAGAATATCCCTAGTCCATGACTGGACACATTGTACAATGCACCAGAGAGGTCAACCAAATACGCTGATTTTTTAGATCATTCCCAAAGCACCATGGCGTTACTCCGAGAACCTACGATTGGGATCGCGGCATTTGCTATTGCATGTAGGTAAGTACACCACTTATCAACACGGAGCCACTGCCATCTGACCTCCTGCAAACTTTCACAATCTAAATCAAATTTCGAACTATTGAACAGACAGACGGCATGACATGTTTGCAGTAGTAGCAATGTTCGGAGGTCGGACTGGCCTTGGAGTACACGTGTCGCGCTCACGGTTGCCTAGCAACGGATCATAGTAGACTGTAAAGCCCGTTTACATCTTACGATTTGTCTATACGGTATGTTGGTGTTAAGTACCTTTTGGAATTGAGCAGCGTGGTAACTTGAAGTCATGACTGACGTAATAATGTATTCTATTGATCAGTAAGTTTCCACTCTTCATCACAGAAGTAATGGAAATTATATTAATGCTTATATACCGTGGGCCCGAGGTACACGAAAGATTTTAACCACGCCTTTCTGATGCTATTAAGAGTCAAATGTTATATCAACAAAAGTCCAATTCAGACATTTTTTTGTTTTTTTTTAAGTACTTCCATGTAAACAATACTTTAGGTTGAAATGGCAATATTTATAAATTATCGTGTGAGTGGATAAGAAACTTCTCAGTTCACAACCCTCCCCGACAAATAAGACATAAGGCGGGTGGGGGTATGGTATCACAAAAGTCGCAACGCCGCTTTCATAGGACTTCTTACCATAGATATTTTTCGAGTTGTCAATTTCCGTAAATAATGAATATATCGAGGCCCACGGTGTATAAAGTCCCCTAATCTCATTGAACGTCGAACATGGAGTATTGTTGTTCCGTTTCACTGACCAATCTGACAAAGTCCTATCTTATTAGAAACTTGATCAGTAAGTACATTTGCGCCATAGTTTGCATTATTTTCAGTATGATAATTATTTTGATCTTAAAATTTGATTGATAGATTTGTTGTTATAGCGGCAACAGAAATACATCATCTGTGAAAATGTCAACTGTCTAACTATCACGGTTCATGAGATATACAGCCTGGTGACAGACGGACAGCGGAGTCTTAGTAATAGGGTCCCGTTTTACCCTTTGGATACGGAACACTAAAAATTATAAAAAAATATTTTTTTGGTATTATTATGCCTCTGTCTATGATAATTTTAGATCATAATAATTCTCTGTAGTGGCACACGTGAACGTAGAAAGAGCAAAAAGTCGTGATATGTGAACGGGCTTCAACCGTCTTGATCGCTAGAGGCGCTAAATGTTTTGTTCGTCTGCCCTCAATGTTTCGTACGCTTAAGCCGGGTACGCACGAACGAACACGAACATCGCGTACACGAACATCGAACACGAATTACTATGAAGGTGTTCGCCGAACACACCGTAGGCCTAGCGCGAATATTTTGACGTATAGTAACGTGAACGTAACGTTAATGTTAGTGAATTTTGAATCGAAAATACAACTATTCTATAGCATTTCAGTTTAAATTTATGCGAGAACCACAATTTGTATCATACATAGATATGAATAAAGTTTTCAATTCAATTAAATATTAGGTGCGAAACGAGTATTTCCAATTCAAAATTCACTCATATTAACGTTATGTTTACGTTACCATAAGTCACAACATTCTTGCTAGGCCTAATGTTCGGTAGTGATACACACGTGCAAACAAACAAACGCTCGTGCGTACACAGCTTTACACTCAAGTGGGTGTGCGCAGTGATTTATTAATAATACAATAATTCTGATTTTAAAAATTATAAATTTGCCAATGATCTCGAATCCTTGGATCGATGAGATTGAGATACAGAGTTGGATTTTTCGGTTGATTAAAAGAAAGAATGGAGTTTTGTGACGGAAGAATAATAATCACCTATTAAGGTAGGTACTTAATACTAGAGGCGAAAAGTGTGTACAGACCTTTTTTTTATCGTGTCGGCTCGAGCTGTACGAGAGTAGCTCATTCATTCATTTCATTTCTAACCTGCGTCATCCCACTGCTGGGCAAAAGCCTCTCCCCATGACTTCCAGTTTCTTCGATCCAGAGCCAAAGTGGACCACTGGTCATTGGTTTTGTCTAGCTCGTCCCGCCAACTTCTTTGAGGTCTGCCGCGACGCCTACTGGCTGTGTCAGGCCTCTGTGGAGAAACTAGGTGTGGTGTTCCTCCAACCAAAGGGAGGATCCTCCAACCAGGCGGAGTCTTGTGCCTGGCGGGCTACTGCCCAAACGGTTAATGTTGGGCGGTTGAATATATACTATCTGCGTGTTAAATCTTGATATCGCGATGTAGGCTTGAATAGTGCGCATGTGGCGTGGATAGATGCCGCCACAGCTCCATAAAGTGACTCATGCGGTGGTGAAAAGATTAGCCAGTCAGCAAGGTTGGTAGCGGGGCTGACTGCCCTTGTGCGCCGGACGTACTGAAGTATCGTCACTCGTGGAGGCTCTTTTCATGCACCCCCTGTAATAGGAGAACATCTCTGCTTACCCCTCAGGGATTATAAGTGTAGTATGATACAAGGTTAGTCGGAACGGGGGTACTAATTCGCAGACCACAAAGTATCACTGATGACGGTTTTAAAGCAAGTGTTAAAATTTCGAAATACTTTTTTTTTCATGTAAAATTATTCTTAATATCCGAAGAATTGGACAGATATGGTATCTGTCTAATTCTTCAGAAGTTACATGAGAGACATTTTAATAAAACTCATAGAAAGTAGTTAATTAGCTATCTATACACCGTGGGCCCGAGGTACCCGAAAGATTTTAACCACGCCTTTCTGATGCTATTATGAGTCAAATGTTATATCAACAAAAGTCCAATTCAGTCCTTCTTTTTTTTGTTTTTCGCTCCTGAATAAATTAATTAACTTTAGTACTTCCTTGTAAACAATACCTTAGGTTGAACTGGCAACAATTATAAATTATCGTGTGAGTGGATAAGAAACTTTTCACTTCACAACCATCCCCGACAAAAAAGACATACGGCGAGAGGGTGTATGACAAAAGTCGCAACGCCGCGTTCATAGGACTTGATACCATAGATATTTTTCGATTTGTGAATTTCCGTAAATAATGAATATTTCGAAAATTAAGCTTTATTCAAAAAACTATATCCTAGCTTTTCTTCTTCAATTAGGCATCGGAATCGATAGTTAAAATCTTTCGGGTACCTCGGGCCCACAGTGTATATACACCGTGGGCCCGAGGTACCCGAAAGAAATACTTTTATTCTTGCCTTAACATAAGTTAAGTATAAAAAGTTAAGAATAAAAGTATTTCTTAAACCAACTACTGATTGAGAGCAATAGACGTTTTAGGTTTTATAGGCATAAAAACTGTCATAAAAATTATTTAAATATAAATAAACTCTTAAAAGTTACGTATATAGGTTGGCTGTCCCATTTCAAAACCTAGTAAGGGCTTAAAACGAAATTTCAAAACCTAGTAAGGGCTTAAAACGAAATTTTACAGGAGAGCGCATAAACGTTAAATCGGTCAGCCTTTGAAAAGTATTTAGGTTAGGTAAAACCATGTGGTTAAAATGACTTACTAGGTTTTAAAATGATCAGAGGCAGTGAATGGCACTTACTAGGTATCGATGTTTAAATATATCTGCTTATATTTTCAACGCTGGTGTTTTTGTATTTGGTAGAGATTTTCTAGGTTAGCAAGATTATGCAGTAAAACGACTTTTGTAAAAAGTGTCCCTTACTAGGTTTTGAAATGGGACAGCCGAGGTCGGGTACCAATAAAATACACTTGACCTATATTATTCTGTACCTGTAACAACAGTGTAGCTTTACATTCTACCTGTTCACCATATGGTCATCGTTCATCTGTCGCTTATGACTGGGTGACGGGAGGCTGCGGTGCAGCATCCGGTGCCGCTTCCGCTCGCTCACGTTACAACTACATCCCAGTTCCCATGACCCAAGGGAATGGGTTTTTTTCGAAATCGATCGTTTTTTGTGGCAATGTGTTCAATATTGTAATATCGATATTGTTTGAGATTATGGTTGTTCCTTTTTTTGTGTTTTAAAGTACTCGTGTGGGAATTTAAGAAAAAATATCGAGTTTTTGATGCTGTGGGGAGCGGAAGCAGGTTATAGGTAAATTTGTTATTGAACTCGAGGACTTGGTGATGATGTGCGTGTAAATAACGCGGCGTCCTACGTGAGCAATCTAGAAGCGAACGCGAAGCGACTCAAAAACAACAATCAGTCGATACCTATTGAAGTGGCCTACGTGACCAAACGCACGTGGAGTGCGGTGCGGCGCGGCGCGAAGCGACGCGAACGCGATCAGTTGACTTGATATTTTCGCGGGAACTGGATGCGGTGCCGTACAGTGCTACTTAACTGCGGCGGCGCTCGGGGAGCGGTTCGCGAGCTCGTAGGACAAAGCCGCCGCTTCGCACCTCATCGCATTGAATTCGCGTATCACCGCATCGGATCGCTTCGCAATTCGCGTTCGCTTTGCACCGTCTACGTAAGACGCCGCGTAAGTAAGAGGAGTACTAAATTATGATGTGCTGCTGGAATTAGCCGGCCAAATTAATTTTTAAATTCGTAATCATTACTGCACGTGTGTTGTACATCTAGTCGGCAATTGTCTTATAGTTGCACTCTCTACATCCTAATTGCCTTCTAGCTGCATTTGGCAGTTGCATAGTTTGTAGTTATAACCGGATGTGTAGTCCACTTGCAGTTATGATTACGCATATAAAACGAAATAAGATTCACCAAATGTGTCATTAGCCTTACGTGTTTCCTCAACTATGAAAAGTACAGCATCTTGTTAATTTTTACATCAGAATAGGAAATATTGTTTATTAAAATTAGACTGGAAATCAATGTACTGCTTTTTTAACGTCAAACAAATAAAAGACAGCCCCAAAAATGTCCGTGGCACATCAAACCCCCGTTCTGCTCCCCCCAGCAACACGTCTCACATCTCATATTTTATACTTAAAAAATGTATTCAATGATTTATCAGTTACAATGCTGAACTTTGTAGTGTTGGTAAGTTTAGCTAGCTAATAGGTAAATAAAATAATAGGTAGCTGTTATTTTGAATACTAAGTAGGCTGTTATTTTTGATTGCCATTGCAGAAAGCTAGACTGATAACATATCGATGTCTAACAGCCAAAAAGGGATAACCGCCAATTTATTAACTTTAAAGGAGAGTGGTTTAAAGTTCGAAGAAATTAGGTTAAGGACCTTAACTTACATACCGTATAAAAGCTGTTCGGTGTTTTCACCGAACATCTTAGTTTGCAATATATAATATTATAATATATCGGGCGTGACGCGGGAACCTAATTTTATTCTTAGTATTTTATATTAAGTTCAGTGCACCTTTGTCTACCGCGTTAGCCGCTTGTATTCATATAACAGTTTATTAGCCGCGTTATGAACATTTATGTAACATCATCATCTATACATATAACAGGAGAAGCTGACTGACTGACTGATCTATCAACGCCCAGCCTAAACTGCTGGGGTTAGAAAGTTGAAATTTTGACAGTAGGTACCTTTTGTAACGTAGGCATCCACTAAGAAGGGATTTTTCGAAATTCAACCCCTAAGAGAGTTAAATAGGGGATGAAAGTTTGTATGGAAAATCGTCACTTAATGGGTTCAAAATTTCACGCAAGCGAAGCTGCGGGCGAAAGCTAGTTTCATATAACATTTTAACATTAAGAACATTTTGAGCGTGAGAAGATAGTAATAGATAGTTAACAACATTAACATTCGTTTCTTCTCGACAACACCCGTCACTTTGCTACGAACCCCGACATATTTTGGTCCTTCGAGCCGGAGCGACTAAAAGTATGTCGTAGAGTCATGACACTCAGACCATGCGACGCAGAAAAAAAAGACAATTCGAATGATATTTAATATAAGTCCGTACTAACATAATATGACTGCCTCGTTGGTCTAGCGGTCGCAAGCGCGACTTCTGAGCGTGAGGTCCTGGGTTCGATCCCCAGGTCGGGCAAAGTGTTACTGGGTTTTTCCGTGTGGAATTTTTCAGTGACAGCCCGGAGTCTGGATTTGTGCCCGGTCGATGCCAATAGGCTCGTCTTCTATTACATGGGACGTAAACATAAACGGCGAAATGTGAGTGCACTATACACCTCTGCCAACCCTTCGGGTAATACAGGCGTGAGTTTATGTATACAGGGTGTAAACGAACTCGTATAATTCCTTAAAACCACATGATCTACTACTGACGTAGATTGGCCCTGCAAGGGAATTAGATTGATGAAAAAAAACTTTTTTTTCATGCGGTACGGTTAAGTGATCGTATCTAAATCACCTTATGAGGATTCAGTAAAAAAAAAGAAAATTGTATTCGCATTTTTTTATTGTACTTTTCGATAAAATCACGGCGACGCGGCTGGCGGGCACGACTAACGCGATATCACTCTTTGTAGTCAGATAACTCGGGGCTCTAAAATGACTTGGACTATGCTATGGCAATCGTTTTAAAAGGCTAACTTTCTCATTACTTTTCATGTTGTTAACCACATGTACATTAATCTGCATTGTTCTTACATAACTACAATGAAAATTGTCAAACCATTTACTTTTTTAAAAAGAGTGTTTAAGGAGTTTCTTGCCGGTTCTTCTCCAAAGGACCTACTACTTGGAACCGAGCCCCTAGTGTTGACCTTTTGAAAGCACCAGGGATCTGGTCTACTTGAAATAAAAACTATTTGACTTTGACTTGACTTTGACTAGAAAAAAATGATTTTAATTAGTTTTTTTGTTTTTACTTGGTTTTCTAAAATACCCATTTAGGGTTAGTCTGTGTCACCGGTAGATCACGCGGTTTGAAGGAATTACACGAATTCGTTAACACCCTGTATGTATAACTCCATTTCGCAAAAAAATAGCGCTTATCCTATATTGGCTGTTAGGAATCGATATGATGGTTCCTTCGGTTACACGTGGATAATAATATTACGTGATATGATAAGTGAACAACTCGTATTAATTTGAAAGTGGCGTCTAACTGGATTTACTTAACTTTACGTAAATTGATATAACTTTATAATCCGCGTAAGATGTGTTACGAGTTTGTTGTTAACTGATAAATTGATTTTTGTGTTCAGTGTGTTGTTAAGGTATAACAGGTTTAGGTTACTTCAAATAAACAGGCCAAACTTTACTAGGTTACTAGATATCCGTATGATTAATAGAACACATTTACACAAATAATATTAACATAATAGGGTATCTGACTGAAAAAATCTAATTAGTCCGCCAGATTATGAAAAAATATTTGACCCGTATTTTTTCTTTTGTTACGTAAACCAAAATTGACGAAGATACAACACTTTTAAAATTAGCAAAACGTCACAAACAAGTACAATTTTACTTGTTTCTGACGTCACAAGCACCCACTCTCGAGTTTTGATGCGTTTTATCTTTCCAAATATACATAGATAACAAAAGAAAAATATGTGTCCATTATTTTTCAAAACTGTAACTGGCGGACTAATTAGATTTGCAATTTATTGATGCTGTCAACATGCCTATTACATAAACAAATACAGAGTGTAAACGAATTGTAATTCCTTCAAACTGCATTCTAAAGGAATTTTAATATAAATCAACTACAAAAAAATATTCAAAGGTAAAACTTAGCGTTCGGTTTCTGAGACATTTTAGAGCCCCGAGTTAACTGACTGTAGAGAGCGATATCGCGCTAGTTTTTTGCCCGCCAGTTGTGTCACCGTGCTTTCACGAATAAATTTCAGTCATCTTAGGGCCGATTTTTCAATCGTCAGATAACTTTTATCTAAGGAATAATTAGGACGGTTTGACATATTTTCTATAGACAAACTATCAAAACGTCAACCTTATTCTCCAGATAAAAGTTATCTGACGATTGAAAAATCAGCCCTAAATGTACTATCACATACAATAAATATTTACCAAATTGCTTATTTTTTTATTAAATCCTCATAAATGAATTTATTTTTTTATGTTTTAATTAATCTAAATCTCGTGCTTGTCAATCTACACTAGTAGTAGATCATGTGGTTTTAAGGAATTGCAAGAATTCGTTTACAGCCTATACACAAATAAAGAAAGTATCCTAATCTATATACATATGTATAAAAGGAGAAGCTGACTGACTGATCTATCAACGCACAGCCTAAACCGCTGGGGTTAGAAAGTTGAAATTTTGACAGTAGGTTCCTTTTGTAACGTAGGCATCCACTAAGAAGGGATTTTTCGAAATTCAACCCCTAAGAGAGTTAAATAGGGGATGAAAGTTTGTATGGAAAATCGTCACTTATCGGGTTCAAAATTTCACGCAAGCGAAGCTGCGGGCGAAAGCTAGTATAAAACTATAAACTAAAAGACATCAAATTATTCTTCCGCATCGCTGTCGACTGGTAACGTGCCCAGAAGGCTGGCAGCATTGCCACGTTGGGGTGCATGGAAAGAGCCTCCTCGAGTGACGATACTTGAGTACGTCCGGCCTGAGCAGTCAGCCCCGCTACCAACCTTGCTGACTGGCTAATCTTTTCACCACAGCATGAGCTATTTTCGTATAGCTCGTGCTGACACGAGAGGTAGAGGATTGCCACGTTGTATGGCAATGCGGATGTGGTCACGGAAAGTGTACCGCCAGCCGCCTTGCAATGTCTCTGTGTAGGAGTTGGGCACTCGGACCCCACGACCTGAGTTTTTAGATCCCAAACGGCTCGAAAATACAATTACTAATAAAGTTATTATATTTCTCAGCGCCTGATGGTCTCCGCAGCTGCAGCAGCAGCGCTAGCGCAGCCCACCGAGCTAGGAAAATGAATACTGTTTACAGTACGTCCACATCGTATGTACCTACACATAGTATTCGTATTGTCTTACAAATACGTATAGTTTACTATTTAACAAAATAGTTTCTACGTGTAGTAACACTAGTACGATACAACTTCGTAGTGATCCACTCTGCTCAATTAACTGTTACTACTCGCGCGGAATTGTAATCAGCTGGTTCGATTGTTGTTCTTTCTTTTCGGACAAACATGATAATAATATCCTATGCTATCCTATTTCCTACTAAGTGATATTATAAATGTGAAAGATTGGATGTTTGCGAGTTTGTGAATTCGGATGTTTGTTAATCAATCACTCCTTAACAGCTAAACGGATTTGGATGAAATTTGGCACACAGGTAGACCATGACCTGGATTAGGACATAGGATACATATATCCAAGTATATATAGGTATCTTTCCCTTGGGATAATTATTCAGTTAGTACTAAACTTTGGAAATAGATGGCGTTAACTTAAAATCTGAAGTACACGCAGACGAAGTCGCGGGCGTCAGCTAGTACATAATAAGGGCACTCTGCACTCTGCACACAGTGCAGATTCTTTAATCTTCTATCTGTAAGTATCTGTGCATAAAAAGTTATAAGTAGTATCTGAAGCTACACGGATAAGACACGAATATGAAAACCTATACATTCAGTTAATATTGTATCTGTAGATATCTTCACGTTTATTTTGTACTTGTCAGTTGCGCAGTACTCACAATCGGCGTGCGTTTTATGACAAGATGTATGAACGTGGACGACGCGAAAGGAGTATGTTAAGATTGTAGCATGTGGCGTTCTACAGTTTCTGCCTACCCCCATAGGAAATAGGCGTGAGTTTATGTATTACGTGTGTATTTTGTATCTGGAAGAATGTGTTATCTGCGCCGTATGTGTTAGTCTATAGATTTTTTATAATTAGTTAAGATATCCTCTCAGATATAGCTAGCCTTTAAGGAGGCGGCAGAAGCTAAAGAAACTGACCAAAGAAGTCCCCATATGACCGGTCATTGAAGGCGGTCATCAGGTAGTCAATATTCAGCTGTGGAACATTAAGCATAGGTATTTGCTCATTTCTGTCCAAATGAGAAGAACTTTAGTCCACCACGCTTTCTTGGTGCAGGTTGGCGGACTACGCACGTCATCGAGAACTTTTTGGCGCCCTCTCAGGAGTGTAGGTTCGGTTTAAAGACATTTATTTCTCAAAAAACAAATTTCACTTAAAGAGAAACTTAACTAAATTAACAATAGTTTGTAGTTTACGTTGCGATGTTCAAGCCATCCAAGAAACTGGATAGCATATATTTTATAAAAATGCACGTATGTAGTTAGGTAAAGATAAAATACAAAACAGTTCACGCTAAACTTATGTGTCTAATATAAAAAGCTAAACTTATGTATCTAATACCTAGATAATTCCTTATGGCTTTTTTAAATGTTGGTATGCTTGTACTAAGTTCTGTGGCGTGTACACTCTCTCACTAGGTTTCCGATGTTTTCCTTCGCCGTTAACTCAAGTGATAATCAAATTCGGATCCGTACTTACATGAAATCGTAAAGTGATTATGACAGAGGTGCGGTCCGGGAATTCCGGGATCGAACGAACTCAGACACTACTACATGGAAGGCGAGCATTCAACCACTACACTATCACTGCTGCTGTAGATATTTGGCTCATAATATGACTAAAGCCGAGATGAAGATAAAATGAATGACAGTCCAATTTATTTAAATTATAACGACTTCTGTCAACTATCTCTTGGAGTTTTAATTAAAAAAAACATATTTATTCTTTATACATTACAAACATATTTAATCTGTGCTAGACATTATTTAATTAAGCGTCATTTGGGAGTTTTTTGATCTATGTAGGTAAATAACGCATAACTTTTTAAATTAAATTGTTTAATTTATTTGAATGAATTGACTGACATTTTAAAAGCGTGATGTATTTTAAGATTTGGTGATGTTCTTTTTACAAATCTCAATACTTTTTAGGGTTCTATACCCAAAGGGTAAAACGGGACCCTATTAATAAGACTCCGCTGTCCGTCCGTCTGTCCGTCTATCACCAGGCTGTATCTCGTGAACCGTGATAGTTAAACAGTTGAAATTTTCAAAGATGATGTATTTCTGTTGTCGCTATAACAACAAATATTAAAAAATAGAATAGATAATGGTACGGAACCCTTTGTGCGCGTGTCCGACCCGCACTTGGCCGGTTTTTTTTATTATTTATTTGATAGGTAGTTTTTGAAGAACTTCATATAATGTGTGATTTGATAACATTAAATGGACTGAAAAACAAGAGACGAGTAGGAATCCAACTTCAAAACTAATTTATTCACCTATTTCAACTGAAACCTGACCACATTATAACAGATTCAACCCAAAGCTTGATGATAACATCGTCCCGCAAACGTCATCAAATCAGCCTCATCTCAACCCAAGTGGTCACCGCATTACCCGCTCGTTGAAGCGAGAGATGATAACGCGATGACGCGCAACCATCAAGGTAATTTTACCGCCTGTGAACTTCCACTCAAAACACATTTATTCAAAATAGACTAATATTACTTAGTTCTTTTTGAACGTCTTTACATAAGACTGCCCACAAAGCGCCCACCCTTCACCGCTTCCTAGCATTTATGCTGTGAAGAAGAAACGGCGCAACAAACTCCCCAGCAACACAGTTCAGTCTGTCAAGTGAACAAATAAATGAGTCTATACACAAAAAAAAGTAAAATATTAATTACATTGATTAAATTATGCAAGTGGATGATAATAAACAAAATATTTACCTAGAACAATTCTGGTTGAATTGAAAACAAAAGTAAAAGTATCTAAATATACAACGTTATTTTTAGTTTATACAAAAACCGAGACACCCCAACAAGATTTTCAGATCAGAACCACCTGAATATGTGTTTTTTTAATAAGGGCTCTTTCTCTCCAAATCTCCAAGTTACACAGTAGTTTATGTTGCGTTAAGTTCCTTAGTAAAGTGTGAAATGCCTGAGATGTGCTATGCAGGGGTTGTCTAATACACGGAAACTGACCGAGCGGACCATCTCAAGCCTCAAGGTGTCTATTCTCGTCAAATGTAGAAACCTACTGAAACAAAATTGAAACTAATGAAAAAAAAAATATATGGTGTAAAAAATATGTCAATCGATTCTCCTAGTGATTCTGAACAAATTAGTTTCAGGTTTAGTATATACTAAAACTAAGCTTGTAGATAATACAACATAATATAAACACAGATATACAGGGCTACTGGTAATTCGACGTATTCCTTGCACCACGTTAAAGGGGGGCTAATATGCAACAAATTTAACCCCACATATGTTCTACGAAATTCAATAGATCTCGAGATATTGCAATTTTTATATTATTTTTAATAAATACCCAGAATTCCTTCTTAAACACTATTTATCTCTAAAATATCAAATTGATCGGCTTTGATTATGATATTAGCTTGTAGCTGATACTTTTACGAAGCTTTCTGCGTATTTAACTGTTCTTAATGACTATCCAATTGAAAGTAATCATTAAAAGTTAAATAAGTGTATTAGAAAATCATCGAGGTACACGATAAAGAATGATGTTTATCTCAAAAATTTACTATGACACTAAGTGTACAAATTGCAAGACAAACATCCTTATTTAATCAGCTATCCAACGAGGTATAGACGTTCAAAAAATATTTAGAAACTAATGTAAAAATGTCTTATAATACTGACAAAGGCGATTTCTGAAAAATCTCTACAAGCACGCAGGTGGCCCGTTAAGTGCAATTCATTGCATAATCCTTGCGTAGAGATTAAACAGCAGTCTGTCGGGCAACAACTGTCCTCTAAATGTCAGGATTAGATTAGGTCTGGTCGTTAGGTTATGTTTGGTCAGGGTTAGGTAGGTTAGGTTAGGACCTAAGTGTGCGAGGGAACACCGGGGTGGTTTTAGTCAGTAAGAGTCTGACAGACCCCTCTGCCCACCCCCAGGACGGAAGACATCCATGAAGATATCCAGAAGGCAAAAAAAATGGTCAGGTTAGGTCGTTAGGTTAGGTCACGGTTAGGTTTAGGTTAGGTCACAACTTCGATGCCCTGGGATCTGGAGGCGAGGGCCCTCACGCTGGGATATCGCCAAAGCGAGGAGGCGCTTGAGCGGAGTGGTCTCCGCCAGATCCTAGTGGCTGTGGAGGGAACGACTTGCGCAACCCAGCGCAGGGCACGCTGCAATAGTGGCGGTAAGACCCGTAATGGAGGAGTGACTGGAGAGGCGGCATGGCAACCTCAGCTTTAGGATGACGCAGGTGCAGATATCTCAGCGCGGGGGCCCTTGCCTCTAGATCCCAGGGCATCGAAGTTGTGACCTAACCTAAACCTAACCGTGACCTAACCTAACGACCTAACCTGACCATATTTTTTTTGCCTACTGGATATCCTCATGGATGTCCTCCGTCCTGGGGGTGGGCAGACGGGTCTGTCAGACTCTTACTGACTAAAACCACCCCGGTGTTCCCTTGCACAATTAGGTCCTAACCTAACCTACCTAACCCTGACCAAACATAACCTAACGACCTGACCTAATCTAATCCTGACATTTAGAGGACAGTTGGTGCCCGACAGACTGCTGTTTAATCTCTACGCGAGGATTATGCAATGAATTGCACTTAACGGGCCACTTGCGTGCTTGTAGAGATTTTTCAGAAATCGCCTTTGTCAGTATTATAAGATATTTTTACATTAGTTTCTAAATATTTTTTGAACGTCTATACCTCGTTGGATAGCTGATTAAATAAGGATGTTTGTCTTGCAATTTGTACACTTAGTGTTATAGTAAATTTTTGAGATAAACATCATTCTTTATCGTGTACCTCGATGATTTTCTAATACACTTATTTAACTTTTAATGATTACTTTCAATTGGATAGTCATTAAGAACAGTTAAATACGCAGAAAGCTTCGTAAAAGTATCAGCTACAAGCTAATATCATAATCAAAGCCGATCAATTTGATATTTTAGAGATAAATAGTGTTTAAGAAGGAATTCTGGGTATTATTAAAAATAATATAAAAATTGCAATATCTCGAGATCTATTGAATTTCGTAGAACATATGTGGGGTTAAATTTGTTGCATATTAGCCCCCCTTTAACGTGGTGCAAGGAATACGTCGAATTACCAGTAGCCCTGTATACAAAGATATATGCATAATATAAACACAGACATATATTAAAAATAGACTAGAATTACTTGGTTCTTTTGGAACGTCAATGTTACAAAAGATCGCTAGCCCTTCATCGCTTCGTGTTGTTTATGCTATGAATGAAGAAGAAACGGCGCAACAAACTCCCCAGCAACACAGATCTGTCTGTCAAGTGAATAAATTATTTGAGTCTATACACAAAATAAAGGTAACATTAATTTAATTATGCAAATTGAGAATGATAAACAAAGTACTCATTTACCGAATTCAAAACAGATTTCTGTGGTTCACAAGACGTCAAAAAAAACCAAATGCTTTTGAAATTACACTCATTACAATCTTTATGTAATGCAATACAAAGCCTTTACATGTTCAGTGCCAGGCCCTCCAGGAGGGCACCCTGTAGTCGCATTCGCGATGCTGGGTGCCCTCGTGGAGGGTTCATTTTAAATGCAGGTTTTTTGGAAAATACACCGACATGAAACAAGCAAACACCTATTTTACGACGTAGTAGCGTATTTTTCACGGTTTTTAACCTAATGACAGGAACCCTCCTCGAGGGTTCACTCTTAGCGCAAACATAATGCCGAGGACCCTCCTGGAAAATCCGCTAGCAATATATATGGCGGGTGGCATATGAGCTCTATGAAAAGTGTGGTGGACTCGAATGTGTTAAAAATCAATAAAATATTTAGTAAGTACTAAAAAAAAAAAGGCAAATAACTTAAAGGGTAAAAGAGTACCCTTTAAGTTACCCGTATAGGTTACCTGTAAGTTCATTCCTGACGTTTCTCTACAAAACGCACAACACAAAGAATATTAAATAGTAAATAAAAAATAAACTTTAAAAAAAGTAAAAACCGACTTCAAAGAAATACCTACTAAAAGGAGTAAAATAATTACCATAATATAAAATTAACAGTTTCCGAAGTCGGTGGCTTCTATTTGCTTCAGTGTAGAGTTGCACCGACTTCTGAAACTGTTAATTTTATATTATGGTAATTATTTTACTCCTTTTAGTAGGTATTTCTTTGAAGTCGGTTTTTACTTTTTTTAAAGTTTATTTTTTATTAAATACGTTTTAGTGTCATAATTTTAACCCCCTCCTTCATAACCGTTCTTTTTGGCTTTGACGTAGTCGGGCATAAAAAGTCCTTTCAAGTGATACCTTACACGATATAATGAAAACATTCCAAAGGGGGGGAGGGGGGGACACGCACCCCCTCCTCTTTTCAAGTAGTCAGTTCCCAACAACAAATATAAACAAAGCAATATTAGTAATTTCAGAATTTTGCTTTGATCCGATGAGGAGTTCCGTTCCGTATCTCGGAAGTTCATGATCTAATCATAACAAAATGTAAATGGGACCAATCGGGAAGTATACCCTTTCGAACAAAAAAATAATTTTTCAAATCGGTTCATAAATGACGGAGATATGAGGTAACAAACATAAAAAATAAAAAAAATAAAAATACAACCGAATTGAGAACCTCCTCCTTTTTGAAGTCGGTTAAAAAAAAGATAATATTGCTATTTTACGGTTTTTAGTGATGTTGTTTAAGTTTTTTCGATAGCAGTATCCTTACGGGTACAATTTACGAAATGACCTAGCCTAGTATTTATCTTAGAGTGAAAAGAGTTATAATGTCAGATAACCTATCAGTCATGGTATCAGTGTGCAAAAGTACACACTTTTAATTTTTATGGGTTTTTACCTAAAATGTCAAAACAGAACCCTTATGTGTACCTTCTGTATGTATGCACGGCCATTTTCTACACCATACTGATGACTAATTATTCTATAATATCCTCATAAATAAATATCCTCTTTTATTTTCAATTTTTATCAATCTTATTACACCCGAGCTTCAGTGTGCGTATCATCTATATGCCGATGACTTACAGGTATATTGCCAAACAAGTGTTGACGATATATCTGACGCGATCAACAGAGTAAATCGGGACTTGGTTGCTATTAAGAACTGGTCTGATAGGTTCGGTGTGGCGGTAAACCCAACTAAGTGCCAAGCGATTCTTGTAGGGAGTCCCCGGAATGTAAGCAAGGTGGACAGTGCATCCTTATCATCCATTATGTTCAACGGCTCTATTATTCCACTAAGCTCTGATGTTAAGGATCTTGGTTTGCACATTGACTCCACTCTCCATTGGCAAGCTCAAGTCACGAATGTCAGCCGGAAAGTCACTGGAACGTTGCGATCTCTCTATAAATTACGAAACCTGCTACCATCTAACACGAAAGCAATGCTTGTGCAGACCTTGATATTTCCCATGATTGACTATGGTGATGTGTGTTACTATGACCTGAATGCAGATCTTCTCAACAAACTTGATCGCCTTCTTAATAACTGCATTCGATTCGTCTTCAATCTTCGTAAATATGATCATGTCTCTGCGTATCGTTTGCTTCTCAAATGGTTGCCTATTCGCCAACGTAGAGTTCAAAGAGCATTGACTACCTTGTTCTCATTTCTTTATTCTCCCACTACTCCTACTTATCTAACTACTCAATTTCAGTACTTATGCTCCAATCATGACAGAAATCTACGCTCTTCACACAACCGACTCCTTCAATGTCCCTCGCACCGTTCTGACTTTATACACTCTTCTTTCTTCGTCCAATCCATTCTTCTATGGAATGCACTCCCCTTGGAAATCAGGATGGCAACTAGTCGCTATTCCTTTAAAATTAAAGTGCGTGAACATCTTCACAAGGAATTGGCAGAATCATCACAGCGCTGATTTATCTGTTTATATATATTTTTTGGTATTGTATAATATATTTTTATATATATATATTTATGCATAAGTATGTATACATATAATATGTATGTAAATGTCTTAATTATAATTATGTATGTAGGTAATTATTATTTTTATTATTATCAGCCATTTCTGTCCCACTGCAGGGCAAAGGCCTCCCTTCCCTACATGTAGGTAATATTATTGCAAAAATGTTTTAGTTATCTTTGTGTTTATTTTTAATTGCGAATCACATCACATAGCTCTTTCAGTGCACCTACCATGTTTTCTCTCCATCACTCTAAGGTCGACTGGTAGAAAATGCCTAAGGCATTAAGTCCGCCTCTGTACAAATTATGTGCGAAAGTATAAATAAATAAATAAATAAATAAATAATTAAGTCGTCTTCTTATTACTAAAATAGTTTATAGTTTTATTAGGATATATTTTACTTTTATTTGTAATTATGTAAATATTGTTTATAAGTATATTGTTGTTACTAACACTATGAGTCTTGTTACTCGAAATAAATGATTATTATTATTATTCCTGTATCTCTTTGGACATCACGGCTCATCTTCCATGCGGAAGATGTCCGATCCTTTGGAAGGCATACACGGGGACACAGGTCCAACGCGCAGAGGCCCCTTTGAAAACTTTAATCTAAAATGGGATGGGGCACCAACCGGGGACTATCCACGGCTGCACTATTGGAGTACAGTCATGGACCGTCCCAGGTGAGTGCAAGACTATTGTAAAATATGGTTAAAAATATCTGGTCTATGGGAAGGGGTGTTAAGTGGACTGGATAACTTCTATTGCCGGAAGAAAACGGCGTCTGCCTTTCAAGCTTAAATTTGAAATATATTGGCAGACAGTGACTCGCCAGCTCACTAGCTGGGCCCCCTGAAAAGCCGCCAGTACATAGGCGAAGGGGGCAACAGACGTGTGAGCGTTATTATTATTATTATTAAAAACAACCATCTTTTTCCTGGACTTCTCCCGTGATTTGGTAACAATTTTGTCTTCTTCCGCCTAGCTTTTCCCAACTATGTTGGGGTTGGGATCAACTTCCAGTCTAACCAGAAGCAGGCTGAATACTGGTATTTTACACGGACTAACTGGGTCCTAATTCTCCTAAAATAAATCTTCATAAATCACAACCGAACCAAGGCCGAACCGTACATTCAGACAGTTCTCAATTTCAAAAGCTATCAAATTGTTTGACACAAAAAACAAAATCAATCATTTTGAAAATTTTCGAAAACAAAAACTGACGGTTGTGGTTAGATTGCGTTTGGCAACAATTTATTTTAGGAGAATTGGGCCCCTGTTTTCAGACCTCTGCAACCCCTAATGGACAATGCCGATACCCTAAAGTTAAACCGGTTGTCAGACTTTCGAACTTCTGACTACCAGTAACAACATAGGTTTTCTTATGACACCCCGGTCTCAATGTCTATCGAACGGTCACCCACGTACTGAACGCAGCAAGCGCAGCTTAACCTCGCAAATCGTATAATCGGTGCGACTGTTAATTATCCACGAGCTCCATAAAAACAACAACACACAAAAATTACTAGGTCAACCTCACAACAGTTAACTAAAGCATCAATACAATTAACATTTCCTTAATTAATTAACTTATGAGCCCATTACTAAAAGTGACATTATTTCGTTTATACAGGGTGTCAAGGAATTCGTGTAATTCCTTCAAACCGCGTTATCTACTGGTGACACTGATTAACACGAAACAGGTTTTTTTTCAAAACTAACAAAAAAGGTTTTCAAAAAATAAACGTAACATAAACTCATGCCGGTATTCCCCGAAGGGTTGTCAAAGGTGTATAATACACCCACATTTCGCCGTTATGTTTACGTCCCATGTAATAGGGGGCAAGCCTATTGCCATCAACCGAGCACAAATACAAAATCCGGGCTGCTGCTGAGAAATTCCACACGGAGAAACCCAATAACACTTTGCCCGAACTGGGGATCGAACCCAAGACCTCACGCTCAGCAGTCGCGGTTGCGGACCGCTAGACCAACGAGGCAGTCTAAAATAAGCTTTGTTATTTCTCTTCTTTCTTCTTTTGTTATATTTTAATTTATTTGATTTTTTTACTCAAAATCATTTTTTTATTTCAAATAAACCATTACAGGCGCTTATGAAAAGTCGAATTTAGGTGCACGGTTCCAATTAGTCGTTTCCTATGGAGAAGAGCCGGCAAGAAACTCCATGGTTACTCTTTTAAAATCTTTAACAATTTGAGTGAGTACAGTTATGACTTAGAATAGTTATGAGAGAGCAATGTAGACTTAAGAGTAGGAACCACAAAAAAAAACAACAAACCTTATTCGGTGTTTTAGATTCACTTATCCGTAAAGCAAGAAAATAAAAGTTATTTTTTTTAATTTTTCTGTTTCCTATGCTTTGTCAATCTACACCATGTGGTGTTATGGATTTACCTACACGAATAATTCATTTACATCCTGTATATTATCAAGCATTAGGGAAGCCCTGCCTACCTGACTCATGGGTTTGCCCACTCGTTAGGACTCCGCTGCTATTTACTATTACAAACCCTTATCGTAGTTTTAATAACAAAGTAAGGGTTAATTGGCTTAACTTGTTTTTTTATATAGCGTCCAATCATGTGAAATACTAATTATACTAAAGAACTTGAATCATTGACTGCCCCAGTGGTCACAACCGCGACTGCTGAGCGTGAGGTCTCGGGTTCGATCCCCAGGTCGGGCAGTGTTATTGGGTTTTTCCGTGTGAAATTTCTCATTAGCAGCTTTCCCGTATTGTTAGACTCTAGCCTTGTTATTGGTATTTTTTTATAACTTTCCATTCAAATCAAAAAACTGTTTTAGTTGACTTGTATGGACAGTTTATAAAAAAAAATTGGTGAATTTCGAAAAGTTGTAGAACAAAAGTTGTTCAATTTCCGATACCGAGTAAACCCACAAAATTCTTAGAGCCTATGCACACCGCGTCTTTTTAACGCGCCGTCGACGCGCGTTTCTGTCATACTTCATGCTTAAAACACGTCATTGTGATTTTTTATGTATGGAGTTTGACGGAAACGCGCGTCGACAGCGCGATAAAAAGACGTGGTGTGCATAGGCCCTTAGAGTTGATTTTTTAACACCTTATACTATAATAGGTTTGGTAGAGCTATGAGGAACTTTTTTCCACTATTTCTTAAAAGCACTTAATAATGCTGAAGAATGTTCCTTTGTCTGAGTACTGAACAAATTCATCATTCCAACCTTTTCTCCAAGTGTGTTGGGGTCGGCTTTCAGTCTAGCCAGATATAGCTGACTACTTAGAAGTATTTTACACGGTAACTCCACCGCGAACGAACTACCTATCTCTCGCGGTCATCGACCTGCTAGTCTAACGTGGAGAGATTGGACACTAACCCTGTCTTGCAAGAGGCCTATGTCCAGGTGTAGGCTGCAATATGCTGAGAGAGATGGAATTTGACCTTTTAATTGGTGGGTGGTATCGCTATTACAAGGTGATACTATCTGCTACCATCATGATCCTAGCATTTTCTATATACCGTAGAGCCAGGGCCGGCTCTAGCCGGGGGTGCAAGGGGTGCAGATCCCTCGGGCGCCAAGGCATAAAAGGCATCTTAGCTGGGTTCGCACCCCGGTGCCAGATATCGTAGAAACGACTCTGCGTATAGCCTTCACAACCGAACCATTGAGATCTGGAGAACCGTTTTACGGTTCTCCAGATGCCAGATTTTCATACCTCATATATACACTCGCGCGAGCGGCGAGACGAGCCGCGAGGCGAACCTCGAGACGCGTATGTAATCGGTGCGCTCGTGGCTCGCCTCGCAGCTCGTCTTGCCATTCGCAGCGCTCGCTTCGGATCAGTTTTTTGGGTACGAGTCAAAGGGGCTCGCGGGGGAAGCGCGCGTGGTGTTTGCTCACGCGTTCGGTCTTTAAAACTCTGTAAAGATAGAGTTGATGCCGCTAATACTTCGACGGTCTCCAAAGTTGATAGTTCGAAAACAAACGTTGACGACACGTTTGGTGCAGTGGCTAAGCGATTGGCTTCTGCGCTACGGGTCGTGGGTTCGATTCCCACACGGAACAAATATTTACTTGTATGGCCTACAGATGGTTGTTTCGGGTCTGGGCGTTTGTTTGTGAGATTTGTGTCTGTAAACGCACCCACGATACAAGAGAAATCTTAGTGTGAAGTAAAGTATTTAAAAAAAATAAAAATGAACGCGCCTCTAGAATGTGAACATAACTTGATTAACTTGACGAGCGAACGAGCTGTGGCCGAGACACGAGACGTACTGCGAGACGAGCCGCGAGACGAGCCGCGAGGCGCGAGTGAAAATGAGCTACCAGACTTCTGGTTATGAGTGTTACATATTGACATAGAAAACCATGGACCAAGGATCTAGTACAAAATTCACGAAAAGATTGGCCTGAGTTTACATAATCCACCAGAGCGCACGCTAAGGCACACCGCCATATAAACGTAGAAATAACAACAAACTATTTTAAATCCTATATCGTTGTCACAACGCCTAATTTAACTTTTCACTTTACGAAGATTCGACTGCATCTATTGACGTAAATTAGTCTTCATTTTCGCGTTTTAGTCTACTTACATTCGGACATTTTTGAGCGCTGATTCGAGGTCTATTTGTTTCTACGTCAATGTTGTTACATATTTGTGTTTATTTCCCGCCACGTGGTGAAGGGTGCATGCCCTGTCAGAAGTAGGTGAAGCTACAGAATTGGGACGCCGCACCGCCGCGCCACTGTTGAGGGTAATTTACAAATCGCGTGCCGAGATTCCCTGATACTACCACCTTGGGCTTTGGGCACGGATGTTGGGTTTCTTGATGTGGCTACTGGGTAGGGAGGGACAAATCTATTGACCTCACCTGACTGATAGAAAAAATTGGGAGAGGCAACAAAACGTGAATGATCTGCAAAAAAAACTGTACTACGAGGGCGGTTCAAAAAGTACCCGTGTTAGGAATGAAGATCAAATTTTTTTCAAAATCTTTTTTTTTATTTCTCTTTGTAGTCTCCTTTTAGATATATAAACTTCTCCCAATAGCCCTGCCATATTTTTAACCCATGAAAAAATAGGATTTGTTAAACGCTCAAAAATATGCCTCCGTCTCGACGATGACCTCCTCATTTCAGCTATTTCTTTTCCCCGTGAGCCATTTCTGTAGGTTTGTGAACAAGTAGAAATAGCAGGGAGCCAGGTAGGGCGAATACGGGGGATGCGGTAGCAATTCATAAGGCAATTTATTCAGTTTGGCGGCGACAGCTTCAGATGAATGTGCTTGTTGCGTTGTCGTGGTGAAACAACTCTTTCTTCTTCGCCAAAGGGTTGTGTCTCCTTTAATTTCATGTCAAAGCGGTCTAATAACTTACTGAAGTATTGTCTAGTGATCGTTTTTCCTGTTTCTTTGAAGTCCATGGAGTATGACGCCCTTCGCATCCCAAAGAATTGTCGCCATAACTTTTTCGGCCGATGGAACCGTCTTCGCTTTCTTTGGAGCAAATTTTTTGGGAGTAACCCATTGTTTTGATTGTTGCTTGGTGTCCGGCATGTAATGTGAATCCAGGTCTCATCAGGTGACAACACTCCGCAAAAAAGTACTTCGGATCTCGCTTAAATTGGTCCATACACAGTTTTGAAGTTGAGAGCCGCGCCCGGTTGTTGTCCGCCGTGAGCAATCGCGGCACGCATCGGGGTGATAACTTTTTCTTCGCCAACTTATCAGGTAATATATTAATTAACGTTCCCGTCGAAACACCTACAATCTTCGCTACTGCGCAGCCTTTCGTTCGTCTATCAGTGAGAATCATGTCGTGGACTTTTTCAATGATTTCCTCAGTAACCACATCTGTCGGGCATCCTAGGCGCTCCTCATCAAAAACGAATGTAAGACCACGTTTAAATTCATTAAACCAATATTTGACTGTAGTCATAGATGGCGAAGGGTCCCCATAAACAGCATCCAACTTCTGTTTTATCTCCTCACATGTTTTTCTATCCAAAACTAGACAGCGAATCACTAAACGATACAGCACTTTTTCCATCTTGCCGAAAACTACGTTACACGTCTTACTGAAATTGCTGTAAAATCAAAACTCATCTATGAATCAGCATCAAAATTATATTGGCGGCTTTTTATAAATGACAACACACGATGGTAACACCAACTTGCCTTATCAACGTAAACTGTCTTCAAACACGGGTACTTATTGAACCGCCCAGGTATTAATGATAATCGATATTTGATTACTAATGGGAGTGTCATAAAATTGTATAATGATAGGAATATTGCATTGATAAAAAAAAATGTAAACCTTAAAATATACAGGGTGTTAACGAATTCGTGTAATTCCTTAAAACCACATGATCTACTACTGGTGTAGAATGGCCCCGCACGGGATTTAGATTGATTAAAAATAAAAAAAATAAAAGTATTTTTTTCATGCGGTAGCGGTATTTGGTCATATATCTAAACCACCTAATAAGGAATCAGTAAAAAAAAGCAATTTTTTTTTTTTGAAAAAAATATTTTTTATTTGAGTGATCATTTCGATGCCACGCATAAATTAATGAAAGCACGGCGACACGGCTGGCGGGTACGACTAACGCGATATCGTTCTTTGCAGTCAGATAACTCGAGGCTCTAAAATGACTCAGAAATAGAAAATCAAGTTTTTTTTTTAATATTTTTTTCAGTTGGATTTCAGAAATACCTATTTAGGGTTAATCTATGTCACCAGTAGATCACGCGGTTTGAAGGAATTACACGAATTCGTTAACACCCTGTATGTATTTGCATGCCATGCAAATGTTATGTGTTGAACTTACATAACATAACATCACGCCTGAATTCCCCGAAGGGTTGGGCAGAATTGTATATGTATGTATAATACACCCACATTTCGCCGTTATGTTTAAGTCCCATGTAATAGGGGGCGAGCCTATTGCCATCAACAGGGCACAAATTCCAGACTCCGGGCTACTACTGAGAAATTCCACACGGAAAAACCCAATAACACTTTGTCCGACCTAGGGATCGAACTCAGGGCCTCACGCTCCGCAGTCGCGCTTGCGACCACTAAACCAACGAGGCAGTCACTTGATGTGTTGAACTTATATTGTAATAACATCTATCTGTCTGTACCGACATTTAAGCAAATAAATTCATTTTATTTCATTTCGTTTCGCACAGTATACAACGTTATTTTTAGTACATACAAAAACCGAGACACCCCAACAAGATTTTCATCAGAACTGCCTGAATATGTGTTTTTTTTAATAAATCTCCAAATTACACCGTAGTTTATGTCGCGTTAAGTTCCCTAGTAAAGTGTGAAATGCCTAAGATGTGCTATGCAGGGGTTGTCTAATACACGGAAACTGACCGAGCGGACCATCTCAAGCCTCAAGGTGTCTATTCCCGTCAACTGTTATGGGTAGAAACTTACTGAAAGAAAGTTGAAATTTATGAAAAAAAAAAATGTGGTGTAAAAAATATTTCAATCGATTCTCCTAGTGATTCTGAACAAACTAGTTTCAGGTTTAGTATGTACTAAAACTAAGCTTGTATATCACATCACATAGCTCTCACCTAAGACAGTCCCCTTAGGTGACAAGGCCCAGAAGGCCCACGTCTGCTGAACTTTAGTGTTAGTTCATCCTTTGAATATTGTCAATTTCAGCGTTCGACGTCGGGCTTTTATGAAGATGTTAAATTTTTTATTGGCACATCTAGTAAAAATAAACTCTGCGTAATACTACAGTGCTAGCCCATTATCAACAGCGTAAATCAAAACCTAACAGAAATACATTGATATTGTCCAACTATGCCTTGTTGTAGAAATATGACAGCCACTCAAAACACAGAACATTTATATTTATTTATTTATACTGAATTAAGTTCAGGCCAAAAAGTCGTGGTGGCCCAGAGGTTAAGGACTCGCTTGTTCGGCAGTTGTCCCACCGCCGGCGAGGAAGCGACTAACTATCGACTATTTTCTCGCTCAAGAAACGTACAAATAGATATACATTCCGTGTAAACAAAAGAGATGCATATATTAATAGTTGATCGCTGACTGTTCACACTGCCGGCCAGGACTCGCACTACTAGTTTGTCACTGAGCGACAAGAGCTATCAAAGATAATACTCGCTCAGCGATGCTTGCTCTGCGATGCTCGCTTGGCCGTCAGACCTCACGCCGAGAGACCAACCAGCGGTAATTTGCGAGTGGTGCGAGTAATCGCCCGTCGCACTCGCACACTCGCTTATAGCCCAGCGACAAAACTATCGGAACTACACATTCGCTTCTAGCTGCTCGCTAACTCGTTTCTAGTTTCTAGCTCTACTCGCTTCTCGCTCATCGTCGGCGGTGGGACAAGTGCCTTAAGCACCGAGTTGCGGATATGTACCAATGTGACTTTTCCAATGACATATGTACTTTATTAGATAATCTAAGATGCCACTGACATACGGTGAAGGAAAACATCGTGAGGAAACCTGGACTTAATGGTCTGAAATCGCCAACCCGCATTGAGCAAGCGTGGTGATCAATACTCGTTCCTTCTCTTTATGAGAAGAAGGCCTTTATCCTTCAGTGCGACAGTAAGGGTGCCTTTCCACTAGAGATGTGCTATGCAGCTATGCTGCGAGAATGTAAAAGCCAAGCTACGAAACTATGTCACCGTTTCCATTGATGCTAAGCTATGTAGCTGTGCGAGAAAGATGCGCAGCTCGAGCTATGCGACGTAACAACAATAGGGAAGACACGGGGAGCGGCGGCGTGGTGCTCTGCACATAGTTACACCACTCGCGACCATCCATAGCACACATCCATAGCACGCATCCACAGCACACATCCTTCCATATAAAAAACGTAGCTTAGTTGAATCAGTTTCCACCAGTGCTATCCTATGTGGACTAATGAATATGATTGGTGGTTATCAAACTCATCCATAGCAACGCTGCATAGCACATCTCTGATGGAAAGGCACCCTTACAGGCTGATTTATTTAGTTTCAAGTTTCAGCCAATTTCCCCATTGGACTGGGGGTCCAAGCTACCGTGGAGCGTGAGGTCTTAGATATGCTTCCTATGCCAGGTCGAGTGATATTGTGCTTTCTTTCGAAAGAAACTCTCAGTACTGGTTTGAAAGGTATGGGTTCCGGTGAAATTACCGGCACATGAGACTTTTCAACTTTGTGTCGAAGTTGTCCAAGCATCAGCAATCCCCTTGGGGTTATGGGTGCATATAGGTGGCGGTAACCACTTACCATCAGATGGACCAGCAACATGTTTGCCGACCTGTAACATAACAAAAGCCTGTTCCTATTGGTATGTCTACCCGTCGCTTTCATGTTCATCTTGCGCTTTCAACTTTCAACTCCTCTTGCGTCAAGCGCATGCAATATTGATTGCCATAAGACTCGAACTAGAGTGCGCGCAAGATAACTCTGCGCGCGACTGAGGGCGTGTTAAACGTTGCCGTGATCGCAAAAGTTCAAATTACCGCTTTTTAAGCTTAACTTTTTTATCGCTTAACATAATTTTCCCGTTAAATATTCCTACAATCAGGTAGTTCTACTATCAAAATTGATAAAACGGCACACACTTTGATGGACCATGATTAGTTCCGATTTCGGCCGCGCGCAGACTTATCTTGCGCGCACTCTAGTATTAGGGCATGCACTATTGCATGCGCTATGGCGCTTCAGGCATGTGTCAGACGAGAGCGCAAGATGAACATGAAAGCGTACTGGTGTAGATATATCATATGTATGAATAGATTTTCCAGACAAAATTAACTTTCGCTTGAACTTTGCATGTAAATGGATATCAAAACTTTATAGCCGGCAGTACATGTTGGTCATAGCTCGCTAAGCGAGACGTATAGACAGCCCAATTGTCTAGCCTCACCATTGCTCGTCGTCGCTCGCCTAGCTCGTCGAGTGCAGGCGAGCGCCAATATGTACAGCCGTGGACTCGAAATGTTTATCAGATTTCAAATTCGATTCCTTCTCACACTATGCGCAATAAAGTTCAAGATGTCATATCAACTTAGACTTACATAAGTATTAGTTTTTAAAATTGTGAAGCATCGATTCTAGCAAAAAGGCTATTATCCACTTTTTGATGCTATTAACTCGTTTTTAGGTATGCGTGTCTAGTCAAAAGTTGTATAGAGCGAACTTGATTGAATTTACTAAGTCGGTTGATTTCTTTTTCTATGCTACCTAGTATATAGCCTCCTTAAATTAACCTTTTTATGTCAATTAAGAAAAAATAACTTTGCCTTGTCAATTCTTTGCGAGCGACGACCGAGCGACCTTATGAAAAAGTCCGCGATTGTACAGCGCGCGTAAAATAAATTTGCCGCTCTGAAAACTGGCTTTGAGCGTTCTGTTCTTCACTTCAGAGGGGCAAAGTTATTTGGTACTCGTAACATAACTTTGCTGCTTTGAAAACAGGGCTTGAACTTTCGCTTCCTCACTTCAGAGGAGTAAAGTTATTTTACGCGATTCAGTTGGTGTGCCTTGAGACTCGGGATCTCTCGCCCCAACTCGGAACAGCAGTGCGAGCACGGTTCTTTAATCTATATCCCGTGCGGTGCCTGTCTACATCAGTAGAAGATCATGTGGTTTTAAGGAATTACACGAATTCGTTAACACCCTGTATATCCGTATGTTTACCTTCCAAAAATTGTTTAATTGAGTAAAAGGCTTTTTCAATGAGCCATTTACGTAAAATTCGCTTGAAGCGTATCATTGGTAACTCTCTAATCAGTGCTGGAAGCTTATTATATATTTTTACGCACATTGGATAACAGCTGCGCTTGTACAATTCTGTCGTTATTTTAGGCGTAATCAATCTATTCGAAAATCTAGTTTTATACTTATATTAACAATTGTCATCAAAATCGAAGAGATTTTGATGACATACTGGATAAGATTTGTCGATTATATCGAGGCGTCGCGTCGGTAAAACACGATCCCAGCAACCGTTGTCGTTTTATCTATATCTTATGTCAAATTTGACGTTTAGAAATTGATAAACTCGAATCGACTCGATAAAAAGATCCGTGCTCGCACTGCAGTGTCGGTTTTTTCGCACAAATCAAAGGCGGCTCGCCTGCCCCTTATGTTGGTCGGCCTTGTTGGCATTGGTCTTGTTCGAACCTAACCAACATGTTGACTAGCATTCGCCTTGTATCAATTTGCCTCGCATTGGTTGAGGTTTGGCCAACATGTAGGTATTGCCGGCTTAATATAAAAACGTTCTTATAATACGGAGGAAAACGAACTCACGTCTCAACTCTGTCATTCAGATATTAATAATGTGCCAAGAAAATACGGAGATATTCTAATAATGTGTTTTATTTGATTTTATTATGGAAATAGATGAAGCTGTGGGCTGAATACAATTCGTGAGCCTTTTGCAAGGACAGTTTAACATGCTGACTGTGGGTGTTACAAGCCTCGGAGAATAAGTTAAGATATTATTTGTAATATATACAAATATCATAATGATAAGTTGCTTTTCTAGAATCATCTATAGCTTGCTACTCCTACTACCTTTCTCCTCAATTTTACTGTGTGGGCAGGGCCATTTAGGAGAGTGCAATTCTCCACAATATGAGTTTTTCATATTTTTATTAGAACTATAAGAAATGTCTCACCCGTGAAACACCCGTTCTGACAAAGAGAAAAAAGTTCACAAGCAAGAGGTTTTTTTTTTAAATATTTTAACGGGCCTCCTCCACATCTCCGTTGCCCCAGGGCCGCAAAACCTTTGAATCCGGCCCTGTGCCCAAACTCAGGGTCCGCATGGAAGGCATGCGTTTAACTGCTAGCGGGTAACATTGGACAATGTTGACAAAGGAAGGTAGTCGTCGATGTGGATCAACGCACCCGATGTTATAAAAGCGGTGGTCATGCGACGAAGTGGAGCATTCTGTGTTGATCAGCTGAAGAAGTCTGAACTTTTATCTGACCAGCTTGTCCTTATTTTCTGAACTTGTATAATTGTGCAAATTCTAGTTCATGTTACTAATACTAACCCAAATACAAGTAATCTCAGTGGTGGAGAGTCTATGTTGGCTTTATTTACTACATTTACCTTGCTCGCAATCCTGACATCGATATTAATTCACCCCTAAAAGATTATGTTGTTGTGTCTTTTACACTAGACTGATGATCCATCACTTCTTTTTCTACCAGAAGATCATAGATCTGGTGAACCTTGCTAATCTACGTTTTAGTGTTATAAGCATATAAAAAAGATTACAAGTAAATCTGAAATATCATCGTACGTGGTACGTAAAGAACAAATTATTCTCAGTGACTTATTAAATCTCCTCATAGACTGGCGTCCTTGTACCGAGTAAATAAAATAATCGAGTGTTACCACGCGCAAACAACGGCCCTTACTTTCCCTCTTTATTGACAAAACAGGCGAAATATGGCGCGCGCCTAAATCACGGCTGCAATGTCTTGTGTAATAAAAGACTTAGCATTATCTTAAGACTTATAATACCCTAGTACTTTGTCCTTGAATTTAAATTCCCTGCTTGCGATAAAAGTTTTATTTTTCGAGGTCAAAGTTAGCTAGACATTGTTGGTACTTGGTTACTTATTAGTGAATTAAGTAGTTGATTGTTTTATTGAACTAACGTTTAGTTTATACAATGAAAGTTCTAGGATTGAAATCAAAACCCCACATTATTTACCCATTCGCTGCAAATCCTGCAGACGCATACATCTAACCGTCGGAAAAGTGTTTGATTCCAAAACAAATCTGTTTATATCCGGCGAGACAGGTACCGATATATTTGCGATATAGAGCCTGCGATGCCTCCCCGCCGTCTATTCTAGGGATGTAACCATCAATATAAGGAAAGGTAATCTGATAGCTGAAAAGATTTTATTCAAACTGAAATCGTGATCCATGTTCTGTGTGCTTCCCGGAGACTAGGGGATTAAGTCCAAAGGATGGGCAGCAGCGTTCTCTTGTCTTCAAAATAGCAATTAACAAACTGCGAATTTGATTATTATTTGCGTTAACGGTAAATGAAAACATCGTCAGGAAACCTACACACCTGAGAAGGCTTTCAAATGTTCTTGATGGCGTGTGTAGTCCACCAACCCGCGTCAGGCCAGCATGGTTGAAGGCCGAAACCCTTCTCATTCGGTCAGGACTGTAATGGGCTAATAATGATCACCAATCTATCTGTCTAGATCGATGATTGTGGCAACTACTTCTTTGATTGGAGGCTTTTCGAAGAAGCACTCATTAATTAACAAAAAGTAAAAACCGACTTCAAATAAAAACTAAAAGGAGTAAAATAATTACCATAATATAAAATTAACAGTTTCAGAAGTCGGTGCAACTCTACACTGAAACAAATAGAAGCCACCGACTTCTGAAACTGTTAATTTTATATTATGGTAATTGTTTTACTCCTTTTAGTTTTTCTTTGAAGTCGGTTTTTACTTTTTGTTAAAGTTTATTTTTTATTAAATACTTACGTTTTAGTGCCATAGTAGCCAGTAGTCAGTTCCCAACAACAAATATAAACAAAGCCATATTAGTAATTTGAGAATTTTGCTTTGATCCGATGAGGAGTTCCGTTCCATATCTCTGAAGTTCATGGTCTAATCATAACAATATTTATATGAGACCAATCGGGAAGTATACCCTTTCGAACAAAAAAATAATTTTTCTAATCGGTTAATAAATGACGGAGATACCAGGTAACAAACATAAAAAAAAAACTACCGAATTGAGAACCTCCTCCTTTTTGAAGTCGGTTAAAAAGAACCCGACCGCCCTCATTACATCCTTAAAACATGCACAGTTTGGACGAGCACAGTGCTGATCACATCTTTGCTGAAACTTCAATGTCATATGACAAAACGCATCTGACATTTGATGTACAATCTCAATAGAAAGACCTACCTTTCGAAGTCGATCGCCGACCTACGTTACATCCCTAGTCACGCGACAATCAGTTTGTTTGTCCCTCCGTCGCGCCGCGGTCACCAACCTTAGGCATTCCTAACGTTTTAACGAACTAGACTATAGATTATTAGGGGAAGAAGGGGCCACTCTCATAAAGCAAATTTATAGAATATAGGGACACGGCATAATGCATTTTTATGTCTGGATGTGTGGGGTGACGACTTATAGTCACACACAACGCAATTGGGGAGCTAATAAGGCTGCGTTTGGTGAAACATATATTCTATATTCCTAATCATTTATAAAATATCGTGGGGTCCCAGGTCACAGACTCGCTTGTTAATAACCAGGTTGCGAGTTCAACCCCAGGAATGTACCAAAGTGGCTTTTTCAATGACATATGCACTTTCTTAGTTAATCTAAGACACCAAAGACATACGGTGAAGGAAAACATCGTGAGGAAACTTGGATTTATAAGGTGTAACGGGCTGGTGTCCGCAACTCCACGTCTAAACGCGTATTTTGCGTGATGGGTGGTAAGTATAGTTACTCGATCCACCCTAACTCCTCGAAAAACGCCAGCACACCCTTGATGTTGCTGGTGATCTCTCGGAGAGTATCTGGGTTTCCGAAGTACTTGGCCCTGTATGCGACGACCTCAGGGCAGTTTAGTAGCACGTGGGCTGCCGTCTCGTCCTCCTCCATGCATGCTCTGCACAGTGGGCTGTGTGTAACTGCAATGACAAAGAGGTGTTTGTTTAATTGAAAAACTTGAACTTAATGTGTAATGGTTTGAAATCGCGAACCCGCAGTGAGCAAGCGTGGTGTTCAATGCCCGTTTCTTTTCTGTATGAGAAGAGGCCTTTGCCCAGCAGTGGGGCAGTTTCAGGATAATTTATTTTTCTTATTTCTTTATTCCTAATAATAACTGCAAGTGGGCTGCACATCCAGTCGGCAGTTGTCACACAGTTGCACTGACTACATCCTAATTACCTTCAAGCTGCATTAGCAGTTGCATAGATTACAGTTGCAAATGGATGTGCAGTCTTGCAGTTATGATTACAAATATGAAACGAAATATGTTTCATATTTATGATTTATTACGGTTTACTCACGTGCATTTTTCTGGATTGCCCGACTAGTTTCGGACCCAAACGGAGCCCTTAATCATGAGCTGATCACGCGGCGAGGTCGCGAGTCGAACTCGTAATTAATCTATACATATAATAAAACAGTAAAAAAACTGTGTCTGTACATTGAATATATTAAAAAAAAAAAGATTGAGGGGGGTTTAGAAACAGTAATAGAGCACGAATCTAAAAAAAAAACTCTGTCTGTTTGTCTGTTTGTCTGTTTGTTTGTACACGCTAATCTTCGGAACTACTGGACGGATTTGAATGTGTTTTTTTTTGTTGTATAGGTATTAAATCTGGGCAACATATAGGCTATAATTTATCTTGAAAACTTGAACACCTGATGCAGAACCGCAACAGACCAGCTAAACTATAAGAGATACAAAAATGGTACCATAGCAAAAATTGTTCCACGTGATGAGCATTTTCCGTTGAGAGAATAAATTTTGAAGATCTAGAACATCTGATGTGGAACTCCAAGAGCCCAGCTACACTATAACATATATAGGAATGACGTCTTAGCAAGAGTTGTTCAGCCTGATGAGCATTCTCTGTTGACGTATAAAAATTGAAGATCTGGAACACCTGTTGTGGAATTCCAAGCGCCCAGCTACGCTATAACATATAAAGGAATGACGCTTTAGCAAAAGTTGTTCAATCTGATAAGCACTCTCTGTTGACTTATAAAAATCGAAGATCTGGAACACCTATTGTGGAATTCCAAGCGCCCAGCTATACTATGACATATATAGGAATGACGTTTTAGCAAAAGTTGTTCAATCTGATGAGCACTCTGTGTTGACTTATAAAAATCGAAGGTCAGGAACACCTGTTGTGGAACTCCAAGAGCCCAGCTACATCATAACACATATAGGAATGACGTCTTAGCAAAAGTTGTTCGGTCTGATGAGCATTTCCTGTTGACTTATAAAAATCGAAGATCAGAAACATCTGATGTGGAAATAAAAGCTATCACTAATTTCACTGCATAATTATAAAATAACATAAGCTGGGAGTACCTTCACGCGGTGACGGCGGTAACAGTTAAGGACTGATTTTCGATGACGATGGTATACGAGTATCATTGAAAATTTGACTCTACTGGCCAAAACTCACATTATTTTTTTTATTTTATCGAATAAATACGCCTTCGGGCTTATGTTATTTGAGTGTTTAATTTCCTTTTCCATTTATCTTCGTGACACGGTAGCCTACCCGGTAGCGCAGGGGAGCAGTCACTTAGATTTTAATTGATCAGGTATCTTCACAATAAAACTATAACCATGCCTAGAAAGAGGTCAAATCTTTCCCAATGTTCCAAAGGAGCCAAAAGATTGAGGATCATAAGATCCCAAGAATCTACCGAAGAGCGTCAGGAGAGACTTGATGCTGTTCGAGAACATCAGGCTGCAACTCGCTCCGTGGAAACCTCTTCGGATCGCGAAGCATGCCTGCGTTCTCAGGGTATTTATGCATCTACATCCAGGTCTCTAGAGACCAGTGAAGAATATGATGCGCGACTGACCGCTGATCGTGAACGTTATGCATTGTCTCGCGAGTCGGAGACGTTCACGGAAAGAGAATTACGCTTGAGTTCTCAGCGTATATACAAATCGACTTCGAGGTCTCTAGAGACAAGTGCGGAACTTGATGCGCGACTGACCGCTGATCGTGGAAGTCATGCTTTGTCTCGCGAATCAGAGACGTTCACGGATAGAGAATTACGCTTGAGTTCCAATCGTATCTACGCATCGACTTCTAGGTCTCTAGATACAAGTGGGGAACGTAATGCCCGCTGATCGTGAGCGTCACGCATTGTCTCGCGAGTCGGAGACGTTCACGGATAGAGAATTGCGCTTGAATTCCAAGCGTATCTACGCATTGACTTCTAGGTCTCTAGAGACAAGTGGGGAACGTGATGCGCAACTGACCGCTGATCGTGAACGTCACACATTGTCTCGCGAGTCGGAGATGTTCACGGATAGAGAATTGCGCTTGAGTTCCAAGCTTATCTACGCATTGACTTCTAGGTCTCTAGAGACAAGTGGGGAACGTGATGCGCGACTGACCGCTGATCGTGAACGTCACGCATTGTCTCGCGAGTCGGAAACGTTCACGGATAGAGAATTGCACTTGAGTTCTCAGCCTATCTACGCATTGACTTCTAGCAGGTCTCTAGAGACAAGTGCGGAACGTGATGCGCAACCGTCCGCTGATCGTGAGCGACATGCATTGTCTCGCGAATCGGAAACGTTTACCGATACAGAATCACGCTTGAGTTCTCAGCGTATTCGTACATCTACTAACAGGTCTTTTGAAACGAATGATGAACGTGATGCGCGACTAACTGCTGATCGAGATTATCATACATTGTCCCGAACACGCACACAACAAAATATTCATAATCAGTTAGAAAGTGAGAGAGAAAGAATTGCTGGAGTACGGCATGAAGAGACAGAAGAAGAGCGCAACGAACGTTTGAATTCTGATCGACTTCGACATTCTCTGAACAGAATGTCGATATCATCTGAAGAATCGGATGTGGACCAGTTAAAGTTTATGAGATATAAAAATGGTGCTATAGCAAAAATTATTACACGTGAAGAGCATTTTCTGCTGTGGGAATAAATTTGAAGATCTAGAACACCTGTTGTGGAACTCCAAAGCCCAGCGACACTATAACATATATAGGAATGACGTCTTAGCAAAAGTTGTTTAGTCTGATGGGCATTTCCTGTTGACTTACAAAAATGAAAGATCTGGAATGTCTCGAATCGTCTCACGCATCCCGTTGTTTTCCCGTCCCCGGGCTCTTAGAATTCAACATCAGACGTTTCAATCTTCAATTTTGACGACCCCGTTGTCGCTGGCATAAGCAACAGGATCCGCGTACGAAGTCGCGGGCAGAAGCTAGTCATAAATATGAATGTGTCTCACGAAAGTTATAATACAGAAATATGTTTCACCAAACGCGGCGTTATTATCCTCCTTGTGTATTCATTATTCTTTTCACATTATTAATAATTATTTTCTTTCCATGTATTAAATAAATAAAATATATTTTATAGCAATAAAGAAAAAAGTAGTCTGCGTTATTAATACAGTAACGCGGCGTCCTACGTGAGCGATCTAGAAGCGACGCGAAGCGGTGCGGCGCGTCACGAAAACAACAAACAGTCGATACCTTTTGAAGTGGCTTACGTGACCAAACGCACGTGGAGTGCGGTGCGGCGCGGCGTGATTGATATTTTCGCGCGAACTGGATGCGGTGCCATACAATGCTACTGAATGGAGGCGGCGCGCGGCGGGCGGTTCGCGAGCTCGTAGGACAAAGCCGCCGCTTCGCACTGCATCGCATTGAATTCGCGTGTCACCGCATCTGATCGCTTCGCAATTCGCGTTCGCTTTGAACCGCCTACGTAAGACACCACGTAACAGAAAATAACTTAATAATCTTCTATCAAGCTAATTATGTAGTTTGTTTGATGAATTTCCAAGCAATTAGTTGATTCGTAAAACAATACCTTTGATTCATAATCTCGCATGCAGATAAAAACAGAAGGAATTAGAAAAACCTTGCAATGGAAATAAATGAACATTCCAATATTTTGTTGCATTTAGAAACAGTGTAATAAAATAAATAACAATTTAGACAAAGTGACTACAACTCACTGCAAATAGGCGCCTGAGCATAGTGGTCATCTATCTTAGAACCCATTGACAAAATGTAATTTGAACGTTGAAATAATGGCATTAGAAATATTTAATGCAGTCGGTAGGGGGCGCGGATGGCTATTACTCGTCTAGGCGACGTAAAATGAATCATAAGGCGTTAATCCCGATGACACACGATGAACGCGAACACTCAGGGTGAATCGCTGGAATTTTGAATAGATTTTTAAACGTACCTAATGCGTAGGCACCAAAGCTAAGAAACTTTCAAAACATGATACTTATCTCTCGAGATGAAATCAAAACACGTAGATAACTATAGATATTTAGGCGGTATTTCACCAACATATCAAGAAGTAGTACTTACGTAACTATTGGCCAGATAAGCTAAATGTGACCTACAAATACGACATTAATGTGTTCAATAATTTTGTCATCATCACTATTGACATGTTGCTGAAATGCAAATGTTAGCTATTGAAAAGTTTAGAGATCGAATTAGCTTAATGAACAGTTAATGATAGGCTGGTGAATTACCCCCTTACGGCCAGTTTCTTCATCAAAAGTAACAGTCAAAGTAACGTGACAAAGTCAAAGTAACGGTACAATTTGTTTCTTCACACTTTTAGCTGTTGCTTTTACTGTTACTTTTGCCTCTAATCTTCACTGCTCAATAAGCTGCTGTGAAAGCTAAAGTAAACGACATTTTATCAAGTTGTAGGTTAGATCTTCGTCATACTTAATTACAATTAGGTTTTCATGTTTTGTATTCCATATATTGCATTGTATATTATTATTCCATATATCTACATATTTTCTTATTTTGTATATGTGCTCTTGGGGCCGTGGCTAATTAACAACCACATGGATCATACGATTAGCAAAGTTAAGCTGCGTTAGCCGCGGTCAGACCGTGGATGGGTGATCGTTCGTTACACATCGAGATTCTTAACTCGGAGAGCACGTTCAGCCGTAGGTCCCGGTTGTTATACGAATATCTATGACAGTCGATAAGGGTATTCAGAAGCCCGAAAGTCTGACAACTGGTTTAGCTTTAGGATATCGGTATTAGCGTACCTAACTGAGTTGGGTTCCTTACGTGACATCGAAACTCAATACATCGAATGTCGCAACATCGAAAACGGTACATCGAAGGGTCATATAATCGATGGTACTCTACATCGATGGTACGCCACATCGAAAGTCTTGACATCGAAAGTTTACGATATCGATGGTACGCTACATCGAATGTCGTTAAATCGAATGATTACAGTATCGATTTCTCATCACAGCGAATTGCATAACAGTTAAACATGTCTTTTTTTTATTAATATTGTTTTCTTGTGTGTTTAATTTATTTTTATTCGGTGCAGTAACTAATAGATACAACAATCTTAAGATGCAATAACCCATCGATTTTGCAACCAGTCCATATTGTAACCATTCAATACTGTAAAAATTCGATTTCACGACATTCGATGTAGCGTACCATCGATTATGTGAACGTTCGATACTGTAACCATTCGATTTAACGACATTCGATGTAGCGTACCATCGATTATGTGAACGTTCGATACTGTAACCATTCGATTTAACGACATTCGATGTAGCGTACCATCGATTATGTGACCCTTCGATGCACCGTTTTCGATGCTGCGACATTCGATGTATTGAGTTTCGATGTCACGTAGGGAACCCAACTGAGTTGCGGTGGTCTGATGACAGTCGCTTTGTGTAAACTACTGGTGTAGAGGACAACCAGTGAAATAATAACCTTATTCTGTTCTAATCGACTATACGTTCTTCATTTTTCAGCTTCAGGGTTCAGTTCTTCATGTTCGTTGTTGGATCGTAGAATGAGTGCCGAAAAAATTGTAGCGGATGCACCTCCTTTAGGTACCATTCAGGGGGGCACAAGTTGCGTATGATATGCCCCCTAGGAAATGTTCAATCTTCCAATATATTTTCTAATATTGTTCGTTTATCTGTAGCTAGCTATAGCTGTATGGCTTACTGTCTATAGCTAGTGGTCATGTTGTGCTATACATATATTGTGACGTATTTTATGACTTTGTTTACTTCATAGCTAACTTAGGCTTGCCGTCCGTTACAACCTGGTGTGACGGTGCAGTGGTGGCAACTAGCGGGGTGCGCCTATAAAACGGCCGGCACGTTGCACTTCGTCCTCTCACCGCCGCCGGTCACGATCCACCGAGCTCTCCCGTCGTAGAGCCGGTCGTCTCTTCAGACTCCGCAGTCACACCGATAATTCAGCTCTCATCAAGCTGTCTCCCCCCCCCCTAAGTCCCAGCCAGCAACGTCCTAAGCCGAGGTCCGAGTCCCACTAGGGGTCGCCCTTAGTGCTGTTGTTGCAGGTAGTCATGATGTTAGTGTAATACAAGTAGTTAGCTTAGGTTAAGTATTTTACTTCCCCCCTATTGGCTGGAGACCCTTCAGGTCTCGCCAATAACTGCCCGGTTGCGTAGAAACCGTCCCCTAGGACGACCTACAGCAGTCCAATAGAAAAAATAAAACTTCGTCCTCTCTCGCGTCTCAGCAGCCGCCTAGTTAAGTACTACCTACTACACCTGAAGACCCTGGACTCCTCGTATCGTATTGTCTAAA
The DNA here is from genome assembly GCA_905220435.1 of Amphipyra tragopoginis. Taxonomy (NCBI): domain Eukaryota; kingdom Metazoa; phylum Arthropoda; class Insecta; order Lepidoptera; family Noctuidae; genus Amphipyra; species Amphipyra tragopoginis. The sequence continues at coordinate 3,057,473 of HG992003.1, read as the reverse complement.
GAACCACGCCCTGTAAACTAGTCTAATTTTGTAACTATTATAAAATATATTATTGTATGGTTAAAAGTGTTTTCCTTAATATTCTTATGTAAGTACACTCCTGCTAAACTGCTTCTGCTTCTTGCTAGATTCTGTATTTTATGTGCACCTGCTCGTTAAGGGTTGACTCCTCAAGCCACCCTTAACCCGCTAAGCGTGACACTGATATTCAGCCGCATCTGGTTAGACTGGAAGTTGACACCAACATAGTTGGGAAAAGGGTAGGCAGAAGATTATTTTGTTGATGTATTTAATTGTAATTTATGTTTACCTTATGAATTTGCCGTTTATTGAGTACAAAAAAAGTCAAATCATCTTTTTTCTTTACCTATTTCGATGCTTTTCTTTTTAACTTAAAGGTTGACTGGTAGAGAATATCTTATGGCATTAAGTCCGCCATGCGTACAGTCACGAGCACCAACATGTATACACGTAGTGAAATTGTAAACTGCATTAACGAAGGAGTTACAACTCTGAAAAGCTTGAAATATTGTTTACATAGTGTCAACGAATGCATACGAATATATGGCATTTAAAACATTTCGTAAATTCAGTCGGTATTTAGGGAGAAAATCACTTGAATTTGGCTACATGTATACATATTGGTGCTCGTGACTGTACCACCATAGTGCACAGAATTGTAAATGAATAACTTTTACTGAGATTGACTGCTTATGTTGGAATAAGGTACTTCGAGATAAAGGATTTAATTTATAAACAATTTTAATTAAGCAGCAGTGTGCTCTATATTACAGACACGTGTTGGGCATAAAAATTAACCCAGATTTCCCTTTATGTAAAGATTTTACTTTCATTTTGTTGATAGGACAATTTGCCATGTGAGCCCCGTACAAGTTCGTGGGATTTGTGTTGCGGATAGGACGCTTGCCCCACGCTGGCACAGGGTAGAATAGGTCTGATGCAGGTGCTCTCGGGATATAGATGTTTCGGGAAGTACCTGTGTCGCATAGGCCGGGAGCGGATGCCCGGATGTCAGCACTGAGTCGACTGTCCCGAAAACACGGCGCTGCACACGCTGCTGGCGTGCCCTGCGTCAGCGACGCAGCGCCATGAACTAGTCGCGGCAGTCGGTAGTGACCTCTCGCTTCCGGCCGTGGGTTCTGTCCATGGTCGGGTGCGAGATTGCGTGGGAAGCCGTCGCTTCCTTTTGCGAGGACGTGATAGCGACCAAGGAGGGAGCGGAGAGGGAGAGAAAGGCAGCTGCCACTCTGCCTTCCCGCGCCAGACGCACCGGGCGCTGGAGGGCGCGCGCCTATCTCCGGCCACCCTAGTGTGTGGCTTGCGGGCCGCGGGTTAGGGGACCCGTCGCCCGACCAGTAACAGGCCGGAGAAGCGGCGCGCCGTATTCCTCGCGCGCCTCTTAAGAGGACGTGGGGCTAGGCCCCACAGAAGCAGAGGTCCCCTCCGAGGCCTGCCGGGGTTGCGGTGCATGCAGCTGCGAATCCCGCGACCCCGGCCAAGTGTCAGGAGAAGGAACACCGTGGGTTTTTAGCCGGTCAAAGTCCCCCCTTCACTTTCCCCGGGCGAAGGGCATCCATGAGGATTTTACCACGATGAAAAGAAAGGGTAGAATAGGTAAAAAAAAGTCTAGATTCAGTCAACTCGACACCCATGTCTTTTTAAATAGACAGACCAATGCCCGGATTGCCACGCTATATAATTATTTGGGCCTCAAAATTGCGCCTTATCCCCATCCTGCACTTCCACACTTAGTGAAAAGATAAATATTTACTTACTGTTTGACCGAGCCCTGGATAAAATCCAGTCCAAGCTCATGTTTACAGGTAACCTGATAACTACAAGTAAAATGCACTAAATAGGTATAATAATATTAGAAGAGAACCTTACTAAGAGTTCTTCAGCGCAGAAAAGAGATTTATTTTCCAGAAATATGATACTTGATGCATTGTCTAGTTTTCCCAGGGCTTTGATAACCGCCGTTCTCGTTTATAAATAAGTTTATCTTGTAAGCTCCAAACATGTGTTTTACATGTATATATTTTTTCGTAATTATCGTATAGTATTATCGTAAATATACACGGCTACATATCAAGCTATAACTTCCAGTATAAGCTGACCTCTCATTGTACGGAAACCCTATGCGAGATCAGCTCATACTAGATTTTTTTTGTTGGATTTGGTGCCATGCGTACACCTAAAGGTGAGTATAGACTAGAGCATTTATTTGTAACAATACATCGAGCCGCTCTAATGCGTCACCTTTTCACGAACAGAACAATGAGCACGACGCTCGCCGCTTTGTTACAACTTATTTTGCAAACAAACGAGCGAATTTTTGTAACATTTCATCGAGCAAAGACACGAACGCTGGCAAACGCAAAGTAGAAATTAATGTTACAGGTAAATAGTCACTTCGAACCCAGTGTCGAGCATTCGCAGGAATGTTACATTACATTTAAATGCTTTTTTAAATTGAGCTTTTGCCTGTATTGTACCATTCGTAAGAACGTTACATTACATGGAAATGCTCGAGAAAATGCTCTAGTGTATACTCACCTTAATGTTTTCCTGTTCCATACTTTAGCGAGCATCGTATTTCAAGATTTCGTGAGAATTTCTTAGGTAATATTTTTAACAATCCTTACTATCCTTACTAATATTATAAACTAGCTGTGCCCGCGACTCCGTCCGCGTGGAACTCGGAAAACAACATTGTGTCGCAGCAACTAAATAGTGTATATGTATTCCATTTATTGTAATAATAGACAAAGGTGTCCCACCAAGACACTTATATCTTTTAAACCATTTCTTTAGGTAGAGTTTCAGCTCTTCTTGATTGACCGTAAAGGTTCATATAACCATAATACTAAAAAACGCGTTGCTTATTTCCATACATTTCCTTGCTAAAATGGATTATAATTGAATATTGATATTTATTGTGATAATGTAACGAAACCTTATGGCGATACAAAAATGGCTACAACGCCATCTAGATAGATCACAATCGGCGAACTAAATCAAAATATTTTACGCAGTGCAGTCTATAAAATGATTTCATTCGAGGTGTGGAATAGGAAAGTTCTTTAAATATGTAAAAAAAAACACCTATAGAAGACTTAATTTTATTTTTATAAGTTACAAATAGGTACTGCTTTCAAAGATTACAAAAAGTTTGATCTGGAAATCGAACCAACCCAAATGCGAAAAAAATCTGTATTTTTATTTCACCAATCGATAGGATCAATAATACGCATCAAATCGCTCCAATAAACAGTGTGTCTGAAATTGATGGAAGACCATAAAACGAAAATTGACTAATTTAGGTACATTTAAATTCAAGCACTTATTAATTGTTGTTAAGTAGTTCTTATTTTTTCCACTTCGTTCAATTTAAGACAGTGTGTTTGTTGGAGAGATTTGATCCTGATTATTGACCATAAAGATATTATCAACAGGTGCCACCAGATGGTATAGGTTTGTCAGTTTGATTCCCGGTTCAGGCAAAAAAATCAGTACAGGCAATATTTCTTACTTTTAAAAATAAAATGAAGTCACCTTTGAGTGAAATTTGCAATTTTTAATATTTAAAGTAAGTACTTTCCCTTATGGCTATGTGTTTTGGGACATTACCTGAGGCTTAAATAAACTTAATAAAACGGCAATGACAGGCTTTGAATAGTTCTGACAACAATGAACAAAATAATATACATATATAAAACATTCCAAAAAAATTACAAAAAGTGTATTTTTTTAAAGTGAGGTTTTAATGCAGGACACTGAGCCAGCGACCGTTCACTGCAGCAGTTACTTCTGTCTACAACTTATACTACGCAGTATATGGAAATAATGCTCCGTTGCTCGGCATCTATGAGCAATAGCGTGATAGTTTATATACCAGCATAAGCGCAGGTCCATCAAAATCGATTCACGCGATTTTACGATCCGAATATTAAGCTTATACTTCGCAGTATGTGGAAATAATGTTCCGCTGCTCGGCTCCTATGAACAATAGCGTGATGATATATGTACCAGCAAAATTATCGCTCTTTACGCAACACATCAGCGAAATTCGCGATTTTGATGGGACAAAATCCATCCACGGGATTTTACGTGATGTCCGGACGGAAAGACAAACAGACACAATAATTAAAAAAAAAAAAATTGTGGCTTCTGTATCGATATTATAGTACCACCGAATCGAAATTTTGGAAAAATATTTAATTACAGACAAAGTGCACTTTGAATTTTATTAATAGTAAATAGATTTATAAATACGTATTTAAGTATTCATAATAAAATATATGAGCATTTCAAATTAATCTATCGTATTGCCTTGCACAATTAAAAATTTAGAATACCGCTTATGAAATTGAATGTAGGTATTTCTCTTCCACTGCCATTCAGATAGATAGGTACCTAATAAATTTTAAATAAATTATCTTCTTTTTTTTTATAAAGGCTTAGTTTAGGCTTAGTTAGTACCTTCTTCGGATAGCATTTCAATAGACCTTTCGTAGACTGAGAATAGTAATATATTCATTGATTATATTTCCTCACAACGTGATTTGATACACGTAACGCCATCTATTGAAAAGAAATGGTAAGTATACACAAATACATACTAAGTTCTTCTAGAAAACTTAAAATTCGCATAACTTTTGATTGCGTGAACCGATTGCGATGAAACAAAAAACATATGTTACTTGGAGATAAGCACAATATTTATTTATAAAAGTCAACAACATTGGATCAGTTGTTTTTACGTGATGCTTGAACAAACAAACAGATAAACAGATAAACAGATAAACAGACAAACAGATAAACAGACAAACAGACAAACAGACAAAAATTCCAAAAATGTTAAAAATGGGTTCTATTGGTTATACTTTAACATCCCAACCAGGTTTTTTCAAAATATTTGCTATGTACAGACACGCCATGTCTACAGATTTATTATATGTATAGAAGAAGATGCGAAAGGAAGTTTGTTTGTTTGTTACCTTTTCAAGCCTAAACGACTGAACCGATCATCCTGAAATTTTGCATATACATTGTCAGGTGTACAGAATTGGACATAGGGTATCTTTTATCCCGAAAAATAGTACTGTTCTCGAGGTAAACAACAATAACGTTCATAGATGGCGCCACGTGTCTTTCGAATCATGATTGAATTATATTATTATAGAAACTTTAGTAGTGTGTGTTAGAGTTGATTGTCAAATTCTAAATTAACGCGAGCGAAGCCGCGGGCAAAAGCTAGTTTACTATAAAGCTGCGTATCGACGCAGCTTTATGACGCTGATCGCAGCGACGAGCCAAGACGCGCCGAGTCGCATAACTCGCGCGCATCGCTTGTCACGCGAATTTCTGTTTTAACGACTTGCGATTATTGACCGTTTCGCCTCGCACGGAACAAATGCGACTCGACTCGATTCGACGCATTTCGGCTGTAGTCGACGCCAGGCTTAAAGGTATTATTTTTAACAATACATTATAAACGTTTTTTTTTGTCTTGGTCTCGTTTCATCTTAGTCACACCTGATTGTAACCGTTGCTTGTTCTTCAATTTCAACCTAAGTAATGCCACATTTTTGGGAAAGGCTGTCTAGATGGTGACTGTGAAGCAGTGATAGTCTAGCAGTTGAACGCTTGCCTTCCATGGAGGAGTGTCCGAGTTCAAACCCGGATCAGAATAGGGATATTTGACTGAAAAAATCTAATTAGACTCTCGAGTTTTGATGCGTTTTATCTTTCCAAATATTCATAGATTTACAAAAGAAAAAATACGTGTCCATTATTTTTCAAAACTCTAACTGGCGAACTAATTAGATTTGCAATTTATTGATGCTGTCAACATGCCTATTTGACTATCACTTGCGTTAACGGTGAAGGAAAACTTCTTGAGGGAACCTGCACACCTGAGAGGGCTCCGTAAAATTCTTGATGGTGTGTGTAGTCCGCCAAACCGCACTAGACTAGTGTGATAGACTCAGGCCTAAATCTTTCTCATTTTGAAAAGATGCCCGTACCTAGTAGTGGGACAGTGGCCTGATTAAACAGAATGTGAACATGTGATTCCTTCAAACCGCGTGATCTACTGGTGACACAGATTAACCATAAAAGGGAATGTTTAACCATCAACTGAAAAAAAAAACTAAATAAAATCTTAGTTTTCTATTTCAAAGTCATTTTAGAGCCCCGAGTTAACTCACTACAAAGAGCGATATTGCGTTAGTCATGCCCGCCAGCCGCGTCGCCGTGCTTTCATTAATTTATGCGTGGCATCGAAATGTTCAATAACACACTATTATTTTTTTGGAAAAAAAAAATCTTATTTTTTTCTGAATCCTTATTAGGTGGTTTAGATACGATCACTTGCCCCTACCGCATGAAAAAAAAAGATTTTTATTTTTAATCAGGCTAATTCCCGTGCGGGACCAATCTACGCCAGTAGTAGATCATGTGGTTTTAAGGAATTACACGATTTCGTTTACACCCTGTATACAGCATGTAAGGGTAAACACCGTTATCACTCAAATCATGGGTAGTTGACTTAAACATAAAAATATAGGAACGAGTAAAAAATAAATAAAAAAATATACGCGCGAGAAATGAGCGGCGCGGCGGCGCTATGACGCGGCGTACACACACGCTCGCTAACGAGACAGCTGACTGACTGGGGTAGCAAACTGTGCGGGGCCGTGCGTCGGGCCACGCGGCGAGTTCCCTGCGCCCCCACCCGTAGCTTGTTGCCCCCGCGCATAGGGTGAAATGCTTGTGAGGAAAAATGAAAATTCAAAAAAAAAAGTTATTTTTCATTGATTTTACGATCTATTAATGAAACCAAACCACTGGTTTCAAGGATAACGGTGTTTACCCTTACAGCCTGTATGTTATGTATGTTGACTGTGATAGCCTAGGCTATTCATTAGCCTATTTAATCAAGACTTTTCCATCTTCTTTTCCCAACACTACCTCTTCATGTCGAGCACGTGGGCACCACGCGGGCGTCCGTACAGCTAGGGGCGCAGTAACATGACGCATGGTCGCGCCTAGGGCGGCGCGCCCTGCACTACACGCATGTAGCCAGCAATGGAACAGGCGGGAATGCGCACTGGAGTCTACTCTATTACGTAGTTCTCTACACTACGTACCTACTTCTAATAAACAGCTCTCATTTCAGAGAATAGTTTTGACATGACTGTGCCTGACACGTATTTAAAATAAAACCGACCAAGTGCGAGTCGGATTCGCGCACGAAAGGTTCCGTACCATTATCTATAAAAACGGCAAAAAAATCACGTTTGCTGTATGGGAGCCCCCTTAAATATTTATTTTATTCTGTTTTTTAGTATTTGTTGTTATAGCGGCAACAGAAATACACATCATCTATGAAAATTTCAACTGTCTAACTATCACGGTTCATGAGATACAGCCTGGTGACAGACGGACGGACAGCGGAGTTTTAGTAATAGGGTCCCGTTTTACCCTTTGGGTACGGAACCCTTAAAAAAGAAGTTGTTAAATATATGGAATTCTACTTTATTGTAGCTGTTGTTGCATACGATTTACAAGCTTAACCGCTAGCGGCCCGACCGACGATCCGGTTCGTCAGTGCCATTGTCTATCTATTGTGTCTATAATTACAGTACTTGATAAGTTAAGCTGCGCTTGCCGCGGTCCTAAAACACGCTAATACAAAATAAATAATGTTTTGAGTGGGTCTTGTTGCTTGTTTTCTGACGGTGTATTTTCTTAGAAAAACGTACATTAAAAATTATACTTGCACCCGGCACTGAAGGTGTTCAGCCCTCGATCCCGGGTGTCTAACTGGGTTGCAGAGTTCTGATAACAGTCGCCCCATTTAAAATACTGGTATTCAGTCGCATCTGGGAGCCTACTCCCTCTACTCCCAATGAAGTTAGTCGCCCGTCCGAAAGTAGCCCGAAAACGGGAGTGAACAAAACAAGTGTCAAGTTCAACTTTTCGGACGGGCATATCGCTAGTAGGGACAACTGTCAAATCGTGTTGTCATTAATTCTTAGTTCGGGCCCCGAAATAATCGAATTATTCCCAATAGTCCCCTCTAGCCCTGTCCTCCGGGGTGACAGCTGGGAATTGTCTTCCCAGTTGTGTCACCGGGGTGACAATTTGTGCCGACTGTTCCCTTTGAAAACTGACTAGAGGGGACAAATGGGAAGTCTGTTTCTCAGTAGTCACCAGGGGGGGGGGGGGGGTGACATTTGCTATGATTCCTTCCTTCCCAGAAAAAATATGTAATTGTCCCCTCTAGTCAGTTTTTAAAGGGAACAGTCGGCACAAATTGTCACCCCGGTGACAACTGGGAAGACAATTCCCAGCTGTCACCCCAGAGGACAGGGCTAGAGGGGACTATTGGGAATAATTCAAATAATCGTATATCCGTAGGTGATAGGGAGTAGGAAACGCTCGTAACTAAGGCCGAAACCACGGACTTCGTGTTTAAAAAGTAGACCCCCAAGTTAGACTGGACATCTCATTTGACCCCAACATAGTTGGGAAAAGGCTAGCATAACTTACCTTCAATAATTATCTCATCCAGTATAACCCTATCTCTTGTACAGCCCCATAGAAAGCTCGTATTAAACCCATACGTTATTGCTAATTAGCCACAACCTCATTGTAACACTAGCCACTGTAACGTTGGATTTACTACGTAGTACGTACCGTACTAGGCTCCCTTCGACCTTTGGCCTTCGTGAAATTTTAATTTCGGGGTCATGTCCATTTAATTTAGGTATTTTTTAAAATATGCACGTGAATAAAGTACATACGGCTACTATATCAAGCTATTATATTCCCAGTATGTGCTGACCTTTCATTGCACGGAAAGTCTACAATGCAATAATTATTGTTCCGAACGGAAATCGAACCCACGACCCGTGGCGCAGAAGCCAATCGCTCAGCCACTGCACCAAACGCATCATCAAAAATTGACCTCCTATTGCCTTCGTGCGTATACACGTAGAAAGCGGGTTGCCGGCGCCGATCTGTCAGCGTTTGTCGGTGCTGGTCCGCGCAGTTAGTAGGCGCAGGTAGTTTCTACAAGGTTAGTCGGAAAGGGGGTACTAATCCGAAGCCCACTTATAGTATCACTGATAACTGTTTGAAAGCAAGTGTTAAAATTTCAAAATTAGATATTTTAGTTTTTTCGAAAATTCTTCATCCCTGCTTTAGTTACAAATTCAGAAAATGGTGCTTCTAATTCATGACCCCAAATATGACCTAAAATGTAAACACAGCTGATCATAACTGGGGTTATATAGATTTTAGAGTTTTTTTTTTGAGATTTTTGAACAACTGTTTCTCTTAAACCATTGAGTTTTGGGAAAAGTTGTAGAACAAAAGTTATTCATTATTATGTGTACTTTAACACCCTTTCAGATTAGTACCCCCTTTCTGACTAACCTTGTATAATGTGTGGCGAATCAGCGCCGACAAGCTCCGAACGTCGCTGACAAGTTCCGACCGCTCCGATCAGCGCTGGAAGGCCGCCATTTGTTGCTGTATTTGCAAGGGAACAAGGCGTATTTTTGTTAAAAAACGCCAGCCCCTGCTTCTACCCGCTTCCTTTATGTAGCGGTTACCTGCACGCACCAGTACCGGCGCCGACCTGCCAACGCTTGTCAGTCGCCGACAAGCGTTGGCAGGTCGGCGCCGGTTACCCGCTTAATTTATGTTTTTTTTTTTTTTGTAACCTTTACCAAGATTTCTCTTGTATCGTGGGTGCGTTTACAGACACAAATCTTACATACACAAACGCCCAGACCCGAAACAACTATCTGTAGGCCAAAAAAATTTTTGTTCGGTGTGGGAATCGAACCCACTACCCGTAGCGCAGAAGCCAATCGCTTAGCCACTGCACCAAACGTGTCGTCGTGTATGTATACGCCTTTCCTCGTCTACTGTTATTAAACATCATTTAACTTATCTATGAATAACTGACTAGGATAAAGACTGGCTCGTTGGTTTAGTGATCGCAAGTGCGACTGCTGAGCGTGAGGTCCTTGGTTCGATCCCCAGGTCGGACAAAGTTTTATTGGGATTTTCCGTGTGGAATTTCTTAATAGCAGCCCGGAGTCTGGATTTGTGCCTGGTTGATGGCAATAGCCTCGCCTCCTATTTCATGAGACTTAATCATAACGGTGAAATGAGGGTGTATTATACACCTCTGCCAACCCTTCGGGGAATAGAGGCGTGATGTTATGCTATTTATGAATCACTAGAGGTCGCCAGCGGCTTCGTCCGCGTGGATGTCGTTTATCGCGTATTCCGCGTTTTTCTCTACTATAATTTGCATGTATTATACATGTCGCAGAATCAACACAGAAGCACAACTATTAGAATGACTATTGATTATATGTATCTCTCTGGGAATCACGGCTCATCTTCCTTGCGGAAGATGTCCGGTCCTTTGGAAGGCATACACGGGGACACAGGTCCAACGCGCAGAGGCCCCTTTGAGAACTTTAATCTAAAATGGGGTGGGGCACCAACCGGGGACTATCCACGGCAGTACTATTGGAGTACAGTCATGAACCGTCCCAGGTGGGTGCAGGACTATTGTAAAATATGGTGAAAAATATTTGGTCTATGGGAAGGGGTGTTAGGTGGACTGGATAACTTCTATTGCCGGAAGAAAACGGCGTCTGCCTTTCAACATTTAAAATTGAAAACTGTTGGCAGACGGTGACTCGCCAGCTCACTAGCTGGACCCCCTGAAAAGCCGCCAGTACATAGGCGAAGGGGGCAACAAACGTGTGAGCGGTGACTATTGATTATTGTTAATGTAGTAGGATTAGTGGTGGTTAATAAAACGTATAGCGCCGAAATATAACAGACTATGTATACATAGCGGATAGCGTTTGCTATAGCGGCTCTGACTTCGCGCTATATTATAACGCCTCAACCTACTCAACGAATAAAAGTCTAAACGCGCACAGCGGGGCCAGAACGAGATAGCAAGATAGCGTAGCAACTAGCAACAGCGCGTAATGGAATGAAATATTATTATATTCTTTATTGTACAGCGCGTTGCGAGATAACATTTACCGCGCATCAAGTCCGTTTAGCGTGTTGTTAAATAAAAATTATAGCGTCTCTGCGTTCAGACTGCGCCCGAGTTTTGTAACACCGCGTTATAATGATAGCGTATAAAATAACAGACTATATGAATATATTTTATAGTTTATAACACGTCTTTAGTTTATAGCGGGTTTGAACATCACTAAGTAGGATGCCATCTAATAACGTTTGTCGGAAACGTCAAGCAGTGTGCTTGGGTGAGGTCGGTGCGGGGCGTGGCATGTCTTGTTTGACGGTTGTCAGCAAGCTGTCAGCTGTCGGCTGTCAGCTGTCATTCTTTTTGACATTGGATGCATTTGATTTGTGAAGTCACTTTGTAGTGACACACGAAGGCGAGTGGTCGTTTTGCCAGCCTGCACCGAACTTACCGCGTTTCCGTACTTTAATCAGTTTCCATCGGTTTGATCATTTGAGATTTTATTATTTTGTTATCGAGAGTGAATAAATAGAGGACTATAATCAGTGTTGTGACTATTATTTCCTGCCTACACCAAGTCGAACTTGGACTCTGATGACGAGGTACCCCCAATGAGTGAACTACCCTCGTTATACATATAAACCTTCCTCTTGAATCACTTTATCTATTAAAAAAAACCACATCAAAATCCGTTGCGTAGTTTTAAAGATCTAAGCATAATAGTAACAGACAGCGAGAAGCGATTTTGTTTTATACTATGTAGTGATAGTGATGTAGTGATTCCCACACGAGGTGTACGTACACGTGTAGTTCAATACGACAGGTAACTATCTATTGTAGTGTCTCTCCATTCACAAACACTGAACAAGTATTTTCATCTCAATTCCTGAATTGAACAATATTCTCATCTCCCCGATTTTTGACACCTCTTGCGGCATTGTTGTCATGACAATGAAAACTTAATTTTAAAAGAGTACTTTTGTACTTAATAGAATTGTAACAGACACCTCTGTGACAATTTGAGTACGTTAAAGATTAAAGATATAATACTTATTATTTCACTATTCAATTATTTTTTATAAGATTGATATAAACTAGCTATATTCTTGTACTGTAGGTGGGTGTCCAGTAACAAATCTTCACATATACATGCAGCCAGACCCGTAACAATAATAGTGATACCCATATTTTACAATAGTCTTGCACCCACCTGGGATGGTCCATGACTGTACTGCAATAGCGCAGCCGTGGATAGTCCCCGGTTGGTGCCCCACCCCATTTTAGATTAAAGTTCTCAAAGGGGCCTCTGCGCGTTGGACCTGTGTCCCCCGTATGCCTTCCAAAGGACCGGACATTTTCCGCACGGAAGATGAGTCGTGAAAAGAAAGAGAGATAGATAGTGATACAAATATTTGTCCAGTGCGGGAATCAAACCCTTTGCGCCTACAATTCAAGATACTTTTGTTGTGATATTTCTGTACAAAATCACAAAAATAACAAATCCATATCCACCATTTTCACCAAGAAAAAATTTAAGAACTGAAGAATAAAATTAACTCCTACATTATTCATACGAACATTGTCACTGACCAATAAAATCTTTATGTCCCAAATAAGACCAAACTTTCAAAGTACCTACTAACCTTCGAAGAAGAAGCTATAGTATATTATCGACACCACCGTATTTAGTTCAAAGTCAATGAAAGAACCATCAAATCTATTATATCACCCCAAAGTTATCAAAAAGGTATGTTAATAAAACTACTGATGCTAAATAATTTGTTTTGTTAAAATATCGTTCCGATTTTATTGTGGCAATCGGCGTTATTCATCCACAATAATGTTTGGTATCCTGATCGCGTTCGGGGAATATATTTCATGCCGCCATTGCTACACGTCATTACATCTGTCAACGGGGCCCTGTCATAAAATTGCAACGAAATAATGTTGCCATTTAACGTTTTTTATTTATGAAATACGTTTAATTGCACGGTAATTTAGGATATTTTGACTTTTAACGCAGTTTTATGCTGTATGTAGGTATAGAGGATAAAATAAAATAAATAAATAATCCTTGTTGTAACTAAAGACGTAAACAGTTTAATAATTACGAATCTTATCTGAAAATATCTAATCTTAAATCTAATCACATCTCTTTAATATAAAACTGTTTTATGCCTATTTTAATTTGCTGCTAGTAAAATGAAAAAGAATATGTACGAAATGTTCATACATTACAATATGATAAAAAAATATCCTTGTAATTCCCGCTTTTTATGATCCCCTGGTAGTTCTTCATCATAGCGTTTTCCATTCCATACGCATAAAATTACGTATTCAGTTACAATATTCTTTACACAGAAAGTAATAATACCCCTCACTTCCTTCACCCACCGTGCCCACGCTAGCGGGAAACACGGACTCTTCACAGAATATGATCTCCTGGTAGTTGGTAGTGAACTAACGCAAGCGCATTGTCCTAGATCTTGTACTCATTAAACGTACGTACTATATATACTGAACTAATTAATGCAGGATAATAAACTCTTCATTTTATGGGTGCTGGATTAAGCTGGTGGTGACGTTCTGTTAGTATCCTGCTTAGATTTCACGCCTGATATTCGAAACATAGTAATAATAGAACAGGCTCTATGGAGGCTCTCGTTATGCGGTTAGATCAAGGGCTTGATAAAGAAAGCGGTACTCCTGGACACGGCGCGTATCGTCAGGAAGTTTCTGTCTTTGAAGCCCTGATCACCGGTTGCTTAGACCCTGTTCCCGAAGCCGACGGGCCAAATACAAATATTAACGAAAAAAGAAATAAAAAAATAGATAATTTGTTATTAGGTATTATAAAATCGTAAGAAACCCGCCAATAAATCACAGATTAACTAGCTATAACTTAGAAAATCTGTTCCCCTACAGTTAAAACAACGTTATTAATCATTAAAGTCCGATCTAAATATTTTAACGTTTAGCCAGTCATCAGATATCGTCAATAGCATTCCCCTTCTCATCTATTTCTTTATAAATCCAACCTTAAGCGGCATGAATAACGTTTATTTTGGTGTGGCCTACATGTTTTTTGAAGAAATTTCCACCCTCTGTTTACCAAACCCTGAAATCCTTAAAGAGAAACTTATAGTCACGTAGTTTTGTTACTGTATGCACATTATGTACTACAAATTTACGTACCAACGTTGACATTTTTTTAGTAAATTAGTTTAATCTATATATATAAAAGAAAGTCGTGTTAGTTACTTCACTTATAACTCAAGAACGGCTGAACCGATTTAGCTGAAAATTGGCAGGGAGGTAGTTTAGAGCCAGGAGAAGGACATAGGATACTTTTTATCCCGTTCGACATTTTGATATTTAAAAAAAAAAAAATTATATCAGTATATCCATATTCTTAATCTGTTTAGGTAGTAGGTAGGTAGTAGGTAGGTAGTAGGTAGGTAGTAGGTAGGTAGTAGGTAGGTAGTAGGTAGGTAGTAGGTAGGTAGTAGGTAGGTAGTAGGTAGGTAGTAGGTAGGTAGTAGGTAGGTAGTAGGTAGGTAGTAGGTAGGTAGTAGGTAGGTAGTAGGTAGGTAGTAGGTAGGTAGTAGGTAGGTAGTAGGTAGGTAGTAGGTAGGTAGTAGGTAGGTAGTAGGTAGGTAGTAGGTAGGTAGTAGGTAGGTAGTAGGTAGGTAGTAGGTAGGTAGTAGGTAGGTAGTAGGTAGGTAGTAGGTAGGTAGTAGGTAGGTAGTAGGTAGGTAGTAGGTAGGTAGTAGGTAGGTAGTAGGTAGGTAGTAGGTAGGTAGTAGGTAGGTAGTAGGTAGGTAGTAGGTAGGTAGTAGGTAGGTAATAAGTAGGAAAAAGGGCATTGCAACGCATGCCGGGAACAGCTAGTATACAATAATTAGGACGATATTATTTTTAACCCTTTCTAATATAACGGCCTGTATGCAGTAACTGAACAGTTTCAGAAAGATAATAACAACAAAACAAACAATGGTCCCCGGCGGTGCGGCGTTGCTGAACGCACCCACAACAACAAACAACTCCACACAGATAACCGATTCACAAGTTTCCCGACGTGAACATTCGAAAATGGAACGCGATCTACGTAACACTGACACAACTCACGCACACTTACAAAGCGCCCGGGGAAAAGCTACACACACATATAGAGTAACCAGAACGTGTTGAGCTCGGGCCCGCCAGGATTCCGATAAACGTTTGGAATGCCGCAACCTCGTTACGGAGCTCGTAAGAAAATGGTTGTTGTTAGAAAGAGATGGAGATATAACGCAGTGCGCACTCACACTACCGCAGCAAGGTAGGTTTCCCGGGAGCCGGGCGTAGTACTAGAGACACATTGATCCACAGGCGGCAGCAGAACGTCTGGCAACATCGATTGTGCAGTTTCCTGCAACCGGCCGTTGCCATGGCGACCGCCCACCTCTGCACCCCGCCTGCGCTACGTGTATTTAGAAACTTTTCTATTACACGGTTTTATTAGATTTTTATTTGTCTTATGTAATGAGAGTTTTTAACAAAAAGTCGATGCGTGGCGGTAAATGTAGCTCCATTTGAAGAGAGTTGCTGTTTCCCGCTTTTTTTATGGGGCTATTTGTGGCCACGTGACAAAGTAGAATGACGTTGTTAATCTTTCTTTGTATGGTACCAAGTTAGCTCTAGATATACATATTACATAATCATATATGTACTTAATAACAGTAATATTATCAAATAAAAAAATTGTCTGACTGCCTCATTGGTCCAGTGGTCACAAGCGCGATTGCAGAGCGTGAGGTCCTGGGTTCGATCCCAGGTCGGGTAAAGTGTTATTGGGTTTTTCCGTGTGGAATTTCCCAGTAGCAGCCCGGAGTCTGGATTTGTCCCCCGTTGATGGCAGTAGGCTCGCCCCCTATTACATGGGACTTAAAAATATCGGCTAAATGAGGGTGTACTATACACCTTTGACAACCTTTCGGATATTAAAGGCTATAACTTTTTTTTTTTATCGAGGCCTCCTTTTGCTCCTCCATCTTTAGAAGCCTTATACAGTTCGGATTAAAAATAAAGCGCAAAATGAATTAAGTAAGTCAAATTACAACACAAAGAAATATTCGGACCTATACTCGTGACATCGCCATCGTCCTACATCCGATAATGATTGATCCGTTGCGACAGGTTTGGACAATAAAGAGAAATAAATATCATTTCCAATCACGCGAACCATCAGTAGAGGTTTGATCATCCATGAAATTAGGCATACACCGAGTTTTGTTATGATCTATTAATAATAAGGTAAGATAGGATAAATAATAAAAAAAAAGAATGTGGAGCTGAGATTTTCCGACTGTGTTAGAATCAGCTTCTAGTGAAACCAGACGTGGCTGAATACCTATTTTACACGGAGCGACGACCATCAGACCTCCGCAATCCAATTACTGAGCAATGCCGATATCCTAAGGTTAGACCGGTTGTCAGACTTTCGGGCTTCTGACTACCCTTGGGGCCCTTTTTACTGTGACGCGGGTTCGTGCCCGCATGCGTGCGTCACCCGCACCCGTGGCGCGTGAATTTCACCTTTTCATAGATACATGTATTTATTGTGATGCGAGAAACACGCCCCAAAAGGTGAACTGCGAGCGCCACGCATGCGGGTGACGCACGCACGCGTGCACGAACCCGCATGACAGGAAAAAAGTCTTCGTTATGACACCCGGGACCGACGGCTTTACGTACTCTAGAAGGCACGGAGGGATGTCGATGTAGAACGTACGGTCACCCATCCATGAACTGACTACAGCAAGCGCAGCTTAACCTTTTCAGAATTACCGATGAACTATCCTAACAATAAACAATTCATAAATAGCGCTATTGATGTTGATAAAATTGAAAATAAATCTTCATCAAAATCACTACAAATACCAGGACAACATGTATCAAAGGTGATCAATCAAAATTATACCTCACAAAGTCAGGCGCCACTAACATAAGGCTTTCCACGTGATGAGGAAGCGAATCTCGTGTCTCGGAACGACATCACTGATGCGCGGCAAATTGAGCCCTTGTGTGTCGCTCACGTTTGAGGCGACATAGTAGCACGTAACAGAATTGCGTATAAGATTTACGGAGCCATGAATTTGCACGCGAAGTGGGGAATTAAAGAAAAACAGAATGTTGGTTTAAGATTTCATTGAGCTGATTCTCTTTCAAGTACAGCGAAGCTGAAAGTGGTTAGTGGTTTGTCTTAGCCAAACAGGCCGGCAATTTGAAGAAGGAAGCTGGAGTAGACTGGATGCGAAAGACTTCGAACCGAGTGCTATGTCGCAATTCAAACTCAAAATTCATTTATTAAAAACTAGCTGACCCTGCGAACTTCGTACCGCCATTTTCTTTTTCGTGAGGATTTTTTTACAATTTTCTTTTATGCAACTCTTGTCCTGACAATAACGAACACACAAAAAAAAGAATTGTCCTACGTTCGGAAGTTATGCGCGTACATACATTTCGACGATTTATTTTTATTTATACATATAGATATAGACTAGAATGACTTAGTTCTTTTTGAACGGCAATGTGGAAGGGCGGGCTTTTTTTTATTGTATAGCCGCTTCCTAGTGTTAATGCTGTGAAGAAGTAACGGCGCATCAAACTCTGCAACACAGTTCTGTCTGTCAGGTGAATAGATCAAATTGAGTCTATATTAAACATTTTATTTACAACAATAAAATTGTGCAAATTAAGGATAAGTGATAAAAAAGTATATAAAACAATTCTGTATGAATTAGAACAAAAAATCGGCAGACGCCTATATCCAGCAGTATAATACAATACTTATAGCCTAACGTTTGAACGCTTACCTTCCATGCAAGAGGATACCTAGACTTTTAGAATTCATGTGCGGATCAGAATTTGACTATCATTTACATTAACGATGAAGAAAAACATCGTGGGGAAACTTGCATACCTGAGAGGGCCCCAAAAGGTTTTCGATGCTGTGTGTAGTCCGCCAACCTACACCAGGCCAGCGTGGTGGAATAAAGCCTTAACCCTTCTTATTCTGAGAAGAGGCCTATTCCCAGCAGTGGGCTGATTATGCTATATCTAGCACTGGACTGAGAAACAGCCTGTCCACATCTCCACGTCACAACGTCGTCAACGTGGAACGGCGCGGTGACGTGGCACGGTGCGTTGACGTCACGTTCAAATTTACGTTTACGTATCGTAAAAATGCACGTCAGGATCATTGTTAGATTTATCGTTGACCATGTAGATCCTGAATTTTAATAAGAGAAACAGTAAGGTATGGTTTTAAAGCATCGGAGCACATAGACGGCGATTAACTTGCGAGCGTGGAGAGCGCGGGCGGAGCGCATATACGTGTGCGCTTGCGGTTAGAGGCGGAACGTGTTACGTTACGGTAACGTAAATTTGAACGTTACGTCAACGCACCGTGCCACGTTACCGCACCGGACAGGCTCGCAAGTTAATCGCCGGAAATGTGGACAGGCTCAAAGAAATAGTGAATCCATTAAAGTTACCTATACAATACATTAAATCGGAGGTGGTGCGGGCAACAAAGCACATGGTAACAGGGCGGGGCCAGGACTTTATACTGCACCGCTCTGGCGTTGCAGTCGTATCCTGTCTAACATTAGCAGTATACTACACAGAAACTTCCTGCATTCGTCGCCGGGCGCACACTAACGTAACGCTGCAGTGCGTCTGTTCCAAAAAGCTACTCAAGAGTGAGTTCCCTTATTTTAGCTATTGATTAGATGTAAATAAGCGTTGCGTATACAATTAATATGCAAATACAATATCTAGCTTTTACTCCGCCTAACCAGATCACTAGTTTGGATACAGCACCATCCTCCCGCCACTAGTATATGTGTCGCAGTATGATAGATAAAGCCGTAATATAGTTATATCCCTAGGGATATAATTATATACCGTAACATAGTTATACGAAAGCGATCTAGGAATATAATTATAATTCGGTTCAAAACGGAAACCCAAACAACCTTAACCTTTCTATAAGCATCTTCCGATATTTATAACTATGTAACTAGATTAGTTTAGTCAGATATACATATTACTAGATTGCGACCGTAAGATAACCGCTTTCGTATAACTATGTTACGGTTAATTATATCCCTAGGGATATAACTATATTACGGCTTTATCTATCTATACATATAAAAGGAGAAGCTGACTGACTGACTGACTGATCTATCAACGCACAGCCTAAACCGCTGGGGTTAGAAAGTTGAAATTTTGACAGTAGGTTCCTTTTGTAACGTAGGCGTCCACTAAGAAGGTATTTTTCTAAATTCAACCCCTAAGGGAGTTAAATAGGGGATGAAAGTTTGTATAGAAAATCGTCACTTAACGGGTTCAAAATATCACGCAAGCGAAGCTGCGGGCGAAAGCTAGTCTATCATATTGCGACATATGCACATGCAGAAGGAGTGAAAAAATAATGCAACCGACAACCGACCCAATACAATTTGGTCGGTTGGGTTCGGTTGCGATCTGCGATCAATCCGTCTACCAGGCGTGGTGATTATGGCAAATTTTCTTTCGATATTAGAAGACCCATGTCCAGCAGTGGACGTTTACGGACTGATATGATGATGATGATGTCTAGAACAATTTTTTTTGGGGTCAACCCCTCGTGTCGATGTTGCGATGTCTGGAACCTATTTGTATAATAAAATATATACCACAAAGTTAAAGGTAAAATGAATGCCGCGCCCGCTCCACCTACTTCGTGACACCAGCTTTATAACTAGTAGTTTATTTAACGAAACTGTTCGTCTCTGTCACTGATTGAAAACTTCTAGCTTCGGTACACTGCAATGCAATCTTGAAATGTACTAGGAACCTATAAATGTGGTGGAGGATCGACAGGTATTTAGAGATTTTTCCTTGGTTTCGTTGCTTTGCCTTACTTATTTTCTTCTGGAATTATAGATGACAGGCTCTTGTTTTAGAACTACAAGATTATCCTTTTAATGTTGCAAAATATTTGTTTTATGTGCCGCATGCAATATGATTCCACCGCACTGGGGTAACATCGACAAGAAAGTTCAAAACTGGAATCAAAATGCACATTAAAAATGTTTAAAGTGGTTTTTGTGGTACATCCTGATAAATATAACATCACGCCTGTATTTCCCAAAGAGTTCGGCAGAGATGTATATGACCCCTCATTTCATCGTTATATTTCAAGTCTCATGTAATAGGGGCCTATTGCCTACCGGGCTGCTACTCGTACTTAAAAATTCCAAACGGAACAACCCAATAACACTTTACCCGACCTGGGATCGAACCCAGGACCTCACGCACAGCAGTCGCGCTTGCGACCATTTGACCAACGATGCAGTGAAATAAATTCTGATAAATATGTACTGAGAAACAATTACACCATACACGCACATCGCATAAAAAAAAAGAAATTAACTTAGTTCAAATGTAGAACATTTATTCAATTCAAAGTTAGAACCATAGATATTTAATTTTAGAACTTGCCGTCTTGGCGAACTGATATAGTCATCACTTATGACAGTCACGGAACAATTTATTACAAAGTTAGATTAAAATTTTTTAAACGACATTAAAACACAGACGACTTAACAGAGCATGATCTAGTCTTTATAGTTTGATTACCGAGCGGCAGTTAGCGAGATAGTACCTACTTACTGTATTTACATTTAATTAAATACTTAATTGATCAGGTCCTTCCTTCTTACTGATAAAATAGGTTTACGTTTGTGGTCTGTTGTTCCAACGTCGAATGGAACTCCGTAAATACCTATTCGTCTTAGGGAGCACGATAATTAAGGTAATCATTTGGCGGTAGAGAGTATTATAACATCAACGAGCGAGTATATTGTGAATATTGTTTTAAATACTTTAGCTTTCGGTTATTTTGTACTACTACTAGCCCAAGAATACGTCCAGTCAGTGCAATAATATGTAATAGCGAAATCCTGAAGCGATTTCGTTCTAAAATATTTATTATAATTTATTAAATGATTACACATACCTAGTTTATAATAATACAAAGGAATTGTATTTCAAAGGAATTATGATTACGAATATTTCATAATTACAAATTAATATCTTAGAATAGAATAGAATATACTTTATTGTGATCTTACTTAAATAAATTCAGTTTTATTCAATTTGGTTTAGTATACGTACATAGTGTAATTGAATGTATTAAAAAGCTCATTAATGGGTTTATTTTGAAACACAATAATGATATACATAGGCATCTTCTGATTTTTATTTTAAAGTTAGAACCCATATTTAGCTTTGACTCGCTTTGATTTACATTTTTACGTAGTTTAAATTCTATTTTCAGAATATTTTTAAACGTTAGCAATTTCTTTTTTGACATCCGAACCTTTCAATCCAAAAACCAGTCCTATTTGGTTATAGCCTACTAAAAAAGCCTCTTGCAAGTTTTTGTTCTCCTAGTACTATAAAGTTACATTGCACGACGAAACTTAATCTCTCACGCAGCGTTCAATGATTCAGTCGCCACCCCGACGTCGGATAGACCAGCCCTTGACTTATAAGGCTTTTGCTACATAGAAAGCGGGCACATTGTATAAGCTAGTATGAAAGAAGTCACACTGAAAGCGTAGCGGCGGAGAAGGCGGATATTGCCAATACATACCTAAGTGTTAATTCACTCGTAATTAGTTTGATCTCAAAAATACGATTGTTTTGAAAACAAAACATAGATCGATGAGTGTAGACTGTAAACAGATAAATTACTTGAAAATTAATCGTAGCTCGAACGGAGTTCCAGCCAATGACGGTTCCAGCCGTGCGCGTGGGGAATTGAAACCAATTCGTTAGAAATGGCGCCTAACGTCCTCCCCATTCTCCGAAGATATGAAAGTCCTTAGGTTTTCGTGACAACGTTTAATTACTGTTATGATTTATACATTTAAGAGTATAGCTAGCGCGTGCAGACGTGCAGACGTGTTCCGGCTCGGAGACTCTGCGAAAATGAAAGGTAAAATTGCTATTAGCACCACATTAAGCACGGATTGGTGAACGTGGTACGTTATTATTAGCAAACAGAAGGACGCTGTTGTCCATCATCTTGACGTAACTGCATATTGTCTGGTAGTATGAGTCTGTCATGCTTAGGTTGTAATGTAACAGACGGCCCTAGGATCTCCTGAGAGCACGTCTGCTACACCAGTTGTAAAGAATGTGTAGGGCATTCAATACCTAGTAGTGTACTTAACAATAATAAGATGCTTATAGAATAAGAGGCAGGACTGCGTCACGTCCCTTGGAGTAGTCAGCGAGTTCCTTCTTGTCGTTACGGCGTCCGTCGATGGCCCACACAGCCATCTGATAGAAACCGGCGGCAGCAAACAGACCGGCTGTAGCATTTAGTCATAGTCATTAGTAGACGTAGACGACAGCCGGTCCGATCGCCGATCTCGTATGTGTAGCAGGAGACGAAGTGAAAAGAAGGGGTCACCCTCGGGCACCGGAACGCATCTCACCCCGGTACCACGGGAGCGCAGGTTCCCGGATAGGTGGTGGAGGCTCAGGCCGTCCAGCCCCCACAGGACAACCCCCGGAGTCCCATGTAAAGGCAGGTGTTGCTTAGAGCAGTGTATAGGGAATGGTTGATGTGATGGCATACCACATATAATTAAACGGTCACTCACACGGATTTAAATTTATAATATTTATATCAATATAATATAATAACACGGACTAGAAAAAAAAGAAGGACTCCGCACCACGTGTATCGAAAGTGAAGCACTATAAGTATGCCGGACCGTTTGTACAAACATGCCTCACGCACACATTTACATCATAAGGTGCCGACTGGCCGCCATTACGCGGCACCGCGCCGTCATTGTAGGTTCTGTTTACGTCAAGTAATAAAATAAAATAATGCCTTCTTGTGTTGTGAAATGGTTTAAAAATAATTCTACATCCCAGAAAAAGTGTCAAGGAATAACATTCACAAGTAAGACACTTATTTAACCTGTTGATTTATTGTATTTTTGACATTTTAAAATCATTACTATTGGAACACAAAACCTCAAAAGACATAGAAGTGCTGTCGGAAAATAAATGGGTAATTTTCCCGAGAGATTGGGTAATCCATTTTTTTGTGTTCTTTGTGAGTTTTTTGCAAGTATTGAATATGATTATTTTTATAGATTTCCTACAGCAAATCAACCATGGAATAATGATTGGATTAAAATAATAAGATCCTGCAGAGATGAAGAACATTGAATTCCGTCGAAAACGTTTTTCTTGTTACTCATACAAAATAAATACTTAATTTTAAGTTTTAACTAAGTATATGTTTGTAATTGCAATTAAATAATGTAAGCGGACTTCTTATATGGCTTCATTTAAAGAAATGAAACTTTCAAAATATTAAAAAAAAATGGGGAAATTTTCATTTATCTGGTATCCCTCAAATCACGCACACATAGATCGGTACGGTGCTTCACTTTTGATATGCGTGGCGCGGAGTCCTTCTTTTTTTTCTAGTCCGTGTATAATAAACAGTAAATCATAGTATCAAAAATCACCATGGTGTAAAACAAAATCCAAGTCTCAATTAGAATCCTCTCTGTCATTCATAAAAAAGTATAAAATATAAAAATGGCCAGTAGGTGAAAATGACGATGATCATGAAGGTGATACTACATTACCCCAAAAACCCGGAAAAAAAAAATTTTTTACTTAGAAAAACAATTTTTTTTCAATCTGTAAATTTTGAGGTTAAGAATATATTACCTTGCCACATACATTCATCATTCTGTCAAAACAATCAAGCACTCACACTAACAGAGGGAGGGGATATGGCTCACGACTACTTTGAGATCAATGGCACATACTCCACAAGGATATATTTGAGATAATGAAGGCTTATTTTTAGGGTGTCATAACCCGCACCACTTAGAAAACCCAAAGAAAGATTATAGATAATGAAGGCTTATTTTTAGGGTGTCATTACCCGCACCGCATAGAAGAGAATAGATAAGAGATAATGAAGGCTTATTTTTAGGGTGTCATTACCCGCACCGCTTAGAAGAGAATGTAGGACACCTCAGGGGAGTTAGGTAGGTCTCCTAGCCTGGGTAGATCCTAATATCCCAAGGGTGTGTAGCACCCTTAAGATCCCAAGGGTGTGTAGCACCCTTAAGATTAAAGTAGTAATCAAGTTAGAAAAAGAATATCCCAAGGGTGTGTAGCACCCTTAAGATTAAAGTAATAGTCAAGGTAGAAAAAGAAGGTCCCAAGGGTGTGTGGTAGCACCCTTAAGATTAAAGTATAAAAGAAAGATAGATAAGGAAGGAAGATAGTAAAGAGAAAAAAAAAAGAATGGGGATGATAGCCGCGTGATGTAAAAAAAAAGCCAAATAGTTCCCAATAATGAAATGAGATGAGATGAGACAGGTACAGTATTATAAAAACAGAATATAGAAAAACAGAATATACAATTTAAAACAACTAATTAATAAAGAATACAAATGATAGATAGGAAGTACAAATGGTACAGATTATGGTGCTGCATTCTAGTATGTAAGTAAGACAACTTGAAAGTTATCAAAAAAAAAATTTCAAGTAAAAAAGTATGTAAACCCAAGTTTAAAAATAACTTCTTCTAACTCGTTTCATCGTGAAGTGATGAATGTAGTACTATTCAATGTTAGTAGTAGTAGAAGTGTAGTAGTGTAGTGTAGTTAGTAATTACTAGTAGTAGTAGAGTAGTTAGTAATTACTAGTAGTAGTAGAGTAGTTAGTAATTACTAGTAGTAGTAGCGTAGTTAGTAATTACTAGTAGTAGTAGAGTAGTTAGTAATTACTAGTAGTAGTAGAGTAGTTAGTAATTACTAGTAGTAGTAGTGTAGTAGTAATAGTAGTAGTAATAGTGGTATGTATGTTATAGGCTTCAGCTTTCAAGTTCTGAAAGCTTGCATGAACGTATACTACGAGGATACTCTCCTGCAGCACGTCGTAAAGTCTACCAAACCCCGTCTTATCAGTGACCACGAATGGTTTTAAAAACACTTCAAAGAGAAGAATGGTTGTAGATTACGCATGGGTAATCTGTAAGTGATGTTTGTGTGTGGGGATGTAGTCTAATGTTGTAAGAGTACTGTAGAGTGTACTACGTTCGGAGTAATGTTTGGAGTATATTGTAAGTTCACGGAGAGTCGAAAAATATTCGTACTTGTGCAAGTAAGTTTTAGATTTTTAGAAAAAAATCTTTAAGAAAGAAGATTTAATTCCAACTTAAAAGATCGAAAGAGTTCGTAATTAACCATAAAGTTATCAAACTCAAAAGAAAAATAAATACGTCAATATAATATGACAAATTTATGTTGACGTATTATATGTCAATATCCTAAAATAAATAATATTGAATTATTTTATAGGAAAATAATTCAGTATTTTATTTCCGTAAAACGTTAAATTAAACGTACAAATCGTAAGTATGAACGAAATACGTAAGGTAAGATAACAGTTCTACACAGAAATAAAACCACACAAATTTTATTCCTAATAGTGAGTAACAGCAGGGATAGAAGAATTTATTTTTCTTCGAATATTGCGGTAGACGCAATCTAAGTAGACTAGCTAAGCTACAACCTGGGTTTACTACAACCAACCAACAAGGTAGAAAGCATAATCATCTACAGCAAAAATATTAAGTCACCTTACAGGATAGCAAGATGAAACGTAGAACGTAGGGTACGGAGGCTCACCAGAATGCAACACAATATCTCTGAAAAGACAAATAAATGTTAACAGAGGGTTAGGAGGGAGGGAAAAGAGTAAAAATAGAGAACAAATAGAGATAACAGAGGCCGAAAGAATATCCAAACTATACAATTCGTAGCTGAATTATTTTAGAATTTAGAGGAAAGGGAGGGGTTCAGACAAAGTTGGGCGCCAAACTGTAATGTAACAGACGGCCCTAGGATCTCCTGAGAGCACGTCTGCTACACCAGTTGTAAAGAATGTGTAGGGCATTCAATACCTAGTAGTGTACTTAACAATAATAAGATGCTTATAGAATAAGAGGCAGGACTGCGTCACGTCCCTTGGAGTAGTCAGCGAGTTCCTTCTTGTCGTTACGGCGTCCGTCGATGGCCCACACAGCCATCTGATAGAAACCGGCGGCAGCAAACAGACCGGCTGTAGCATTTAGTCATAGTCATTAGTAGACGTAGACGACAGCCGGTCCGATCGCCGATCTCGTATGTGTAGCAGGAGACGAAGTGAAAAGAAGGGGTCACCCTCGGGCACCGGAACGCATCTCACCCCGGTACCACGGGAGCGCAGGTTCCCGGATAGGTGGTGGAGGCTCAGGCCGTCCAGCCCCCACAGGACAACCCCCGGAGTCCCATGTAAAGGCAGGTGTTGCTTAGAGCAGTGTATAGGGAATGGTTGATGTGATGGCATACCACATATAATTAAACGGTCACTCACACGGATTTAAATTTATAATATTTATATCAATATAATATAATAAACAGTAAATCATAGTATCAAAAATCACCATGGTGTAAAACAAAATCCAAGTCTCAATTAGAATCCTCTCTGTCATTCATAAAAAAGTATAAAATATAAAAATGGCCAGTAGGTGAAAATGACGATGATCATGAAGGTGATACTACAAGGTACTAAAATGTCCTGCTGATGGTGACTTTGTATATCCGGTCGTTGAATTCTCTACAATATGGTGGTGACCAATGCGGATGTGAACGTCATGCTCGTGAACGTCTGCCTAGACTGGTCAGCTTTGAACTGCTATGGCAATCCTAAAAGGTATATTTGTGTATTTGTTACTCATAAGTGAGTTTGTTTCTTATTACCTGCATTATTCTCATACTATTTCCCACACTACTATAATGGAATTGTCATGACCTACTATTTTAAATCAACCAAAATATTTATTTGCTAAAATATGGTACATAAGTTGTTACAGTAAATTTGTTTCAGCAAATCCTGCCATAACATGGCGTGCAAATGTATTCACAATCAGCGATGTCAATTAATCTAACTTACAAATTACAGATTCTATTGATTTGTCTTCCAAATAATATCTTTTAAACAGCAACAGTTTGAAAAGTATTTTTTTAAACATTGTCTCTCTTTTTTAAATATAAAAAGAGTATTCAACCTTAGAACCAACCTTTTGGAACTGTTTAGTTAGTTTTGACGTTTTAAAGGTGCCTGATTTGGAATAAAAAACTTTGACTGTGACTTTGAAGTAACCACTCAGTCGCCCTATACGACATCTACAGGTGAAGATGGGTTGATTTGTTCTTCGGTTAAAACTATACGGCCCGCTATTTCTGTGGCGAAGCCTTAAGTAAACCTCTCGAGTGATCTCGTTCCACCCTTGATTCCTCGCAGCGGGCAGCACAGCGGGCGATGGCTAATTTTTCAACTGCTACTTGAAATAAATTTACAGATTTGCACTCTTAATGTAAGGGAAGAGGGGAATTAAAACTAATTAAACGTATTTTGTTTGAGCTGATTAATGTTTTTTTAAAAGGTTATACTATTTCGATTAAGGATTGAAAACCTAGAATCGTTTTAGTATTACTTTTGGGAGAAAGAATAATACTTTACAGTTTGTAAAACACGTGCTACCTACAGATTGTTTATCTAGTTTATTTAATGTCATAAAAATTACTTACATTTTTAAAACGAGTCAAGTCCGAGTCTGAATCTCGCACCGAAGGATTCGTGCCTTGAAAAAAAGCCTATAGAAAGCTATAAAGTCTGTTTTCTAAAAAAAAACTGGGCTAGTTACAGTCGATTTATTCCAGATTTTTCACTTTGCAAACTTCGGAGGAATAAGGGGTGGGGGGGTGATATTTTTACAGATTTTTTTCATCATAAGTCAAAGACAACGAGTAAAAGTAAAAAATAAAATTAATTCTTTCAATTTTAATATAAATAGACAAGCATTATTTAAAACTCTACCGAATTCTCGTCAGCATTTCAGTTTGAATATAAGTTTCTTGGTATGGCCTTACCCATTTTAGCTAGAATTGTGCCACAGATTAAATTTAAAAGTAGTGGTGATGCGAGTCTCCCTCTAACTAAGCCAAAGTTCAAGTCGATAGAATTAGTAGTTCCTGAAATAAGGAACTGTTACCTACAGACGGACGGACGAAGTCTCACCCTATGGGTTCCTTTTTCACCATTTTTGTAGCGAAGCCTACAGGGTGCATGCTTAATATTCGTAATGATACTATCTTTGTATCGTAAACCTGTTATTTAATTTTTTTTATATCCATACATATAAAAGGAGAAGCTGACTGACTGATCTATCAACGCACAGCCTAAACCGCTAGGGTTAGAAAGTTGAAATTTTGACAGTAGGTTCCTTTTGTAACGTAAGCATCCACTAAGAAGGGATTTTTCGAAATTCAACCCCTAAGAGAGTTAAATAGGGGATGAAAGTTTGTATGGAAAATCGTCACTTAACGGCTTCAAAATTTCACGCAAGCGAAGCTGCGGGCGAAAGCTATATAATATAAAAGGAGAAGCTAACTGACTGACTGACTGATCTATCAACGCACAGCCTAAACCGCTGGGGTTAGAAATTTGAAATTTTGACAGTAGGTTCCTTTTGTAACGTAGGCATCCACTAAGAAGGGATTTTTCGAAATTCAACCCCTAAGGGAGTTAAATAGGGGATGAAAGTTTGTATGGAAAATCGTCACTTAACGGGTTCGAAATTTCACGCAAGCGAAGCTGCGGGCGAAAGCTAGTTCAAAATAAACCAAACATGTTTTAATTGGTGCTTTGACTATTATAACTCGGCTACTTCGTTACCGCTGAATACGCCATTCTAATATTCCGTGTTTGTTACCAATTATCTCGGTATTATGTTATTTTTCTGTATTGCGTGGTAGTAGTAATTCTATTCTAAAATAAAATGAAGTTGTTTGCTGGAAACTTCCACAGTAAGTTAAATGTTCTCCTTACGATATTCATGTAGATCTAATTCCTTACTAATTGGGTTTTCCACGAATAGTTTACTTTGTAAGCATCGAGTACATTGCTTGCAACGTACGACTATTTGTCCACCACCCGTTACCGTCCCCAAGTAACGAGATTATTTCGGACTGAGTTCGGAACAAGTCGGCGATCATGTGTTCACCGTGACCGATCTCGGTGGTTCTCAACACAAGATAGAAACCCGTGCACCGGCGCCGGCAATCTCGGTTGTAGTCGACAAGTGCAGACGTGTTTTATATTGCCGTCAATTCAGCCCGTCACGATCTCGGGCTGAGTTCTAGCGGTAGCGCCGAACTATCCACAATCTCGGCGGCCGAGATGACGGCGCTCGGATGACGGACGTGCGGTGGATACCCCGTCATAGTAATGTATGTATCGCTACTTCAGCAACGTCATCTCGTTCTCGGTGACGGCTGGGATGGACAAACGCCCTTACCGTCCCCAAGGAATGAGATTATTTCGGACTGAGTTCGGAATGACATGTCGGCGATCGTGTGTCCACCGCAACCGATCTCGGTGGTTCCCAACACAAGACAAAAATCCAATCCACCGGCGCCACCAATGTCAAGTGTAGTGGACAAATGCAGACGTGTTTTGTTTGCCGGCATTTTGGGCCGTCATGTCACGATCTCGGACCGAGTACTAGCGGTAGCACCGAACTACTCACAATCTTCCGCGGCCGAGATGACGGCGCTCGGATGACAGACGAGATACCCTGCTATAGTAACGTATGTATGTATATGTACTTCGACAACGTCATCTTGTTCTCGGTGACGGCGGCAATGGACAAACGGCCTAAGTACATCTACCCACTAAAAAGCACGCAAGTTTCTTCAACAAACTGACCTCAACGTAGTTATGAAAAAAGATAGGAGGAAGGAAGAATATCCTCAGAAGCATAATCAGCTCATTACTGTCACACGGGCCTCTTCTCAGAATGAGAAGGGTTAAGGCCTTAGTGCACCCCGCTATCCTGATGCAGGTTTGATGGGTTGAAACCAAAAACTTTTTTATCCCTCTCTAGTCTGCAGGTTTCCTTCGCCGTTAACGCAAGTGATAATCAAATTCCGGACATGAATTCGGTGGAGGTATGGGCCTGAATTGAACTCAGACCCTCCTGCAAGGAAGGCAAGCAACGGCTAGGCTTTTTTTAAGGATGGGAAATCATCAAATCGCTTCTTCCGCTCTGGGTGGAGCGGAAGGGAGTGTCAGACTCTTACTGACTAAAACCCATCCGTGTTCCTCCTAATGCCCTTTGCGTTTCAGGGCCGCGGTAACTCTTTCGAACAAAGTCCGCAACCCTGGCAGAACCGCTAGGCTACGATTGCTTTTACAAGTCGCCCTCAATTTGCTAAAATCCTCTGTCCCTCACATCGAATGTCCATCACATAATCTAAACAATTCGCATCCTTTTATCAGGGATTAGTAATCAAAAGGCTTGTGAGGTAAAAAGCGGCTGAATCCAGCATCCATTAGGCAGGCCAGACGAGCAGACACAAAAGAACTGTGAAAACGCCTGCCGCCTGCATTCGAATTAGTTATGTGCCACTTTGCGCTGCTTGGATGCCTCTGGCTTTGTTACAAACTATTGTTGGGAGCGTTGTGTATTTGCCTAATTCACTGTTGTACCGTGATATTGGTGCGGGTAGATACTTCATATAAACCTAAAAAATACAAAAATATTGATTTCACCTCAAACTTTGTGATCATCAGTGATCGGAAAAGGGTGAGCTAATTTAGCTAAACTTCAAAGAACAGAGACCAAAACTGGAGACTTCCTTTTTTATTCGGGAAAATTTTCTTGGAGGTTTTCTTTCATTTGTTTTCAAAAAATAAAAGGCAATCTCCTTTTTTGAAAACAATAAACAATCTCTTTTTAAAAACAATTAAAAACGTGTCATCTGGTTTTAACACTATTTTGGGAAACAAAAATAGGAAATGAATTTAATTGTTTGCTGTACTATTAACATTAATATTAAATGTACTTTAGTGATGTCCCGAAACCCGGAATAATTTTCACGAAAAAAAATGTTGTCGTAAGGAAGTCTCCAGTTTTTGTCTGTGTTCTTTGAAGTTTAAGTAAATTAGCTCACCTTTTTCCGATCACTGGTGATCATACATAAATTGAGGTAGCCCCAGTAAGTTCCAAAGGTACTTGACTTGTGTTGGAGTTGTCTCGCTTCTTCCCTTAAAAGCATGAGCTTAAGAAGATGACTTCTTCTTCCCTCGTGTTGGCATGAACTACGAGAATAGCACATCCCGTGGTGCAAAGATTAATCAGTCAGAAAGCCAGTGCGCCGGACATACTTAAGTATCGCCACTCTTGGAGGCTTTTTTCATGCATTCCATAAAGCTCATAATAGAAAACTATTTGTAAAAACATCAACTATGAATATAACTTTCTGCGTTTGGCGCTCTTCGTTAGCATTAATTAGCTTTGGTTAGCACTTTGAGCAGGATAAGCGTTCAAATGTGCATGAGCGAAATAACTCTCGTAAGCGTGAGCTAGAGGAGGGCTCAGCGCAATGAATTGAAATTCATTGCGCTGAGCTCTCGTAGAAATCGTGTCAATTTTTGTACCACAAAGCAAGGCTCGCAGTAGCTGAGAGCGATTAGTTTTTGCGTAACGGTATCGCAGGTTGATTTCCGCACGCAACTAATATTCGTAAGGCCTACAGTACTTCTAGTATATTATTTGTCTCTTTCTCTTGCGGGTGTGTCAAAGAGATAATGCTTCGCGAGCTCATGAAAACTATTGCCGTTTTCGACATTTGCAAACTGTTTGCAAATTTTGTACCGAGATTTATATTAACGCACCGTCATGGATATAAAGATAATTCAAAATACATTAGTAAAAAGAGAACAAATAAAATTGTTATCGTAGGATTTTCTATTTCTTCGTGACCTTGAAATGTTTTTAGCCAGATGTGGGCAGCAGACTGTATTTGTAACTATTTTGTTTACTTTCGACACAGCTAATTGAAGAGGCGGTATTTATTACACGTGGGCCGACTCCATAGATCATAGACGAATAAACCTAAACATGTCAGGTCGAATGTGACTGTCTGGAGCTCAGTAATTGGTTTTTAAGTTTTTTCCATCGAATTAATATGTTAATCACTTTTGATAAGAGTTATATTTAAAAGAGAATTTTAGAAGACAAACTTGGAATAAGTACAAAGTTTATTATAGGCATAGGTATGTTTTGAATTAAAATACATTTAAATCGTTATATGCTTAGAGTAAAATAAAAACAAAATGGTTGCACATTTTCCAAGTAGAAGTCTCAAAATCTTCTCCTTATTGTAAACAAACGGGGTGCATGAAAAGAGCCTCCACGAGTGACGATACTTCAGTACGTCCGGCGCACCCTGGGCAGTCAGCCCCGCTACCAACCTTGCTGACTGGATAATCTTTTCACCACAGCATGAGCTACAGCTATTTTTGTATAGCTCGTGCTGACACGAGAGAAGAAGAAGGATTATAAACAAACGTCTTCATGTCAGTTTTCATACAAAACCCACGTGAAATCCTTCCTAGAATCCTACCCTACTTATAAAAACGTAAAATTAGGATGTTTGTGAATTTGGATGTTTGTTAATCAATCACGCCTTAACGGCTGAACAGATTTGTTTGAAATTTGGCACACAGGTAGACCATGACCTGGATTAGGATATAAGATACTTTTTATCCGGGTACTTGAGGTAGTTCCCTTAGGATGCGAGGGAAACCGCGAGAAACAGCTAGTATAATAAAGTAATTTATTACATAAATATACGAAAATCTCGTGACAAGCTCCACGGATACCATAAATGTATGGAAATTATTTATCAACATTGAATGCCTATAAAATCCTTAGTTTTTCCCGGTCGGGAGCGCATTTCCGAATTAATCAACGTTACCTGTGTGAGGCACGCTCGCGTATGCACTTCTATCGCATTATGCGTTCCTGGTACCTGTACGTATCAATTATAGTTGAAATTCGAGAGAATCGGATTTTGCTTTTCTTTGAACTCCTAAAATAGATGTATGCATTTTTAATTGAGTTTCAACAGGAATTCATTGAAACTGGATGTTGTCTGTACCTAATGACCTTTTCCTTTACTAGGTATTGGTTCATTTTATCGACATTAACGCCTCTTAAAATACTACATTACGGAGTATGCTGAAACTGGGGGTCTACTCTCTAAGCACGAAGTCTGTAGTTTCGGCTTTAGTTACGAGCGTTTCCTACTCCCTGACATACAATTATTTCGGGGCCCGAACTAAGAATGAATGACAACACGATTTGACAGTTGACTACCGATGTGTTTTTCCCGTCCGAAAAGTTGAACTTGACACTTGTTTTGTTCACTCCTACGTTTCGGGCTACTTTCGGACGGGAGACTAACTTCGTTGACGGACTTAGGGAGTAGGCCCCAAAATACGGATTGAGTCAAGCAGGACTACTCTCAAGTCCTACATTCTCCAAATTCCCCTGATGCATATATCCGTTTTCTTCAGCCACGACTTTTGGCCGGCAGGAGTTGTATTCCGTCGCTACAGGGAAGCGAGACCGAAACCTAACTTTAGTGTTTATTGTTTTTATTATAAATTAGTTAAGGAATATTATTTGTCTTTCTTTCTCCCTTCTAAAAAGAAGAAGGGAGAAAATGATTGGTCAATTATTGCGACACACTTCTTTTTTTATCACGGCTCATCTTCCGTGCGGAAGACGTCCGGTTTCTATGGAAGGTATACGGGGGGAAGATGTCCGGTCCTTTGGAAGGCATACGGGGGACACAGGTCCAACACGCAGAGGCTCCTTTGAGAACTTTAATCTAAAATGGGATGGGGCACCAACCGGGGACTATCCACGGCTGCACTATTGGAGTACAGTCATGGACCGTCTTAGGTGGATGCAAAACTATTGTTAACTATGGTAAAAAAAAATCTGGTCTATGGGAAGGGGCGACACGCTTTATTATTAAAATTGCAGATGGTAAATTACAGGCAAAGAGAAAACCAAGTAGATCAAGAAGAAAGTACACAGACTCTGATAAACGGTCTTACCTTAGAATATCGGCATTGCCCAGTAACTGGGTTGCGGAGTTCTGATGGCAGTTGCTCTGTGTAAAATACTGGTATTTAGCCACATCTGGTCAGACTGGAAGTTGACCCTAAACGTAGTTGGGAAAAGGCTAGGCAGAATAAATTAACAAACTTTTTTTTTATAATCTATTTTCTCGCTTTTGACCTCTATCTCGCCTGATGGTAAACGATGATGTGGTCGACGGTGAAGCACGCTTGCCTAGAAGTAACCTATTCATTCTTGACTTAAAAACCCCAAGGTTGTAACTATCAGGAAACACAGACACCGGCAGGGAATTCTACTCCTTAGCTGTGCGAACAATGAATGTGTTCGCAAAACGCTTTATTTATTTATATACTCTTTATTGTAACGGGTGATTCATTTGGAGGTACTTTTCTCAAAACCAAAAAAATATAAAAAGAACAAATTTATTGGGTTATCTTTACTATCACACAAAAGAACCAGTCTTGACATTTATTTTTAAAGATTATTTCTTTCAAATGTTGTCCATAACTACAGTTAACATCCATTCTGCGAGCAACTGGAAGTCAACATTACTCGTGTTATTCGCCAAATACCACTCGAAATGCTCAGACGCGTCATCGAAAATTGGTACTGCAGAATGGACCATTGAACCAAGAACCTTTGGAAGGACTGGAAGAATGGAAAGAGATAAACGGGCAGTCTAGGTGTACATGTACATTACGTACATATTACGCTTTGTACGTACTTACGCGTAATTTCGTAACTTACAGAACTGACCCAGACAATGACACACACCGTAAACTATTAACAAAAGTGTGTGTTAACAGATTTTATGTATTAAAGTGCGAGCGATGCAGTGTGACGTCACACAGTCTGGGTTGGTTCAAAGCTGCACTATTACCGCAGCAGACCGAAACAGATCGAAACTGCACGCCAGACTACCAGACATAGCTATAACCTATCTATTACCTAGAGTACCGACGAGACTTTTTAATAACCAACCCTCACCGGCTCTCTAAAAGGGGGATTACGCATTGTAGGGTTTCAATAATTATTTCTGTAGGCCGATGAGCTTAATGAAATGTTACTGCCTAATTTGAAGATTCAATAGTATTTATTGCTTTTGAGTTTGTTTGTAAGTTATGTCGCAGTAATTATGGCTGTTTTTTAATTAAAAAAGCGAAGGTCATGATAACATTACGTTTATTTATTATTCTGAATGTTTTAAAGTGTTATACATCAGTTTCTTGTATCGAGGAGCTCGTGGCTAAATAATTACAGCCGCATACACCGATCTTCCGGGTTAAGCCACGCTTGCCGAGGTTGGTCTGTGGATGGGTGACCATTTACCAGAGCGAGTTTCCTCCGTGCCTCGGAAAGCACGTAAAGCCGTTGGTCCCGGCTGTCATTTGTAGATCTTTGACAGTCGTTACTGTTGGTCAGAAGCCAGAAAGTCTGACAACCAGTCTTACCAAGAGTATCGTATTACCCAGTTACTGGGTTGTGGAGGTCTGATAGGCAGTCGCTCCATGTAAAATACTGATATTCAGCTGCATCCGGTTCGACTGGAAGCCGACCCCAACATAGTTGGGAAAAGGCTAGGCAGATGATGATGACATCAGTTTCTTTTATATTTTTTTCTTCCTAGTTTATTTTACAAACTAGCTGTGCCCGCGGGTTCGCCCGCGTGGTAGATAATAATATAACCTAGATCCATCCTGAAGGCCCATTCTAAATATTAGTGAAATATTTTTTACTTTACTTTTTTTCTTTAAACAGTTTAGATTACTTGAAAAATGTGCATGCTGTAATTACAAAATGTATTGTAGTGTGTGTGTAATATTATAATGTAACCATGTTTTGGGCAAATAAATATTGATGAAAAATCTATAACATTTTTTAAATGTACATATTAATATAAGTAATTCACTTATCTGAATATCGTATTATTCTTAATATAAAAACTAATGTTTTCCTAAGGTTTCATATAGTAAAATCATAATATTTAATAAATATAAAGTGAAAACGAACTAAACTATTTACTAGTAACTAATATTTAGACACGGAGAACATTAATTAAAATATAAATTGAAAATGGCAGCGAGAGTCAAACACGTGTTTTAATTTCCTGTATCTATGCATTTTCATAAACTATTCCGAAGTTTTACAAATACTTAGTTTAAATTATTCTTGAAACTTGTCATTAATATTTCGTTTATTTGTCGTACATACATATAAATAATATTTTTAAACACATCTTAAAACAAAAATAAATCATTGTGCAATAGATACAGGACTGCCAGAGCTCTGTACCATGCAATGGTTTCGGAATAAATTAAATTGTAAAGCATTGCGTGGTGCAGATCACCCCGGTTCTGAGTACCACAATGGTTTCTGAATACGCTATCGGGACAATAACGGCTGAGTACACATCGACATGCCAAAAACCTCGTGAGCTAAATCAAAGCTTGACTTTTCATTGCAAGGCCTTTTTTACCTTCAAATTTTTGTTTTATTATTGCGATAGGAGATGATATAGGGAATGATACTATCACTCTTTGATTTGATAAAGTAGTTCTGTCTTAATTTTGCTCTTTGCCTATTAATTTTTTTCCACGATGTTCTGCGAATCACCAAACAGATAAGGCTCCTAAACAAAACATAAAATACATAATACTGTTAAAAACACGTGTAGGATTTTTAAAATAAATGTGTCAAAAGCCATTAAAAGCCGAGCGCGTTTTAATTTGCGGTCTAATGAGAATTCTGTAACACAAGCCACCTTTTTAATCCGAGGATTAAACTGTTTCTGTGCCGTCCCTGAAAGGACGATGACTGACATAGTCGTCAGTTGAAGATTGGTGTTTTTTTTTTCGTTTTTTATCCAATATATGGTGCCTATGGGGCCCAAAATTTACAATCAACTACCCGATAACATTACGTCGACAAATTCTAACGCAGTATTTAAAAGAAAATTCAAGTCTTGGTTTATCGAGCAACGACCTTTTATAAGGAATGGTTTTAAAATGTTGAAATGAATATGTCGATAAATGATGGAATCAGGCGTTACTTTGCGGAAATCCATGACATACAAATATGCAAATACAATATTTAAGTAGTTTTAATTCCGCCAAACTAGATCGCTAGTTTGGATGCAGTATGCAGTACGCTTAGCGTCTACGCAGTCGGCGAATCAACATCTCCTTTTTTTCTTTTTTTTTTTGTTGGAAATCGTCATGGATGCCTTTTGCCCGGGGAAGGCGAAGGGGTATGCCCACGGTGCTCCTTCTCCTGACCCTTGGCTGGGGTCGCGAGATTCGCAGGTGCATGCACCGCGACCCCGGCAGGCCTCGGTCCGCCAGCCCCTGGCGGACCTCTTCTTCTGTGGGGTCTTGCCCCACGCGTGGGGCTATCTCCTGAGGAAGCCCCGTGTAGGGGCGAAACACGTGTCGTATCACGTTGCATGTGTATGTCGTGCAGTTTGGTTGCATGTTGATTTTTTTCACTCCTGCATGCGCATATACACCGTGTCCCAAAATTCAACGATAAGCGGACACCAGAGGAGCTCATGACTACTCAAGAAAAAACGAAAAAAAAACTTTTTGTAATTACAAAATTAAATTTTAAGTAGGTAAGTATTTTGAAGTCCGTCGAAATATGACGAAAATAAGTTTGACTGATTTTTGTGTAAAAACTCTAAGTAGGCATTCTGGGATTTTTAAAGGTTGTAGTGGATAACAGTAGGTACTACTTGGGTTGCCGATACAAAAAAAAGCAAGAATATTTGAAAAAAATTCGAAGGATTTTAATTTCTATCATGGAATTTAAAAAAAAGTTTTTTTTTTCTTTTTTTCTCGATTTGTCATGAGCAGGTCCACCTTCTGGTGCCCGCTTATCGTTGAATTTTGGGACACGGTGTATGTGGGTGCGAGTGGTGCTATATACTGCATTCAAACTAGCGATCTCGTTCGGCGAAATTAAAATTTTTTTTTTTTTTTGAATCTGTCGAATCAATTTAATTTGATTAAAAAAAAAATTTATTTAAAATAATTTTGAATTTAATGAATTGTAATCTAATTGTTGTGACATGTAATATAATAATTACCAAATAAGTTTATCTATGTCTATGGAACTCAGTTTCACCAAGACGCTTTTCGCAATCTGCCATGGTCAAATGAGACAGTCTAATTTAATAGTATATTTAGAATAAATGAATTAAAAGAGAAAAGATGTCGTGGTGGCCCGGAGGTAACAGAACCGCTTGTTAAGCACCGGATTGCGGGTGCATGTACTAATGTGACTTTTTCAATGTCATACTACTCTGTCAGTAAGAAAGTGCCGGGAAAAGATCAATAATACACAAAACGTTAGTTATTCATCCAAAATTATTTTATCGCCTTCAAAGTATGCTCCTTCAGAAACGATACACTTGCTCAAACGAATAATCCAATCATCAAAACATTTTTGAAACGCTTTTTCCGGAATTGAGTTCTGTTCTCGCCTCGAATTCTCCTTTATGTCTTCTACGGAATGAAAACGGGTGCAACGAAGTGGTAATTTGAGTTTAGGAAAAAGAAAGGCTGGAGCCATATCTGGTGAATAAGGTTTGCTCGATGGTACCTATTTGTAGAGTTTTTGGTCAAAAATTCGTATCACAATGATGGCCTTGTGTGAAGGCGCATTATCGTGATGCAAAATCCAAGAATTTTCTTTCCACAAATCTGGCCTTTTTCGTCGAATTTGCTCTCTTAAACGCCGCATAACGCTCAAATAATATGCTTTACTAGCTTTCGCAAGCAGCTTTGCTTGCGTGAAATTTTGAACTCGTTAAGTGACGATTTTCCATACAAACTTACATACCCTATTTAACTCCCTTAGGGGTTGAATTTGGAAAAATCCCTTCTTAGTGGATGCCTACGTTACAAAAGGAACCTACTGTCAAAATTTCAAGTTTCTAACCACAGCGGTTTAGGCTGTGCGTTAATAGATCAGTCAGTCAGTCAGCTTCTCCTTTTATATGTATAGATTTACCGTTTGACCCGTGATTATTTAAAATGGTACGGATCGACTTGTGAGAAAGTTCAGCGGCTATCTCTCTCAAACTTGAATGAGGATTTTCAGTCACTATTAGTCCTTCACTTTTGCGATTATAACTTCAGTTGAAGACGTTGATGGCCTACCAGAGCGAGGCAAATCTTTCATCACATCTCGACCGCTTTTGAACGCTTTGTACCACTCATAAGTACGTGTTTTTGATAAAGTCGATTCACCGTAAACCTTCTGTAACATTTTCAGTGACTCCGAACACGAAATTCCACTGGCGATGCAAAATTTAAGACAAACTCTTTGTTCGATGTTTTTGTTCATTATGAAATTCGCAATACACACTAGATATGATCTAACTAAAAACATCACTGTATTTAATCTAATTAACAGATGCAACTCAAACTCCGTGTCAAAATGAAAACAGTTGTTCAAGGTTATTAAAAAAAATATTGGAACCATTAACAAATCATCCATTCCCGATACTTTTTTGACAAAATGTATGTTCTTTCATGGTTAATCTAAGACGCCACAGACATACGGTGAAGGAAAACATCGTGAGGAAACCTGGACTTAAACCCCCTTATTACAAAAAATGGTCTAAGAAAAACCTAGGTTTTAAAATAGCCCCGTCTCTTTTTGTTATATGACATAAGAAAGTGATGGGTATATTTTAAACCTGGGTTTATCTTAGTCTTGGTTTATCTTAGTCTTGGTTTAAACCATCTTTTGTAATAAGGGGGAAATAGTTTGAAATCACCAACCCGCAGTGAGCACGCGTGGTGATCAATGCTCGTTTCTTCGCTGTATGACAAAAGGTCTTTGCCCCGCAATGGGACAGTTAAAGGCTGATATTTATTTATTAGAATAAATGAAGTTTTCG
This sequence comes from Amphipyra tragopoginis, assembly GCA_905220435.1. Classification (NCBI taxonomy): domain Eukaryota; kingdom Metazoa; phylum Arthropoda; class Insecta; order Lepidoptera; family Noctuidae; genus Amphipyra; species Amphipyra tragopoginis. The sequence continues at coordinate 3,017,378 of HG992003.1, read as the reverse complement.
TTGTTTTCGATGTCATTTTAAAATCAAACGTCGTCAGCGAATACGGTACCAGCGATTGGGGTTACTTTGATATCAAGGGGCGACATTGATAGTTACTAAAAATATTGCATTTGGTCAATATATCTCTGTAAAAATGGAACTTATGCATTTTAACGTGACTGTATAGGCAACATTGACAGTTTTCCTATTTTACCATACGGTATAGAGGTGTCTGTGAAGTTAGATGGTGAAGATAAAAAAGACTAAATCACAACCCTGGTTATGTACAAAATTCGAGTCCCAATTGGGGCTACTTTGACACTGAATGATAAAACAGGGATTATCAAAATAAAAGACTACGGTCCGACTTTGATAAGGAACATTTCTCCTTTTTTTATCGAAACCTATGCTCTGTAGTTTTTTTTATCTAGTTTATGTGATTTTATATATCTCAGTTAATTCAGTCTTTATAAAATACTAGCTTTTGCCTGCGGCTTCGCTCGCGTTAATTTAGAATTTGACAATCAACTCTTAGACACACTACTAAAGTTTCTATAATAATATAATTCAATCATGATTCGGGAGACACGTGGCGCCATCTATGAACGTTATTGTGGTTTTCCTCGGGAACAGTACTTTTTTTCGGGATGAAAGGTACCCATGTCCGTTTCTGTACACTGAGAACGTATATGCAAAATGTCAGGATGTTTGGTTCTGTGGTTTAGGCGTGAAAAGGTAACAAACAAACAAACTTACTTTCGCATTTATAATATTAGTAAGGAAAGGATGTTTTATGTAGCAGCTAAAGGCGAAAATAAATAACATACAAACACATGAAACTCAAAAAAAATATCAAAGTAAACCCGTTCTAGTTTTACGGTACATCTCTCAAAAAAAATCTCAACGGTACCTTGTTTCTTGTTTCCACTTTAATAGTTGTATCTTCCAGAGCTACAACTTAAGTCAATATACCTACTGCTCCCATTTTCTCTCCGGCATCATCTTGAATGTTTCATGAGGCAGAGGAAACTACTTAGCCTAATTTAAATTATTATACTTCAATCCACTTAACGATGTTTTAATAAACATAATCATAATATTAGTCGTTATTCGCGACGTTTTAGTAAAATGACTAGAAATTTAAGAAAATTAATTTAGCTGCCTCTTTGTGTCGAGTGGTCGCAAGCGCTACTGCTGAGCGTGAGATCTTAAGTTCGATCCCCAGGTCAGGCAAAGTGTTATTGGGTTTTCCGTGTGGAAACTCAGTAGTTGCCCGGAGTCTGGATTTGTGCCCGGTATTACATGGGACTTAAAATAACGGCAAAATGAGGGTGTACTATAACTATAAATCTCTGCTTTCCCCTTTGGGTAATACAGGCGTGATGTATGTGTGATCATGTTTTTTTTTTTTTTAAACGTTGCCCCACACTTAGATTTCTCTTGTATCGTGGGTGCGTTTACAGACACAAATCTCACAAACAAACGCCCAGACCCGAAACAACCATCTGTAGGCCATACAAATTTTTGTTCCGTGTGGGAATCGAACCCACGACCCGTAGCGCAGAAGCCAATCGCTTAGCCACTGCACCAAACGTGTCATAATGTTATATTCATGAAGAATTGTAACATTTATAATGAGCTGACTTCTTCTCTCGTGTCGGTATACGAGAATAGCTCATGCTGTGGTGAAAAGATTAGCCAGTCTGCAAGGTTGGTAGCGGGGCTGACTGTCCAGGGTGCGCCGGACGTACTTATGTATCGTCACTCGTGGAGGCTCTTTTATTTAAGCGTTTGATGACATAAATAAATCGTGAAAAGAGATCGTTGCCATAGATAAAGGAAATTTTCTTTCTGTCGGTAATGTATGACTGACGATGACGATATTAGGAATGGCGCCAACTATTACCAGTCGATTCTTTATGCCAGCCTCATCATTCAACCGAAAGACGACCTCTGCTAGACATAGGCCTAGCCACATCGACCGGTCCTGTACCATCATACCAAAATGTCCCCTGTTGGACATGGGCTTCCCAATGACCGCCACAATGAACAGTCAAAGGGGAAATTGCAATAATCACCACGTTTGGTAGACAGCGTGGTGATCGCAGTTTGTTGTTAGTAGTAGACAGGAGGCACTGCTGCCTATCCTCTTGGCGTAACATACACACAAGGGTGGGGAAATAATGGCCGGGCCACCACATGGAAGTTTACTTACAGCTTAACTCAATAACACTGACCAACCAGGGAATTGAAACGATGAAATCACGTTCGGTAGCTGTGCTTGCAACCTCTATAAATATGCTTTTTTGTAGATAAATTTTATTACGACCAGAAACGAGGAATAAAAATTCTAAAATCTATCTAGTTGAAATGAAAATGTGGTTAGCTAGATGCTTTATTTGCCAAGTCAGCACTTTCAGCAGAAATTTTATTATCATAAGAATCTCGTTATGTATGTACTCTTCAGGGAATACAAAAACGTTTTTTTTTAATATGTACACTTTTTTCTAGAATCTATATAAAAAAACCTAAAAAAACTTAGTTTTCCTTTGTTTAAAGAACATAAAACAAAGAAAATTCATGTATTTTATGTTTGAACAACATAACTTAAAGTACCAGGACATTATAAATCCAAGTAGGCTTACCTACACTAGCAACGCCTGCAAACAAGTATATCGAGCGTCGCAGCGCGTGAGTAACTAGCCTCCTGGGTTTGTTTTCTTCGGGAAGTCCGATAATTTGGCTGCACCCCCCTTACAGAGTTAAAACCGCGCCTCACTGCAATATACAATATTTTCTCCACACATTCCATTGCTGGTTTCATTAAAATCAAACTTAACCGTCTCCTCAGTTTCGCAGCAATGTATTTCGAAAAAGGAATATCGTACACAAATTAGGGGTAATTGGAGCGTTGTTGGTACGGGGAGCTGTCTCGACGCCTCCTTATATTGGCGTGCCAGACCTACCCCAAGGCAAAGCGCGTTGCCCTTCCCCCACTACTGCACCGGGTGCATTGTAACAACAAAGGATATACCAAAGTTTAGCGTAGAAGGTAACTGTTGATTTTCACCGAACTTGTTAAATATTGATGACATTGAGCGCTTATCTGTAACGATCACAGATTTCATGTGCAGTTTGTCTGAGGTAGCTTCTACGTTTCGATAGAAATGTGAATGTTTCTTTTAACTTTGATTTTGTTTTGCAAGTTCGCTTAGTAATCAATCTTTAAAAAAATAAATGAACTAAGTCCATTACGTTTTTTATACACGGCGCTTTTTAATTGGCTAGGGAGCTTCCGCAGAAATGATGTGTACATGCAATATGTCTTGATGAAAAATTTGTTTTCTTTTTAGGAATGTTGTATCCACTCGCAACGATGCTATGATAATTTGATTGGGAAAAAAATATAGATTTCGCTGTTTTGATAATATGATGGATGGTTTAGAAACAATAATGTAAGTATAGAGATATGATGGTTATTTTGAGGAGAGTTCCGATACTTTTTTTTTTTTTATTGTGTGTATGTTTCCAATTTTGATTGTTTTTTTTATTTTTATTAACATTGTATTTAATTTATTTATTGCTAAAATTTGCTATTGGTTTTGACATTCAATCGCAATTATTAATTATTAATATTATTCTATTAATACATACGAAAGCCTGTAAAATGTGAGGAACATGCAGCATTGGTGTTACACTTTCTTTCTTAATATTTGACTGCCTATTGTCTATCGGTATGAGTCTGTCATGCTCACTAAAATGTCCTGCTGATGGTGGCGTTGTGCATCGGGTCGTTGAGTTCCCTGCAACATGGTTGAGCTGAGCGACGCCGATGTATGCGTCATGCTCGTGAATGGGTGCTGTCGGTCAGCTCGTAACTGCTATGGCAATCGTTTTAAAAGGCTAACTTTCTCATTACTTTTCACGTTGTTAACCACATGTACATTAATCTGCATTGTTCTTACATTACTACAATGAAAATTGTCAAACCATTTACTTTTTTAAAAAGAGTGTCTATGGAGTTTCTTGCCGGTTCTTCTCCAAAGGGCCTACTACTTGGAACCGAGCCCCTAGTGTTGACCTTTTGAAAGCACCAGGGATCTGGTCTACTTGAAATAAAAACTATTTGACTTTGACTTTGATACATTTTACATTACGGCATGCAAAATTATTTAATCTAATACATTAACATGCAAACATTATTTGTAACAACAAAGATGCAAACATTATTTCTTGCCAGCATTTAATTATTTTGAGCTCAAACACACCACGTTTTTTTCAGGCGCCGTCGACGCGCGTTTCGCAATCGCGCGTTGTCGGCGCTGCTAAACTTGAAATAGGCAGATTACTTGCAATTGCATCGCTGCAAACTAGTAGTAGTAGTAGTAGGAGGAGCTAGTGGCTAAATAATTACAGCCGCATAGACCGATCTTCCGGGTTAAGCCACGCTTGCCGAGGTTGGTCTGTGGATGGGTGACCATTTACCATAGCGAGTTTCCTCCGTGCCTCGGAAAGCACGTAAAGCCGTTGGTCCCGGCTGTCATTTGTAGATCTTTGACAGTCGTTACTGTTGGTCAGAAGCCAGAAAGTCTGACAACCAGTCTTACCAAGAGTATCGTATTACCCAGTTACTGGGTTGTGGAGGTCTGATAGGCAGTCGCTCCATGTAAAATACTGATATTCAGCTGCATCCGGTTCGACTGGAAGCCGACCCCAACATAGTTGGGAAAAGGCTAGGCAGATGATGATGATGATGCATCGCTGCAAACTCACGAGAAACGCGCTACAGACGCGCGTGAACAACTCTCCTTGCAAAGTAAAACGCAAGTAGCACGCGCGCGAAGGAGCGTGTATCGCTCTACAGCTACTAACTCTCCTTGGATTAAAACGCGCTGTACGTATGTGTTTGCAGCTAAAGAGACGCGCTGTGACAGCGCGTCTGTATCGATGTAACTCCGCGCTACGAGCGCGTCGACAGCTCGCGAAAAAGTCGTCGTCTGCATACTACAATTTTATGAACGTGTGAATGGGTAAATTAGTTGCGATAACATCGCGTTTGCAGCGCGTTATAGATGCGTGCGACGCGCGTCGACAGCGCCTGAAAAAAACGTGGTGTGTAAGAGCCCTTTGAGACGCTTAATGATAATATGTAAACACTGAAGACTATAAATTAACAATAGATAGTATTTGGTATGTATATCACTATCGTGGCAGCTCCCTAGCCAATAAAAAAGCACCGTGTATACAAAGGTTAGTCGGAAAGGGCCACTTAAAGTATCACTGATGACTGTTTTAAAGCAATGCAAGCAAAGGGTTAATATTTCAAAATTCGATTTTTATTTCCATGCAAAATGGTTTTAATTTTAGTTTTTTTTTAAATTCTTCATCCCTGCTTTAGTTATGAATTCAGAACATGGAGCTTCTAATCCGTGACCCCAAATATGACCTTAAATGTAAACACAGCTGATCATAGCTGAGGATAGATAGATTTTAGCCTATTTATTAGGAAATCTTTGAACAGCGATTTCTCTTAAACTAATGACTTTCGTGGAAAGTTGTAGAACAAAAGTTATTCATGTTAACACCATTTTGTTAATGTACTCCCTTTCTGACTAACCTTGTATTCTCGTATAACACAACTTAAATTCGCATTTTGTACAACCTCTAAATTAATTGTAGATCTTTGGGAATCCCGGCTCATCTTCCGTGTGGAAGATGTCCGGTCCTTTGGAAGGCATACGGGGGACACAGGTGCAACGCGCAGAGGCCCCTTTGAGAACTTTTATCTAAAATGGGATGGGGCACCAACCGGGGACTATCCACGGCTGCACTATTGGAGTACAGTCATGGATCGTCTCAGGTGTGTGCAAGACTATTGTAAAATATGGTAAAAAAATATCTGGTCTATGAAAAGGAGTGTATAGTGTACCGGTTAACCTCTATTGCCGGAAGAAAACGGCGTCTGCCTTTCAAGTTTAAATATGAAATGCAACCTCTAAATTATTATTAACGTAACGTTTTCGTGTGATTATATTATTAGCTAAACTATATAAATTCAAAATCCTATTACCTAGCTAACATAATAAAGTTAAAATACATTCTCATTTAAATATTCCAATAGTTTTCACATTATTAATACCATGAAAGAGAAACAATGCAGACTTTCATTTCCGTATGTTCACCGACCAAAATCATGTTTCTAGCTACTCAATGCACTAATTCCCACCGTTAATTAAGCCTCCCCAAGCTTGAAACTCATCTCATTATCGAACGACGTCATTAATAGCGCTTTGAGCGAATTTCTCTCTGAATGAATTATTAATTTAAATATACACAGGAAACATGAGTTCGAAAGCATTCCAGAACAATCCATAATAATTCCAGGTACATGAATTACAATATGTGTGTGTATAGAACACATAAGTACATCATCCCTTTATTACAGAATACACATAACATGTGTCGGAAATCTCGGTATAATGCTGATACCGGGGATAATATTCGCTCCAGGAGTCGTCAAAGGCTGGTATTGCGTAGCGTGGTACCAGGGAGGTATAGGTGTAGCAGTAGGATGCGGCAGGCGGCGGGCGGCGGTAGTCATGGCGACCGCCGGATGCGCCCGCCAGCTTGCAACCCTGGGCATTGGGGTGGCTACGATTGATGCACGATTTATGGGAAAATTTGGATTAATTACGTTGTATACGATTATGATTGGAAACACATTTAGAACATGGACATTTTCAAGTGAGTATACATTTTTTCCTAATTATACTACAATACCTACCAAAGCCTATGTTATAAAGTCGGTCATTTTAAAATTAAGGGCCGATTTTTCAATAGTCAGATAAATTTTATCCAAGGAATAAATATGATGGTTTGACATATTTTCTATACAAAAGCTGTCAAAACGTCAAACTTATACCCCAGATAAAATTTATCTGACGATTGAAAAATTAGCCCTTAGTAAAACCATTTTTTTTTAGTTTTTTAAGTCGTTGATTGTGAGTTTTTTTTCAAAAGGAAATGTTTCCGTAAGTTGAAAAACTTCAAAACCTCATCACTTACTTATTGGAAAGTAAACAAATTATGGCTTCTCCGGGTTTCAGTAGAAAATAGTTTCAGGAACTGAAACGAATAGTTTAATAATCGATACTAGAACCATATTTTAGAATACTATTATTTATATCTCGCTCTAGTCACGGCTCATCTTCCGTGCGGAAGATATCCGGTCCTTTTGAAGGCATACACGGGGACACAGGTCCAACGCGCAGAGGCCCCTTTGAGAACTTTAATCTAAAATGGGATGGGGCACCAACCGGGGACTATCCACGGCTGTACTATTGGAGTACAGTCATGGACCGTCCCAGGTGGGTGTAAAACTATTGTGAAATATGGTAAAAGTAAAATGGACTATTTACTACTATATTATTTCATTTAATTAATGTATATTTTTAGCAGTGTAGCGTGCGTAGCCCCCCCTCAAGATTTAGAAGGTTGCGGGAATCCGCTGGATGCAAGGAACACAGGACCAGTCCATGTGGCGATGCTTGAGGGAGGCCTATATCCAGCAGTGGACATCTTTCGGCTCATTTTTTTCATAATACTATATAAACATTCATTTTGATCATAATAAGAATGATGTTTTTCTTAGCTTCGAATGAATAATATTTTTATTTTCAGTCGTTTTTTTTGTAACAGTTTTTTAATTAACATTGCTATCGCCAGCCTAGCCTTTTTCCAACTATATTTGTTTCAGCTTTCCAGTCTTACGAACTCCTCGATCCAGAACCTTTCAAAATCAAAAATCTAAATCAAAAGTTTTTATTTCACATAAACCATTACAGGCGCTTATGAAAAGTCGAATTTAGGTGCACGGTTCCAATTAGTCGTTTCCTATGGAGAAGAGCCGGCAAGAAACTCCATGATTACTCTTTTAAAATTCACATCTTTAACAATTTGAGTGGGTACAGTTATGACTTAGTTATAAAAAAAAAAAAAAAAAATTCGTTTATTTCAGGTCTTTAACCCATATAAAATTAAAAAGGAATTTTATAATTGCCATGCTTGCACTATACATGTTACATGCTATTATTAGATTACTAAAACATACAAAATAATTACAGAAATTGAAATTGAATTTACAAGTCAAATACAAAATATTCAAAAATGTCAAAAAAATAAATAAAAATGACACAAAACGTCAAAAATAAAATTAAAATTAAAAATAAAATGTCACAAATATGTCCAAAGAAAATTTACAAATTTAATGAAAGTCAAAGATATATATACAGTGGTGGACATATAATTAGAAACACCAAGTGTGACTTTTATTTTTGGTACAATTTAACTTGATAATTATTTTTTTACGTATCATAGAGGGCTTATACCTATTTATCTATAATGTATCCACATCATGAAGTATTACTATGTCAGTTTTGGAAATATCATACAGCCGTTTATGTAAAAACTGGTATACTTATAAAATAAAATGAAGCAGCACAACGTACTAAGGTGGACAACTAATTAGAAACAGAAAAAAAACATTAGCATAAATATAAACAAAGGTAACAAAACAATAAATAATAAAGTTAAATGGTAAAATCGTTTTAAAATAAACAATTAATGCTTGGTTGGGAAGCCTCTGCTGTCGATTACAGCTCTACAACCACGTGGCATTGATTCTATCAATGTTTGATACATTTCCTTGGAATTTTTCTCCAAGCTTCTACAAATGCGTCATAAAGTTGTTGTAGTATGATACTAGTAGTAGTACGACATTAGTAACATGTTCATTGGACAACGTTTTCTTTACAATGTACCACAAACTTAGATTTGATTAAAATCTGGACTATTTGCAGACCACTCAAACAAAACTCAAACAACGTTAAAGCATTTCTAAGAGACTAATTAGTGTCGGTGTTACAATGGTCTGCAAATAATCCAGATTTTAATCAAATCTAAGTTTGTGGTACATTGTAAAGAAAACGTTGTCCAATAAACATGTCACTAATATCGTACTACTACTAGTATCATACTACAACAACTTTATGACGCATTTGTAGAAGCTTGGAGAAAAATTCCAAGGAAATGTATCAAACATTGATAGAATCAATGCCACGTGGTTGTAGAGCTGTAATCGACAGCAGAGGCTTCCCAACCAAACATTAATTGTTTATTTTAAAACGATTTTACCATTTAACTTTATTGTTTTGTTACCTTTGTTTATATTTATGCTAATGTTTTTTTTCTGTTTCTAATTAGTTGTCCACCTTAGTACGTTGTGCTGCTTCATTTTATTTTATAAAGTATACCAGTTTTTACATAAACGGTTATGTGATATTTCCAAAACTGACATAATAATACTTCGTGATGTGGATACATTATAGATAAATAGGTATAAGCCCTCTATGATACGTAAAACATTAATTATCAAGTTAAATTGTACCAAAAATAAGAGTCACACTTGGTGTTTCTAATTATATGTCCACCACTGTATGTGCAGGCGCTGGCATGCAGCTGCAGCCATCTCCGCAAGAAAGGTGAATCCCACCGCTCGGTTATGAGAGAGCAAAGTAGACTTAAGAGCAGGAACCACACAAAAAAACAAAATGAAAAATATGGTCACAAATTAAATAGGTATCCAGGCATCTAGCAAGTCTACAAAGCTCTCACATTTACAAAAGGTAAAAGGACGCTAAACTATACAAAACAACTGACATGGTTAATTGTCATCAAAACACATTACAAAGAAAATCACTGTTTTTTATTAAGATAAATAACTTTGCAGATCAAGCAATCTGCGCAGTAGCGTAGCTACTACCAGCACGCCTCATTATTTAAAATATTAGCGAGAATATAAAACCAAGGACTACAAGGATAACATAAAAACCAGGAACTATTCCCATTTTGAAGAGGATATAATTATGGTTACCGCGCGCATAGATATCTGCGCAGTATATATGATTGTGTAGATAGGATCCTGCAACGCCACCTATTTACTTTTTGTACACGGCCCTCTGCGTCTGTGTTGCCAGTTGCAGCATAGAGAATGCTATGTGCTCTCTAATCATATTAACATAGTTATATAAAGTCGAACATCGATGGCTTTAGACCTTTTAATTAATATGTAATGCAGTGGTATTTGTTGCCGTTTGGAACAAAGAATAGACGACAACCTCCCTTCTTCCCATGGTTGTGTAGAAGACGGCTTAAGGATTATGTCAGGAGGGTGGGTAGCATCCGCTTGTGAGATAATGATAAGATAACATACTATCACCAATCCGTTTAGAGCTCGGCATCCTCATATGCTATAATGAGACAATAGTACTAGTGATCATTAATTCGTTTACAGCTTGACATAATTATGATAAACAATGCTATTTTTAGGACTTTTACAGAAAAGCCGAGAATTTAGATTTTGAGGCAGTTTTAATTTCTTTTTTAGACATTAGAACTGCCTCAAATCTACAAGTTACACGTTCTACTTAGTTTATGTTGCGTTTAATTTCATAGTAGGGTGCGGAGTGCGTAAGTATTGACTTATAAACGTAAATTTTCTGTGCTGACCGTGAGAATCTTTAGGAACTGAGTTTTGGATCCTTTTTTGGAAAAAATATTAAGTAAGTGGTATAAAAACTATGTCAATCGATTCTCCTGGTGATACTGAACAAACTGCTATCAGGTTTAGTGTATACTAAAAATAACCATGTAAAGAACTACGTACAAAAATAACTTGTATAAAAATACCTTTACATGTAGGTAACTTACGTATTTTTATTTCGTCACGACCGTTCTTTTTACTCACTGGCTATCTATTTGATGATGTATGTTCAACATAATTACTTGTTATACCTACAGCTATAATTGTATTAGTCCTTGTGTTAATTTAGTGGTGAATGCCTTATTCGGAGCGTATTCACTCTAATTGGCAGAGTTACATAACATAGTTATTTGCAAAGTGCATCCGATACCGCTAATTGTACTGTTTGGTATGGTGGAAAGGACACAGGATCTGTGTGGCAATTAATTTAAATGTTTGTTTACTTCAATTATATAAATTTTGTATACTTCAGTACATAATAATATTTAATCCGTTAATGTTTTTAAACAGAGATTGATGGTGTTCCTAATTTAGTTAAATTTCATGCTCAGCAGTCGCGCTTGCGAACACTGGACCAATGAGGCAGTAAGGTACAAAAATTACCTACTCACTAACACGAGAGTAATATTTACCTTCCGCCAATGCATCAAAAAAACACCGTTGAACACAAAAGACCTTTTCAATATCGTTTTAAAAGCTTTTAAAAAAATAATAAAGGCATAATTTTATTTTCTCTTTCAGTCTGACATCCGTCTGTGCGCATCGCAAGTTGGCGCAACACACTATAACGCTGTTCAGACTACGCTATACTATTTCGCTATATAGTAAAGTATATTGCGTCATAAGCTACAACTAATATACAAGGTATAAACGAATTCGTGTAATTCCTTCAAACCACATGATCTATTATTGGTATATATTAACCTCACAAGCGATTTAGATTGATTAAAAATAAACTTTTTTTTTCCCAAATCATATTTTATGTGATAGAAAATTTCGATGCCATTCATAATTTTTATTTATTTTTGAACTTAAATGAATGAAGGCACGGCGACACAGCTGACGGGCACGACTAGCGTGATATCGCTCCACGCAGTCAGTTAACGGGACGCTTAAATTACTCAGATACAGAATACCACGGTTAATTTTTTGAAAACTTTTTTTTTTGTTCATTCTGAAAAAAACCTATGCAGGGTTAATCAATTTCACCAGTAGATCACGCGGTTTAAAGGAATTACACGAATCCATTTACACCCTGTATAGCACTATAAGCTATATCGCAAGCAGGTCTACTATGTATAGCGTGTTATTTGACGGCGAAGGACGGAGCAGAAGTGATCGATGCGGGACGGGGTCCGGAATATCATACGACAAAGCTCTGAGAATCGCTCAAGTTTATCGCGTACAGCAAGCCAATACTTTATAGCAAAGCGTGAACGTGTCCATATAAAATGTATACTGAGCGATATCGTTGTGCTATATGCTATATACAAGGTTAGTCAGAAAGGGGGTACTAATCCCAAAGGGTGTTAAAGTACACATAATAATGAGTAACTTTTGTTCTACAACTTTTCCCAAAAGTCAATAGTTTAAGAGAAACAGTTGTTCAAAAATCTCAAAAAAAATCTCTAAAATCTATCTATCCCCAGTTATGATCAGCTGTGTTTACATTATGTCATATTTGGGGTCATGAATTAGAAGCACCATTTTCTGAATTTGTAACTAAAGCAGGGATGAAGAATTTTTGAAAAAACTAAAATAATGATCATTATATTTAGAAAAAAAAATATCGAATTTTGAAATTTGAACACTTGCTTTCAAACAGTCATCAGCGACACTATAAGTGGGCTTCGAATTAGTACCCCCTTTCCGACTAACCTTGTATATTATAGCGTGGTCTGAACTGGGCTTATATCAAAACATGATCATAATAGGCGTCTGGTTCCACCCCTTGTCTGCGAACAGGATCACATCCTCGCTTGCAATTACAGTAATTAATTAATAGCCTCGAGACGGGGTTGGTAACGCCTGACTTGTTTGCGAGTTATGTACTCCTGGTAGATAGGCACTAAATATTTGTAAGCCTTTAGTGTTTCTTTGTGAAGTTAGGTTTCCGATGTTAAGCGGGATAATTAAAGAAGAAGTAAGTAATTAATTAACCGGTGCCGCTTTACTTGAAACCCTAGGGACGCAACCGATACAACGCTTGAGAAGCTGTCAAAACAAAAAAGAACATTGTCCGAACATCTTGTTTCATTACTATGAATTGAGCCTCCTTGAAGGTGTGCATGAAAAGAGCCTCCACGAGTGACGATACTTCAGTACGTCCGGCGCATCCTGGGCAGTCAGCCTCGCTACCATCCTTACTGACTGGCTAATCTTTTCACCACGGCATGAGCTGTTCTTGCATAGCTCGTGCCGACACGATAGAAGAAGACTATGAATTGAATATTATAAAATAAACAAGGTTAGTCGGAAAGGGGGTACTAATCCGAAAGAGTGTTAAGGTACCCATAATAATGAATAACTTTTGTTCTACAACTTTCCCCAAAAGTCAATAGTTTAAGAGAAATAGCTGTAAAAAGACTCAAAAAAAAATCGCTAAGATCTATCTATCCTCAATTATGATCAGCTGTGTTTAGGTCATAATTGGGGTCACGAATTAGAATCACCATTTTCTGAATTCGTAACTAAAATAGGAATGAAGAATTTTTGAAAAAACTAAAATAAAAATAATTTTACATGGAGATAATAATGATCGAATTTTGAATTTGTAACACTTGCTTTAAAACCGTCATCAGTGATACTTTAAGTGGCCTGCGGATGAGCACCCCTTTCCGACTAACCTTGTATAGAACGTCTGGGGAAAAACTAAAGTACAAAAATGGACTTAAAAAATCCATACTCAATACTTTATTGCGTTCCATAGTGTAACATTAGGTCTTATAAATAAAAATATAGCAGAATCACTATGGACCCTGTCGGGCACAGCAGAGGTAGTAGGAGAGAGGAAGAGGGCTTGGTATACAATTTCGGTAAAATGGTCAATAATCAAGTATTTTTGTATAATTATAATTGTATAATATAAGTATTGTATATATTTTTATATTATATTTTATTGTATTGTAGTATTTTATATATTATTATAAATTATTATTTTATATATTATTGGTTTACATATCTCTCTGTCGTCACGGCTCATCTTCCGTGCGGAAGAAATTATTATTTTATATATTATTGGTTTACATATTATTATTAACTCTGTTATATTATATTTTATTTTTATATTTATTTATGTATTATTTTTATATTATTAGTTTTTGTGTCGGTACTTAATAATTATATTATTACATATTTCGTTTGAGATAGATTTGAATGGTGTATATAGTTTTGTCATGTACTATCTTATTTTGGTAGTTTTTTGTTAAGTGAGTTTATCGTCAAAGAATTCTTTTATTGTGTAATAACATTTAGTTGCCAGAAAGCGTCTTAATTTGTGTAAAAACACATTGGTTTTAATTTCGTTTGTTAAGATTTTAGGTAACTTGTTGTATATTTTTACTGACATAGCGAGGGGGCCAGTTGAGTGCATTTTTAGTCGAGATGTAGGTAAATTTAATCTATTTTTGTATCTTAAAGTGAATCTTGTTTGGATATCCTGGCGAGTGGTATAGTAGTCTGGATGTTTTCGTACAAATTTGCAAATTTCGAAAATGTATAAGCAAGTTAGGGTGAGTATATTGTGTTCTTGGAAGTGTGGTTTACAACTGTCAGTCTGTTCAATGTTTGTCATTATCCGAATTAGCTTCTTTTGTAGGGTAAATATTGTGGCTGACTCAGTGCTATTCCCCCACAAAATAATGCCATAGGTGAGCCATGCTTGGGCGTATGCATAGTAGGTTACGAGTGCAGTTTTAAAGTTGGTGGTTTTTTTAATTTCTCGTAGAGCATATGAGAATTTTGATAACTTCGCTCTTATGTTTTGTATGTGAGATTTCCAATTAATGTGTGTGTCTATGGATAGTCCAAGGAGGGTGAATATGTTAACCTGCTGCAACTGAATATTGTTGAAGCTATAGTTGAGATTAAGGGGGGCTTTTTGATGGGGGTGGAAAGTCATGATTTTAGTCTTAGTAAAGTTTATTTCCAAATTATGGTTGTTCATCCAGTTGATAGTTGGGGAAAGAAGGGAGTTTAGCTTTTCGTTGATACCTGTATTATCTTTGCATGAAGTGAGTAGGGATATGTCATCTGCGAATAGAACGCATGTCTCGTTTATAGCCTTTGGAAGGTCGTTTATGTAGATTAAAAATAGCAAACATCCCAGTACACTACCCTGGGGAATTGATGCATTTACGGTTTTTATGTCTGATCTTATTTTTGTTATTTTTTTGTGTGATTATTGAAGTGTTCTATCTCTACTATTTGTTTTCTGTTGTTCAATATGAGGCGAACCATTTGTGAGCATTTCCCCGAATGCCTATACCATATAACTTATCTAATAGAATTTTAAATTGTACCTTGTCATAGGCTTTTGTCATGTCTAACAAAATTCCAACCGCATAGTCTTTATTATTTATTATGTTTATACTGAATAATCCATACATAAAAATCCATGAAAATGAAAAAATCCATACATACAAATACCAAAATAATGGCACCAACTTCTGAAACTGTACATTTCAAAATATGTATTTTTTTAATCTTTTCAGTCTCCCTTTAAGTTGTATTTTTTTTAAAGTATTAGTTTTTCTATTTTGAGTGGCATAAACACTGATTTGCTGTTATCCATTGAATTCCATTGTCTATCTCCAAAAGTCTTCATCAGATCTCGCAAGATACACTTTCAAACAAAAATATATAAAATTGGCAAACAATGTGCGACGATATCGTTGAAAAAGAAAATAAAAACATTGTTAATACAAAATGCACTGATTAAAGCATCACCAAGCAATAAGACTATAATCATCTGTAAAAGTACTAAGCAAACAGCAACGTACAGGAGTAACTTCAACTAAATCACCAACTCGTAAATAACAACCCTCCTTCCGTGTAATCTGACGACACTAAAGTCCAAGCCCTTAATAGTTTAAACATTAGTATTCTTTCCCCGACCTCCCCAGAGGACATTAAAATCACTTTGCGACCGTTCAAGACGATATAATTTAGTCGCCACCAGTCATTAGTAGTCCCTTCTATAGACATAATTTACCATGAGGGTTTAATTGCGACACTATCATCCTCTTTAGTCTTATGAAAAAGAAAAAAAACTGGCTAAGTGCGATTCGGGACTCGGGTAACGAGTGTTCCGTATTGTCAATTGTTTTCACATTAATATAAAAATATAGGTATTCAAAGTAATGAAAAACTGATTATTCTCCTTCAATTTATCTTTATTTATAATGTTCACCATTTATTTCCGAATTTTCTGAGCGATACGTTTAATAATAAGCTGGGGACAGCATTTCTGAACTGTTTAAGATTAAATAAATAACACAGAAAAAATACATATTTATTAAATATACATTTTTGAATAGAGCTTTTAATGCCACACAATACAATCGAAAAATAATTTCATTAAAATGAATTGGCATTTTACCCGCCAAAACTAACGCCTACATCTAAATTCTCATTTTTATTATATTCTCAATTTGTACTTACTACTTTCTACAACTGTAGCAAATTACAACCTTATACGTTAAACACTCTCCGAAAAAACTAGCTGTGACAGACGGACAGACACCAAGGTGGTTCACAAGCATTCCGTTTTGGCAATTTTGGTACGGGACCCTAAAAAAGGCATACAATTACAAATTGGGCTGAATCGCGACTTTGCCTTTGTCTCGAAACTTTTAGTGGGTGCAAGCAAATCTTTAAGAGTTCCTATTGCCATCCCCAAACTTCCAATCAAGTTAAATTTAAAGCACCTACATTATAATATGTTCGCCTAGTAGTATATAATGTTTTGATACGGCGCGCGCGACTGTCTGCTTACCCGGCGGTTGCCATAGCAACCAGGTTGTAATGTACTATTTTTGTATCCAGACAGTTTCTCTTTGCAGCCTATTACATATTCGCCAATAATGGAATCATTTGATAAATCGTTCATAATTTAGTAATATTGTAGCTCTGACTGTGACGAGCACTTTCTATCTAAATAAGAACTTTTTTGACTTCTATTTTTCGTCAATTTAAAGTAAAAGTCATACAGTATTTTGAATTTTGCTCGATTAGTAAAATTACTAAGATATTTAACTTGCACGCACGTAAGTACCTACCGTGCTGCAGAAATCGAGAATTCCTGGAAGCAACCTATGTTCGAAATCACTATAACCTTTATTTCAATAGTCATTAAGTTTAAAGTTAGAAAATTAAACACCTAACTAAGTTTGCGAGCGCATTTCCTCGCTGCAGATTTTCCGGGCGAGCTGTCAAAACTCCCGCCCGGGCTTCGACTGTTTCCGTGAAACGTCGGCACGGTTCGACACCCCTGTCACGGGAGGCCATTATTCCTGGAGCTGCAATATTTGCTGGTAGCGCTTTAGTTTCTTTCCGCGGCGAGAGACACGGAGCTCTAGTTAACATGGTCTATCAGGCAGACGTGTATGCAACGCGACGTCGTCGATACAACGAGGTATATGTGTGCACCGTACTAGTGAACTTTGATAATGAACCGGAGGGGCAATTGCCCGGGCAGGGGGGGCGACGCTTCTGCCCCCAAACCCCTGTTACGTCGGCCGGGATGTGCAACGACCTGCAGCCACTTCCGAGCTAGCTATGTACGCATCGCACATAGCTACCTCCTATAACGCTTTATTGTACAGTATCGAAACGATTATTAGCCCTACGAGCTACAAGCTCTTCGTGACTCATGACAGCCTGGTGCCAGCCCTCATTATATTCTTGTTTAACAGCGTTACAAAATTACATAGTAGTTAGTTACTTAACCGCTTCAGTAACAAGATTCCTAGTATAAACTTTTACAAAGTAATAATAATTCTCTGAATGTTAATAAATTTTGACGCAATGGATGTTAGGCGTTCCCCTTCAGTCACCCCAAGGGAGCGCCTCACAAGACAAGAGGAACATTTTTACTCCCGCGAGATGATTTGTTTTCTAGTTAAATGTGTTTAGAAAAATAAACTCTCTTAAGTCTTCATGTGTATGTGTAATCTCTTGATAGGATCACAAGTTTATAAACATTTTTCAGGCATCTTTGAATAAATTTTTGTAATTAAGTAAAATCTGTAAAATCATATTGTGTAAATATTCCGCATTGTATCTCTCTGTCAGATGTTATCAAAGACATTTAAAAAATATTGTTTTAAATCTGATTTTAAGTAGGTACTGCAGAATGATGGATGGTCGTTATAATTAAAGTTCGTAACCAAGCCTGAAGCTTCGTATTTCAAAAATAAAATAAATTGAATTAACTTCACAACATTGCATGCCTAATGTTACTCCCACGTATTTATTTGTAATATTTAAAACCTCTACATCGTTAAATCTTTAATTTAATTGGTTAACATGCATAATTAGTCATAGTAACACCAAGAGGATTGTTGATGCGTTAAACAAAGTTGGAACGTCTCATGTGCCTGTAATGCTATTTCTACACCAGTGCGCTTTCATGTTCACGCGCATGCAATAGCGAATGCCTTAATACTAGTTCGACAAAAGCGCATACCCCTAGAAATGAAATGAAATGAAATTGTTTATTCTGCAAATTGGATATTTAAAAATCACTTTTACATGTCGATTTTTTTTTTTTAAAGCTAGATGTCGTCGGCGTTTCCTATCTGACTACCTCTGAGAAGAAAGGCCGAAACAAACTCAGGGGTCCAAAGTCTCTTTTAAAGTCCAGACATATTTTCTGTAGCAAAAATTTGTGTGAGGGCAATGCAGAGCAACGCCTGGACTGGCCTTTTGAGGAAAGTTCCAGAGCAGTTTGAGAGGACCTGTCCCAACCGATGGCACGCATGTATCAGCCATCGTGAAGCTCAACCCTATCTTAGGGAGCTCAACGACCCGACGCACAACATTACTACCAGCCAGGACCATGAAAGTAGGCCATAAAATACTCAAACCGCCAGACAGCTGTGAAAATACTGAAAGTATTGAACCTGTATAATACTCACACTCACAATATAAGGCATTATTACAATATTAAGGCCACAATAGTATTAACAGAAATTGCATAAGAATAATTAAATTAATAATAATTGATAAAAATTAATCAAATTAGAATGTACGTCCTAGCGCACGCTAATCCGTCTATTGTATGTCGACTGACGATTTACCGAGGCGCACCGGTGTAGACGATAAGCTGCATGCGTCTTATGGCAATCAATATTGCATGCGCTTGACGCAAGAGGAATTGAAAGTTGAAAGCGCAAGATGAACATGATAGCGCACTGGTGTAGAACTACTATAATTCCACCCTTCAATCCGGAACACTGCAATGCTCCTAAGGCTGGTTTTATTGTTACGCGTTTCGGCAGCGCCGTTGGAGCGCGCGCGTTCTTAGATGTATGGGGTAGTAGTTGCGTTTCAAAGTCGCGCGCTTGAGCAGCGCCATTCAGTAAACGCGCGCTGTTCGCCGGCGCTGCCGAAGCGCGCGCCACTAGTGCGCCAGTGTTGCCAACTTAACAACTTTCTAGCTAGATCTAGCAATTTTTGCAAGCCCATCAGCTACTACTTAGATTTTGTAGCTAAACTGTTTAGCTACTTTTACTAGCAACTTTACAATACCAGGTTTTTTTTTTTAAACATTTCCCCGCTCTAAGATTTCTCTTGTATCGTGGGTGCGTTTACAGACACAAATCTCACAAACAAACGCCCAGACCCGGAACAACCATCTGTAGGCCATACAAATTTTTGTTCCGTGTGGGAATCGAACCCACGACCCGTAGCGCAGAAGCCAATTGCTTAGCCGCCGCACCAAACGTGTCGTCAAAAGTCGTTTTTCGTTTTGAAGTCCAAAAAAAGGAAATAATCGGATATAGTTTTCATTCTCACACTTTCATATTCATATAATAATTGGTTTAGTCTCTTTCTAGTATCTATCTTTTGGTTTTCTGTGCAAATGTTCCTTTTTAACCGACTTCAAAAAGGAGGAGGTTCTCAATTCGGTTGTATTTTTTTTTTTTTTTTTTTGTAATATTTTTAAACTGTAGCTACTTCTAGCAACTTTTTAGGGTATCAAAATCTGGCATTCTGGCAACTTTTTGCAAGAGATCTTGCTACAAACACGACAGTACAGTTGGCAACACTGTCATGCGCTTCTACGGCCAGTATGCGTTTTAGTGTGACGCCGTTGAGACGCGTCGTAACTGCATTAACGTCCATATTGTACACGACTGTCTCACAGCAGCGGAACGCGCGGTACCACGAAGTAGAGAAAGAACCGCGGTACTAATGTCGTTTCACAGAGCACCGCTGTTCAAGCGCGCGCTGTTTACAGCGCGCTGCCCAGCGGCGCGTCTAGCGGCGTGACTATAAAACCAGCCTTAGCGGCAGAAATAGGTATGGAGCAGCGTTGCCAGACGTCCCAATTTTGGCGGGACGTCCCGATTTTGGAATCAAAATTAAATGTCCCGCGCGGGACAGGCTCAGTCCCGCTTTTCGGGGATTACTCGACAGAAATATGAATAAGCAATTCTTAATAATAATTCTTACTTAATCTTCTTATATATAAAGAGACTGGTACTGACTGACATTTGATTCATCAACGCAGAGCCTAATCCACTATAGCTGGAAATATGAAATTTGGACAGTAGGTTTCTTACGTGACGAAAACATCCACTAAGAAGGGATTTCTCGAAATTCAACCCCTAAGGGGGTGAAAAGGGTGATTAACGTTTGTATGCAAGTCCGTCATTTTTGAAGTAAGAAGTATGAAATTAAGTGTTAAGGTTTCTGGTTAGGAGTAAATGTACACGTATTTCAGCGTTTTTGGAAATTCAACCCCTAAGGGGGTGAAATAAGTGTTGTAAGTTTGTATGAGAAATCTGGTACTTTTGAAGTAAGAAGCATGAAATCCAATATTTAGGTTACTGGTCAGAAATAAACGTATACGTGTTTCAGGGTTTTTGGAAATTCAACCCCTAATGGGGTGCAATAAGTGTTGTAAGTTTGTATGATAAATCTGGTACTTTTGAAGTAAGAAGCATGAAATTTCACGCAAGCGAAGCTGCGGGCAACAGCTAGTTATATTATATGGTTTATAATTATATTCTTCTGACGACTCAACTGCCTAAATACAGGGTAAACCAGACAGTTATTGTTAAAGTAAACGTATTTTCATTAAAATACATTTTCTAGGGCTATTTTTGCTATTTATTGTCATGTAAACATAATTTAAAACTCAAATAAAAAGATAAGTATTCAAAAAACTACTGATTATATAAGTTTTTTACTATGTTCCGCTTTCGACGAAAAAGTCCCGCTTTATTTACTCAAAAAGTTTCAAAATCCCGCTTTTCCAAAAAAAATATCTGGCAACGCTGGAGGTACTTCTCCGTTCAAGGTTTTTTATAAGAAGCTCTACTACTTCGGAATATTTAATAGATGCTGATATCATCTTTCATATCAACTGGTAACCCACACAAATTGCAATGCACTGCATTTAAGGCTCCATATAGACTGCTCCAATGAACGTCAAAATAATGCCACCGTCTTTGTTTAGTCGATGTGTGCCCTTAACTTGTGCCCGCGGCTCTCGTAGACTACCAAGGGGTTATAAATTCCTAGTCTGTTAAGACAAGATTTAGTCTAGACAGTCGAATGTGTTTAGACAGAATTAAATGTAGCAGCTGTCTAGGTCTATGTAAAACGTCAACACTATTATATCTTTGTCTACTTTATGACTTGAATATTATTTAATTGTATCTGTACCCTTTTCAACGTAAAGTGAGTCAGTTTTTGTATGAAATGTTACCATACAAAGAATTTCAAATATTGAAAAAAACGTAAATTATAATATACTTGGGAGCAAATAAATCGGGCCACTTCTATTTTTCAGGTAGGTACAATTGTTATTATTTTTGGTATTATGGAACAGATCAATTCTAACCATATATCGCCTAAAAGGTTATTTGATAACCTTTACAATGAGGGTAGTTTTTTGTATTTTGAATTATATAATTCATGAAACCAAAACTAATAACCAGGACACGTGAAAAAAGGAGTGGCTCGATTTCTTTGCTCCCAAGTATATTTTTTATATATCGTATCATAACAATGAGTGCACCTACCATGTTTTGTCTTACATCACTCTAAGGTCGACTGGTAGAAAATGCCGAGGGCAAAATTAGTACAGAGAATTAATAAATTAAAAAATATATAGCTACTAGCTTTTGCCCGCAGTTTCGCTTGCATGAAATTTTGAACCCGTTAAGTGACGATTTTCCTTACAAACTTTTATCCCCTATTTTAACTCCCTTAGGGGTTGAATTTCGAAAAATCCTTCCTTATTCCTTGTTTACATTGTAAAGGGAACCTCTGTGCAAAATTTCAGCTTTCTAGGTCCAAGGGTTTGGGCTGGGCGTTGATGAGTCAGTCAATCAGTAAGTCAGGACTTTTCTTTTTATTTATCAAAATAAAAATGACCATTTTTTTTAATAATTATTATTATTCCAGTTACATGCTAGTTTATGTTCCGTTAAGTTCCCCAGTAGGGTGAGGAGTGCGTGAGGTGTGCCATGCAGGGGTTAACACGCAGAAACTTACTGAGCCAACCGCCTCAGGCCTCAGGGTTCCCAAAGATTCGCGGTCCACTGATATGCGTACATGTCTAAATGTCTATTACGCGTAGTAAGACGTGGATGCTTATTGAAAATAACATCGTATAAAAAATATAGTAAAACTAAATATTGTTTAGTGACACTGATAGTTTCTAGTGGATTTCAAATAATAGACAGATTCTGTTGAACTGAAAAAAAAGTTAAGTCTAAGTTGCTAGTTAAGTATAAGTACAACGGACGTGGCAGGTTGAACTTGTTTACTTATTTTTGTAAACTGGAATTTGGAAAAAGTTGTACACTTTCCAAATATAAAAATTAATGTTTGTGTGTTCGTGTTCTATAGATACGTTTGCGCACCGTTCATTTAGTCGTATCGGATAATTTTGAAAGCAGCATTGCTACTAGTGCATTATAAAACACTGCGTCAAAGTTCAACTGCAATCAAATCATTCCATTATTACCAACAAACACTCACCTAATCAAAAGAAAATTGCAAAGCAAAGTTACAAAAGTTATTAAACATTAACGCTTCAAACAAATCCGTCTACCGTATCGACGACCACACAAATAATTACTACTCAAAAATTGAAAGCACAACCGTGCAAAATACATCAAAGGCAATCACTACCTACAACGAAAAACACCAATAAAATCACATCAATCAATAATAGACCGTTAGCGTATGCTAATACGAATCGTTTCGTCAAAACTTTTATAGTTAAAATTAAATAACGCACACGCATAAACGATGGGGTTCGCTTATACATTGGAAGAGGGGTCCAGACAGAAAAATGCACTTGGAACCCCTCGTCTAGACTAAAGGCTGTCTGCCGGCTGCCCGCGGTGACTGGCGACTTGGGAACTTTGCTCAAGGACGGCCGTCCTCCCTTGTGGAATTGCCATGCAGTTCTGATGGAAAGAAAAACTAGCATTGGTATAAGGGGGTTTTTCATGGGAACCATTTGAGATGGTGTCAGTGATGCAGACGAAGAGCTAGAAATCCAATATAATACTATTTTTTTTAAATCGAATTGCGGCTGCACCTTGGTTTAGCTGGCTACAACTAGATACGGCCGGTTGCAGTTAGAATTAGGTGTAGCTTGTTTAATTACCACTAAAACTAGGTGTAGCTGGATGCTTTCGGCTTGAACTAGGTCTAAGAATATCCTTAAGTCCTCTTAAGATTGTATTTGTATTATAATTTTCGTAAGACACATTCATATTTATAATTAGTTACGGTTTATTTACGTGCATTTTTCGGGATTACCCGACTATTTTCGGACCCAATAAGAGCCTTTAATCATGATCTGAACACGCACCGAAGTCGCGAGTAGAGCTGTATGTATTAAGATTAGCCTAAAGTCTGAGCACCCCAACTCGGTTAGGTTAGTTTAGAAGTGGAAAGTGATCGCACCATTTCTTCTCTGGTGTCGGCAGGAGTATACAAGAATATGCCGTGGTGTAAAGATTAGCCAGTCAGCAAGGTTGGTAGCGGAGCTGACTGCCCAGGGTCCACCAGACTCACTTGAGCATCGTCACTCGTGGAGACTCTTTTAATGCACCCCTAAACTGGGATCGAATCCCAGATCTAGCAGTGTATTTGAAATTAATTCTGTTAGTAAATTCTTAGAATTATTGGCATTGGAAGTTGTGGATGACAAACAGAAATAGGCTCTACGCCGTATGTCAATGGGGACTTAGGATATAATGACGTCATCGGTGAAGTGTAGTGCAGTATTTATTCGCCTCGCCTTTCGGCGATATGGCTGGCGTACAGGGGTAATGTAAATATGCATGTTTTAATTCCCCAGAACAAAGCATAGTACAACCATACACTTCTCATCAAAAAAATCGAAACACTTCCGAAAATATCTTTCTGGCGACACTTAAACAAAAAGAGAGCATTAATTCACTATAGAAAAAAGATAATTTAACAACTGGAAGTTTAGCTTTCACAGTGGTGTAAGAAAACTTCCAAATTTTATATTTTTATTGATTTTTATCCAATAAATGAATGGAACATTGTTTTGAGATAAACGTGTGTTTAGAATTGGAGTACGTTTATCGTGCAACAAACGCAAAATAACGCATTACTTTAAAATTGTCTGTTTGTAATTTGTTGATGAATTGAGGCACTGTGACGTCTGATAAAAAGCTTTTTTTCTAACACACTGTATGAAAAATCAGTAAAAACAAATAAAATTTGGAAGTTTTCTTACACCATTGTGAAAGCTAAACTTCCAGCTATTAAATTATCTTTTTTTCGAAAATGAATTAATGCTCTTTTTTTGTTTAAGTGTCGCCAGAAAGATAATTTCGGAAGTGTTTCGATTTTTTTGAAGAGAAGTGTATTTTTTTATCTAAAATTGGATATACAAATCCATCCACATCCATGTCTATTGACGTTTCATATCGACTGTGTGCCATAGCAAAACAAGCTAACTTTATTATGTCAAACCGGAACAAAGTAGCGAAAAGTGCTCAAGAATGCAGTTCTGTGTTTTACTAGAAAAAGGAACTACAACTTGCAATGTAAAACATTGCCTAATACAAATAATAATAACAATAAAACAACTAAACCCCCTCTGGGAAAGGCGTTACCTCACCATGAGACTAACGTAAAACCGGAGGGAACATTAGACCAGCTTTCTACAACCCCATCATGTAATAAAAAATGTGTCATGAGGTCTAATGAAAAGCTTACAAATCGCAGAGCAGCTTGTGGCGAGCTGTTAGTGAATGGCGACACTGCGTACCTTATTGCCTCAGAGAGTCGGTCAAGGCCTCGTCTCCAGTTTGCCTTTATTGGCTGGCTGGAGTGGAACCCCAAGAGTGCCCGCAGGATTCTCAACTCTGTCTTGCCTTTATCGGCCGTCCAGAGGGGACCGCCAGAGCTATATGCTCAGGGGTGGAAGTGTCGTAATAGTGGGGGGAAACCCACTCTGGGTCTTTTACACCCGCGACGGCGAAACCGGGGCCACACCTCTGTACACTTCTAGCCGCTCACACCTTTGTTGCCCCCTTCGCCTATGTACTGGCGGCTTCCAGGGGGCCCAGCTAGTGGCCTGGCGAGTCACCGTTTGCCAACACATTTCAATTTTAAATGTTGAAAGGCAGACGCCGTTTTCTTCCGGCAATAGAAGTTAACCATTCCACTAAACACCCCTTCCCATAGACCAGATCTTTTTCACCATATTTTACAATAGTCTTGCGCCCACCTGGGACGGTCCATGACTGTACTCCAATAGTGCAGCCGTGGATAGTCCCCGGTTGGTGCCCCATCCCATTTTAGATTAAAGTTCTCAAAGGAGCCTCTGCGCGTTGGACCTGTGTCCCCGTGTATGCCTTCCAAAGGACCGGACATCTTCCGCACGGAAGATGAGCCGTGATTCCCAAAGATAAACAATAAAACATCTAATCTATGATAACAAAAGCGTCATTTTGTGCAAACCCAATTTGGGGTAGAATAAGACGCGGATGCACGAACTGCATATTTAGAAATTTGGCAGTTAAATAAAGTTTTCCTCGTAATTACGTGGTTACGTGGTTCTGTTGAGTTCATTGGGTATAATTATACCCAATGAACTCAACAGAAACCACGTGGAACTAAAAAAAGCAACAAATCGATATTCTCCATCGATCACCGGGTAATTTCCCCAAGTCGCGAGTGTCGGTGTTGTCTGCCCCCACAATAAACCTAGTGGTGTATAATTTAGTGCTGGTGTAAGTCTGGCGGACTATACTTGGTACAGTATGTGTAGCGTCGCATTGCGCCGCCGGTAGGGGTAGGTCAGGTACACGTTGCAATTTCATGCTGCCGATGCGTTTGTTGGTAGTCGTGTTGATGTGTTTTTGTTGCGCCGTGTTTGTGAAAGCCCTAAGATTGTGGGTTTATTAGTGCTCTTAGCGTCGGCGACAAACTTTTTTTTGTTGCATTTCTTTGCATGTGCTCTTTACTTGTGTAATTTTTTGAGCGCAATGAGATTGAATTCAACTTTTATTTTAAAACATCAATATTTATTATACAACGCGTAGCAAAAGTTTGAAATAATACTGTTGGGTATGTATGTATATGTTACGGCTAATAGCCGAAGTGCGGCTACACCTAGTTTTAGCCGGGTACAACTAGGTGCAACCAGTAGCAGTTGGTTAGAACTAGGTGGAGCTTAAGTCGACGGAGCCCCGCTGCGCGGGGCTCCTATTTCTGTCTGCAGGGTTTAAAGTAACCTAACACGAAGGGGATGACGGGGGCTTCGTTCGCTCGCTTCGCTCGCTCACTCTAGCCCCCGTCAACCCCTTCGAACCTAACCTATCCGTGTCGGGGTTACCCTTAACCATCGGTGTGCGGCTGCACCTAGTTCTAGCCGCTATGATGAAGGCTAAACCTAGTTCTAACCGAAGATAAGTAGGATAGATTTAAGTTTAACCGCATGTGGCCGGCTGCACCTAGTTGTACCCGGCTAAAACTAGGTGTAGCCGCACTTCGGCTATTAGCCGTAACATATATATCAAGTAGAGAATCACCTGTGAAAATATTAAATACAGAGAAGCTTTTTTTTTCTAAACTATTTCAAACGATCAGACTCACAATACAAAAATTATTTTAAACTAGGTGTTTAGTGGGTTAAAATTAAATTTCCTATCTGTACCCTATTTAATCGATTCACCTTTCTAATTGATTTAAAAATCAGTGGTGGGGTGTGTTTGAATGTTTTTGGTGGAAACTAGGGCTTTCAATACCGGTATTCCGGGATCCCGTAATACCGTAATCACGGATATTTATTGGTCTTTTTTTAATCACGGTATTGACGAGCCAATACCGTGATTACGGTATTACAAACATTTCTAGATGTTATTGCGGTTTGTTGTAATAAGTAGTAGGAAATTATATTATGTGATATAATTTACGATGTGATGTTACTCTCACACTTGTTTTCGCCATTTTTTTCAATTGGACTGATCTAGATGGTCCTTGCGGACCTATCCTACGTAACCGGGCAGTTATTGGCGAGTCCGTAGACCTGAAGGGTCTCCAGACAACAGTGGGGAAGTAAAATACCTAAGCTAACTTACTTATACTACACTAACATCTTGACTACCTGCAACAACAGCACTAAGGGTGACCCCTAGTGGGACGAGCACTTTGGCTTAGGGCGTTGCTGGCGGAAGCTTGGGGGGAGACTACGACGGGAGAGCTCGGTGGATCGTGACCGGCGGCAGTGGGACACGTCGCTGCGCTCTTTTCGGGATTCACCTTTATTCTTCATTTCCGGAACAGACCCCGAGGGCGTCGGCTGAGATTTGGATCGTTCGAGTGATGCTGTGAGTGTAAGTGTCGTCGGCAAAGAGAGCCAACTTGGCCAAGCCACTTTTAGGAATGTCGCTGGTGTACAGCGTGAACAGAAGGGACGATAGCACGTAGCCCTGAGGGACTCCGGCGCGGATGGGGTGAGGGGACGAGAGGGTGCCTTCTAGGCGATATCGGAAGGTGCGAACCGACAGAAAGTCTCAGACAGAATTGGTACAGTTTGTATAATAAACCGTTGTGCCAGACCTTGTCGAAGGCTTTCGCTACGTCGAAGAATAACATGCCCGTTTTGTACGAGCGCATGAAGCGGGAGCCAATGTGTTCTACTATGCGGTGCAATTGTCGAATGCAACGGTGCTTGGTTCGAAAACCGAACTTTTCGTCGGGGATGAGTTTACGGGAGTCAGCGAAATCCTTTAAACGAATATATGTTTTGGCCAGTGCAAGCAACCGCTCTTATCTCTAAATGACCCTCACGCGCCCCGGCTAAGCCGATTCTCGAAATCGCCGTACTTATATGTATATACGTTATAAAGTTTATGTGAAATTACTAGATTTAGTTTAAGTTTTGATTACGTTCCTAAATCCTAGTTCTATAATCAATCAATAGCAAATTGTTATACTAACAAGGAGAGAAGAGAAGTGAAATAAACTGGTAACCCTGTGGTATCCTAGAGAGGGAAAGAGGAAGAAAGGAAAACCACTTCAGCGATGGGAAGATGAAATAGTGAAAACGGCTGGAAAAACCTGGACTAGACTAGCATGGATGAGGGAAAATTGGAAAAGGTTGGAGGAGGCCTTTGCCATAGGGCACACAGAAAATGTTAACTGAAAATATGTTTTTTAAACTTTGTTAAGTAATTTGTGTAATAAAATACTAATAAGAGAGTTTTGTACTATTATTTTCAGAAAGTACCTAACCAATAATAAAGACTGATTTGAAAGTAAAACACGTATTTTAATAGTTTTATTAATGTCCTAATTGAACTTGTGTTCAATACCGTGATCACGTGATCACGGTATTGATAATACTAATACCGGTATTGATACCGGTATTCAAAAAATCCGGTATTTGAAAGCCCTAGTGGAAACTATCGGTGTGGTTTACTCAACTACTGTTAGGGGTTCGGTTCCAATACTTATGATTGTTAATAGGGTGCCTCATACGCCCTTAAAGTATTATTTCGAACTTCTCTTACACGTTGTGTATTGTTGTTATAATGTTCTTTGTTTATCCTATCGTTCTTATTGTCATAATATAATTTAAATGGCAGTGCTTAGTCCGCTCCCACGTGGTTATGGAAAGTTTACAATTTGAGGCGGTGTGGCTGCCGACTTAAGTACGCAAGAAGATTCTAGAAGTTCTAATAATACAATCATTATGATAAATGTATGAAAAAAAAAATACACGTGTATTCACTAGAGGATGGGCAGCAGCGTTCTATGAGTACTTTAACAATCATACTGCGATCGCCAGCGGGTGCCTGCCAAGCGTGGCGATTATGGCACCCCCCCCCCCACATTGTTCGGGTGAGGCCTATGTCCAGCAGTGGACGTCATTCTTCTGAATTATGATGATGACACGTAGATATCACTTTTAAAGCCAAAAAACTTGATTTTAATCTCATCTTCTTCTCTTGTCTCGAGCTATTCTCGAATAGCTCATGCTGTGGTGAAAAGATATTAGCCAGTCAGCAAGGTTGGTAGCGGGGCTGACTGCCCAGGGTGCGCCGGACATACCTACTTGACTATCATCACTCGTAAAGCCTCTTTTAACGCACCCACGTAAAATTAAGTTAAATATTTACAATCTCTGAATTGACTTTTGCAATCATTTTCAATGTTCTAACCTCAAATTGAATCAAACGACAGTCTTTGAATTTTAATGTAGTAATATGGATTGTGCTGTGACCTTCAGTATCAGACATGATTTTACGATACTGGTTTACTGGTTCTATTGCATATCGATCTAGTGCTTTAGTAACTATACAAGGTTAGTCAGAAAGGGGGTTTTAATCCGCGGCCCACTTGAAATATCACTGATGACTGTTTTGAAGCAAGGATTAAAGAATCATGGCGATTACCATTTTAGAGAAGTTGGAATGTCGTTACAATTAATCTTTGGTGCCTAAAGAGTAGCTTTAGGTATCTATACTAATATTATAAAGAGGTAGAATTTGTTTGTATGTAGGAGGTAATCTCCGAAAATACTCATCCGATTTCAAAAATTCTTTCACCAACAGGAAGCTACGTTATCCCTGAGTGCTATAGGCTATATTTTAGTATCAAAAAATTAGGGATCCTTAAACAAATTACAATAATGTAACCCAAGGTATCAAAAATTGGCTTAGAAACTTTAGTAGAGTGTTAAGAGTTTTTTTATTATAAATTAACGCGAGCGAAGCCGCGGGCAAAAGCTAGTTTAAAATATTTGTATAACCCCGTAATAAAAATATAATTTATTTTATGATTCCTAACTTATCATTGGGCTAATTTCTGAACGCGGCAACATTGACAGGTGATTAGTATGACATGTTCAGAAATTAACTCAATTTCAAAAGATTTTGTTTGTAATATTATATTTTATTCCGGGGTTCTAAAATTATTTTAAATGCTGAAAGATATTCTTTAGGGAGCAAGGATCAATGATAAAACTAATCCAACTTCTCTAAAAATCTTTATTTTTTGTACAAATCCTGCCACGATTCTTTCAAAATTCGATAATTTTTATTACCATGCAAAAAGATTTTTAATTTAGTTTTGTTTTTTAATCTTCATCCCTGCTTTTGTTACGAATTCAGAAAATGATGCTTCTAATTCGTGACCCCAAATACGACCTTAAATGTAAAATCATAGCTGAGAATAGATAGATTTTAGCCTATTTTTCATGAAATATTTGAACAGCTTATTCTCTTAAACTATTGACTTTTGGGGAAAGTTGTAGAACAAATGCTATTCATTATTATGGGTACTTTAACACCCTTTCGGATCAGTACCCCCTTTCCGACTAACCTTGTATTTATTACTTTTAATATCAGACTGAACGATGGTTGCAGATTTGATACAAAGTTTACAGTAACAATGTTCACATTTCTGTAACTATTTAGAAACTTTGTGCCAGATATCCAGGCTGCCATTACGAATGCTATGTAGTCCGCAGTTTACAGACTGGCTGATAATAAACCTTTTCATCACTTTAAATTAGTAGTGTTCCGTGTGGTGTCGGACGTAAAGAATAGCACTACCTCATCTCTTCTCATGGGTGTCGTAAAAGGCGACTAAGGGATTCACTAGAGGATGGGCAGCAGCGTCTTCTGAGTACTTTAACAACTATACTGCGATCGCCAACCCGCCTGACAAGCGTGGCGATTATGGCAAACCCCCCAACATAGAGCACAGGACTGGTGGATGTGGCGATGCTTGGGGGAGGCCTGTGTCCAGCAGTGGACATCTTTCGGCTGAATGATGATGATGAAATTACTGATACAAGAGACAACTACATTCCAACAATTTCTTTATTCTGTATAAGTACTTACAATATAATAAATTACTAATAAACGATAGTATACGTTATACAAGTCGTTAATGTATAACTTATTATAATATGTTATTATTTTACAGTGTCCTTACAGAGTGCATGTTTGAAACGGTTTTACTATTACCATCTTTGTACAACATGTTTGCAATAAAATGATTGAGTGAAGGACATTGAGAATTAAAAAAGAAATGAGTTTAAAGAAGTTTATTTTCTTAAAGACAAAAATGCCACTTACATGAAAATATAATAGGATCATTCTCACTATTTTAGTGAACTTATTCTAGGTCGCCGAACACTCAGTTTTAATAGCTTCATCGCCTCTACTGGAAGGTGAAAAATATTCAAGTATATGTATATTGAGATAGTTTAGACATAAAGCTACTAAATGAATTTACATTTTTTATATTAGAGGGCAGTTTATTATACAGCTGTGCTCCTTCATAGGTAATACTTTTTTTTTTGCGTAATTTGTTCGTATCTTTCTTTGGCAAAACAAGTAAGGTAGGTCAAAAACAATATCAAGATAATTGGCATATTTTATGATGACAATTTATCTGCTTAACACAATGACTACACCAAATGCCATTTACAATGATCTAGTAGCAGGATCTAGTGTCGTTGGATTCCAGTGCCGGATTGGCATGACCAATAACATTCAAATAAAGCGTTCCCACAAGGTGGACCGATGACCTGGTGAAGGTCGCAGGAATCCGCTGGATGCGAGAACCACAGGACCGGTCGATGTGACGATGCTTGGAGGAGGGCTATTCCCAGCAGTGGACGTCTTTCGACTGAATAATGATGATGATGATGGTGAAAGCGTTGGACTATCGACACTGGACTGGTTTGAAACGTGTTTACAGTGATCCAATGCGAATCCAGGATTAAGGCCTAAAAGGCCTAAATTCTTCTCATTCTGAGAAGAGGCCCGTGCCGAGCAGTGGGACAGTAATAGCACAGTAGACATATAAGCTAAAGCAGTACTTCAACTACCTACAATCGTCCGATTTGACACACTCACACAGACACGCACTGCAACAAGACAAATAAGGTATTTTCGGGATGCAGTTCCATGCAAAAACAAAAAACTACTCAGTATACAGAGCGTGTCTGTGTGAGTGTTTCAATTCATGAGATTATAGTAAGTTGAGGTACTGCTTTAGCTTATATGTCTACTGTGGTAATAGGCTGTAATGGTATTCTCTTCTGTTCAGCACTGCAAGACCACATGTTCCAATTTGCTTGGGTCTAAAAGAAATTTAAGAGGATGACTGCCAACCTTTAGTGATGAGGATGTACAATAAGAAGAAGAAGCAAGACCGTAAATCTGAATCACCTGTTTCCCGCTTGAATAGGCAGAGATAATTGAACGCCACCTGCTACGATCCTGACATAGGCTGGTTTTACAGTGCCGCTTTCGCCAGCGCGGTTAGTAAGCGTCGCGGGCCGCACCTCATACTTTTCGAATTCATGTACGTATCAGATTTTTATTATCGCTTGTGTTAAATGTTAAAGAAAACATCGTGAGGGAACCTCCACACCTGAGAAGGCTCT
This sequence comes from Amphipyra tragopoginis, assembly GCA_905220435.1. NCBI lineage: Eukaryota > Metazoa > Arthropoda > Insecta > Lepidoptera > Noctuidae > Amphipyra > Amphipyra tragopoginis. Next base: position 2,984,655 of record HG992003.1, on the reverse strand, counting down.
AAATTGATCTCGATGGTGTGTCGTGAGCTCCCCCGCACCAGGCTAGTGTGATGGACTACTGCCTAAAATAAGCCCTTCTCATTCTGGAAAGACGCCCGTACCTGTGTGATGATTATTCGCGCGCACCTAATGTATTTTATAAGTTGAACGCTGTTATATTATTAGGCGATAATTTAACGTCGCATTATTGATAAATGTATTTATCACAGATAGATAACCTGATCGATGTATGCTATCAGAATAGCTGCCACTATGTGGTCTTGGATTAAATTTCCAGGTCGAATAAAGTGAAATTTAATATTCTTATCATATCATAAGCAGACAAGAATGAAAGTAGATTTTTTCGTATCAGAATATACTGTATTCTCTAAAATCCTCTTCTAATTAGTTGCCATGGCAACAAAACTCAATTGCACTCAAATGTACATTTTTCCGAGAACACTGGAAATACGTGACGCATTTCTGTTCACGTTCATAAGCTAAAGCCTTTGTTACAAAATGGAATCTCTATTTCATTTTATCACAGTCCGATTCGAACTTCAAGTTTCGTTGTAACATCGGAACTGCCATAAAATTTCGTAAATTAACGAGTGTATATAAAGAACTAGGAAGAAATAAAAGTTTTGTATTTCCCAATCTAAGTGATAAACAATGTTGCCAATTCATAAGCCTGTTGAGAATAAAATAAACAAAGCCTACGATTCAATTTCACAAGCAAAACTTCCGTGCCCCATAGAGTATGCCATTATCCGAAATATCTAAAAACACGACGCGAATACGAAATAGGGAAAAATCAATCCCCCTGCAACGCTATAAGTACTCGTAGCACGCGCGTAGACCCGCTACGGCGGCGGCGGCGCGCGTAGCGTGCTGTCACGTAGGCATGTCTACGTCCGATACAGTGTGTTGCTGTTTCTAATAAATTTCACACCGCTAAAGAAAATTCTTTAGTTCCGCTTTATAATAGATACGTCGGACTTTAAATTGGCTGATTTATTAGTCTGTTTTTGATGACATTGCACTATTTTCTTCGATGCTTTGTGATTTTTTGTCTCGAATATCATGATGACTTGGAAATTTCGTGTTCTAATTCGTTTTGTCTAATCACTAAACACAGTGTGTTACGCTTTCTTACAGACATAGAAAACATAATTTGTGAAAAATATCAAATTAAACTCAAACTTTAATTAAAGAACAAAATTACAAAGGAAACCTGAAACCGAAACTCGTATATCAAACGTCATTTCCCCATTTTTCCCCAAAGCGAACGACCCCGCGCTAGCGAGAAGTACTAGGGCGGCATGAAATAGAGGCGGATGTGTGCAGGCAGGCTGTCGGCGTGCGGCGGCGAGGCGCATTGCAGGCGGGTGAACGGCCGCGCATCGATCGACCCCGCCCCCCACCCGCCGCCGCTTGCGTAACCACCCCTCCCGCGCTTATGTAACAGTGACGCGGTTTGCGTGATCGCTTCCTGATTTTTCTGCTGCATCCCGATTGCCGTAATTATGCAGTTGACATATAAATAAGGATGGGGGTTGTAGAATAATGATGCGTTAGTTTTCAGCAGGGTGAGCGAAATGCCGGAAAAAATCTAGTATCTGAAATGGAAGCGCATTTTCTGGAAAATTCTCTGTTAATTAGGTACTCGTGGCTACAGTGGCTTTCTTTAGTGACATAATTATTTAATTAAACGCTGTATTTTTCTGTCTGTGGAAAGCTAGACCAGTATGAGACATTGTAGTCACGTGTGTCGTGTTTTCCCGCTAAACTTACAAGAGGCTTGGCGGGAAACAACTTTTTACACGAAAAAAATTCTGTTAACATACATAAACTATTAAATAACAATTTAAAACGTGGTATTGTTGTTTCTTTATCTTAATAATAAAAATTTGTGATGATATTTGTCACTCAATTACAAATAAACTGGTAAACCGATTTGAATGAAATAATATAATTTATTTGTAAGCAAAATCTAAAGTGCAGAGTAGTGTCTTATGATGTTGTATAACAGTGACAAAGTTTAAAGTCGAACTGACTCCTAAAATTTGGCACTCAGATAGACTATGTCCTAGCTTAAGACATAAGATACTTTTTATCCATCTACATCAAGGATGCACAGACTTATTAGGACTTTGGGCCACTCGAGCGGACTTAGCTAAAGGCGGGCCACCACAATTAAAAACAATAAAAAAAGTTCAAACTAGAGATATTAAAAAATATAAGTATCGTAGTGTGGGCTTTTGATAAACTTCAAAATCTTTATTCAGAAGCTAAAGCTAGCCATTACTGATAGAATGCAGTATTTTCATACAAACGCATAACAGAGTTTAATTTGCTGGCGGGCCGCATGTACATCGACGGAGGGCATGCGGCCCACTGGCCGCTGTCTGTGCATCTCTGGTCTACATAGACCAAAGGTCTAGTACCAAAATGACTAAAAAAGTGTGCTAAGTTTACATACACAACCAGAGCGCGCCAAGGCACACCGCTAGATACACTTAGAAATACCAACAAACTAATTTAAATCCTATGTCATCATTACAATGCCTAATTTACCTTTTCACCATACGAAGTCTTCTTTTTCGCGTTTTTTAACCGACTTCAAAAAGGAGGAGGTTCTCAATTCGGATGTTTATATGTATATATTTTTTTTGTTCTGGCGTAACTCCGTCTTATGTAAACGGATTTGCAAAATTCTTTTTTGTTTGAAAGAGTATTCTCCCAAAGTGGACCCATTTAAATTTGGTGAAGATCTGATGAAGACTCTCGGAGATTGACAATGGAACTCTTCAATGGATAACAGCAAATTACCCGGGATTGCTGTAATTGCATGTTTGCGTATTGTCTATGCCACATAAAATAGAAAAATAAAATAACGTTAAAAAAAACGTAAAAACCGACTTAAAAAAAAACTAAAGACAGTAAAATAATTACTATATTATAAAACTAACAATTTCAGAAGTCGGTGCAATATATATATTTTACTGTCTTTAGTTTTTTTTTTTAAGAATGTTTTTACTTTTTTTTTTATTTTATTCTACATTCGGTTCGGCCATTTTTGAACGTGACCCGTCCATGTGTTTCCACGTTAAAAACTAAAGTAAATATAAGTAAATATTTATTTGCATAAAGCATGAGTAATACAAAAGCATGTAAGATATTAAAGGTACAATAACCCAGTTTATTCAATCATGCTTTGCCTAAAATTTCAGCATGCAAATGTAATTTAGTAACGATACGGCACATTAAGTAGTTCTCCTAGGATACGAGTTAAATCGCGTATAACAACTAGTTATTCATAAAAAACTCACAGGACCCTTACAGAACCCCGTAACTAATACTGTAGTATATTTCACATGCTTCTAAACTACAATTCACATAGCCCTGCCCCCCCTGTAGAAGGCAAGTCGTGATATATACGAGGACATTAATTAAGGCCAGTCAGCACCGAATCGTGGCCAATTTTAAGTCCAAGTTCTTTATGGCCAGGAAGAGGTCGTAGATATAGACTGCTCTTTTTTGTCCTGATGAAAAAGGAGGGTAGTTTTGAAATAGATGTGTATGTGTGTTTGTTTGTGGTTTTGATGCAGTTTCTATCGTTAAAAAGCGGTTGATAAGTAACAGTAAAATATATGCATTATAGCTATGTTTATGAAGGTTAAAAGCAATTACTTATTTTTAAACCAAGTAAAAACTTTTATAAAATTTAAAAAAAAAACACATATTTACAGTACATTTACGCAGGAACATTCATCAAATACACAACTTTTGATATGTTTCGATACTAATTATAACTTTGCTTAATTTGCTAAGATAGAATTCAGATTATGAAATGTATTGAGCTATTTATGGGAAAGCGTATTTGATTTGAATTACCCCGGGCTGGATTGTTCATACGAAATCCCATGAAAATTCCTTACATACGCTACGTATCGATACATCATTTAAAAAGGGACACGGATAACGAGGATTTTACAAGTCTCCAAATATGATTATTTCACAAAAAATGTAGAAAACGTAGCTCTAATCCAAATTTAGAAAAAAAAAACAACAAAAAATAAACACCACAATTTTCAGCACCCGGAAACGAAAGCTTTCAATTACACTAAACATAATTTAATCATCAATAACAAATAATGATGTGACCCAAATAAAAAACAATCAAATTACATAGACAGTTAGAATTAAAACAAAAGAGGAAGCTACGGCCCGTAGCTCCGTAGCTCCGTAGCGGGGTTACGCCGTAGCCGGGGTGCGGTCGCCGACCCCTGGCCGTGAACGGGGGCGCGCCGGGCTCGCGCCGCACTGCCTCCCCGCGCCCCCGCGCCGGTCCCCCACCCCTGCGACCCCGCACACTGTTACAGCCAGCCGCCGTAGACACGTGTCCGCCGCACCCTATATACACAGGCTGCTGTATAACTGAGGTAGTATTTATCTGTTGTGCAGTGCTGCATTTCTAGAATATATTTTGGCTTTGTTTTGGACTGAATTCAGATCTTACGCTGTATACTATAATCATTTAGGTTCATGCCCACATTTTTAAGCTTGAATTAATAATATTCACAATCTTTTTTGTCACTTTAAAAGTATATAGAATAGTATGACAATTTCTAAGACAACGGTTCCTTATAGTAAAATATTTTCAGCAAATAACCAAAATCAATAAAAAAACATCCACAGCAAAATTATATACATATTTATATCACACCAATATACCTTAGTAACGCACTGATATTTCTGTTATAAATTATTAACCAAATAAATACACGCTGTATCGACATTACTCAGCTCAGTCACGCACACCAGCACATATACGCAGATGCACACAGACACAGTCGCCCAGTTCTCTTCAAAGCGTCTCTGTGAACGCCACACCCCCGACGTCGTAGCTACAGGGCGGCACTCACACAGCGAAAATATCAAAGGAAAATCTGTATTCGTGCGAGTCAGAGAAGTGTAGCAACACTGTGGAAGGTTTGATAGTGTGCGTGGAAAATATATGTTAATGTGGTACTTCCGCGTTTTCGTGTATTCGTGTCACGCACACTCTTGTAATTACGGTGAGCTAACTGTATTGGCGGCGGGGTGTGGTTGTGTGCGTAGGGTGCATCGACTCCGCTTCCTGCTAGGGTACAACGGCCCCAGCCCTGATTTATGTTCGTTCGTTTGAAGGTTTGCGTGTTATTGTGACGTTTCCAACTCATTTGGTTACGAATATTTTTACCTTAATACATTGATTGATCAATATTAACAGCTAAAAAAAATAAGAAGGAAAGTGGGTCCCATTTTATTACGCGCCGTCAGTTTTAGTGTTCATTTAAAATAATGTGTCGTGACAACTGGGATACCAGTGCACTAAATTAAATACTATTTAGTAGATTTATCATTAGTTTTCATTCAACTTTTAACATTTTATAATTAGACTACTCATCTCTTTAACGCTCATCCTCTAATCTTTGTCTTCCTATTCAAAGTTCAAAGCTATATTTCAAACAGGTATTTACAAGCACAAAGGTCTATAATCGAAGACTGGTTTGATGATGATCATCTCTTGCAGGCATCATCTGCCAACAGTCTAAACTACAATATTATTTATATGAGTTAGTGAAATACTAATCCTAGTTACAATATAGGGGTTGAAACTAACAAATGTCGGTAAAACAAAACGCATCAGTCGCATGTTTGTATAATTCGTGGTATATTTGTGGTGTGCATCGTATGGTAACGTTCCTACTCCACATTTTTATTTTATTATTCCACTAGCCACTCTCGAGTTTGCCAAGTAAAAGTTTTCATTTGGTTTTTGATGGTATATAAAATCTTGACTAGAAACAAAGGGTATGCAGAAAGAAGGTCCTATTGTATTTTTAAATAAAAAATAAAACGGTCCATCTCGCCACTTGACTGCTGTCTACCTTCGGCCCCGAAATCCACAGGGCTGGCAATCTGTCCTCCCCCCTTTTTCCGCCACTACGAGTATTATAATTAATTATATGATTATAATAATATCATAACTTATTCCAAGGTGACCTACGTAATGTAAGGTTTTCGACAAAGCTTTATGATACATGTTGTTATAATTACAAGGGCAAAGAGAGCATAACGTTTACGCTGAGGTAAAGAAAAAAAACAATATTTTTCTGCAACAAAATGACAAGCACCAAAGTGAACTTACAGATGACTATCCAATTAGTTACACAAAAGCGCGAAAGAATTCTAATATCATAGACAGAGCAGCTGCATAAAAAAGTACCAGGTCCGCAGAACCCGGTAGCAAGTACGTAGATTGTATTTGCGACAAAGTAGGACCTCGCCTCGCAATATCATTCCGCACCGCACCTGACTCGCGTATTTCAAACTTTTGTTATGTTTACTCTTTGTTCCCCTAGCCAACTCTTTTTAAACAACTCTGAAAAATATCATCGCGGAATTGTATTTCCTGGTACGTTTATACTTTGGGATGGTATTGGTCATAACGGTTGGGTTACCAGGCGCGTAGAGCGCTGTAAGAGGTGTTTTAGTGGTTCAATGTTGTCATACTACTTTGTCGAATAAGGTGTAATTTACTTAAAAGCCACATGCTTATGCTAAACCAATTTAATTTACCTTTGACTCCTTGATTATATTATTAACATACAGAACATAATTTTGGTTAGGTCCTATTTTTTCTTAAATTGCCTTCTCATTTTCAATATGGTAAGTAAAACGTACGTGATTAAAGTTTCCAACAGAGCGTAATTAGCGACAGGTTGTAGGCTCATCACTCAAAAGCTCCACAACAACCTACTTTCCTCTATTTTACAAAATGCGTGAGATGAAACAAAGAGTCAGTGGTGCACTCAATATTTTAATCACACCTCACAGTCATATAGGGCTATGCGAAAAAACGGGTCATATTTTTTACCTTTAAATTGCAGAACTTACGAAAAAGAACATACTTTTGAATTAAAGCATAGATAGATTATCATTTCCTCAGCTTCACTAATTAAAGAGACAAAGAAATCAATCATAATTTTTTTATGCAACAAAAGTACCAGGAATTCATAGCCAGCAAAAGAAAATCACAAATCAGGGCTTGAAAAATTCAATGGTCTGATCAATCAAAATTACAAATTCACCGAGGTCCGCGTCAATCACAAAAAGTCTATAAAAAACAAACGTAGTGTGTTGAAAAAGACTCGTCTCGCCTCCTGACACTCCCTCAGTGCGAGTATTAAATATTTAATTTGCTTTTTCACTAGTCTGCCGCCATCGCCCCGCAAATGGATCAGTCTGTCGGTCTGTCCACAAATCTAGCTAACGATCCGTATAGCTACAGTTATTGGCTGGAATGAACGTACAATAGGTGTTTCATTGTAATTTCATTGTTTCGATTCTATGACCTATAGCATGAAGGATTAGCGTTGTTGTTTGTATGTTGAAAAAAGTTTTATTTACCAAAAGTTACATTAATTTATGCCGTGCAGTTCACTTGCAGTTGTAATTATGAATATGAAACAAAATATGATTAACTAAACGTTTCGTTATAAGCCCCCAGGACCGGTCGTTGTGGCGATGCTTGGGGGAGGTCTATGATGATGAAGCACCCCTACAATTCAGTACTACAAGTTTTGGTTCAAGACAAATAAATAAATCTTGAGTGTAAAACATAGTTGCGAAGTTCATTCCCGCGATATACGTTACTGCGAAAGTTCTTTACTGCGAAAATAAAATGACAAACAGATTGTGGCACTGGCCGGCCGCTACCGCGGCACCGCTCGCTTCTCGCTTCTTCTTCAGTTCTAACCTAACCTAATCTACCTTTTAGCTATCTGTTTGTCATTTTATTTTCGCAGTAAAGAACTTTCGCAGCAACGTACGTCGCGGTAATGAACTTCGCAACTATGATTTGCGGCCATAAATCTTCTTTCTTTTTTTCGTTTTCTCGTGCCAACAAGAGTTGTACGAGAATAACTTATGCCGTGGTGAATTAGCCAGTCAGTAAGGTTGGTAACGGGGCTGACTGCCCAGGGTGCGCCGGACGTACTTAAATAACATGTCTCGTGGACGCTCTTTTCATGCAAACCAGTAAATAAATTAAATATGCTAATGAACAACAACTTAAACTCTCAATAATCAAATAGATAAGACAATTAAGTGTCCTCCTGGGACGACGGGCGGTACGCAACCGGTTAAGATGAAATTCGACAAAAAAACATACCGCATTAAAAATACATACAAGGTGTAAATGAATTCGTGTTTAACCTTAAAACCACTTGATGATGAAAAGAAACCTGCACGGGTTTTTTTAAGAAATAAGTTTTTTTTTTTCAACATTGGATCGTGTTTTAACTGATTGCGCGGAGCAATATCACACTAGTCGTGCCTGCTAGCTGCGTCGCCGTGCTTTCATTCATTTATGCGTGGCATCGAAAAGAACCAACAAAAAAAAATAGCTTTTTTGTTATGAAATCCATTTAGATAGTTGAGATACGATCACTCACGAAAAAAAAAAAGAAAAAAACAAGAATTTTAATTATTTAAAAAAAGCTAAATCCCGTGCGTGGTTAATCTATATACCAGTAGAAAGGTAAGGAATGACACAAATTCGTTTACATTCTGTATAAAAAACCATAGATCTTGTAGAGCTTTTCAGAAAACACTGTTAGATAAATACGTTCTCTATTTAGATAGTATCTGTATTATTAAAAGTGCATCGATTAGTGTATTCGTGTTCAGTTTACCCATTATACAGCGGTGAGTCAGAGCGCGGCGGCGACGCAGACGCTAGCCAATATTTGTATTGCACACCGATACCTGCATGTAACACACTCGAAGATACGATTCTGTACGATATGTTGTAATTTAAATTATTTTTGAGTATAAAATATTCAATCGTAATTCTTTAAGTGTGTGTGAAAATTAATGCTTTTAAATTAGAGGAAGGTTTACGCAGAGAAAAATTTATTATAACATCACTCCTATTTCCCACGGGGAAATGATCTTCTCAAAGCGTCTTGGTGCGGTCATATCATATTTCATTTGATTTTTCGGCAGTCAATTTTTTTTTTTTTTTAAATACTTTTAATCTACTTTTATTTATAGCCGATTCCTATGATTTACAGAGTGTTATTAATTAAAATAAAGACGTAACTTATATCTTTACCAATAATGAAGCAAAGACCATATCTTTGCATAGTACACTCTCCCATTCGTTAGTAGCTTTCGCAGTTAAAATTAGCCTACGAATGTATTTATATGCCAAGTTTGGCAATGAAAAATGTTAGTTACTATTTGTAAGCAAAACGATTCGCTTCGGCCATAGGAACCGGGCATTAATAGATAAATATTGATAAATATATTTTATGTCTTCGTAGCTTCCATACGAGGTGCGGGTTAAGCGTGGCAGCCAAGTTGCAATCTATCGGTTTCCAAAGGGCCGACAAGTGAACGTTTGCTGTGCAAACTTTACCAGATGTGCCTTTAGGCCGTTCCCTTGTGAACGACGATACCTCTTGCACCGTCTGATGCCCTGGTACTTGCACTGTTTCGATATAACAGGTCTTGTTTTTCCGGTAAAGAAAAATGCAATCTGATAAAATATGCTGTTTTTTTTCTATTCAAAATAAACTGAATGCCACGAAATAATAAAAATTATAAGTCGCGCGCAGAAGGTTTGCCGATGACTGCCCCTCCCACTACACCGACCGCTACCCGCGCTCGTCTGGCATACCTACTAATGCCAGACGAGTGCGGGTAGCGGTCGGTGTAGTGGGAGGGGCAGTCATCGGCAAACCTTCTGCGCGCGACTAGTAAGTATTAAATGATAGAAAAAAAAATACGACACATTTGGTGCAGTGGCTGAGAGATTGACTTCTGCATTACGGGTTGTGGATTCGATTCCCGCACGGAACAAATATTTGTATGGCCTACAAGGGCGAAATTCTACTAACATTGATCAATCGCAACCGAACCGAAGCTGAACCGTTCATTCAGACAGTTTTCGTTTACAAAAACAGTCAAAATGTTTGACAAAAAAATAAAACCTGTTATTTTGACAGTTTTCGTAAACGAAATCTGACTGACAGTTGTGGTTCGTTTACGTTTTTGTAACAATTTTGTTAGTAGTATTGACGCCCAGGGGCCCAATTCTCCTAAAATAAATTGTTGCCAAACGCAATCGAACCACAACCGTCAGTCAGTTTTTGTTTTCGAAAACTTTCAAAATTTTGTTTTTTGTGTAAACAATTTGATAGCTTTTGAGATTGAGAACTGTCTGAATGAACGGTTCGGCCTTGGTTCGGTTGTGATTTATCAAGATTTATTTTAGGAGAATTAGGCCCCAGAATGTTGTAATTTGTGTCTGTAAACGCACCCACGATACAGAAGAAATCCTTGAGTGGGGCAAAATACTAACAAAAAAATATTTCTTTTTATCATTACTATTTTCGAAATGTTAGTACCAATAGATAAATATTTCAATATATTATGTATAAATTATGTTCCTGCTACGTACAGCTGCAAGGATCAATATGAGTAATTGAATGTAAGTACTACTTATTCGATAAGGAAAATAGCGTAAGGATAAATCATAAGACTAGACAATGTAAAGACTTCCACGAACGCACGAGCTACTTTTAGTATAATAATGACATTTGTAAGCAACACATCCTAAACCCACTTAGCACCTAACCTATAAAAGCTCATTGGTAAACTTGAAGCGACAAAACTGCTAAGATTGTTTGACTGACGACGCAAAGACGTGAATTTGATAAGATAAACCTACTCAAGCTCAAAGGAACTCACTTAGACAAAGTCTTATTAATAACAGCTTTATAATATTAAATTAACTGAGTCCCCTTAAAGCCCCAAAGGGGTAATGTAAGACATCGTAGGGGCGTATACATAAATGAAGCGCCAGCACTGCAGCAGTACTGGTCCGCGCAGGTAACCGCTACATAAAGGAAGCGGGTAGAAGCAGGGGCTGTCATTTTTAAACAAAAATACGCCTTGTACCCTTGCAAATAAAGCAACAAATGACGGCTTTACCAGCGCTGATCGGAGCAGGTCGGAACTTGTCGGCGAAGTTCGGAACTTGTCGGCGCTGGTTCGCCACACAATATAGAGACTACCTGTGCCGACTAACTGCGCGGACCAGCACCGACAAGCGCTGGCAGATCGGCGCCGGCAATCCGCTTTTTACGTGTATACGCAATAATTTAAAAAAAAACATTTTCAGTATCAAGTCATATGAGAGACTAGCTTTCGCCTGCAGCTTCGGTTACGTGAAATTTTGAACCCGTTAAGTGACGATTTTCCATACAAACTTTCATCGCCTATTTCACCTCCTTAGGGGTTGAATTTCGAGAAATCCCTTCTTAGTGCACACCTGCGTTACAAAAGGAACCTACTGTCAAAATTTCAACTTTCTAACCCCAGCGGTTTAGGCTGTGCGTTGATAGATCAGTCAGTCACTCAGTTTCTCCTTTTATATATACAGGTTGGTTCAAAAGTCGTGGATCAAACGAAACAGGGCGATAGTTGAGGTTATTTGCAGTGAAAAATATCTGTGTGGCAGAGCCCTAACTTGATCTCCTTAAAAGTTATGACACTAAGAGTGTTTTTTTAAAAATATCATGTAATAAATAGGCAATTAGAGTAAAATGGTACTTACCTATTTTAAAACAATAAATGGTGTTTAGTTGCTTGAAAGTGCTTTTATGAAAGTGGGTACCATGATTTATGAGTATTGGCACTTTTTTCAATATCTTTTAAGTCTCATGAAAAAATATTTGTAACTTTAGAACCTTACTGTAAAAAAAATGTTCTACCATAAAATGCTGCAAATAGCCCCAACTATCGCCCTGTTTCGTTTGATCCACGACTTTTGAACCACCCTGTATAGATGACTATCAAAGGTAAAATTGATCCCATATTTTGCTAATGTTAGGGATAAATGGCTGGTTAACAACCGCGCGGATCATATGCAAGGTTAAGCTGTGCTTGCCGTGGTCGGTCCGTGGATACTGACCATTCGTTACACATCGAGACCGCAGGCACATCCACGGGGGGTGCCTCGGAGAGCACGTTAAGCCGTCAATCCCGGGTGTCGTACTTAATACCCATGACAGTTGTTACGGATAGTCAGAACCCCGAAAAACTGACAACCGACAACCTTAGGACAGGGATGCACACGGCCCTCCATCAATATACGTGCTGCCCGCCGTGCGCTAGCGAATTCAAATCTTATGCGAATTAATGTACAGACGCCAGCACATCAAGCTACTACAATCTGTCAAATTTCTTTAATAGATTTTCATCTTTATCGCGAAAGCATTAGGTTCAAGGTTGATTGGGAAAATTTTACAGTTTCGGGTAGCTTGCTGTGACCTGCTGGCGTCTGTACGTTTAATTTTTTCAGTAATTTTTATTTCAACTTTTTGGTTGTTTTTAATTGTGGGCCTGTCTTCATACTCATAGTCTGTCCGACTGGCCCCTAGTCCTAATAAGTCTGTGCATCCCTGCCTTAGAGCGATTACGCACTGCATCCGATCCGAATCCGTGAAAATACGGATATAAAATACTCGGACCGAATTCGGATATTGCTTTACGCACTGCATCCGATCCGAATCCGTGAAAATACCGATCTAGAGTAAAAATCTCGGACCGAATTCGGATATCGCTTACGCACTTGTCCGATCTCTGATCCAAATTCAAACAATTCAGGGGCCATTTTGGCATATCCATTTGGCGTCCGATTTGAATCCGAGGTAATGCGAAAGCATTCATACAAACAGTACTACGGCTACTTCCGTCCGTCAATTTTTCTTCCGAATTAGAAACTCACGGATGACGGGTACAAATCGGATGACGGATGCCGGATGTTGTGCGTAAACTACCATAGAAATAGTTCTATGGCTACTTCGGAACGTATTTTCATGGATTCGGATCGGATGCAGTGCGCAATCGCTCTTAGGATATCGGCATTGCCCAGTAACTGGGTTGCAGAGGTCTGATAGCAGTCGCTGTGTAAAATACTGGTATTCAACCGATTCTGGTTATACTGGAAGCTGACCCCAACGTAGTTGCGAAAAAGCTAGACAGAACAACTTTGCGAATGTTAAAATGTAAACATTTCAACAAAGTCACACTTCCAGAAGTCTATCAAAGTAGTTAATAAACCATCCTTCATGAAAAGACGTTGAATACACCGCCATTGGTTAGAAGATCCGTAAACTTCGACTTCAAACGAACATTTATCAATATCTGTCGCCTAGACATATTCTAGGTCTCATTTAAAGGTGTCTGGGATAGTGGGTTACTGAACAGACAGGGGGATGAAGATGAATAGGGTTTTTGCCAACAAAGATTTCACTTGGGCTTGTTATTTTTTACTGTAGTACTGGCGAGCGCTGCAAGTTTTAAGTTACAAAATATTGACGTATTTTTTAAACGACTTTTTCTACCTTGCTATCTTCAACCTATGCCTATGTTCAACGAAAGCTGAGTATACATAGCGGTAATTTCATAAATTGTACCCGTAAGGAGACTGCTATCGAAAAAACGTAAACGACATCATCAAAACCGTAAAATAGATATACAGGGTGTAAACGAATTAATGTAATTCCTTCAAACCGCGCGATCTACGAGTAATAGTGACACAGATTGAAATATTTTTTCATAAAATTTACATGATTTTCTGTTAACTTAACCCAAGTTAACTGACTGCACGGAGCGATATCGCGCTAGTCGTGCCTGCCAGGTGTGTCGCCGCGATTTCATTCATTTATGCGTGGCATCGAAATGTTCTAACACTTAATTTTTTCTTTTGCGATATTTATGCTTATTTTTTTATTGAAACCTTATGAGATGGTTTAGATACGATGACTTAAAAAAAATCCAAGAAATTTTTATTTTTAACCAATCTTTTTTTTTACGACATTCTTTTTGAACGTGAAAATGGACAACACTAAATTATTTGGCGCGTAAAAACAATGACGCACAGAGTCCAGTAAAAAAGAATGTCAAGGAAACGCTTCGTTCTGAATCGTGCAAAAAGATACGTCGTCTATAGAGGCTTTAAGGATGCGTTTGTGTAGAAAAGACGCTATATGTTTAATACAAGAAGCGCAGATCCAACTCCGCTATACTACTTCGCCATATAGTAAAGCATATTGCTTCATAAGCAATAACTAAACAGGTTGACTGGTTAAAAATAAATAGGTAGTAAGTTTTTTTTTATTACAAACTATACGATCAAATTCAACCTGAAATAAAACTGATCGCAGTTTTTTTTTAAGTATTTATTTTTATTTTGTGTGTGTAATATCTTATTTTTTAACTCTGTTTTGAGGGAAGTTCCGACGTATTTTAATCAAAAATGTTTATGACTACCAACAAATAAGAAAACAATACTAAAATAATGAAAAAAACTGAAGTTATGAATGCTTGAATGTCAAATTTTGGAAAAATCTCAATGAAATATAAAAATTGACATAGGTATCTCCTAAACTATAAACCTTTAGTTACGGAAAGTAAGGTCTACTAAATAGCAAATGACCTCCTCTATATGCGAATTTGCTATGGGGGGTCCAGATCCAGTCACCCTGTATAGCATGACGTTCACACTATACGCTATATCGCAAGCCGGTCTACTATGTATAGCAACTTATTTGACGGCGATCCCTCGGGCGACGGTCAGGGTAGAAGTGAGGCGGGGCGGAGGCCAGAGAATCTTACGACATAGCTTTGAAAATCGCTCAAGTTTATCGCGTACAGCAAACCAATACTTTAAAGCATAGCGTTGTGTGAACGTGTCCATATAAAATGTATGCTGAGCGATATCGCCGTGCTATACAGTATTTGCTATATGCTATATATTATAGCGTAGTCTGAACGCCCCTTTAAGGATGTGGTTGTGTATTAAATACATAATATTTTTAATAAAAGTTAATTTATTTAAAACAAAAAGCGTACCTAGAAGCTAAAATGTTACAAATATGTTTTATAAAAGTGTACTTGTCGTCTGTCGACAAGATATTATTTATCCTTTATCCCCTAATCGTATACTAAAAGGCGGTAAGGGAGGATGGTAAACAAATAAATCAAAGCAACAAACACTTTCCTTGCCGGCAGTACCGCTCCAACTTTAATTTATGTGCGGAGGGTCTGATTGATCAATAGCCAATAACAAAATGACGACACACACGCAGAAGTGCTGTGCTTACACACTCACACATACATAACGTATCTATTTACTCAGCTTTCGTTCACTGCGGGAAAGAGGCATTTTACTATGCAACCGGGTTGGTTTGACACCTAGTTCTTCTAACATAACATGTTGGTTGGGCAGAGATGTATAGTAAACCCTCATTTCGTTGTTATGTTAAAGCGTCGTCCCCACTAGGAACATTTGTCGAGCGACATGTGTCCCCGGTGACATCGGGCAACGTGGGGCGATGTAGGGCGACATCGCCCGATGTCTCCGGGGACACATGTCGCTCGACAAATGTTCCTAGTGGGGACGAGGCTTTAGTCCCATAGGAGCGAGTCTATTGGCATCAACCGGGCACAAATCCAGACTCTAGGCTGCTACGGAGAAATTCCACACGGAAAAACCTAGTAAAACTTTGCCCGACACGAGGATCGAACCAAGAACCTCACGCTCAGCAGTCGCGCTTGCAACCGCTAGACCAACGAGGCAGTCACTAGTCACTTCTAACACTGCTTACTATCGCAAAATCCCTGCGTAACTTGTATGGCAGGGGCTCACGCCGGGACAGGAGTGTGGTTTTAGTCGGTAAGAGTCCGACACTACCCAGGCCATCTCATCCGTGAGGTGGCTTGGGTGTCCATGTGGATTTCCCAATCCTGCCAAAACAAAAAAAAAACACTGCTTACTTATACCACAGTGTACCTACTTACTACATACAGTGGGTCAACGCCCATACATTTAACAGGTCCTATGAAATGTCAAAATGATGTAGGGGCGGAGGTTATGTCCCAAGTATGCAGTATGGCTACTCGGGACATAACCTCCGCTCCTTCACCCCGCAACCCCCCGCACGATTGCTCTGCGACAATGTTCTACGTTGACCGACTGTAAGGAGTAAGATATAGGTAGACTGTGCTTGTGACTAGCGCTCTCTGGTACCAGATTACCAGACTGACGTATTTGGTCTAACAAGTAGTTGGTCAGTCGAAGGGGCACCGCGTTTGGTGGGTCGATAGGTTGAATTTTATGCTAGTCGCGGTTTGAGCACCGTGTTTGTGTTTTCAACGTCTCTCTCACATTTGCTTGACAATCGCCTCGCATTTTGCATTTTTCTTGCTTATGGCGCATATCTAGGACCGCCCCATCACAATTCACAATCTTTTGAAGAAACCTTACTTTGTTTTATGATCAATCTACACGAGGGAGCAATGAATCTGTGTCACCGAAATAAAAACATAACAACACCAAAACAAGAGGTTTTATTAATTTTATTTGAGCAGTATTGAATAGTCTTTAAAAATACTGATTCAGGTCTAATCGCGTAAAAAATTTATAAGGCAAGAGTCAACTTTTGCCTTTTAAATTTTCTACACGATTACAAATGAATTTAAAAAAAAAAAAAAAAATGTGTACAAATCGCGAAAATTTAAAAAAAGTCTTATTTATGTTGTTTAAGTATTTTAAAGTCTTTTAGTCTTAATAATACTTTTTAATTTAATAAGCTATCATTCTAAGTTTTTGAGATAATAAGGTTTATATTAGTGACTCTGAATCATTGCTCCCGAGTGTAACTGAATCACGTCCGAGTCATTGTTTATCACAGGAACTCAAAAATAATGTACATAATCTACAATGTAACGAAAAAAAAAGATTTGACTTTGTTTTATTTGATCTTGGTGGTTGACTCCGAGGTTCGATCCCTCCCCGAGAGTCTATACGGCAACCTCTGTTACCTAGAACTTGACTAACATTGTCCTTCAACTTTATTACCATCGCATCATGTACCATGCGGTTCACAGAACTGTATGATAATATGATGTGATGATAATTAACGTGTAAAACTCACTACTTCTTCAGTACGTTCGCCTCACCAGCGAACTCAAAGTTGAATCTCATAGGCAAACTGTAGAAAACAGCAATTAGACCCGCTATCCTATATGATACAGAGTGCTGGACAACCACGAAACAACACCTGCGCATGCGCATGTTACAATGGTCAGCGGGTGTGACACTTCTGTATAAAGTACGCAACGTACACATCCGAGGTAGCTACAAAATTGCCCCCATTGCTGAGAAGGTCAAAGAGCAACGCCTTCGATGGTATGGACATGTATTCCGCTGTCCAGAAGACCACGTGGTACGAGTAGCCCTTAACCTGCCGACAGTGACCTGAAATCGCGGAAAACCCCTGTGGCGGCATCTATCTCGCCACATGCGAACTAGCGAACTATCCTACATCGCGCAATCAAGATTTAACACGCAGATTGTATATATACAACCTCCCAACATCAACCGTAGGGCAGTAGCCCGCCAGGCACAAGACTCCGCCTGGTTGGAGGATCCTCCCTTTGGTTGGAGGAACACCACACCAAGTTTCTCCACATTGGTGACCCCGACGTGATCGTCACAGACAGTGTTTCCACACTGGTGACGTCACACACAACCTTCGCAGCCTCGGCAGACACATCATCACTCCCTCAGCAGCTCAGCATTCAATCGAGCAGCAAGCAGCAAGTCCCACAGCCAGCCAGCATCCTCGGCTCCAACGGGTGATGTGACCACTAGCCTGCAGCGAACGCGCAAGCCTGGTCACAACCCTCAGCCCACTCCAGCATCATGGCGCATCATACTGCACTTCGGCCGGTCAACTAGCAGAGGCACTTCTCTCCTGGTCGACGCAGTCCACAGCCACCACTCACCGCTCACAGTTTCGACTCAAAGGAACTCCTCACTGGCCCTGGCAAGTTCTCAAGACTCAACGACCGCTGACTCATCAAAGACGATCGACCTCCGGTCTCAGGGGGGGGAGTAATGTGGCGGCATCTATCTCGCCACATGCGAACTAGCGAACTATCCTACATCGCGCAATCAAGATTTAACACGCAGATTGTATATATATACAACCTCCCAACATCAACCGTAGGGCAGTAGCCCGCCAGGCACAAGACTCCGCCTGGTTGGAGGATCCTCCCTTTGGTTGGAGGAACACCACACCAAGTTTCTCCACACCCCCGCCACCTGGCTGACAACAGTCCAGAACGATCTGAAGGAGAGCCACATAGACACCGCAACCGCTCTGGATCGACATAAATGGAAAAGGCAGACAAGGAGAGCCGACCCCAGATAATGGGACAAGGTATAGGAAGAAGAAGTGTAGAAGTGTTTGACGACACGTTTGGTGCAGTAGTTGAGCGATTGGCTTCTGCGCTACGGGTCATGGGTTCGATTCCCACACGGAACAAACATTTGTATGGCCTACAGATAGTTGTTTCGAATCTGGGCGTTTGTATGTGAGATTTGTGTCTGTAAACGCACACACAGGTTTCATAAAAAAAATATAAACTGAAATTCACATTTTCGTAAAACAAATCTTTTTTTTTATACAAATTACAATATCTAGTTGAAATAAAATTTCATGTACGTCGGTTGAACATGAAAGTGCAGTAGCCACTATTGCATTTATAATTATAAGCAAGGAATGCATCGGTAATTACACGGATGAATATTAACACAGTGCAATTAACTCTGATGAACTTTAAGTCTTAAACTTATCTATTTGTTTAATATCCTCGTAAGGATCGAACTGATAAGCTGCTAGTTATACATACTGTGGCTATTTTAAAAGCTACTGAATTAAAAATACCGTTGATGTTAAATGTACGTTTTATTGTAATGTTACTTTTGACTTTAAATATAAAATTATATACTTAGTATTGCATTGAGCACATGATTCAATTTAAAAAAAATGAATTTGTGTATTTTGTGTAAGGTGTAAACGAATTCGTTGTGTCGTAATTCCTTCAAACCTCGTAGTCTACTTGTGGCACAAGCCGAATCGGTCGATAACTGCTTGTCGAAAAGATCCTGCATCGGCGGGCAGGCCAGCGTGTGGACGTAAGCGTAAACCCCTCTCATTCTGAGAAGCAGTAGTGGGCTGATTATCTTATATTATGATAAGTTTATTCCCCAAAGTTCATTGATATGAAAAGTAGTGTTAATAAGTGGTTTTTGGTAACATAAATCGTAACACAATATTTGTTAAGGCACGCTGTTATGTTATAAAACATCTGTAATTACTTGCATTTATTTATAATTAACGCTGTATACTATACGACGCTAGCCACCTGTCACACGTCATAATAATTATAATAATCTGTACACCTCACACATGTTGCATATGGCCGATGCACCTGGGGTACTATAACACTTTGAGTACTACTCAATTTAACGTGTTTGAAGTTATTGTAAAGACTCGTTTATAGAGAAGCGGAGCGTTAAGCGGACAGTTCAAATATTATATATGATGATGTATTAGCACATGAATAAATAAACCGAGCAGAATGAAAAGCTTCTTACTAAACGCCGTGCGTAGGTACACTACTACACGCACAGCTTATGTGTGCGTGACTGTCACCGACAAGGCGCGCGGGGAGTGCGCCGGCGCCCGCTCGGGTACAAACCGGTTTGAGGCGGCTCAGTACGCGGACAAAGTTAAGGGGTGTCACACCGGCAGCGGCAGCGGTACGAGACGCGGACGTTTTCTTTTAATTGTTTTTAAAGATGCCAAACTGTTTTACTGTGTGTATGTGTACAAATAATGGTAGGAAAAACAAGGAGACTTCTTATTTTGTATTCCAAAGGATCTTGTCAGTTAATTATATCTACTTATGCCTACACATGTTTAATGCTTATTACAGAATATTTAGTTACGAGTAGATAATATCCAAAATAACTAAGATGACGGCTTTCCCATAAGAATTATTATTTGTAAGTAAGTAATTATGTTGGCGTATTATTTGTTTCGTATTTTTGTTTTAGTAGGTTTGTAGAATAGTACCAAAGTATTTGTAGGCCGTCTTAGTAAGATTTCATTTGGCCTTTTCTATTAGATAGGTAGGTACTTAACTTACGGTCGTGAAATAGTAGACAGCCCTATGAAAGTAGGGAAGAATTTTGAACTCTGTTAGGAAGCTTTCATTCTGTTCGGTTTATATATTCATGTGGTATTAGAGCGACACAAACACACTTAGCGTATCTTGTGTCGCGTATATTGCGCAGTAATGCGCGCGCACGAAACTTCTCGACCCTATTACGCTCGGCGATGACGTAAAATACGCGTGGTGAGGCCGCGCAGGAGAATTTGTATGTTGCGCGATAAATACGCGTTACGCGACGAAACATGAGCCGCTCAAAATACGTACAGTGTGCAGCCTTAATTGCGGCGCATTTGATGCTAGTGAATTTAGCAGATAATTTTCCAGCAGATCAAAAATAAAAGTTATGATAAATGATAAATGATATTTATTTCTGTAAATAAATCTGTTACAGACACTTTTACAAGTCAATGTAATGTTTTTTTAAGACTAGATGGCGCCGGCATTTCCTATCTGACTAGCTCTGAGAAGAAAAGCCGAAACAAACTCAGAGGTCAACGTCTCTTTTAAAGTCCAGACATTGTGGTATAAAACTATGCGAGTGTAACAGTGTAGGGCAACGTTTGGAATGGCCTTTTGAGGAAAGAGCCATAGCAGGTTTGAGTTGACCTGTCCCAACTGACGGCACGCATGCATCAGTCATCGTGTAGCTCAACCTTATTTTAGGGAGCTCAACGACCCGACGCACGACGACACCAATCAGCCGGACATTTGCGTAGGTCAAAAAAAAAAATACTCAAACCCCCAAACAGTTTTACGAAACGTATATAAAGCTAGCCTACATTGTACTCACATTCACAATTTAATAAAATAAAAAATAAAACAAACGACATATTAATAATAATAGTCGATAAAATAAAAAATAAAACAAACGACATATTAATAATAATAGTCGACAAAATGTCAAGGTAAAAAAAATAAATTCAATAATAATAATTCAATAATAATAATTATCAATAAATCACCATGCAGAATGTCAAAAATTAGGAAAAAAAAAATGAAATAATTTCAATGATTTCAATGATGTCTCTGTGATAAGAGCGAGCGGCTCAATTCCAAGCATTTTTATCGTCCATATAATCTTTAACTTTATAGAAACCCTTATAACAAAGTTTCTGTTTTACGAAGGACTTAAATTTATTGAGACTTAGTTCTTGAATATTGCTTGGAATCTTGTTGTAGAAACGTATACTTTGGCACCTAAATGAATTACTAATTTTTTGGAGCCTAGTCATTGGTAGTATAAGTTTATTTTTATTTCTAGTATTGACGCTATGAATGTCGCTGTTCTTAGAGAACAAACTAATATTTTTCTTAACATACATCAAATTTTCATAAACATATTGAGATGCGACCGTCATTATATTAATTTCTTTAAATTTATCCCTCAGTGAATGCCTAAAGCTAAGGTTATAAATTGCTCGAATAGCTCTCTTCTGCAAAACAAAGATAGTTTGAATGTCGGCGGCATTTCCCCACAACAAAATGCCGTACGACATAACACTATGGAAGTAACTAAAATATACCAATCTGGCTGTCTCTACATCATTATTTAGTTATTTTTAATATTGAATAGCATCAAGTACATAACAGTATTTAGTGCACCTACCATGTCTTCTCTGCTTCAC
This sequence comes from Amphipyra tragopoginis, assembly GCA_905220435.1. Lineage (NCBI taxonomy): Eukaryota > Metazoa > Arthropoda > Insecta > Lepidoptera > Noctuidae > Amphipyra > Amphipyra tragopoginis. The sequence continues at coordinate 2,962,900 of HG992003.1, read as the reverse complement.
CCTAAGGTCTACTGGTAGAAAATGCAGATCGGTGCCGGCAACCCGCTTTCTCCGTGTATACGCACGGTCAGAATGTATTTATTTTTTGTTATCCAACCTATTTATTACATTGGGCTAACTGTAGTATAAGAGGCGAGCCGATCCTACTCAGGATTGTATATCATAAAGAGGACAAATACTGACTCTGAGATTCCTCGCTTATCTTACGCGGCCCATTATTTGTTTGAGGGGTGAACTGCGGAAGCATTGGGGTAAGTTTCGTCCACGTACAACCATACTCTATAGGTAGTAAATGTGGAAAATTAGTTCCTGGTTCCATTTTAAATGTTGCATTCGTAGAATGAAATGCAGCTGAAAAATAATTGCAATTTTAGTTATACCACAGTACCTAAGTATACATCTATACATATACAAGGTGTAACATAAATAAGGGCACAACCTCTTAAGGGATCATTGTACTCATCATTATGAACAACTTTTACTATAGGACCAAACATGAAATCGCGAAAATAAAATCAGCTGTTCCACATTATGACAAGTTATGCGAACATTAATGTAGGGAATAGCTGTTTTTTTTTTCGCAATTTCAGGTTTGGTAAATTGTCGCGATTTCAGGTTGGTTTGGAAAAAAAGTTTAATACTATTAAGGCCCGTGATAATACACAGCTCTCATTTAAGAGATCAATCTAGAGTGAATTAATCATAAGAGGCAAGCGAAAGAGAAAGGCACGTAAAAAAAAACTACTGATCTTATACCACTTAATGCATGTAGTAAGTGACTATTTCTGTGTACTATTTAAAAGCCATGTACAATAATTACGTACCTACAGGACTTAAAGGCCACAATAATGCATTATTAGTTGACTACTTTATACTTAATTCAGCCTGTGACAAATACTAAACCATTATGTTTATTATATGGTACACCTTTACTATTATTTTAGATAACGTTTAAAGAATGTACCAGCTGCTGTTGTTAATAGGTGGACAGACGGAAAGGGTGTCCATTATTTTACTAAGATATAGTTAGGTATGTCCGGATACTATTCGGTTTCCGGCTCTTTGGCCGAGAGAATTGCCGGGTATTCGGCCAAATCATTTTTCGTTTCATCACTAAAGTAAATAGGCCAAGGATTGACTAGTATATGGATCAGACCGATAATTCAGCCGTCATCAAGCTGTCTCCCACCAACCCCCGCCAGCAACGCTCTAAGCCGAGGTCCGAGTCCCACTAGGGGTCGCCCTTAGTGCTGTTGTTGCTAGTAGTCATGATGTCAGTGTAGTATAAGTAGTTAGCTTAGGTTAAGTATTTTACTTCCCCCCATTGGCTGGAGACCCTTCAGTTCTCGCCAATAACTGCACGGTTACGTAGAAACGGTCCGCAACGACCTTACACAAGCAGTCTTATAGAAAAAACTAGTATATCGTCGGTGAAGTTCTAACAGGGCGTAAGTCATTTTGTGACAAAAACAGACAGCACTGCGAAAGTGACAATATTACTTGAAATGAAAAAGATTATTAGGATTTTCAAAGGTTCTAATAAATCATCAAAGAGTTTATCTGTAATGATAATTAAAAACAATATTGCGTTCAGCGTAGGTTAGGTACGCTCGTTTTAAATAGTTTTTTCACTCTCTTGTAAATTCAAATTCAAATTATTTATTTCAGACATGAGTCCATAGAGTTAGTATAACAAAATTACTTAAAGACTAGTGTTAGTAATTCAAATAATAAGGGCCCTTAACTGGTGTGGATCCTTATCCAATGGCGCAGCAGAGGGGAGTCCCACCGATCTCGGAACACGCTCAGGAGACTATTAGTGGCGGTGCGCAGCCGGCCGGCCATGGATGCAGTCCTTTTTCTTATTATGGCGTAAAAATCATCTGTGCGCGCCTCCGCAAACATACCGGACGCACTACAACGCCACGACAGCCCCAACAGTATCCTGAACGCGTTATTGTATTGGACTAAAGTAAGCATTTTTGACTTCCGCACTGTTAGAACTTCACTGACGATATGGACAGCCCATACCCATTATAATTGTCCATCATGATCAACCCATGTTATATGTCCACAAATCACCATGGGGCTCTTATTAGAACATGTTACAACGAAGGGATGCCTTATTCACCACGCTTAGCTAACAGTTTGCTGATCGCGACATGTTGCTATTAAAGTACGAGTAGGTTACCTATGCTGCTGCCACCGTTTTTCTCGTAATTCATTAGCCTCCTTTTTTTTAATGTCCTCAGAAAGTCAGCAGGAGGCCTATTTCTTGCTGAAAAGTCAAGGTCAACTAATCAACTTTTAAATCATCAAAGACAAAGCGAAACGGATTAGTAACATGATCTATCCCCTAAGTTACTAATATCTTCATCTATGGCACGCATCGTGAGGAGGTTCCTCATTCTGGATCCCTTAACCACAGTTAGGTTGGGTCTTACCACCTCGCTGCGAGCGGAGTACCTACCTACTGTTTTAAAAATATTTTTTCTAAATTCTATTTGAATATTGGTCGATATTTCTTCCAAATATTACAAAAATTAAAAAATATACTGTCTTCAACTTATATTTGGCTATCAATCTGTTTTCGGAATAAAATTAGTGCTTATATCACTTGTAACTCTGCTAAACATAAGTATAAACATAATATAGCAAAAACAAGCTACTTATATGTGCAAACTAAAAGTATTCGAATCGAATGCAATTGGAGGACGCGCGTTGACACCGGGCTACACCGGGTGCTTGCCCGTCCAAGGATTTCGCCCAGGGCGGTGAACCCGGCCCGTTAATTGTAAAGCTATTATTATCCTTGTTTGGGCCTCTTGCTACTATTAATACACTGTATTTACTGTTATTTAGGCCTGTTTATAATTATGTTTGGGTTAATTCAAGTCGTCGCCATTCATGTTGAATCTTTAAGATTGTTGGGAATTATTTTTTGTATGCAACTACTAGAAGGACGGGTAAGTGGACTTCTTGGTGTGTAGTATAGCTGCTATATAAGTCAAAGACTATAATATTATACTTGGATAGGTACTATAAGTACCTATGCATTTTTTAACTTCTACCAACTCAATACTTACGAGCTTTTCTTGTTAAAGGCCCCAAGACGAAGTTTACGATAAAAACTGTTTTTACCTAATATAAAATGGCATTAGGGCAAATGTGTCTACTGAATTAATTGATGAGTACAGTAGGTACTTGAGCAAAATCGGGAGTAACTCCTCATACAACTTTTTTTCATTGAAATATTTTTATCAGTTCTGATAAAGATAATAAATTATGTAACCTACACTGAGTAACTAAATTCATTTGTCATTAATTTATAACGATGGCGTTTTTCTAGCATCGTAACTTAAAGTAGCATTTTTCCATTCATAATGTAACTATTGTGAGTAAATGTGTCTTTCTTCCATATTTTTAACGTGTACTTAAAAAAACGGCCAAGTGCGAGTCGGACTCGCGCACGAACGGCAACAAAAATCATGTCTGTTGTATGGGAGCCCCCCTTAAATATTTATTTCATTTTGTTTTTTAGTATTTGTTGTTATAGCGGCAACAGAAATCATCACCTGTGAAAATTTCAACTGTCTATCATCATTCATGAGATACAGCCTGGTGACAGACGGACAGCGGAGTCTTAGTAATAGGGTCCCGTTTTACCCTTTGGGTACGAAACTAAAAAAAAGATAATATATCGTTACATTATTGATAATGTGGTATTTTTTAAGTTAATTTTATAAAACATGATCAAAAGATGCATTTAACATAAACAAAAACTTTAAAAAAGTTAAAACCGACTTGAAAAAAAACTAAACGGAGTAAAATAATCATCATTTAATGAAACTACCAGTTTCAGAAGTCGGTGCATTCAATTTGTTTCAGCGTAGAACACCGACTTCTGAAACTGGTAGTTTCATTAAATGATAATTATTTTACTCCGTTTAGTTTTTTTTGAAGTCGGTTTTTACTTTTTTAAAGTAATTTTTATTTTATACTTTTTAGTGCCACAAATTACAATTACAATAGTGTACAAATTCTCGGACCAGCACTACAACTAGAACGTCGTCTACATACGATTTGTGTATTTTTTTTTGTTTTTGTTGATTTTTCCAAAAAGTGCTGCATCAATTTCAATAAAATTTATATGGGACCACCTCTGAAGTATGGCCTACCAAACAAAAAAAGAATCATTCAAATCCATTCATAATTGGCGGAGATATCGCGTAACAAATATTAAAAAAAAAACCTTCAGTCGAATTGAGAACCTCCTCTTTTTTGAAGTCGGTTAAAAATACATCGGAAATTCAACAAAATACACTTAGACCCATATACATAGCAGCCATCGATTAGAATTCACTTTATCGCGTCGTACACAACTATGAACCTGCCTTCTTTAATTTGTCATGACTGCAATACTACAGGGATTTAAATCATTAATAAACTCGTCCATAGTACAGTCATGGTGAAAGCAGGGTGCGACCGGAGTCCTCGACCCCGTTACAACCCTCCGTGACCCCATACAACGACCAGGGCACCATGAAACGAGAGTAATACAATTGAACACCTACTACGCACTACCTGTGTCTTCCGATAGTATACTAGCCCTGCGGTATAAGTACCAGATCATAAAGAGCAGTGAGGTGAAAAATATTAATGTGAAAGAGTGCAGGGGGTAAGTAGGTAAGACTAACAATAATTAATTTCGAGGTACGAAACCCTACAAATTTACGCTTCCTTACTTTTCTTTATAAAAACATTATTTCGCGCTAGGAATAGGTACTTATACTAATGTATACCTACTATACTATTTTCAATAGATGAGTCCTGTACCCCAAGTGTGAGTTTTTTTCGTTAACTACTGTAGTTGCGTCACGCCAAAAATGTATGACAATTTAGGCTGTGTCTCTAGGCGCACCGTTCACTAACTAATATTCGTGCGTCAATTGAACGGTGCGCCTAGAGACGCAGCCTAAATTTTCATACATTTTTGGCGTGACGCAACTACAGTAGTTAACGAAAAAAACTCACACTTGGGGTACTGATATAGCGATCATTTCGTAAATTGTAGCCATAAGGAGACTGCTATCGAAAAACGTAAACGACATCATCAAAAACCGTAAAAGAGCTACATATATTATACATGTTTTGTTTTTTGCAAATATTTGATATTCTTTGTATGGTAATTATACGTTTTGTAGAGAAACGTCAGGACTAACCTTACGGTGAAAAGGGTATAGAACCAAGTATAGGACCGCCTCGTTGGTGGTCGCAAGTGTGACTGCTGAGCGTGAGGTTCTGGGTTCCTCAGTTCCGGCAAAATGTTATTGGGTTTTTCCGTGTGCAATATCTCGCGTTTCTCCCGTTGATGGCAATAGACTCGCCCCCTATTACATCAGACTTAAACATAGCGGCGAAGTGAGCGTGTACTATACACCTCTGCCCAACCCTTCGAGGAATACATGCGTGATGATATGTTATGAATAATTATAGGTACTCATGTTTCGTGATTGCGTTTACAGACACAAATCGATAAATGCATAAACACACACTAAATCAATTATAAGTAGGTCATACAAATACATGAATCGTGTAGGAATAGAATCCGCGACGCGTTGCGCAGCAGCCAAAGCGCTCAGCCACTGCGCCAAACACGTCTTCATTACTTCACACTTGATTGATAGTGAAACTGTAAAAGTCTCAAAGATAATGTTTAGTTGAACCGCCAATAACTCAAATCACTCAAATGGCTAAAGCGTCGGACTGGTGATCGTAAGGATGAGAGTTCGAACACGTTACGTTATTTACGTAAACCTAGTATTGAACAAACATATTGGCAAGGTGCACCAACTTGTTCATAAAGAATGTAAGCGCGATTACCGATTGCGAGGTCCTGAGATCATAGCGTCTTTTTTTCATAGAGCGAGTTCAATCACGGCCAGCACCTCTTACTTTTCGAGTTCATGTACGGATCATAATTTGATTATGACTTGCGTTAAAGGTGAAGGAAAACGTCGTGAGGAAACCTGCACACCTGAGTGCTCCAAATAGCTCTCAATTACGTGTATAGTCCGTCAATCCGCACCAGGGGGCGTACTCCCTAAGTCCGTCAACGAAGTTAGTCGCCCGTCCGAAAGCAGCCAGAAACGTCGGAGTGAACAAAACAAGTGTCAAGTTCAACTTTTCAGACGGGCAAAAACACATCGGTAGTAGGGATAACTGTCAAATCGTGTTGTCATTAATTCTTCGTTCGGGCCCCGAAATAATCGTATGTCCGTAGGTGATAGGGAGTTGGAAACACTCGTAACTAAGGCCGAAACCACGGACTTCGTGCTTAGGTAGTAGACCCCCAGGCCAGCGTGGTGGACTAAGGTTTAAACCCTTCTTATTATGAGAAGAGGCTCGTGCCCAATACTCGGACCGTAATAAGCTGATTATACTATGCTATTCTGCTAATATTTCCTTCATAGTTTTGTTCCATCTTTGTATTCTAGCTTTAGTGAGACACATTCATATTTATGATTATAATTACAGTTTACTCACGTGCATTTTTCAGGGTTACCCTACTAGTTTCGAACCCAAACGGAGCCCTGAATCATGAGCTGAACACGCGGTGAGGTCGCGACTCGAATTGTTCCACCTTACCTATTGCAAATCCACTTTTTCTTGTACCAACTAAAATACTGGTACAAACTTTCCCTAACCTGCCTTTCATTTCACAAAAAGCTTCCCTTACCCTCCCTTATCAAATCAAACACAATTAACGGTATAATAAAATATCCATTAGGTTATCGATCGATAAAGCCGAATGCCGAAAACAATTTTGTCTCCAACAATACATCAAAACAGGGATAAACGGACGCATAATAACGGGGGCATTAACCTAAATAGAATAAACAATAAACATATACAGGGAGGACGAACAAAAACACAGCAAAATGTAGGAGTTGCAGTCCTTGCGTTTTATTTGTAGTACTCCATTCAACTAGAAGTCTCAACAACTGTAGACACAAAGTAGAATGTGGACCTAACATCTTTTGATCATTACTGGACATTTTAACGGCTGAGCAATTGTGTATATATAGGTACGTTAAAATAGAGAAAACAAAAAGAATACAAATGGAAAAATAACTACCGAAAGGTTAGCTGTCTATTGAGTTTTTGGCTAGCGAAAATGTATTAACGGGCAATGCATGATCAGAGAAGAAAATTGAGTCATACATTTAATAAGCTTTACTGCGTTTTTAAAAAAATAACCACGAAACGAATAGGGTCTGATCAAAAGTGGTTATTTCTCTTAGCAAAAATGTACCTACAATTCTTAATTTTGGTCAAAATAAGACTCCAAAAACGTATTTCGATTTGCAAGTTTTTGGGAATTTCTGAAAAACAGTTCATTTCGTAAATAACCACTTTTGATCAGACAATCAAATGCGTAGCTATTACTTCCCACTTCTAACCGAACCGAGTCGGGGTACCCAGATGATATACCTACTTAATAGTAGATTTTTCTTGCAACCCAAATATTAATATCTCAAATCATTTATTTTTCCGTATTACCTATACTTAAAATGGCTTTTAGTCATTCAAGGATTCGTTAAGTATACACACATTCGGAAAACAAGACGCAAAAAATACAGCCAAACTTAAAAACGAAGTAAAACATATTCGACAGTTCTCTACACGTATTATATAATATTAATATCAATACATCTTTAGTATTCTAAAAATAATTAAACAACGTTATCTATTCCAGTAAATTCAAACCTCAATCTCTTGCGTGGCCTAGTCTCCTGGTAACGAGGGTGCGCGCTATGGGGGAACATGACCTAGTTTCGACAAGGGTTCTCCTCTAGCGGTGTGCACCATCGATCCATGGGGTTACTGCTGATACGCTAAATCTTTGGAAAGGATTCTATGTATCATTTAAATATTGTCTTAGAATATAAAACATGTGTCCCTAGAATGCTTGTGCACAATATTAAATTATCTTATGACATCTTTGACGTAGAAACAATTGAACCACGGGTTAGCTCTCAAAAATGTAAAAAAACCGAATATACACTAAAACGCGAAAAAGAAGACTAATTTACGTCAATGGATGCAGTAGAATCTTCGTAAGGTGAAAAGCTAAATTAGGCATTGCGATGATGACATAGAATTTAAATTAGTTTGTTTTTAAAATTTAGGTATATGGCGGTGTGCTTTGGCGCGTGTTGGGTAGTATATGTAAACTCAGGACACGTTTTTCTTGAATTTTTTACGAGAATCTTGCTCCATTTATTTCTACGTCAATGGATGACATTAAAAAATAAAGTTCTAGTCAAAATTAAAACGAAACCTTTGTCATTAAAAAGTTCAACTTAGAAAGACTACACACATTCTTGACACTAATTACGATAAGTTGCCAATAATTAGAGCATTAACAACTTACCTTTCCCCTCTCCATTGTTCGTTTTGTTTCTTTAGCTAATTACAGAAGTAGCAGGTGGCAGAACAAAAGTTAGTGCAACAGCACCATAATAATGTGGCCGGGCAACTTCAACATAAACACGTATAACGCTCTTGTCAGACTTATTGCGTGGTGCATAGGTCGTAGACCCTACTGAGTCACATTCGAACATTCTAGAACTATCATGAGCACAATACGAGGAATTTTATATTAGTAATCTTACCTTGGAAGTTAAAGGGATCGAGGAAAATATGTAAGTAATCAATCAGACACGCTAATCGTTGGTATGATTTATTTTATTTTCTTAAAACAATAGTAACAGCTTTAGATTTTCAGACAGCAATCATCTCATACACAAACACCAAGACTCGATACAAGTACAAATTAAACTTAAAAAAAAGTTAGTTAGAAAATCAAAAAACCCGCCTGCATAACCCAAAATACCTATTCAGCGATATCCCACATTATATGGTAGGCGATTTTTTTTTTGTTTCTCCCCCCTTTTTGTATTTCAAGGCCACCATTTTGATTTTATAAAAACAAAACCTAGCCTATAACCATCGCACTGCTTAGACAAATCGATAGACACCTCATTCATTAAAATCCATCCAGCCATTGGGCTGCTTCGAGGGTATAAAGAATCCCACCCACATAGATACAAAAATACATAGATACAAAGATACATAGATACGCGTGAAAAACATAACCCTGTCCTTGCTGTCGCGCAGTCGGGTAAAAAATCCCTGCTGGAATCGTTCCTCGGACCCGCAACGCAGAAAACAAACGCTCAGCCACTGCGCCAATCTTGCCGTCTATTGAGAAGATTATTCTCGAAACAACGTTTAGTACGTAAGAATATGAAATAATCTAAAGATAAACTCGTTGAGGGGCTTTTGTAAAAAGAAATCTTTCGACCATATATTTTAATGTAGTTAGTACCTTTCGTTGCATCGAAGACGATGCTCTACATTAGTAAAACCTTGTTTTTTATACGATTTTTATCTGAAATCAGTCTTTTTATACTATAATCAGATGAGTTCCATTGACATTGTTATGCCAAGTGCTTCCCCCAGCGAGAATAGCCACTCATCTGTACTACACAGCTCTAATATAGCATGTGGCTTCTTTATATCGTTAGTAAAACCTATCTTTTATTCCTTCTATAGTTTCATAAAAATGTTCTTATTTGAGATAACTAGCGACCCGTACCCGCGTATTATACATATAAACCTTCCTCTTGAATCACTCTATCTATTAAAAAAAACCGCATCAAAATCCGTTGCGTAGTTTTAAAGATCTAAGCATACATAGGGACAGACAGCGGGAAGCGACTTTGTTTTATACTATGCAGTGATATGTACCTAAACGTATACATTATATTATGTCTGGTAAATAAAATGTTATAGTAGATACATATTACATACGTAGGACAGTGCTCCATTTAAGATTTTAATAAAAACCTCTACACGGATGACATCTACGTTCAATAACATAATAACATGGTCGAATGGGAGCATAATTCAACAAAAACCGACATTGAACTTTTTATAACCCAAATAAAACGACAAAACAACAATAGGCAACAGAAAAAGTTAAAGATATCCACGTGGAAGCACCCACAGCTGGCGTCGAAGATTCAAAACCTTTCAATCAGAGCAGCTGGCGTTATCCTTATTATCCTAGACATCGCCTTAAGGAATCCTTGTCCTGCCCGTCAACGGCAACAAAGCCTTTATACCCACACATGCGGGCGTCAGCTGCCGGGACAGCTTGCGCCATAAAAAATAGGCCAATAACTCCGATGGCGAAAAAAAACTTAAAGAAATGTTAAAGATGGCGGCAGGTGCGGTGTCAGCTGCGCACGCACCTTTGTAATAATTGCATTGCGCCCGCGCGTTCGTTTTGTTTACCTCGCCGCACCACATCAGTTTTGTATCGTTTTGTGTCGGCCGCGTTCGCGTGTGATCGTGGATTTAAATTAAATATAAGAAGCGATAAATATAGGTGTATGTTGTATTAAGTTATGTTTGTTATAACTTATGGTTATGTTGGTCGTTTACATTAGGCGATAAGGAACAGCTGTTAGAATTTATAACACCATGCAATGAGTGTGACTACTGACTAGAGTACTAAATAGTCGTTCTATTTGCCTAGCCTGCTTCGGTATTTTATTATGTCTGTTATATTTGGGGCTCTAGAGTTATATCTAAAGATAAATCCCCACTTGTGATAGGAATAATAAACAATATAAGTAGTTTTAATTATCTTACAGGATTGCTATGCCATTCGAGTTTGCGAGGTTGCAGTACAGTCATGTGCAATTAGTATGTATATGTTACGGCTAATAGCCGAAGTGCGGCTACACCTAGTTTTAGCCGGGTACAACTAGGTACAGCCGGCCACATGCGGTTAAACTTAGATGTATCCTATTTATCCTCGGTTAGAACTAGGTTAAGCCTTCATCATAGCGGATAGAACTAGGTGCAGCCGCACACCGGTGATTAAGAGGAACCCCGACACGGATAGGTTAGGTTCGAAGGGGATGACGGGGGCTAGAGTGAGCGAGCGAACGAAGCCCCCGTCATTCCCTTCGTGTTAGGTTACTTTAAACTCTGCAGACAGAAATAGGAGCCCCGCGCGGCGGGGCTCCGTCGACTTAAGCTACACCTAGTTCTAACCAACTGCTACTGGTTGCACCTAGTTGTATCCGGTTAAACCTAGGTGTAACCGCCATTCGGCTTTTAGCCGTAACATATACACATAGAGAACTTAAAAAGCGAATTTCTTTTAGAGAGTAATTTGTAATTAAGAAATAATCGAAACCATAATTCATGTGTATTTGTAAAAACTGTGTGTAGGTAATCCTACTAATAATGTAAAAGTTTGTGGAGATGGATGGATGTACGCTTGGGAGCAAAAAACTCGATTTATTTGCTCCCAAATATATGTTAGTTTCTCAATCACGCATAAATAGCTGAACAGATTTGGTTGAAATTTGACACACAGATAGACCATGGCCTAGATTAACACATAGGATACCGTTTATCCGGGTACATGAGGTAGTTTCCCTAGAAAGCGAGTGAAACCGCGGGCAACAATTAGTTTATTCATCATTCTTATAGTTATTTTAGAAGAATTACGCTTTTGAATTTGCTAAAAATCAGCTGTTCTCTACATTAATGTTCGCTTCTTGTCAAAATGTAGGGAACAGCTGATTATTTTTCGCGATTTCATGTTTGGTCCCATAGTAAAAGTTGTTCGTAATGATGAGTACAATGACGTACTTGACGACACGTTTGGGGCAGTGGCTAAGCGATTGGCTTCTGCGCTACGGGTCGTGGGTTCGATTCCCACACGGAACAAAAATTTGTATGGCCTACAGATGGTTGTTTCGGGTCTGGGCGTTTGTTTGTGAGATTTGTGTCTGTAAACGCACCCACGATACAAGAGAAATCTTAGTGTGGGGTAAAGCTTTAAAAAAAAAAAAGACCCCTTAAGAGGTTGTACACTTATTTATGTTACACCTTTTATACAGGGTCATTGGTAAAACACTAACAACCTCTTAAGGGGTCATTGTACTCATCATTATGAACAACTTTTACTATGGGAACAAAGCAGAAATCAAGAGAAAAAAACAACTGTTCCCTACATTTTGACGAGTTATGCGAACATTAATGTAGGGAACAGCAGATTTTTAGCAAATTCAATTATATATTAGATTACCAAGACTCCGCTGTCCTTCTGTCCGTCTGGCCGTCTGTCCGTCTGGCCGTCTGTCCGTCTGTCCGTTTGTCTGTCCGTCTGTCACCAGGCTGTATCTCATGAACCGTGATAGTTAGACAGTTGAGATTTTCACAGATGATGTATTTCTGTTGCCGCTATAACAACGAATACTAAAAATTGGATAAAATAAATATTTAAGGGGGCTCCCATACAACAGACATGATTTTTTTGCCGTTTTTATAGATAATGGTACGGAATCCTACGTGCGCGAGTCCGACTCGCACTTGGCCGGTTTTTATTATTTTTTCGCGATTATTGTTTGGTCCCATACTCCCATAGTAAAAGTTGTTCATAATGATGAGTACAATGACCCCCTATGAGGCAGCCGACGAACTGGCCAGGAGGGGATCTGGCACGGTGGCCTATGGCCCTGAACCTATAGTACCCGTGCCCTTCAACCAACTACGCAGGTGGCTCCAGGAGTTTACTCACACACTGGCACAGAGCTGGTGGACCTCAACCCCAGGCTGCAGGCAATCCAAGGAGGCCATGCCACTCATGGATAGCAGACTGACAAGGCGCCTGCTGCGCCTGGACAGGAGCAGCCTGCGAATGGTGACCGGAACGATAACCACTGCTCACTAAACAAACACTTCCACACGATAGGCATAACGGACAGCCCTCTGTGCAGAGCATGTATGGGGGCCGAAGAGACGGTCGCACACGTGCTCCTGGAATGCACAGGGGTCACCCAAATACGAGAAGCAACCCTTGGCGCACCGAAATCACTCGCAAATGTTCTGAGCGGACTGAGAGCCCTAATCTGCTTCTGGAAGGAGGTGGGCTGCCTGGAATGATGGCCGCCATGTCCCACGTACAATGGTCCACTTAAAGGACTAAGTGCGGAAACCACATCTCCTAACATAGAACATAGACCTATGAGGTTGTTAGTGTTTTACCAATAACCCTGTATACCTACATTTATTACACGTGACTGTACACCACCTATTACATTTGAAACATGGATAAATCCACCTTAACGACGATCAGACGACGTATTCAGATACTTTAGTCGTTTCCCCAAATGTTTCACTGCATGCTATTTACCAACAGAGTTAAATGAGCCGTAATAATAACAGTTGTTACATAACGACCGTCACGCTAGTAATCACTGAAGGGGTCGGCAGGGGTGTACTTATTTACATTATCACTGAATACGATATTTTCGTTATGATATGATAGGTCGCACCTACTGGTATTTTTCAGGCGAAATAAAAATCACGGGCTAGGGTTGCTGTACACTTCTTAAACATTCACTTCGGCAATTTCTATTAAAGAACAAAACCGGTAATGAAACTTGCCGAATTTGCCGATGCCGATTGCCATAGTTGGGCTTTGTGTATAGCAACTTACCACCACGTTCAGTGCCGAGTGCTCTCCAGGAGGGCACCCTGTAGTCGCATTTGCCATACCGGGTGCCCTCGTGAAGGGCTCATTTTAAATGCAGGTTTTTCTTGGAAAATTCATCGTCATGAAACAAACAAAAACCTATTTTACGACGTAGTAGCGTATTTTTCAAGGTTTTTAACCTAATGCCAGGAACCCTCCTCGAGGGTTCACTCTTAGTGCAAACGTAATGCCGTGGACCCTCCTGGAAGGTCCACTAGCAATATGTATGGCGGGATGGCGTATGAGCTCTATGAAAAGTATGGTGGACTCGAATGTGTTAACAACCCTAAGCACAGAATAATATATAGTAGGTACACACGGCTCACAGAAGGAGAGGTCCGCTAGGGGCTGGCGGACCGAGGCCTGCGGTGCATGCAGCTGCGAATCCCGCGAGGGCCATAGGTCATGAGAAGAAACACCGTGGGTTTTTATCCGGTAAGACGAGTCCGGCATAACCCTTCGCCTTCGTCTTTCCCAGGCGGAGGGTATCCAAGAGGATTTTCCCACGATAAAAAAAACATACACACGGCTATAAAGCTATATGCATTTCCAGTATAAGCTGACCGCTCATTGTCGTCGCCCGGGAGTGAAAATCTCGGGAATGGATTATGTCATTGCACCGTTCCTGTGGGCTTTCATGCGGACGTAGTCGCAAGCAAAAGCTAGTCAATTATGTCTATTACGAATGTTATACAGGGTGGAATCGTTAAGTGTCAACAGACGATTTTTTCGTCAATTTAAGAGATATTTAAAAAGTTAAGGCTATTATCAAAACTAGGCTACATGGAGAGTAAAATAATATAAATAACTTCAAAAAAAAAGAAAAGCTAGATATTATAATTTTTGTTTTTCACTCCCTTCATACATTTAGTATGAGAATTTCTTTCAACTGATCATACCAATCATATCTACGTAATCTCTCTCTTCCTTACTGTTAATATGGCGGCGAAGTTAGCCTTATTCGACTTCGGTCTATCTTAGTCATCTCTGTAATAAAGCTTCATATCACCAGATTCCTGAGCACTACCTAAATGTAACCCAGAATTTCGAACAGAAAATAGTCAGAGTTTATAGTTCCAGATTGCCTACGTAATGCGATAGCCTATTATTTTCATGTCTATTGAATAATAATAATATAGCAACCAGTTTGTTTAACTAATAAAAATACTAATAGTTCAATGACAATTATGTTCCTTATTACATGGCGCTAAATACCGTCATGACGTACTTGTGGCTGTATAACAGAACTCCTCTGCCTACGCTTTAAGGGAATAGGCATTATTTTTTTGTTAGGTAATTATATTAAAAATCCAGAACAACTTTTTTTTTAAATTTAGAACTCAGTGCTCCGTAACTCCGTAGTTTTTTTTAATAGATAACTTGTTATTTTTCGTTTCAGCAAAAAATGTTACCGACTTTGTCCATAGGTACAAGAAAGAAATATTATCAGTTTTTTTCATTGAGTTATTATTAATCCCCTCATGCAGTAAACAATTAAGCTCGAAAATAAAATGCAAAAAAATTACGAGCTTCTTGAACATCTCATGAACAAAAATGTAGTGTACACGGAAGTAGGTAAAATCAAAATTTTCGATATATGGCGGTTATTTTTCCAAAAACATTTATGTATTCTATTTACGAGGCGGCCTAGTTTTGATATTAGCCATAAATTCTGAAATATTTCCTAAACTGACCGAATAATCGTCTGTTGACACTTAACGATTCCACCCTGTATACCCAATAAATGCTTAATTTCAGTGCCTACAGCAAATTTCGCGTAGAGCGGCTCTCTTAGTACCAATAGGTACGACGTGATAAAATAAAAGTGACCAAAATTGCATTCCCGAGTTTTTCACTCCCGGGCGACGTTGTATGGAAAGATCAACTCATACTGGTAATGTATAGTGTGCGTCCTATACGTTACAGAAATTACACTCCCAAACTAAGGCGTCAACTACCTACAATGCAGTGGCGAAGGCTCCATACAACTCGATTCCTATCGGCTTCCCTTTCGAAATATGGCAAATACTATCTATATTTATATAATATATCTATAATCTATTATTTTCAAATATCATTTAAACAAATAATTGGTCCGGCTTCCTTTTTAAGAAAATTCACCCTTCGCCACTGCTACAATGTGCTCCGCGCAGGTCAATTTTTATTGAGCTTTGGTGTTAGGCGCAAGCGTTCCCATTCCGCTGCGCGTTCAGGCACTTATTATTTTCGTGTGGATGCCTACTCACTAGTATTCGATTCGGTTTTCTCAAGTCTGTTACTCCGGAGGTGAAGGGACGTGAATCCAGGACCGGATTTAGTTAGTACCCTACTGCGGCCCCCGATTTTTTAATACAGGGCCCGTCTAGGTCAAGCTACGCCATTGCTAATTTTAGATATAATACTGCCAATCGGAAGACCGAACTTTGAACCTTACAGTCCGTAGCAGAATTCACGATCAATGCACCAAAGAGATGCCTTTAACAACCTTCAAGTAATAAAGTCAACATTATACTTGTGTCTGTATGTATTTATTTACATATTATGCGTGTTCTCGGAAGAAAACATGGCGAACGAGCACTATAAAGATGTTTATATATTAATAAATCGCATCGCACTGCCCGCAGAGTCAAGAATGCCAATATTGCAGAGTTGCCGACCTAATAAACATCTGGCAGGCACCACGTTTACCTTCGGATGCAGCCAGCAGGTCTTTTTTTGTTTTACTTGAGAAAAAGTGCCGGTAACGGCTTATTAGGAATACCTATTTACAGCTAGCTACATAGTCAAGTGCAGTTCTGTTATTGAGGTAAACGGACAAAGTGACCTTTCATTTATACCGTTTCAATCTTCCTTACGTAACACATGCGAGAAGCTCAGGACCGGTCGATGTGGCATGCTTGGGGGAGGCCTATGTCCAGCAGTGGACGTCTTCCGGCTGAATAATGATGACATAATATATAACATGTTTAACTATCGATTATACACTTTCCAACGTAAGGTGAGTCTTGGTATTTCTTTTTCTTTTTCTGTTGGGCTGCTGTAGATGTTCCTAGGGGACCGTTTCTACGTAACCGGGCAGTTATTGGAGAGCACTGAAGGGTCTCCAGCCAGGGGGAGTAAAATACTTAAACTAAGCTAACTACTTGTACTACACTAACATCATGGCTACCTGCAACAACAGCACTAAGGACGACCCCTAATGGGACTCGGACCTCGGCTTAGGGCATTGCTGCGGCGGCTTAGGGGGGGGAGACAGCTTGATGAGGGCTGAATTATCGGTGTGACAGCAGAGTCTGAAGAGACGACTGGCTCTACGACGGGAGAGCTCGGTGGAGCGTGACGGGCGCGGGCGGGGCGGTGGGACGTCGCGACGGGCCTCGTCGGCGAGGACGGTATACTCGCCTCCTGGAGGAGGGTTATTTGGTCATCGGGTTCTAAAAGTGTGGATGGTTTTTCTACAAAACGTTACCCATACATAGAATTTCAAATATTAAAAACAAACTAAAGCTTATTAAAGGTATTTCTCGGTTTTTGATGATGTCGTTTACGTCGATAGCAGTCTCCTTACCGGTTCAATTTACGAAATGACCGCTATGTCAGGACTCATCTTTTGTTAAACAGAGTATAGTGCACTTTATTTTGCGTCCTGCAGCATACAAATTGCTCAACAGCTTTCTTCAGGCGATACATAACGATTTGAATTTCATACCAGTTGATACTTAAAGCCACGTGTACACATACTCAACCAATGCAATGTCTCAATTCAGATCCAGGAAATAATTGGAAACCTAACCGTATTTCTATTAAAATGAAATATAAAATGATACAATAGTAACTCACCTTGATCTAAATCGCCTTTCTTAAAAGGACCATGTCCAAACTTACAAATAAATCATTCAGGCTCCAGTGACCGTCTGCGCGGCGCCCGCGCACCCTGCGCGCACGTGTCCGTGCATCTGCTCGCCTGGTACCTCATAATAATTAATGTACCTGCGTTACCTGCTACACCCCTACCTTTACCACAGATAATACGCATCAATTTGGAGTTTTGGTAGTTAAAAGATGCGCTTTATTGAATAAAGGACCTTGAATTCATAGTCAGTGTCTACCTGTATGATAAAAGATATAATTCAAAGAGCTTTTGTAAAACTTCCTCTTCAAATCTTTTTGTCATACACAGTTGTGACAAAACTGAATGAACCAGATAGGAAGACGAATTCTTCGTTTTTATGGTAATTGTAATGTCCCCCAACATTCCGAACTTAGTGATTGTTTAAAATGAAGGCAACCGAAACTAGAGCATCCCAAAAGCAGCATTATTAATGTTAACAATGTTTTAACAGTGACGGACGGGCTAGAACATAAAACTTCCTCACCGCACGTTGGGAATAGACGCGTGTTGTAAGATTCAACATAACCAACACCAGGGCCGGATTACCCTATCAGGACCCTGGCAATGCAATTCTCGGGGCCCCTTTCCTTACTTTTTAAAATACATTTTTTCTATTACAAAAGTCGAGTCGATCACATCGACTCCTTTGGTATCCTGTTACTTCAATCTCTAAAAGTCAAAGTCTAACTCATCAACGACCGCGCGCCGGCTGCGTTCCGAATTAACGCTTACCTATATCGGCAAATACAGCTATTTTTAGTTCTACTATGCATGAAGTATTTCATCAACTGACAACATGCGTCGAAAAAAAGGACTCTACTTACCTCTACCTACTATCTAAAAAATTTCAAAAAAATAAAAACGTTCGGTGAAACTTTTTTCTTTCTTGGTGCGTGCACGGGGCCCCTAGTCGATGCGGGGCCCCTAGGCAGTTGCCCAATCCGCCTTATGGATAATCCGGCCCTGCCCAACACGCTTGGTGGTGGGATCTATACGATCCGCCTGGCTAGCTACCACCTGAACATTAAAGTACGGCGCCAAGCATTTGAAAATTTAGCGCTTAATGTTCCAGTACTTGTATCACATTTTCAATATTGTACCGTGTTTTTTTTTTGAACCGAATAAACATTTTATTATTTAAAAAAAAAAACATTTACTGTGTTCCGTCGTGTGTATGTGAGAGCCAGAGGGGTAGGTATAGGGGAATCTCTATTATTTGGATTCGTGTGCTCCATCTTAGACGCTGTCTGCGCTTACCATCAGGTGGGCCTAGGGCTAACGCGACCAAGACAAATAGTCAAATAAAATGAATACACCACGAAAGCAGAAAACAGCACCACCAAAACTACTATCAGAACAAATCAGAACGAGTTAAATCGACATTCTGAATAATATCAAACACATTTTAACCAATGAGATTGCTTCGTTACCAACCACGGAATATTAGAAAGAGACTCTGTATTCCGTGGTATGTAAGATAAATTCTCCAATCCCCTAACTCACTGTAATAACACAGGGGTGGTTACAGAAGCATAACTTAGTCCCCGGAGCTTCCCCATCTCGTCCCCTTCCTTATTGCGCTGAAGATGGCCACCGGCGGGGTTCTAGTGCGTTAAAAATTCCACTCTCCGGCCCGAGGAGGCAGACAAGCCTTATGAAGGTACAACTAGCGAGGCGTAAGCTGAGCTTTGTATTTGTGTGAGTGCACGTAGAATCGATTGCCAAAAAACAGTATAAACCGGTTTAAACCAAGCAAAGGACGCTTCTGCATTCATTCTCACACAAATGCACAGCTCAGCTTAGGCCTCGCGGACTGTTTAACCTTGGAAAAATAGGTCTATTTCCTTTACCGTGACGCCCGCCACTTAGGTCTTAATAATACCATTGCTGACGGTCAGTTTCTGGATGCAGTTTTCATTTTATATGCGAGATGACAGCTTAAGACTGGGTACTGACAGTGACTAGCTACGGCTACAAAACTCATGTTAGGCCAGAGAGCAATAAATGAATAACTCTGATCATATCCTAATAATATTTTAAATGTGAAATTTTGTGAAGATGGATAGATGTTTGTTACTCAATCAAGCAAAAAATGCAAAACAGATTTAGATGAACTTTTGCACACAGATAGACCATCAGTAGACCATGTCCTGGATTAAAACATAGATTATCCTTTTTATCCAGGTACGTTCGGATGTGAGTCAACTCAACTCAACTTATAATGCACAAACATTTTCTACAGCGCGTTCAATCCACAAAGACGCGCCCGACTCCTTTTTGTGAGGTAGCCGCGTGGTGCGTATGCTCACATCTCTTACTATTATGTTATATTAGTGTGCATAACACACATCTAACTATTGTGTGGCGATACAACTAACACAATATCAATTTATAATATTTATGATTAGTTACGGTTTACTCACGTGCATTTTTCGGGATTGCCCGACCAGTTCGACTCGCGACCTCGCCGCGTGATCAGCTCATGATTAAGGGCTCCGTTTGGGTCCGAAACCAGTCGAGCAATCCCGAAAAATGCACGTAATGACGTGAGTAAACTGTAACTACTCGTAAATATGAATGTGTCTCACGAAAATTAATACTAAAATCAATTTATAATGCACACTTTTGCATTGTAGCGATTAAGACAAAGAGAGGGGTGCGTCTTTGTAGATTGAACTATCTAGGAAGTAGACGATACGCGGCATACGTGGGATCGGTTTATCTTTCCCTTTATGAAAAAAGCTGCAAAAGATGATCATGAAGGATTAGGTTCACGGGATCTCAATTTAGCAACCTGGCAAAGAGCCGATAACGCCAAAATGATAAAATAACAACACTAAAATCAATATACTTGCATTTATTTTTAAACTTTACATTAAAATTTAATGTTATTCAACATTTACATTTCCTTAGTAATTTTAACGTTTTTACAAACCCCTAAGACTGCCTTAATACATTATGTAACAAGTTGTTAATTTGATATAGAACTTTGTTGAAGAACTCAAACTTTAGCGACTATTAATATGAAAAAGAAGTGCAGGCTACATATGGATAGCGTAGAAGCCAACTGATCCAAGTAACATTTTTGGTGACATTCGAGTTTCAACTCTATAACTAAGTATTTTAAGTCTATAATCCAATTTACCAAAAATTACACTTGGATCAGTTGGCTTCCAAAGTATCAAATCCAGGTATACTTTACCAGTATGAGCTGACCCTGCATTGTATAGGCTTTGCGTACAATGAGAGATCAGATTATACCGGAAAGTAAAGCTATATATGCTTTGTTTTAAAATCTTTCACAAAAAGTTCCCAACCCAATAACACTGGAATTCTATAAATCACTGGATTGAAAATAAACTGAAAATGATAGCTAAAGCCACTCACACGACACGCCACGGTCACACGTGTCGAGCCAAAAACAACGGACAAGTAAACTCATATCTACATTCTACATTTGTCGAACACGAGATGCTTTATTTACTCCTATAAATATATAAATAATGGAGTCAGTTTGTGGCTGGAACTTTGTGGGTGTAGCGAGCGGCTTTTGTGATACCATACAGGTACTTAAAGGACGTAATAAATATATAAATAGATGGATTAGTTCATAATATTGAATAAAATACATATTTATTTTAATAAAATTGTAAAACTCTTTTTTATGACATGTGTATTTTGACTTTTGTGTGTTATTTTCAAATAAGAAAATAAATATTCTAAGATCATCATCTGCCTAGCCTTTTCCCAACTATGTTGGGGTCGGCTTCCAGTCGAACCGGATGCAGCTGAATATCAGTATTTTACATGGAGCGACTGCCTATCAGACCTCCACAACCCAGTAACTGGGTAATACGATACTATTGGTAAGACTGGTTGTCAGACTTTCTGGCTTCTGACGAACAGTAACGACTGTCAAAGATCTACAAATGACAGCCGGGACCAACGGCTTTACGTGCTTTCCGAGGCACGGAGGAAACTCGCTATGGTAAATGGTCACCCATCCACAGACCAACCTCGGCAAGCGTGGCTTAACCCGGAAGATCGGTCTATGCGGCTGTAATTACTTAGCCACGAGCTCCTCTAAAATAAATATTCTAAGGTAGTGTAAAATATTTAATAAGCTTACGATGACAAAATCTTTATTTTAATCTTAGATTATAAAACAGAAGGCAGATAGAGTGACAGGAACAACGTGAGTGCGGCCAAAAAAGCAAATACAAATTCAAAAGCGAATACAATCTCGAGTCAGTATGACACGAAGCGCCGCATTGTTAGGACGTCATCGATAATTTTAATATTTATGATAGTAATGCCATTTTGCATTTATAAACATTGCAAAAACTGTTTCTAAAAACAAAATAAAGAAGATGGAGTATCTTTTCATAGGTTTTATTGATTATTTATCTATTTGGATATTATTTTACGTGATTATTATTAGTGACATCTTGGAACACAAAACCTTAACAAAAATCATTCGGTGTTGCTTGTTTATATTGAAACCATTTACCCCCTAAGTTAGGAAATAAGTAAAGAATACAGGAATAACGATTTACAAAAATATTTATTTCGATTATAGTGTTTTATTTATCGCGTTTTTTGGTTGGTATGTTTGTAGGTATGTGTGTCCGTTTGTATGTGTCTTCGTAACTAAAACTACTTAATGTATTGTCTGTCTCTAATAATAATCATGTACGTCAGTCGATTTGCAAACATAAAGTAAATATAGCTATCAAAAACATAATTACAACCATTCACGACTATACTAAATGACTGCCATAAATCCACAAAATATTTCTATTTATCATCTTCTATTCTGTAATCTGAGATTAGTAAATTTCTAAAGTAGGTACTTGCATTAAAATACAATCTGACTCAACAGCAGAGATTCACTTTATATACATATGTATAACTCTGTATGTATCTGCATTTTTCGGAGACAGTAAATTGTTTATTTAATATAATGAAATATTATGGGAATTTTGTCATTATCATGGCAACCGTACACGCACAAAGAGGCAACGTGTTCTTATAGTGCTGTCACGCACACATGTCTACAGACGTGCCTCACATTATGGTTCAGTACAGTCTATCTGCCTTTTGTTTTATAATCTGAGATTTTAATAATTTAATATAAATAAATAATGTTGTGGGCGAGTCCTATTTCCGGCAGTGGGATAACAATATCATTTAATGATTAATTGATTTAATGCGAAATAAGTTAAGTAGTTTATTTAAAATTAGACATATTTATATTGTTTTTTATTTATAAAAAGATCCATATCATTTATTGATGATTTAAAGTAAAAATACGCCAGCAACAGGACCCGCGACTATTGCGATACCCTTTTACATTTAATATTACCAGAATCGATAGCTAAAAGATATATTAATGCACTTATCGATAAAACCGATCGGCATTCCTAATGTGTTTTCACTTCAAACACCTGCCCGAGCCATCGACCTAGATAACTACACGACAAAGTTCCATATCAAATTAATTGTTTCCAACCGTAATTTACTTAAAAACTGGCGTGTTCCGTCCTAACAACTAATTAATATGAACCAGGTGGAAATACTTCATAAATTATGTGCCTAATGTCGTTTTCAACTTTACTAAAACCAAACAATATGTTTATTTTGGGACAAATTAATCTAGCGTCTCATTAAAGGTATCAATAAACCCATAATCATTGTCTAACCCTTTGAATGTTTAGGCCTATTATCTACGATAAGTGATGATTATATAAAAATACAATTTCAAATTTTATTTACCTTAAGTATTATCACTTAAGAGATCAGTCTTAAGATCCAGATTGTACCGGATCTAAAATTTGAAATGCATATTTTGAGACACATGAATCACCAAGAGCCTATGAATTATGTTAATGATTTCTAACTTATTTATAACAGTAATTAGGCGAGTCTTAATTCAATATAATAACACCTTATACAGGAGTATTAGAAAAGAGCTAACAACGTCTTAAGGGGACATTGTACTCATCATTATAAACAACTTTTACTATGGAACCAAAAATGAAATCGCGAAAAAAAACAGCTGTTTCCTACATTTTGATGAGTAAGAGCGATTACGCACTGCATTCGATCCGAATCCGTGAAAATACGGATATAAAAAACTCGGACCGAATTCGAATATTGCTTTACGCACTGTATCCGATCCGAATTCGTGAAAATACCGACCTAGAGTAAAAATCTCGGACCGAATTCGGATGTTGCTTACGCACTATTCCGATCTCTGATTCAAATTCAAACAATTCAGGGGCCATCTTTGGCATATCCGTTTGGCGTCTGATTTGAATTCGAGGTAATGCGAAAGCGTTCATACAAACAGTACTACGGCTACTTCGGTCCGTCAATCGTTCTTCCGAATTAGAAACCTACGGATGACGGATAGAAATCGGATGACGGATGCCGGATGTAGTGCGTAAACTACCATACAAATAGTTCTATGGCTACTTCGGAACGTATTTTCACGGATTCGGATCGGATGCAGTGCGTAACCGCTGTTATGCGAACATATATGTAGGGAACAGCTGATTTTCATTCGCGATTTCACGTTTGGTTCCATAGTAAAAGTTGTTCGTGATGATGAGTGCAATGACCCCTTAAGAGGTTGTTAGTGTTTTTCCAATAAGCCTGTAGAACAATCATCACGTAGTTTTTATTAAGCGCAAGTTGGAAGAAATTTGTCAGGTCGCTCTGGTGAGACATTTGCCTAATCAACACTAGTACGTAACCTAAGTTGGATAGGAACATCGTGTATCGTTACCAGCTATTTAGAAATGTTGGTGTCTCGTTATGAGCTGTTAAGTTTTACTTACATTCGTAATCTCCTATGAGGCCACGGCCTCGAGTATGGCAGCAGAATTTAGTACAGGCGTCATAGCTAGCGACGTGCGTCACATGCGTCACGTGCGACACGTGCGTCACGTGGTGCGCGCGGCGGGTACGTCGCACTCCGCTGCGCCCGCGCCGCTGCCCTCGAGCCCGTGGCCTGCTATTTACAAATATACTCAATAAACGCGTTAAAAGTCTCACTAGGTTATTAAAATTAGCCAGTTTTCTATTTAAAAAAATATCTTCATAAAAAGCTCTCACTCTGTTATCATTGTAGAATTAATCAAAATTACCGATAACCCAAACTCTAACAGGACAGTGCCTGCCACATGTGGATTACAAAAATAAGATGATAAACACGACATCTAAATATTCATTAGATCACACATTTTCACTCCAAATATTCATCATATCGTAGTACAAGTATATGTTCATTGAAAACTCGGATAATTACACTATAATGTATTAGCCTGGACATAAACTTATGTGTTAGTAGTATAATGATATCTTCAATCCCATTGTTTATCATTGTACACTTGAGCAAACCACAAACAGAACAATATACAAACAGCACTCAGTCAAAATAAGGAATTATAATAGTAAAATAATTTAATGTATTCATTCGCTCACAAACCCCGCTATATCCTAGTCAACGGGGTTGTTATAACATGCACTCGTTGACTCATACCTGTTATGTTTGTACAAGTGTTACTCTCATCACATCTATGTATACAACTTCAAATCATACAAGACATTATATTTTACTCCACATCTAACTTCATAATTATTCGCACACTAAATCCCTTTGTCAAGATGTCCGCAGTTAGTATTTACCTCACAAATTAAAAAGGTAGATCATGTAAAAAGGTACTACTACAAAAAATACTGGTATTCCAAAAGCAGAAAATAAAAAGTATTATTCTTTTAAACTCTTTCACTATAATATATACAAAAAAATGTGCTTAATCAATTCAAAGATTTTTGCATTGTCAACATAAATGGAAGATTCATATCAGTTCATAAGTATTTGGATTACTAAATGATTAAAGAAAATTGCAGTAAAAGGATCCCCTTTTATCAATAAAACCCAATTTAAAATCACATCATTTGGCGAAATATAATATATTCAGCTATTTATCTGAGTATTAAATATACTACAGCTTATAGCAAAGTTCTTAAACTTACATGCATATTTACAAAATTTACAAAAGAAAAAAAAACTATGTAATAAGAAAATTGCGTATAACAAACATTAAATTGTTATTCACTCAGGAAATTTTGTACAGTTGAAAAGTATGTAATAAATATTTTGCAGACAATAACTTTCATTAATTATGTTCACAGTAGCAAAATAATTTACTCTGAGTTACAATAATTATGTTTTTAATGTACATGCTATTGTCGCTATCATAGGACACTGTTATAATAATAGCACGACATTTGAAAAACATTACGACTGTGTCAACTTGTATGGAAATGTTACACTACACTGCAATACAAATTAAAGGCACACAACTCCGACTGATCCTTTATAATATGATGAACTATTATCTAAAGTAAGAACTTTAAGTAATGGTATCAACTATATATTTTTATACATAGATCTCGTACAATGGTCGTATTCAAGTGATACAATATGAAAAAATATTATCAATTTGACATAAATAAAAAAATAAACGATTCAACTTACTATCCAACAATGTTGTATCACGAACACATCACAACATAACACTTCACCAACACAACCATTGCCGAGGCGAACGTCACTGTCAAGCGATAAAGTACCAGGCGAGCAGAACGATCGAGAAGGTCCTAGTCGAAGTCAATGTCCATGTTGTACTGTCGTTCCCGCTCGGTGGAGTTGAGCGACGACGACGAGTTGGAGCTGGTGGAGTTAGTGTTCGAGCGGGACTGCGGCGCCCACACCCCGCCCGTCGTCACCGACGACGATGTGGACATGCTGCCCGATGAGCTGCTCGTGTCGCCCAGCGCTGCCCATGCTGCACTCGCCGCTCCCGCCACCGCGCGCCGCGGGATGCGCCGCACCAGCAGCTGCGTCAGCGACGCTGCAACAACACGCAATACGTACACACCGCGCGCCAGCAGGGGACTTGGTTATACAACTAAAGCAGCAATAGGAAAACGTACACCATGATACTTACTCATCAAACCGTCCCTTGCTTTTATTATGCATAGAACATAAAAAAACATTAATGTCTTCATCTTATCGACACTCGAAATCAAAGATGGTTCTACAGGAGTACAAGACGCAGCGCACGCGATACTATGAGCAGCTGCGGTTGTCGGTAAAATTAGATGCAGTCGCTAAAACGTTGCAATATTGATGTTATGCTGCCATGCGTATAGCGTGCGTTTTGTGTCTAATGAAGTTATGCGGAGTCTTACTTAATGACTCACGGTACTGGGTGGCGGAGGTGTCGGTGGGCTGCGCCGGCGTGCTGGGTGCCACGCTGTCCGTGGTGCTGGCGGGAGCGGCGGGCGCGCCGGGCGCTGCCGCCGGCTCCTGCGCCTCCTCGGGCAGCAGCGAGCGGCGGCAGATGGGACACGTCGCGTGCAGCTGCAGCCAGGGCGTGATGCAGTTCGCGTGGAAGATGTGGTCGCACTCTAGTCGAGATACTGCCTCTCCTGGAATAACAAACATTACAGTTACAAAAATCTGTAACAATACAGGTTGTCTAATAAACCAAGATTTCTTAAAAGCAAGTGTCACGTTTTCTGTCATCTGATTGATATCCATGTTTTAGTGGCTACCTACTTTTTCAGAAAGCAGTATTGCGATCTGTTGCCACTAGTAACATAATATGCTACCTAAGTTGGCAAGAGATGACTTGCTAAATTGGAACTCCCAACAAATTAAACACGCGGTATAAACGGCAGTCAGCCATGCCACTAACTACTGGTGCAAATACCAGGGTGTCATATTATCCAAGAGATACGATTAATCCATTCAGAGATAAAAGTGGAGGAGGTGACTGAGCACGATGTGTTGTTAGTAGTAGGTGTCGAGCTCATTCATCCATGATTAGTTCAGAGGGCAGAGCTACGGGCCACGATCTATGGACGTTAATACCAGGCTACCATATTAAGAAAGAGTTAGTCAGAAAGTTCTACCAACAGAAGGAATGCGTCCGCTGTTCAGTGAAGAGATCAGACGGCAGTACTGCTTTCTTACACAGTTGCTACTAGGCTTCCATATTTAGCAAGAGGTGTAACTAGGGTTTCTGCTCGAGAATTCTCGAGTCGAGAAATGTCGAGAAATCATGCCAACTTCGAGACGAGAAAAAATACCTCGAGAAATCGAGAACTCGAGAAATCAAAGATTAATTCTTTTGTTACTGTAAAATTGGCTTAAAAGTTACGTAATCTTTGCATTCTGGCTTCTGATCGTTCTCCTTACGAGACACGAGTAAGCGAGGCAAGCAAACAGACACATAGTATACCTACAACTCCAAGTACTCACTCTTATTATAATGTGACAAAAAACGTCAAATAGAAATTAACTGTAAGATAAACTCCGTTCATCTATTGTTGGGTTTCTGAATGCATAATCGACGACCAGATAACTATCCAAACAATAAGTAAGTTTGTAAGTTGACCACTAGATGGGGTCTCTTTTTAAAGGCCAGCTAAATATACTTTTCTCGCCTTAAACTTTACATCTTTTTGCAGATACCTAAGCCCCAAGTTTAAATGAAAAATTTCCCTGGTTTTAAAAACGTTCGTTTAAAAATCATATGCAATGATTTTTAAACGAACATACATAAAATATAAAATTTAAATCGCAATATTTTCTCATTGTTATTTTTAATCATGGCAACAACACAATAAAACTTAAAACAAATTATGTAGGTTTTTAACCTTTTATTGTAATTTATAATATTGGGCAGTAAAGTTTAATAATCTGAAAAAAAAAAAACTAGACTCTTTGTGGTATAAACATGAATAGGTTCTAGGGCAGGATTGGTTATTTCACAAAGGTATAATTATGTATATCATAGTGCCCTTGTTAAAATGATATCTCTTGTTAAACTTTTCATACGTGAACATTTCGGATGGATTTTTCGATGCCTTTTTTTTGGTACTGATATATTTGAAATAGCTTCCAGCACTTCCAAATCAGACTCCGATGAACTACTCAAGTCCATTTCGCTGGGAGTCCAAAACTCACTATCCAAAATAAAATACTAATAATAAAACTCCAAATACTCTTGTTGTATTATGATATAAAACGACAAATAAAGTTCTGGAACCGATTAACACCCCAAATTTTTCAGTCAAGTTAACTGAAGTTTGAACTAAGTAAGATCATCTTCTGACTGGGGTGTCCAGAAACGCAATGTGTCAGTTTATCGAACCGATAGCGGTAGAATAGATAAACTACGGTTAGGAGTACCTCAGGAACCGGAAAAATAAGTTAACTGAAGTTTGAACTAGGATTATCTTCTGAGTGGGGTATCCAGAAACGCAATGTGTCAACTTATCGAAATAATAGCGCTATTGAACAGATAAATTACGTTCAAGAGTACCCCAGAAAACGGCTGTAAGCTGATTTTATAAGGTTTTTAAAAATTTCTCGAAAGACCCGAGAAACCCGAGAAATCGGGCTCGAGAATTCTCGAAACCCGAGAAAAAAAATATGTCGAGAAAACAGAAACCCTAGGTGTAACTCACCACCAAACTAAAATTTATCTTTTCAGACGAGACAATAATAATATTCGGCTAACTACTATGTACCTACCTACCCATATCAGAAACGATTATAGTCGCTAGTGTTGTGATCTTTAGCGCTGCTACCAGGCTGCCATACTAAGTAAGAGATGTGTTTGAAGCACCTCAGCAGGGAAAGTACGATTGCGGGGTGAGTAGTTCAGAGGAGCGTTCTTCATCTATTAGCACTAGTACCAGGCTATCATGTTAAGCAAGGGGTGTGACTCACCAGACTGAAAGTTTTCCCAGCAGACAGAACACGATGTATTAGCGGCGGCTTGTTCCTCGGTGACGAGTACGGACGGTAGTGCTGCTATTTGTTCCCGCGGTAAGGGCGGTGGACCCGCATTTTCTAGTTGACCTAACAACTGTGTTACTACTGCGTCTAAACCTAGAATCGTAAAATAGACCTTGTTTTATAATTTTCTTTCAATTTCGTTTATTCATTTAGAAGACATACAATTACATTATAAAATAATTCAAATATAAAAAACACTTAAAATATAGTAGCCCACTGGCATCGTGAACAGGGTCCAAGCCACCGGTGGTCAAGGCCTCAGAGAGAGGAACTTCCTAACAATACGCGCCGTGTAGAGAAGTACCGCTTTCTGTATCAGGCTCTTGATCCAGCCGCCCAACGAGAGCATCTTTAGATGTAGATTGAGGCTCTTAGGTACTAAACCATTGGCCGTAACGAAATTCGGCACAATGACTGCTGAATCCACATCCCAAATGGCGACAACCTCATGTGCCAAGTCTTGATATTTAATTTCTTTATCTTTCTCGGCTTTCACAAGGTTGTCGTCATGCTGAACAGTGTTATCAATAAATCATTGTGAGACGCTCTGATCGATCTATCGCCATTGTGTCAGGCTTATTGGCAAATATAGTCCTGTCGGTGATGATAGATCGATCCCAGTATAATGTGACATGCCCATTCTCGAGAACTGGGTCAGGCACATACTTGTAGCACAGTGTACCTACTTACTACATACAATGGGTCAACGCCCATACATTTGACAGGTCCTATGAAATGTCAAAATTATGTAGGGGCGGAGGTTATGTCCCAAGTATGCAGTATGGCTACTCGGGACATAACCTCCGCCCCTTCACCCCGCAACCCCCCGCACGATTGCTCTGCGACAATGTTCTATGTTGACCGACTGTAAGGAGTAAGATATAGGCAATGTGCTTGTAGTATGGTACTTCTACATCCACAAGGTTGTATTTAAGAGCAAGTTGCTGGTGGATAATCCTAGCTACAAGGTTGTGCCTGTGCAAATACTCACCATTAGCAAGACGAGAACAACCAGAGATAATATGTCGGATGGATTCACCGGGACAGTGGCATGCCCGATAGATGTCAACTGTGCCGTCCTTCACAATATATTTCCTATAATTGTTCGTCATCATTACTTCGTCCATAATTGCACAAACAAAACCTTTGGCTGCCCCGAAGAGGTCACCGAAAGAATTCTTTCAATGATTATTAGAAATTGTGTATTGTATTAAAGTATGCAAAAGAAAACACTAATAGAATGATATCGGACCCAACCCACCTAAAAGAAATCATGATAAATCGCAACTTCTTCTTCTTCTCTCGTGTCAGCACGAGCTATACGAAAATAACTCATGCTGTGGTGAAAACATTAGCCAGTCAGCAAGGTTGGTAGCGGGGCTGACTGCCCAGGGTGCGCCGGACGTACTTAAGTATTGTCACTCGTGGAGGCTCTTTTCATGCACAGGCCGAACCGTTCATTCAAACAGTTTTCGTTTTTAAAAGCTGTCAAATTGTTTGAAACAAAACCAATCATTTTGACAGTATTCGTAAACAAAAACTGACTGACGGTTGTGATTCATTTGCATTTGGCAACAATTTTGCCTACAGAGGGCCAATTCTACTAAAAGAAATATTGATCAATCGCAACCGAAAGGAAGCCGATCAGTTTTAATTTACAAAAACTGTAAAAAATGTTGACTGCAAAAATCAAACATACATAAATTGACTGACGGCACAGGTTCGTTTGCGGTTTGTCAATAATTTCGTTGGTAAAACTGGCCCATTGGTAAAAGGAAAATTTAGTCAATATAGACGTTTTTTTTATATTTTTTTGCCAAAAATAGCACAAAATTATATGTAGATAAAGTTAAAAGATATACAATAAGCAAAAAAAAAACATATTGCGATCTTTACATTGGAGTGCGTTAAAAGAACCTCCACGACATCCACGATCGAGTGGAAGATACTTAAGTACGTCTAACTCACCCTAGGCACCCTCAGCGCCTCTAAGAAGAGCGCAAGAGGAGACGGAACACGTGAAGAATTTAGGAAGAATGGATCCCAGTTCTTTGAGTGTTTTGACTGTCAGAAAAAAAAATCGACAGAAGTGCATACAAAATGCATTTCTCATATTATCATATTTTTTTATTACTTACTTGAAATGCATTTGAATGAAACTCAATTTCCTTTATTTAGTTGAGATTAGCGGAAGGAAATTTTTAGAGCGAATCAAACGTTCAACAGCAAAACGAAAGCTGCCTTGAGGGATAAATCACAAAGCGCAACTAAAAGTATATAAGCGAACAAAGATGATGTAACCTTCACCGCCAAACACGTAGTCCCCGGGCGCGCCCACCAGCACGAAGGGCGCGCCCGCCGTCACCGCGCCCGTGGCCGGCCGCGCGCCGCCTATCATCCACACTAGCTGCTCCATCAACGTCTCCCGTCGGCCTGCTCCTCTGTTAACACAGAACAAACATTTAGACTAGTATAGAGGTAGGAAACGTCGAAAACTAAAATGTAAATGAGACCATGAGAGCCAGAGTGACCAAGCAAGCATTTTTAAAAATTGAGTTTGTTATTTTTCATTATTGTCATAATGATGGAAGTAATAGCCTACAATGGACTAACCTCCGGTTTCTGATTTGATAATTCGGGATAAGCAAATACATTTATAAACATTTGAGTATGGCTTATTATTTTCCAGGTGACTAATAACTTAAAAGGCGACTAAGTGTTTGCAACTAATAAAATGAGGCGAGGAGCTATAAATAATGACTTGGCGACTAATAATGTTAGCAGGGTGGTTAAGGGGAATCCCGACATGGATAGGTTAGGTTCGAAGGGGATGACGGGGGCTAGAGTGAGCGAGCGAAGCGAGCGAACGAAGCCCCCGTCATCCCCTTCGTGTTAGGTTACTTTAAACCCTGCAGACAGAAATAGGAGCCCCCGCCCAGCGGGGCTCCGTCGACTTAAGCTCCTTCACTGTAGCTGCCAACCTATTATTTTTGCTACCCATTTTAATTATTTTTAAAACCCCCTGCCTGCTTAAAACGCTACTTCACTGTAGCTGCCAACCTATTATTTTTGCTACCCATTTTAATTATTTTTAAAACCCCCTGCCTGCTTAAAACGCTACTTCACTGTAGCTGCCAACCTATTATTTTTGCAACCCATTTTAATTATTTTTAAAACCCCCTGCCTGCTTAAAACGCTACTTCACTGTAGCTGCCAACCTATTATTTTTGCTACCCATTTTAATTATTTTTAAAACCCCCTGCCTGCTTAAAACGCTACTTCACTGTAGCTGCCAACCTATTATTTTTGCTACCCATTTTAATTATTTTTAAAACCCCCTGCCTGCTTAAAATGCTACTTCACTGTAGCTGCCAACCTATTATTTTTGCAACCCATTTTAATTATTTTTAAAACCCTAAATCAGATTAGTTTGTCGCCGCGTTAAATACATGCCTTTGAGTAGTGCGTTGTCAAAAAATGACGGATTTTAAAGCATTTTTTTGACAACTTTGTACTCAAATATTACATAAGTATATGCTTAACCCGAATTCTCAAATCAGAAACCGGAGGTAAGTGTCCGTGTGTGCTGTGCCTATTGAATAATTATAAAATCACTTTTAAGCTATTCTGATTCTACTACTTTCATCATTTACGAGACTAAAGTTTATCCATTTTTTGGATAATGACCCTTATTCCACTTTGGTTCTCATGGCCTAAATTATGGAAGGCACGTCATTTAAGTTGAGACGATTCCTACTAAATTATGTAAATATCTTCGAACACGCACGTATCTGGTACGCATTTCATCTTTACCGCATCAGCCTGCTAATTCAGAAAGATTCGATTAGTCAATTGTCGCTATCTCTTTTTCTCTCGTTACGAGAATCGTAGACGGAACGAGAGCGAGCAATAACAAAGAATCGAACGACAACTGCTTATCGAAAAGGTTCTGAATCGGGAGACATGAATTTTAAAGTACAAGTCAGTTTCGCGCGTTTTAGCACGCATTTCATTATTCTAAACCGCGTGGGCGACCCCCTCTTCACCAAATGTCGAAATATACAACGGGTTTAAGTCAAGAGCCATCCTTCTTCAAGAGCTTCCTCCTGTTTGCTACTAACAATATACTACGATCACCAATCACCATCAAGCGTGGTGATTAGCGCAATAGGTACCTCTTAACCGTAAATTGTTGCGGTCGTTAGGAGAGCCATGTTCGACTGATGCCAGCCGGAACAATATAATCACCATCACGCGAGTGATGATCAAATTCTAATCCGCACATGTATTCGAAAAGTAAGAGTTTTCAATGGTATTTAAATTAATTTCAATATGTTATCTTGCTGAAAGGTTATAGAGTGGCGACCGCGTACCGGAAGACGCAGCGTGGTTAGGCCTCCCACAAGGTGGACCGATGACCTGGTGAAGGTCGCGGGAATCCGCTGGATGCGAGAAGCACAGGACCGGTCGATGTGGCGATGCTTGGGGGAGGCCTATGTCCAGCAGTGGACGTCTTTCAGCTGAATAATGATGATGATATTGTGTTGCTATGACTACGTAGTGAAATGACTTACCGTAACCGACCGCCCGACATTAGGAATGCTAGATCGTTTAACATTGGAGGGGTGCCCTGAAATAAAGCAATTTTTCAATGTTACTTCATAATTATTATTGTTTAAATTCATAGCATGAAACAAGGATATTAAAGTCCACAATAAGTATGTTTTTTAGCTGACATCAAATCTGGACCAGAATCGTCTCAACCTGGGGTGCAAGAGGTGCGGGGAAGCCGGGCATAAGGGGCGACAAGGGGCTTTGAAAACGCCAAGGCTCATTATTTTACTCAGTGCTGATGGGGTGCATGCTGAACCGGCTTGGAGGCGCCTGAGGTGGGTTCGCATTTCGCGGCCTTGATCTGGACTATGAATAAATAGTTTCCTAGCCATGGTATGGATTCTAGCTCAAAGTTCAGACAGGCAATCCTTAGCTCCTTAACACCCAGACCATGGGCACACAGCTCTACAACTTTTACCCTAGGCCACATACAGGGGATGCAATGAATACTCGTGACGTCACGATAGGTATGGTCTATAATCCTTAATAATAGAACCTACACATTTCGTATTTCTGGTTGTCACTATAACACGAATATTCGTCAAAGCACAATAAGCGCGGATTTAGCATTACAATGCAAAAACGTGACGTCATTAAAAGGATATTGCCATTTACGTTCGTATCTGCAATTTACATGCCGCATACATTATGTAAAAGGAACCTTTTGTTGAAATTATTGTGCAATAAAACACAATATCTAAATGGGTCGTTTCTATAAAATTACGAAAGGGTAATAAAGTACAGAGTAAATACACCCTTGTTAGTAAACATATTTCGTAAATAAATATTAATATTGATAACCAGAATGAATTGCAAAAAAGCAAAATAAACATCGAGAATATTCGAGAAAACCCTATCAACATTCTTATCAGCTTCCGCGAGGGCAATAAGACAGTGATAAACACTGCTGTGTACAACAAAATCAACAAATGCGCATAATCGATCTAATCTATTAATAATTTTTCGCAACCACGTGGGCTTGTCAACCCGTAGCGTAGCAGCGATCAGACGGCAGTGGAAAGTTCAAAACATTTGTTATCGCGACACGGCGCGGCCACGTCTCGTGGCGGATAAAACGTCGCCTCGCGCGACATCACCGCGATAACGAACCACGTCAAAATAGGACAGCCACATCCCGGGGGAGTCCTGACCCACTTATTAGCGTGCTCGAAAACATGTGTGAATCATGAAAATAGATACATTGTTTTAATTACATAGTATAAATAAGTAACTGATCATTTCATCTTGGTACTAAAATTATTTTGTTCGTTTAAAGTCTAGCTTTGCTGTATGAAATTATTGTCATATCTATATGTATAAACAAAAATGTTTATTGAGTTGCAAAGTTTAATGTTGCTATCAGAAAATAATGTGATAAGAATACAAAACATGTAAAATGATGCTATATTTAAACGTGCAGATACTCATACCCTTAAATAACTAATAATCTTGGCATACTCACACTATTAAGAGTAATTATGAATGTACAAATATTAGAATTGTTCTAGGGTTAGCCATAAGGTGAACTGGTTGAATCAACAGGCTGTTTAATCCCCACCCATTGCTGTAATTATGGGGTAAATCTATTTAAATAAAAAGAAAGGTCCTGACTGACTGATTGACTGACTCATCAATGCCCAGCCCAAACCCTTGGACCTAGAAAACTGAAATTTTGCACAGAGATTCCCTTTATAATTTAGACAAGCAATAAGGGAGGATGTTTTGAAAATCAACCCCTAAGGGAGTTAAATAGGGGATGAAAGTTTGTATGGAAAATCGAGACTTAATGGGTTCAAAATTTCACGCAAGCGAAGCTGCGGGAATAAGCTAGTAAACTATACTTGTGATTAATATCTAGCAAATCCATATCTAGCTTGCATCGAAGGACTACCAGGAACATTACAGTGACATTGGTAGTATTCCAACTATCTCGCAATATCTAATCTAATATTTTTTATAGCAATCAATAATAACTGAAGTAAACTAATCGGCATTCAAGTATAAATGCAATAACAGTGAAGATGGTAGATAATGTAAACATTTTCACATGACTCACAAAGTCACAACTGATTATTTATTGACTGTTCACAGTTCATTGGACATTCCACATCATGACCGCAATGACATTACAATTCATGTTCATTCTCATCTGATAAAAGTGGGACTTGCAAGGATAATAATATAGTAAACAAGAGGAATTTTTTGGAAGACAACAACATACAGCAATGAAGGCAGAGAACCAAGTGATATAGGAAAGTTTTGGGACTTAGAAGAACCCAGTGGATTCAACAGATATGTTGACGATTGACTAATACAGAAATGAATGTGATGCAAGACTGCATAACATTTGTTTTGGTTAATCTATCCTTCAAAACTTTTTCTGACAATACTGTAGATTTATAAAAATAACTTGTGGTTGAACAATTGAAGGTATTAAGTTTATGTAACATTCTGTAGCAATGTTTAACAATGTACTGACACATAAGTACTAGATATCATACTTGTGACAAATGGTGAATATCATCCGAGTCATCCAGGTTGCTCATGTCGTCGATATTGCTCATATCATCAATATTGCTCATGTCTGCGTCACTGAAGTCATCTCCTGACAGTGCCAGCCCCTCAGTCTCATTCTCAAGCTGTTCAATGAAACCGCTCGCACAGTATGGGCATGTGTAATCCTGAAATGATATGGTAATACTATTTACTATTGATACTTCATAAAATCCAAGGAGTTTTGGTCAATGGAGGTGTATTATGTGACACCCACAGTAGACTGTAATGATGGATTTTTAGTGTGTTATGGATAAAGGAAAAGTGTGTCTTGTTTTGTTAGTTAATTTAAATATACAGCACATTGTTTAAACTTTATGATTGATGACTAATAAACATTGTATGTGTGAGCCTGGTAGGTAGTAATTATACTGTATCCTTGATCATTGTTTTGGCTAACTAATTACAACGAAGATTCTATTGACATCAATAACATTCCTGGCGCTATTGTGGCATGCATGTAGATTACAGGTACATAAAAATATGTAGTAGGCTGAATTCACAATTGAAAACCCCACATAATGCAAATGATGTAACTGTGTGAAATTGACAATTTCCGTCAATCCTGACCCCCGAACAATTTTCCAAAGAAATGTCACGCAGTATTGTGAGTGAACCGACCGGCTGCACCAATAGCCTCATTGGAAATTAGCCACGGAAATCTCGCCCCTCTATGTACAGGTGCATAAAATGAACTTCTAATGTCCAGGATTGAAGTACATGTTGTGTTTAAGCGTAATACACTAATGGAGAGTCTATTTAAAGGCTAATATAACCAAAACTATTGATTTTTACCTGCAAAACATCCTCGAATTCAATGTTACACCTGTGGCAGAAAAACCGAGCGGTGGGTCTCCGCTCTACCAAAGCGTCAGCCATTTTTTAATATATTTTCACAGTTTCGCCAACAGATATTTAAAGTTTTAAATATGTGCTTGAAGATTGTGCTTTCAAACTCTCAACAAAAATTTAACAATCGCCATTTTTTTATAAGACATGCACACTCTATGGTCCGGTTTTTTTTTCTTAAAAAAACACAGATTAGGCAAGCCCACAGATTACTTAATTATTGTTGAATTTTGAGGTATAATTTTGTCTATGCTTGTTTATCGATTCTACATTAATTAAAGTTATCCGCTGCACTCAGACAAATTGTTTTGGTCGATTGATCCCTATTCCATAGAAGCATAGTGTATAAACATAGTATTTGTATGCCTTACTCTCACTGACCTCTATAATTACCACTGGACTGGCGGCTGTCAAAGTGCTTTTGTGCCCGTTTGATAATCGCCATTTTGGCGCTGTTAGACGTAGCGAGTGTCTGTGGTACTAAAACTAGTGATGTCGACATCAGCGAACAAATATCGATACAAAAAAAAAAACTCTTGATAATAAGTGTTTACAGTAAATAAACGTAGTATCATAATTACTTACTATATTATTTTACTTACTATATTTTTATATTAAGGTGGGAGCGTACTGAAGTATCGATTTTGCCTAAGAAAAAGGAATAATGATTGAATTACCTTCGTTTTTATTAAGATTCTCATACATAAAAATAATGTGCATTTTGTAGAAAAAATACTATTACCTATTATTGAGCCAGACTGAACTAAATACATTATTATTTAAAACCTCTGAAAATTTGACCGATATTGATATTTTAATAAATATCGATATGAAATGAAATGATGAAATGAAATGATATTTATTTCTGTAAATAAATCTGTTACAGATACTTTTACAAGTCAATGTAATGTTTTTTTTTAAGACTAGATGGCACCGGTATTTCCTATATTGACTAGCTCTGAGAAGAAAAACCGAAACAAACTCAGAGGTCAACGTCTCTTTTAAAGTCCAGACATTGTAGTATAAAACTATGTGAGTGTAACAATGTAGGGCAACGTCTGGAATGGCCTTTTGAGGAAAGAGCCATAGCAGGTTTGAGTTGACCTGTCCTAACTGACGGCGCGCATGCATCAGCCATCGTGTAGCTCAACCTTATTATCGGGAGCTCAACGACCCGACGCACGACGACACCAATCAGCCGGACATTTGCGTAGGTCACAAAAATACTCAAAACTGGCCAAACAATTTTATTAAATTCGTGTATAAAAACTAGCCTACATGGTACTCACATTCACAATTAATTGAAATATAAAATAATAAATAAAAAAACAAGCGACATATTATTAATAATAGTCGACAAAATGTCAAACAAAAACATAAAAATAATTCAATAATAAATTATCAATAAATAATTTAGAATGTCAAAAAAATAAAAATAGTAATTTCAATGATATCAATGATGTATGTGATAAGAGCGAGCGGCTCAATTCCAAGCATTTTTGTCGTCCATATAATCTTTAACTTTATAGAAACCCTTAGAACAAAGTTTCTTCTTTACCAAGGACTTAAATTTATTGAGACTTAAGGCTTGAATATTGCTTGGAATCTTGTTGTAGAAACGTATACTTTGGCACATAAATGAATTACTAATTTTTTGGAGCCTAGTCATTGGTAGTATAAGTTTATTTTTATTTCTAGTATTGACGCTATGAATGTCGCTGTTCTTAGAGAACAAACTAATATTTTTCTTAACATACATCAAATTTTCATAAATATATTGAGATGCGACCGTCATTATACTAATTTCTTTAAATTTGTCCCTCAGTGAATGCCTAAAGCTAAGGTTATAAATTGCTCGAATAGCTCTCTTCTGCAAAACAAAGATAGTTTGAATGTCGGCGGCATTTCCCCACAACAAAATGCCGTACGACATAACACTATGGAAGTAGCTAAAATATACCAATCTGGCTGTCTCTACATCAGTTAGCTGGCGTATCTTATAGACCGCGTAAGCTGCAGAACTGAGTCTACTCGATAATTTATTTATATGTGGATACATCGATATATCGATATTTTTTTTCACTTCCGACATCCCTACAATATACGTCAAAATTAGTTCTGTGGACACACGCTAGCACGCTATTGGCGCTTCAAATTGGCACAAAAAAATAGCTGTCAAACTTACGGAACAGCCAGTCCAGTGGTAATTATATAGGTCAGTGCTTACTCTACAATGTTTGCTTATTTACATACTATTTAAATGGCGCAAACTATAGGAGAACGCCCTTCTGAATTAATTTCTCACTAGAGTGCGCGCAAGATAACTCTGCGCGCGACTGAGGGCGTGCTAAACGTTTCCATGATCGCAAAAGTTCAAATTACCGCTTTTTAAGCTTAACTTTTTTATCGCATAACATAATTTTCCCGTTAAATATTTCTACAATCCGGTAGTCTACTATCAAAATTGATAAAACGGCACACACTTTGGTGGACCATGATTAGTTCCGATGTCGGCCGCGCGTAGACTTATCTTGACTCTAAATCAAAAACTCACTCTCGTATGTACAACCGTAATAGGAATGAAAGGAATAATCTCAGGAATAATGAGTTGAAAGTTGAATCTTTTCATTCGAACATAAATAAATCACAAAATCAAGGGGCTTACCATGACCTCTTAAAGCAGGGCAGAAGTTGCCTGGAAGTTGAACTGCCCTGCGTTTTTGTACTATGACATCCTTAAAGCAGGCCAGTAGCAGGCCTGCTAAGTTGACGTTTACGAAATCCGTTCACCTTTTTTTTTATATAGAGTTTTCATACCATGACGTGGTATTTGATAGCAACTGAGCGTATATTGAGCGGCCGTAATGTCAAATTATGCGATCTTGAAAAAGTTACTATTTATGAGCTTATTCAACATTGTTTTTGTTATTAGAGGTAAACTGTTGCGAGGACTCACTTAAAATTTGGTCGATAAGACTTTCTAAAGTCGATACTTTGTATAAAAATTACAAGTGTTTATTAGATCACACTTTTTTCTGTTTTTGTAAATGTGTGACGAGTACGAGATATTTGATTATTTAGAGAGTAAATATCGAATGGAGAAAAAGCGACGGCGTCGCATTAGGGAAATAAATAACCCATTCGAAATTGATGAAAGGAAATTTATGAACCGATATAGGTACCTATTTCAATATTATATGCGATTTATTTAAGGTTATTAAAAATTCCCACAGGTGAAGCAGTTAGGTCATACTAACACGACGGCGACGTCTTGTTTGTGTTTCATTAAAAAAGCATCACAGTTTTGCGACATTTTAATAAAAAATCTGAGACTATGTGCCTAGTTTTAATTCGATATTTTGATAAAGGTAAGTAAACAAACGTACAACATTGTTGAAACAGGATTCACAATAAAGTATGAAATCACAACGAAATGCATTTTACAATTTCATTGACAACTTCGATCGACTAACTGTGATACAGATATCAGAATGATGACAGAATATCACGCTGCGGAAACAAATTTACCTAAAAAACACTTAAAACTGCATTAACTAAAGTATTTAATAACTACATCGATGTCAAGTGGGGAATAAAACAACTCAAGATGTTTTTTAAATTTACGCGCTAAAAAAGTTGACAAAACTATTCCACGTAGGTACGTTCATAACCACGTTGTTTCTTTTATTTATTATTAGAGTCACAAAAGTCTTTTGAACGTGAAACTTTTGCTTTTTAGAGCTATTAAATAATGTATCATAGTCAGTGGATTAACATAATCTTAGATACAACGTGTAGGTACTTACCCAAAAAAATCATGTTTTTATCATTTTCAAAAAACCGGTAAATTGCTAATGAATTTTATTTAGATTTTTGAACGTTTTCTATTACAAAGACATAGACATCACAGCAGGCCAGAGACAAGCTTAGCCGTTCACCTTTGTTCAATAGTCGTTCACCTTTAATACTGTCATGGTACGATTTTTAGCGATTCAGAAGCAGGCCTGATTTTGAACGGATATTGACTGGCTGGCATTTGAACGTTTTCGTAAGACGTCATGGTAAGCCCCCAATTCAAACTAAGATTCAAACGTATGTTTCACTTTTTTCGGAGTTACATGCCTAATAAATAAAATAACATTAATTCAATTAATTTAATTTTACTCTTGCAATACTAACGTTTATCTGTCGTTGGTCGTTTGCGTGTTGCTGTGGGTCATTTATTTTAAAATATAAAAATATTGCTTTCAACATGAACTTATCATCGTATCGTGCTAATTTTAGTTTTAATTATGTTTAGTTTAAAGATGCTGACCGTTTTAACTAACGTACACCAATGTGTTAATGAATAATTTGTATCCAGATAGTACAGTGTTTGCGCGAATGATTGTTATCAAAAATATGTAAAATAAGTAGAATCATGTGGATAACTGTTAATTTAATCCATTATCACCTTCCGTTCAACC
Organism: Amphipyra tragopoginis; assembly: GCA_905220435.1. NCBI lineage: Eukaryota > Metazoa > Arthropoda > Insecta > Lepidoptera > Noctuidae > Amphipyra > Amphipyra tragopoginis. The sequence continues at coordinate 2,921,015 of HG992003.1, read as the reverse complement.
TAATATAAGGATCTATTTATACATTGTATAAAAAACATAGTTGAAATCGATCAAAGTGGGTCAACGCAGTGTTGGTATTATTTGATTACAATGAATGAGAAAAAGTTGGTTCAAAACTTCAAGAGTTACATCAATGTATCTCCTCTGGTAAGATTTCCTATTCTTTTATGTAGCTAGAAAGTATAGAACAATTATATTATCAGAATTTAAATAATATTTTTGCAGTGTTGTTATTTATTTTGATGGAGGTTAGAAAGTTGTCCCCAGCAGTATTTTTAAAACAACACTACATTTCATGTATTGTTTAATAAAAAATACATATCAATTGCAAGTGCATTTTATTTAAAGTCAATGGCACAGTTTAGATAAGCCTTCAGCATAATGCAGATATAAGTAAACAGTAATTATATCAATTAAATGTTTATAATTTTTGTTGCAGAGTAAAGGAGAAAAAAATGGTTCACTGCAAGAAGTGAAACCTAAGCTTCTAAATGGTAAGTTTTTTTTAACAAACAATCACTTATAATAGTAGAAACAAAATTAAAAAAAAAAAAAACAAGATAAGAACAACAATATGCGTGTTGTTAGGAAGTTCCTGTTTCTGAGGCCCTGACCACCCCTTGGGCCCTGTTCCCGATGCCAATGGGATACTATTTAATATTTTTTAATGTTTTTATTTTTATATTGAAATATTTAACCGGTATCGACCCGCGCGACGATCCGGATCGTCAGTGCCATTGTTTATCTATTGTGTCTATAATTACAGTACTTGATAAGTTAACAATTTTATGAAGTAGGTAAAAGGATAAAGGGAATCATGTAAATTTTAAGAAAGGCAGTTTTCTAAACGTGTCAGAACAAGTTTTCTAATACAAAATATTTACATTTCTTATCAAGAAAGTATATTGAAATGAATGGATTTCACGATTTACTTACATCACATATTACAAAAATACTATTATTGAATCTATAACCTATATTGTTATGTCTTCTGAATCTGTTCTTATTCTCTGAATTTAGTTATTATCTTCAGGTCACTGTAAAATTGTATTTGGAGCTACTTTTCATAGTTATTTTTAAGTTTAACTATTGAATATTTATCTAAACTATTTAAAATGAGAACTATGATAATACAGAATGATAAAGATATGCAGTGAATTAACATAAATTAAAATAAATTATTGTAATGCAATATTTCTAATTTAAATAAATTACTAGTGTCATAAATAGATAGCACAGATACGCCCAGGGGGGCGCAGAGTGCCCAATCCCCCGAAAATACTTAGACTTTAACAAAATTGCATTAAACACCATTTCCAGACTGTTTTGGTCGCACATCGCGTGTGTTTTTTGTATTGTACTGAGCTTGTTACACGCGATGCGATGTACGACGAAAATGGTCCAGAAACTGGATTAAGCATAGTACAGACAAGCAAAGTCAGCCAGTTCTGCTGACTGGCTGGCGACTGGTCACCCCCTGGTCTTTGCTGCCCTGCTGCCCGGGGCAAGTGCAGTAGATATTATGATATTGAGACAGCATCGGAGTTATCCTACTGATAATAGGAAGCTTCGCATGATATGACATATTTCATGGATTTTTGACAATTTCAAAGCATTTATTACCAAGGAAACATTACTAAGTATAACATATTATTTTACTAACTAAACATGATTTAAAATAATGTGTAATGAATAATTATTGTAGCACATTGGATGCCATTGTGTCCTTGTTCTTTCTCCCTGGCAAGACGCAACTCTAACGTGGGCCGGCTACCTTTTTAGTTTGCCCATCATTGCCTGCCTTTAACATTGCCTGCCTCTATTCCTTTTAATATTTCCCTGGAGAATCCACTCTTTTGGAATTTTGGACTATTCCCCAATCTGTTTCCATTTTAACTTTCTTATTTTTACTATGATATCCTCTACATACTCTGATGACTTTTTCTCATATCTATTGCCCGTTTTTTGTCCTTTCTGCTGTACCCTAGGATGCTTCTCTCTATACTCTTTTGTTGTAACTGTATACAAAATTCCTCATTCATGTCTTCTCACTTTAGTGCCTACTAAGCTTGTAGATATTTTGCGGTGAATGTTTAATTTAGCGAATCCCGCGATAGGCCAAACCATAGCTACTTGGCAGAACACCGTCATGGTTTCAGTCTATAGCAGTCCTGATATCACCTTCCGTGTTACCCAGAGCGTAAGGGAATAGTTACAACAGGCGCCTGCGGTGCGCGCCCAGTATATCTAATTCGTTACATAAAAAATCATACAATTTTATAGAGCGCTCGAAATACAGCACGTCTCGGGCGCCTTTTATAACTAGTCTCTTTTAGGTAACCATAAGGATTTCGCCAGGTTTAAAAGGCCTTTTAGACATCATTCTGTAGTTAAAAAGTACATTAGAGCCATGGGTCTAAAACAAACTGCCCTGTACTGTAAATACATACAAACTCCGTGCCTATGGAATATAACCAGGTTGTTTATAAATTCACATAAAATATGTAATAATAACGAAGGAATGCAACAATAATATGACATTCCTAGGATTGCTGTACACACTACATTGGTTTAAGGCGAGCCTAGGAGGGCTGTACGCTGAAAGATACACAGATAAAAATATCTAAAAAGTGTTCTAATTATAGTCCAATCAAGACTGATAATATTCAGAAACATTAATAACCAGATAATGAAACTATTCACAATTAAAATTGATAAATAAATGCCCAGAATTTACCCTAAACAATGTTTCATTTTACTACTTTAAACATGTGTGTTTGTGATAATTACCGGCTTCTAAAAAGTACCAGAGGTCAGTGACTCATCATATTTCGTCTTAATTACGTACCATCCAAGGTCAAAACAATAGAACCAGTGTTTATGCCCCAACATTTTATTTCACTTAAGCAGAAGCATGATGCAAATTACAATAATAATCATTATGTATGCGTTACGTACGCGTAACTGTATCGCCTTTTATGAATGCCTGGTAACTTGAGTGAGCTATGGTAATGGTAGGAAGTGGTGTCCTATACACCAGTTGATGGTGTATTGTGATTCGCAATGGGTGTTCTGAGGAAAGGTACGTTTACTATTTCTAATTGATTCGGTAATTTCAGGGTTATGCTGCCCTAGTAACTTAAATTATATGCATTTTGATATCTCTGACCTTGTTGTTTGAAGCTTATCGAATAAATAATCAATATGACAATGTAAAATTATGATTGTTATAATTTTATATCGTCCATTTTATTTGTAAACAATGCGATATGCATGAAATTAACGCTAGAATTGTTGTGGTTGATGTGGGTACAACTATTTTACTGGTCTTAACGCTTAATGAACAGAACTTGCCTGTAACCACAACGCTCCTTTTTCAGCTCCACGGAACATCGTTTTCTTTGGTTAAGTAATACCTAGATCCCATCAAAAACATTCATGTAAAAAAGCCTCGTCTCGCGACTCTTTTGCTGTGAAAAGTTATGAAATCTAATGTAGAGTCACGTCGGGAATTTCATTTATAAAGATATTTTTCGGACTTGGCAATCAGCTTAGGGATTACTGTGATGCAAAATACCTTGTTAATAATATTACTAACAAATCTGTACCACGATAAACACGTACTCTAGTATATCCTTATGCTGCGTGATTGCAAAGATATAGGGGCCTTAAAAGTGCCTTGAGTTGCTTCGAGAAAAGAGTATACGGCCGTGCCTGTTCAACATTGACTTACGTACCTTCTGCTTATAAGAATACCCATGGTATTTAATAAAAAACTCCGCCCATACCGTGCTACTATTACCTACCTATGTTTTAGTAATCATTGTGCACAACTATTTTTATGATTCACTAGTTTTAATTAGATACGAAAGACCTCCATAAAAATTAATTTGCTTATCCAGTTATCGTCCCCCGGAAGTCTTAAAAGTCGAAGAAAGAAGGTTATCGTGACTAGTTTGTCAATATTTATGTGTTCTAAGTTCAGAACAGATTTTCTAAGGGAACCTTAGGATATCGGCATTGCCCAGTTACTGGGTTGCGAGAGTCTGATGGCAGTCGCTCCGCGTAAAATTCTGGTATTCAGCCGTATCTGGTTAGACTGGAAGCTAATCCCAACATAGTTGGGAAAAGGCTAGGCAGAAGAAGTTCAGAACACATTTTAAATCTAACATTCTTTCTCCAAAGTTTAAATATGGTGATGATACATCCCATCTTTCTTTGAAAACCAAAAATGCCGAGTTATAAAAGTAAGCCACCAAAATACATACAATAACGCAAATATTTTCGTTGCCCGATACCGCATGCGCGTGAGTCAAAGACAACATTCACGGTCACCGCGCCGCGTATTGCGCAAATCGTTCTTATTTCCTTCGACAAAACGCGATAAAAAGTATGGTCCAGATCGCTGACTGCGAAGGCCACTAGAAACTTCAATTGTATGGCAAAATAATGTATGAAAACGTTTCGTTGTATTGTTAGCAAATACTCCAAGATGACTGAAGACGAGAAGACTCTTCTGTTGTTATGACACCCTAGTATCTGTTTTGTTTTGACGGCCAAGATGGGCCGTCTCGCAAGGTTGTACAAAGATAATCTGTTCAGTGTTGTTTCAAATTAACTCCTCCATCCTTTGCAACCCTAGTACTCGCTTTATCTCCTAAGAAATTACCACATGTTTAAATGATGCACCACAACAATTGAGTCGTACAGAAAGAATCAAAAGTGACAGTCACACTTTTCGGCACTTTTGAGTTATGCAACTTTACGCAGAAAATTAAAAAATATTAAAAACAAACTGCTTGTTTGACATATAATAACCAAACCTCAGATTATAAAACAAAAGGCAGATAGACTGTACTGAACTTAGAATAAGTACTAAAGCATAGAAGCCGCCTCAGTACTTGAAAAACGTACAGGGGCATCTGTCAAATAAGAGCAATTTCGAGATTTTGAGCCAAAGCCTAGCTACCAAATTAAATTGCCCGCCACTAGTACCCCCTGTCAGACGGCAACGACATTTTAAATTTTGTCGTATAATACTTGTGTCAGTGGCGCGGTGATTTGAAAAAATATTTTAGTCTAGAATTTATATTTAATTAATTGTGTTTTGTATATGTGCACATTGTTCTTATAAATAAGAGTGTGCGCTACGTCCTGAATAGTAAAAAAATGTAAATCTCGCAAGGGATGTACAAAAAATCAAAGTGAAAATATCAGTTTCCACAAGTACGTAGTATTTTTATGTTTATTCATAGATTTTCCTTTAAATATATTTCATTATACATTAAATAAGTAAAAGTAAGACATTACCTTTTAGAAGAAGTAAAATAAATAAGTATAAACTATCTAAATCTTATCTATTTATCAATATGAATATTCGCCAAAGAAATTATTAAAGGGGTGCGAAAATTGTATCGATAAATCTATCGACAACGTGATTTTCGTGTTAGGTTTAATTAATTAGGTACAGTCAGCAACGAAAGTCCATGAACAGATACTAATTTACAAAACACCTAAACACTAAAACGGACCATAAATCACTTACCAGAATAGAGTACAGAATAAGGTTATCATTTCAATGTTTCAAAAACGCTAAGCATTAATATGTTATAAGTCGCTAAACATCATTACAGCATAAGTCGATTACTATCATTTTACCGTAAGTCGCTAAACATCATTACAGCGTAAGTCGGTTACTATCATTTTACCGTAAGTCGCTAAACATGTTATGCGCGAGTTTTTTAACTTGATAATGCATGAGTTGTTGAATCTCATAATTGAATACAAGATAGGTACTACAGAATTACCTTTTTTGCGCAATTACGAAGCTGATCAATTTAATTTGCTGTCAAATCTTATGTCAACGAATGTGATTGGTTGACCTAACATCGTTCTGATTTATTTCACAATTAAACAGTTGTGATCATGTGGTTTTTAAGGTATATGCTGTTATTTTATAGTAAAGCCTACAAATAAGTGATGTTAGGCCGTGGCCCCATGTCCACGGTGCGGCGCCGATCGCCGTGAAACGGCGCGGCGCCGCGCCGCAGCACGGCGCCGTGTACGGTGCACCGCACGTTAGTTCCGTGGCTGGCGTAAATGTGACATGTCTATAATTGCAATTTTTCAGGGCGACCATTTTAAAGTTTTAACCTCTTCTGGTAAACCGGTAAATTAGTTTAACGTATGTATTTTAGTTGTTTTAAAATATACAGGATGTTAACGAATTCGTGTAATTCCTTAAAACCATATGATCTGCCACTGGTGTAGATTTTCCCGGCATGGAAATAAGGCAGATTTAAAAAAAATCTTTTTTTTTCATGCTGCACCTATGGCTAAGTGATCGAATCTAAACCACAGGATTCAGTAAAATACAAATGTAAATGACGTCAACGTCAAAATCCAAGATGGCGGCTGTGAAATTTTACAAGATAAGCATCATTGGTGTCGTTTCCGTGGTTTTCGGGGGGGTGCTGATGACGAAAATGAGGTCAACGTCAAAATCCAAGATGGCGGCTGTGAAATTTTACAAGTTATGCATCATGGCAAAATCGAACGCACGTATGTGCGTACATGCTACTGTTCGTACTGCCAGTGGGTTTCGTAGCAATATGGATTCGACCTTTTGCCAGTGTGTTATCGCTGTAAGGTGTACAGTGTACTGTGACATTATTAAGATTAAAATGCAGGCATTGCAATTAAAGGCAGGCGGTGAGCTACTAAAAAATGTAACGCGTATGGCTTCCTATACCAGCGCACGCACTAGCGGTTCTTTTTAAAATGACTTTTAAAACGTATCGTGCTAGATTTTGGCTAAAGACTTGTATATTCGATGCGATTCGATGATAACTGGCTACTAAAATCAGGCTACAGTGCATGTTCATGGATAAGCTGTGGCGCTTTTAGCATTTGAAAAAAAGGGGTGCTTGAAAAGAGCCTCCACGAGTGACGATACTTCGGTACGTCCGGCGCACCCTGGGCAGTCAGCCTCGTTACCATCCTTGCTGACTGGCTAATCTTTTCACCACGGCATGAGCTATTCTTGTATAGCTCGTGCCGACACGATAGAAAAAGAAGCATTTGAAAACCGCTTGCGTAAAATCATATAGCAACTCAGTGCGTGCTTAGTCGGGCTGATTTGACATCGTCAGATATCTTTTAACCGAGTAATTAAACTGACGTTTAACAGATTTTGTACTTTTTTGAGCACGGTTATCAATCCGAAAACATGGTTAAAATGAACCGAGATATTTTGTAAGCATTTATTACGAATTCAATTCCTGAAGATATACTAGAAAATGTAGCAAATTAAAATGTCAGTTTCATTCAAACTGATTGTTTCGAATTTAATGGCTTTCGCGTGGAATAAATACTCGTTTCAATTTCCTTACGATGTTTTCCTATAACTTGACTATCAGATTATATTATAAACAAAAGACACGTCAATGACGTCACGCACGAAATGAAAGGGATATAGCTATATGAAGAAAAAGAAAAAATGCTGTATTGACACAATAGTACACATTGTATCTATTTATGACTCTAAGTACAATCAAATACAATTCATTTTACGTTGCCATCCTGACTTTATGAATAACGTGTTGCTTAGTTACCTTTGAATGTGTAGCTTGTTTACTTACCATAGAACTTTAGTTTGTAAATAAATATTTGACATTGTGACTGCTCAGTTATATTTGGAGATTATGATGCTCAAAACAATTTGAACAGTTTTGTTGCATAGATGTTTTTGGTATCTTGAATGTGTTTAATTATTTGGACACCTGAGTTGCTCATCTACTTCTGATGCTGACCCTATAAAAACTATCTATGAAAACGGCAAAAAAAATCACGTTTGTTGTATGGGAGCCCCCTTAATTATTTATAGGTATTATTATTTAATTATTATTTATTCTGTTTTTTAGTATTTGTTGTTATAACGGCAACAGAAATACATTTTTGTGAAAATTTCAACTGTATAACTATCACGGTTCATGAAATACAGCCTGGTGATAGACGGACGGACGGACAGCGGAGTCTTAGTAATAGGGTCCCGTTTTACCCTTTGGGTACGGAACCCTAACAGGATCGCATGTAAACATATCGTAAACTCGTAATTGTTTTATAAAAAATAAAAACAATCCACATTTAAAAATATAAAAAAAATAGTAGCCCATCGGCACGCGGCATCGGAAATAGGGTCCAAGCTACCGGCGGGGCTCCAGAGAGAGGAACTTCCTAACAAAATGCGCCGTGTCCAAAAGTACCGCTTTCTGAATCAAACCCTTGATTCAGCTGCCTATTAATAGTATTTAAATTATATTTAATTTATATTCTGAACTAGTAGCTGTGTTTATTCGGCAATGTTTTGATTATAAAAATACGGTGCGCTGCGCTTCGCCAGATAGTGGCTTGGAGCAAACGGGTTTAACGAACAGGAAATATAGGAAATTAGCTATGCTCAGCGACTTTTGTATTTATTACAGATCATACAATTTTGTCGGTAGTAATGTACAGCAATTAATGGTTTAACCGAGTTCAGCGACTTTTGTGATTCAATTATGACAAGTTGTTTTATAATTTACTTTAGTCAGTAACTTATGCTAAATAATAATGATTACAAAATATTGGAAATAAATTATGTTCAACGACTTCTGTTGCTGACTGTACCTATTTATACTTTTTTTTTTCATTTAAGTTTCCCTGTGACGAATATTTTCGAAATAAATTGATTGCCGTGGTAGCTCACGAAATTGGTTGGGTTCCAAGAAAGCATCACAGAATTTGCTCCAGCCATTTCACTTTATCTTCTTTTACTCGTTCTGGCAAATGGCGGAGACTGAAGGAGGACTCTACACCAACATTATACCTTCAATCTAAATTTAAAAGCCTAAGTTCTTATTGAATTGCATGTCTACAGGAAATAAAAGAATTCGAGTAATTTCTTTAAAAAAAATTGGGACAGATTAACCCCGCACTGGATTTAGCTTGATTGAAAATAAAAAAATAAAAATCTTTTTTTTCTTGCAACATTACGTTCGACATCTTCTTTCGGCCATTCATACAATAGACTATTTCAGATAATATTTCATTGTCTTGTTTATCTTTCAAATAAATGCTGTTAATACAGTCGTAATCTTCAAGCCTGATAGATTAGGAGAACAGTGAATCTAAACAAAATTAACGTAGGTATTAAATAAACGATGATTAACTTACTTCTCAATCAGTTTGCATTTGGTGCCAGTAAATTTTACACCTCTTTACCGTAATTATCTTTAAAATCTTGTATTTTTAGGGATGCCGTTTTTTTATAGATAGAGTGATTCAAGAGGAAGGTTTTAAGCTATTAAACGTACACGTGCGAAGCCGGGGCGGGTCGCTAGTTATATATAAAACAATCATTATTTTGTTTACAATTTCCAGCGCCTCGAAATAGACAACTTACCTGAGACCACGTGGCGCCGTTCTAGTGACAGAAAAAAACGTGCATGTCCAAGTACATTACAAGGAATACTCAATAATAATGTATTTAACTTTTGTGAAGCTTTTAGTAATTGCAAATTAAATAATAGACATTTATACTTAAACGATGACTTTATTTATTGATAGCGATAATAACAGGACCAGTCGAAATGATGATGCTCGGGAGAGGCCTACGTCCAGCAGTGGGCATCTTTCGGCTGAATAATAATGATATTATGACTTTACTTTTGTCATTATAACTTTCTAAGAAGTAAGTATTTAAATGTACTATGGCAATATCCGGCATGGCTGTTATTTGGTTAACACAATCATAGTCACCTTCTTTCGGTCTTACAATACCACTTCAGATATTTCGTAATATACATTATACGATGACTTTATTTTATCGATAGCTATAGTCTAATAGTGTGAATACCCTCATCCCTAGTCTCTGTACAAAAGGTTACAAAATTAATTTTTACGGCCTGTCAAAAGTTTATCTTTCCCGCTCTGACAACAGCGAGTCCGCCATATGAGTAAATAGCATGGCTATATTTTGATTCGTTTATGCTAAGTAGCGCTCCTTCTATGCTTTAGTACTTATTCTAAGGCTTAGACAAAGTATGTGAACTAGACAGAACCTTTTTAAAATGAATGTCATTCTACTTTTTGTCTCTTTTGTTCAAATGACAATTAAGAATTAAGAAAAAAGAGATAACCATAAAATTTTGACTCCGTCTTAAACGTCAAAATTTACAATTGCGAGTCGGCTTGGTATAATGCACTATACCAAGCTCTTACATAGTTTTCATCGAATTATTCTTCTTTTGGTGCCATTGTGACCTGAGTGAGTGTGTTCATTGCTTGCCCCATTAAATACGGCTTGTGTTGCAGTCGGCTGTAAGAGCCGTATGAGTGTTCTAAGTGAAAATAATAGCAAGTTATCTTTCCATAGGTAAGTTATCGACACTCATTTTTACGAAAAGACTGTTCCCAAATGCCGTTATAAGCCATTTACGTTTAGTATTAGTAATCACTAAAAGTTTTATCAAGTTTCAGTAAGCATATACAACGTAGTTTATTCAAGAAATAACATTGTTGTATTTTACAAAGAGTTTTTGGCAGATCATCTACCTTTACTCGCACAAGTAGGGAAGATCCACAATATCGATATTTTTCTCAGTCGCTTTATATGTTCACTTTAAATATTTCTATTTATAAGTGAATGCTTAAGATAATAGTAGAAATATAGTTAGGTATAAGTGCGAACATCATTATACAACATTTATATCATTTATAATGTAATTATATAATGTTTTTTTTTAGATTTCCTTTGGAACCAAAAATCAGATATAAGTGGGTACGTAATCTTGGAAGACAAAATTGGACTCCTTCACAGTACTCAAAATTATGTTCACTCCATTTTAGAGTGGATTGCTACCGTGAAGGTTACAAAAAAAGAACTCTACGTAATTATGCCGTACCCACTATATTTCCAGAACAATCAATATCAAAGGTACATAATTATAGTGATCATACGTTTATTTTACATGGAATTCAATTAATATTTATATGTATAAGTATTTATGTACATTTTGTTTTGTAAGCTATGTTATTATTTATGAGGTTTAAGGTTGTAGAATAATTCAATTATATCAATATCTTAAGTTTTAACTTCAATTTAACAAAATAGTTATAAGGCTGCAGACACACTGAACGTATCTGGCGCAGCTCATGATTCGTCGCATTACGCGTATACATACAAATTCTTTTGCGCGACCTCACCGCGCGCGTTGTGCGTTGATAAGTCGAGCCTAATGGGGCCTAGAACGAGTAAAGTTTCGAGCGATGTAAAGTTAACTAAGTATATTCGGCGTATTTTCAGCGGCTACAGCCACACTTACGCGTGCGTCGCGTATCTTGCGCCGCGTACTGCGCAAGATACGCTAAGTATGTTTTGGCCCTAAGATTTCTAAGTTGGTAGAATGATTTGTATAATTTACTTAATTAATCAGTTAGGATCAGCTAGTTATTGGAGGCCAAAATCAAATAGTTTTTTAAAAACAGTGTAAAAGCCGTAAATTGTAAATACGTAAAAAAAGTTTTGAAATTATTTCTAACAAAACAAAGGTATAAGACTACAATATTAATGTTATTACCACCATTAACAAAATCATGGATTTTTGTTTTGTATTGTTTTGTAAATGGTGATCTTTAGATTTTGCGTGATGAATTTACAAACAGGAGATAGACGTACTTATTGATATTGACAGATGAAAGCGGTGGTCTGTGGTGCCATATCTTTTTCCAAACCCGACCTGCTTCGGTGGTTGAAATTCGTCGAATCTTTGCGCGAAACGATTTATAACAACTCTCGAAAACAACTTTTAGACATGGCTCAGAAGCGAAATTTATAATTCTTCAATAAAGTCTTCGCTCTTCTTGAAGAAGAGAACGACGACGCTTCTGCCCCATACTTCTATAGCTCTCCCAGTAAAAAGGGCATAGTTAAACTCGCGCGCGTTTGTGTTACGCATTTGTTTTAACCTAATCTAACCGATTCGGTCGGGGTGCCTTACATAAGTAATCTACGACCAGTATTTTAAAATGTTTCTTATTATTTTGGAATAAACGTGTTTGATCAAATGCTGTCTGTTTTAATTTGTACTCACTTTTGTTAAAGCCCAGTCCTCCAAATATAGAAGAGTGATTGAGTAAGTAGATACCTATGCTATAGCAAATTCCAGTGGTATGTTGTAACCCACACATAAGCAACATCAAAATGTGAGCTTAAGTGTTACGTCACACGTCTTCTAAGCATAAGCACAACACTGCGGGGACACAGGCCTCCTCTCTAGAAAGAGGGGGGCTGTAATACACTGCGCAGCCCCAATGTGGATTGATGGATGACACATGTATTCGATTTTTTGGATCTTGGACATGCCGTTTTCCTTTACAGCTTTAAGAGCAGTGACAAAACAAATTACACAGTGCGTGCCTGCCTGGGTTCGAACCCGCGACCTACAACTCAAATTCAACGTTTTTTTTTTATTTCTAATATGCAGAGTACATGCATTTAGGAAATGTCGCGACAATTTGGTTGCACGGTTCCAAAAAGTAAGTCCTATGGAGATGAGCCGACAAGAAACTCCATGGTAACCGTGGCGCTGGCGCCGTTACTTCTGGACCACCACTGCTCCAGTCTGCTAAGCGTTAAAACGATAGTCAACTACGATACGCCGTTGGTCAATTATCATCATTCACGTCGTATGCATTCTTAGTTCTATTGTAAACTGTATTTAGTTTGAGTGATTTTTTAGTTAAATTAATTACGTATTTTATGAAAAGAATTTTTACATTTTGAAAGGCGTTTTTGAAAAGTCACGTCGCTGCAAAAACGTTTCAAATTCGAAAGTCATTAATTATTCAATTTTAAGGAAATAAATATTTAAAGTATCGATACCGTCCCTAGATTATTCTGCCTCATCTCTAATCATATATTTAAATGTATTCAGGATTTTCAACTCATTTAAGCTTCATTTCGTTTGACGTGTACACGCATGACAGTAAGTTCGTCTCTTTTTCCCTCGGATCATCTCTCATTAGAGTGAAGAGATGAACTAGAGCAAATTTTTCGTTTTAAAAATGTTCCATCTAGTTACATACTTGATCTTAGTTCTAAGGTACTGAACCATAATGTGAGGCACGTCTGTAGACATGTGTGCGTGACAGCACTATAAGAACACGTTGCCTCTTTGTGCGTGTACGGTTGCCATGATAATGACAAAATTCCCATAATATTTCATTATATTAAATAAAAAATTTACTGCCTCCGAAAAATGCAGATACATACAGAGTTATACATATGAGTCAGATTGTATTTAAATGCAAGTACCTACTTTAGAAATTTACTAATCTCAGATTACAGAATAGAAGATGATAAATAGAAATATTTTGTGGATTTATGGCAGTCATTTATTAAAGTCGTGAATGGTTGTAATTATGTTTTTGATAGCTATATTTACTTTATGTTGGCAAATCGACTGACGTACATGATTATTATTAGAGACAGACAATACATTAAGTAGTTTTAGTTACGAAGACACATACAAACGGACACACATACCTACAAACATACCAACCAAAAAACGCGATAAATAAAACACTATAATCGAAATAAATATTTTTGTAAATCGTTATTCCTGTATTCTTTACTTATTTCCTAACTTAGGGGGTAAATGGTTTCAATATAAACAAGCAACACCGAATGATTTTTGTTAAGGTTTTGTGTTCCAAGATGTCACTAATAATAATCACGTAAAATAATATCCAAATAGATAAATAATCAATAAAACCTATGAAAAGATACTCCATCTTCTTTATTTTGTTTTTAGGAACAGTTTTTGCAATGTTTATAAACGCAAGATGGCATTACTATCATAAATATTAAAATTGTCGATGACGTCCTAACAATGCGGCGCTTCGTGTCATACTGACTCGAGATTGTATTCGCTTTTGAATTTGTATTTGCTTTTTTGGCCGCACTCACGTTTTTCCTGTCAGTCTATCTGCCTTCTGTTTTATAATCTGAGAACCAAACATGGCTATATCACGGACACGGACTATATTCTTTGCTAAATCGACACAAAATCTTCGATCGAATCGACTTCACTTTCTCTATTCATAGTCAATCTTGCAAGGATAATTTTATACTTCCGCAGCGCATTTAGCAGATCCATAGCGGTATCAATAGTAGGTGCAATGACACTATAATAACGGGTTATGCGTAAAGATCATTTGTGAAGACAGGTTGCTTGCTAGCACAATTTTAACGAGCCCCAGAATAACCAGTTTTTTTCGGTCCAGTAATTTTAGCTTAGCATATTTGGAAATGAGGTTTCTCAATTAAATTTTCAGGTTTCTAGTCCATTGAACAATTATACTTTTAAAAGTAATGAGCAATTAGCAAGCTTCAATTATTCTCGCGATATTTATAAATCTGGTCGGCGACAGACGAAAATTATTTTTAAAGGTGAATGGGAACACATACATAAATAAAACTCACGCCTTTTTCCCTTGGGTAGACAGAAACTGCAGAACGCCACATGCATCGTTACATACTCCTTTCGGTTCGTCCACGTTCATACATCTTGTCATACACGCACGCCGGTTGAGAGTAGGTACATCTGTCCTTTTTGAAGAACATCACGAATAACATCGATGTATGTCCTTCTAGGGCGTTCTCCGTTAATGGGAACAGATTTAGCAAAAATCCAGCAAACGATTCTTTGAGATTTTTACCCTCTTAACCCCCCACCCCTCTTCCTAAGTGCGAGCACCAAGCTTATATTAGCCAAAGAGAGGCTCGAATTCTAAATCAGGCACTGCATACTGTGATCTACTTCAAGCAACATAAATACCTAAGGATTTGGCCCTAAACCTTACGTACTTTTGTTGCAGCTTGTAGGGTTGTTAGAGATGCCCTAAACTTCAGGGCATCTCTAACAACCCCAAGCTATCTACTATGAAAATGCGTTTATGAAGTATAAAGTTATTTCTAATTTAACGCAATATTATTCATAACAACAATACATACTCCATATAAGAGATATTAACATTGTTAATCAGAGCGCGATTTACGTAACACAATATTTATAAATTAATTCATGACTCATTTATTGTGAGTGTAGGTCGTTGCCGTTTTTGTAGATAAAGTAATTTGTAGTGTAAAACAGTAAATGTACGACGATCCTTATAGAGTAAGAATAGTTGATGATTTGCTATGCTCGCTGGCGCCTACCTACTAATTCGTTCTCTCTAATGATTTCATTTTCCTGCTCAGTGTTGGTTAAAGTCACAGAATTTAGTAAAAACTCTTAATTTTTAATAGTAGGTAAAATCTCTATGATGTGACAACCAAATTCGAAACTCCCAGAAGTCATGATTCCAGTCTCGTTTTGTCTACGATTCGACACGACGATACGACAAACCCAATCGTTTTCTACAACTGACTACTCGAATCGATCTGAATCAGGAGGTTGTGCATTTGCGAGCTCGTCACTTAGTACCGGAAAGAAACGGCAACATAATTATCTTTGATTAAAACTAATGATTTCTAACATTTAATTTGTTTTCGGAACACGCAAGCCACGGCCAAAGAAAGAAGAAGTTGAAAAAAAAATACATTCTATCCTAGTAAGAAGAATCTATCCTAGAAGGGTCTTACGAAAAGCTACATACTCGTAAATATACAAGGTGTAAACGAATTTGTGTAATTCTTTCAAACCGCGTGATCTACTGGTGACACAGATTAACCCTAAAAGGGAATTTTTGAAAAACAACAAAAAAAATCAAAATTTAATCTTAGTTTTCTATTTCTGAGTCATTTTAGAGCCCCGAGTTAACTTACTGCAAAGAGCGATATCGCGTTAGTCGTCCCCACCAGCTGCGTCGCCGTGCCTTCATTCATTTATGCGTGGCATCGAAATGTTCAATCTCAAAAAATATTTTTTTGCAAAAAAAAAGTTCTTATTTTGTACTGAATCCTTATTAAGTATATCCTTAGATTAGTTAGTATGTCCTTAGATACGATCACTTGCCACCACCGCATGAAAAAAAAAAGATTTTTATTTTGAATCTGGCTAATTCCCGTGCGGGGATTTAAGGAATTACACGATTTCGTTTACACCCTGTATAGATCTAGGCGTCGCTCAGGATCTCGGGAACGCAATTAGATAAAACAAACTTTTACAGAATGGCTTGCTTTTCTTTAAAACATATTACAGCAAGTCTGTTTTTTTATAATCAATATCCACCGCATACGAAAGAAATAATTTCTTCTTAATAGATCTAGGAAAAACCGTGCCGTGATTATACCTATCATTCTTGCACAAAGTATGACGTATATCTGGCGTCACCTTGAGAAATCGCGATGACGCGATCTAACGTAACCAAAAAGCCGTAATTGTATCTCTCATCGCTAGAAAAAATCCCCTTTGACTCACTTTCAATGGACATTTACATTACAAGTAGGTGTAATTATATTGAGGTCGTACTAACTGAAACAAGAAAACCAGTACGTAAAGCACTGCTAACCACGATACAGGGAATCCGGGCTAAGAACGAAAGGCCCGATTTGCGTATCATAACAAACAGTGACGCGTGGGGGATTGCCCCCGGCATACGATGAGTTTTGCCTGAAATATGCAAAATGCCCGCAGATAAACACAAAAACATTCCCTCCTATACTCTGTTTAACGAAAGATGAGTGTCATAGCGGTCATTTCGTAAATTGTAGCCGTAAGGAGACTGCTATCGATAAAACGTAAACGACGTCATCAAAAACCGTAAAGTAGCTCTATTATCCATGCTTTGTTTTTTAAAAATATTTGATAATGGTTATATGGTAATATTTTGTAGAAAACTCCCAGGACACACCTTACGTTGAGAAGGGAAGTACGAGAAATGGTCTAAAAAAATCCCAGGTTTTAAAATAGCACTGTCCCTCTTTTTTATATGACGTCAGAAAGTGATGTGTATATTTTAAATCTGAGTTTACCTTAATCTTAGTTTTAACCACCTTTTCTTAGATGGGGGAATGCGTCAGCTGCCTAAAGCATTTATAAATCGTAATGCTGCACAGCAAGTCCGGATTACTTCGGAATTTTACACGTAAACGAATACGTCACAAGCTGTACATAATATCTACGTAAACATCCTTATGTTAGAAGAGGGTGCAAAACAATAGTTCAAAAGGGTAGGATTTAACCAGCAACCTTTCCATCGACATTGAAACATCTTGACCTTCACTACTATTGCTCAGTCAAGTAAACAATAGCACTACTGAATCTAGTTTCAGCTAGAGGAGACATAAATCCGAAAGTAGAGTTATTAATTTAGGAAAAAAGTTATCACGCTTACTCTCTATAATCAGAATTTGATATATCTTTATCCTATCATTTTTTAATCTGCCTGCAAATGCAAAAATTTCCTAGTACTCTGTCCACTAGGAAATTTGCTGCATGTGCATGCTTATGCACATGGGAGAAAAAAAAAGAGCTAGATCCAGGCATCCATCCCTTTCCGTGCATCCATTAGGCTGCAATATCATTGAAAAGCGGTCCGGGAAGCGAAACGCTCGAACAGTACATACTATGGAATAACTGGAGATCCAGCGTCAAGCTAAATAGATAGAATATGCTTTATTGTACACCATAACAATAGCAAAAAACAGAAATAATTTAAAACAATGATACAATTGCGGTCTTATAGCTAATAACGATATCATTCAAACAACCTTTGGATGCACTAGGAAGTCGTGAAAGATAGACCACGGGGGCAGTCCATGGTACTACTGTCAAGCACACGGGCCGCTTCGTATTCAATTGTCCACCGAACATCTTAACTGCCTCTAGGGTACATAGTACATATCATAGAAAACCTTGACTACGTTTAATTAAAGATTAATTTCATTGTGCAGGCGAGCTGGTGACTGGAGCGGCGCACAGCGTGATTATGCTGACGCCGCTGAGCGAATGGGATCGAGGACGCTTCGGATCACTCTTCGTTACCAACTACAAAGTGTCCTTCGTGCCCTTGGAGAACTCAACCAATGATGTAAGTAATGCAGTAAGTACAAGGTTTGGATAAGCTTAGCCAAATCATGGAGCCTCTGGCATATAAGAACCAGTTTGATGACTCAACTTATTTTAGACCTTTTGCTTCTTCCTCTGTGTTGGTACGAGCTATATGAAAATAGCTTATGCTGTGGTGAAAAGATTAGCCAGTCAGCAAGGTTAGTAGCGGGGCTGACTGCCCAGAGTGCGCCAGACACACTTAAGTATCGTCACCCGTGAAGGCTCTTTTCATGTACCCCCAACCTTTCAGACCTTTTGGTAAAGACTCTCGGAACTGGCTGTCCGTTCCCAGATTCTTCAACCATATAATTGGTTTTAAGACACAACTGTGGTTTGACTTCCTCAACCCTTAGGAAAACTAGACTCTATTAATATCGTTTATATAGATGCTACTGCCTGCCTTTCTTAAGTAATTCGGAATGAGATGCCCACAGAAAAAGTGTTTTTTTTTTCTTATGTCGATTCTTAGTAGAGTTTGATCAAGCAAATAATAACTATGAAACACGCCAACCTCCACTGGACGTTTCGGAAAAATAACTTTTTCCAAGACATTTATTTCGTTTATTATAGGTGACTGACTTGTCATCACATCACATTTCGAAGTCTGGATATATCAAAACCTCTATAACAACTTGCACTACTATCTTTGTTATTATAAATTGAAATTATTCATTATGATTAATTACGTTCAGTTAGCTTAATATTTGTTTGTCTTCAATTTGTCACGGTATTCCCATTTTTCCGCGCGTTAATTTGTACGCCTGAGGCAATCAGTCATGCAGCCTTGTTACAATATCTTCTTCTTCGACATGAATGAATGAATGAATAAGCTTTAAGCTTTAATTAATTCCATACAAATAAGAAAACATTCAGTACAAATAATCAATCAATAATAACAATTAACAATACCAATTATAAAATCAATAAAATAATTCGATCAAATTAATAACAATAGTAAAAAAAAAAAAAAAGCACTAATCATTAATAACAATAAAAATTCAATCTAATTAGTAATACTCGTAATGATAGTAAGCAATAATTAAAAATAATCATTAAAAATCAATAAATAATACAATCAAATTCATAATAACAATAATCAACAACAATAAAAAATTAATAAAATTCAATCAAATTAATAATAACAATTAACAGTTATCATTCGCAATCAATAAATAATTAAATCAAGTTAATAGGTAATAACAGTGTTAGGTCGTTATCGAATAGATTTTTTCACTGTTACATTTGTATGGACCCCCTTCGGGTAAAAGCCTCCTCCAAAGATTTCCACTTCTTCCTATCCTTAGCCATCTCAAGCCATCCTCGACCTACTGCCGCCGCAATTTCGTCTGCCCATCTAGCACTAGGTCTGCCTCTCGCTCTAGTACCTCGAGGTCCCTTCCATTGTATGGTTCTTTTAGTCCACCTGTTATAAGTATACCTGGCCACGTGACCTGCCCAATTCCACTTTCTTTGTAGAGAAAAAGTTAGTGCGTCTGTTATGCTGGTTTTTTTGCGGATGTCTATATTTCTCACTCTGTCTTTTAATTTTAAGCCCAGTCTTCTTCGACATACTTAATGATAATCCAGATGTTCGGACACGTCGCGTCGGACACGTCGCTCACGTAGACACAACTAAGTTTCTGGGTCTAAATATTGACTGTAACTTAAATTGGAAAACGCATATTGAGAGTTTATGCCTGAAATTAAATCAGCAATCGTATGCTCTCTATATGCTTTCAAAAGCGGCTGATAAATCTACGGTACTGTTAGCATACCATGGTTATGTAGGATCTACAATAAGATATGGAATTATGTTCTGGGGACATTCTGTATTTAAGGATGATGTTTTTAAGGCTCAGAAGAGATGCGTCAGATCAATGTGTAAGCTTAAACAAACAGATAGCTGTAAAGAATATTTTAAAAGTCTTAATCTGCTGACCCTTCCAAGCATATACATTTTTGAAATTGTAAATTTTGTTAGAGCAAATATAACTTTCTTTGAAAAATATAGAAGTAAAAGACATAATAACAAAATTCACTGTCCGAATAATAAAACTACTCTTTTAAATAACAGTTTATTTTGCATGGCTCCCCGTGTCTACAACCACCTACCGAAGTTTTTAATAGATACATCCTCACCTGTTGTATTCAAAAACCAGTTAAAAAAGTTTTTAATAGAAAAAGCCTATTACAGTGTATCTGAATATTTGCAGGATAAGCTATAAGAATTTTGTAATTAATTGTGATATTGTGATAATTTTGATCTCATAAAATACAGTTTATTATTTATTTATATAATTATAATTACGTTACATGTTAAAAAATAAATAAAAAATATTAATATCTTATGTGGGTGTACTAAGCACCTCTGCCTTACCCATTGGGGAGAACAGGCATGATGTTTTGTTAATTAATTTGTAATTTTTACTTGAATTTGTTTAAATACTATTTTTTTCTGCAGTGACCTGTAATTTGCATGCCAAAGGGTTAAATATGGTGATACCAAATTGTATGTTACATATGATTATTTTACATCTGTTTTTCTACCCATATTTGCAAATAAATTATTTGAATTTGAATGTTATCTGTATAATCTTGGAATGCAATATTTATTAAAACTATAGTATTTTCTTTGTCTCCACGTGTTAAGGTTTGTAGAGCAATTTCTCG
The DNA here is from genome assembly GCA_905220435.1 of Amphipyra tragopoginis. Taxonomy (NCBI): domain Eukaryota; kingdom Metazoa; phylum Arthropoda; class Insecta; order Lepidoptera; family Noctuidae; genus Amphipyra; species Amphipyra tragopoginis. Next base: position 2,900,250 of record HG992003.1, on the reverse strand, counting down.
CTCCATTGTCATATCATTCAATATTTAGCAACACCTCTGCTTTCTATTATCTCGCAGGATAAACTGTTTATAATTGTCCTTTTTGCCTATTTTTTTGATAGTTTTATTTCTTTTTTTTATAATTTGGGCATGCATGCACGGAAACGATAAGGAATTAGATATAGTAAACAAATTTAAGGATGTGGCTTCAATGATTCAGCTATGTCGTTTGCCTCTTTTGGGTGTTACACATCCGACTAATTCTATTTTGAACAGGATGTGACCGTTTTAACCAACCATTAGTTGGTTAAAGCGGTTAGTTAGTTACTTAACAATATTTAGGATTGAAACTAGTTCACCCTACTGTAGTTCCGTTAGTTTTACAAAAGACGACCGAATAGTAACATGCTTAGAGCTCCTTTACATCACGTTTTTTTCAGGCGCCGTCGACGCGCGTTTCGCTATCGCGTGTTGTCGGCGCTGCTAAACTTCAAATAGGCAGATTACTTGCGATTGCATCGCTGCAAACTCACAAGAAACGCGCTACGGACGCGCGTGAGCAACTCTCCTTGCAAAGTAAAACGCGTGTAGCATGCGCGCGAAGGAGCGTGTATCGCGCTTAAGACGCGCGTGAGCAACTCTCCTTGGATTAAAACGCGCTGTACGTATGTGTTTGCAGCTAAAAAGACGCGCTGTGCCAGCGCGTCTGTATCGATGTAACTCCGCGTTACGGGCGCGTCGACAGCTCGCGAAAAAGTCGTCGTCTGCATACTACAATTTTATGAACGTGTGAATAGGTAAATTGGTTGCGATAACATCGCGTTTGCAGCGCGTTATAGTTGCGTGCGACGCGCGTCGACAGCGCCTGAAAAAAACGTAGTGTGTAAGAGCCCTTAGATCCTTCGTATTCCGATCTTTGCAGGAGGCCCTTGTCTATGGTTCTGCGAGCTTAATTTGTAACTCCTTGTTGACTCAGGAGTACTGCCAACGGAACTACCTGCTGGGCGCGTTTGACGTGCCGTTGACGGGCGTAGGCGCGGTGTGGCTGACGGACGGCGGACCGCAACGACGGCGCCGGCTGATGCCGTACGGCGACATGCCCGGCAAGGTGAAGGGACTTCAAGTTATATGCAAGGTGGGTACATACTACATCTCATGGCATCTTTGTCTACTTGTCGTTTACCAAATATTTTTTTTGTTCTTGAACATTTCAATGCCACACATAAATGAATGAAAGCACGTTGACTCAACTGGCTGGCACGGCTAGAGCGATATTGCTCTTTGCAGTCAGTTAGTCGGCTCTAAAATGACTGAGAAATGAAAACCATTTTTTTTTAGTTTTTTTACTAGTTTATTAAAAAAACACCGTTTTGTTTAATCACGTGGTTTGAAGAAATTACAGGAACTCGTTTACACCCTGTATTTGTTAATACAACTTGTTTATTCATAAATGAGTTGACTGAAACTTAAAGATTTGTTTTTTGTTTGATCTAAGGCCGGTTTTAGTGCTCGACCGACCGTCGGTGCGTACGTCGGTCGCGCTTGTCATTTGTATGAAAATTCACAAGTCGTGACAGTGCTCGACCGACAGTACGCACGCGTATATTGCTACGCACTGCGTACGAGGACCGTCGGTCAAGCGCGTCCGCATGCGTGCCGTCGGTCGACCGACGCGCTATGGATACATATTAACGCGTTCAGTGCTACACCGATCGGTGGACCGACCGTACGGATGCGCGTATCGTCGTAAAAAGAATGAAATCTACTAGTTCAAAACTTCAATAATATTGTTTGATTTTATTGGTATCATTACCTTTTAATGATTTAAGTAGGTACCTAATTTTGATCAAACATGGCATATATTGACACCGAACGCCTAATTACCGAAGTTCGACTTCGTGAACTTCTGTGGGACAAAGGCCACGTGTTATACAAAGACCGTGATGCCAAGTTAAAGGCATGGGAAGAAGTTTGTACAGATTTGTGTTCAAATTGTGGTATCTACGTCTTCTGTTCCTTATACGTTTACGAAGATAGTAAGCAGCAATTAAACAATTTGTAAACGCGTTCATTTCGTGTACGTGTTTGTGACTGTACCAGTCCGGCCGGTTTGGTTGGTCAGGAGAGCACTGAACGTTAAAAACTGACGATCGGTTATGCGTATCGTCAGGAACGATGGTACGCACCGACGGTCGGTCGAGCACTAAAACCGGCCTAAGACAGAATGACAACGCATCTTAAAATAAAATTGACAAAATCTTTGCAGATATCAACAAACACTCTGATAATAATAACATGCATTCTTTTGGAATGTGTGTTTACCTATAATGTACGTTAAGATGACTCACTTTTTAACTAAATAGACACATTATCCGTGATGTCTAAACAGAGCTGCAATTTATATCAATACACTTTTTTAAAACCACATTTCATTATTTGTGATGGAGTGGTATTCGTTATGTTTTTTTTAAATTCAGATCCAACCTAACCTATCAGAAAAAATCTTTTCAAATTGCAAAGTTAATAAGCAGATTGCCTCGTTGCTCTAACGGTCGCAAGCGCGACTGCTGAGCGTGAGGTCCTAGTTTCGATACCTAAGTCGGGCAGTGTTATTGAGTTTTCCGTGTGGAATTTATCAGTAGCAGCCCGGAGTCTGAATTTGTACCCGGTTGATGGCAATAGGCTCGCCCCCGTGGGACTTAACATAACCGCCAAATGAGAGTTTACTATACACCTCTGCCCAACCCTTCGGGAAATACCCAGGCGTGATGTTCATAAGCAACTAAATAAATAAATAAAATAAAGTTTATTTCAGAATCTTGTACACTTGCAGTAAATCTTACACAGGGACCTCCTTTTGAGTAAAGAATAGGGTTTCTGTTTTCTCGACATATTTTTTTTCTCGGGTCTCGAGAATTCTCGAGCCCGATTTCTCGGGTTTCTCGGGTCATTCGAGAAATTTTTAAAAACCTTAAAAAAACAGCATACTCCCGTTTTCTGGTGTATTCTTGAACGTAGTTTATCTGTTCGATAGCGCTATTATTTCGGTAAGCTGACTCACTGCGTTTCTGGACACCCCAGTCAGAAGATAATCCTATTTCAAACTTCAGATAACTTATTTTTTCAGTTTCTCAGGTACTCCTAACCGTAGTTTATCTATTCCACCGCTATTGGTTCGATAAAATGACACATTGCGTTTCTGGACACCCCAGTCAGAAGATGATCTTACTTAGTTCAAACTTCAGTTAACTTGACTGACCAATTTGGGGCGTAAATCGTTAATCGATAGTGAGTTTTGGACTCCCAGCGAAATAGACTCGAGTAGTTCATCGGAATCTGATTTGGAAGTGCTGGAGGCTATTTCAAATAAATCAGTACCAATAAAAAGGCATCGAAAGAAATCCATCCGAAATGTTCACGGATGTAAAGTTTAACATGAGATATCTTTAACTAGGGCACTTTGATATTTACCTTTGTGAAATAACCAGTCCTGCCCTAGAACCCATTCATTTACACCACAAATAGGTACGTTAGCTTAGTTTTTTTTTCAGATATAAATAAACTTTACCGCCCAATATTATAAATTACAATAAAACTTTAAAATCCTACTTATTTTGTTTTAATAGTTTTATTGTGCTGTTGCTATGATTAAAAATAACAAAGAGAAAATATTGTGATTTAAATTTTATATTTCATGTGTGTAATGATTCGTTTTAAAATCATTGCACATAGGTACCAGAGGAGATTTTCATTTAAACTTGGGCCCTAATTGCAAAAAGATGTAAAGTTTAAGGCGAGAAAAGTATATTTAGATGGGCTTTAAAAAGAGACCCCATCTAGTGATCAATTTACAAACTCACTTATTGTTTGGATAGTTATCTAGCCGTCGATTTTGTATTCAGAAACCCAACAATAGATGAACGGAGTTTATCTTACAGTTAATTTTTATTTGACATTTTAATGTCATATTATAATAAGAGTACTTGGAGTTGCAGGTATATTATGTGTCTCTTCGCTTGCCTCGCTTACTCGTGCCTCGTAAGGAGAACGATCAGAAGCCAGAATGCAAAGATTACGTAACTTTTAAGCCAATTTTACAGTAATAAAAGACAATCTTCGATTTCTCGAGTTCTCGAATTCTCGAGGTATTTTTTCTCGTCTCGAAGTTGGTATGATTTCTCGACATTTCTCGACTCGAGAATTCTCGAGCAGAAACCCTAGTAAAGAATAAACGCAACAAACACATTATTACATGGTTTACTAACATACTTAATCAACCAATTGAATACGCCTATCGTAGGCTTCACATAGGCTACTGCTGGACGTAGGCCTCTCACTCCTCCTTGTTCTCCTTACAGTCAGAATTTTAACCTAATATCACGCCAGCGGCCTCTCCTTGCACCTAACCAAACGGCCTTCCACCGATAACAGTAAAAGAATGGGCCTACACACACCAAATCTATATTAAATCTATATTTATGTAATAAAACAGAGATATGTGCTATGCACACATAATACATTTGTTCAGATGCTTTCAACAATCTGTTTGGGTCACTTATCTAATCAGATTAGCGCGTGACTCAGCGTCACATGGTTAACTGTACATGATAAGTAGCGAATTAGATAGTTATTAGTTTAAATAAATATATGTAGTTTTAGTAACTATAATATGTGGTTTAGTAACTATAGTATTATTTTATTTATTAGGGACAAAAAACAGTTCTACGTTACAATATTAACATTGAGTTTAAGCATAATAGTAAAAAACAGTTTACAGACACGAACGCCACTACAAAGAACAACTATCTGTAGGCCATACAAATATTTGTTCGGTGCGGGAATCGAACCCACGACCCGTAGCGTAGAAGCCAATCGCTCAGCCACTGCACCAAACGTGGCGTCTTTATGTCCATTATTTAATGGGGCAGTTTATAACAATAATTCACATTATCAATTAATACAAAATCTCTATTTTCCAGAACATGAAAGTCCTAACATTCAGCTTCGCAAAATCACCGATCGACAACGGCCGAAAAATCGCTCTCGCGTTAATGCACCACGCGTTTCCAAAGCGACACGACCTCCTCTTCGCGTTCGAGTGTAGAGAGCCATACTACCCCACTCTCCCCTCCGACATGAACATGTTCCAGCGTCCAGGAGACTGGAAGAGGGAACTGGAACGATGCGAGTGTCCTCATTGGAGGATAACCTGCATTAATGGAACTTCGGATGCTTTCATGTTGACTGCGGGGGAGACGCTGATAGTACCTAGTTCTGTGTTGGATTATAATCTGATGGAGTCGGCGCGTCACTTCCGGTCGGGGAGGGTGCCTATATGGGTGTGGGGGAGGCCTGAAGGGGCTGCGTTGTTGAGGAGTGGGGAACTGCTGAGTACGGAGCAGTCGGCGACGGCGGAGAGCGTACTTTTAGAACAGGTATGTTTAAAGAACTATACATAGCAGTGGCGATGGGTGAATTTTCTTAAAAGGGAAGCCTGACCAAAAAATGCTTACCTTGCTCAAGTGTGATGCGTGAATTCCAGTAACTACTCGTTTCGAAAGGGAAGCCGATAGGAATCGAGTTGTATGGAGTCTTCGCCACTGATACATAGTGATTTTAAGTAAGAATTTTCCGAAATCAAGTGACTTATTGGTCAGAAATTTCCAGTTTTAATTGTGCCTAAGAATATCCCCGATAAAGGGAATTTACTAAAAAAACTGTGAACAATAGGCCGCAAGAGTCGACTCAACACGCGTTGTTCGTCGTAGATGTTGCGTTACAGTCACATCATATGATTTGACGTCACAGGCGGAAAATAAGCCAATAAACTTCTGCAGAAGTTATTGAACTCATAGATTATACCTACGAAATGTTATTGTTCATTAAATGGCACTAAGTATCTAGCTTTCATTTTGTGTAAAGGTACAAGAGAAGCCTTGACTCGTTGTCGCTGTAGTACGCGCTAAGCCGGCTTGTACACAAGCTTATAAGTCGTATAAATATAAAAATAGCAAAACTAAATATAGTTTTATTATTAATGAGTGTTCTGTTTTCCCAAATAATATTTGGACAGAACTCTGAAAATGAGGAATGTTGCCACTAATTCCATTTTTGCGGTTTTAATCAATCCAAAACCGATTCATACATAACTTAATTTTATAATGGCAACTGTTTAAGCCAGCAGAGAGTACTTTACTTTTAAGTCAAGTCTTTACTGTCATTGCAAAGTCACAATCAAAATTCCGCCGTAACACGTCTAAATAATGTCCATATTGCCAGGTGCGTCGCTCCCACCCGAAGTTGACGCCGCCTCACGTGCTGTACCTGTGTGGGAACACGTTTACGAATGCTGGAGGTCCCGGCATACTCCCACCGCTGGGCACACTACAGACGTCATACAAGAAACTCGTTGAATTGTGCACACCGACGACGCTTGGACAATTTTGGGTGAGTTCAAATTATGTATCATCATCATTCAGCCGAAAGACGTCCTCTGCTGGACATAGGGCTACCCCAAGCATCGATATAATTATGTAGATGTCGTGGCCATATCTTAGAATTGATCACTTCATGATGAGGCCGGCCATTTTATGAAATGGTTGTATTTCATGTTACGCCTTGGTGCCCAAGTGATCCACGTAAAATTGTATAAGTTTTGAAATATTAATGTAAACGCGTTTTTAGGGTTCTTTAGTCAACAAGGAACCCTTAGAGCGATTACGCACAGCATCCGATCCGAATCCGTGAAAATACGGATATAAAAAACTCGGACCGTATTCGGATATTGCTTTACGCACTGCATCCGATCCGAATCCGTGAAAATACCGATCTAGAGTAAAAATCTCGGACCGAATTCGAATGTTGCTTACGCACTATTCCGATCTCTGATTCAAATTCAAACAATTCAGGGGCCATCTTTGGCATATCCGTTTGGCGTCTGATTTGGATCCGAGGTAATGTGAAAGCGTTCATACAAACAGTACTACGGCTACTTCGGTCCGTCAATTTTTCTTCCAAATTAGAAACTCACGGATGACGGATGCCGGATGTAGTGCGTAAACTACCATACAAATAGGTCTATGGTCTAAGGCTACTTCGGAACGTATTTTCACGGATTCGGATCGGATGCAGTGCGTAACCGCTGTTATAGTTTCGCCACGTCCGTCCGTCTGTCCGTCCGTCCGCAACTTGGCTCAGAGACTCTTAGTACTAGAAAACAATAATTTGGCATGACATTATTAATCACGCCGAAAATGTGGTAAAATGAAAGAAAGAAAAAATTTTTTTTTGTGTTCCTTCTCTTCTCGTGAAGTGGGAATGTTTTTTGAACTACCCATTTTTAATACAAAATAATTAAAAAAAAGTATTATTAATGTTTTCTAGAACTGTGTATGTTTGACATAACATCACGCCTTTAATCCACGAAGGGTAAGGCAGAAGTGTACACCCACATTTCGCCGATATGTTTAAGTCCCATGTAATAGGGGGCGAGCCTATTGCCTATGTTTAATAGATTCTAAAGCAAAACTAACATTTTACCATCAAGGGTTTTTTTTCTATTTATTTAAGGATTTTTTATACATTATGTACATGCCAATTCCATCGTAACCTACGGTAACAATAGCAAAATGAATATAAACTTACTACTTAATGATGGGGACTAAAAACCATAAACAAGTTTTTAGATGCTTCAGATGAAGGTTTTGATAATAAATCATGAAACATACCTAATATTATTTATTTACCTTTAATATAAAATGTAAATAGCGCGACTGTACCTATACAATTATTCTTATTATACAAGAACCATTTTATAAATAGCATGTATTTTATCAGCCGTCCTTCGGGAGTCCGCGAACATTGGTGTTCTTAGAACTGGTAGGTAAACAGACCGCCTCGGTCAATACAATTGAAGTAACACATACTTTGTGGTTTTACTCCGAAGGATAAGGAACTCGCCTATTTTCCTGTTACCCTAGTAACGTACATGCCAGTTATGAATGAAATATTTATTTACCATTATCTAATATAGGAATAAATAAACAAATACCGCGTGGTCTGTTTGTTACTTGTATACAACTCTAAAGGCGCGATTCCATTAGGCAAGTCTTGCATGCAAGTATGACGTCACATTTGTGTACAAGTTGCTTACATTGGAAACATGTTTTCGAGAGTGTGCAAATTGCAAGCAGGTTTTACTTGCATACAAGTGGAGATGTTCAACAATTGAGTTGCCATCATGGGTGTCAATCACTCGTTCGCAATTCGAAAAGTGCAAGTAACGTGTGCGCGTTCAATTTGCACGTCAGTTGAATAAAAAATGTACAAGTTCAAAATTGTATGAGGTTCATACAAGTTGTAGCTTGTATGCAGGTTTGTTCAAGTTGTATGCAATTTGCAACTTGCATACAAGTAACTTGCCTAATGGAATGGCGCCTAAAATCCACTAGAAACTTGTGTTGCACAAGTTGACTTGTGTAACCGACTTTTAAACTGTGATACATCTGTAGCAACTCGATTTCTGCAAGTTTTACGAACTAAGCGAGTTAGTATTTGAGGTCAGAGGAAATCCCTCTGGATTTGGCGCTTAAGTGTACACAAAATAATTTATTACATTTTCGTTTTGATAAAATATGTAATCAATGGTATGTTCCACTAGCAAGTTTAATTGCGCAAGTTATTGAAGCAAGCGCTTGTAATTTCAGTGTTAACAGGTAACTGTTAACACTGAAATTAAGTGTTGTTAAGACTTTACAAGTCGGTAAAACATCACTGGAACAATACTACTAACAAAAATGTGGCCAAACCGCAAACGAACCGCAACTGTCAGCCAGTTTTCATTTACGAAAACTGTTTCTTTTGTTTTTGCTGTCAAACAATTTGGCCGTTTTTATAAACGAAAACTGTTAATGAACGCTTCGCCTTCGTTTCGGTTGCGATTAATCAACATTTCTGTTAGAAGAATTGCCCAAGTCGACTTGCTACGGGTGTGTCCACTGTGCAAGTCGTTGGCAGACGTAATCTTGCGCAATTTAACTTTACAAATAGATTCAGCGCTTTACAATGAGTTCTCGAAAACTGGCAAAAATGCAAATGGCATGATGAAGTAACATCTGATATTAGTCATAAATGTACGTCCAAACTTTCGCAATTCATAATATACGTAAGATAAGATAAACATATTGTAAATGCTAATGCTGAATGCCTACATATCTTCCGGCCTCCGCGGTTTTCAAACATTGACTAATATTGTCGGCGCGATGATGTGGGATTGATGACGTCATGTACTTATGATACACGTTGTAAATGTGCGTGTCATTATCAAATTATATCATTAAAGGACGTCGTTGTCTTATTCTTCTTGTCTCGCGTCGGCACGAGCTATATGAACTCATTATGTGACGAAAAGATTAGCCAATCAGAAAGGTTTGTAGGACTTGAGTGTCCAGGGTGCGTCGGACGTACTTACTTAAGTATTGTGGAGGTTCTTTTAACACATTCGAGTCCACCACACTTTTCATAGAGCTCATACCCCATCCCGCCATACATATTGCTAGATGACCTTCCAGGAGGGTCCTCGGCATTATGTTTGCGCTAAAAGTGAACCCTCGAGGAACCTGGCATTAGGTTAAAAACCTTGAAAAATACGCTACTACGTCGTAAAATAGGTGTTTGCTTGTTTCATGACCAGTGATCGGAGTAGGTAGATTGATTTTTGGTACTTGTATCATAAATGCACACAGAAAGAATAACATGGATAAGCCATTTTTCCGGAAAGTAATTCCGGTATTTCCGAATTCAATTAAATAATGTTGATGTTTTTAGTGAAATTATTACTACTCAATTCAGAATTTAAAGGAAGGTATCAAAACTAAATTAATTTAGTAATTATCTGTTGAATAATAAAAACAATCGAATTCCGATCGAAGCATTAATACATTTTTATGCACTCTACGAACCGAAAAGTAAACGAGTCAGCTACCTGGCATGTCGTCGGTGAGCGTACGCATTGTTTTGATAACCGGTTAGTGCACCACCCATGATCCTTTGTTCTAATTGATCGTTGGGTTGTGTCAAATAGTGAAAGAGTGCCGTTAAAAAAAAAAAAGAATATAATATTGCTCATTTTAAGTTCCGTTGTTTTTTTTTTAATAATCATCCAATTCCGAAATTTTCCAAAAATTACGAAATTCCGGAGGAATGTCCATATTAATATATACGTTTCGGATCAATGACCCCAATTCAATCTACCTACTCCGATCACTGTTCATGACGGTGTATTTTCCAAGAAAAACCTGCATTTAAAATGAGCCCTCCACGAGGGCACCCGGCATGGCGAATGCGACTACAGGGTGCCCTACTGGAGGGCTCCCGGCACTGAACGTGTTAATGGATCCCCGTCTTCGTAATAACTTATACATAATTAGCCCAATATTGTCCCACTTCTCGGCACGGGCTCTTCTCAGAATGAGAAGGGCCTTTATCTATCACGCCGGTCTGGTGCGGGTTGGCGGACTACGTACACCATCGAGAACTTTATGAAGCCCTTTCAGGTGTGCAGGGTTTCCTTACGATGTTTTTTAACGCAAGTGATAATCGAATTCTGATCCGCACATTAATTCGAAAAGTCACGAGGTATGGGCCGGGTTCGAACTGGAACCCTCCTGCATGGAAGGCAATCATTCAACCGCTAGGCTATCACTGCTGTGTTAAGTTATACTAAGTTGAAATATATTGAAAAGTCTCTGTATTTTAAAATGGAAACAGAATTACATGTAAACACCATGTCATCTATAGACTATACAAACTCTAACATCTATTTGTACAGCACCAGCGACCCGCCCCGGCTTCGCACGGTTGCAATGTATTATACATATAAACCTTCCTCTTGAATCACTCTATCTATTAAAGATCTAAGCATATAGGGACAGACAGACAGCGGGAAGCGACTTTGTTTTATATTATGTAGTGATGATTGGTTAGTCATTTTACATCCGAAAACATCCATAAAGTATGAGTTCGTGAAAAAAAATCAGCTGTTCCGTACATTTCGTAAAGCAACATTGATTATTTTGTATGGAGCAGCTGATTTTACTTTCACGAATTCATGGTTTTTCCCATAGTAAAAGTTGTGCAAAATCATGAGCAGACTTCATGGTTTTCGGATGTCAGGTGATTAAGCAGTCATGCTGTATATTCCAGTTATCTAGAGCACTATACAAGGTGGCCAAGGTGGCGCCTGGCTAGCTACCACCCTCACATTAAAGTCCGGCGCCAAGCAGTTTACTGTGTTCCGTCGTCTGTATGTGAGAGCCAGAGTGGTATAGGGGAATCCCTCTATATCTCTGTTACTTGGATTCGTGTACTCCATCTTAGACCCTGTCTGCATTTACCATCACGTGCGACGAGGGTCAAAGGAGACCAAGAAAAAAAAAATACGAAATGGTGGATCCATGTATACAATATTTTTTTCCTATTTCAGTTGCAAGACTCGCAGTACTACTCCATCTTAGACGCGAGCCGGTGGCTTCGCTACGTAGCCAACTGTATCGCATTTGCTGACGACGCTGCGCAACACTTAGCTAACAACGTCACTGTTGTTTTACAAGAAGGTAATTATTACTAAGAGCGATTACGCACTGCATCCGATCCGAATCCGTGAAAATACGGATATAAAAAACTCGGACCGAATTCGGATATTGCTTTACGCACTGCATCCGATCCGAATCCGTGAAAATACCGATCTAGAGTAAAAATCTCGGACCGAATTCGGATGTTGCTTACGCACTATTCCGATCTCTGATTCAAATCCAAGCATGTCAGGCATCTTTGGCATATCCATTTGGCTTCCAATTTGAATCCGAGGTGTTGCGAAAGCTTTCATACAAACTATTTCATACTACGGCTACTTCGGTCCGTCAAAATTTCTTCCGAATTGGAGACTCACGGATGACGGATAGAAATCGGATGACGGATGCCGGATGTAGTGCGTAAACTACCATACAAATAGCTCTACGGCTACTTCCGAACGTATTTTCACGGATTCGGATCGCATGTAGTGCGTAACCGCTGTAAGGATTCTTTTTTTATCTTTATTTTTTAAAGGGACTTCCGTTCCACATTTGAACAAGTCAGTCCCATTTACTAAGGATTCTTATATAGCTCTTTGATTTCAATTGAGGCAAAGAAGTGAGTGAGTGAAGAAAAAACAAATGTATGAAATTCAGATGACTTTTTAATTTTGAAAGCTTTATTAGAGATCCTACATCTAGGTTGAGAAGGGTTTACTGTGTACCTTCACATGGAAATCACATCGTGCTTAAATATTGTTTATTTAAGAACGAAATCATATCATCCTTAAATAATGCTTATTTAAGAAAATAGTATTACTTTGCCATTGTATTTAAACGCCAACTGCATTTAAAATTCGGTCTTACAGCCTTGACATAAAACTCAAATTACTTTATCTCAAATAAAACGTTGATTACATTAAAAAAAAAACATTAAAAATGGTAGAAAGCGATTCAGTTGTCGATTCATAAAAAACTACTTTAAGGGTTTGCGCTTATTGTGTTATACGTTGTATATAAAGATGGCCACGCTCCAAAAGATAAGCAGAGCTATACTGTATTACAGAAAAAAACTTGAAACAACCGTCACCACGCTCTCTAGCGTTTCACTTATTGAAAAATGAAGTTTTCCGAGAATGTTGTAAAATGAAACGAGCACGCTATGTCCGTATCGCGTGTTTTGTTCCTACCCTTGACCTTTTACGCCGATATCGACAATTGTAGCGCCGTGTGTGATTCTATAGCCATAACATAACAACACGCCTGTAATCCCCGGAGGGTTGGGCAGAAGTGTATAGTACACCCTCATTTCGCCGCTATGTTTAAGTTCCATGTAATAGGGGGCGAGCCTATTGTCATCAACCGGCCACAAATCCAGACTCCGGGTTACTACTGAGAAATTCCACACGAAAAAATCCAATAACATTGCCCGACTTGGGGATCGAGCCTAGGACCTCACGCTCAGCAGTCGCGCTTGCAACCATTAGACCGACGAGGCAGTCTATTGCCATTGATGTTCTATTTCAAACAGTGCTTATAATATAACCGAGTTTTTTAACCGAATTATCCAAACTTGTGACTAAAAGCAATATCCAACTGCACTTACTGACAGGCGTTACCTCCGTATAATGACAGCATGTAATACGCACTTATACATATAACAATAAACAATACCCTAATACCCACGTGACGATTCTTTTCTATTGCCATTACTACACTTCTGTTTGTAAACAAAACTGATAAAATCATTACAATCATGAAAAAATATATTGCGTAATTTGTAAAGATTCGGAGAGAAATATGTTCCATTTTGTTAATACATATAAATAAAGAAAAACATATCTTAATATAAAACTAAAAGAGCGTAGCAAAATTATTCCTAAGCATCTTGTCAACTGCTAACATGCCCAGAAGACTGGCAGCATTGCCACGTTGTACGGAAATTCTAATACTTTGGTTAAAGCCTTCGGTGCACGCGAAGTGTTGACCAGCCGCTGTATAGAAGTTGAGCACTTAGATCCCACGACCCGAGTGTTTCAACCTCAAAAAGTTCAAAAATATAATTACTGATAAAGTTAGTACATTATATTTTCGCCGCTTGAGGATCTCCACGGCTGCAGAAAATCAAATCGAAGAATTTATAAATAATGTTTTCTTATATTTCAGGTGACGGCGTGGACTATAGCTCCGTGGTGTCATGTCTCACTCAGTTGTTGGTTGACCCACACTTTAGAACAATATCAGGCTTCCAGTCTCTCATACAGAAGGAATGGATCGCGCTCGGACATCCTTTCTGCGATAGGTGAGTACTGCTTAACATTTAAGCGCTCCTGGTATGTTGTAAAGACTTTGCCAGTTGACCCACACTTCAGAACAATATCTGGGTTTCCAGTGTCTCTTTAAAATCAAACCCGACTGCGGAAAAAACCAACTGAAAAGCATGAAACAATAAAATATTCCTGTTTGAAATCGTTGTCGGAAATTCTTCTGTTAGCGAATTCAGTGTTCTGAAAAACAATTTAATAAATCAACGTTCTAATAGACAATTTACTGAATTCAAATCAAGACATTGGTACAGTGGTGTCCGAGTTAGAGCCGTGGTCATATGCCGCCGCACCGTAATTACATAAATTTGCACCCGCACACAGGTCATAGCGGCCATGCGACCGCTTCCTTTTCCGTAGTCGGATTAAAATAATAAATCGCGCTCGAACATTCATTCTGTAATAGATGAATATTGGTGCCGATTCTCTTTTTCACCAACTAAACTAAAATTAGAGAATTGCTATCTTTTACTAACAGATAGCGGGAGAAAAGGACGGTGATAGACAACAACTAAGTTAGAGATGTCAAATTAATTTACGCCTTGAACTTCGCCGTGTTTTTAGTCGACACGTTTTAGATGTCGTCTAAATTTGTATGGAAATTTTAGTTCAACTAAATTTGACAGCTCTTATTTACGTCTGTCTCTTTCTTATTCTATCAAAGTGAAAAAGATGGCAATAGCCTAAATTAAGTTTAGTTTGTGCCTATGAGAATCGGCACCACTGCCTTACATTTTATGTGTTCCTGGTAAGCTGTATCTATTCAGCCCATCGTAGTCAACTAAAAATTAAGTTATTTTAGTTACCACGTGATTAAATTAGATAGGGAAGTACAACACAGACAGAATATTTGTGTAATTATCCTGATTCGAAACGGTCTTTCCTTATAAAATTTAAATTGCTTGCAAATATTATAATTAGGCAGGAAATTTACCACATAACATTTATTTATCCTGATGAATGACGGATTGAGCGATTGGAAGTGGTATTATGCACTTCCTTAACCTTTACAGACTTTATTTCCTCATACAATTGTTTTGTAACTATTCGAATTAAGTTTACTTTCCCAGTAATAAAAGTTGCAGGTTTTACCGTGAATTAATTTAACCTTATCTATATGCCTTTCAAGAATATAACATTGTTAACCGCCTGTACTGAGAGTTTTCCCGACGTGGTAATTGCACCAACGACCAAACAGATAGCTACCTACTCCCTTTGCGGCCATTAACCAACAATGCTACGCAGCTTATTTTTGCTATAGTATAATTATATTCCAAACCTTATCACGTGCGTTAAATGTGTAGGAAAACATCGTGAGGAAACTTTCTAAACTCAATATTATATTAATTGCATTCCACAAGGTAAAGAAGGGTGCTAAACTTAAAAAAAAAGAGTTCTTAGAGAGGAATTCAAAGAGAGGGCTCAAAAAAAAAGAAGATTCTCGATGGTGTGTGTATTCCGCCTACCCGCACTAGACCAGCGTGGTGGACATAGGCCTCTAAATCCTTCTCATTCTGATAATAGGCCCGCGCCCAGCAGTGGGACAGTAATGGGCTTATCTTATGTATATCTTCTGATACAGTATATAAAAATGAATCCCTATTTCCCTTGGTCACGGCATCACGCGTGAGCGGCTGGACCGATTTCGCTAAAAATTTTTTTGTTATGTTCGTTATTGTCCGGAGAAGGTTCTTATGAAAGACAATTTTGATATTTAAACAAAAACTAAATTATCTCAGTATGTCCTTCTTCATTTGTTTACCACATGCATGTAAATGGTTTTAACCTTTTGTTACTATTTTGATTTTGTTTCTGAAGGGATAGTAGGTAAGTAGTAGGTAGGTAGTAAGTAGGAAAAAGTGCATTGCAACGCATGCCGGGTACAGCTAGTTATGTTTTTTGATTTTATCATCCCCAGATTCGGTCTCCCTCGTCCCGGCAACCCAAAAGACTCAACAGCAAAGGAAACGACGTCTGCTCAAACGGCACCCGTGCTACTTCTGTACCTGGACTGCGTGTGGCAGCTTCTGCAGCAGTTCCCGGCACACTTCCAGTTCACGGAGACCTACCTCACCACACTGTGGGACTGCGCACATAATCATTTGTTTGATACCTTCCTGTTCAACTGCGCGAGGGACCGGGAACTGGCTGTGTCTAAGGTAAGGTTTGAGCTCTTTAGTGGGGGAAATTAAGGGGATTTGTATATGCGAATGTGAATAAGTGTTTGAACATTGCGTGTGAACATTAACTTTATACGAATAATGTTCATATTTGTACGAAACGCTTATTTAGCATTTTATACAAATGTGAAATCGTCAGTGCGGTTTGTGTATTGAATTAAATACATAACGCAAGTCACAATGTCGCCTTTGTTTTATAGATGTTATTCGGTAAAACATAAATCCAAAAATTATCGATAAGTACTTTTATGTATCAAATAAATGACAGGACGATACAGTTTGTACATATTTTACAGAACTTTGTCCAGAGGCCGGTGTGGGACTGGGGCGAGCAGTTCTCGGAGCAGGACAAGGCGCTGTTCTACAACCCGCTGTACATGGGCGTCAAGGGAAACACAGCGCACTCGCAGAGGCTATGTGAGTATATCCCCTTATTGTATACCCTGAACTAAACGTAGTTTTAAAATCATACACACTGAATCAAAATCAGTTTTTATGTTATCACAACAAAGTTTAAACATAAAAAGATAAATTAGCAAAAATATCAATGACGGGTCGACCTTAAACCGCATGCGCGTGCCGCTCTTTTTAACCTGTGGTTATGCGTTTCCAATGTTGCCAATACTATATTATAATTGAACCCGAGACTGATGACTCACGGTGTCGAATATAAGTCGATCCACAGGGGAGCGGGGCCCCAAAAAGTACTAACTTCACAACGGCAATCATATTTTTTTTTTTTAAACTTTTCCCCGTACTAAGATTTCTCTTGTATCGTGGGTGCGTTTACAGACACAAATCTCACATACACAAACGCCCAGACCCGAAACAACCATCTGTAGGCCATACAAATTTTTGTTCCGTGTGGGAATCGAACCCACGACCCGTAGCGCAGAAGCCAATCGCTTAGCCACTGCACCAAACGTGTCTTCATTTTTTAATTGGCGAGAACTCTTCTTAGGCTCCAACATTTAGCTTGACGAATCGCTGATAAATTACTTGTCAAATTGATACTATGTCACGCTTGATTAATAGCAACTAAAGTATTCGATTTCTAGACGCTTGAAGGGGTATGTATGATGTTGCAGAATTACTCCATGAAGAACAGTTGAATATAAATATATAACTTTACTGGCACCAGCTTACATAATACAATATAATAATTACGACCTAACTATACGATTGCGGGGAGACGACTGCCGCGCCGTGCTAACACACTAGGGCGCGTTATACAAAATTAATGCGTCAGCAGTGTGTCCCTACAATATTCCCCCCCTTTTACAAAAAAAATATAAGTATATTTTTTAACAATTCAATAAAACAAACAAAATAATTATGTGGTTACTATTCTGACTCGTTACCTTACGCGGAACTCTTTAAATAAACAATCGCGTTATAACAAACAAGTTATCATATTACCTAAGCGTAATCCTTTAAATGCATACTTGACAAAAATACAATATACAATGGTTGATACGTGAAACAAATATTGAACAAATACAACAACATAGGAATAATGAAATAGGACTCTACATTTAATTACAAGCAATAAGGTACTCTGTTCAAATCTAATAAACTGACGCTTATGGAAACGGGAAAACAAAGAATCACCAATACACATTTCACTTTGTAATTATGCCGATGCTCTCCGTATGACGCTTATAGAAGGCATTTCGTACGAAGAAGCAAATCGCAAACTCTGCCAACAATGCGACGTCCCCAACTATTACTGCAGGCCTCTGTGAGATGACAGGTTACGCCATCCAACACTTGGTGCGGTATGTGTCCTCGCCCCCAGGTGTGATGCGAATTCGACGCGCGCACTGTCCCTCAAGTGCCACCGCCGGTGCCATGTCATCCACTGTCCTCGGGGTATGCTACGTACTGTTTGACGTCTTGGTGCGGAATCGTGCCTCGCCCCCAAGCGTAGTAGGTACACACAATGCAGTAGTAGTCTGTGGGTTTTCCGTACTATGTGTCCTGTGTTCCACGTCTCTGCTATAGTATGCCTGCTGCAGTTATGTCAGCCCTTTTGGTCCCAACAAAAAGGGCGAGTCGCCTCCCATGTTGCGTGCTCTGGTTACCTCCATATGCATGTCCTGCTGCACATGCGCGTGCTCGTTGACTCGCTGACGATGTGCGCGTGCTCCGATATCCAGTTTCATTGCGAAAGTTGCGTGTTCAGTGTCGAGGGTCACCAATGTAGGGGTATGTATGATGTTGCATGATTACTCTAATGAAGAACAGTTGAATATAAATATACAGGGCGTCCCACGACTTTGCCACATGGAGGGGAAGTACCTTAAATAATGTAGATAGAAAAATTTACTGAATGAAGACTTCATTTTTATTTTAAAAACAATACGAACTGCATTCAAAGAATTTTAAATAATCACCTGTCTGAACCGGGAATCGAACCCGCTAAATGTGAAAACAAAAAAAACTGTAATTTTATTGTACTAATCAAAAGGCTCAATCATATACATTCATTTCTTCTAAATAACATAGCATCTAAAATAAAAGGAACACCATGAAATTTAACATTTATTCGAAATAATAAGACACGTTTAACTGTGCAACTACAAACAATTTAATTTATTAAATGCTCAAAATGTGTCTCTTCCTATTGTGTACGAATAGTAACTCTTTTGATAATCTCGCTTACCGCTGATTTATTTATTTTTTCATGGTTAACATTTGAAATAATGCTTCGAAATAGTAATCAAGCAGAAATTAGTACATAAAGTCAGTTGATATAAGCACGACATAGAGAAAATGCTATTCATTATTCTGAACAAAATTTTAAATTAAATGTTAAATTTCATGGTGTTCCTTTTATTTTAGATGCTATGTTAATTGGAAGAAATAAATGTATCTGATCGAGCCTTTCGATTAGTACAATAAAATTTCAGTTTTTTTTTATTTCAGATTTATCGGGTTCGATTCCTGGTTCAGACAGGTGATTATTTAAAATTCTTTGAATGCAGTTTAGTCCAGTAGGGATATCATATTTTTTCCACATAACCTTCGAATAATTCTAAAGTTTTTTATTTTCGCTGGGTGGATAACTTTAGTGAATTCATAGCTATATACAAAAATGCTAACTGTTTAGAGTTATGCAATAGGTATGAAGTAGGTATTTCGTATTATTTCGTGTTATAACAATAACATAAAATTTAAATTAAAATACTTTTCTGTTTCTTTATTAGTACTATCTAACCTTTATATTAGTGAAAATGCTAACAGATAGGTACTGTGGAACAATGGAAAACTGACAATGACCCGTAACTCATTCAATAAAAAATTTAAGTTTTTCAAAACATCTCCTATATGCTTATACGGATTAGTTATATGTTACAACAAAAGTTCTAACAACTAAGTAATATGCTGCACAAGTAATTGTATTTTTTCTATGTGTTATGCGAAATATTGAATTTAAGTTTATAATTTTGCGCCTACATATTTGTAATAATAAACTCTGCTACCATACAAAAGTTTCAACATATACGTGCTATGCTTTTTGTTTAATAAATCAAATACAGTTTGGGTATTTTGCGGGGCGCAGTGTAGGTACTATAAGTCGAGCGGAGGCGCGCGCCGAGCGACGCCGCCGCGCCGTACACTGGTCCCAAATTAAAAAAAAGTGGACATTGATAGTAGACCGCTGATTTTTTTTTATTGTTGATACAATGATAACAGATAAGGCAAAAAAATATTATTGTCCTACTTCAATTGCTTTTCTGTAAAAAAAAAAATTCCTTTTTTTGCATGGGAATGATTACATTTTATTCAATTTCTCAAAAACCTTAAGCGATGTCGAGATGGCAATCACATATGTTAGAATACTAATAATTCTGAGTATTTGGCTCCAAGAAATTTATTGCTTATCTCTGCGTACTTTCGAGATAATAGTGACAGAAAATAACATTTTTTTTTAATGTTAATTGTTTTCTTTTTTTTAATCATAGCCTTACTTTAGCACATATAATGTATGCTAAATGTCAAATAAATATTAATCTTTTACCATAATTTTAATTTGGGACCAGTGTACACACTGGTCCCAAATAAAATAAAAATTGAACATTGATAGTAGACCGCTGATATTTTTTTTAATTGTTGATACATTGATAACTAGTGTCCGACCGAAACAGAATTTTTAGCCGAAACAGAAACCGAAACCGAATCTTCGGCGCCAGTCTCAGTTTCGGCCGAAACCGAAACCGAAACCGAACCTTATTTAGACATGTAAAAAAATTTATTCTATTGTACAAGGTGGGGCAAAAGTAATCACCCAATGTTGTTTTGCTGTAATTTTTTTTAGAAATGGAAATGTATGGTTCTACTTTTGGATAATGTTTATTTAATGTATTAGATTTTTTCCATCAAGTCGAGAAATAGATATCGGTCAAGTGGCCGCCATCAGATTTGATACCATACGGGCTCGTTTTATGGCAGTTTCCATCACTTGTGTCAGAACTTCCGGCGATAGGTTCTCGCATTCCCTTCGGATATTCTCTTTAAGGACTTCAAGAGTCTTGTTTACATAAACCCGGGAATTCAAGTAACCCCACAAAAAAAAGTCTGGAGCGGTCAAATCGGGTGATCTGGCCGGCCAGTGCAAATCGCCAAAGCGAGAGATTAGACGCCTCAGAAATTATTCCTTCGGAATATCGGTTGTGGTTGTGGCTTGTGCAGTGTGCGCCGTTGCTCCGCCCTGTTGGAACCACATGTCCTCCAGTCCCAATATATCCAACTGAGGAAGGAAAAAGTCGTTGATCATGGCTCTGTAGCGCTCGCCGTCCACAGTAACGGTAGGGCAAGCGACGATATCGAAAAAAAAATGGAAAATGCCATAAAACGAGCCCGTATCCGGTCGAGCCGGTCATCAATTCTGATGGTGGCCACTTGACCGATATCACTTTCTCAACTTGATGGAAAAAAATCGAATGAATTAAATAAACATAATCCACAAGAAGAATCAAACAACTTCATTCCCAAAAAAAAATTACAGCAATATAACATCGGGTATTTACTTTTACCCCACCTTGTATAGTGAAATCTAGTATCTTTAATTACACATATACAGACAGTTTTCTCTTGTTAAATAAAATGAAAGACAATAATGGAAATATGTAACGAAAATAGTTATTAATTTATGGTATAGATACTATATTAACATTATAACATAAAAAAATGATAGAGTTTTTGTCAAAAATCAACACATAAACGTTAAGTACAGACTTCGTAATTGATTATTTGTGTTCAATGTCGTACAGATTAATTTATTATTTATTGACATTGAGATCTTCTTGTATTTGAAACTTGGTAGTTAAGAATTATTTACCTAATTATAGGGTATCAACAAAAATTACAATAAATTGTACTAAATTCGGTTGTCAAAAATCAACAAACACAAGACAACCACGCCGCACGCCGACCGGCGAACTCAATCTGGCACACAAGTCCCGAACTCAGCCGAAGTTAGCCGGAAGACGCGCGATAATTCACGAACATCGAGTTTCGGCGCGGCCGAACTTTCGGCTGATTTTTGGCCGAAACCGAAACTTTAGCCGAAACACGATTTTTTGGCCGAAACTGGCCGAAACCGAAACCGAACCTTCGGTCGGACACTATTGATAACAGATAAGCCAAAAAATATTATTGTCCTACTTCAAATACTTTTCTGTAAAAAAAAATATTTCTTTTTTTTTGTATGGGAGTGATTACTTTTTATTCAATTTCTCAAAAACCTTAAGCGATGTCTAGATAGCAATCATATATGTTAGAAAACTAATAATTCTGAGTATTTGGCTCCAAGAAACTTATTGCTTATCTCTGCGTATTTTCGAGATAATAGTGACAGAAAATAACATTTTTTTTTAATGTTAAGTGTTTGCTTTTTTTTAATCATAGCCTTACTTTAGCACATATAATGTATGCGTAATGTCAAATAAATAAAAAGAAACTTCTCTGTAAAAGAGGTTATGGGGGCTCACTAATGACTGAAAAGCTATGACCTTTCTGAAGGAGTAGGTACTTTCATCAGTTCTAAAAAACACAATCAAAATGAAGACAAATAAAGCTGCAAACATAAAGTTGAATATGTTCACAAACGATTCTGAAAAAATATTATGGTGAAAGATTAATATTTGGGTCTATATTCTCTTGAGAAATCTCTATTTCCTCGTTTTCCAACGAAAGCAATTCATTGTTCAAGATCAAAGCACTAGCCTCTGGAAACAACTGTTTATGTAAACGAGCAAACTTTGGTTTGATATGGCTGATGTAAGGATCTGAGCTAATTAGAAAGCTGTGGGTAATGTCTAAATTAGTCTGAACTCTACCGATTTTTCTTGTATGTGCCGTTCTAACATTCCGGAAATCTTTATTCCTCGCTTCGGAAGCTTCTTCGGAAAGCATGCCTATCGGAATAAAGGAGAAATTTTCACAAATATCAGCACCTTATCAACAATTTATGGACACTTGAAGGCATGTAATACCATGGATATAAGTTTACATACAGCATTGCTGTTTCTTTACAATATTCCCTAAACAAGTTGGTATTAATAAGTTGACCAGATGAAATTGTTTGTAAAATGACTGCAAATCTCTTGATTAAATCAGGGTGGATACCCGTTATTTCAGCAGATACTTCATAATTTTCAAAAAACCTTCTTGCCGTGTTACCGTCATTGGTTGTACCAAATCCCTGTTTTATTATGTCAATTAACAAACCAGTTCTTTCCCGGAATTCTTCTTGTGTCAAATTCTTTTTAATTTCTTTTAACAATTTATCTTCTTTTCGTGCAGCCCACTTTTTGAAGTCTAAGTTGTACGAAATGTGTAAAATACATTCCATACATCTTATCCACATATGAAGCGAAGACAGACCATATTTATACATATCTTCTTTGATGAGTCTTTTGGATACAAAGTCCAAGTCATTCAGTTTGCTAGGTAGGGTATTGCAAATATTACAAACAGCTGCAGAAGAAGTATTAGAAACCACAGTAGTTTTCCCATCAATCATGGTCATGTACAAAACATGTCTAATATCAAAATTATCTACAATTGTGGGGACAAGATTACGGATTTCTTCCTCTAAGGATGCACTTTCCTTCTTTATCAATTCATTTGTTTCTTTTGCAAATATAAAACCAATTGGACGACAGTAGTTTGTTGAAGAGGGAGCAGGATTTTGCCACAAGATAGTACCACTCTCTTCTT
The DNA here is from genome assembly GCA_905220435.1 of Amphipyra tragopoginis. NCBI lineage: Eukaryota > Metazoa > Arthropoda > Insecta > Lepidoptera > Noctuidae > Amphipyra > Amphipyra tragopoginis. Next base: position 2,876,970 of record HG992003.1, on the reverse strand, counting down.
CCAAACGAAGCGGAACCAAACTAATCATGAAAACTGAAGAATCGTCAATTTTAGTGTCGGAGTATGACTTTTGTTTATAATTACTTTGAGAAGATGACCCGTCAAAACCCCATTTGCTTATTAGTTTTAGCGATTTTTGTCGGCAGAGTTGTGCTGAATTGTTTTTAATATCCTATTGGTTATCAAATCTAGAAGCGATTGAAGTCTTATCTTAGCATCAGATTCAGTTACAGTTATGTCTGACTCTGGAGGATAACAAGTGTTTTTAGCTTCCAGGAGCTTTTGATAGGATGGAATGGAAGACCATACATTTTCTCTGAACCAAAAATAGTTCTTAAATTTCGATATTGCCATTTTGACAAATTTGTTGAGGTGTAAAGCGCTAACGTTTTATCATCGGGTAAACACGGTTTGTCAGTTTTTTAGCGAATAGTACATTATGTATCATCTCACATTTTTCCTTGTTTTGGCTGAGTTCGTTTAATATAGCTGCTAATTTTGTTTTTTTACACTCTTTTAATTTGGCACATAAAGCATAAACTAATTCCTCCTCTGTGTGATCTAGAAGTGTTAGAGAACGCCTTTTCTTCTGTTTATCAGATACTAGCATTTGCTCGCGGCTTCGCTCCCGTTAATTTACGGATCCCTAATTTTTTGATCCCAAAATATAGCCTATAGCACTCAGGGATAACGTAGCTTCCTATTGGTGAAAGAATTTTTGAAATCGGATGAGTAATTTCGGAGATCACCTCCTACATACAAACAAATTCTACCTCTTTATAATATTAGTATAGATATCAACAAATGGTTTTTTACTTGTACCACAACTTAATTGATGAGTATCCACTTGCGTTTCGAAATTTGGAATTACTTCCTCGGCAACTTTAAAAATGCTGCTTAAATCGATATTTTGGCCAAACTATTTGGGATTGTAACCAGTCTGAATTTTTGTTAAGAAAGGTCTTTTGAGCTCTACTGGAAGCAGACCATCTTTTTGAGATATTACTTGAAAAATTACGACAAAATAATTTAATATTACTCAAATCTTCGGAAGACAATTCAACATCAATACGTTCAATAAGGGCATTAAATAAAAATTCGACATTTTTAATACCACCTCCTGATTTAAAAACAACGTATAAGTCTAAGTTGGTGACAAATACGGATATAATATAATTGTAAGGAAAATTGAAAACAAATTAGAAACAAAGATATCAAAGACAAAGTGACTTTGATTTTAAAACAAAAAAAAATTACGAGAACAAATTCGACGAAAGAAAGACAAACAAAAATAATTTGATTTTAAAATCCAAAGATTCAAAATACAACAATAACAAAACAAACAAACAACAATCATTTCTTCAAGCGCACAGAAAAAATAAGGACTCGTCTTATCGCAACCACATTTAGTTGTACACTGAGGTGTACGCGCGTGATTCGTGACCGTATTACCACATGAGAAGCGGCCATCTTGTTATCCCGGCAAACTCGCGTCGAAGCTCCATTTTGCCGGCCAGCGGACCTATTGTGATATGTATAAACAGGTTATTTCTGAAAATTGTAATTAGAATGGGGTAGTACCTATGTTTTTATTCTATTTTGAATGATCAAAATGTAGGTACCAGGCTACAATTTGTTTTGAAAAAATACATTATTTATGATGCGAGCTTTTCAGTCATTAGTGAGCCCCAATAACCTCTTTTACAGAGAAGTCTCTTTTTATTTATTTGACATTACGCATACATTATATGTGCTAAAGTAAGGCTATGATTAAAAAAAGAAAACAATTAACATTTAAAAAAATTGTTATTTTCTGTCACTATTATCTCGAAAGTACGCAGAGATAAGCAATAAGTTTCTTGGAGCCAAATACTCAAAATTATTAGTTTTCTAACATATGTGATTGCCATCTCGACATCGCTTAAAGTTTTTGAGAAATTGAATAAAATGCAATCATTCCCATGCAAAAAAAAAGAAATATTTTTTTTTACAGAAAAGTATTTGAAGTAGGACAATAATATTTTTTTGCCTTATCTGTTATCATTGTATCAACAATAAAAAAAAATCAGCGGTCTACTATCAATGTCCACTTTTTTTTAATTTGGGACCAGTGTACGGCGCGGCGGCGTCGCTCGGCGCGCGCCTCCGCTCGACTTATAGTACCTACACTGCGCCCCGCAAAATACCCAAACTGTATTTGATTTATTAAACAAAAAGCATAGCACGTATATGTTGAAACTTTTGTATGGTAGCAGAGTTTATTATTACAAATATGTAGGCGCAAAATTATAAACTTAAATTTAATATTTCGCATAACACATAGAAAAAATACAATTACTTGTGCAGCATATTACTTAGTTGTTAGAACTTTTGTTGTAACATATAACTAATCCGTATAAGCATATAGGAAATGTTTTGAAAAACTTTAATTTTTTATTGAATGAGTTACGGGTCATTTTCAGTTTTCCATTGTTCCACAGTACCTATCTGTTAGCATTTTCACTAATATAAAGGTTAGATAGTACTAATAAAGAAACAGAAAAGTATTTTAATTTAAATTTTATATTATTGTTATAACACGAAATAATACGAAATACCTACTTCATACCTATTGCATAACTCTAAACTGTTAGCATTTTTGTATATAGCTATGAATTCACTAAAGTTATCCACCCAGCGAAAATAAAAAACTTTAGAATTATCGAAGGGAATATACTTCTGGCTACTCGCCTAGTTCGTATTGTTTTTAAAATAAAAATGAAGTCTTCATTCAGTAAATTTTTCTATCTACAGTATTTAAGGTACTTCCCCTCCATGTGGCAAAGTCGTGGGACGCCCTGTATAACTTTACTGGTACCAGCTTACATAATACAATATAATAATTACGACCTAACTATACGATTGCGGGGAGACGACTGCCGCGCCGCGCTAACACACTAGGGCGCGTTATACAAAATTAATGCGTCAGCAGTGTGTCCCTACACGCTTGACGAATTGGGACTAAATAAACTTGATGAGTTGTATACTGAATCGTCATAGGTATTCATTTGACCCCAGGAACGACGGTTTAACGTGCTGTCTGATGTACGGAGGAGTCTTGATGTGTAACGAATAGTCACCACAGATATCTCGCACATCATATGATACGCGCGGTTGTGTTATTTGGCCTACAGGGAAACTCCCCTGGCTGATACGATCATGATTTTGTGGTGCACGATTCTCGGGCATTAGGGCCTAGTGCAAGCTACGGTAATTTGGCTATAAGTCGGATATTTGTCTGTTTATCAAGAAACCACTGGACCGGAAACACATTATTAGGGCCTGCGCAGACGACGGACTTTTTGTCCGACGGACTACCACGGACAAGAATGAAAGTAGTTGGTAGTTGTTGCCATCTCAGAAACTAGAGTTCTAACCACAACTACAGACAAAACTACCTACGTGTGCGTTGAGTCCGTGTTAAATTTCGCGACCGGCAAAGACTACCAACCACATCAATTCCTGTCCGTCGTCTGCGCAGGGCCTAATCGTTTCATTTTATCCACAGCGCAATCATCCCTCCCAAATAAGTCAACTACGGAACTGAGTCGACTGGAACCTTGCACGTCAGTAGCTGGCATGGAACTTTGGTCGCAATGCTACGAGCGATGGCTTGTGCCGCTCGACTCTCCACTGTCCGGGACGATACAGTACCATGTACATAACTACACAGCACTCAGGCAGGTCAGTACACTACATCAAGGTTATGAGCTCCTGGTACCTCGCTAGCATGGAACTGTGCTCGCAATGCTACGAGCGATGGCTTGTGCCGCTCGACTCTCCACTGTCCGGGACGATACAGTACCATGTACATAACTACACAGCACTCAGGCAGGTCAGTACACTACATCAAGGTTATGAGCTCCTGGTACCTCGCTAGCATGGAACTGTGCTCGCAATGCTACGAGCGATGGCTTGTGCCGCTCGACTCTCCACTGTCCGGGACGATACATAACAGTACCATGTACATAACTACACAGCACTCAGGCAGGTCAGTACACTACATCAAGGTTATGAGCTCCTGGTACCTCGCTAGCATAGAACTGTGCTCGCAATGCTACGAGCGATGGCTTGTGCCGCTCGACTCTCCACTGTCCGGGACGATACATAACAGTACCATGTACATAACTACACAGCACTCAGGCAGGTCAGTACACTACATCAAGGTTATGCGCTCCTGGTACCTCGCTAGCATGGAACTGTGCTCGCAATATCCAACCGATAGTATAGTAGTAAAGTTACCATATCCACAAACAAATACGCAGCACTCATGCAGGTTACTTGACTACAGCTAACTCCCTGTTATCCTGGTACTTCACGTAGAACTGTGGTCGCATGGCTACGAACGATGGCTAGTAACCAATCGACTCTCCACAGTCCCGGACCCATCCATACAATAATATCACTTCCATAACACACTTGGGCAAGCAAGGACACACCTACAAATGTATGTTATCCTGGTACCTGACTGTGAACGTAATGCTACGAGCGATGGCTAGTTTGGTACATCGCTTAAATTATCGATTCCTCGATAACCTCCTTTTAAGAAGAGGCCAGCGGTGGACTTTGACGCAAAAATATTGGCCAACCCCTTCCCGTATTACTTCTTTCATGACTTTCCGCATCCATTGTCGTATTTATGTTGCATAAGATCCAAATTCTGCAGTGGACGTTTTGTTATTTATTATAATTATGGAACAAATGTTTCAAAAGCAAATAATATCCAACAGATCCACCAACTAAACGAGAAGCTGACATCATTATCGATCCTATCGAGCCGGCATTCCAACGGCGAAGATTCATCCTCGCCACAACGTCAGCCGGTATCCCGGTTCTACCCGTTCAGCATGAACCGCTCTGACGTCATCACCGGGACCCTCGACTCCATGCAAGTCAGCCTCATAGACGCTAGTCAACTCGTAGAATCACAATCTCTACTGAACGCGCCCGATTAAGGTGTTATGTCGTCGCAAGCGAAACTAACACTTATCTCTATGTAGTAACGTTGAATGTTGAACGTCTTCTTAGTGTCGCTTTAGTTGTTTTTAATATTGCGCTTGCGACGTGTACATACGCCTTAGGTGAACGGTTTGTTGTTATAACATCTGTTACTAATAGTTGTTGTTTTGAAACTCTATTTTGTATGATTAGAATTGTAAAGAAATAATTTTCTTTAATATAAATAATGCGTTTGTTGGTTTTAGTCAATTATAATGTATATAGATGACCGTTTGATTTTGACCGACAGTTATATAAACAAGCTGTCTTCCTGATTTTGTACCATATTTTTTAACAGATGTCAACAATTAACAGTTCGCCAATTATCTAGAACAAGTTAATGAAACGAACAAGGCTCTAGTAAATAACGCCGACGCCATTATGGAGTATTAGGTAAATTAGAATTTAATATATTCGTGTTATAATAAGACGTACATAATAATTAAGATGTATATAGTCGTGATACGCGTCGTCTTCTCTATTAAAACATATTTTTATAAGTTTCCCTATAACAGAGGAATTGATTGAAAAATATATATTCCATTTTAAAATAATAGTTATATTTTTATAATCAATAGTTTTATGGTGTGACCATTAAAAATTTAACGAAATTATACGTCTGTTGGCGTTTAAACACGCTCACAAAATTGGGCCATTCCTGAATAATTCCATTATTGCAGATTGATATGATATAATTATTTTCGATTTCCGCTTTATAACTATGTGCTAAGACAGACGAGCGGCACTTGCCGACGACACGGGTAACTGCAGCCGTCGCCGCTTGTCAAAGGTTGCCGTCGACGCACTGGCGACGTACCGGCGACGCAACGGCGACGTACTGACGATGCACCGGCGACGTACTGGCGACGTATCGGCGATGCTTAGTAGTACCACAGTGTACCTACTTACTACATAAAGTGGGTCAACGCCCATACATTTGACAGGTCCTATGAAATGTCAAAATTATGTAGGGGCGGAGGTTATGTCCCAAGTATGCAGTATGGCTACTCGGGACATAACCTCTGCCCCTTCACCCCTTCACCCCCCGCACGATTGCTCTGCGACAATGTTCTACGTTAACCGACTGTAAGGAGTAAGATATAGGTAGACTGTGGTAGTACTGTGCTGCGTGCGATCCCACATTCTGGCGTGTCGACAGCAGCCATCCACAAGCGACGACGGCTGCACTAACATGCCGTCGGCAGTGCCGCTCGTCTGTAAGAGCCCTAACTGAGCTTATCGTTGTTATAAATATTCACATAAATAATATATGAATAAGTACTTTGTTACCATTAATAACCTTATTTTTAGCCGATTATACAGCACCATTAACAAACTTAATTACTGGGTAAAATGGGATTATTAGAGAACCACGGGGCCAATAGGCTCACAGCGTAGGACACGTCGACATACGGCAACCTTTAAACTATCTACAATTTCAACTATTGAAATATCGTAAATACACAGCACCTGTGGCCATTATGGTTTCAGAAGCACGTACACTACACAACTAATAAGTTACATCGATGTACCTGATCGAACAAACAATGGCAGTTGCTCATTTTCGCGGCACTCATACTTATTGCGTCAGCGTAAAGATCATTTTTGACTGCAATACTAATGTGGAGGAACGAAGTGTGGTGTTCCTCCAACCAAAGGGAGGATCCTCCAACCAGGCGGAATCTTGTGCCTGGCGGGGTACTGCCCAACAGTTGATGTTGGGAGGTTGTATACATACTATCTGCGTGTTAAATCTTGATATCGCGATGTAGGCTTCAATAGTTCGCATGTGGCGCGATAGATGCCGCCACACTAATAAATCATTCGTGGTCTTGAAGTCGCACTCAGTTCGGACATGATCGGTTTTACGAAGTTTGCCGATGCGACACTAAACTGAAATCCTATTAGCCCCGTGTTTATCTAATAACCCCATTTTACGCTACTTCTAGACAAAACTGTCTTTATAAATCAGACGTACACTTAACCAAAACTAACTTATAATAATAATTGAATGATTATGTTGTAAATATGGCAGCTTCAACACTTACTTAAGTACTTTGTTATTATTTTAATATTTATTTGCCTATAATTGTAATTATCATTAATAATCTTCGTACAGCTGTAGTATCGAACTGATAATTATGTTAATATTATAATGTATACTTCATTAACAGAGAGCAGAATCGAATGGCAAAACAATTGAAATGTAATAGATACGGGTCATTTTTTTTATCGAGTATTCAAGTTATCGATACTTTTTAGTTTTAAACATTTTTGCTTAATTAACTTAACACGTTCACTCAATCGTAATACTTTCTAAAAAAAAAAACACAAATAAAAAAAAACTTCTCATCTATCCGAATTTTTGATCTCTCTTGATTACAGTACTGTAGTACAATGAAAAACATACTACGTCATGTCTATTTCAATTTGACTTTTCGTGCTTGTTTTTTTTTTTTTTTGTTTCTCAAAAATAGCTAAGATCTGCCCATCCATATGTATGTGAGAGTTGTTACAAAAATTAAATGTACCTACGTGTTACAATACGGCCGACGTATCTTGGCGAGTCTGAAGTTAGTTGTTTGGCTGCGCAATGAATCTTTTAGAAACAAAATTGTCTACTGCGCAGCTAATCAGCTAACTTTAGACTCGCCAAGATACGTCGACCGTATTTTAAGTTAATTAAACAATAAAGTTCAATACTAAAAAGTATCTATAGCTTTAATACTCGATACACAATAATGACCTATCTATATTACATTTCAACTGTTTCGTCATTAGATTCCACTCCCTGTTCATTAATGTCCATCAAATTATTACTAACTTAGATGAGTCGTGGTATAGTTAGTCTGTTGAATACAATGTATTCAGTTATCTTTTTTAACAGTACAAGTCTTTATGCGATATTTCTTTCTATACGAGATTATACTAATAACAGGTAGGAAAAATAACATATACTTCTCTCGTGTGCCGTCAGCTATACGAGAACAGCTCATACCATGGTGAAGAGATTAGCCAGGCAGCGAGGTTAGTAGCGGGGCTGATTGCTCAGGGCGCACCGAACGTACTTGAGTATCGTCACTCGTGGAGGCTCTTTTATACACCGTAATATACAGGTGTCCCTGGAAGTATGGATCAAATCGAATAGGGGCGTGAGCAAAGTCATTTCCAAATTTTTTAACCCTGAGATTGTCGGTGCAATTTTTTACGGTTCAAAAGCTATGACCAATTTTTTTTTTCAGTCACTTCGCGTAGTGGTCATAGAAAAAAAACATTAAAAAAACTATCAGAGCTATCATTTTTTTTTTTCACGACGCGAATTCTGCGTCTTTCCTGTGGTAAACTTTTACACAGCTAGAAAAATGTGTTCAATAAGAAAAACCATTTACTGCAAGCCTAAAACTGGCTAATCTTATTAGAGACTTCGACAAAGTAATACTACTTGTTCACGAACAAACATTGAAGATTGCACGTATTATTTACATTATTGTATTAATACAAGTTGCTAATAATTTGATATTTTGAAAAATATCGGCCACCACACGTTTTGACACGATTTCGTGTTCTCTGTTCTTGTTACCTTATTAAAATATTAACTGCCTGTTTTAGGCCGTGGCCACATAGGTGAACAGTTTGTGTACTGTACGCGCAGTGTGCATGTTTCATTCGTTATACAGGCTGTAAACGAATTCGTGTAATTTTTTAAAACCACACTATTACTGGTATAGATTCACCCCAAACGGGATTAAGCTTGTTTAAAAATAAAAATCTTTTTTCTTGCGATTTCTTGTGATTTTAACCACCTAATATGGATTTAATAATAAGGTTTTTTTTCTGACTTAAGTTTTCGATTCCACTCATATGAATGAAAGCAGCGACCTAGCTGACGGGCACGACTAGCGAGATATCGCTCTTTGCAGTCAGTTAACCCGGGGCTCTAAAATAACTAAGAAATAGGAAAACTACGTTTTTTTATATCCCTTTTACGGTTAATCTGTGTCAGCAGTAGATCATGCGTTTTGAAGGAATAAGACGAATTCGTTTACACCCTATTATAGTATGGGGTACCACTGTACCAGTCAGTCGCAAACTGCTTGTGGGACCACGGCCTTATCTAACTTGATCAAGTTAGAACAAACGCAGTATTGTTGTAACATTGTAAGTATAATTAACTTTATCGTATAGAAGCGAATATTTATGTAATTTATAAGTTTACGAACTGTTAACTGATTAATTCAAATGAGTGTATGCTTATGTCATTAGTGTCACTGTCATCTTTGCACGGGCGGGAAATTTTGTACTAGAGGAGAGATGGGTACGCATGATACATTTAAGTTTAGTCGATTTTTAACCAACGTAAAAAATAGTGACTTTTAAACCGTAGCTGTATAGTTTTAATGTAAGACTGCAAATACATCCATAACCTCCATAAACTAATCATTTGTGACGTCATCTGTTAAATAACCCCGTCTCTACCTTCGCCGAATTTGTGCCATCTCATTTTCTCACCATGTTATTATCATTGTATCAAAAATAATCAGTAGGAATATAATAGTATCTGTAGCCCAGTGCAGTCAAAATCGTATGTTAAATGATTCGTACCAAATTATGTGAGTTTACCTGTTACACGCAAATGTTCAAATGTGAGGAATAAAGGAGTTACGAGACATATTTGTTTTATTTAAACATCGATACTTTATTTTCAACAGATTTGCATAAACCCTCGTCCCCACTAGGAACATTTGTCGAGCGACATGTGTCCCCGGAGACATCGGGCGATGTCGCCCTACATCGCCCCACGTCGCCCGATGTCACCGGGGACACATGTCGCTCGACAAATGTTCCTTCCTAGTGGGGACGAGGCTTCTATCACTACTCTTCATCGACTGTGCGACAAGGAACAGTTTCAACAATGTCGTCCGACGTCGCCCGACATCGCCCGATGTCACCGGGGACACATGTCGCTCGACAAATGTTCCTAGTGGGGACGAGGCTTTACATTTTAAAATATCTTAAGGCTCCTACACACAATGCCGCCGGCTTATTGCCGCTCGGGTGTAAGACAATAGGCGTTATACCCGGCGGCCTGGTTAAACACCCGCGAGCAAGCCCCATCGGCAATGCCGACGGCATTGTGTGAAGGAGCCTTTAAGCGCCAAATCCATTAGCAAGTTGTACCTAGAGCAGCCCGACCACAGGCCACAGACCGTCGCCTAGGCGAACTAGGCGACCCTAGTGCGCTCGACTTGGAGGCGGCATGGCGAGGGAACGTGACGGGCGAGTCGGTGCCAGCTTAAAATTTCATGTTTTATTTTGTTTCAAGGGCCTCCATTTCTATCAGTCGTTCGCTTAGAGCGCCAGTAGGTATCCTCGGGCAGGCGCTGATTGTACCTACAGCGCAAGTTGACTTCTGCAATCGACTTTCAAACTGTGGATACAAGTGTAGCATGTCGACTTATACATATTTTACGAACTAAGTGAGCAATAGATTGCAATAACTTGCGTGGTAAATCTTGCGAGTGGGTTCGGCGCATTACGGCATATTATTACGTATATTGTCATCAACTGCCTTTAATTAAATCTAAAGGATGGGATTGTAAATGTAGGCGCTTCTATTGTTGTCGTTATTTCCATCTCGCTCGCGTACATTCTATGTGAGCGAAAGGTAAATATTAAAATCCGCCATTTACAATGCCATTATGTAATCATGTTGTTCATAAAATATAAGTTGTCTTTTAAAATATCACTTAACAAAATATCAGTAAATAAAATGAGGGCTTCTTACATAGTAAATACACAACACGAGACAAACCACACGATGCACGACACATTCTATTATCTTAAAAATACTTAGGGCTGATTTTACCAATGTCGAATAACTTATTTAGGGAATAAATGTAAAATTTTGACAGCTTTTGCAGAGAATTTTTGTCAAAACGTCTAACTTACTCCTCATAAAAACGTTGGAAAGTAAACCCGACTCAACATGGCGGCCTGAGAACAATAGGAACAGTATCCAAGAGAAGCTGTAAAAATGTACTTAAACGTTATCAGAATATCGTAGATCTACAAGGTTAGTCAGAAAGGGGGTACTAATCCGAAAGGGTGTTAAAGTACACACAATGATGAGTAACTTTTGTTCTACAACTTTTCCCAAAAGTCAATAGTTTAAGAGAAACAGTTGTTCAAAAATCTCAAAAAAAAATCTCTAAAATCTATCTATCCCCAGTTATGATCAGCTGTGTTTACATTTTAGGTCATATTTGGGGTCATGAATTAGAAGCACCATTTTCTGAATTTGTAACTAAAGCAGGGATGAAGAATTTTTGAAAAAACCAAAATAAAAATCATTTTATTTGGATTTTTTTTTATCGAATTTTAAAATTTTAACACTTGCTTTCAAACAGTCATCAGCGATACTATAAGTGGGCTTCGGATTAGTACCCCCTTTCCGACTAACCTTGTATATTTTTTTTTATTAATAAAATCAGCATCTCAAGTCCCATTTGTTTGCCCAATAATAATAAAGTATAATAAGAATAAGTACTGCTTTAGTACTTATTCTAAGGTTTGCCCATTCAAAACTCACGTACCTACTGTCAACATCAAAACTTTTCAAAAGTGTTTTAAGATTGAAAACTTTCCAATTTCATTCTTTTTACTAACAACGATAGAGTACCGTAGAACGGGGTTGCTTTGATAAATTTTTTGAGCTTCATGTGTCTTCATCTTATTTATTTTTGATCTTAGATGCTACAACAAAAATCTTTAATATAAACTGAATTAACAGATATACATAAAATCAAATAGGCAACATAAAAAAATAACAGAGCATTGTTTTCGAGAAAAAAAAGGAGAAATGTTCCTTATCAAACTTGGACCGTAGAGCTTCTATTTTGATGATCTCTATCCTATCATTGAGTTTCAAAGCAGCCCCAATCGAGAAATCTAAAAAAGGTTTTTTTTACAAATTCAGGGGTGTAATTTAATATTTTTTATCTTCGCCATCTAACATCGCAGACACCTCTATACCGAATGGTAAAATAGGAAAACTGTCAATGTTCCCTACAATATTAAATTAAAATGCACAAGTTTTATTTTCACAGAGATATTTGACCAAATGCAATATTTTTAGTAACTATCAATGTCGCCCCTGTATTTTAAAGTAACCTCGGTTTACCGGTATATGATTTAGTATTTTGATAAATTTAGACGAACAATAAACTCCTAAGATAACTAATTTTGAAACTGCAACATTTACTTTTGCTGATAACTCTACCTACTGCTATCCTCACCAACTTCTTTTGACTGCTCTTCATAACGTGCCTGGTTGCGAGTGTCGTCCAATCGCAGAACGTTCAATGCGAATTGGACGACAACCACGCAAGTGTTGTAAAAGTTTGATTACAAAACGACAACTTGAGACCTGAATAGCATTTTTTTTTACTTGGCTTATTTCTGTTTCGTAATTGAATTAACAGACAGAGTATATTAACAGACAGAGTGTATTAGAGTGATTAACAGACAGAGTATATTAGAGGAAGTTTGAAAGTAGCGCCAGTGACAGAAAAGTTGAAAGGGAACCGTTTGTCTTGGTATGGACATGTGAAGAGGAGGGATGAAACGCATGTGACCAAAAGAGTTATGAATATAAATGTGGATGGATGGAGAGGAAGAGGGAGGCCAAAGAAAAGATGGATGGATTGTGTGAAGAATGATATGAAAGAGAAGGGAGTCAGTGATACCATGACGGGTGACAGGACGGAATGGAAGAAGAAAACATGTTGCGCCGACCCCAAGTAACATGGGATAAGGGCAGGAAGATGATGATTTGAATTAACAGACACCAATATTCACATGCACAAACACCCAGACACAGAAAATTATCTGTAGACTATACAAATACTTGTTCCGTGCGGGAATTGAACCCGCTACACGTTGCGCAGTAGTCTCATTGGAACTCATTTGAAGCCAAATCTTGAATCATATCAATAAATTATGTTCATATTCTGGGCTATTCGATATAGCCATTATTTATGAAATTTTGATGACATACCTACTAGTCGCGCGCAGGTTTGTCGATGACTGCCCCTCCCACTTCACCGACCGCGTCCCGCGCTCGTCTGGCCTACCTACTAATCGTACCGACCATCGACGCGTGACGTCATGAGGCTATCGGCAAACCTTCTCCGCGCGACTTATACATGTTTAGGCCCTGCGCAGACGACGGACTATCCGTGACGCACTTTTTAGTCTGTGAAAATAGAACCTATGCAATTATATGCAGTAACGCAGACGCGCAAAAAGTCCGGCGCACAAAAAATCCGTGTAATTCGGGCAGACCGCACCGCGCCGCGGCGCGCCGCTCCGCACAAAAAGAGTGTGAAAAAAATTGAACGTTTGCTTCAACGCGCGCTAACGCAGACGGCGCACACTTTAGTCGGCAATCTGCATTTGCTAGGGGTGGACGTAACGCACGCGATCTATTATCATGGCGCCAGAGGTCGATGTAACTATGTTAATTCAAGAAATACAAAACAGACCAGCAATTTATGATACTTCTAAGGCAGAATATCATGATAGACATTTAAAAAGAAAAATGTGGGAAGAAGTGTGCTGTAATGTTTATTCCGCTCCTGTTTGGACATGTATGACGTCTGGAGTGTCACAGACAGCCTTTCTTCTGGACCAATGCACCTCCTCATTGTTGTTTCTGAATGAGTCAAAGCAGGTCTCAAAATAAATAGCAACTCATCAAATGTAGTAACAGACATTTTATAAAATTTGAAAAAATTTGCCGGATGTTGTTTCAGAATTGAATGTTTAGTATGGAACTGTCCCTTCAGTAATCTTTCCGAAAGTATAGGATGTACCCAAAATTCTCTATTTCTTCTTCTTTTTCTGTACTTCATGTACAAAATAATACTTCGCGATCTCTGCACGATTTCCATAGCGTCTACGTCCCTACTAGGGCTTTCATCCCGGGAGTCTCGGTCTCGAAAATTTCGAGAGTCTCGACGATTTTTTCGTATTTTCGAGATTCGAGACTGCTACCTCCAGTCTCGGGAGTAACGAGACTTTTGAAACACAAGTTAAATAATTACCATTATTAAAAAATCTACTAAACCACCAATATTTTTTTATTCCGGTTACGTGAGGTGATGGGTCGAGATTATTCTCTCACGGAGAATGTTCTCCGACCGAGAATATTCAGCAATATTCTTTTCGACGGAGATTTTTCTCAGAACATGGAGAATTTAAAAATGGAAGTAAATTACTCAAACAACCATGTGGAAAAAGCTCTCTTTCAACATGGTGGCGACAGACGGAAATACATACCATACCATTGCTATAAGTTTCTAATATCCATCCAGCAGAGAGGGCTTTTTCTAACGCAGGTTACTTTTGTAATAAAATCAGATCCTCTGAAAGTACATTAAATGCTCCCCGCTTTTTACATGCCCACTATAAAGATTAAAAAAAAAACTCAGAAATATTTATTAATTTTACTTGTACTTGAGTCTGTAAAAGTTCAGTATGATTAATGAAGTGCTTTATTGAAATATTGACTGCCTAAATGCAGCCCCGGATCTTGAATTTTTTCGAGGTGGGGCAAAAACTAAAAAATGCCTCCCCGCCCGCCAATATTTTTACCTTTATCATGATCATCATTTAAGCCATCAGACGCCCACTGAAGGATATAGGCCTCCCTCAAAGAACGCCATAACGACCGGTCTAGCGCTGCTCTTTCTCTGTTAAGCATATTTTTTCCAACTATACATATCTAAATGGAATGGCCGCCCTCTGAATTTGCCGCCCGGGGCATGGGCTCTGGCTTGCCTCCCCCTAGATCCGGGGCTGCCTAAATGCCTAGCCTTAAGAAACCTATTTTTGAGATAATCTCGAAAGTCTCGTTTTTCCCGGGAATTTCGAGATCGCACAAAGTCTCGATTTTTTTTCCCGGGACTCGTAAATGTAACGAGACTGAAAGCCCTAGTCCCTACAGCTCTGCCGACAAAATGATCGAAGATGTGCGTCGTGTGCGTTGAGTCTGTGAAAAAACCGCGACCGACTTTTTGCGCGCCATGCAGACTTTTTGTGCGCCGCAGACTCGATCGCACAAAAAGTGTGCCGTCTGCGCAGGGCCTTAATTTTACATTACTTAAACGCTAGTATGGACGAGGTTGGCACAGGAACGGGGTGGCCTCTCAGAGACCTGTAGCAGTGGAATGTACAAACCAAACTATACAACTCCGGAGGTATGGACACAAACATCAAGTAGCTCCTACTAGTCAAGCTCTCACTGCTCAACGCCCGGGGGGGCTAATAACGTCCTATTTGGTGAATCATAGTTCGTTGCATTTTTAATTTCGTTAATAGTAGAATGTACAAACTATGCGGATCCGAAGGTATGGACACAAACATCAAGTAGCTTCTACTAGTCAAGCTCTCACTGCTCAACGCCTTGGGGGGCTAATACCAAATATCACGTCACATTTTGTGAATCATATTTCGTTTCATATTCGTAATCTTAACTGCAAGTGGACTGCACATCCAGTCGCAACTGTATGTAAACTATGCAACTGCCAAATGCAGCTTGAAGCAATTACGATGTAGTCAATGTAACAACTGCCAACTGGATGTGTAGTTATGATTTCGAATATGAAACGAATGTTCCAAACGCGGCGTTATTAGCCCTCCTGTGCAGAAAAAGATATATTTATTTCATCTCTAACTTGCAGTTATAATTAGGAACATGAAGGTATGTTTTACCAATTAAAGTGATGTTACACAGTGGGCTGAAAATCGACATTCATGGACATAAGACTTTTCCAAAATGTCCACTTTTCTGACTTTAAAATGTTTTGGAAGACTAAAAACATGCCTAAAAATATCAACATTATGGAATAGCATTGCAAACGACGCACACAGATTTTTTTCTTCAAAAATTACTATGGAACTGGCATGAAAAAGTCTTATAAGTAGTAATAATAATATAAACTTTATTTCAGGTGGCATAGACCCATAAAAACCTTAACCTATTACACATTTATTTACATTTCTATTTGCCATGACTCGCCACACCTACACAAGACTTGACCCACTGATTCTGAAAGGGACAGTCAAAACGTATACGGGCCAGCAGTGAAGCTGCTTTTTTGCGCATGATGGCCTGGAAACCATTAGTGCGCGCTTCAGCAAACATCCCAGACGCGCTGTACCGCCATGGCAGACCCAACAACATCCTGAACTCATTATTGTACTGAGTGTGCAGGGCTCTGTAGACTCGCTGCGTATATCTCACCCACAGGCGGCTCGAGTAGAAGGACTGGCAATAAGCTTTGAATAGCGTAACCTTCACTTCTCTCGTGCATCCTGCGAACCTGCGTGTGAGCATATTAGCTCTCACCGCCAGAGACCTGCGCTCCCGCTCAATGTCTTCATCGCTCCTGAGGTCACCTGTCACAATGTGACCCAGATATTAAAAGCTTGTATCTGATTTAGGACCATTTCATTAAGAAATACAGGAGGCACGTGGATAGGCTGTTGTTTGTGAATTTCACTATTTTTAGAGTTATATTGTAACCCATGCGCCTCCGCATATTTACTCTATCGAACGATTGCCCCTAATTTTACAGGTGATTAACCCTTCAATTATTTAGTAGTCCGTGTACCTAGATGTTAAGCTTAAATTTAGTTAAGAATTAGACAAAAAAAAAGGTGGCACAGCCGGCCATTTCGCGGAATATGTTAAAAAAACTAAACAATTGAAGGATTACCTAATCACCCGCAAGAGAATTAGGGCCAGTCGTTCGATAGCAAAAGTATAAGACTTTTTCATGTCAGCTCCATAGTAGGTAATTTTTAAAGAAAAAATTGTGTGTGCGTGTCGTTTGCAATGGTATTCCATAATGTTGATATTTTTAGGCATGTATTTAGTTTTCTAAAATATTTTAAAGTCATAAAAGTGGATATTTGGGAAAAGGTATTAGGTATATGTCTGTGAAAGTCGATTTTCAGCACACTGTGCGTTATTATACACTACTAAATTAAATTCACCAGAAAAAATTTAAGGGTGCATACGGAAGCGGTATACTTATTGAAATGTAAAATCATTAATTTAATTTATTTAAATCTAACAAAGTTATTTACTTTTGTTTGATCCTGAAAATATGAATAATTTTATGCACATAATACTCTAATACTAGAAATACTACGTCAACGACACGGACTATCAATGAAATTCATCCCACCGCGCGTAAGCTACAGACATCATGCACCATTATACGCTTGTGTGAGTCATGCGTCAGTCAGCTATACCGGTATGTAATGCGTGCGAGCGAGTCGATAGCGCGAAATCCGTGCAACACACACACACAGAAATGCTTTCCCCTCACTCCACTCCACGTATTTAAAAAGTTAGAATTTGTTCTGAGACAATGGGGATTTGAATTTGAAGGGATTAGCTAACAGTGATTAGGATCAGCTGATAAGGATTGAAATCAGCTGATAAGGGTGGTAATTTACAGTATTATTAAAAACTTACAGTTCAGCAATTTTTCAAAATGGCCACCGCCCTTTGTTATCAACACACAAGCGAACACTTTTTGAAAGATAGTTATTTAATGATATTAGAACATCACTTTGCCCAGTGGCGTGCACTCCATACATGCAAATAAGCTCTGCATACCCTGCAGTTCCATACATGACCCTCTAAGTGATAAATAACTATAATTAAAAGAAATCATGGTAATTTAGTTTTCGCGCCATCTATTGCTTTTTTTGGAACTAACTCGGAGCGGGGAATACCCGCCGCATGCCGCCGCGACCGCGCATTGCAGCGCCTCCCGTGAGCATAAGCTGTACTACGCCTGGCTTATTCTTCATACAACGCATCTCGTGTAGTACACAGCAAAATAGTGACTGTGTGCGTGAAAATGTGTGCGTGTGTTGGAGTTTTGGAGGCATAGCTTACATTGCAAACCGTCCAAATTGAGAACCCGTAAATGCACCGTTTAATTGTTGATTGCAGAGAGTCGACTTATTTTAGTCGGATTAACCAAATGATTCATTCGTTCGTATTAGTTCGTAACGTAATAAATTGCAAAGTTTTTTCGCCTTATTGTTTTTTTTGGCGGAAGTGATTGACTGTCGAGTAATTATTGAGTAAGTTTATTGTAAAAATGGAAAATTATACCTGTGAGACCTGTGCTGGCGAAATGTGTTTATATAAATTAAAATCGGCCGCGTTTTCACGTTATCTTTTGAGGAAACAGTTAAATTGATTGCAAAGGGAAGGCGTGTACCTACCCGGGTTGGATTTAACTCAAAGAAAAGGTAATAAATACTACTCGTTATTTTCATAAAATGTTTTATGCTGACTATTACTGGCTAATTCGTTGTGTACACACAAATACATTGGATTGTTTCCCTTGCATTTTGTTTATAAATCAAGTTAAAAATAATGTTTGGACCTAGCGGATACTCAGATTTAAATAATTTTCACAAAGCGGCTGCTAAGCATGATTCTTCAGAAAAACATCTAGAATCCTGCTTAAAAGTTCCAAACTTTTGATAAAGGTAGAATAGAGACTAGTTTGAATAGCCAGTTAAAGTTAGATATTGGTGCCGATTCTCTTATGCACAAACTAAACTTAATTTAGACTATTGCCATCTTTTTCACTCTGATAGAATAAGAAAGAGACACACGTAAATAAGAGCTGTCAAATTTAGTTGAACTAAAATTTCCATACAAATTTAGACGACATTTAAAACGTGACGACTAAAAACACGGCGAAGTTCAAGGCGTAAACTAATTTGACATCTATAACTTAGTTGCTATCTATCACCGTGCTTTTCTCGCGCTATCTATTAGTAAAAGATAGCAATTCTCTAATTTTAGTTTAGTTGGTGAACAAGAGAATCGGCACCATTGAAGGGCACAACGCGAAAGACGACAGAAATAGAAACATCTTCAAACGGTTGATTGATGTAGTTTGTTTTCTAGGTAAATCTGACTTAGCATTCCGTGGTCATGACGAACCCAGCTTTTTTTTTGTGCATACCCTGTCTGAAATCTCTGTGCACGCCACTGACTTTGCCCTTTTACTTCGAGTTGTTTTAAAAGTTTGCGACTATCGGGCTCACTCACGTACACTCTCCGTTTGATTTCACTTCACATGTAAAAATCCATGGGTGTGAGGTCAGGCGGCACGCGGGCCGGGCAATTAGGCCGCCGCAGCCTGTCCACCGACTCCCGAACTCCTCGGTTAGGTACTTTCGCTCCGACCTGTCTAGATAAGATTCACCTGCGTGCCGGCCTTTTATGAAGTATTAACACAAAGGGTAGGTACTCTCGAGACGTGAACTGATGATCGTATGAAGCCATCGTAGTTATCAATTTAATAACAGATGTTAACAGGTAATACGTATTGCGCGCTCGCGTAAACTTAATAACCTCTCTGTTGCGTTCTGAGGAGACGGGTTCGGTGGAGAGGGCGCGATGCAGTCTGCTTTGACCTTAGTTTACCGAATATTAAGCCTATTTATTATTCATCAACACAACATGTAATTACGTATACAACAAAAACCGGGTACGCGGTAACGAGAGGTTGCGCTTGCACCGCGCGTCACGCAACTTGACCTAATTACTGCGGGCGGCCGACACACGCACGCGCCGGAGTGGGTGGGGCGAGGGTGGTGCGGGAGCCAGACTAGTTGGCGCCGTCCGTCTCGTGCGCAGCCTATGTATTGCGCGGGCTTTTTTATGAATGAATAGATAAAAGGGTTGCGTGTGTGCGTGCGCGTACGAATATCATTGTCAATGTGATTGAACTTTCTTATCAATTATTGATGTTTTTGAAGTACAGTTTTCAAACAAAATAATTTTCTTTTTTTTTCTCTTTATATGTTCTATTACAGTAACTGACCATGCCCTTGTTATCGGTAGCGGGTAGCACTGGGCAATGTTGACAAGAGAGGGTAGTCGTCGATATGGATCGGCCCACCCGAGGTTATAAAGGCGGTGGTCATTCGACGAAGCGAGAGCATTCCGTGTTGAACAGCTGAAGAAGTCTGACCTTTTATATCTGATTAGCTTGTCCTTATTTTATGATCTTGTAATAATTGTGTAAAGTAATATACTGTGATCTAGTTAATGTTACTAATACTAACCCAAATACAAGTACTCTCAGTGGTGGAGAGTCTATGTTGGTTTTATTTACTGTGTTTACCTTGCTCGCAATCCTGACATACCGATATTAGCTAAAACTGTAATGATAGAATCACCCCTGAACGATTATATTGTAGTGTCTTTTACACCCTTAAATTTTTTCTGGTGAATTAAATTTAGTAGTGTATAGCCCCCCTGACCGCTCTGCAACTACAGGGGAATATTTTCCACAACAAAACCAAGCCATTCTACGAATTCTGTGTTTGTAAATCGACTCTAATATCGTAAAATGGCCTACTATAGGTACGCTTTGGGGGAATCTTGTAAGGATAGGCCATGTATGTATGAACTCTGCTATTTATTCATCAGCCAAGGGTTCAAGGATGCAGTATTTGGCTGTTCTGTTCAAAAATTAGACCTTAATAACATCGACCAAGGATTACTATATCTGTTTTCATTCGCTTATTCTTACGTACATAGCATCTCCATCTACACTTATCTTCAAGGTTACACAAATAGTTTGTACCATTCAACAAAACCAATGTTTTAGTTCAATTATAATATTATGCTGGTTTGGTGTCCTCGGTCGATTTCATCTCCTTCAATTTAGTAATTCTGTCGAAGTGTTTCTTGGCGATGCGGAAGCGGTTGACCAGCATCGTCCTCTGCCAGCTCCAGGAGGCCCAGCGCTGTTAAATTTATAAAAAGTCAACCATTTTTGTTCCCAACCCCTTCCAATAAGGTTCAAAATACAATTTCCAGAAAGGAGGATGGGCGTTTTGGTACTCATGTCCAATCAAAATGAATTTACCATCGTTGGATAGCTCTTTTCAATAGTACCAAAAACTACCATGGCAACAAACCCGTATCAATTGTCCGTTTTGAAATATAGTCTTCAGAAGATACTGGATATTCAGTTCGAAAAAGAATTTAAAAAAAATCATATCACCGGTTTCGCTTGACCGATTTTGATGAGATTTGCACCGATTTTGAGCTAAATAAAATTCAGATACCGGATGAAAATCACAACAAAATCGGTTTAGTATTTTTTCAGTTAGGGGTGATCTATCTATTAAACAAATCGAAAGCGTTTTTTTATGCCTAAAAATAAAAGTCGTTTCCCAGCAATTATTGTTGGTCAATGTAATTTAGTTTGATGTACAGAGTGCGTAGATTTCGGCTATTCGGGTCTTTTTACACCCTGTATACTTACATACAATAAATGATAAAACTTACTTCGAACTTGTTTTATTTACCTAAATAATGAAAAATATTGTTAATAATTATTGTAATAACATGCCAAAATGGAGAAAAACGACAATAAAAGTATGTGTACTTAATAGGATGTAACAAAAATAAGTAACTTTCAAGCAGGATTCCTTCGATCGGACATTGAATCGGGACTAGCGCCATGGTTATTCTTAATCTACACAAAAATACCTTTCCAACGGTATACCATTCATTTCGATTGGCGCCAGAAAAAAAAAAGTCGTACCACTGAAATTACATAAGTACGCGGTATGGTTAGCAAAATTACATTACATCACATTTTTATGTTCGTTTTAAAAATCTGGTTAATATCATAAAATTATTTCGTGATAAATTATATCAAGTTTTAATTTGCAAAAAACAATTAACAGTGCTTCTAATTTTGAATGTGTAGAATTTAATCAATTATTTTTTTCTACATTTTTAGTCCACAGGTAAAAAAATAATTGAAATACTGTTCGAGTGAGAGAGAATCACTTTCCATCAATCCTTAGAGCGATTACGTACTGCATCCGATCCGAATCCGTGAAAATACGGATATAATAAACTCGGACCGAATTCGGATATTGCTTTACGCACTGCATCCGATCCGAATCCGTGAAAACACCGATCTATAGTAAAAATCTCGGACCGAATTCGGATGTCGCTTACGCACTATTCCGATCTCTGATTCAAATTCAAACAATTCAGAACTACGGCTACTTCGATCCGTCAATTGTTCTTCCGAATTAGAAACTCACGGATGACGGATAGAAATCGGATGACGGATGCCGGATGTAGTGCGTAAGCTACCATACAAATAGTTCTATGGCTACTTCGGTCCGTCAATTGTTCTTCCGAATTAGAAACTCACGGATGACGGATAGAAATCGGATGACGGATGTAGTGCGTAAACTACCATACAAATAGTTCTATGGCTACTTCGGAACGTATTTTCACGGATTCGGATCGGATGCAGTGCGTAACCGCTGTTAATATCCATTTATTAATGGCGCGCGTATTATACTTTCAAAAAGTCATAAATATCTTGAAGAGTCAATTATTTTCTATGTAATATAAATTTTTCTTCAACAGTCTCATGAGTTAAAAAACCAGGCTCGTGCATGGGTTCGGTAACAGAACTTTACCCCCTTATTACAAAAGATGGTCTAAGAAAAACCTAGGTTTTAAAATAGCCCCGTCTCTTTTTGTTATATGACATAGAAAGTGATGGGTATATTTTAAACCTGGGTTTACCTTAGTCTTGGTTTAAACCATCTTTTGTAATAAGGGGGTGTACATTTTTTATCTGTGTGACTGACAGTAAAAGCGGTCTTTTTTTATCAACCAACCGTCTTTTTTGAATAGGTATCCTTACATAATCAACCTAGGTATTCCTTTGCAACTACTGGGCACGGGTCTCTTCTCAGAATGTGAAGGGTTTATACTTTAGCCATGTCTACTGTGGTTTAAGCCTTAGTGCCTTGTCACACGTTCCGTTGCCGGGTAGTCGGCGCCGGATACCCGGTGGCGAACTGTATTGGCATATAGGCTTTATTTATATATAAAACATTCTACACTGTTGTCATGGGTGACTTCAACGCTAAAGTGGGAGTACAAGAGAGTGGCGAGTCAAGGGTAGGTCCATTCGGCTATGGGCGCAGAAATCACAGGGGAAAAATGCTGGTAAACTTTCTCGAGGCTCAGGGGCTTTTTCTGATGAACTCGTTTTTCCAGAAGAAGCCTCAAAGAAAGTGGACCTGGCAAAGCCCCGATTACGTGACAAAAAACGAGATCGACTTCGTTATGTCTAGCAAGCGACAGATATTCAGAGATGTCTCTGTGATCAACAGGGTCAATACCGGAAGTGATCACCGACTAGTAAGAGGCACTCTGAATATAAATGTCAAAATTGAACGAGCGCGCTTAACGAGGTCGACTCTTAGACCAACGCTACCCCAGGTCGAAGCTGGTTGCGAAAACTTCCAGTTGGAACTTCAGAACCGATTCGCCTTGTTGGAAACTACAGAGGACATAAACGACGTCACCGATTGCCTGGAACGTATCATCCGCGAGGTGGGCTATAAACACTTTCGACCAGTGAGAAATGGACGTAAGTCGATACTCACCAGCGAGACTCTGGAATTGATGAGGAAACGACGAGAACTAACGCATGCCACACCGTCTGAGCATCAGGTACTTAACAGGGAGGTCAAGAAGCTGATCAGACGCGACAATCGGCGCGCGAACACCCGAGCCATCGAGCAAGCCATAGCCCGGAACAAAGGCTCAAAGGTGTTCGCTAAGCCTGAAGCCTCCAGTTGTCACCTGATGAAACTCAGAACGTCACAGAGCACCACCGTCACCTCGAAGCCAGAGATACTCGCTGAAGTCGAAAAGTTCTACGGGGACTTATACTCCCAGAAAACATGCCCGCCTCAGGCCCACGGCGCGGATGATTCACGAGCCAGACTCACACGCCACCTTACAGACGAGCTTCCCGACATTGACTTGGGCGAGATTAGAATAGCTCTCGGACAGCTTCATAACTACAAAGCTCCGGGGGATGACGGGATAACCACAGAGCTGCTCAAAGCAGGAGGAACGCCTGTTTTGACTGAACTTGTAAAGGTATTCAATTCCGTCATCCACACAGGCATTACACCGGAGGCATGGAGCGGGAGCGTGGTGGTATTATTCTTCAAAAAAGGTGATAATACGCTCCTTAAAAACTACCGCCCCATTTCACTCCTGAGCCATGTTTATAAGCTGTTTTCGAGGGTTATCTCGAATCGTCTCGCACAAAAGTTTGATGACTTCCAGCCACCGGAGCAGGCCGGGTTTCGGAAAGGCTACAGCACCGTGGACCACATACACACCCTCAGGCAAATTATCCAAAAGACCGAGGAATACAATCAGCCTCTGTGCCTTGCGTATGTGGATTACGAGAAAGCCTTCGACACCGTCGAGACCTGGGCTGTGCTGGACTCCATGCAGAGATGCCTCGTTGACTGCCGATACGTCGAGGTGCTGAGGTGTCTGTATAAGGCCGCAACAATGACCGTCCAAGTACAAGAAAGGAGCACAAAACCAATCCAACTGCGCCGAGGAGTAAGACAGGGAGACGTTATCTCTCCGAAACTGTTTACAAGCGCGTTGGAGGACATTTTCAAGACGCTCAACTGGAAAGGACGGGGTATAAACATCAACGGTCAGTACATCTCGCACCTACGATTTGCGGATGACATTGTCATCATGGCAGAGTCTCTGCAGGATCTGGAGGTGATGCTAAACGGCCTAGGCGATTCTTCAAGACAGGTGGGCCTCGGGATGAACATGGATAAGACCAAAGTCATGTACAATGGTCATGTCTTCCCGAGACCCGTAGTCGTAAATGGCGCTATTCTCGAGGTTGTGCAAGAGTACATATACCTTGGCCAAACTATACAACTGGGGCGGCACAACTTCGAGAAAGAGGCGAGCAGAAGAATACGCTTGGGCTGGGCGGCATTCGGGAAGCTACGTAATATCTTTAAATCGTCGATCCCACAATCCCTTAAGACCAGGGTCTTTAACCAGTGCGTCCTACCCGTAATGACTTACGGAGCCGAAACGTGGACACTCACCGTGGGCCTGGTCCACACATTTAAGGTTGCTCAGCGTGCTATGGAGAGAGCGATGCTCGGGGTTTCTCTGGTGGATAGAATTCGCAATGAAGTCATTCGCCAGAGAACTAAAGTCACCGACATTGCGCGTAGAATTAGCACGCTGAAGTGGAAGTGGGCCGGCCATGTCTGCAGACGAACAGATGGTAGATGGAGCAGACACGTGTTAGAGTGGAGACCGCGTTTGGGCAAACGTAGTGTGGGACGCCCTGCGGCACGATGGACCGACGATTTGAAAAAGGTGGCTGGCAGCGGATGGATGCGGGCTGCCCAAGACCGGGATGGTTGGCGATCTTTGGGGGAGGCCTACGTTCAGCAGTGGACGGCAATAGGCTGATATGATATAGGCTTTCACACGGACGTAATTGACCCGGCAGGGGATCGCCGGGTACGCGCCTGTCTACTACTGTGTCCGGTCTCTTAGAGCTCAAACACACCACGTTTTTTTCAGGCGCCGTCGACGCGCGTTTCGCTATCGCGCGTTGTCGGCGCTGCTAAACTTGAAATAGGCAGATTACTTGCGATTGCATCGCTGCAAACTCACGAGAAACGCGCTACAGACGCGCGTGAGCAACTCTCCTTGCATAGTAAAACGCGTGTAGCACGCGCGTGAAGGAGCGTGTATCGCGCTACAGACGCGCGTGAGCACCTCTCCTTGGATTAAAACGCGCTGTACGTATGTGTTTGCAGCTAAAGAGACGCGCTGTGACAGCGTGTCTCGTCTCGTATCGTGTATCGATGTAACTCCGCGCTACGAGCGCGTCGACAGCTCGCGAAAAAGTCGTCGTCTGCATACTACAATTTTATGAACGCGTGAATATGTTAATTGGTTGCGATAACATCGCGTTTGCAGCGTTATAGTTGCGTGCGACGCGCGTCGACAGCGCCGGCAAAAAACGTGGTGTGGAAGAGCTTAGTCCACGCCCCCGGCCTGGCGCGATTTGGCAGACTACACATAGGTAGGTATCATCGTTTATTTTTTATTTGAAGTCTTTCCGTGCAGGTTTCTTTACGATGTTTTCCTTCACCGTTAACACAAGTGATAATCAAATTTTGATCTGCACATGAATTCGAAAAGTCAGAGGTACGGGCCAAGATCGAACACAGACCCGTCTTGTGCCGATTTGGAAGTCAAGCATTCAACTGCCAGATTATCACTCCTTTTTCTTGTTTACATAACAAATAAAAAATAAAACATGCCACATCAACGAACCGCATTTTATTCACGCTTAACGGAATAAGTTAAACAACCAACAAATAAATTCTCATTCATAAAACCAAAACCTCTACCTGTCTTGTTCTCTACTAAAATATAACGAAGCTTAGTGGACAGCGCGTCTTCAATACTTGGATGTGCCTCTAACTGCTGTACGACCAAAAGTATTACAAAATACAGGGAGGGGAGCAAAATAGCCTATATTACAATGGTAACAAAGTCTAAAATGTAACTAGCTCAACAATTTTTACTATAGGAACTTTTTTTGCGGTAACTTTAAGTCAAGCAGCAACGATGAAGCAGAGAAGAAATTTGGAGGCGGCGTTTACAAGTCTAATCTAATAAAACACGGTGAGAATGCCACCTCCATTTCACCTCTGCTAAAATTACGCAGATATTGCTTCGTAGCGCATCAGCCAGTCTGACAAAATAGCAAATTCCTTTTTTTACACGACATAACGGATTAGCGTTATGCAATATCTACCAAACGAAATATCAAAGATTCAGTACATAATTATCTCGCTGTAGTAGGATTAGCTGTGATGTATTATCATATTATCTGTATGAAATTATACAATGACCTCGTCATCAAACGTCGTACCTCCATTGTAAAGTAAAACAAAAATTCCACATTCTCAATGCTCTTTGGAATTGATAAAAAATTTAAAACCACGACGTTTGACACCGGTATAGACACGCAGTTAAAGGCACCAACCAATCATCGAGACATCCATTATATTCATTTAAAATACATCCTAAAAACTCAGTACTAAATGCAGCAGATATGTTAATACACATTTTTGAGACTACAACAGTGGAGTTTAGTGACTTGAAGCTATTATTATCGTTGCCATGTGCTGTAACAGCATCTAAAAGCATAAAATCCTTCTCCCAATAATCAAATTCTTCCTTCAATAATAATTCATATAACAATGTAAAATACGACAACTCGTCAAAATAATAGGAACACTAACACAGTCTCTACAAGTCACTAAAAAAGCCACGACTAACGCTGGACTTGCCAGAATATAATAATATAAGTATACGAACCGCCAACATTGTAACAATGCTACGTCGCGGTAACTTGCAACTGCACTATTAATACTCATATACATAATAATACAGGTTAGTCGGAAAGGGTGGTACTAATCCGAAAGGATGTTAAAGTACCCATAATAATGAGTAACTTTTGTTCTACAACTTTCCCCAAAAGCCCATAGTTTAAGAGAAATAGCTGTTCAAAGATTTCATAAAAAATACGCTAAAATCTATCTATCCTTAGCTATGATCAGTTGTGTTTATATTTTAGGTCATATTTGGGGTCACGAATCAGAAGGTCCATTTTCTGAATTCGTAACTGAAGCAGGGAAGATTTTTTGAAAAAACCAGATTAATAATATTTTTTTATGGAAATTAATATAATCGAATTTTGAAATTTTAACACTGGCTTGAAAACAGTTATCGGTGATACTTTAAGTGGCCCGTGGATTAGTACCCCCTTTCCGACTAACCTTGTATAGATAAACAACTTGCACTAAGGAGCAATATAAGTGAATCATGCGTGAATGTACTGCGTCCGATCCAAATTCGAGAAAATACTGTCAGTAATAGTCGCAGTACTAACTAGTATGAATGCTCGTGCGCTGTGTCCGAAACAAATTTGTATTTGAAAAATTTCCCGCCAGATTTTCTTGTATTTGGATCGGACGCAATGCAGAAGCGACGTAGTGGCCAGTGTGTACACAATGTTGGCAGTTGGGCGAGCATGGGCCACGCGCGCGGAGTGCGAGGGGGCGCTCCCGAGCCGCAGTCAGCGTCAGTTGTCGTCTTCATCATTCTCAAACATGTCGTTGTATTCTTGCGAATGTTCGAAATCTTTGAAGTCCTGAACAAAACAAAATGAGATGTTGTGAGAATGAATGAGAATACAACTTGAACCACTACACTCCTTGATCTTTTCAATTTTCCAATAATGTGAACAGATAGTTTTCTGTGTAAAATAATTTTACCATTCAAACTTTCGTGAGACATATTCATATTTATGATTAGTTACGGTTTACTCACGTGCATTTTACGAGATTGCCCGACTAGTTTCGGACCCAAACGGAGCCCTTAATCATGAGCTGTGAAAATGCACGTGAATAAACCGTAATAAATCATTAATAATAATTTAACCAACACTAAACATACTATTTGTAGGGTTCACGTAGTTTGTATTAGATTGTACAGAAATCTTCAGATATTATTAGACAGATTTGTACATTTTTGGAAAATTAATAAAAGCAAAGAAGTAACAGATAATAATATACATTCAACATGCAGAAGATTTAGCAAAGCCATAGTTACATATATCATTTGTAATTAAAGGTTCACCCTATTATCGCATAACTTTTTTGGCATAACTTTGTTTTGGTATAAATGTCATTTGGGATACAATCATACATTCATTTTGCATAATAATCTTTTAGGATAAAGTTTATAATCTGAATTTTCAAATGGCATAATCTTCATTTCGCAGAAAGTACGGTATTCAAATGGTCGAAATACCTAAGCCAAACCAATAAGCCTTTCATAGAAACAGTTTGCGTAACTTCGAATATCCTGAAGTCAAAATTATTAATATAAGTCCGGATCCCGACTAATTTTTCTATAATAAGCATTTCTGCTTGTTGTCACTTCACTTTACTCAAACACACAACCCATGCTCCCCTCGGGTGGTTCACCCGCTCGCCCGCCTCGAGTGCTCGTTTCACTCGGGAACTCCTTCGCGTGCTTCTGACTCCTCGCTTTACAAAAACACTCTAGCTAGAGGCATAACAGTTCCTGACTACGCGGAGTCGGAGTAATAAATGATATTTATTTCTATAAATAAATATGTTACAGACACTTTTACAAGTCAATGTAATGTTTTTTTAAGACTAGATGGCACCGGCATTTCCTACCTGACTAGCTCTGAGAAGAAAAGCCGAAACAAACTCAGAGGTCAAGGTCTCTTTTAAAGTCCAGACGTTGTGGTATAAAACTATGCGAGTAACAATGTAGGGCAACGTCTGGAATGGCCTTTTGAGGAAAGAGCCATAGCAAGTTTAAGTTGCTCTAATTCGGATCTGTGTATAACACATAAGTGTGTGATTGAGATATTTGATTGATGTTATATAATCATAAAACTACATGATCATAATGCTACGAGATCAGAATGTTCCATTATCATTACCAAACAAAATTATTCTAATTAAAATTCGGTTATATTATTAGGTATGCTATAAAAAATATCGCTTAAAAGAATATTCGGCCGAATAATAGTTATACCAAATATATGTTTATGCCATCTGAATATTCGCCATAAACGATTATTCTAAGTATGTTATGCTAAATAAGTTTCGGACAATCAAAATTATGCCAGATAAAGGGGAACCCGTAATTAAAGCGTAATGTTTGGAAGGGAATTCAACAATTATGCGTTAGATGAAAGCGCCAATATCAAACGTTTAGCCAATTTGGAGAAAATAATTGTAAAAAGCCAAAAACCTTGCATATAACATATAAATGTAGCACCTTTATCACACCAAAAATTTTGGTTTTAAACTATTCACTTAAATCACACTATAGCTTGTTAATATCATAGATAAAATCACAGTTATAACGCCCAACAGAATGCATCACATTTAGTAGGGGTTTCTTATGGAAATATATCAGTTACAAATTCCGTGCCACTAACCTGGAACATGCCGTTGGCGACTGCATACCCCGTCATGGCGATACCGGCAAATAGTGCCGCGAGGATCTTGTTACGCGTCTGGTTAGGGAAGTTGGCTGCCTCGCGCTCCGATTGCGTGCCTGTAGATTGTTTCTTTGCGTTCTGTCTGTTGTACTCTGAAAATAAATAGAAAGTATATATGCGTGCACAAATACTGTTAAATTGTTTTCGTTAAATGTTTATTTGTTGGTATAAAACATGGTGACAAATTGAGTAGGTGGTTTTGAAAACAAATATCGATTTGAGACAGCACCATGAATCTCAATTCTAGGCTAAGCCTTTATTGGAATTTGATATTTTATAGAACTTAATTCTAATGTTAACCCACCCAACTAATGTTGCCTGATCCGAAATAACGGAACTTAAAAAACAAAAAAGCAGGACTGGGGCGAAAAAATCAGGACAGAAGAAAAGCATAACAATAGTTAAAATCCTTTAATTCTAATAAGATTTCCTAAACAAAATCATTGACATTTCATGTAATCATAATTTTTAAATTACGGCGCTAATATTACCAACTTAAGTGAAATAGCGGGATTTTAGGCGTCCCGCTCAGAGGGCTGACGGCACGAGTCCTAAGAGGGCCGAAAAACGGGACGTCCACTGCGCCGGAGCCAAATGCAGCACCTAACTAAGTTATGCACATCAACATAAAAACATTCAAAACCAACTTACCATCTGTAACATGTCTGAAATTTTTCTGGTTGATTCTAGCAACGAATCTGGTGAGATTTGCAATGCCTTTCACGTGATTAGCTAGCGTGGAGTTGGGGAATGGCGCCTTCACCAGCGGCGCTAGGTAGGCGAACACTGTCGCGTCGAAAGATGAGGGTCGGTTGCCGAAGAAGTATTCACTCTCGCCTAGCCTGTCTGATAATGTTTTAAGGCACTTTTCTGCTTCATTGTATAACTGAAAAGAGATGTTGATTTATTGCGATGTATATTCTGTGTTCTATAGAACCCCAATTCAGAACCTTTTCTATAAGCATTTGTTGACCGATTTGGTTTGTTATCTCGTTACATCTATGATTCTCGTAACAAGTGAAAAAGAGATATCTTACAAAATCGTTTAACAACTGACTAATCAAATTGTTCTGAATTAGGGGGGTAGGACTGATGACTGCAAGAATTTGGATAGACTGGATGTCAAAGGCTTAAAAACTGGTGTTATGATGCAACTACTAGTGTAAGGCTTATGTAGGTATGTTTATCAATATACTATGACAACCTCAATCAATGTTTTTTATTCCTGATAAATCTGGCAGGTAAATTAATGTTGGATCAAGGTTCAAAGCAGTGCTTTTATAACCTAAGAAATAAATATTATGTTTTTTTTTCATCCTTGATTTTCCCACTGCAAGGCAAAGGCCTCCCGACCCTCCTTCCTTTATAAAAATTATGTTTAATGAATTTAAAATACAGCTATGGATCATTCTTTCATCTTGTTTATCCTTACAACAAAAACCATAGTGATACAAAGAATTGAATAGGAGTTGTGGTACAGTTAACTCTTTCAACAACCCAGTCTGATAAATACAATCAAAATATTCGTATTTATTTCGCTCACATCAAATTATATGTATATCCATTTCTGTCCATATAAATGTTAATAAAAATTGTCAGATATATCAGACTAAAGTCAGTTAAAGACATATTTCTTTATTCTCTTTTTTTATCAGTACAGGATTGCTCCAAGCAGATTTCTTAAAACATATGATCTTTGATCAAATATTGTATTTTTATGATGTTAGGTCCAAAGGTTATTTTTATGTTGTGTCAAAAATAATTGTCAAACCATTAAATCATAGTACATGGAAGCAATCAATCTCTTGTTTGAGAATTGTCAACTGTTGTTATTTATTTTTTATTTCATCATCATGTCCACTGCTGGACATAGGCATTTTTGTCATTTTTTATTTTTTTTATTGTGAACATAATACATTGGTAAATGAAAACGGAATATAAAGATTTACACAATATGTACAATGGATAGTCTTATCGCACAAGGTGATCTCTTCCAGACAACCTTACGATGGACTTTATATTAGCTTAAAGCTCATTTACACGGAGATAGTTTCTCGAAGCGAGACTCGCTCTGCCTTTTTCGTTCTCTACAATGAAAATAGAGATAGCATGAGACTCGCTTCGAGAAACTATCTCCGTGTAAATGAGCCTTTAGAGACTACTTACAGTCTTTTCAATTTCTCTTAAATCTGTGTGTTCTCCATACAAAGCGTCAATCATTTCTTTAGCTGCATTCTGATAATGTGATGGGTAATAAAAGTTGAAGGGGACAGACAGAGCTTTGGCATATGTTGGTCTAGTTAGATCACAATAGTTCTTCTCGTCAACCCACCATGCATATTGGTAGGCAGGGTAAAGCTTCTCTCGTAAGTATTGTGTGAATGCACTTGCTTCCGCTGCCTGTTTTGTGTTTAAGTGTACATCTGTACTGTAGTGCTGTAAAAAGGTTTTTTTTTTTATATCAGCTGTACTATCCCACTGTTGGGCAAAGGCCTTCCCTAAGTTCTTCTATGTATTCTTTACCTGTGCCACCTCAAACAAGGCCTCACGGTACGCGACTAAGTCATTCAATTGGTAGGTATGCAGAGATGTGAATTATTTGAAATACATGTATTTAAAATACAAATACAAAATGCAAAATACCTATTTTTATTTTGCATTTGAAATACTTTTTTTCAAAATGTATTTTCTATTTTATTTGAAATACTTTTTAAAAATATTTAATATTTGTAAAATGCAAAATGGTTTTGTTAATTTTTTAATTCATGTTTCATATTTTTCATTCTTAAATTCTTGTTATTTACTTTAAAGAGTATTTGTGCTAAGTTTTAAGTTTATAAATACTGGAAATATGATTTTTCAAATAAACTTTATCACCCCTTTTCACTCCCTTAGTGCGCTTTCGCTATAAAAAACAACTACTCTCCAAATTTCAAGTTTCTACCTTTAGCGGTTTATGCTGTGCGAGAATCTTACATTAGGACTTGTTCTTTATATGCATGTATGTGTATATTATAGATGATTTTTCCAATCTTTAAATCGCTATATCTCATGAATTCGCAGATTCAACATGAAAGAGGAACTCTTTGATCAAATACTAGTGTTAAAATCAGTGAAAAAAGGTATTTTATTTGAAAAACCTATTTTGAAAATACGTATTTTGCATTTTGTATTTAAATACTTTCATTGAAAACCATTTTGTATTTTTATTTGAAATAAAAATATAACCAAGCATTTGCATTTTGAATTTAAATACTTTTAATATACTATTTTGCACATCTCTGTAGGTATGTAATCAGGATTAGAACCATGAAATTTCATCACGTAAGTTATGTACTTTAGTAATAAATAAATATTGATGTAATGTGATATTAAATTGAGAAATAAATATGTAACTATTAGAAGATAAATATCAGTAATTTACAAGGAGAAATGGTCAGTGGGTCGTCTTAGGATATTACTTTATACGGGATAAATAAACGAGAACCGTACCAGAGATTTTAAATGTTCCACAACTTCCTCGAAATTTGTAAGTAACTTGCGCCCGTCCTTCATGACAGGGAGCCTTCCTTTTGGTGTAAAAAATGGATTGTTCGCTTCTTTAACTCGTACTGGCACTCCAATAAATTTCATATAGGTCTGCGAATAGTCAAATAAAGAATAAATAAATCCCAAAAGGTATACCGGCATAATATTATACGGTTTTAGGTTATGAACCAATGTACTTACTAAAACTTTAAGACATTCTAAATCAATCGAGGCGAGTCCCCATTCTCCTCGCCATATATCCAGTTCTATACTTGCCATTACTTTGTGGAATCTTTAAACGAATAATATTTCTATCAATTTTCCCAACATTGATCAAATGACATGACAGATGTTTTTTTTTCTTTTTTACGTTGCCTAATTGCATTGCATTGTTGCCCGTGCGTACTAAACGTAGTGATCTATGCTCTTTGGTCCATCCATTGAAGCATTGAAGCCGTGACCAGAAATGTTACTAACAACTAACAATTATATAATTAGTCGATTTTTAGCTCATTCCTTAATCTACAATATACAGGGCGTCCCACGACTTTGCCACATGGAGGGAAAGTACCTTAAATACTGTAGATAGAAAAAAATACTGAATGAAGACTTCATTTTTATTTTAAAAACAATACGAACTGCATCCAAAGAATTTTAAATAATCACCTGTCTGAACCGGGAATCAAACCTGCTAAATGTGAAAACAAAAAAAAACTATAATTTTATTGTACTAATCGAAAGGATCGATCAGATAAATTTATTTCTTCTAAATAACATAGCTTCTAAAATAAAAGGAACACCATGAAATTTTACATTTATTTGAAATATTAAGACACGTTTAACTGTGCAACTTACAAACAATTTAATTTATTAAATACTCAAAACGTGTCTCTTCCTATTGTATACAAATGGTAACTATCTCGCTTACCGTTGATTTATTTATTTTTTCATAGGTAGTGAAATTATTTGAAATAATACTTCAAAATAGTATTATAGCAGTAGGTAGTACATAAGCACGACGTAGTCAGAGAGAATGCTATCATTATTCTGAACAAAATTTTAAGTTAAATGTTAAATTTCATGGTGTTACTTTTATTTTAGATGCTATGTTACTTAGAAGAAATAAATGTATCCAATCGAGCCTTTCGATTAGTACAATAAAATTAGTTTTTTTTTATTTTCACATTTAGCGGGTTCGATTCCCGGTTCAGACAGGAGATTATTTAAAATTCTTTGAATGCAGTTCGTATTGTTTTTAAAATAAAAATGAAGTCTTCATTCAGTAATTTTTTCTATCTACAGTATATAAAGTACTTCCCCTCCATGTGGCAAAGTCGTGGGACGCCCTGTATATTTCTAGACTCTACAAAAAACAATGACGTGGACCAATCGATACTTTGTTGTTCTATATTCGTACCTCATTTATATTTAAAGTATCGCTATCTCTTTTTTTTGTTCAGGATTAAACCGAGACAGAAATATTGTTCTAGATGTCGTTTCCAAACAAACCGAATCTTGGGGCATAAAGAATAACAGCTGATAATATTATTCTTGGGCTGTCAAACAAACCCAACTTTTATTTTTGGGCATTTGTTGAGAAGTGTAAAAATATTCCAAAAGTGTTGTGAATTGAAGACCTGTTGGACATTTTAACAGAAGATAGAGGATCGTTGAACTTTGATAAGATCATAGCCCAAATTATTTATCTTGGAAACCGGCCGGTAAGGCAAGATTGCTAAAAATGTCTATTCAATGGACATTTATTGCTGGCTACCTCTACCTCGAGGTAGCTATCGTCATCGTCATGATATTACCCATATTTAGTCCCAGGAGATGGAACCAATTCTTCAAATCGCGCCTATTTTCAATGTTTCAACAACATGCTGCATATTACTTCTACATATTATTAGGTGTTTTAAGTCTGTTTCTGATGGACGCTGTAAGAGAAATGAAGAAATATTCGCACAGTCTTGAATCAGCGCCTAATGTCAATTTGTCCAGCGAAATGAAAGGTAGCGTGAAACTTTTTAGAGCGCAGAGAAACTTCTACATTACTGGCTTTGCTATTTTCTTAGCCTTTGTCATTCGCAGGCTAGTCAGTATGCTAATAATTCAAGATGAACTAGGCAAGAAGGCTGAGAAGATAATAAAAGAAGCAGAAGCTACTGTGAAGCTTGCTAAAACCACAGTCCTGGCTAATACACTTCAGGCTTCAGAACAAAATAATTATGAAGAGCTCAAAACCCGACTGGAGGTGACAGAGAATTTGCTCAAAGAGGAGCAGTGCAGAGTCAAAGAAATAGAAGAAGAAGCTAAGTCCTGGAAATTAAAATATGAAGAACTTTCTAAGACAGTGAGCGTAGGCAAGGGAGATGAATGAAAGTAATATTGGAATATTTAATTCGATCTTTATTCCATCATGTTAATACAGTTATTATGGTAGCTTATCAAAAACAGCTTATCAATATTTTTAGTAGCTGGCTTTACATACTTGCTCTATCGCACATGAAGCAATTATTTTCTAATAAAGATAATGGTCGTTCTAAATTATCTTTATAAGAAAAAAAATGTTTCAGGTGCAATCAAGCGAGTTTTTAAAACCAGTTATTGTTAATAATTACTAACACATTAAAAAGGTTTATGTCTATCAGCTAAATGTTAACAGTTTGACTGCTGCACATTATTTTTACTAGCCAGTTTATGTATGGCACACACCATTCTTACTTTTTGTATGAAAACAGGGGTTTTCATACAAAAAGTAAGAATGGTGTGTGCACACGCCGACTAAGCATAACATTGTGCAAACGTACTGTGTGTGTTTTCCCACAATGAATGTGTTAAATAAAACTTTATGATAATAAATTTTACATAATATTGCATAAGCCTCTATGACATAAATAATAATTGTTGTGTATTAATAATAGCTTCATAGACTTTAGGAGCCCTTGTTAAAACTGTGATTCTCTTTAATCTGGTGCTTTATTGATCTTGAGAGTATTTTAATATCTACATAAATAATTTAGATGTCTAGTCTTGTAAATAAATTAGAATAAGGCGCAGCGCAGACGACGCACTTTTTGTCAGGCGGACTGAACACAAGAATGAACATGGTTGGTAGTTGTTGCCCGTCGCGAAATTCGACACGGACTCAACGCACACGACGGTCATTTTGTCCGTAGTTGTCGTTAGAACTCTAGTGTCTTTACTGGCAACCACTACCGGCCATGTTCATTGTTGTGCGCGGCAGTCCGCCGGACAAAAAGTGCGTCGTCTGCGCTGCGCCCAATGTTGTATCAAAATTGTTATACTTACCTATACTATCACTATAGTCCAGGGGTGGGAAAAGTTTTCCATCAGGGCAAGGCAGAGCAAGGGGGCCAGAATATCAAAAAACATTTTGCTTGGCTCAAATAATTAAGACTATGTGTTATGGCACCTCTTGCTCTAAATGGTAGGGTTTGTAGTCCAGAATACAACCCTTTGCAGGCCATCTGTTGGGCTACAGGTTGCAGTTTCCCCACCTCTTGCTATAGTCATAGGTCTATCCAAAACAGGAGTAAGCTAGCTCATGTATGTGTGTACTTATTGTTTCTTAACTGTGGGCTTGTAATCAGGGGCCTGATAGCACCATTTGGTGAATCATATTTCATTTCACATTCATAATCATAACAGCAAGTGGGCTGCACATCCAGTCAGCAGTTGTCACACAGTTGCACCGCCTGCATCTTAATTGCCTTCAAGCTGCATTTGGCAGTTGCAACTGAATGTGCAATCCACTTCCAGTTTTATGATGATGAATATGAAATGAAATGTGATGAATATAACCAAATATGATGTTATTAGTCTCCTACACATTTAAACTGTCTATGCATTTAGTAATAGGTATTAATCTCTTGCAGCAATGGACATAATAATTATTTTAGTAACTAATTGGATAATTTGTGTATACTGCATCTCGTAGTTTTATGACCATGTTTTTTACGTATGAAACAAAATTTGACTGTTTTTTTTAATGCATTTTTTATTGATTTCTATTTAATTGTAATTTGATTTTTAATTAAACTATATAAGCATCTATAGTTTGTTTTATTTATATAGCAATTTAAATGCCATTTCTAGCAAACAAGGCTGCCAAATGTAGGGTAGTCTTTGTATAGTACTTATAGTGTATATTTATGGTGATTTCTGGGGTCATGGGTTTGATTCCCACTTTAGTAGGTAGGTAAGTGTTCCTGAGACTAAAAAAATGAAATAATTTAATTTAAATTATAACTTTGCCATGTTAGACTGTGACAATTATCTGCCGGACCAACTCGAAGAACCAGCTTCATCATTATGATCGTAAACATTAATGGGTGGGTAGACTAGTCAAACACCGTCACAAGGCTACCTTTACCTAACCCTTGGGGGTTCAGGACAATCCGAGGGAAGATTTATTTGTTAATCACAGTGGTTACAATTCTCAATAATAAGGGACACCCAAGGAAAAGGGAGATTATCTTATTTTAATAAATTAGCAAGATAGATAAATTATTCAGAGGAATACACTGTGGTTGATATTTGTAGGTAGGTAGGTACTGAAGAAGGATAAGACAAGATAACAGTCAATAAGAACCATATTGAAAATAGTACGGTAGCCTTTGAGAGCTATTATTGTATAAAAGTGATTTATTTAATTTTTCCATGAAAATTTAATTGAGACCTCCTAAAATTATAAAAATAATTTTATTTCAGAACGTTTTCTGAATGTCTGCAGTAGCGTTCCATCGTACATACATTTAATATCTTTTGCATTAAGAGTATCATTTGCTCTGTTAAACCCTACTAATAAGAAAGAGATAAAGCAATATCTTCGATCATCTGTCTTCTGACTGCTGTCATCAGAAATCTGACAAATGACGTATCAAAATAAAACGCCTCTCTGATAAGTTTTCGCACTGTCTCTTTTACACTTATCTAAATATTGTATTTTTGTTTCAGATAGCTACGTTCACAACTTCACATACTTTTTTAACTGAGGAAAATATTTGGAGATTTCTGATTAATTCGTAGTTAATTTAAAGAATTCTCGTATTTATTTGATTAAACAGTGAATACTGACTATAATGGTTTTGTGAGTTATATTTGGTAGAAGTTAGTGACCCGTTATAAAGGGTACCGTTAAGTGTTATTTATGAATGTAAGCATCTTCAACAGAGTCAACAACCAGGTAAGTTTTTACTTAAAAAAAATATATATTACCTCCGGGGCTCCGGACTTTGCCGGGTCCATTTTCTGGCAGAAAGATCTCTTTTGTCTGGGCACCAATAAATATTTCTAAAAGTTAATATCATGCACTCACTGTTTATTAGTATCAGTCCTATCTCATAAACCAATATCTAAGACTGTGAACAATAATTTATCTCTCTTAGCAGCATCTCTCTTCCAGCAGGAGCTTCAATCATCTTAAGTGCTTACACAGAATATAATCAATAAATAAATAAACATTATTTTAGTTTGCAAACCACTTATCACAACAATGATTCAATAAATTCAATAAGAATGCTACATTGTTATAGAATTATTATTGCTGTTTATTAACAACCTACTTTAGTTTACTAATATTTAGTTTGTTTATTTGTATTATATCACATTGTTTTTTATAACATTGACCTGATTGAAGTTTAAGAAAGAAAAGAAGGCATGATCCAAGCTTGTAATTAAATATTATAAGTATGAAGTACATGAACAACTCAGTCACAGTTGGATTACAACATGTCTCTTGTCTTATAATGTACGATTCAGATATAACTGTTAACTACTGGACATGGTATTAATATTTTTACCACTGCTGACAAATTGTGGATCAACTGTGTAATGTTCGAAATTCAACCCCAAAGGGAGTTAAATAGGGATGAAAGTTTGTATGGAAAATCGTCACTTAACAGGTTCAAAATTGCATGCAAGTGAAGTTGTGGGCAAAAGCTAGTATTAATATAATGATGATTAAAATTACTGTAACAATTTTTTATCTTGTAGAACAAAGATAGCGGCGGCATGTATTCAGAGTGGAGTTCACTGCCGCTGGAGGGAGGGGGGCGGGGGGTGCTGGGCGCGGTCGGCGGGCGTGACGTCGTGCTGGCCGTGGTCAAACAGCTAGCCTCGCATGAACCCAGCCCCCTCACCACTGATGCTGAGGTATGTGCTTAAATAACGCAAAGCTTGGTCCTGAGAGACTGGATCTTGGAGCGAGACAGCACTGAGACTTTACTAAGTAAGCTTTTCATACAAATATGAACATTATTGGTATACATTTTCAAGATTTGTGATGCGTGTGAATACGGGCATTTAAAAAGAAAAAGAAAAGCCGCCGTCAAAAAGAAATAAGTACGAATCGTGAAAAAAGACGATTCGTCAAAAAAACGAATCGTCTTCGTGTGAATGAGCACTTACTTGTATTTGTGTGCTCCATCTTAGACCCTGTCTATGTTTACCATCAAGTGTGACTATGGGCCAATGCAACCAAATAAAATAACAAAATAAACATCAGTAAATGTTATTTATCAGGTGGAATGGGTACTAGAGGTGATCCGCTTCGGTCTCTCGCTCCCGCTACAAGAGCACGAGGCTCTGCGCGACTGCGTGCGCGTGTGCTGCGCGTGGCTAGCACCGCTGTTGCCGCCCGCCCCCCCGGCGATGCCGCCGCCGCCCTCACTCCCGCCACCCGTTGCGCAGGCGCCGCATAAATACGCAAGGAAGATACTGAGGCATCTGCAGAACTTGTTTGTGCCTAGGCCTAATGAGAGTTAGTATATTATAATAGATATCTACGTTATTACCATATACCGTAATTTTTATGACTTCTGAAGATGGAATATTTATCTTTGTAGCCTAATATTTGTCTTTATAGCCCAATATTTATCTTTGTAGCCCAAATACCTTAGGATTTTTCCTTTAAAATCTTACCATTGACTGCTACCAGATTAATGACTTATAGGCCCCACACACTTGCACAAGCATGCGTGACGCCGTTGTGGCTAGATACCTGCGCAAATTCTTCCCACACACGTAACTGCATGTCGTCGGCTAAAACTGATAAACTGATACTTAACTCTATTTGAACGATTTTACAGGTAATGAATAAAATTTAATAATTTCTAGGTAGGTAGTTAGTTAATTATTTATTTTGCAAAAGAAGAGCTTTCTGAGTTATATTAGACTACCATCAATAAACGTGATTTTTGTTTTAATTC
Organism: Amphipyra tragopoginis; assembly: GCA_905220435.1. NCBI lineage: Eukaryota > Metazoa > Arthropoda > Insecta > Lepidoptera > Noctuidae > Amphipyra > Amphipyra tragopoginis. The sequence goes on along the minus strand of HG992003.1, from coordinate 2,836,091 downwards.
AATATAATTAATTGAAAAAGCAGTTTCATGAATTGTCTGTGAAATCATGTTGAAATGGAGTTAACAGTTTATCACTTTTAGCCGACGATGTACTTGTACGAGCCTTAATTTGTGCAAAGAAATAGTTTCGTGCATAGGCCCCATTATTGTGGCAACAAACTTTTGTTGTTTAGTTTTTGCTCCTGTATAAATAAATTAGATTATAATAGAAATCAATTAAAAATATTAGACAGCACGACTGGTTAGTCGCTTTAAATCCGAAAACTATGAACTCTACTTATCATTCCATACAAATTTTACAGTGGGACAAACATAGAATTCGTAAAAAAACAGCTGTTCCATACATTTTGTTATGCAACATTGATTATTTTGTGTAAATGACACAATAATATAATCGTTCAGGGGTGATTCTATCATTACAGTTTTAGCTAATATCGGTATGTCAGGATTGCGAGCAAGGTAAACACAGTAAATAAAACCAACATAGACTCTCCACCACTGAGAGTACTTGTATTTGGGTTAATATTAGTAACATTAACTAGATCACAGTATATTACTTTACACAATTATTACAAGATCATAAAATAAAGACAAGCTAGTCAGATATAAAAGGTCAGACTTCGTCAGCTGATCAACACGGAATGCTCTCGCTTCGTCGAATGACCACCGCCTTTATAACCTCGGGTGCGTTGATCCATATTGACGACTGCCTTCTTTTGTCAACATTGCCCAGTGCTACCCGCTACCGATAACATTTGTATAATTTATTTATTTTCACAAAAATATTACACACATTACAAAGCACTAATGGAGATAATTTTATTATGTTATCAGGTTATTAGGCTAACGGTACTCTGTAACTTAGGAACAACAGCATCCGAACAAGATGTAAACCTGTATCTCGGATTTCAGTTCTCCCCTCAGAAAAATAATCTATGACTTTGTATTTAGCCAATTTACAATATGTTTTTCGTAAGTTTAGTCACATCAAGTGCGTGTGCAAGTGAGTGTGTGAGGTAATGTGATTTGTGACAATGTAATAGATGTGTACGTGTGTATGTAGGTGCTGTGTGTGTGTTTGTGTAGGTTATGTGAGTGTGTATGTATGTATCAGTAAAAACGTAAAGGTGAACTAGTTTGGTATGTTGATTAATTTCTCAGTATCTTCATACGAAAGGCCGGATAGGTATTCAAGTACTTTCTTTTTGCAACTTGACTTACATGTATGGAACAGCTGTTTTTTTTTTCATGAATTCAGATTTAGCCCCATAGTAAAAGTTGTACAGAATAATGAGAAAAGTTCATGGTTTTCGGATGAAAAGCGACCAACCAGTCATTCTGTAAAAAGAGCTTGAGGCTAGCTAGTTCTTGCTATAGAAAATGTGTTTCTTTACAAGCTCTCACATTCATATATCAAATGGAACTGGGTGAGTTATCAAACTAATTGATATCGTACAAATTATTTATTAAAAGGGAGGCTATGCTTTTAGCTATTATAGACTATGGGCAGTGGCGTAGCGTGGGTTTCAACCGCCCAGCAGGCTTACTCCCGACAGCATCGAGTTTTGAATCGAGTCGACTTAGTGTCAATTCTTACTCTTGAAATCGACAAAATTGCACGACCGTGCTGAGGTTTGATTTAAAACTAACAAATATGAAAAACAGTCGTTAATTTTTATTCGAGCCGGTGCACAATTGTGCGCTTTTGTCGATTTCAAGAGTAAGAATTGACACTAAGTCGACTCGATTCAAAACTCGATCCTGTCGGGAGTAAGCCTGCACGGCGGAGGATAATTTCGCCGCCCTCTATTTAAGTATTTCAATTTAAAGGAGTAAAATATACAGTAATTCTAAAGAACTTTTCGGCTAGAACAATCATTATGTGTATTGTACAGGTTACAAATAAAATATAGAAAGCGTAGGTGCGACAAAAATATGAAGTGATTTTATCGCAAATTAATTCAGAATTTTACAAGATCATTATTATTTATTGTAAAATTTGGCCGCCCCCTAAAAGTGCCGCACGGGGTGGGCCGCACCTGCCGCCCCACTACGCTACGCCACTGACTGTGGGCGTGGATATTTCCGGAGTCGCAATGGTGGGGCAAAAAACTGCTCTTGCGCAGTTCAAAGCAAGCAAATTAAAACGTGTACAGATTTATAGCATATGATGTAACTTTATGCAGCATAAGCATATCATAATCAGCCCAACACTGTCCCAGTGCTGGGCACAGACGTATTCTCGGAATAAAAAGGGTTTTAGGCCTTAGTTTACTACGCTGGCCTGGTGCGGTTTGGCAGACTATACACACCATCGAGAACTTTTTGGGCCCTCTCAGGTGTGCCGGTTTCCTCGCGATGTTTTCCTTCACCGTTAACGCAAATGATAATCAAGTGCTGGGCCCGTACCATACAGTGTCCCAAAAAATAGTGTCAAGCGGAAGTCCAAAGGTAGAGCATCCTTAGAGGTACCCGAATCAGCCTCATGTATGTTTCGCGATTTTTATAGTTCTTGTGTTTTTTTTTTGTTTTTTCTCCTTTTGGCTGCACAGGCAGCGCCATTCCCTTCGCGCAACGGAGCAATTATAGAACTATGATAGTTCACACTTCATAGTACGGGCCCTAATACGCATATGAATTCGAACAGGCCCTTAAGGCTGAGCATGCACCAGAGCTGTGCGAGGAAAATGTGCGGTGCGAAAATGTGTAGCGAGGATGTGAAACGGTGTGACCCTATCCACCAGAGCTGTGCGAGGAATGTGTAATGTGTAATGCGTTAATGTGTACAAATGAGCGGTGTGAGGATAGGTAGCGGACTCTTTTCGAATATGAGGGAGAATAATACACATTCCTAGCAACACATTCCTCGCAACACATCCCTCGCTCGCATTTCTTGCTTGTTTTGTATGAACAAAAACCTCGCACCGCTAAGCCCATATCCACCAGAGCTGCGCAGAGCGAAGCTAGGCAAATGAAGTGATTCTATTGGTGTTTACAAAACACATTTCTCGCTACGCAGCTTAGCACAGCTCTGGTAGATGCTCAGCCTAAGACCCTGTAGGGGAAGCATCCGTTCAACCGCTAGGCTATCACTCCTTTTTTAACTTTATCCAGGCGGTGACCTTATCAGCAAGCAGGCAGTACTCTGCCACCGGGTGCTCCGTCTATCCCGTGCGCTGGCGGACGGCGGAGCGCTGGGGGCTCGCGAGTGGCGCTCCCTATTGCTGCTACTATTAGCCGCAGCGTCAGCGCTATTGTCTCCACCGGCGCCGCACCACTCTGCCGCGGAACAGTTGTGTGAAAGAGTTCTTTGTGTGCTGTTTGAAGTTTGGATATTGGCCTGTCACAGGTAAACAAGGTTTTTTTTATTGTTGTGATGCCTCTTCGACTTATAAACGGCTTCAGCCGGCAGACACCGAAGACAAGAAAATAAAAAATGGTTTTTAAATGTTTGCATACATTTTCCTAGACCGTTATAGCGGTTATGCTCTGCATCTAATCCGAATCCGTGAAAGTGTGTTCCGAAGTAGTCATAGAACTATTTGTATGGTAGTTTACGCACTAATTCCGACTTCCGTCATCCGATTTCTCTCCGTCATCCGTGAGTTTCTACTTCGGAAGAAATATTGACGGACCGAAATAGCCGTAGTACTGTTTGTATGAACGCTTTCGCATTACCTCAGATTCAAATCGGAAATATGCCAAAGATGGCCCCTAAATTGCTTGGATTGGGATCAGAGATCGGATTAGTGCGTAAGCAATGTCCGAATTCGGTCCGAGTGTTTTAGACTCTAGATCCGTCTTTTCACGAATTTGGATCGGATGTTGTGCGAAAAGCAATATCCGAATTCGGTGCGAGTTTTTTATCCGTCTTTTCACGGATCCGGATCGGATGCTGTGCGTAACCGCTCTTAACGCCACCGTCCAACGTTTGTCCACCGCCACCGTCACCGAGAAACGAGATTATTTCGGACTGAGTTCGGAACGACGTGACGGCGCTCGTGTGTCCACCGCGACCGATCTCGATGTTTCCCAACATAAGACAAAAATCCGTACACCGGCGCCGTCAATCTCTGATGTAGTAGACAAGAGCAGATGCGTTTTGTATTGCCGGCATTTCGGTCCGTCACGATCTCGTCGGAGTTCTAGCGGTAGCGCCGAACTACTCACAATCTCGGTGGCCGAGATGACGGCGCTCGGATGACGGACGTGCGGTTTACACGCAGCCATAGTAATGTATGTATCGCTACTTCGGCAACGTCACCTCGTTCTCGTTGACGGCGGCGGTGGACAAACGCTCTAATGGTGTGAAAATAAGGATGGTTTTCCACCTGTCATTTTACTATCGGCCATCATCGTGAGTGCACAAAGATTTGAATTGACCTGTCTTTAAGATAAAGGTACGCTGTCTGTGTGTTGGCCGTCCATATGTTGTAATTATACTTTTTACCTACGCTTTCTGCAAACGCGTTTTTAAGAAATAAATTATTGTGTAACTCCTCCCAGATGTTTCCCATCCCCGCCGCTGTGGCGTACATTGCGTGAGCAGTGCATCCGCTGGCGTCACCGCGCCCCGCTTACAGAGCAGTGGACGCGCGCCTCGCTGTGCCTCACTGCGAGGTTGTTGAAGCATATGTATGGACCGCTGTTCCCTATCATGCCTATCAGTAAGTTTATTTATAACGATCTTATATTAGTAGCACAGTGTACCTACTTACTACATACAGTGGGTCAACGCCCATACATTTGACAGGTCCTATGAAATGTCAAAATTATGTAGGGGCGGAGGTTATGTCCCAAGTATGCAGTATGGCTACTCGGGACATAACCTCCGCTCCTCCACCCCGCAACCCCCCGCACGATTGCTCTACGACAATGTTTTACGTTGACCGACTGTAAGGAGTAAGATATAGGTAGACTGTGTTAGTAGGTTCTTTTTGACTAGTCCTTGAATTAACGAGGTGTTTTGTCTATAAAAAAAATTAAGATTTGTGAGATTCCCGGAGGGTGGAAATGTCGTTTATCGGACGATCTTCGTCGCAATACAAGACCGAGCGTAATTAATAATTGTGTTATGTTAATTTATTTTTAACATTAATCTGCATTATTTTCACACCCTATCACTGGGTTGCGGAGGTCTGATGGCAGTCGCTCCACGTAAAATACTGGTATTCAGTCGTATCTGGATAGACTGGAAGTTGAGCCCAACATAGTTGGGAAAAGGCTAGGTAGAACGAACCTTCTTCTCATACTATTTCTCACACTACTGTAGTAAATAATAAATAAAATAAATAAATAATTGGGAATTTTTACACAGCACCATCTAGTCCCAAACTAAGCAGAGCTTGCACTATGGGTACTAGATAATGGACATAATACTTATCCTTTTTTTTTTGTAAATACTTATAATACATAAGAAACACCCAGACCAACACAAACACTTATACAGGGTGTTAACGAATTCGTGTAATTCCTTTAAACCATGATCTATTAATGGTATAGATTAACTTCGCACGGGATTTAGATTGATTAAAATTAAAAAAGTTTCTTTTTTCCCAATTTTTTATTTTTATATGATAGAAAATTTCGATGCCATACATAAATGAATGAAGGCATGGCGACACAGCTGACGGGCACGTCTAGTCCGATGTTGCTCCATACAGTCATTAGATAACTTGGGACGCTAAAATTACTCAGAAACAGAATACCATGGTTCATTTTTTGAAAACTTTTTTTTGTTGATTCTGAAAAAAATCTATGCAGGGTCAATCAGTGTCACCAGTAGATCACGCGGTTTGAAGGAATTACATGAATTCGTTAACACCCTGTATATGTTCATCACATAAATATTTGTGTCCTGTGGGAATTGAACCCACGACCTCGTGATCCGCAGTCCGACACACGAACCACTAGACCACAGACGTCGTCAAATCGTAATCGTAGTGGAATTGTTATGAATTTTAAAAAGAGTAGGTATTCATAGAGTTTCTTGCCATCTACTCTATAAGATCTATCTTTTTGAACCGTACACTTAGTTTTGGCGTTTTAAAAGTACCTGTAATCAATTTGAAATAAAAAAAAACCCGGCCAAGTGTGAGTCGGACTCGCGCACGAAGGTTTCCGTACCATTATCTATTCTGTTTTTTAGTATTTGTTGTCATAGCGGCAACAGAAATACATCATCTGTGAAAATTTCAACTGTCTAACTATCACGGTCATGAGATACAGCCTGGTGACAGACGGACAGCGGAATTTTAGTAATAGGGTCTCGTTTTAAGGCCTATCCGCACACAACAGTGCCGGCACAGTGCCGACACGTGCCGATCAGCAACGTATCGATCAGTGTTAGTGAAATATGATATTGTACCATACATTTTGTATGACGCTATCCGTACTCGTCAGTGACAGTGACGTTCAGTGCCGGAACGTCACTGTCACTGACGAGTACGGATACGTACTGATCGATACGTTGCTGATCGGCACGTGTCGGCACTGTGCCGGCACTGTTGTGTGCGGATAGGCCTTTACCCTTTGCGTACGGAACCTTAAAAACTAGTTTGACTTAAATTTTGGTAAAATGCCATATTGTGTTTTGTTCAGGTGAAGAGGACGCCAACTTAATTCCTGCTGACATGAGCGCGGAGGCAGTAATGCAGAGCTGGTACCGCATCCTGCACACCATCGGCAACCCCGTGGACCTGTGCCGCCCGCATATCATCAGCCAGACTCCTGACTTCCTGCAGGTTTGATCACATACATAACAGGACATTATTCCATAGCTAGGTAGCAGTGGCGAAGGCTCCATACAACTCGATTCCTATCGGCTTCCCTTTCGAAACGAGTAGTTACTGGAAATCACGCATCACACTTGAGCAAGGTAAGCATTTTTGGTCCGGCTTCCCTTTTAAGCAACTTCACCCTACGCCACTGCTAGGTAGTTAACGAAAGCCGAACATCCTAAATTCACAATGACTCTTAGGACTTGTTGAGGGTAGTTGTTGCCAGTGAAGACACTAGAGCAGTCTTTCTCAAAGTGGGCGGTAAACAAAACTAGTTTGAGAAACTCTGCGCTAGAGTTGTAACGAAAAATACGGACATAATGACCGTCGTGTGCGTTGAGTCCATGTTGAATTTCGCAACTAGCAACAAATACCAACCACGTTCATTCTTGTCCGCGGCTGTCTGCTGGAGAAAAAATCCGTCGTGTTTTCAGGGCCTTAATGGAATTATGAGCTTACCATCCATCAACTCAGCCTACCACAGTTCGTTCTAGACATCGGACAAGTTTGTGTGTATCTTTCGGCATCTAGACAACCTTAGTAGCCTTGTTCAGGTTGTTGATCCAACTCGCTAGACTCAAAACCTGAAGAAAGACAGATAGATAAGAACGCCTGTAGGCTACATAACGTAAGCCAATATGAAAATATCATTGACATTTTAACTTACACAAATATCAACTTTAAGAATAAGTGAACTAAGTTGATTTCAGAATAACTAAAACTATGGAAAAGGTCAGAAAACAATTCAATTGCAATAGAAATTGAACTATTGTTAGCGACACTACAATTATTTAATCGTTAAGGAGTGATTCTATCGTTACAGTTATTGCTAATATTGGTATGTCAGGATTGTGAGCAAGGTAAATGTAGTAAATAAAACCAACATAGACTCTCCACTACTGAGAGTACTTGTATTTGGGTTAGTGTTAGTAACATGAACTAGATCACAATATAATACTTTAGATAATTATTACAAGTTATTACAAGATCATAAAATAAGGACAAGCTAGTCAGATATACTCGTAAAAGGTCAGACTTCTTTAGATGATCTACACAGAATACTCTAGACGAGTGTTCCGTCGTACGGTCCAAGAAGCAATCCTCCGGGCGCACCGAGCGAGCCGATCTCCTCCCTCCAAAGGGCAGTGGTGGTCCGATGTTGACGTCACGGTTAGTTAGGTGGCGGACAACAGATGGCGCTTACTCCACGAAGTTCCCGACACTATGTACAAAGGAATTAAGCTTTCTAATCCCGAAGCACCTTAATTCTTTCTCCCCAGTATTCAATCACACAAGACGAGGGTAGTCGAGACCCCAGCCAGCACCCGTGCCTGCAAGCTCTGCCGTCCATCTTCCACAAGGCTATGAAAGGCGTCGCCGCACACGTTGACGCCTTCCTCGGTATGTACTACACAGATTGTATTGGTGTGGTGTTCAGTGGCTTCCGTAGACCAGTAGATGGCAAAATAAAACAAGGTATTTTTTTCCCATGGCGATGACCGAAGACTACGTCACGATTTGTAATATTTTTTTGACATAAGGAACTAAAGTTTGACAACTGTTTCGAAGACTATTGGTTCATCTGTGCGTATGGCGTAGTGTTCGACCAATCATGTATGTTACGGCCGAAACCAATAACCGATTTATTCCAAAGTCTCTGGATTTTAGTTTTAGACTGTTTTTTTATTGTCTTTGTCGCGTAGGTCACTTTTGGCTCTAGTCGCACCTATACACCGTGGGCCCGAGGTACCCGACACATTTTAATCTTCGATTCCAATGCCTAAATGGAGAAGAAAAGCTAGGATATAGTTTGTTCAATAAAGCTTACTTTTCGAAATATTCATTATTTACGGAAATTCACAAATCGAAAAATATCTATGACTAGCTTTCGCTCGCAGCTTCGCTGGCGTGAAATTTTGAACCCGTTAAGTGACGATTTTTCATACAAACTTTCATCCCCTATTTAACTCCCTTAGGGGTTGAATTTCGAAAAATCCCTTCTTAGTGGATGCCTACGTTACAAAAGGAACCTACTGTCAAAATTTCAAGTTTCTAACCCCAGCGGTTTAGGCTGTGCGTTGATAGATCAGTTAGTCAGTCAGTCAGCTTCTCCTTTTATATGTATAGATAACAAGTCCTACGAACGCGGCGTTGCGACTTTTGTCATACCATACCCCTCTCGCCGTATGTCTTATTTGTCGGGGAGGGTTGTGAAGTGAGAAGTTTCTTATCCATTCACACGATAATTTATAAATGTTGCCAGTTCAACCTAAGGTATTGTTTACAAGGAAGTACTAAAGTTAATTGATTTATGAAGTACCGAAAAAAAAAACATTTTTTTTTGTCTGAATTGGACTTTCGTTGATATAACATTTGACTCATAATACCATCAGAAAGGCGTGGTTAAAATCTGTCGGGTACCTCGGGCTCACGGTGTTTAATTAATGTCAAAAATCTACATCAATCTATCGATTTTGGATTGAGATCGGATATTGGTTTCTGCCGTTAGCTGATACAAGAACAGAATACCTGGCGGAGTAATATTATTGTACCATGAGTATAAGTAGTTTAAAAAAAAGGCCGACATATTAATGCCGTTAAAGCCTTGGGTTTTGAAGTTTTGGCAAAGACAACGTTTTGATATTTGAGTATTTAAACGTAAAATCTCATATTCTCTTTCGGGTTGCACTGTAAAGTGTAAAATAGCACTATCTTTTGAAAGGACCCTGCTTTTAGATTTAGATATAGTATTTAGAAATATAACCTTTTAGACAAGGTGTAACTTAAATAACGCACAACCTCGGGCTCACTGTACTCATCATTATGAACAACTTTTACTATGGGACCAAAACTAAAATCGCGAAAAAAAAAACAGCTGTTCCCTACATTTATGTTCGCATAAATCGTCAAAATGTAGGGAACAGATTTTTTTTTCACGATGTCATAATAATCATTTATTTGTCATGTCATTGTCATGTTTGGTCCCATAGTAAAAGTTGTTCATAATGATGAGTAGAGTGACCCCTGAAAAGGTTGTGCGTTATTTAAGTTACACCTTGTATAAAGGTAAAACGAATTCGTACACTGGCTTAAAAGCACACAACACTGCTTTTAAGCCAGTATTATAAACACGGGAATTGCTGAGCACGGGAGAGTTTTTAGTTTGATTTGTATTTTTGGGGTGGTTTGAATTTTTCTGGAGCACTAAGACCCTATATTAATAAATAGTTTTCATTTGAGAGATCCTTCTTAAGTCCAAAGAAAGGATATCCAAACTACACTTAAGAAGTCACATGACTTGAAAGGAATTGAAAAAAAAGTGGTGTTAAATATACAAGATTAGTCGGAAAGGGGGTACTAATCCGGAAGGGTGTTAGTGGTCAATCAGACTGCACTAGCGGGCGCGGGCGCTCGGGTCTTGGCGTCTGCGTGTTCACAGTAGTGCCGAACGAGCTATCGTACGCACTACACGCGCAGTCACCTAACAGACGCTATATCACTGTGAACGATACGGGCGGACTGAGCCATTAGAATCACCCGCGCCACCGCGCCCGCCTCATGCAGGCGTGTGACTCGCGGGCGCACTGTGAATGCAACTGACGTCTATATACATTTGATTTACACGCGCCCGCGCTAGCACCCGCGCCCGCCTCCGCTCTGAAATTTGGCTTAAAGTACCGCTAGTAATGAATAACTATTGTTCTACAACTTTCTGACTAAACTTGTATGTATAGAATTCTATTTTATGATAGCTCCTATAAGGGAGATCTCTCAAAGGAGAGCTGTTTATTAACGGACCTAAAAGCTTTCCTTGAATTAAGCTTACAAATAAACTAAGAATCACTTATGAATTTGTTATTTCCTGATGTATTTCTTTTCGTTAATAGATTTTAATGCTAACCTGGCAAGAATAAAATACCTATCATTGATTCCACTAAAATACTGATAAATAATTTATTGAAAATTGACCCTTTATTCATTAATGTTATAAAATCTCTTAAATAAAACTGTCAGGTATAATTATCGATAGTTTTCGGACATCGAAATATAAATAAGATGCATCCAAAATTTTATATTATACACATTTACACCACTGCCTAAATCACGCAGTAGTAAACAAATGGAGTGCTTTATGCATATTACTCCATAGAATTAAGGCTTCGTTTGGGTCCGAAACTAGTCGGGAAATCCCGAAAAATGGACGTGAGTAAACTGTAACTAATCATCAAAATATGAATGTGTCTCACGAAAGATATAATACATAGAATTAGTCTCACGCAAATAGACAGGCGAAGCGTTTTTCATACGAAGTAGTGCCAAACGTCGCGTCGCGGTAACGACATCGGCGGACACGTTCGCCAGCACATGAGCACTCCATTTGTCTATTACTCTTCAGCCTTATTCTTCGGGGTTGATGAGAGTGTATAGGGTTTATTCGATAAAATAATGTACGTATACGATTTTTTTCATTCGTTTCAAGTGTGATTAGAATCGATTAGTTACCATCGAATGTAAAAGAGTCAGAGTAATTTTTCACTATGAAGACGATAACAAATTAAATACCTTACCTGTAAAGATTATTGAGTCCTAAGGTTGTATCGATACATTTAATTTGATACTGTTCGATATTTATATTCTGATTTGGCTACAGTACTAGAATGTTAATGATTATCGAATGAGCTCTACACGTGAGGTCTGTATAAGGCATGTGTAGTGTATATATAAGTAGTAAGTCGGGTGGGCCCAGGGCGCGGGTCGGAGCGCTGGTGGGCCAGCGGCGTGACGTCAGAGGGCGCCGAGGACGGCGAGCTGACGCCGCCCGCGCACCGCCGCCTCGCCAAGTCCTTCAGCGTGTCCGCGTCGCGGCCGCGCGACAAGCTGCCCGAACGAAGTAAGACTATACCACATGGTGCGAGTGTCACACGATTTGTAAACCGATTTGTTGCTATTGTTACCCCAATGTATCTCTGTTCTATACAGAGATACGTCGCCCTAAATATTTTGTAGTGCCAACGGCATGTGGAAGAAATACTAAAGAATCCTGGAGTCTGGTTGTAGATCATATTGACATACCTTTGATATTTTCACAACGTCGTAATTGATACAAATAATACATCAAAACAGTCGACGGTCATGGTCTAAATTCATATCCCGAGCTGTGCACTGCAGTTCGGGATATGAATTTGGCGCGCTACCCTCTGATTCAGGAAGTTCCGATTAGTAAAATGTCGAACAATTCGATTGGTTATCTAATAATCTCTCGTAAGCAAGATACTAAACCGAATCAGTCGACCACTGACTTGTCGAGACCTTCTGAACTATTTCAGAATATCTGAACCATATCATCAATCAAATCTTCCGATTTTGAATTCGATGTTTACCCGAACGATTACTCTGCAAAAACTCTAGTGAAGTCTTTATGTGTTAAAAACGAAACGGTTTACTTATCGACTTACACTGTAACTGCACAAGACTTTAGATAATATTTATAAATTATACAATTATTATATTATAATTAGTTTAGTATTTTAAATAATTAGTTTATACCATTATTTATTTGGAATGTTCCTTTTAGAATAGACTTGTAATATATTAGTGTTATTATTTTTATTTAGTTTGTTCAGTAGGTAGTATGGTTTAAAAGACTAGATTCTACCTTGCACTTGTTTAAAAAGCACTTTATTTTTGAGTGGTGCGTTTTTTTGGTTTGTTTGATATCTATCGCTTTTTCAACTTCCTTTAGTTTTTGCGTGCACTACAATTATTTGATAAGCGGTATTTTCTTTTGGGTTGGTATCAGTTTATCTTTTTACCTAAAGCAGTTTTAAAATGTTTACTTGATTTATTTTAATTTATTTATTCGTTAAACACATTTTTTTTAATCAAGCAGATCATTACGTTTGGCCTGCTGTTACGATCAGTTTTTGATTCTTATGTAACTGATGTTTAAATATAAATCATCACACCATCTACCTAGCCTTTTCCCAAAGATGTTGGCTTCGGATTCCTGTTTAAACAGATGTGGCAAACTTAACATAAATGTTACAACACGGTGTGCTATAATACTCGTGTGCGCATACGCAGGTACTCCGCGCACATCGCTCATCGGTCTCACAAGCAGTCGGCCGCCCAGCGTGGTTCCCACCACACCGCCCAACTCCATCTCATCACAAGGTAAACAACATTTTTTGGGAAAAATATTTATTTTTACGAACGTGAACATGAAGCCGCGTATTCATTAAGGGACAAATGTTCCGCGACACTTGTTGCCGGACCTCGCTGGCGACACGTGTCAAGCCCGCTACACTCTCCCAACCACTGCAACTCGTGTAAGCCAGGATCTACAATGGCGACCGACCAGAATAAAAACGCAGAAACAATGAAGCTCAGCGCGTCCCGGGGAAATAATTGAACTGTCTTGGAACCCAAACGAAATTAATCAGAAAAAACAAAAGGTGTGTGGAGGAACGAGGTGTGGTGTTCCTCCAACCAAAGGGAGGATCCTCCAACCAGGCGGAGTCTTGTGCCTGGCGGGCTACTGCCCAACAGTTGATGTTGGGAGGTTGTATATATACTATCTGCGTGTTAAATCTTGATTGCGCGATGTAGGATAGTTCGCATGGGGCGAGATAGATGCCGCCACAGGTGGAATAGGAAGAAAATTTGTTCCCACTTCCCACCGTATCAAGAGGGAGATATAAAGTAGCAAAAGACCATAGGCGCAAAAATAGATGTATGTATACAACTGGGATAAGCCCAGCTGTCTAGCATCACGGATCAATAGTTAAATGATTTATGGGTCCTATTATGTGACCTGTCATACTTGATTCCAATAATAGGTATGTGAAAAACGCGTGAACGCACGAAAATTAGTCCTAGTTGCCACAAGGTCAGCATAGTGACACGTCTCGCAGGACATTTGTCCCCTAATGAAAACGCAGCTTTAGCTGCACGCGTTGCAATCTACTACTGCAACATAACACTCTAAAATGTAACCCTGTGAAGTTTTGCCAGTTAATTTGAAGTAATATAAGTAATAGTATAGAACGATGATAAAATACAGTGCGCTGAATCCTCAAAGACGCGCCCCACTCCTTTTTGTGGTCTGTAGTTGCGTGGTGCGTATGCACAAATCTCTTATTATTATCTTATATTAGTATGCGTATGAACACATCTAACTATTGTGTGAAGATAGAACTAACACAATAGCTATTTATAATGCACACTTTTGTACTGTAGCCATTTAGACAAAGAGTGGGGCGCGTCTTCGTGGATTGATCTATCTGTACAATATTTATCTGAACTGGAACTTTACCCATTATTTTTGTTGTCCAGTGGGCGAGTCTGAGAAGCTACCGCTGACTCCGCTGCGTCCGAAAGTGAATTCCATCTTTCATTTGTTCGGCGAGTGGCTGTTTGAGGCGGCTCTTATTGGTACCACACCCGCCTATAACAACCAACGTGAGTATAGATCTGTCGTTATTTAATTTAATAAACAGGTAATAACTGTCCCAGTCAGCACGAAAATTCTATTCATTTAAAAATCCAAATATAATAATTCATTAGGTACTTTCATTCGTAGGTAAAAGTAGAACAAATAATTTATCGTATTCATAATCGATATCGTTTACCACACCACTATTTGCTATGTGAATAATAATATCTACCTACCATCGGACAGACCGGATACTCGGTGCAAAATACGCTAATTACCATTACCCAAAGTATAAGGATTATAATTTCTTTGTTGTAACTCGATAACATATTAACGATAAATGTTTACATGAAAATTAAAACGTTTTGTAATGTTATATCCGGCGCTTTAAAGTGGGTGATCCATTGGCGAGCCGACAGTATATTTCGTTGGCCCGTAGGCTCGCCGGCTGATCCATTAGAGCACTAAACTGTTGGCTCGCGGTTTGGCGAATCTACTGGCGGTTTTTATACCGTGGGGTTAGGATTTCAAGTATGCACAAAGAGCCAGTGAGTCAATGCTCCGGTTTTTAAGACCGTGGTATTTTAGGTGCTCCATTGAGGTTTATACCTTTGGCTCGCGGGCTCATTGGCGTACCAGGGGGTCTACTTCCTAAGCACGAAGTCCGTGGTTTCGGCCTTAGTTACGACCGTTTCCTACTCCCTATCACCTACGGACATACGATTATTTCGGGGCCCGAACTAAGAATGAATGACAACACGATTTGACAGTTGTCCCTACTACCGATGTGTTTTTGCCCTTCCGAAAAGTTGAACTTGACACTTGTTTTGTTCACTCCTACGTTTCGGGCTACTTTCGGACGGGCGACTAACTTCGTTGACAGACTTAGGGAGTAGGCCCCCAGGAGTCTTGCTTTCAAATGAATCACCTAAAGTCAAGTTTATTTGCGTGTTTGTGCATGTAAGGTTTATGTCTGTAAACGAACCCACATCAAAGCAGAAATGCAAGTTTGGAGCAACGATTTCCGAGAGTTTTTTATATGACTTACATCATGCAAATTGTTTCAGAACGTACTGAAGGTACTCCACCGCCTCCATCGTTATCGGACGCTGCGTATAAACTGAACATGCTCAGTTATCAGCCAGGTATGTTATATTCATGATTAGTTACGATTAACTGACTAGTTTTGAACCCAAATGCAGTCTTTAATCATGAGCAGAACACGCGGCGATGTCGTGAGTTGAATCCGAGGTATGATATAGTTAATAGTTAATAATAATACTAGAATTAAATTCTCGTATAATGGGGAGATGTATAAGCATAGGTAGCGCGAGACAGAGGACAGTGGCGTGGTTAAGAGAAAGCCAACGTCCAGTAGTGGGAGTTATAAGGTGCTGAAGAAAATTTGCGAAAATTGTGTCTCTCTTTGTGGTTCCGGGAAAAATTGACTTACCCGTCTCATCTTTCCGGGTGCTTTGTAAAAGGCGAGTAAGGAATTATGTTGAAAAATATGGTTAGCATTTCAGTATCCTCTGGTTCTGATTTCAATTTAAAAAAAAACTACAAATGGATTTTTAGGCAAAATATTTTTGAGAGCTTGTTTTTTCTTTGGAAGAAATATTCTACCAGAATAAAAATTGCCAGTAAAATATACTTCAATTTAAAAGTAAAATGTACTTAAATTGGTCACATTCAGTCAATAATTTATTTATTTAGTCCAACAAACCATTGTTATAGTCCTACATACATAGTTTTGTCACAGCTTATCTCTTGCAATGTAGAACACGTTACGTATTTGTTGTGTTCAGGTCGCGCGGAGGCGCTGGGCACGCTGTGCCGCGTGCTGTGTTCCAAGCAGTGTCGCGAGGAGGTGCTGGCTCCGTACCTGGCGCGGTGCTACGCCGCTATACACCGCGGGCTTAGGGACCCCGCCACTGCTGCCGCTGTCGTGCTCAATGCGCCTGATATATTCAGGTACCCTTAGCTCAAGAGCATAGGCAGCACTGTCCTCCTATCTGCTAATAACATGTGGCTCCGTACCTAGCGCGGTGCTACGCCGCTATACACCGCGGGCTCAGGGACCCCGCCACTGCTGCCGCCGTCGTGCTCAATGCGCCTGATATATTCAGGTACCCTTAGCTCAAGAGCATAGGCAGCACTGTCCTCCTATCTGCTAATAACATGTGGCTCCGTACCTAGCGCGGTGCTACGCCGCTATACACCGCGGGCTCAGGGACCCCGCCACTGCTGCCGCCGTCGTGCTCAATGCGCCTGATATATTCAGGTACCCTTAGCTCAAGAGCATAGGCAGCACTGTCCTCCTATCTGCTAATAACATGTGGCTCCGTACCTAGCGCGCTGCTACGCCGCTATACACCGCGGGCTCAGGGACCCCGCCACTGCCGCCGCCGTCGTGCTCAATGCGCCTGATATATTTAGGTAGCGTCGAAAATAATTACAAACTTATATACAAAACGTTAAACAAGCATATTCCATATATGCTGAATGACCTGAGCAGCTGTAATGTTTCTTGCAACAGCTATCTTGCCGCAGGTTGCCTTAAAACTTAAACCAGTCGTCACACAAGTGTCTATGGACTACGAACCCCTCAAACGCTAATGCAACTATTCTTTTTATTTTATTTATATCCTTCAAACTTACGTCTATCATTACAGGTAGTATGTAAACCTAATGCAATATAAAAACTAAATTTATTAATATAATTCTTTATTGGACAACATTATTTTACTTCCAGACTGGACTTAGATGGCGTGTTAGTGTTAGTTCCAGACTTCATAACGGCCTTGGACCAGATTCTATCTGAGAGGGAGCCTAAACTGGAGTGTGGAACCATTGACAAGAGAGAACTCCGTAAGGCCGCTATCAGCGCGCTGCTGTCGCTCGTGGCCTTCCCTTATCATTATAAAGGACTGCCTGTACCTGAGTTCCCTGGCTGTAATGAGTAGTGAGTATATATGCTTTATTTTAACTGAAAAATTTCATAATTGGCTAGTTCCAGATATCCGAACAAGATGACATTTTGTTGAAGGTTTAATTGTATATTAACTGCCAGAACTACCTGGCTGGGTTGTTCGAACCTCATCAGTGTTTGGAAAAACACGGTGACAACGAAGTATTATATTGTTATTTATTCAATTTAGGACAGATAAGACAGTACAAACAATATTAAAACTTGTATTCGTTAAATTCGTGTGTTTATAAGAAGTTAACCTCATAGCAAAGCAGTTTGTTACATCCTTTTTGTCCCACAGCATTGTCAAATAAAAACAACCTTTATTTCCACACCGTAAGCTTCACTATAAATTGCAGCGCGGGCATGACCCTAGGCGACTTTACTCGCGGCAAGATATCCCTGATATGTGTGTCGGCCGTACAAGTGGAGACGTCGGACGCGCTGGCCGTGCCGCTGCTGAGCGCGCTGTACCTGTGCGTGCGGCACAACGCGCACGCCGCGCCCGGCAACGCGCACAGTGCGCCGCCCGGCTCCACCATGTCGCACAGCACCGACTATAAAGGTAAACGAACGAACACAATTAGGTAACTTATAGGCAAGCTAATCTTTTTCAGATTGGAGAGTCAAGTCAAATGAAGCCTTTACTAAATAAAAAAGACAGCACTTTCACCTATTTGCTAAATCTCAGTTTGGCGCGGCATTTATTCTTACAATCTTATGAGGCACATACAATCCAATTGCGAGTCAGACAAAAAGATTTTATTCTTGTTCAGATAGCTAATTTCGTCCAATATTTGATGCATAGTTAATAATAAAACCCGTACTAATACAACAGTCACTCTCATTTCTTCTTAAGTTTCGTTTTATGTCAATTATAAGACCAGGGCCTGATTAATCTTAGAGACTACAAAGGTTCAAGCCTGGTGGCGCCCCCACGTGTCGTCGGCGAAAAACATTTGGATTGAAAGACTAATAGCAAAAGCCCAGCTTTGTCAAAAACAAAATTAGACCCAGCCATATCCTTAGGCTAACGGAGCGGTTGAACCCGGCTTTCGACCCTTAAAAATGCACTTATAATGAAGGCGAAATTTTGGGGGAAAAGTAGACAATGGGGCGCAAACCTTATATTGGTTGGCATAGGGGCGCTCGAATCAGGCCCTGCGTAAGACGACTTGCAAAACTAAAAAATAATGTTGTCATATGGACATAATTTATATGACGTATACATTTTGACAGTTCCTCTTGGAATGCTGCTCACGTTGCCATTTTAGAAGTGCTTTATTAATACAGGCCTTGATAACATAAGGCCGTTTGATTCTATGTGCCGCATAAATTAATGCCGCGCCATTTATTATTATCACCAGTTTCGTAGCTTCGTGACGTTGTCAAGTGCTGAACCACTGCTATCACAAACACATGTGCAATAATCACAGTAACGCACACACATACACGCTACATTTATTTTGCAAGCGAACATTTTAAATTTAATTGTTAGGCAACATTTTTTAACACGCCAATTCATTTCATGAGTACATAACACATAATATTGTCCCCTTACATTGCTGCTGGTTAAATAATTTGCTCTCTTTGCTGTGTGAGCCTTTCCACCAGTATGGTGGAAGCTTAATCTTTTCTGAAAGGCTGGTCAATGTGAAAATTCACTAATTAGCTGCCAAATTTCATGTCAAGTGATGCAATTGTTGTGATGTGTGCATATCATGCTCGTGAACGGGTGCCGTCTGTCGGGACTGGTCAGCTCTTAATTGCATGGCAATCCTAAAAGGCATATTTTTCTATTTGTGACTCTTATGTGAGTTTATTTCTAACGTTGCATTACCTGCATTATTCTCATACTATTTCACACACTACTGTAATGGAATTATCATGATCTACTATTTTAAAAAGTGTGTTCATTGAGTTTCTTGCCGGTTCTTCTCCAAAGAATCTACCTTTTGGAACCGTGCACCTAGTTTTGACGTTTTAAAAGTGCCCGAAATAAAAAAGTTTGACTTTGATTGGTTTTTAGTATTTTGTTCGACCAATCACATTCTTTGATATGAAGTTGGCAACAGATTAAATTGACCAGGCTTTCAGAAACCGAGGGACACTTTCATCAAAGTTAAAACAATGCTACAACATGCTAAAAAAGATTTTTAGAAATCCTAATTCAATTCATAATTCGCCTAGATTATTAAAAATATCCCTTGACCTGCCTATTTCAACAAGTGACAGTATTATATCAGGTACAACTTAAGCCATCTTTACAATTAAAGATTGAAAAAGTAAACCTCAACACACAAAGTTCACCTATCGTTCAACAAGAAGCTCATAATACAGGTTTGAACGAGACTACACTTTGTCCTTTCGATTACAATAAACTTACATCTTATATCCCCTTCTCCATTACTAGCTATACGATTATAGCTCACCGTGGTTGAAAGATTAGCCAGTCAGCAAAGTTGATAGCGGGGCTGACTGCCCAGAGAACATCGGATGTACTTAAGGCTACGTGCGCACTGAGCGGATAGCCGCGTTACGTCCAGCCGTCCGGCTGTCCGTAGCATGCAGTTGCTACTACGGCTAACCGGGTGGCGGCTAGCCGTAACCGCAACCGGAACGTACAGTTGAGAAACCGTCGCTGTTTGCGGTTTAAGCCACTCATTTCCATGGTGAACGTTGAAGTGCCCCGTGAAATTAAAGGAAAAACATATTTTTCTTAGGATTGTAGGACCACCTTACTGTAGATCCTAGTTTTAGAAGGGAGATTTCAGTTGTTATTAGCAAAATGCGCGAGCTTTGACAAACACGTGCACCGTCAATGGCGGGTAACCGCAAACTCTATCCGCGTAGTGCGTACAGCAACCTTCTGGACAGACGCACGTCGAGCCGCAGCGCTCCGAGTGACCGGAGCGGTTGGTCGGCAGCCGCATCGCAGTGTGAAAAAAAACTATTTTACTACTCGTACATACTTATGATTGCGGCCAACCAGACGGCTGACCGCGTACCGGCTAACCGCAGTGCGTAGGTACCCTAAGGCACGTCATTCATGGAGGCTAGTTTAATGCACACAATAAGGAACAGTTATGAAACATTTTTAAACACGTGTCGCTGGGCGGGTGTTGTAGCCCGGTCCGACAGCGGCAGTGCGTCGGGGAGCGCGGAGGGGCCCGCGCTCGACGACTTCGCTGCAGACGTTAGGGAGCTAGACCCATCCTCGCCTGTTTTCGGTAATTACACACCTTTTTATTTGCGTTTCAAAGGGCAGCATATTGACGTCGTGGTATCAAGATTAACAACAGCAAAAAGTTATTTTATCGGAGTCTCCCGCTAGATATAGACCTTTTCCAAGTTGCGCCAAAAAACCTGGTCCTCCGTCTAGTAATGGCCGCTCCGTGTAAAATACAAATAGTTCACCCGCAACTGGCTGGACTGGAGGTCAACCCCAACATATTTAAGCAAACGCTTGGTTGATGTAGTATGTGTAGTATTTGATCTTTTACTCAAAGTTTCAATTTCTGTTGAAGCAGCGAATGTTTTGTAAATTACACCAATAACACTTGCTTGGTTTTGAAAATATTGGTAGCCACTTTGTCAATATATTGCCCTCTATAAACACACTGTAAGCTTTCAAATATACTCGAAATCTTAAAGAAACTTGCGAGCTAACCAGACCCGCGATTTTTTTACTTGTGAGCGCCTTCTAGTCCTCTTTATAGCCATTGAAGACCAAATGTCGTGAAAAGTTTACAGTGTGTATATCAACGCTTTTATGTCTTACTGTTTTGCTTGCCGTTTTATTTTTCGTAATTTCACATTACATTTCATTTTTTGATCATTATTATTCTTGATAAATTACCTTGTTATTATCTGCCAACTTTATTTTAAAGTCCGTAATTTGGTATTCGAAAACTTTTGTTAACATTTTTGGCATAAAATATGAAAAGCACAATCTATGAAGGGTTTTTGTATAATAACTGAACTTGTCTTTATTACAATGTTAATGTAGAAAGAAGATGCAAGAAATGCAGATTAAAATCTATATTAAGTTAAAAAAAATACAACAAAAAATATAGTATTGCATAAATTATGTGCACCGTGTGTGTACCGCATTTTTTGTGCGATGTCTAGAGAGTCCTTCTACAATCTATCTATATGTCACTCCGTACAGTCGGTTAACGCCCATTTTCGCGGAAAAATCGTGTTTAGCTTCCGATAAAAATGGGTGAACCCTGCATCCCAAGTTGTCCTGTTGCAGTTCGGGACATGAAATTCAGGCTGGCTCGATCTAATTTCGAATAAAGTCGAGTGTTTGACATTGTATTGATTTATTTTTTTGTATCATGTAACGATCCTGTAAAAGTATCAAAGATCTATCATTATCAAAGGCGCTGATCTACTGTATGGAGTAGGTAATTACACTTTCTATGTGCTAAGTTATCACATGTGAGTTAAATTAGGTGCGGCGTTAGTGGTGCGCGCTACATACCTCGTATGTCACCGACTGATATCCTCGTGGAAGGGCGACCTACAAGTCTCCCTGGCTGCTTTGGAACTGCTGTCTGGATTAGCCAAGCTGCATTCGTCGAAGCCAGGTTAGTTACCAATATGAATAGTTATTAAGAATTCTGTGTCCTGTGTATTCTTGTAACATCATAATAGTAAAATCCTGTAAATTAGTTTTGCAAATCTTGGTATCCTGGTTTCGACTCCAAAATTTTACTGGGTTGGAATAGTTTCACATAAACGTATATTTGACTAGCACTGCTGCTGAACCCTATGATAATATTGTCAGTGATTTTTGTTTATAATATGGTGTGTATTTAATTAATATCTATGTATTGTATTTTGCATGCTATCTAGAATTTGTAATCGGTAAGTCTTAAATAAGGTTTATTAGTTTCGATAACAGCACTGAGGTTTATTGGCACCAAAACTGATTTTAGAACGGATCTTGCTAATAATTTTGTAGAAACTATTTCAAAGATTTTTGTTCTCTATGATCACCTGATTTCAGATTTTCTGTCAAAGCGAACATGGCTCGTTGTACATTGATTCAAAAACGAAAAAAAGTTAATACTCTTTAAACCCAACAGAGGCGATCGAGCGTAAGCGCGCAGTGCGATGGATCTGCGACTACATCACCGTACAATGCAGCCGGCCGCCTCAGGCGCACTCACGCGACCTTCATTCGTGTGTGGTCGCCGCGTACTCCTGCCTCGCCGCCTGGCTGTGTCCCGCGTTGTTAGCTGACCAGGAGTGCATAGCCACGCTGCTGGAGGTCGTCGAGCTAGGGATATCGGGCAGCAAGAGTCAAGGTAAATAAATACTGTGTGATATGATGATAGCCTGGTAGCGAATGATCGCTGTTCACCTACTAGTAGTGCATAGCCAGTTGCTGTCGAGCTGGGGATATCGGGCAGCAAGAGTCAAGGTAAATAAATACTGTGTGATATGATGATAGCCTGGTAACGAATGATCGCTGTTCACCTACCAGGAGTGCATAGCCACGTTGCTGTTGAGGCTGGGATATCGGGCAGCAAGAGTCAAGGTAAATAAATACTGTGTGATATGATGATAGCCTGGTAACGAATGATCGCTGTTCACCTACCAGGAGTGCATAGCCACGTTGCTGTTGAGGCTGGGATATCGGGCAGCAAGAGTCAAGGTAAATAAATACTGTGTGATATGATGATATCCTGGTAACGAATGATCGTTGTTCACCTACTAGTAGTGCATAGCCAGTTGCTGTCGAGCTGGGGATATCGGGCAGCAAGAGTCAAGGTAAATAAATACTGTCTGAAATGCTAGCCTGGTAATGAATGATCGCTGTTCACCTACTTACGTGCATAGCCAGTTGCTGTCGAGCTGGGGATATCGGGCAGCAAGAGTCAAGGCAAATAAATACTGTGTGATATGATGATATCCTGGTAACGAATGATCGTTGTTCACCTACTAGTAGTGCATAGCCAGTTGCTGTCGAGCTGGGGATATCGGGCAGCAAGAGTCAAGGTAAATAAATACTGTGTGATATGATGATATCCTGGTAACGAATGATCGCTGTTCACCTACTAGTAGTGCATAGCCAGTTGCTGTCGAGCTGAGGATATCGGGCAGCAAGAGTCAAGGTAAATAAATACTGTGTGATATGATGATAGCCTGGTAACGAATGATCGCTGTTCACCTACCAGGAGTGCATAGCCAGTTGCTGTCGAGCTGGGGATATCGGGCAGCAAGAGTCAAGGTAAATAAATACTGTGTGGCATGATGATATCCTGGTGATGAATTATCGCTGTTCACCTACCAGGAGTGCATAGCCACGTAGCTATCGAGCTGGGGATATCGGGCAGCAAGAGCCAAGGTAAATAAATACCGTGTGATTCCTTCCTGGTAATAAGTTATCGCTGGTCACCTACCAGGAGTGCATAGCCACGTTGCTGTTCAGGCTGGGATATCGGGCAGCAAGAGTCAAAGTAAATAAATACTGTCTGAAATGCTAGCCTGGTAATGAATGATCGCTGGTCACTTACCAGAAGTGCATAGCCACGCTGCTGTTGAGCTGGGGATATCGGGCAGCAAGAGTCAAGGTAAATAAATACTGTGTGATATGATGATAGCCTGGTAACGAATGATCGCTGTTCACCTACCAGGAGTGCATAGCCAGTTGCTGTCGAGCTGGGGATATCGGGCAGCAAGAGTCAAGGCACATAAATACTGTGTGATATGATGATAGCCTGGTAACGAATGATCGCTGTTCACCTACTAGTAGTGCATAGCCAGTTGCTGTCGAGCTGGGGATATCGGGCAGCAAGAGTCAAGGTAAATAAATACTGTGTGATATGATGATATCCTGGTAACGAATGATCGCTGTTCACCTACTAGTAGTGCATAGCCAGTTGCTGTCGAGCTGGGGATATCGGGCAGCAAGAGTCAAGGTAAATAAATACTGTGTGATATGATGATAGCCTGGTAACGAATGATCGCTGTTCACCTACCAGGAGTGCATAGCCACGTTGCTGTTGAGGCTGGGATATCGGGCAGCAAGAGTCAAGGTAAATAAATACTGTGTGATATGATGATAGCCTGGTAACGAATGATCGCTGTTCACCTACCAGGAGTGCATAGCCACGTTGCTGTTGAGGCTGGGATATCGGGCAGCAAGAGTCAACGTAAATAAATACTGTCTGAAATGCTAGCCTGGTAATGAATGATCGCTGTTCACCTACTAGTAGTGCATAGCCAGTTGCTGTCGAGCTGGGGATATCGGGCAGCAAGAGTCAAGGCAAATAAATACTGTGTGATATGATGATATCCTGGTAACGAATGATCGTTGTTCACCTACTAGTAGTGCATAGCCAGTTGCTGTCGAGCTGGGGATATCGGGCAGCAAGAGTCAAGGTAAATAAATACTGTGTGATATGATGATATCCTGGTAACGAATGATCGCTGTTCACCTACTAGTAGTGCATAGCCAGTTGCTGTCGAGCTGGGGATATCGGGCAGCAAGAGTCAAGGTAAATAAATACTGTGTGATATGATGATAGCCTGGTAACGAATGATCGCTGTTCACCTACCAGGAGTGCATAGCCAGTTGCTGTCGAGCTGGGGATATCGGGCAGCAAGAGTCAAGGTAAATAAATACTGTGTGATGTGATGATAGCCTGGTAACGAATGATCGTTGTTCACCTACCAGGAGTGCATAGCCAGTTGCTGTCGAGCTGGGGATATCGGGCAGCAAGAGTCAAGGTAAATAAATACTGTGTGATATGATGATAGCCTGGTAACGAATGATCGCTGTTCACCTACTAGTAGTGCATAGCCAGTTGCTGTCGAGCTGGGGATATCGGGCAGCAAGAGTCAAGGTAAATAAATACTGTGTGATATGATGATATCCTGGTAACGAATGATCGCTGTTCACCTACTAGTAGTGCATAGCCAGTTGCTGTCGAGCTGGGGATATCGGGCAGCAAGAGTCAAGGTAAATAAATACTGTGTGATATGATGATAGCCTGGTAACGAATGATCGCTGTTCACCTACCAGGAGTGCATAGCCACGTTGCTGTTGAGGCTGGGATATCGGGCAGCAAGAGTCAAGGTAAATAAATACTGTGTGATATGATGATAGCCTGGTAACGAATGATCGCTGTTCACCTACCAGGAGTGCATAGCCACGTTGCTGTTGAGGCTGGGATATCGGGCAGCAAGAGTCAACGTAAATAAATACTGTCTGAAATGCTAGCCTGGTAATGAATGATCGCTGTTCACCTATAGTAGTGCATAGCCAGTTGCTGTCGAGCTGGGGATATCGGGCAGCAAGAGTCAAGGCAAATAAATACTGTGTGATATGATGATATCCTGGTAACGAATGATCGTTGTTCACCTACTAGTAGTGCATAGCCAGTTGCTGTCGAGCTGGGGATATCGGGCAGCAAGAGTCAAGGTAAATAAATACTGTGTGATATGATGATATCCTGGTAACGAATGATCGCTGTTCACCTACTAGTAGTGCATAGCCAGTTGCTGTCGAGCTGGGGATATCGGGCAGCAAGAGTCAAGGTAAATAAATACTGTGTGATATGATGATAGCCTGGTAACGAATGATCGCTGTTCACCTACTAGTAGTGCATAGCCAGTTGCTGTCGAGCTGGGGATATCGGGCAGCAAGAGTCAAGGTAAATAAATACTGTGTGATGTGATAATAGCCTGGTAACGAATGATCGTTGTTCACCTACCAGGAGTGCATAGCCAGTTGCTGTCGAGCTGGGATATCGGGCAGCAAGAGTCAAGGTAAATAAATACTGTGTGATATGATGATAGCCTGGTAACGAATGATCGCTGTTCACCTACTAGTAGTGCATAGCCAGTTGCTGTCGAGCTGGGGATATCGGGCAGCAAGAGTCAAGGTAAATAAATACTGTGTGATATGATGATAGCCTGGTAACGAATGATCGCTGTTCACCTACCAGGAGTGCATAGCCAGTTGCTGTCGAGCTGGGGATATCGGGCAGCAAGAGTCAAGGTAAATAAATACTGTGTGATATGATGATAGCCTGGTAACGAATGATCGCTGTTCACCTACTAGTAGTGCATAGCCAGTTGCTGTCGAGCTGGGGATATCGGGCAGCAAGAGTCAAGGTAAATAAATACTGTGTGATATGATGATAGCCTGGTAACGAATGATCGCTGTTCACCTACTAGGAGTGCATAGCCAGTTGCTGTCGAGCTGGGGATATCGGGCAGCAAGAGTCAAGGTAAATAAATACTGTGTGATATGATGATAGCCTGGTAACGAATGATCGCTGTTCACCTACTAGTAGTGCATAGCCAGTTGCTGTCGAGCTGGGGATATCGGGCAGCAAGAGTCAAGGTAAATAAATACTGTGTGATATGATGATAGCCTGGTAACGAATGATCGCTGTTCACCTACTAGTAGTGCATAGCCAGTTGCTGTCGAGCTGGGGATATCGGGCAGCAAGAGTCAAGGTAAATAAATACTGTGTGATATGATGATATCCTGGTAACGAATGATCGCTGTTCACCTACCAGGAGTGCATAGCCACGTTGCTGTTGAGGCTGGGATATCGGGCAGCAAGAGTCAAGGTAAATAAATACTGTGTGATATGATGATAGCCTGGTAACGAATGATCGCTGTTCACCTACCAGGAGTGCATAGCCAGTTGCTGTCGAGCTGGGGATATCGGGCAGCAAGAGTCAAGGTAAATAAATACTGTGTGATATGATGATAGCCTGGTAACGAATGATCGCTGTTCACCTACTAGTAGTGCATAGCCAGTTGCTGTCGAGCTGGGGATATCGGGCAGCAAGAGTCAAGGCAAATAAATACTGTGTGATATGATGATAGCCTGGTAACGAATGATCGCTGTTCACCTACCAGGAGTGCATAGCCATTTGCTGTCGAGCTGGGGATATCGAGCAGCAAGAGTCAAGGTAAATAAATACTGTGTGATATGATGATAGCCTGGTAACGAATGATCGCTGTTCACCTACCAGGAGTGCATAGCCAGTTGCTGTCGAGCTGGGGATATCGGGCAGCAAGAGTCAAGGTAAATAAATACTGTGTGATGTGATGATAGCCTGGTAACGAATGATCGCTGTTCACCTACCAGGAGTGCATAGCCAGTTGCTGTCGAGCTGGGGATATCGGGCAGCAAGAGTCAAGGTAAATAAATACTGTGTGATATGATGATAGCCTGGTAACGAATGATCGCTGTTCACCTACTAGTAGTGCATAGCCAGTTGCTGTCGAGCTGGGGATATCGGGCAGCAAGAGTCAAGGTAAATAAATACTGTGTGATATGATGATAGCCTGGTAACGAATGATCGCTGTTCACCTACTAGTAGTGCATAGCCAGTTGCTGTCGAGCTGGGGATATCGGGCAGCAAGAGTCAAGGTAAATAAATACTGTGTGATATGATGATATCCTGGTAACGAATGATCGCTGTTCACCTACTAGTAGTGCATAGCCAGTTGCTGTCGAGCTGGGGATATCGGGCAGCAAGAGTCAAGGTAAATAAATATTGTGTGATATGATGATATCCTGGTAACGAATGATCGCTGTTCACCTACCAGGAGTGCATAGCCAGTTGCTGTCGAGCTGGGGATATCGGGCAGCAAGAGTCAAGGTAAATAAATACTGTGTGATATGATGATAGCCTGGTAACGAATGATCGCTGTTCACCTACCAGGAGTGCATAGCCACGTTGCTGTTGAGGCTGGGATATCGGGCAGCAAGAGTCAAGGTAAATAAATACTGTGTGATATGATGATAGCCTGGTAACGAATGATCGCTGTTCACCTACCAGGAGTGCATAGCCAGTTGCTGTCGAGCTGGGGATATCGGGCAGCAAGAGTCAAGGTAAATAAATACTGTGTGGCATGATGATATCCTGGTGATGAATTATCGCTGTTCACCTACCAGGAGTGCATAGCCACGTAGCTATCGAGCTGGGGATATCGGGCAGCAAGAGCCAAGGTAAATAAATACCGTGTGATTCCTTCCTGGTAATAAGTTATCGCTGGTCACCTACCAGGAGTGCATAGCCACGTTGCTGTTCAGGCTGGGATATCGGGCAGCAAGAGTCAAAGTAAATAAATACTGTCTGAAATGCTAGCCTGGTAATGAATGATCGCTGGTCACTTACCAGAAGTGCATAGCCACGCTGCTGTTGAGCTGGGGATATCGGGCAGCAAGAGTCAAGGTAAATAAATACTGTGTGATATGATGATAGCCTGGTAACGAATGATCGCTGTTCACCTACCAGGAGTGCATAGCCAGTTGCTGTCGAGCTGGGGATATCGGGCAGCAAGAGTCAAGGCACATAAATACTGTGTGATATGATGATAGCCTGGTAACGAATGATCGCTGTTCACCTACTAGTAGTGCATAGCCAGTTGCTGTCGAGCTGGGGATATCGGGCAGCAAGAGTCAAGGTAAATAAATACTGTGTGATATGATGATAGCCTGGTAACGAATGATCGCTGTTCACCTACTAGTAGTGCATAGCCAGTTGCTGTCGAGCTGGGGATATCGGGCAGCAAGAGTCAAGGTAAATAAATACTGTGTGATATGATGATAGCCTGGTAACGAATGATCGCTGTTCACCTACCAGGAGTGCATAGCCACGTTGCTGTTGAGGCTGGGATATCGGGTAGCAAGAGTCAAGGTAAATAAATACTGTGTGATATGATGATAGCCTGGTAACGAATGATCGCTGTTCACCTACCAGGAGTGCATAGCCACGTTGCTGTTGAGGCTGGGATATCGGGCAGCAAGAGTCAACGTAAATAAATACTGTCTGAAATGCTAGCCTGGTAATGAATGATCGCTGTTCACCTACTAGTAGTGCATAGCCAGTTGCTGTCGAGCTGGGGATATCGGGCAGCAAGAGTCAAGGCAAATAAATACTGTGTGATATGATGATATCCTGGTAACGAATGATCGTTGTTCACCTACTAGTAGTGCATAGCCAGTTGCTGTCGAGCTGGGGATATCGGGCAGCAAGAGTCAAGGTAAATAAATACTGTGTGATATGATGATATCCTGGTAACGAATGATCGCTGTTCACCTACTAGTAGTGCATAGCCAGTTGCTGTCGAGCTGGGGATATCGGGCAGCAAGAGCCAAGGCAAATAAATACTGTGTGATATGATGATAGCCTGGTAACGAATGATCGCTGTTCACCTACCAGGAGTGCATAGCCAGTTGCTGTCGAGCTGGGGATATCGGGCAGCAAGAGTCAAGGTAAATAAATACTGTGTGATATGATGATAGCCTGGTAACGAATGATCGCTGTTCACCTACTAGTAGTGCATAGCCAGTTGCTGTCGAGCTGGGGATATCGGGCAGCAAGAGCCAAGGCAAATAAATACTGTGTGATATGATGATAGCCTGGTAACGAATGATCGCTGTTCACCTACCAGGAGTGCATAGCCATTTGCTGTCGAGCTGGGGATATCGAGCAGCAAGAGTCAAGGTAAATAAATACTGTGTGATATGATGATAGCCTGGTAACGAATGATCGCTGTTCACCTACCAGGAGTGCATAGCCAGTTGCTGTCGAGCTGGGGATATCGGGCAGCAAGAGTCAAGGTAAATAAATACTGTGTGATGTGATGATAGCCTGGTAACGAATGATCGTTGTTCACCTACCAGGAGTGCATAGCCAGTTGCTGTCGAGCTGGGGATATCGGGCAGCAAGAGTCAAGGTAAATAAATACTGTGTGATATGATGATAGCCTGGTAACGAATGATCGCTGTTCACCTACTAGTAGTGCATAGCCAGTTGCTGTCGAGCTGGGGATATCGGGCAGCAAGAGTCAAGGTAAATAAATACTGTGTGATATGATGATAGCCTGGTAACGAATGATCGCTGTTCACCTACTAGTAGTGCATAGCCAGTTGCTGTCGAGCTGGGGATATCGGGCAGCAAGAGTCAAGGTAAATAAATACTGTGTGATATGATGATATCCTGGTAACGAATGATCGCTGTTCACCTACTAGTAGTGCATAGCCAGTTGCTGTCGAGCTGGGGATATCGGGCAGCAAGAGTCAAGGTAAATAAATATTGTGTGATATGATGATATCCTGGTAACGAATGATCGCTGTTCACCTACCAGGAGTGCATAGCCAGTTGCTGTCGAGCTGGGGATATCGGGCAGCAAGAGTCAAGGTAAATAAATACTGTGTGATATGATGATAGCCTGGTAACGAATGATCGCTGTTCACCTACCAGGAGTGCATAGCCACGTTGCTGTTGAGGCTGGGATATCGGGCAGCAAGAGTCAAGGTAAATAAATACTGTGTGATATGATGATAGCCTGGTAACGAATGATCGCTGTTCACCTACCAGGAGTGCATAGCCAGTTGCTGTCGAGCTGGGGATATCGGGCAGCAAGAGTCAAGGTAAATAAATACTGTGTGATATGATGATAGCCTGGTAACGAATGATCGCTGTTCACCTACTAGTAGTGCATAGCCAGTTGCTGTCGTGCTGGGGATATCGGGCAGCAAGAGTCAAGGCACATAAATACTGTGTGATATGATGATAGCCTGGTAACGAATGATCGCTGTTCACCTACTAGTAGTGCATAGCCAGTTGCTGTCGAGCTGGGGATATCGGGCAGCAAGAGTTAAGGTAAATAAATACTGTGTGATATGATGATATCCTGGTAACGAATGATCGCTGTTCACCTACCAGGAGTGCATAGCCACGTTGCTGTTGAGGCTGGGATATCGGGCAGCAAGAGTCAAGGTAAATAAATACTGTGTGATATGATGATAGCCTGGTAACGAATGATCGCTGTTCACCTACCAGGAGTGCATAGCCAGTTGCTGTCGAGCTGGGGATATCGGGCAGCAAGAGTCAAGGTAAATAAATACTGTGTGATATGATGATAGCCTGGTAACGAATGATCGCTGTTCACCTACCAGGAGTGCATAGCCAGTTGCTGTCGAGCTGGGGATATCGGGCAGCAAGAGTCAAGGCAAATAAATATACTGTGTGATATGATGATAGCCTGGTAACGAATGATCGCTGTTCACCTACCAGGAGTGCATAGCCATTTGCTGTCGAGCTGGGGATATCGAGCAGCAAGAGTCAAGGTAAATAAATACTGTGTGATATGATGATAGCCTGGTAACGAATGATCGCTGTTCACCTACCAGGAGTGCATAGCCAGTTGCTGTCGAGCTGGGGATATCGGGCAGCAAGAGTCAAGGTAAATAAATACTGTGTGATATGATGATAGCCTGGTAACGAATGATCGCTGTTCACCTACCAGGAGTGCATAGCCACGTTGCTGTTGAGGCTGGGATATCGGGCAGCAAGAGTCAACGTAAATAAATACTGTCTGAAATGCTAGCCTGGTAATGAATGATCGCTGTTCACCTACTAGTAGTGCATAACCAGTTGCTGTCGAGCTGGGGATATCGGGCAGCAAGAGTCAAGGCAAATAAATACTGTGTGATATGATGATATCCTGGTAACGAATGATCGTTGTTCACCTACTAGTAGTGCATAGCCAGTTGCTGTCGAGCTGGGGATATCGGGCAGCAAGAGTCAAGGTAAATAAATACTGTGTGATATGATGATATCCTGGTAACGAATGATCGCTGTTCACCTACTAGTAGTGCATAGCCAGTTGCTGTCGAGCTGGGGATATCGGGCAGCAAGAGTCAAGGTAAATAAATACTGTGTGATATGATGATAGCCTGGTAACGAATGATCGCTGTTCACCTACTAGTAGTGCATAGCCAGTTGCTGTCGAGCTGGGGATATCGGGCAGCAAGAGCCAAGGCAAATAAATACTGTGTGATATGATGATAGCCTGGTAACGAATGATCGCTGTTCACCTACCAGGAGTGCATAGCCAGTTGCTGTCGAGCTGGGGATATCGGGCAGCAAGAGTCAAGGTAAATAAATACTGTGTGATATGATGATAGCCTGGTAACGAATGATCGCTGTTCACCTACTAGTAGTGCATAGCCAGTTGCTGTCGAGCTGGGGATATCGGGCAGCAAGAGCCAAGGCAAATAAATACTGTGTGATATGATGATAGCCTGGTAACGAATGATCGCTGTTCACCTACCAGGAGTGCATAGCCATTTGCTGTCGAGCTGGGGATATCGAGCAGCAAGAGTCAAGGTAAATAAATGCTGTGTGATATGATGATAGCCTGGTAACGAATGATCGCTGTTCACCTACCAGGAGTGCATAGCCAGTTGCTGTCGAGCTGGGGATATCGGGCAGCAAGAGTCAAGGTAAATAAATACTGTGTGATGTGATGATAGCCTGGTAACGAATGATCGTTGTTCACCTACCAGGAGTGCATAGCCAGTTGCTGTCGAGCTGGGGATATCGGGCAGCAAGAGTCAAGGTAAATAAATACTGTGTGATATGATGATAGCCTGGTAACGAATGATCGCTGTTCACCTACTAGTAGTGCATAGCCAGTTGCTGTCGAGCTGGGGATATCGGGCAGCAAGAGTCAAGGTAAATAAATACTGTGTGATATGATGATAGCCTGGTAACGAATGGTCGCTGTTCACCTACTAGTAGTGCATAGCCAGTTGCTGTCGAGCTGGGGATATCGGGCAGCAAGAGTCAAGGTAAATAAATACTGTGTGATATGATGATATCCTGGTAACGAATGATCGCTGTTCACCTACTAGTAGTGCATAGCCAGTTGCTGTCGAGCTGGGGATATCGGGCAGCAAGAGTCAAGGTAAATAAATATTGTGTGATATGATGATATCCTGGTAACGAATGATCGCTGTTCACCTACCAGGAGTGCATAGCCAGTTGCTGTCGAGCTGGGGATATCGGGCAGCAAGAGTCAAGGTAAATGAATACTGTGTGATATGATGATAGCCTGGTAACGAATGATCGCTGTTCACCTACCAGGAGTGCATAGCCACGTTGCTGTTGAGGCTGGGATATCGGGCAGCAAGAGTCAAGGTAAATAAATACTGTGTGATATGATGATAGCCTGGTAACGAATGATCGCTGTTCACCTACCAGGAGTGCATAGCCAGTTGCTGTCGAGCTGGGGATATCGGGCAGCAAGAGTCAAGGTAAATAAATACTGTGTGATATGATGATAGCCTGGTAACGAATGATCGCTGTTCACCTACCAGGAGTGCATAGCCACGTTGCTGTTGAGGCTGGGATATCGGGCAGCAAGAGTCAAGGTAAATAAATACTGTGTGATATGATGATAGCCTGGTAACGAATGATCGCTGTTCACCTACTAGTAGTGCATAGCCAGTTGCTGTCGAGCTGGGGATATCGGGCAGCAAGAGTTTAAATAAATACTGTGTGATATGATGATATCCTGGTAACGAATGATCGCTGTTCACCTACCAGGAGTGCATAGCCACGTTGCTGTTGAGGCTGGGATATCGGGCAGCAAGAGTCAAGGTAAATAAATACTGTGTGATATGATGATAGCCTGGTAACGAATGATCGCTGTTCACCTACCAGGAGTGCATAGCCAGTTGCTGTCGAGCTGGGGATATCGGGCAGCAAGAGTCAAGGTAAATAAATACTGTGTGATATGATGATAGCCTGGTAACGAATGATCGCTGTTCACCTACCAGGAGTGCATAGCCAGTTGCTGTCGAGCTGGGGATATCGGGCAGCAAGAGTCAAGGCAAATAAATATACTGTGTGATATGATGATAGCCTGGTAACGAATGATCGCTGTTCACCTACCAGGAGTGCATAGCCATTTGCTGTCGAGCTGGGGATATCGAGCAGCAAGAGTCAAGGTAAATAAATACTGTGTGATATGATGATAGCCTGGTAACGAATGATCGCTGTTCACCTACCAGGAGTGCATAGCCAGTTGCTGTCGAGCTGGGGATATCGGGCAGCAAGAGTCAAGGTAAATAAATACTGTGTGATATGATGATAGCCTGGTAACGAATGATCGCTGTTCACCTACCAGGAGTGCATAGCCACGTTGCTGTTGAGGCTGGGATATCGGGCAGCAAGAGTCAACGTAAATAAATACTGTCTGAAATGCTAGCCTGGTAATGAATGATCGCTGTTCACCTACTAGTAGTGCATAGCCAGTTGCTGTCGAGCTGGGGATATCGGGCAGCAAGAGTCAAGGCAAATAAATACTGTGTGATATGATGATAGCCTGGTAACGAATGATCGTTGTTCACCTACCAGGAGTGCATAGCCAGTTGCTGTCGAGCTGGGGATATCGGGCAGCAAGAGTCAAGGTAAATAAATACTGTGTGATATGATGATAGCCTGGTAACGAATGATCGCTGTTCACCTACTAGTAGTGCATAGCCAGTTGCTGTCGAGCTGGGGATATCGGGCAGCAAGAGCCAAGGCAAATAAATACTGTGTGATATGATGATAGCCTGGTAACGAATGATCGCTGTTCACCTACCAGGAGTGCATAGCCATTTGCTGTCGAGCTGGGGATATCGAGCAGCAAGAGTCAAGGTAAATAAATACTGTGTGATATGATGATAGCCTGGTAACGAATGATCGTTGTTCACCTACCAGGAGTGCATAGCCAGTTGCTGTCGAGCTGGGGATATCGGGCAGCAAGAGTCAAGGTAAATAAATACTGTGTGATGTGATGATAGCCTGGTAACGAATGATCGTTGTTCACCTACCAGGAGTGCATAGCCAGTTGCTGTCGAGCTGGGGATATCGGGCAGCAAGAGTCAAGGTAAATAAATACTGTGTGATATGATGATAGCCTGGTAACGAATGATCGCTGTTCACCTACTAGTAGTGCATAGCCAGTTGCTGTCGAGCTGGGGATATCGGGCAGCAAGAGTCAAGGTAAATAAATACTGTGTGATATGATGATAGCCTGGTAACGAATGATCGCTGTTCACCTACTAGTAGTGCATAGCCAGTTGCTGTCGAGCTGGGGATATCGGGCAGCAAGAGTCAAGGTAAATAAATACTGTGTGATATGATGATATCCTGGTAACGAATGATCGCTGTTCACCTACTAGTAGTGCATAGCCAGTTGCTGTCGAGCTGGGGATATCGGGCAGCAAGAGTCAAGGTAAATAAATACTGTGTGATATGATGATATCCTGGTAACGAATGATCGCTGTTCACCTACCAGGAGTGCATAGCCAGTTGCTGTCGAGCTGGGGATATCGGGCAGCAAGAGTCAAGGTAAATAAATACTGTGTGATATGATGATAGCCTGGTAACGAATGATCGCTGTTCACCTACCAGGAGTGCATAGCCACGTTGCTGTTGAGGCTGGGATATCGGGCAGCAAGAGTCAAGGTAAATAAATACTGTGTGATATGATGATAGCCTGGTAACGAATGATCGCTGTTCACCTACCAGGAGTGCATAGCCAGTTGCTGTCGAGCTGGGGATATCGGGCAGCAAGAGTCAAGGTAAATAAATACTGTGTGATATGATGATAGCCTGGTAACGAATGATCGCTGTTCACCTACTAGTAGTGCATAGCCAGTTGCTGTCGTGCTGGGGATATCGGGCAGCAAGAGTCAAGGCACATAAATACTGTGTGATATGATGATAGCCTGGTAACGAATGATCGCTGTTCACCTACTAGTAGTGCATAGCCAGTTGCTGTCGAGCTGGGGATATCGGGCAGCAAGAGTTTAGGTAAATAAATACTGTGTGATATGATGATATCCTGGTAACGAATGATCGCTGTTCACCTACCAGGAGTGCATAGCCACGTTGCTGTTGAGGCTGGGATATCGGGCAGCAAGAGTCAAGGTAAATAAATACTGTGTGATATGATGATAGCCTGGTAACGAATGATCGCTGTTCACCTACCAGGAGTGCATAGCCAGTTGCTGTCGAGCTGGGGATATCGGGCAGCAAGAGTCAAGGTAAATAAATACTGTGTGATATGATGATAGCCTGGTAACGAATGATCGCTGTTCACCTACCAGGAGTGCATAGCCAGTTGCTGTCGAGCTGGGGATATCGGGCAGCAAGAGTCAAGGCAAATAAATATACTGTGTGATATGATGATAGCCTGGTAACGAATGATCGCTGTTCACCTACCAGGAGTGCATAGCCAGTTGCTGTCGAGCTGGGGATATCGAGCAGCAAGAGTCAAGGTAAATAAATACTGTGTGATATGATGATAGCCTGGTAACGAATGATCGCTGTTCACCTACCAGGAGTGCATAGCCAGTTGCTGTCGAGCTGGGGATATCGGGCAGCAAGAGTCAAGGTAAATAAATACTGTGTGATATGATGATATCCTGGTAACGAATGATCGCTGTTCACCTACCAGGAGTGCATAGCCACGTTGCTGTTGAGACTGGGATATCGGGCAGCAAGAGTCAAGGTAAATAAATACTGTGTGATATGATGATAGCCTGGTAACGAATGATCGCTGTTCACCTACCAGGAGTGCATAGCCAGTTGCTGTCGAGCTGGGGATATCGGGCAGCAAGAGTCAAGGTAAATAAATACTGTGTGGTATGATGATAGCCTGGTAACGAATGATCGCTGTTCACCTACTAGTAGTGCATAGCCAGTTGCTGTCGAGCTGGGGATATCGGGCAGCAAGAGTCAAGGCAAATAAATATACTGTGTGATATGATGATAGCCTGGTAACGAATGATCGCTGTTCACCTACCAGGAGTGCATAGCCATTTGCTGTCGAGCTGGGGATATCGAGCAGCAAGAGTCAAGGTAAATAAATACTGTGTGATATGATGATAGCCTGGTAACGAATGATCGCTGTTCACCTACCAGGAGTGCATAGCCAGTTGCTGTCGAGCTGGGGATATCGGGCAGCAAGAGTCAAGGTAAATAAATACTGTGTGATATGATGATATCCTGGTAACGAATGATCGCTGTTCACCTACCAGGAGTGCATAGCCACGTTGCTGTTGAGACTGGGATATCGGGCAACAAGAGTCAAGGTAAATAAATACTGTGTGATATGATGATAGCCTGGTAACGAATGATCGCTGTTCACCTACTAGTAGTGCATAGCCAGTTGCTGTCGAGCTGGGGATATCGGGCAGCAAGAGTCAAGGTAAATAAATACTGTGTGATATGATGATAGCCTGGTAACGAATGATCGCTGTTCACCTACTAGTAGTGCATAGCCAGTTGCTGTCGAGCTGGGGATATCGGGCAGCAAGAGTCAAGGTAAATAAATACTGTGTGATATGATGATATCCTGGTAACGAATGATCGCTGTTCACCTACTAGTAGTGCATAGCCAGTTGCTGTCGAGCTGGGGATATCGGGCAGCAAGAGTCAAGGTAAATAAATATTGTGTGATATGATGATATCCTGGTAACGAATGATCGCTGTTCACCTACCAGGAGTGCATAGCCAGTTGCTGTCGAGCTGGGGATATCGGGCAGCAAGAGTCAAGGTAAATAAATACTGTGTGATATGATGATAGCCTGGTAACGAATGATCGCTGTTCACCTACCAGGAGTGCATAGCCACGTTGCTGTTGAGGCTGGGATATCGGGCAGCAAGAGTCAAGGTAAATAAATACTGTGTGATATGATGATAGCCTGGTAACGAATGATCGCTGTTCACCTACCAGGAGTGCATAGCCAGTTGCTGTCGAGCTGGGGATATCGGGCAGCAAGAGTCAAGGTAAATAAATACTGTGTGATATGATGATAGCCTGGTAACGAATGATCGCTGTTCACCTACTAGTAGTGCATAGCCAGTTGCTGTCGAGCTGGGGATATCGGGCAGCAAGAGTCAAGGTAAATAAATACTGTGTGATATGATGATATCCTGGTAACGAATGATCGCTGTTCACCTACTAGTAGTGCATAGCCAGTTGCTGTCGAGCTGGGGATATCGGGCAGCAAGAGTTTAGGTAAATAAATACTGTGTGATATGATGATATCCTGGTAACGAATGATCGCTGTTCACCTACCAGGAGTGCATAGCCACGTTGCTGTTGAGGCTGGGATATCGGGCAGCAAGAGTCAAGGTAAATAAATACTGTGTGATATGATGATAGCCTGGTAACGAATGATCGCTGTTCACCTACCAGGAGTGCATAGCCAGTTGCTGTCGAGCTGGGGATATCGGGCAGCAAGAGTCAAGGCAAATAAATATACTGTGTGATATGATGATAGCCTGGTAACGAATGATCGCTGTTCACCTACCAGGAGTGCATAGCCATTTGCTGTCGAGCTGGGGATATCGAGCAGCAAGAGTCAAGGTAAATAAATACTGTGTGATATGATGATAGCCTGGTAACGAATGATCGCTGTTCACCTACCAGGAGTGCATAGCCAGTTGCTGTCGAGCTGGGGATATCGGGCAGCAAGAGTCAAGGTAAATAAATACTGTGTGATATGATGATAGCCTGGTAACGAATGATCGCTGTTCACCTACCAGGAGTGCATAGCCACGTTGCTGTTGAGGCTGGGATATCGGGCAGCAAGAGTCAACGTAAATAAATACTGTCTGAAATGCTAGCCTGGTAATGAATGATCGCTGTTCACCTACTAGTAGTGCATAGCCAGTTGCTGTCGAGCTGGGGATATCGGGCAGCAAGAGTCAAGGCAAATAAATACTGTGTGATATGATGATAGCCTGGTAACGAATGATCGTTGTTCACCTACCAGGAGTGCATAGCCAGTTGCTGTCGAGCTGGGGATATCGGGCAGCAAGAGTCAAGGTAAATAAATACTGTGTGATATGATGATAGCCTGGTAACGAATGATCGCTGTTCACCTACTAGTAGTGCATAGCCAGTTGCTGTCGAGCTGGGGATATCGGGCAGCAAGAGCCAAGGCAAATAAATACTGTGTGATATGATGATAGCCTGGTAACGAATGATCGCTGTTCACCTACCAGGAGTGCATAGCCATTTGCTGTCGAGCTGGGGATATCGAGCAGCAAGAGTCAAGGTAAATAAATACTGTGTGATATGATGATAGCCTGGTAACGAATGATCGCTGTTCACCTACCAGGAGTGCATAGCCAGTTGCTGTCGAGCTGGGGATATCGGGCAGCAAGAGTCAAGGTAAATAAATACTGTGTGATGTGATGATAGCCTGGTAACGAATGATCGTTGTTCACCTACCAGGAGTGCATAGCCAGTTGCTGTCGAGCTGGGGATATCGGGCAGCAAGAGTCAAGGTAAATAAATACTGTGTGATATGATGATAGCCTGGTAACGAATGATCGCTGTTCACCTACCAGGAGTGCATAGCCAGTTGCTGTCGAGCTGGGGATATCGGGCAGCAAGAGTCAAGGTAAATAAATACTGTGTGATATGATGATAGCCTGGTAACGAATGATCGCTGTTCACCTACTAGTAGTGCATAGCCAGTTGCTGTCGAGCTGGGGATATCGGGCAGCAAGAGTCAAGGTAAATAAATACTGTGTGATATGATGATATCCTGGTAACGAATGATCGCTGTTCACCTACTAGTAGTGCATAGCCAGTTGCTGTCGAGCTGGGGATATCGGGCAGCAAGAGTCAAGGTAAATAAATATTGTGTGATATGATGATATCCTGGTAACGAATGATCGCTGTTCACCTACCAGGAGTGCATAGCCAGTTGCTGTCGAGCTGGGGATATCGGGCAGCAAGAGTCAAGGTAAATAAATACTGTGTGATATGATGATAGCCTGGTAACGAATGATCGCCGTTCACCTACCAGGAGTGCATAGCCACGTTGCTGTTGAGGCTGGGATATCGGGCAGCAAGAGTCAAGGTAAATAAATACTGTGTGATATGATGATAGCCTGGTAACGAATGATCGCTGTTCACCTACCAGGAGTGCATAGCCAGTTGCTGTCGAGCTGGGGATATCGGGCAGCAAGAGTCAAGGTAAATAAATACTGTGTGATATGATGATAGCCTGGTAACGAATGATCGCTGTTCACCTACTAGTAGTGCATAGCCAGTTGCTGTCGTGCTGGGGATATCGGGCAGCAAGAGTCAAGGCACATAAATACTGTGTGATATGATGATAGCCTGGTAACGAATGATCGCTGTTCACCTACTAGTAGTGCATAGCCAGTTGCTGTCGAGCTGGGGATATCGGGCAGCAAGAGTTTAGGTAAATAAATACTGTGTGATATGATGATATCCTGGTAACGAATGATCGCTGTTCACCTACCAGGAGTGCATAGCCACGTTGCTGTTGAGGCTGGGATATCGGGCAGCAAGAGTCAAGGTAAATAAATACTGTGTGATATGATGATAGCCTGGTAACGAATGATCGCTGTTCACCTACCAGGAGTGCATAGCCAGTTGCTGTCGAGCTGGGGATATCGGGCAGCAAGAGTCAAGGTAAATAAATACTGTGTGATATGATGATAGCCTGGTAACGAATGATCGCTGTTCACCTACCAGGAGTGCATAGCCAGTTGCTGTCGAGCTGGGGATATCGGGCAGCAAGAGTCAAGGTAAATAAATACTGTGTGATATGATGATAGCCTGGTAACGAATGATCGCTGTTCACCTACTAGTAGTGCATAGCCAGTTGCTGTCGAGCTGGGGATATCGGGCAGCAAGAGTCAAGGTAAATAAATACTGTGTGATATGATGATATCCTGGTAACGAATGATCGCTGTTCACCTACTAGTAGTGCATAGCCAGTTGCTGTCGAGCTGGGGATATCGGGCAGCAAGAGTCAAGGTAAATAAATATTGTGTGATATGATGATATCCTGGTAACGAATGATCGCTGTTCACCTACCAGGAGTGCATAGCCAGTTGCTGTCGAGCTGGGGATATCGGGCAGCAAGAGTCAAGGTAAATAAATACTGTGTGATATGATGATAGCCTGGTAACGAATGATCGCCGTTCACCTACCAGGAGTGCATAGCCACGTTGCTGTTGAGGCTGGGATATCGGGCAGCAAGAGTCAAGGTAAATAAATACTGTGTGATATGATGATAGCCTGGTAACGAATGATCGCTGTTCACCTACCAGGAGTGCATAGCCAGTTGCTGTCGAGCTGGGGATATCGGGCAGCAAGAGTCAAGGTAAATAAATACTGTGTGATATGATGATAGCCTGGTAACGAATGATCGCTGTTCACCTACTAGTAGTGCATAGCCAGTTGCTGTCGTGCTGGGGATATCGGGCAGCAAGAGTCAAGGCACATAAATACTGTGTGATATGATGATAGCCTGGTAACGAATGATCGCTGTTCACCTACTAGTAGTGCATAGCCAGTTGCTGTCGAGCTGGGGATATCGGGCAGCAAGAGTTTAGGTAAATAAATACTGTGTGATATGATGATATCCTGGTAACGAATGATCGCTGTTCACCTACCAGGAGTGCATAGCCACGTTGCTGTTGAGGCTGGGATATCGGGCAGCAAGAGTCAAGGTAAATAAATACTGTGTGATATGATGATAGCCTGGTAACGAATGATCGCTGTTCACCTACCAGGAGTGCATAGCCAGTTGCTGTCGAGCTGGGGATATCGGGCAGCAAGAGTCAAGGTAAATAAATACTGTGTGATATGATGATATCCTGGTAACGAATGATCGCTGTTCACCTACCAGGAGTGCATAGCCACGTTGCTGTTGAGACTGGGATATCGGGCAGCAAGAGTCAAGGTAAATAAATACTGTGTGATATGATGATAGCCTGGTAACGAATGATCGCTGTTCACCTACCAGGAGTGCATAGCCAGTTGCTGTCGAGCTGGGGATATCGGGCAGCAAGAGTCAAGGCAAATAAATACTGTGTGATATGATGATAGCCTGGTAACGAATGATCGCTGTTCACCTACTAGTAGTGCATAGCCAGTTGCTGTCGAGCTGGGGATATCGGGCAGCAAGAGTCAAGGTAAATAAATACTGTGTGATATGATGATAGCCTGGTAACGAATGATCGCTGTTCACCTACCAGGAGTGCATAGCCATTTGCTGTCGAGCTGGGGATATCGAGCAGCAAGAGTCAAGGTAAATAAATACTGTGTGATATGATGATAGCCTGGTAACGAATGATCGCTGTTCACCTACCAGGAGTGCATAGCCAGTTGCTGTCGAGCTGGGGATATCGGGCAGCAAGAGTCAAGGTAAATAAATACTGTGTGATATGATGATATCCTGGTAACGAATGATCGCTGTTCACCTACCAGGAGTGCATAGCCACGTTGCTGTTGAGACTGGGATATCGGGCAGCAAGAGTCAAGGTAAATAAATACTGTGTGATATGATGATAGCCTGGTAACGAATGATCGCTGTTCACCTACCAGGAGTGCATAGCCAGTTGCTGTCGAGCTGGGGATATCGGGCAGCAAGAGTCAAGGTAAATAAATACTGTGTGATATGATGATAGCCTGGTAACGAATGATCGCTGTTCACCTACTAGTAGTGCATAGCCAGTTGCTGTCGAGCTGGGGATATCGGGCAGCAAGAGTCAAGGCAAATAAA
Source organism: Amphipyra tragopoginis (assembly GCA_905220435.1). Classification (NCBI taxonomy): domain Eukaryota; kingdom Metazoa; phylum Arthropoda; class Insecta; order Lepidoptera; family Noctuidae; genus Amphipyra; species Amphipyra tragopoginis. Next base: position 2,793,509 of record HG992003.1, on the reverse strand, counting down.
TATACTGTGTGATATGATGATAGCCTGGTAACGAATGATCGCTGTTCACCTACCAGGAGTGCATAGCCAGTTGCTGTCGAGCTGGGGATATCGGGCAGCAAGAGTCAAGGTAAATAAATACTGTGTGATATGATGATAGCCTGGTAACGAATGATCGCTGTTCACCTACTAGTAGTGCATAGCCAGTTGCTGTCGAGCTGGGGATATCGGGCAGCAAGAGTCAAGGTAAATAAATACTGTGTGATATGATGATATCCTGGTAACGAATGATCGCTGTTCACCTACTAGTAGTGCATAGCCAGTTGCTGTCGAGCTGGGGATATCGGGCAGCAAGAGTCAAGGTAAATAAATATTGTGTGATATGATGATATCCTGGTAACGAATGATCGCTGTTCACCTACCAGGAGTGCATAGCCAGTTGCTGTCGAGCTGGGGATATCGGGCAGCAAGAGTCAAGGTAAATAAATACTGTGTGATATGATGATAGCCTGGTAACGAATGATCGTTGTTCACCAACCAGGAGTGCATAGCCACGTTGCTGTTGAGGCTGGGATATCGGGCAGCAAGAGTCAAGGTAAATAAATACTGTGTGATATGATGATAGCCTGGTAACGAATGATCGCTGTTCACCTACCAGGAGTGCATAGCCAGTTGCTGTCGAGCTGGGGATATCGGGCAGCAAGAGTCAAGGTAAATAAATACTGTGTGATATGATGATAGCCTGGTAACGAATGATCGCTGTTCACCTACTAGTAGTGCATAGCCAGTTGCTGTCGTGCTGGGGATATCGGGCAGCAAGAGTCAAGGCACATAAATACTGTGTGATATGATGATAGCCTGGTAACGAATGATCGCTGTTCACCTACTAGTAGTGCATAGCCAGTTGCTGTCGAGCTGGGGATATCGGGCAGCAAGAGTTTAGGTAAATAAATACTGTGTGATATGATGATATCCTGGTAACGAATGATCGCTGTTCACCTACCAGGAGTGCATAGCCACGTTGCTGTTGAGGCTGGGATATCGGGCAGCAAGAGTCAAGGTAAATAAATACTGTGTGATATGATGATAGCCTGGTAACGAATGATCGCTGTTCACCTACCAGGAGTGCATAGCCAGTTGCTGTCGAGCTGGGGATATCGGGCAGCAAGAGTCAAGGTAAATAAATACTGTGTGATATGATGATAGCCTGGTAACGAATGATCGCTGTTCACCTACTAGTAGTGCATAGCCAGTTGCTGTCGAGCTGGGGATATCGGGCAGCAAGAGTCAAGGCAAATAAATACTGTGTGAATATGATGATATCCTGGTAACGAATGATCGCTGTTCACCTACCAGGAGTGCATAGCCACGTTGCTGTTGAGGCTGGGATATCGGGCAGCAAGAGTCAAGGTAAATAAATACTGTGTGATATGATGATAGCCTGGTAACGAATGATCGCTGTTCACCTACCAGGAGTGCATAGCCAGTTGCTGTCGAGCTGGGGATATCGGGCAGCAAGAGTCAAGGTAAATAAATACTGTGTGATATGATGATAGCCTGGTAACGAATGATCGCTGTTCACCTACCAGGAGTGCATAGCCAGTTGCTGTCGAGCTGGGGATATCGGGCAGCAAGAGTCAAGGCAAATAAATATACTGTGTGATATGATGATAGCCTGGTAACGAATGATCGCTGTTCACCTACCAGGAGTGCATAGCCATTTGCTGTCGAGCTGGGGATATCGAGCAGCAAGAGTCAAGGTAAATAAATACTGTGTGATATGATGATAGCCTGGTAACGAATGATCGCTGTTCACCTACCAGGAGTGCATAGCCAGTTGCTGTCGAGCTGGGGATATCGGGCAGCAAGAGTCAAGGTAAATAAATACTGTGTGATATGATGATATCCTGGTAACGAATGATCGCTGTTCACCTACCAGGAGTGCATAGCCACGTTGCTGTTGAGACTGGGATATCGGGCAGCAAGAGTCAAGGTAAATAAATACTGTGTGATATGATGATAGCCTGGTAACGAATGATCGCTGTTCACCTACCAGGAGTGCATAGCCATTTGCTGTCGAGCTGGGGATATCGAGCAGCAAGAGTCAAGGTAAATAAATACTGTGTGATATGATGATAGCCTGGTAACGAATGATCGCTGTTCACCTACTAGTAGTGCATAGCCAGTTGCTGTCGAGCTGGGGATATCGGGCAGCAAGAGTCAAGGCAAATAAATATACTGTGTGATATGATGATAGCCTGGTAACGAATGATCGCTGTTCACCTACCAGGAGTGCATAGCCATTTGCTGTCGAGCTGGGGATATCGAGCAGCAAGAGTCAAGGTAAATAAATACTGTGTGATATGATGATAGCCTGGTAACGAATGATCGCTGTTCACCTACTAGTAGTGCATAGCCAGTTGCTGTCGAGCTGGGGATATCGGGCAGCAAGAGTCAAGGTAAATAAATACTGTGTGATATGATGATAGCCTGGTAACGAATGATCGCTGTTCACCTACCAGGAGTGCATAGCCAGTTGCTGTCGAGCTGGGGATATCGGGCAGCAAGAGTCAAGGTAAATAAATACTGTGTGATATGATGATATCCTGGTAACGAATGATCGCTGTTCACCTACTAGTAGTGCATAGCCAGTTGCTGTCGAGCTGGGGATATCGGGCAGCAAGAGTCAAGGTAAATAAATACTGTGTGATATGATGATAGCCTGGTAACGAATGATCGCTGTTCACCTACTAGTAGTGCATAGCCAGTTGCTGTCGTGCTGGGGATATCGGGCAGCAAGAGTCAAGGTAAATAAATACTGTGTGATATGATGATAGCCTGGTAACGAATGATCGCTGTTCACCTACCAGGAGTGCATAGCCAGTTGCTGTCGAGCTGGGGATATCGGGCAGCAAGAGTCAAGGTAAATAAATACTGTGTGATATGATGATATCCTGGTAACGAATGATCGCTGTTCACCTACTAGTAGTGCATAGCCAGTTGCTGTCGAGCTGGGGATATCGGGCAGCAAGAGTCAAGGTAAATAAATACTTTATGATATGCTAGCCTAGTGATGAATTATCGCTGTTCACCTACCAGGATTGCAAAGCCAGTTGCTGTCGAGCTGGGGATATCGGGCAGCAAGAGCCAAGGTAAATAAATACCATGTGATATGATCCTGCCCAAGTAGCAAAAATTTGCTCTATAAACGTCATTAAAGCCAAAAAAATATATTTTATAAAGGCCATATTAACGCTAATAAGATTGCGTTTGGGCACAAATTATAAGGAATAAAACCTTGTAGTGATTTTATAGTTAGCATATAATAAGCTAATCCACCTTACACTCGCCATGTAAAGGCATATTATACGGCTGATTAACTATAAATAGGCAAAACATTTGCTCGTATGTAACAAATTACCCTTATAACCGCTAACAAAATACGGCTATAAGAGCAATTTCTCGTATTGTAGCAAACGCAATACGAATATGAGAAGTTCATGATTTTATTGCCTCAATACGTGATTTATAAAATATAGTAATTGCCTCCATTACAGCTAGACATTGACCACATCGCTCTTTTTTCGTATTTTGTACTGGAAGTTTATGTGGAAAAGCAGATTTGTGAGAAATGTGGGTAAGTTTAATGGAAAAAATTTAATGCGCCTCGTTAATTTTATCTTTTTTTAATTTTAAAAACTATTTCACTTTTGTGAGTTCCCGTAAATTGCTACTATAAGAAGGATTAGCAAATCAAATGTTTTTATAAATCATTTAAAAGTCATGTACCCTTATTGTAGCAGGCTATTACAAATATACTCAACCATATTGAAAGATTTTAGGGTCCAGTCTCTATTATTCTTTATAATAACATTTTGTGAATATCTACTACTTTGCACTCTTTTTTATTCTACAGAACCCAGACAGTACCTAATATGGATGTGGACCGTTTCTTGACGAAGGACGATTTCCACAAATTGTTTACTGAAGAAATAAAAATAAAGAAGAAAAAAATTTAATATTTATTCTATTATATTCTACGGAACCCATAATATTCTCTTTCATCTCTACCCTGGACGGAGTCGCTGCTGACGATAAACTTATGTTAAGGCAATGTCAAGCATACGTATAAGAATAAAGTTCTTGTACCTGTTACATAGAGGTGCAGTCAACACTTTATTCATTTAGAGAAGCAATGTAACTTGCCTTTTTATATTAGCTTTTAAGCTGCGTTCAGATAGATATTATAAGGGAATAGGTTTTATAATAGCCCTATTAATTTTACAAATAGTTTGAAGCCAATGCGACTACAAGGCTAATTTATTATATGTCTGAAAAGCCATACTAATGCTTCTATATGTCCAATGCTTTATAAGGGAGATTTATATTGGTTATATAAACGTATGTAAGTTAAGGTGATAAGACCGATATACCATATTAGCAAAAAACACTTAAAACATGCTTTTATAAAGACAGTTGTAAAACTGATGCTGTTATAAAACATGTACAAGAGTTATTACCATATAAATCATTCGTTATATAGCGCTTTTGCTAGTTGGGTGGTGATGAATTATCGCTGTTCACCTACCAGAAGTGCATAGCCACGTAGCTATCGAGCTGGGGATATCGGTCAGCAAGAAACAAGGTAAATAAATACTGTGTGACTCCTTCCTGGTAATAAGTTATCGCTGGTCACCTACCAGGAGTGCGTAGCCACGTTGCTGTTGAGGCTGGGATATCGGGCAGCAAGAGTCAACGTAAATAAATACTGTCTGAAATGCTAGCCTGGTAATGAACGATCGCTGGTCACTTACCAGAAGTGCATAGCCACGCTGCTGTTGAGCTGGGGATATCGGGCAGCAAGAGTCAAGGTAAATAAATAATACTGTTTGATATGATAACTTAGTAATGAATGATCGCTGATCATCTACCAGGAGCGCATAGCCACGCTGCTGGAGGTCGTCGAGCTAGAGATATCAGGTAGCAAGAGTCAAAGTAAATAAATACCGTCTGATATGCTAGCCTGGTGATGAATTATAGCTGTTCACCTAGCAGGAGTGCATAGCCATGATGCTGTCGAGCTGGGAATATCGGGCAGCAAGATCAAGGTAAATAAATAAATACTGTGTGATATGATGATAGCCTGGTAACAAATGATCGCTGTTCACCTACCAGAAGTGCATAGCCACGCTGCTGTCGAGCTGGGGATATCGGGCAGCAAGAGTCAAGGTAAAATAAATGTTAACAGAGGGTTAGGAGAGAGGGAAAAGAGTAAAAATAGAGGATACATAGAGATAATAGAGGCCGAATGGATATCCAAACTATACAATTCGTAGCTGAATTAGTTTAGAATTTAGAGGAAAGGTTTGGCGCCCAACTAAATACTTTATGGTATGCTAGCCTAGTGATGAATTATCGCTGTTCACCTACCAGGATTGCAAAGCCAGTTGCTGTCGAGCTGGGGATATCGGGCAGCAAGAGTCATGATTAAATACTGTGTGATAATATGATAGCCTGGTAATTAATGATCACTGTACGAGAAGTGCATAGCCACACTGCTGGAGGTGGTCGAGCTAGAGATATCGGACAACAAGGGTTGGGATAAATATTGTTGATTGAGCTTGGTAATGGATATCGCTAGGCAAGCTGCTGCAGGTCGCCGAGTTAGGCCTTTCTGACAGGAATCTACTCAAACGGAAACAAATACTAACTCGCATTACTAAGCAGTAGCTAGCTCAGAGTAGCACTAATACTTCAATGGAAATCTGCACACGGCGCTATCGGTTGATAACGCGTTAGTAACCGCGTATTGTTTGTTACAGGAAAACCAGGTGAACCTCCAAAAATGAAGGACGAGAAAGAGCTTAAGCCTGTCTCAATGAGAGTCCGTGATGCCGCAGAGTCTCTACTTATGCTGATTCTAGAACAGGTGACTTACGTTTAAGTTAAGAAAGAAAGATTACCAGGGGCCTGATTTATCTTACTAAAGAAGTTCAGCTGCAGTTAAGTTTCGATCAAAACAACGCTTTTCATATTCTCTTAATAAGCCGATACGCTCGCGTGAACTTAACTGCAGTGTCACTACAACTTGATTGGTGCGAACTAGCCTACAGCTAGCAACTAAAGCTGGTGTTCACTATTAAAGCTGGCGTCCACTAGGCTCGCCGAGTCGAGTCGAATAGAACCGCAATAGTTCGCCTCCTATACATTTACTATAAAACTGCATCGATCAGCGACGAGCCGAGATGCGCTGAGTCGCATAACTCGCGAGCATCGCTTACTGACCGTTTCGCCTCACACGGAACAAATGCGACTCGACTCAATTCGACGCGTTTCGGCTGTAGTCGACGCCAGGCTTTATAAATTCTCTGGTTTAACAATCGTTTACTCGAAAAATGTGTTGGAATTTTTGCTAAACGATCGTTTAACAAAAGTGTTGGTGAACATCAGTCTAAGATATTTTACCAACAAAATCCGTCCTTTGACTTGCAAAAAAAAAAACCTTCCAATGAACGTGTGACCACGATTTTTCATAATCATGTTTTCTTCCTTAGCAAATTGGTAACGGTGGGAATGGGTCATCATGGTGTCGTTTGGACGAACGCTGGCTGGCCGCCTTAGGGCATGGTCGACTGCGTCACTTCGTAGCAGACGGGAACATACTACTGTCACTGTTGGAGGAACCGCTGAGCAACAGTCAGGAGCCGCAGCCCACGCTGATAGGTGAGTTATGATACACTGGATAATGAATTGTCACTGCTCCTTAATCAAGAAAGTAAAGCAATGAGGAGGTGATTGAATCAGTTTGGTGGCATAATTTGTCACTGGACCACTCCATGCCTCGTACACACGGCTACACTTCAAGCTATGCAAAACCAGTATAAGCTGACCGTTACTTGTGCGAAAAGATTATACAAAGCGACGCCAAGATAAACTGGTTTTGTATAGCTTGATGTGTAGCCGTGTGTGCCTACAAAGTAAAATAAAATATCTCAAGATACAAGATGTTTTATTTGGTGAAGTATAGGTACATTTTAGGTGGTCATTACAAAGAATGATATCTCTATGTTGTGCTATTAAAGCAAACAAACAAATACAATAGCATACATTACAAATTAAAACATGTATTTTATATTGTCATCTAATATTATCAATCCATCCATTTCATTTTAAATCCACGTCCACATGTCAGTGAAGCGGCGACGCCTTTACCACCGTCAGTATTCGATGGATAGGGTATTTGAATATCTACTATTAAAAATGTACAGACGCCAGCACATACAGCTACCACAATCTGTCAAATTTCTTTAATAGATTTTCATCTTTATTGCAAATGCATTAGGTTCAAGGTTGATTGGGAAAAATTGACAGTTTCGGGTAGCTTGATGCGCTGTGTACAATTATTTGGCATTATTTTAAGGACCTATCTATTGGTAAGTGAAAAAAATACTTTTAAAAAATAGAGGAGAGAAACGCTTTCGAAGTTTGTGGAGCATTTTCTGTCCTTGTCACACGAAATGGATATTGTACAGAGTGGTGTCAAGTCACTATGAAGTTTTTAAAGTGTGACGTCATTTTTAAGTAGTGTGGTCTCTGTCTCGCTAACAATTTCAAATTGTTTATAACTTGGGCATTTTATTTAATATTTCATTGGTTTTTTCACTGTTGCTTAATGTTTTTGTAATACTTTCGAGATATTTAATAAAAAAATGTCATAAACCCTATTCCTTTTGATGTGTCGACACGCGGTGAAGCGCGGCCGAACGGGAACGAAGGCTTTTCCTGGCTTTCGTTAAGTTGTCCACATTGATTTGTTCGTGTTCACTCGGTAGCCTTGCTTTCGTTCGGTTGGTTTGTAACCGGCATAAGGTGGGCAGCATTAACATGCACGTGTCATCATCATCTGCCTAGCCTTTTCCCAACTATGTTGGGGTCGGCTTCCAGTCGAACCGGATGCAGCTGAATATCAGTATTTTACATGGAGCGACTGCCTATCAGACCTCCACAACCCAGTAACTGGGTAATACGATACTCTTGGTAAGACTGGTTGTCAGACTTTCTGGCTTCTGACCAACAGTAACGACTGTCAAAGATCTACAAATGACAGCCGGGACCAACGGCTTTACGTGCTTTCCGAGGCACGGAGGAAACTCGCTATGGTAAATGGTCACCCATCCACAGACCAACCTCGGCAAGCGTGGCTTAACCCGGAAGATCGGTCTATGTGGCTGTAATTATTTTAGCCACGAGCTCCTCCTGTTAACATGCACGTGTGTTGCAGTAATAATACGTTGCGGCTGGGGTCGGTACGCGTGGTCGCTGAGTGCCCGCGGCGCCGCGCGCTCGGCCGGGCGCGGGTGCGGCGGCGCGTGTGCCCGCCCGGTCGACATGCGCGACGCGAGACCCGCCGCGCCGCCCGTCTGCCGCCCGCTACCGCCTGCGCCGCCCTGCGCACTGTGAGCACACCACTATATTGATATACACACCATATGCATACAGAGAGGGAGACAGCGAATTTCTCTTCCGCTCTACATTAGCGATTGGCGATTGTTGCAAAAAACACAATCGACTAAATCGAAAATTGTACTGTTGCGCATTCGATTGTCGATTTAGTAGTTCCTCGCCATAATTATTCGAATAACAATCGAACTACTAAATTTACCTACACTGCAATCCGCTATACATGTGAGTGTGTAACGTTGACCTGCGGTGTGCGACTGCGTGCGATGTGCGAGCAGTGCGAGAGACCGCGCGGCTGCGGGACGATGTTGCGTCAATTGTTAAGTCAATTGTTGTAAGTCGATAACAATCGACTAACATCAATTGTTATCGACTTTTATCGACTGGACTGAACAATCGACTAAGTCGATTAGTTTTAGTAATAATCGCCCATCGCTACTCTACATACCTCAGCTGCACTACTTCAATGTTAACTGCTATTCCTATTTTATTTGAACATGCGCTGCCCGAGTGGGTGTTCCTCGACAGCTACAATCTGGGTGCCTTCAAATCACGAGTGAATCGGTTTCTTCTGGGCAAGCGTGCTCCATCGTAGACAGCACCATCGCTTAACATCAGGCGAGATGGCGGTCAAACGAAGGCCGTTTAACAAAAAAATAAGAATAAATTTATTTACCAAAAAAGATTTCTACAGAAAATCCTTAAATCTAACAGATGTTGATGTTCTATACGATTTCTTATTAAGGACAATATTAACTGTGGCTTCCACACTAGGTCGAGCCTGTCTCGCGGAAGCCTTAGTGCTTAAAAAAACATAGGTACAGTTTGAATTTTGCCTCGATCGTATAAAAAAAGAAAAAAACAAATTAAATAGCCATTTCCAGCAGTAACATCGGTATCGGAGAAAATGAGTAAAAAATGAAATACAAAAATAAACATAAACAAAACATCGCTGTTCGCAGTCCACTGCAAGGCTGAGACAAACTGACAAGACGAAACTATATAATTTTAATAACGTTCTTTCATTACGACACTCTAGACACACATTAACCCCACCCATTTAGAATGTGTTTATAGCTATAACACCAATTACCCCCATTCAGTGACTCAGCATTCCCGAGTTTGGAAGCAGTCCTGCGTCAACTGAACGATCCGGAAGCGCCGACGCTATTCAAACTGTTAGAACAACAGGCGGCCATCGAGAAACGAGTCAAAGAAAGTGAAGACAATGTTGTAAGTAATCAGACTAACAGTACGTAAAGATTTAGCTGGTTCTCTATTGGAAGATCGAAAATCTTTTACCGTTTTTCATTTCTGTCTTTTCTAGTACTCCAACCTCAGTTGGTCCGTAAGAGTCTTTTGATCCTTATGGGAAATGGGATCGATTGGCATCATAAAAAAGTTTTGTGAAAACAGCCCTTTTTCTCGCTGACTGTACTTTTTTTTCAAAATCTGTGAATACCGATTGAAATTTCCCAAAAAGTTAGGGGTAGTCTTCTAAGAACGTTTTCCTGTAGCTACATTTGTTAAGATAGCTGCCCTCCTTGCCCCATTTCAAATTACCACCCTGTATACGGAACTTTTCAAAATGATAGCGTGCGAAGCAACTCAAAGCTACGTACTTGGTGTTTTCAACAACTCATCATGTTTCTTATTCTGCTCATAGATGCCTGAAGAGTATATCCCTCCTGAACCGGTGACAGAATTCCAGACTGCGAGATTGTTTCTGTCACACTTCGGATATTTGAACATAGGCGGCGATAAAAAGGTATTTATACTTGCATTACATCTCATTCTGTGCTGTATGTGTAAACCGTCCGTCCCGGATGTCATACGAATACCTATGACAGCCGTTTTGGGTAATTAGAAACCCGAAAGCCTTATAACCGATCTTAACTTAGGATATCGGCATTACCCAGTACCTAATTGGGTTGCGGAGGTCTGATGGCAATTGCTCTGCGCAAAGTACCGGTATTCAGTCGCATCTGGTTAGACTGGAAGCCTATCCCTTCGTAGTTAGGAAACGGCTAGGCGGATGATGTTCTCTGCTATATGTGATACTCATAGAAAGTTGATTTAGGTGACTTATTTATTTAATAATGCTCAGTATCGTTGCAATTTATGGCTGTACTATTTGCAAAGGGATATTCTAAAAATATGTCAAAGTACATTTAAATTGGGTTTCCTATTCGTCAGTCTACCTAGTCTTGCCATAAATATTGTCACGAAGAAAAAAAAATGATTTTTTTATTGCTTATATTATTTATTACTTTTACAGTGTGTTAGTTTAATACATAAAATAAAACAATTTAAAATATAAAAAGCTTATTCGAAGAGGTCTCCATTGGCTGCAATACAGTCCTTTAAACGTTGAGGCCAGTTATCAATAGAAGGACGCACTCTTTCCATGGGAAAATTCTTAACTGCCAATCGTATGGATTGTTTTAGGGACTCCAAATTATCATGGCGTTTAGAGCAAGCCTTACTCTCTAAAACTGACCATAAATCATAATCCAACGGATTAAGATCGGGGCTAGACGACGGCCAGTCTTCAGCTCTGATGAAATCCGAAACGTTCACTTCCAACCAAAACTGCGTGGACCGAGCTTTATGACCCGGGGCGCCGAGACTTGTTGGAGGGGCCATATTTGGTTATTGAACATGGTGTTGTTAAGGGGCTTAACTACCTTCTCAAGAATGGTATCTTGATACACTTGTGCCGATGTTTTGATACCTTTTTTACAAAAATATGGCTCAGTCACTCCTTCATAGCTAACATCCCACCAAACCATCACTGAAGTCGGATAATGCCCACGTTGCACTCTGTCGACTAATTGGGAAGCTTCCTTAGAGCTTTGAACATAAATACGGTCATTTTGTTTGTTAAAATGTTGCTCAATTGTAAAGATTTTCTCATCCGTAAACAAAATTTTTCTGTGACCTCCCTATGCGTACCGCTTCAGTAGTTGTTTCGATTTTACCAACGTATTCTTTTTTAAATTATCAGTTAAAAAATGACCAGTGCATCTCTTATAGGCTGCAAGTCCTAAGTTATCTTTTAAAATACGCGACATGGTTCTGGGTGCTATTTTCATCTCCCGAGATAAAATCTTTTGCTTTCGGACAGGATTTATTCGAATTCTTTCCCTTACTGCTTTGACCACCTTTTTCGTACGAACACTACGTGGACGGCCAGATCTTTTTCTGTCACAAACAGAGGAGGTCTCATTGTACCTATTAATAGCCCGGTACACAAACATTTGACTAATACCAAGCGTATGGAGAGTTTTAAAAATTGCATTTGGCTCCATACCAACTTTGTGTAATGCAATCACAGCGATTCGGTTCTCTTTATCACCCCACTCCATTTTAATATCGCAAAATATTGTACAATGTATTGGCGCCAAAATTAGAAAACTCAATGAACAATCGTATAAAAATGACAGATTCCAAATTAAAATGTAATATCTTTCTTATTTTTAACTGTAACAGTATTTATGGCCAGACTAAGTATTTCTGCCTATATTATAGTACACCCCACGGTTCCATAGGGTGCGCTCCCTCGCCTGGTGGGTCTGGACGACTCCCTGCCCGGGTTCTCTGGCGCGCTGCGTCGCGTGGACGCGTGCGGTGCGCGTGCGGCGGTGACGGTGCACGTGTTCTGTGCGCGCGCCGGACAGCTGAGCGCTAAGGACATCGTGGCCAACGCGCGCAGCCTCAACACTGTGCCGCCGGCCTTCGTCAGGATGTTGAGAGGGTATGTTAGCTTATCTAATGCGCGTGCGGCGCGCGTGCGGCGGTGACGGTGCACGTGTTCTGTGCGCGCGCCGGACAGCTGAGCGCTAAGGACATCGTGGCCAACGCGCGCAGCCTCAACACTGTGCCGCCGGCCTTCGTCAGGATGTTGAGAGGGTATGTTAGCTTATCTAATGCGCGTGCGGCGCGCGTGCGGCGGTGACGGTGCACGTGTTCTGTGCGCGCGCCGGACAGCTGAGCGCTAAGGACATCGTGGCCAACGCGCGCAGCCTCAACACTGTGCCGCCGGCCTTCGTCAGGATGTTGAGAGGGTATGTTAGCTTATCTAATGCGCGTGCGGCGCGCGTGCGGCGGTGACGGTGCACGTGTTCTGTGCGCGCGCCGGACAGCTGAGCGCTAAGGACATCGTGGCCAACGCGCGCAGCCTCAACACTGTGCCGCCGGCCTTCGTCAGGATGTTGAGAGGGTATGTTAGCTTATCTAATGCGCGTGCGGCGCGCGTGCGGCGGTGACGGTGCACGTGTTCTGTGCGCGCGCCGGACAGCTGAGCGCTAAGGACATCGTGGCCAACGCGCGCAGCCTCAACACTGTGCCGCCGGCCTTCGTCAGGATGTTGAGAGGGTATGTTAGCTTATCTAATGCGCGTGCGGCGCGCGTGCGGCGGTGACGGTGCACGTGTTCTGTGCGCGCGCCGGACAGCTGAGCGCTAAGGACATCGTGGCCAACGCGCGCAGCCTCAACACTGTGCCGCCGGCCTTCGTCAGGATGTTGAGAGGGTATGTTAGCTTATCTAATGCGCGTGCGGCGCGCGTGCGGCGGTGACGGTGCACGTGTTCTGTGCGCGCGCCGGACAGCTGAGCGCTAAGGACATCGTGGCCAACGCGCGCAGCCTCAACACTGTGCCGCCGGCCTTCGTCAGGATGTTGAGAGGGTATGTTAGCTTATCTAATGCGCGTGCGGCGCGCGTGCGGCGGTGACGGTGCACGTGTTCTGTGCGCGCGCCGGACAGCTGAGCGCTAAGGACATCGTGGCCAACGCGCGCAGCCTCAACACTGTGCCGCCGGCCTTCGTCAGGATGTTGAGAGGGTATGTTAGCTTATCTAATGCGCGTGCGGCGCGCGTGCGGCGGTGACGGTGCACGTGTTCTGTGCGCGCGCCGGACAGCTGAGCGCTAAGGACATCGTGGCCAACGCGCGCAGCCTCAACACTGTGCCGCCGGCCTTCGTCAGGATGTTGAGAGGGTATGTTAGCTTATCTAATGCGCGTGCGGCGCGCGTGCGGCGGTGACGGTGCACGTGTTCTGTGCGCGCGCCGGACAGCTGAGCGCTAAGGACATCGTGGCCAACGCGCGCAGCCTCAACACTGTGCCGCCGGCCTTCGTCAGGATGTTGAGAGGGTATGTTAGCTTATCTAATCGGTATATCACTGTCTGTTACGGGTCATTATTGTAATTTTCACTGCCCAGTTTGTTGGCGATGCTGCGTCGTGTAGATATTTTATAAAATTTGTTTTCTAATCATTTGTTCTGCTCTTGGATTTATTATGCCTATTGAATAGCTTAATCTTCATTACAATTCCTTTACTAATAAACGCCAAATAAACTTATAACAAGCTTATTTATACATCAAAACATAAAATGAATGGTTACACTAACGTTATACATGGTATAATTTTATTAAGCGTTTATTAGAAAGGAACTAACCCCCTTATTCATAAAAGAAACCTTATTCATAAATGCATTGACTTACAATAAGTATGGACCTCGGGTCATCGCTCAAAAATGTCCGAACCGAAAGTCGGTTAAAACACGATAAATTTGAAAAGAGCTACAATTGCGCGCGTCATTCTTCATTTGGGTGAACAAGCAGCTACACCTCAATGTCACATGTCAACAATGCCGTTTTGTGTGGTGAGATCGTGTAAAAACTACTCAAAAAAGTGAAAAAAGTTGATGGTGTATCATATTTTCAGTAGGTATATTATTGTTTTACAATTTTAAAGTATTATTTTGTTAAGGAACATTGTATTTTACTTAAAATTGAATTAATTGCAAGAGCAAAACACACAATAATCCAACTAAACAAAAAGTATCTTAATTTCCTTCCTTTGTTTGACCAATTATGTCAACTTCATTTGGTTGGATTACCATAAGAAACTTGACATATTTGACAGAATTTAGAACAAAGATTCCAAAGAGTCGTTATTTTTACGCGATGTTTTTTTGTATTGCGATTTTGAACCAATTGCAATTTGTTTTGTTCTATTCATTTAAACAAGTTATTTTTAAACTTGCATTGTATGCAAACATATTATGTACGAAAATATGTATGTTGTCCTTCCGTTTCAAAATTGTATTGGTTTTTCGGTCACTACCAAGTTTCCGATCGAGCTGAAATTTTGCAGGTAGGTATGTGCATATTAGATCATTAAAATGTCATTGAACTAATTTGATGATGAAGCCGAAGATTAGGCAGGCACAGGAACAAATGGTAGGCTTGTCGAGTTTCAGCTCATGTATTTTGTCATTATAAGCACTTTTCATTAGATAAATAATGACGTAGGTCCGATGATAGAGCCGTAAAACGGGCTCTAGAACTTCCTAATGGCAAATAGTGGACACGTGACGTTTGGGCTCGTTTGTTTAGTTATCATGAACTCTTTTAAATACACATGACAAAAGATTGTTTCTTTCAAAAAAAAAATGCCTCTTATTTCATTTCAGTTTTCCTCGAGATCAATTAGATGAAGATGATGATGATGCTGAGGGTGATACTTCAGCAAAGGAAGAGAAATCGCGTTTTTGACGATGTTGTAATTTTGCAAGAAATGTTCTATGCTCTTTCAGTTGGATTAAATAACGGGTGATTCATTTGGAGGTACTTTTTTCAAAACTGGTTTTTTTATAAAAAAAACAAATTTATTAGGTTATCTTTATTATCATACAAAAGAACCATTCTTTACATTTATTTTTTAAAGATTATTTCTTTCAAATGTTGTCCGTAACTGCGGATAACATGCTCCATTCTGTAGTTTCAATTTTCGATGACGTATTTTCGTTTAATTATCGTGCCATGATAACGGACTATTTTTTTCCTGAAATTGAAGCTTGTGATCTCCAGGACATTTGGTACAAACAGGACGGCGCCACTTGCCACGCAGCACGTGAAACCATGGCTCTATTGCAAGAACAATTTGGTGAAAAGTTAATTTCGCGCTTCGGACCAGTCAGTTGGCCGCCTAGATCTTGTGATACACACACCCCTGGACTTTTTCTTTTGGGGCTATATAAAGTCCAAAGTCTATATGGATAAGCCGCGTACGATTAAGCAACTGGACGCCAACATTACTCGTGTTATTCGCCAAATACGACTCGAAATGCTCGGACGCGTCATCGAAACGTTACGGACAACATTTGAAAGAAATAATCTTTAAAAAATAAATGTCAAGAATGGTTCTTTTGTATGATAATAAAGATAACCCAATAAATTTGTTTTTTTACAATTTTTTTCAGTTTTGAAAAAAGTACCTCCAAATGAATCACCCATTATTTAGCGATCGCAATAAATATAACTAATAATAAAATCTTTTAAAAATTAAGGCTGCTCTATTACTCCTATGTTCTCCAAATTTTCGTTTAACATTAGATGAAGTTTCGAAATTTGAAAAATTGAGCAGTGCTGTCATGTTTTCGTATGGTAAAAATTGTTGCAAGCAAAATTAGGCATTATGATAACGACATAGGATTTCGTACATCGTAAATGAGCTTGTTGGCATTTGAAAGTTTATATTATGTCAATTCAGGACACTTTTATCGTGAATTTTGTACTACACTCGTTGTCCATACTTATTCTAAGTCAATGCATAAATGTTTAAACACTTAAAAAATTATACCTATCCTTGTATTGTTATAGAGATGGCAATAGATTTAAGAGCCATTTTAGTTAAACAATCTTTAACCATCGTTTATAAATAATGGTGGTAATATTTATCAGCATTGTTTAAAACTAACTATGTGAAAATATCTGTACAGGTTAGGCACACCGGTGTTAGTGCGCGGTCACCCGGGCTGGGCGGGACACGTGGACACCAGCTACGACGCGCGGACACAGCCGCCACAGACGCACGGCGAGCCCGCACCTGCCATGTACGACGCCAGGGAACAGGTACGTTACATCGCGGTCACCCGGGCTGGGCGGGACACGTGGACACCAGCTACGACGCGCGGACACAGCCGCCACAGACGCACGGCGAGCCCGCACCTGCCATGTACGACGCCAGGGAACAGGTACGTTACATCGCGGTCACCCGGGCTGGGCGGGACACGTGGACACCAGCTACGACGCGCGGACACAGCCGCCACAGACGCACGGCGAGCCCGCACCTGCCATGTACGACGCCAGGGAACAGGTACGTTACATCGCGGTCACCCGGGCTGGGCGGGACACGTGGACACCAGCTACGACGCGCGGACACAGCCGCCACAGACGCACGGCGAGCCCGCACCTGCCATGTACGACGCCAGGGAACAGGTACGTTACATCGCGGTCACCCGGGCTGGGCGGGACACGTGGACACCAGCTACGACGCGCGGACACAGCCGCCACAGACGCACGGCGAGCCCGCACCTGCCATGTACGACGCCAGGGAACAGGTACGTTACATCGCGGTCACCCGGGCTGGGCGGGACACGTGGACACCAGCTACGACGCGCGGACACAGCCGCCACAGACGCACGGCGAGCCCGCACCTGCCATGTACGACGCCAGGGAACAGGTACGTTACATCGCGGTCACCCGGGCTGGGCGGGACACGTGGACACCAGCTACGACGCGCGGACACAGCCGCCACAGACGCACGGCGAGCCCGCACCTGCCATGTACGACGCCAGGGAACAGGTACGTTACATCGCGGTCACCCGGGCTGGGCGGGACACGTGGACACCAGCTACGACGCGCGGACACAGCCGCCACAGACGCACGGCGAGCCCGCACCTGCCATGTACGACGCCAGGGAACAGGTACGTTACATCGCGGTCACCCGGGCTGGGCGGGACACGTGGACACCAGCTACGACGCGCGGACACAGCCGCCACAGACGCACGGCGAGCCCGCACCTGCCATGTACGACGCCAGGGAACAGGTACGTTACATCGCGGTCACCCGGGCTGGGCGGGACACGTGGACACCAGCTACGACGCGCGGACACAGCCGCCACAGACGCACGGCGAGCCCGCACCTGCCATGTACGACGCCAGGGAACAGGTACGTTACATCGCGGTCACCCGGGCTGGGCGGGACACGTGGACACCAGCTACGACGCGCGGACACAGCCGCCACAGACGCACGGCGAGCCCGCACCTGCCATGTACGACGCCAGGGAACAGGTACGTTACATCGCGGTCACCCGGGCTGGGCGGGACACGTGGACACCAGCTACGACGCGCGGACACAGCCGCCACAGACGCACGGCGAGCCCGCACCTGCCATGTACGACGCCAGGGAACAGGTACGTTACATCGCGGTCACCCGGGCTGGGCGGGACACGTGGACACCAGCTACGACGCGCGGACACAGCCGCCACAGACGCACGGCGAGCCCGCACCTGCCATGTACGACGCCAGGGAACAGGTACGTTACATCGCGGTCACCCGGGCTGGGCGGGACACGTGGACACCAGCTACGACGCGCGGACACAGCCGCCACAGACGCACGGCGAGCCCGCACCTGCCATGTACGACGCCAGGGAACAGGTACGTTACATCGCGGTCACCCGGGCTGGGCGGGACACGTGGACACCAGCTACGACGCGCGGACACAGCCGCCACAGACGCACGGCGAGCCCGCACCTGCCATGTACGACGCCAGGGAACAGGTACGTTACATCGCGGTCACCCGGGCTGGGCGGGACACGTGGACACCAGCTACGACGCGCGGACACAGCCGCCACAGACGCACGGCGAGCCCGCACCTGCCATGTACGACGCCAGGGAACAGGTACGTTACATCGCGGTCACCCGGGCTGGGCGGGACACGTGGACACCAGCTACGACGCGCGGACACAGCCGCCACAGACGCACGGCGAGCCCGCACCTGCCATGTACGACGCCAGGGAACAGGTACGTTACATCGCGGTCACCCGGGCTGGGCGGGACACGTGGACACCAGCTACGACGCGCGGACACAGCCGCCACAGACGCACGGCGAGCCCGCACCTGCCATGTACGACGCCAGGGAACAGGTACGTTACATCGCGGTCACCCGGGCTGGGCGGGACACGTGGACACCAGCTACGACGCGCGGACACAGCCGCCACAGACGCACGGCGAGCCCGCACCTGCCATGTACGACGCCAGGGAACAGGTACGTTACATCGCGGTCACCCGGGCTGGGCGGGACACGTGGACACCAGCTACGACGCGCGGACACAGCCGCCACAGACGCACGGCGAGCCCGCACCTGCCATGTACGACGCCAGGGAACAGGTACGTTACATCGCGGTCACCCGGGCTGGGCGGGACACGTGGACACCAGCTACGACGCGCGGACACAGCCGCCACAGACGCACGGCGAGCCCGCACCTGCCATGTACGACGCCAGGGAACAGGTACGTTACATCGCGGTCACCCGGGCTGGGCGGGACACGTGGACACCAGCTACGACGCGCGGACACAGCCGCCACAGACGCACGGCGAGCCCGCACCTGCCATGTACGACGCCAGGGAACAGGTACGTTACATCGCGGTCACCCGGGCTGGGCGGGACACGTGGACACCAGCTACGACGCGCGGACACAGCCGCCACAGACGCACGGCGAGCCCGCACCTGCCATGTACGACGCCAGGGAACAGGTACGTTACATCGCGGTCACCCGGGCTGGGCGGGACACGTGGACACCAGCTACGACGCGCGGACACAGCCGCCACAGACGCACGGCGAGCCCGCACCTGCCATGTACGACGCCAGGGAACAGGTACGTTACATCGCGGTCACCCGGGCTGGGCGGGACACGTGGACACCAGCTACGACGCGCGGACACAGCCGCCACAGACGCACGGCGAGCCCGCACCTGCCATGTACGACGCCAGGGAACAGGTACGTTACATCGCGGTCACCCGGGCTGGGCGGGACACGTGGACACCAGCTACGACGCGCGGACACAGCCGCCACAGACGCACGGCGAGCCCGCACCTGCCATGTACGACGCCAGGGAACAGGTACGTTACATCGCGGTCACCCGGGCTGGGCGGGACACGTGGACACCAGCTACGACGCGCGGACACAGCCGCCACAGACGCACGGCGAGCCCGCACCTGCCATGTACGACGCCAGGGAACAGGTACGTTACATCGCGGTCACCCGGGCTGGGCGGGACACGTGGACACCAGCTACGACGCGCGGACACAGCCGCCACAGACGCACGGCGAGCCCGCACCTGCCATGTACGACGCCAGGGAACAGGTACGTTACATCGCGGTCACCCGGGCTGGGCGGGACACGTGGACACCAGCTACGACGCGCGGACACAGCCGCCACAGACGCACGGCGAGCCCGCACCTGCCATGTACGACGCCAGGGAACAGGTACGTTACATCGCGGTCACCCGGGCTGGGCGGGACACGTGGACACCAGCTACGACGCGCGGACACAGCCGCCACAGACGCACGGCGAGCCCGCACCTGCCATGTACGACGCCAGGGAACAGGTACGTTACATCGCGGTCACCCGGGCTGGGCGGGACACGTGGACACCAGCTACGACGCGCGGACACAGCCGCCACAGACGCACGGCGAGCCCGCACCTGCCATGTACGACGCCAGGGAACAGGTACGTTACATCGCGGTCACCCGGGCTGGGCGGGACACGTGGACACCAGCTACGACGCGCGGACACAGCCGCCACAGACGCACGGCGAGCCCGCACCTGCCATGTACGACGCCAGGGAACAGGTACGTTACATTCAAAGCAATTGCAGTTCTCTGCTGGATCTTCGTTACGTCTCGGTGAGACGAGACACATTTCTTGGCGTGTTCCATCCGGCCTATCACCATTTCAGACATCACTACGCCCGGGCATCGCTACCACTAGTCTCCATCAACTTCTGGGTTGAACCAGGAAAGTGCTTAAGCTACCCTTCTTAGGAAGTGAAAATAATTGTAACGGGCATATCAATTCACAACCTTAGTTAATCATTTATTCTTGATGAGAAAAAAGTTACTTTTAATTAACATATCTAAACCACCTTACACTTTATTGTCACAAGTTTCCCCCAAACTCAATTAGGTACTCGTAGTCACCATATTGGGGAAGAGGAATGTTGCCATCGAGTCAGTGTCACGTGGTGACACTAATACTCGTCTGCCGCCTTTTTATAAGTCTTTTTGTAAAGACGAGATTCCATTACGCCAGTTACTTGTATGCAAATTGCATACAACTTGAACATACCTGCATATAAGCTACAACTTGTATAATGTAGTTTGAACTTGTACATTTTTTATTCAACTGACGTGCAAATTGAATTCGCAAACGTTAGTTTAGTTGCACTTTTCGAATTGCGAACGAGTGATTGACATCCATGATGTCCAACTCAATTGTTGAACATCTCTACTTGTATGCAAGTAAAACCTGCATGCAATTTGCACAATTTCGAAAACATATTTCCAATGTAAGCAATTTGTACGCAAATGTGACGTCATACTTGCATGCAAGACTTGCCTATGGAATCGCGCCTTTAGTGGTTGTTTGTGGTTTTATGATAGCAAGTTGGCTAATTATTCTTAATACCTGTTGCCCGCGGTTTCACTTGCATCCTATTGAAAGTACTGCATGCACCCGAATACAGATTATCTTATGTATATTGTACGAGAGATTCCAAAACAAAAAAGAGTATTATTGATCATATTAGCACCAATTTAAAGGACGACTACTTCCATATGGTAATGATAGAATCTTCTATGTCTGATCACAATCAGATGTACTTAGAACTCAAAAAAGTCAGATCTCCTCCAAAAATGCGAACCCAGTATGAAGCACTAAATTACACAAAGTTATATAACCTTATGGAAACAACTGAACTTAAGAACCAAGATAACGATTACCTGATATTAGAAAATTTTATAAAGTCTTGTGTAGAAGAAAGCAAAATAATAAAGACTAAAATACTCAACCCTCCACAAAAAGATTGGATTAATAAAGACATTATTGCCGAAATTAATCAAAGGAATTTAATGTACATTGAACTTAAAAATAATACTAATAATGAACTTCTACAAGAGGAATTTGTTAAAAAAAGAGACTCTGTAGCTAAATTGATAGAAGGAACAAAAAATTCCTACTACTATGATGCAATCACTAAATGTATTAAAAAACCCAAAAAGATGTGGGGTCTAATAAACTCCTTAGCAAGTAATAAAACCAAACAGAATTGTGTTCCCTCAAAACTAGTAGCTAATTCCAAAACTTACACACAGCCGAATGATATCTGTCATATATTTAATAATTATTTTTCCACGATAGGACCCCTATTAGCGAAAGAAATACCTGCAGTGTTTCATAATGACTGTGATCGCGCCTTACCGATTTCTCTTCCTAAAGATTCCGAAGAGCTGTCCAGTTTTAACCCATGTTCTGCCAAAGAAATACTAAAAATAATAACAAACCTTGATCCAAATTGTAGCACGGGCTTGGATGGAATTAATACCAAAGGAATTAAATGTATTCAAAACTTGATTGTGAACAACCTAAGTCAATGTTTAAACAAATTACTAGCTGACGGAAACTTTCCTGAAACACTAAAAGTAGCAAAAGTAACTCCCATATACAAATCGGGAAATGTTACAGATCCTGGCAATTATCGACCAATTTCAGTATTACCTATAATGTCAAAAATATTAGAAAAAATTCTCCACAACCGATTAGAAAATTATTTAAACGCAATTAATTTTATTACCGACCGCCAATATGGATTTAGACCAAAAAGTAATACTACTACAGCTACAATTGATCTCGTCACTAAAATTAAACATAATATAGATCGTAAAAATATAGTCTTAGGTGTCTTTATAGACTTAAAAAAGGCATTTGATACGGTTTGCCACAGTTTGCTTTTGAAGAAATTGGAATCCATTAACATCACTGGTAGTGCTCTAAAAATGTTCGAATCATACCTAACCAACCGCTCACAAGTGGTAAAACTTGGTAATCATCAAAGTGAAGCAACACCTATAACATGTGGCGTCCCACAGGGATCAATTCTAGGACCTTTGCTCTTCCTGATTTACATAAATAATATCCACGAAATAAGGTTACATGGTCACCTTACCTTGTATGCTGATGATACGTGTTTATTCTACTTTGGATCTTCCATCCATCATATTAATTCACAAGCCCAAGAAGACTTAAATGCTTTATTCACATGGTTTCAGTTCAATCTACTAACAATAAATACCTCAAAAACATGTTATCTAATATTTAAGGCAAAAAATAAAATAATTCCCCCATTTGATCCACTTACAATTAACGGCGTGCCTCTAGAGTTAAAAACATGCGAAAAATATCTCGGACTAAAAATAGACAGCTCCCTTACATGGAATGCTCACATCGAATACATAAAAAGCAAACTCTCGACACTAGTCGGGACACTGCGCAACATAGTTCGATGTCTTCCAAGAAGATTGCGGTACACCATTTATAACTCTCTAGTGAAGCCACATCTACTGTATTTAATTGAAATCTGGGGCAATGCTACAAAAACAAAATTGTCAGAACTTCAAATATCCCAAAATAAATTGATAAAAATGCTTTTTAACTATCCATACTTAACATCAACCAGTAAAATATATAATGACACAAAAATAATGAATATAAAACAACTATATATTTATAACACATGTATTTTCATCAGAAAAGTTCTCAACAAAAGCATTCACACAAATATTATACTTACCCAATACAAACAAATTACTCAACGGAGCACACGACGAGCAAGCTTACTGGTTTTACCAAAAGCTAGAACTAACTATGGCAAAAAAATTGTAACATTTGAAGGAGCACAACTGTACAATAAAATACCCTCACGAATAAGAAATGTACACTCATTCAATGCATTTAAAACTCAGCTCAGCCAGTATGTTACATCTGGAAAAATAAATGCGTTGGGTGGGTCGGGTTTCCGATCTGTTAATTAGTCTGTAACTGGTGATGTCGAACTTTTGTAATTTTAATTATGAATAGTATTGTTCTCAAGTAAGTGACATGTTATGTTTTCATTGAGAATAAAGTTTCTTTAAACCTTATGTCCTAATCCAGGTCATGGTCCACCTGTGTGCCAAATTTCATCCAAATCCGTTCAGCCGGTAAGGCGTGATTGATTAATAAACATCCAAATACACAAACTCACAAACATCCAAACTTTGCCATCTATAATATTAGTAGGTAAGTAAGTATAGTAAGTATTAGTAAGAAGTAGCATGTAGTAAGCACATGAACCATTAAGTTACTCGAGTCACAGTTTATTGCCATTTGTTTTTTATGGTAATAATATTTTCACCAGGTACTGTACTGGTCGGACTCGACGAATGAGATAGCGTTCGTGGTGCCGTCCGGTCTAGAGCCAACAGACAGCGAGGATCGGAATGACAGCATCAAGTCTGACGTCGATGGCTCTTGTTTATCTAATAGGTAAGTTAACTTTCAAACAACGTAGATACGTTTTTAAACTAGCGTTTATTTTTACGGATACATTATTGTAACGCGTCATTCCGTACGTTTTTCGTGAAACGGCTGTTTGCCTAAGTTTTTGTTTAAGTCCACAATCCTCAATTTAAGTGCTTGTCAGTGTAATTTACAAATGCGTCTATCCAATTCCAATTCCTTTATACGTTTTAATTATTGCTTTCTCCTTCTTGGTTAAAGTATTTTATTAAAGAATAAAACAGCGTTAAATTAAGTTACCAATCGCTTTACTGAGCGACACCATTGTTCGCTATAATGTTGTGACAAGTGTAAATGACACAACAATATAATCGTTCAGGGGTGATTCTATCATTACAGTTTTAGCTAATATCGGTATGTCAGGATTGCGAGCAAGGTAAACACAGTAAATAAAACCAACATAGACTCTCCACCACTGAGAGTACTTGTATTTGGGTTAATATTAGTAACATTAACTAGATCACAGTATATTACTTTACACAATTATTACAAGATCATAAAATAAGGACAAGCTAATCAGATATAAAAGGTCAGACTTCTTCAGCTGTTCAACACGGAATGCTCTCGCTTCGTCGAATGACCACCGCCTTTATAACCTCGGGTGGGCCGATCCATATCGACGACTACCCTCTCTTGTCAACATTGCCCAGTGCTACCCGCTACCGATAACACGGCCCTCCTGCAAAACACACGTCCTCGTGTGTTGGTGGTTGGTGGTTGACGCACCATCAACCCCATCGTCAAGATTGTGCATCAAGGCCCAACTTCAGTGACACCTTCGGACCTTAAACAGAAACAAATAATACAGTACACATCTCGGCCACACCTGATCACTCATCTTTGACCTCGTCATGTTACTCATGTCTTTGACCAAAGTAAAATGAAAAGCATCCAAAGAATGTTTGAATCGATTAGAGCTTGTTATCCCATCGACGGCCAACAAGCTCATCACCCATGACTTAAACTAGTTGATATTCATTCAGTATCAACCTAGTTCTATATTCGTTCATAACTTCTCGTATCAAACTTACTTACTTACAAACATCCACACATTAGATTTCAACATTTTCACAATAAAATACTATCTCAGATGCCTATTAGACAGTTCTACTTTGGTTAAACATCAAATTTTAGTTATTCAATAAATCATAATAGGTACATAAACACACAATCTCATTATACACAAATTCATAAAATCATTTAAATACATTTACAATATTTTTCAGGGCTAAATATCTCATTATAGTTTTTCACAAATTCATAATACACACTTAAAATATTTCTTGGTTAAATATTTCAACGATTCACAAAGCCATAATACATAAACACTTAAAATATTTCATTCGTAAAAATCTCATAATTATTCACAAAATCAGAACATAATATCTCAATAATTTACAAACTCATAGTACATTAACACTTAAAATATTCCATGATTATATATCTCAATTATTCACAATTCATTGTACCAGCATATAAACACTTCAAACTCATAGTACGTTAAACACTTAAAATATTTCAAGATTAAATATCTCATTATTCATAAACTCATAGTACATAACAACGATTAAAATAATTCACGATTCGTTATCTCATTATTATTCACAAAATCCTACATTCTTAAATATCTCAATTCTTCACAAAATCAGAAAACAAACATCCTAAATGTTTCATGGTTAAATATCTTTAAATCTTTAATCATTATTCACAGTATCATAGTACATAATTATAAACACTTAAAATATTATCTCAATTATTCCCAAAATCATAATACTTAAGTATCAACCTTTAAAACTTTTCAGGATCAAAATAATATCTCAATTATTCACAAACTCATATTATAAAACTGACATGATGTTGTAAACATAATATTTCTATAATGCGCTAATAATACAACCTTTTTACAACAATACAATACATATTATACACTTCTTTAACGAAAATAAGTCAAATTATTTCTTATTTAAAAATGAATTTGACAAATTAATCTTTAACGGAAGCCGTCATAATAATTATCGTCAATAATAAATACAATTTCCTGTTTTCGTCTACAAAAATACATTTTAAACCATAAGTAATAATAACAAACTACTTTTTAATTTCAATAAACTATTTTGTACCATTCTACAACAAGAATTATAACAAAACGAATAAAAAACAAATATCAATATTTTCAAAACTTTTTCAAAACATTAATTCAAAACAGAATCTCATTTTCACTGCATTTTCATTTATCAATTAATAGCATCACCCGCCTTGGATTTAGCCAACTCATTTGGCATCACCCGCCTGGGATCCTGCTTTATCAACATGGCATCACCCGCCTTGGATCTAGCCATATCATGGCATATCCCGCCTTGGTTCCAGCCCTATAACAATTGCTTCGCCACGTTAGAGTTTCAGTTTTCCCCAGGCGAAGCCTTTGGCCAACCCCGGCTGGCCAAACCGGGCGGTGCCAAAGATCAACCCTGGTTGCATCTCACCACAAACTCTAATACGACTTGCAATGTATTTTCCTACACGAATAAATACAGATGCCGTATTTATTTTCCACGAATAAATACAGATACCATCATATTTATTTTATACTAATAAACACAGATATCATCTCATTTATTTTACACGGATAAATACAGATAACATCTCTTTTATTTTACATGAATAAGCAAAGATATCATTTAATATTTATTTTACATGAATAAATAACCTCTCATATTATATTTCCTTCATCAAAATTCCTTCACACATAATAAAATGGTTGTGACTCACCGGATTTATCACATTTTCTCATTCTCACACTTCTCACCATTGTAATCGAATAATCAAGTTTTTGTCAGTCCGTCTACAGGGGATTTTTTTAGCAAAATATTTACATGTGGGTATACAATCATAATGTGGACTGGTTTTTTTCTTGTTCCACTTCTGATGTAAATGACACAACAATATAATCGTTCAGGGGTGATTCTATCATTACAGTTTTAGCTAATATCGGTATGTCAGGATTGCGAGCAAGGTAAACACAGTAAATAAAACCAACATAGACTCTCCACCACTGAGAGTACTTGTATTTGGGTTAATATTAGTAACATTAACTAGATCACAGTATATTACTTTACACAATTATTACAAGATCATAAAATAAGGACAAGCTAATCAGATATAAAAGGTCAGACTTCTTCAGCTGTTCAACACGGAATGCTCTCGCTTCGTCGAATGACCACCGCCTTTATAACCTCGGGTGGGCCGATCCATATCGACGACTACCCTCTCTTGTCAACATTGCCCAGTGCTACCCGCTACCGATAACACAAGGCCATGCTGATCGTCATAATGCCATTATCAACAGAAGCTCGGAGAAAGGGGCAGGTTCGTGCTGGGACGTGTCGAGCGGAGGCGGCGCGAGCGGAGCGAGCGCGGGCACATATGAGCGCAGCGTGAGCGAGTCGGAGCGCGGCGCCGAGCGAGCTGGCAAGCTGGGCGATAAGCTGCGCGCGCTATCTCTTGACTTGGATAAGCAGCCCGCTGCGCAACTCACCGGTAACTCATATTACCTGCCGCTACTTAAAAACTTTAAAAAAGTTTATTCCCAAGTTTTTTTTCATGTTTATATTTCTCATGTTTGCGGAAAATAATTGCACACTGCGTAATTATAGGCCTAAAGTACTTTTTTTTTTTTTTTTTTTATTTACAGGGCTTTGTCGCTTAGCGACCACATCGCCCAGTGCGGGAAAAGATAATAATTGATAACTTATAAATACGTTACTTATCACTAGCTTACGATCTACTAACCACTAATTTGTACAAAAGTTTTGCTTTATCGGACACTGGAAAAGCAAGAATGGTGTTACAAATGCCAATGTCATTTGTTTTTAAACGGTCCAAAAATATTTATCCTAGTATTTTCATTCCGGGCACACTCCATCAAGACATGAAGGACATCATCAACCACTCCACATAAATCACAATTTGGTGACGAAACTTTTTTCATTAAATAATAAAACTTATTTGATGGAATATGTCCGGAACGAAGTCTTAAGGCTATAGTCATTAAGTTTTTGTTAAGATCACAATCAATCCACGGAACCCGAGAAATCTCTGGCTGGATAGTTCGGTACCATATCCCCTTTTCTTTTGATCTTTCATCGAAATACTCCTGCCAAAAATCTAAACACTTTGTTTTTGCCTTTCCGAAATAGTCCGAATACAGTGGGGTGATATTCATGGGAACACCATCAACACACGCTTGTTTGGCGAGCATATCTACCACATCATTTTCTTCATATTGTACATGCGACGGAAATAGGCCTAAAGTATAAACATGATCTTGTTTAGAGCCAAATGATTAATAATTAAGTATGTATGTTTATAATGAAATAAGATATTCAAAACATACAGTTAAGAATATAGTGCATTATAATTTTTGTTACAGGCAGCGGCAGGCGTAATAGGGATTTTACTACCAAAATTCTCATAATATGGTTGGAAGACTTTGAGGATCACTTGAATTTACCTATAGGTGAGTATTGTGAGGGTTTTCTTTGTAAACCACAAATGGGGCTTAATTATGATATAGATACGTTTAAAGGTCACAGCTCATTAGAGTCACCGATCTATTCGACCCGCATCGCCTTGCCTCGTGCGTTTAGTATTTTTTACACGAACTTGTACGGATGTGCGCTTATTACATCAACTCCGTAGCGTCACCGGATCGCCTCGGGTGTATGCCGTTCGCCGCGGACGACGAGTTAACCACTCTGTGACAATTCGCTGCTCGCATGCTGGCCTTGCGTTGCTGTGCATTGCCAACGCACAAGTCCCGAGTGAACCGCGCGCTGCCATCGAGTGGACTCCTCCGACGACTCCTCTGGTTGACCACGCGACGTTTACTGGTGATAACGCGGCGTCCACCCGTGAACCACCTGCTGATAACGAGTGGACACCGAGCGACGAGGCGATGCGGCGAGGGTGCCGGGTGGCTCTAATGAGCTGTGACCTTAATCGTTACGTAATATTATTTATATTTGTACCAAAAAAGAAATTGTTGTACTAGTGTACACCGTCCGTACAGTAGAGTACACGTAGTTTCGTCGTGTATAAGATGAGTGTGGGTCAACATTAGCTTGTGTGTAGACGATTTGTTGACGTACTGCGAGACGGGTCTGCCGTGGCGTCGGCACGAGGTGGGCACGCTGTGCGTGTCGGCGCGGCGCTGCGGGCTGGTGCGCGTGCACTGTGCGCCGCCCGGCGCCGTGCTGGCGGACGGCGCGCTGCTGGCGCCGCGCCTGCTGCCCGACTGCCTGCGCCGGGCCGCGCTCGACGCTGCTCGCCGCACCAGGCTCAACACCGACCTGTATGTACCACCCACACAGGGGCACACTTTTTTTATCGTTGCAACATCCTCACCGATATCCTTCGCCCGGGGAAGGCGAAGAGTTATGCCGGACTCTTACCGGCTAAAAAACTCACGGTGTTCCTTCTCCTGACCCTTGGCTGGGGTCGCGGGATTCGCAGCTGCATGCACCGCGATGGATTTGGATTTTGACATCATTTTCGGTATCAGTGACCCCGAAAACCATGGAATTAACACCCATGATGATTAGTGGAAGTTTTCATGGCCGCTATCTTGGATTTGGATTTTGACGTCATTTTCGGCATCTGAGATCTCGAAAACCGTGGAAATGACTTCCCACGAAAAATAATTTTAAAATGTATATGGCCGCCACCTTGGATTAGTAAATAGACTTTATAATAAAATTCTTATCTTCATTTGTATGAACGATATCATTCAAATTCGAAAACAAAAAGCGGAAGCCCTGGAATTTGTATCCCAAGCTGCAGTATGCCATCTTGGGACATAAGCTCCGCCCGCAACACCCCGCTCGATTCCTCTCCGACAATGTTTTCCGTTGACTGACTGTAAGGAGTAATATGTAGACTGTTTGTTATAGTAACATTTTATGATATTTCAGGTATCAGCCACCTCACGTACGGCGTCGCCACCTCATCCAAGAATTGGCACAACAATACAAGAAGGATTTGACTGAACCGGAACTTTTAGAATCACTCTTTCGAACGCCATCGTAAATATCATAGTAGCCTTATCAGATATTGTGGTTGGCTTTCATGATAACCAGATGCGGCTGAATATCAGTAGTTTACATGGAGTTACTGGCCAGAAATACCTGTATCCTTTAAAGTAATTACGAAACTTCATGCTGACCGGAAATGGGACACTAAGGTATTAATAAACGACTCTCATTTGAGAGCTTCCTCCTAAGTATCCTGCCCCTGATTCAAAACGATTCGATTAGTCCAGTCTTTCTCAAAGTGGGCGATGACGCCCCCTTATGGGAGAGGCCTACAGGGGGCGGTAAAGGGTGGTAAAAGTAATGATTGCCATTGTGATTTTTAGATGGGGTAAGGTTAATAATAAAACAGTTAATGTTAGGGGGCGCTAGAAAATAATTGATTCTCAAAGTGAGCGGTAGACTAAATCCCCATTATTACAAAAGATGGTTTAAACCAAGACTAAGGTAAACCCAGGTTTAAAATATACCCATCACTTTCTTATGTCATGTAACAAAAAGAGACGGGCCTACTCTAAAACCAGGGTATCTCTTAGACCATCTTTTGTAATAAGGGGGAATAAGTTTGAGAACCTCTGGCTTAGTCTGTTGTCGAACGATTCGGTTTGCTATCTCTTTTTCTCTCATTGCAAGAATCGTAGACGAAACGAGATAGCAAACCGAATTCGTCGACAACTGGTTATCGAAAAGGTTCTGAATCGGGGGCTGGTCACTTAGTAGCCCGTGTGCAGTCAGCCTTGGCGTTTGACTGCCCGTATCCATTATTTTAGATGACATGACGTCGAAGAATGACTGATCTCTTCAACTATAATGTAATATAATAAAACACAGCCAACGTTTTTATCAAATAAAAGCGTTTGATGTCTGTATGAAACTAAACTAATATTTTAACAGTATTTATTTTCTCTCGAAAGTTAAGAAACTCAAGTTTTGAGTAGTGATAGCTGTAGTTATCACATCATGTTTAGAAAAATAGGCGCAAACTTTTCTTGTACGTATCCTAAAAGTTGATCGCTCATTTTCATCCGAACTTCGGAGTTATAACGCCTGCAATGTTTTTTATAGGAATTTATTTAAAAGCACTTAATGAAATTAACAACAGTAGGTATAGTAAAGTAAAATAGTTCTTGACGTGTGATGGAAAAATGTCTGTAAAATTACCATTTATCCCATTGGTCACCAAAGCAAATCGAAAAATCTGGAATGAATCCAGTTGATAGCAGTCTACGTCAATATTACAGGAAAAATTTAATAATTTATTTATTTATGCTAATACGGCTTCAATAAGCCAACTACATCAACATTACAGACTAGACCAAGTCATAAACACACTAAATAACGCAATAACGAAAATATAAGTAACAAATATAAACAAAACAATTATAAACATTATGTCAAATCGTCTTGCTTTCGCAGAAGCTCAGACATACGCACATTACACTTTTAAAATCGTCCGCAAATAGATCAACATTTGGGTTGGCTTCCATTAGGCTGTTGAGCGCGGACAGAACGCGAGGAACAGGGGATGATGCGCGAGCCACTGTGCGGCATGCAGGCACGGCTAGTAGACGATGCTTCCGGCTGCGGAGAAAGTTACAAGGAGCGTAAAGACGAATCAGCTCATTGAGGAGATCAGGAGCAGTTATGCATAATGTCTGTACCTAGCACAGTTTTTTTTTAAAAGCAGACCCTTTTTCTTTTATAAGTCTTCTTCCAAGGTATGGAAACATCGGTGCGCGAGTCCGAATCGCATTTGGCCGGTTGTTTTATATCGCAAAACGTGACGTAAACTCGACTGGGCATGTTGCGGGTAATTAAAAAATCATTGTGGCTATGCTTGGGGGTTGCCTATGTCCAGCAGTGGACGTTCTTTCGGCTGAATCATAATGATGATAATGTAAGCATAGGTAAAGTCCACTCACGTAATTTCGGCATAATGACTTATAAAGAGGTTTTCTTTAAAAGTTCTCGAAAGTTCCAAAGCTACATCCAATCTTAAAAACGATATTAAGAGGAGAGTCCTTAAGAAACACCTGAAAAGGCACTTACTGTTTTCGAAATTTCTATAAACTCTCCGCATGGAATTACGCAAAAAAAATAATGAAGAACCTTAATAGATGTGCCAACAGTTTCACCGCGAGATATTTGCGAAATCATCATTAATTTCGAGAAAAAAAAATGTTAAATTCCCTCAAAAACATCTAAATCAACCTTTTCTATTTGCAGAATTTACTTAATTTTAAAGGAATATATAAAAATCTATTTAGTTTAATCGTGACACGAAAGTATGAATAACACGTTTACCGTTTTATTATTTTAATAAATTAAACCAAATGAGAGTAATCTACGTCTCAACATTGTTAATTTTTGACGGAAATTGTTTTCCGTTCCCCATACATTTTAGTATGGAGCAATACTCTCCCGTAATTTGTTTTATAAAAGAGTACGCAGGCGAAAAATTTTCAGTGCCATCCTAGAATCCAAGGTGACAGCACGTCCGTTTGTAATTCGAGCCGAGCTCTCAAAACGTCTACGCACAAGGCATAAGGGTGGGGTGCGAGTGTCGTGACATGACTGCATTTTTTCAATCTTCGAACAATAAGACAGACGACTCGGACAGTGACCGAATTGACACATTTTAATTTTAATTTTTTTTTTCACTGAATATTCGGACACCATCAAATTATTGAAGCTTTTTAGTACAGTCAGATAAAAAAGTTTTAATATGTGGCAAAAAAAGCGTTACCGTGGAATGGGGTTTCATTGATCAATTTCGAAATTCAAATGGCCATATTTTCTAAAATATAAACGAAAAAAAAACCAAAAAAAAATTAGAATATCGGTTTTTACTGTACAATCGATACAATGAATTAGATTTATTTTTTAATGACTAATATGTCGAAGAAAAATATAAATGTGAGTGATCAATGTTAAACCGTAAGTGGGGTTACTTTGATACCCCCTATTTTTTTCACGGAAACTAAAAGTAACCCTTTTAAGCGACACTTTTTCTGAAGAACGAAAAAAATCGGTTAAGTGCAAAAAAAGTTATTACATTTTTAAGAGTTTGGGGGTGACATTGATCAAGGCAATAAAAATAACTTTTAAAAAAAAAAACAGTTTTATTATCAATTCTTTATTATACTCCATGGTACTTATTGAAAACCATAAGATCTTCTGCAACAGCTGTTACAGCTCGTTCCAACACCTCATCATTAAAATTTCGATAGGCGCGAGCGTCTGAACGCTTTGTATGGGTACTTGGCAGAGCGCTGAAAGTAAAAAAAAGTATATAAAGCAGTCATCATTGAAAACATATTGATAGTTTATGTTAAAAATGGCAGAAACAGCAAAATTGCTAGGTTTGGGTGAGATTGAACAATGATCAAAGAAACCCCATGCCTATGATCAATGACACCCCTCAAAAAAGAAAAACCGTCAGTGAACGAAATTTTTGAGGTTAGAATACAAAGCATGACGTCTTTCTCAAGCTAAGTAAACACTTATCAACATAAACTAACATTTTTTCTAGCACCTTTCATATCCAATCCGGTACCCTTAAAGTTATTTAAGCCTTTGAAATAGTTGAAATGCAATACTCACAGTTTTTTATGAAAATCTCCAATATCGATCCGTTTGTACGTGCAGCGCTTGGGCATTGACAAACAGTGACATTCAGTGATGCACACCCAAGAATTAAAATCGTACGCTTGCGTTTAGAAAAGGAGAAATTTCGGTTTTAAAAAATTGTGAAGTTTTTATCAAAGTCACCCCGTGAATCAAAGTAACCCCATTCCACGGTACCAAAACTATTTGTGGCTTTAAGGTGGCATCTTTCGGTAATAAATAGCTTTGTGGACTCACCACTTTGAACTGCACCAAGAGTATTCCTCGAAACGCACCAACGATGAAACATAGAGAAGAGCATGAAGGATTCGTAATGGATTATATCGATAAACGTTTTAAATTCAGCTGCATTGTGTATTTATTAAAACTACTGGTAAAACTGCAACTAGGTGCTTAAGCGACTTACCTCCGGTTTCTGAATTGTGAATTCTAGGATAAGCAGTACTTAAGTAACATTTGAGTACAGAGTTGTCAAAAAAATGACGGGTTTTAAAGCATTTTTTTGACAACTCCGTACTCAAATACTACATAAGTATTGCTTATCTTGAATTCTCAATTCAGGAATCTGAGGTTACTACTTAGCCCAATAATGGTAAAAATAAAGGTTTTGAAATTGAATCATTTGTCGTTTTCAAAAGTACCAGGGTGACAGAAATGAACAGAAAATGGGCGCCTAAACGATGTCACTAAGTTGTGCACCAACGATTAAACACAAACCCCCTTATTACAAAAGATGGTCTAAGAAAAACCTAGGTTTTACAATAGCCCCGTCTCTTTTTGTTATATGACATAAGAAAGTGATGGGTATATTTTAAACCTGGGTTTACCTTAGTCTTGGTTGAAACCATCTTTTGTAATAAGGGGGAAAGATGAATATAAAGTATTCGTTATTATTCTTATATAAAATACTAATTTTTGCCCGCGGCTTCGCTCACGTTAATTTATAATAAAAAAAACGAATCCCTAATTTTTTGATCCTAAAATATAGCCTATAGCACTCAGGGATAACGTAGCTTCCTATTGGTGAAAGAATTTTTGAAATCGGATGAGTAGTTTCAGAGATTACCTCCTACATACAAACAAACAAGCAAAATCTACCTCTTTATAATATTAATTAATAATATAGTATAGACTATAGAAAACTTAAAACTGTCCTATATATCTTACCTTAAAGGTCACTGTCACTTAGTCAGATCATCTAAGCGCCAATTTTCTGTTAATTTCTGTCACCCTGGTACTTTTCAAAACAACAATTGATTCAATTTCAAAACCTGTATTTTTACCATTATTGAGCTAAGAGTAACCTCCGGTTTCTGAATTGAGAATTCTAGGATAAGCAAGCAGTACTTAAGTAACATTTGAGTACGGAGTTGTCAAAAAAATGACGTATTTTAAAGTATCTTTTTGACAACTCAGTACTCAAATACTACTTAAGTATTGCTTATCCCGAATTTAATTCAGAAACCGGAGGTAAGTCGCTGAAGCACCTAGTTCCAGTTCATTTCTGCTTTCCTGGTAGTTTTAATAAATAAACAACAGTTGAATTTTAAAACGTCTATCGATATAATTTATCACGAACCCTTCGTGCTTTTCTCTTCTATGTTTCATCGTTGGTGGGTTTCATGGAATACTTTTGGTGCGGTTCAAAGTGGTTGCGCTTCGAGGAATACCCCATCTTTATTTACTCGACTGCCAAGGCGCGTATCTATCTATGTATGTGGGTTTATAATATTATTTATTAAAAACGGCTGCTTTAGTTATAATCCGGTTAAAAACTGTTTTTTTATAACTAGAGGCTGGGCGGAGGACGGATTTCCACAATTATTAAGGTATCGTTGAAAGTTTTTTATCTGGCTGTACAAAACAGCTTTTTTTATTGGTGTCCGAATCATCAGTGAAAAAAATATTGAAATTAAAATACATATGTCAATTCAGACACTGTGTCCGAATATATGGTGAGTTTTATATATATATTTTTCACTTATTATTAGTATAATGATTTCCTTATTTTACCACGTTTCATGGCTACGTCAAGGCCGTGGGCAGACATGCCAATTTTGATGTTTGATAGCTTATCAGCTGAAGGGTTCTCTATTTCTTGTTAATATATTTTTCTGCATATTATTACTATTTCAGATGGAAATGGGAAAACGTAAAGAAAATTACAAAAGTTTTATCTTGATTGTATGCTTCCGGATAAAACAGATTCAAGATTAGACAGAAAAATGGAAATAAATGAGCCCAATTATTTGATTGAGGCAATTAAAAAACGAAAATCTGAGAGAAAATCAAAGAAACGGAACAGCGAAAATGTTTTATCTGATGTCAGCAGCCCCAAGCGCCAAGCAATAAATAAATAAATTAAAGAAAATATTTTATCAAGCATTAATTTTTGTATGTACTAAGATGTATATTTTTTTATAATAAAATATAATTTTAAAATATCAAACTGAGAAAAAAATTTACTATACCCAGTAATTGAGTTATGTACATTAATTGTTTTTCATTACAAATCAATCACACATTATCTCGTTTTCATTTTTATGTTGGCTCTTATCTTCCCTCGCAACATTTACATACCCTAAAATATTCCCAAACAAAAATTATGCGTCATTATATTCGAAAATAGAAACACAGAAAATCAACAATAATATATTACAGTAACTATTCTAAGTTTAAATCTGTCAATACCGATTACACTGTGACCCCACCCTTTGTTCATGACATCCAATACTATGGGCATGCGTGCCTCCCGGTGCAGTGAATAAATAACTAATACATTGCGCGTTTTTTGCAACATACTTACTAGTCCTTCAGAAGCGAACGCGCACTGAAGGTTTATTTAATCCGGCGCGCCACAAAATAAACCTTCGGTACGCTTTTGTTTTTCGGTATGTGTACTACTACATTATGTGATGCAGCTGTATTAGTAGAAATGTCGAAGTGTGGGTTCTAAAATAAGTTCTCACGCTCGCAAACCTTCCTCTTAATAATATACTCGAACGCGCAACCACCTTTTTTGTCATTTATAGAAATTATTTTTGTATTATTAAGTTAATGTTTCTAATTAACAACTTAGGAACTAAGTACTTACGTACTTAAATGCCTACAGATTTGATAATAGCGATCTGTAGACCCTCGAATATATAGACCGATAATTAAATATTAATATATTTTAGTGCTATTTATTAATTAAGACTGATGTAATGCATAAACCAATGAAATGTAATTCTTAATCATGTTAACATTCCGATTTCTTATTGCAGTATTTTATTTTGCATAATGTACTTAATTTTAACGTTATATTTTAATAAATGTTATTAATCAATTCTTAATAGTTTTATTTTTAAATCTCAGTTGGTATAGGGCAGTTAATTTTACACGCGCGTTGGTGTTATACCACGTTAGTCGAAAAGGAGGTACTAATCCGAAAGACTAAGAGCGATTACGCACTGCATCCGATCCGAATCCGTAAAAATACGGATATAAAAAACTCGGACCGAATTCGGATATTGCTTTACGCACTGCATCCGATCCGAATCCGTGAAAATACCGATCTAGAGTAAAAATCTCGGACCGAATTCGGATGTTGCTTATGCACTATTCCGATCTCTGATCCAAATTCAAGCAATTCAGGGGCCATCTTTGACAAAATTATCCATTTGGCGTCCGATTTGAATCCGAGGTAGTGCGAAAGCGTTCATACAAACATTACTACGGCTACTTCGGTCCGTCAATATTTCTTCCGAATTGGAGACTCACGGATGACGGATAGAAATCGGATGACGGATGCCGGATGTATGCCGTAAACTACCATAAAAATAGTTCTATGGCTACTTCGGAACGTATTTTCACGGATCGGATCGGATGCAGTGCGTAATCGCTCTAAGGGTCAAAATACACGTCCGATACTTGCTTCCTGCCGGATCCGACTATCTGATCGGATTCGTGAAATACACGTACGATTTTCGTGTCCGATTTTTTCTGGATGACGACGACGCCCGTAGGATGCTTACGATTCTGACATCCGATCCGATAGTCTGATCGTACGTGTAATTCATGTTCAGACAAATGTACCTATGGCGCGGAGGCCTTCAGATAGTCTGATCAGACTATCGGAGCCGACTATCGGAGGCAAGTATCGGACGTGTTAGGCTCTTACCGGCTAAAAACCCACGGTATTCCTTCTCCAGACCCTTGACAGTGGTCGCGGGATTCGCAGCTGCATGCACCGCGACCTCGGCAGGCCTCGCCTACTGTGGGACTTAGCCCCACACGACACGTCCTCCTGAGAGGCGCGCGCAGAACACTGCGCGCCGCCTTCTCGGGCCTGTTACTGGTTGGACATCAAAGACGGCGCCATACTTAATCTCTCACATCAATCGATCAGTCGATCTATGCTGTAAAATCGTCGACTTCTTCTTTATAATTTCATATTGTCACTTTTTTTTCACCACTTTCAAGTCCTTTTTAGTCGTACGGGTAGGAATCAAAAAGAGTTTGTATTTATCACCCATATTAAAAGGATAGACTGGCCGCCATAAAAAAAATGTTAGCTACCATTCTAAATTCAAAATAATTGACATAAATTCTTTTCCAATTCGTATATTTCGTACTTATATTTTTAAAATGTTCACCAAAAATTTCCAATAAAATCGGTTTTCTCAGTCGAGTTTTTATAGGCTTTATTATATTGTATATCGTATTTATTTTGAAGCAGTCGATAATTTTGTCACTTGAGGTGTTAGGATCAAAATCTATGTTATAGCAGGCATGTTAATAAGTAAAATACCTGACTGTGATGGGGGGAAGGGTGAGGGTCTAGAAGTTCCTGAAGAGGAGAGTGATGCTCATGAGTATCAGACCGCTAATGAGCTCTTCGAGCTTATGGCTAAAAATCAAAATTTTGACACCAGCAATGGTAAGTGCTTTTTCTATTGTATACTCAGACCAAATAAAAACCCAAGACAGAACGCTGCGAACAATACAGTGAAGCTTGTCAAAACTACACCTCCGCTCTGTGCATACACGCACACACACACATTTACAACATTTTTCAATCAACCTACAATCAAACTACACCTCACTAAGTGCACACATGTTTACGAAACCGGCCTCACGTCACTGTTGACAGCGCTCTGTCTTGGTTTTTTATTTGGTCTGAGATTGTATAAAGGGCGAAATTTATATGTTGTTGTATGTACTACAAACGAAATGGTCGCTACCATACCTGGTCAGATCGGTATAGTGGAAGAGCCTCCCCGCCATCCGAACCCCCTAGTCGCCGCAGCGGCCGACTACAGTCCCTCTCTCATAAGTATAGTTCGCCGTCCCAGGCACACACTTTTAGAACCCGATGACGAAATTACCCTC
This sequence comes from Amphipyra tragopoginis, assembly GCA_905220435.1. NCBI lineage: Eukaryota > Metazoa > Arthropoda > Insecta > Lepidoptera > Noctuidae > Amphipyra > Amphipyra tragopoginis. The sequence goes on along the minus strand of HG992003.1, from coordinate 2,754,520 downwards.
CTCCAGGAGGCGAGTAAATCGACCAGCACACTACACAACGTCCGCCGCCGTCCGGCATACCGTCCTCGCCGACGAGGCCCGTCGCGACGTCCCACCGCCGCCGGTCACGATCCACCGAGCTCTCCCGTGTCGTAGAGCCGGTCGTCTCTTCAGACTCCGCAGTCACACCGATAATTCAGCCCTCATCAAGCTGTCTCCCCCCCTTATGTCCACGCCAGCAACGCCCTAAGCCGAGGTCCGACTCCGACTAGGGGTCGCCCTTAGTGCTGTTGTTGCAGGTAGTCATGATGTTAGTGTAGTACAAGTAGTTAGCTTAGGTTAAGTATTTTACTTCCCCCCCCCCCCCATTGGCTGGAGACCCTTCAGGTCTCGCCAATAACTGCCCGGTTACGTAGAAACCGTCCCCTAGGACGACCTACAGCAGTCCAACAGAAAAAAAAAAAAAAAAAAAGTGGAAGAGCCCGAGCGGCAGTTCCAAAGATAATTTTGACGAAGACGACACGTTTGGTGCAGTGGCTAAGCGATTGGCTTCTGCGCTACGGGTCGTGGGTTCGATTCCCACACGGAACAAAAATTTGTATGGCCTACAGATGGTTGTTTCGGGTCTGGGCGTTTGTTTGTGAGATTTGTGTCTGTAAACGCACCCACGATACAAGAGAAATCTTAGTGTGGGGCAACGTTTTTTTTAAAAAAAAAAAAAAAAAAATCCTAAAATTTTACTTACTTACTTATTTCATCATAGTAGGTACCAGATTAACTTTTATTAAATTTTAATCCTATAAATCTGCAGATGTAGATACGCTAACCACCAGAGACTTAGTGCTCCTGTACAAGAATATTGACCTAGGAACGAAGCTTCTATCAAATGCTAACGAACTAAAACACCGAGAACCAAATCAGCACGTAGAGTCCATCGTGTATAACGATGAGCCGGAGTCTGACTGTTCTGACGTCAGCGACATCTACAGCAACGAGGATCTGCGCGATGTCTACCTGGTCAACAAAGAAAGAATCGATCTACTCAACACTCCATCTTCAGTAGAAAACACCCTCTGCCATAAATTTGGTGACCTTGAAATACAATCCTCTGACCTCACTACAGAATATGATAAACACTTTCTGTTCAAAGATACATATATAAAAGAACAGCTCAAAAGCTTAAAGTTAATGAACAATTCCAATGAGAATGCAGCCACGATACTCCCAGCTTCACTACTAGACTACATTTGTTGCAAACGTTTAGAAGATAACTACAACTTTTATATGGACAATATAATTAGATACGTTAAGCATACAATAGAACAACTGAAGCGTATCAGTAACGGTGATTTTTTAACTGATAGAGCTAAAGAAAAGTGGCGGGAAGTCAAGAACACTGTACAAGATCCTCGCCACATGAATGCCAAAGTTCTAACAACGACTACAAGTATACCTTTACATGTGGAACGTAAAATTGGAGGCCTAAAATCTACGTGGGATGACATAGTTCATTCAGCAGTAGATGTTAGATCTTTATCGAAAATTCTGGAAAAGAAAATTGTAGTTGAAGTTCCGAAGCTTATATGTGGATCATATAAAATTTTGAGTAAATGTTGCGCTGACAACCTTATTATTAGTTGCAAAAAAGATAAGCGAACGGTTGAAGAAACAAATGAGGAGTCACGAGTTGATGTTGTGTTTCAATTACAACGGTCTAAAACAGGACAAGTTATGAGCAACATCAGTTCAATCATGATTCTACATACTACGCCTGTTGTATTCGGTAATAATTTTTAAAGTAGCAGGTTAACTTGTTGTCACAGTGATATAGTAGATAATAATTTGTTTTTATATTTTTCAGTTACACAAGACACAGAAATAGCACTACCCTCGCCTTTGCCTATTCAAGAACTACCTTATGTTGAAAGTTCTCCGCAAGGAAAAGTCAAAATTATAGAATTGGAAGAGATGGATATGATCGAAACGTTGAAAGAAGATGATAGGTCAGTTGATTCTGAATGCAGCGACGGCCCGATTGAAGATGTAATTGACTATAGATGCAGTGATGAGAATGATGCTACTCCATCGTTAAAGAATTCCATTGATCAGGAATCTAGTAATTCCAGCGACGCATTAAAAGACATTCTAGACAGCAAACTTATGTTTGCACAAAGAGAAGCATCTTGTGATGTGTTTCATGATGATTTGCGTATGACAATACAAAACCTGACCATACAAGGTGCTTTGACAGAAGAAAGTGTAGAAGATTTATCACAGTCAGCTGTGATAAAGAAAAAATCACCGACCCGAGTTAGAATAAAATCACCATACGAGAATCAGTCCTACATGATGGAAGAAAAGAAAAGAAGAAAGTTGTTAGAAATAAGAGAGAGGCGAGAAAGGAAGAAAATAGCACTCGCCGAGAACTGCAAGATTACTAAGCATAAGTACGGAAAGGGAGGCATAATGCCGCAATCTGCTAGCTCTGTTACAAAGCTGTCAATATCTAACAAATCTTTCTATAACTCCATCTACGGACAAAGTACGAACGTGGATCCTAGCAAACAAGCGAAAGGAAGAAACCGTAAGGGGGGAAAGCGAGAAGCTCTGGATATCGGTCTGGATAGTCTCGACGGCGAGCACGATGTTTCGATAACAACACCAGAGAAGAACAGCAAGAAATACATCAACAGGAGTTATTATTTAGATGACGCCGAAACAGAAATGATGTACACGAATATGAAACGAAGCGAAAATGATGGGAAAGAATTATGTTCTTCTACATCCACCTCAGTTATCTCTAATGATTTTCGGAATAAGTTAAATTTACTTTCGCAGCTGATTGTTCCCTCTACAACCGAGCTCGACGATGACCACGACAATCAAATGAAAGTGTAAGTTACACTAACGGCTTGTTTTTTTAAATGATGTTATTATCATACCAAGTAAGTGTAATCTAAGAGTTTCCCAGATGTGTTATTAATCTCAATACTTTATGTACAGGTTGAGTGCAACGATAGTCGAGAAAAGTAACTCTGCGAATTCTTCAAAAGTGTTGATTACAGCCCAAAGCACAGATAACATAGTCCCACCAATTTCTCCAAATGTAGAACTCGACGATAATAATGATCTGAAAAAGGTTACATCTTCACTTGAATGTAGAAAAAGTATAGATAAGATATATACTTTGATAAAGAGATCGGGAAAGCCTGAAAATATCGAAAGTAAGCCATCCAAACATAAGAACATTGCAAATAATACCGATAGAGTCGATGAGAATGGGGGCCGAGAGAGTTCTACGTTTCAAGGCAGTGATAGTGGAACAAGTCTGAAACATAATATGACATCATCCAGTCCCAGTTGTTTTAGCTTTGAGAAAAATAACAATGAAACCGTAAAACCTAGCGATACTTATAATCAGAAGCCTGCAAATCTGCCAAGAGTCGTACAAAAAGTTATTATCTGTTCAAAATCATCATCACAAACTACGAAAAATGATTCAGAAAAAAATAAAACAGGGAGAAAGAGAGTCAGTCAGTCAGTTGCTAGTCCTATTAGTAAAGTACAAGAGAATCCTTTGAAAGCAATATCGCAACTTTTACACGAATTTGAGAATGTACAAAGAAGTAAACAAAAGGCTATCGCGGAACAGAAACCTACAAAAAAACTGGAGGTTGTGTCCTGCGATGGTAAAAGTGGTTCGCGTCACAGTTCATTTAAACGACGCTCACGACTCGATCAACACAATGAAGCTCAGACCGATAGAAACGTTAGAGTTACAACACCAAAGGACAAGAAAACTAAACAATATACTGTGATGGATATTACAAAAATTCCTTATCAACAAATTCCCGTTGACGATAAACACTTAGAAAAAAACCCTAAGAAGAAAATAACTGATATATTAGATGAAGCAAAAGAAGCTAGAGGTGAAGCAGTCCGAGGACCTTCCAAGCTAACTTCTAGATTGAATTCACTTGCACAGCCGAAAAGAACATATGTTCAGGCCCATAGCGAAGAGTATCAAATTAAATATGGCAAAACTATAATGTCAGATAGACTGCAAAGACTGGCAGCCGCTCCACAGTCGCTCGCGCCGGACCGAAATACAGGGAGTGCAAACTCTAGAAATAAAGTGAAGCGAAGTGGCGAGGCACTGCAACCTCCGCCTGTGCCATCCTTAGGTGTGTAAAGGTGAATTTTATTTCTTTTTTTTGCAATCACGATTCGAATAGTAAATAATAGGCAAGCAAACTATTGAGGGAAAAATAAATATTTACAAAGCAAGTCAAAGGCAAAGGATTGGTTAAGGTTCAGTTAATGACAGTACTCAAATAGGATTTTTGTGAAGAGTACAAATTAAAATAATAATTTGCAATAGTCACGTCAATTCAGAATTTAGATCGAAACAATCTTATTGCAATTACGACAAAACTGAACAAGTTTCTGAAATTCATTTTATTATTTCAAATAATTTTACTTTGTATAAATAGTTTGTAGTGTGATATTGCTGTGAATTTGTATTCTTTGCAAAAAAAAACTTTATTTTCGTTGTAGCTAAAACTGCAAGCAATACTAATTCTTTTCTGATCACTTCGTGAAAGTTAGCTAGATGTTATGGTAAGCTATGGATAGACCTACTCCTCCTCCTCTATCTAAAAAAGGTGTACCTACTAGTCGTGCGCAGAAGGTTTGCCGATGACTGCCCCTCCCACTTCACTGACCGCTACCCGCGCTCGTCTGGCCTACCTACTAATCGTACCGGCGTGACGTCATGAGGCTATCGGCAAACCTTCTCGGCACGACTTATAGTAAACATTTTTTAAATTTGACTATTAATCAAATGAATTTTCCTATTCCCATGAAAATGCGTGTGCTAGAAAAGCTAGGTGCGCTTTCTGCAAATGCGTCCTTATAATTACTAAAGCAAATAATTTGATAATATAGAAAATATTTTTTTTTTTCGTCAAAATGAGAGTATTCTTGATTTATTTTTATTACTGTTTTAATTATTATATTATCGTTTAGATCGGGCAGCCAGGACACGTCATTTTACCAGCACCAGTCCCGAAGGAAAAGATAGATTGAATCTAGGGCTCTATAAACAAATTATCGTGCCGGAACAGCCTCAAACATTGTAAGTAATTAAATCTAAGGATTCAGATTCTCTTCATCCGTTAATGATCTGATTTTCTTTTATGTTCAGTTGTATTTTAGGAGATCAATGATCTTTTAGAACATGCATGATTATTACAAATCCTTGCATGATTTTAGACAACTATAATCAAGATTTTAGCTTTTATTGCATCCTTTTAAAAACATTTAATTATTCCAGTAAAACACCAGAATACTAATATTAATGAAAATTCAAGAATCTGAAAAAGTTGAAATCAAGTGGTGATAAATTAAACAAAATTATAGGTTAATCATAAACAACATCAAAATCTACTACGATAACATAAATAACAACAATATTTAAATAAATTAATCCAGCAATAGATAGTCGATACACAAAAATCTTGATGTCATCGTCCCTGAACTCCATACCTACACGAAAAAAATATTTTCCTTTGTCACGCAGAAAGAAAAAAATGGTGGCAGTTGAATCGAATGTAATGAAAAATCGTTATAGACGCTTCACTTCTGCGACTGTCATCACCGAACCTCAGAGTGCACAGAAGTCGCGAGTCCCTCTTTTGCCGAACGACATCGAACTGGGTATGTACGGTATGTAGCTGAATGATATATTAATATATTACTCTGCCTAGCTTTTTCCCAACTATGTTGGCGCAACTTCCAGTCTAACTAGGGGGCCTACTCCTTAAGTCCGTTAACGAAATTAGTAGCCCGTCCGAAAGTAGCCCGAAACGTAGGAGTGAACAAAACAAGTGTCAAGTTCAACTTTTCGGACAGGCAAAAACACATCGGTAGTAGGGACAACTGTCAAATCGTGTTGTCATTCATTCTTAGTTCGGGCCCCGAAATAATCGTATGTCCGTAGGTGATAGGGAGTAGGAAACGCTCGTAACTAAGGCCGAAACCACGGACTTCGTGCTTAGGGAGTAGACCCCCAGATACGGCTGAATAACAGTATTTTACACGGAGCGACTTCCATCAGATTCTACAACTCAGTTAGGTACTGACCAATGCCGATATCTTAAGGTTAGACCGGTTGTTAGACTTTCGGGTTTCTGAATAGGTACCCATAACGATTGTCATAAGTATTCGTATAACACACATACACATTCGTTATTAAATATATCTATTAATTGCCATAATTTTTTGGTCATATCACAGCGTCTTCGTCATCATCTATACCAGCAGAAGAGTCTACCGAGTTAGGAAGCAGACTACATCATATTGTTAATACCATTATGAAGACTACTTCACAAGGTCTTGAGGTTCTTAATGAATGTCACGAGAGCACTTCTAAAATAAGCAAAGAAAACACTGATGAGTATTCCCTCGGTGAAAGTTTATCCAGGTCTGAACGTGTGTCTTCTGACTCCGATTACAACATAGATATATTAAATGATAATAATGTACTAACGTCAGTCGAAAGCAAAAGATATATCGATAAAGCCTGTGAACTGGAACAGAAGCAAATCAGTGCTGGAGGGCCGGACGATACTCAATACGATTTAAAACCTTTTAAATCAGTCATAGAAGTAGATAAGTTAGAACATGCTTTGTGTAATCGTATCTCGGTGGGCACTTTTCAAAAACGGTTGCGGATCAAAAATTTGACATTAACGCCGAAACAATCGATGCAACAAGTATTCGTGTTACAGTCTGGGGATGCGGGCTCGCTACTCGTTCAAACTCCGATGTCACAAAACTTTAATGATACAAAAGCTGATAACTTTGCAGATTTGAAGGCTTTGCCTGTATTATCTAAATCTCATTTAGAATGGAACTTCACAAATATTCCTATGCAAATTGCAACGGTTGGATATGCGTTCCCAGAATATAGATCAATCCAATGCGGTTCCACTTCCCTTGTGCAGTTATTTGACAAAGTGTCCAAGGGCTCGGAGAACCAAAAATCTTTATTTGAAACTAGTCATAAATCTGATAAGGATAATCAGTGTTTCAAAGGTGGACAGCCTCAAGATCGCTTAGAGCAAGGTGCTCAGGTTGACGTTCCGTTGAAAACACTAGTAACAATAGGGATAGGTAGTACTCATATCATGGAATTGGACAAAACGGAAGAAATAAAGCAGTGCGTTAAAACGGATAAGGAACCTAATCACGTCTTTATAGATTTTAATAAAAATAAATCCGTTAAAGATTCAATAAAAAGCGACCAGACACTGGACAACGTTTTAGTGGGAAAAGAAGAAAGCGCTCCTGCAATAGGTGATGCTGAATACACAACGTCTTTAGACATATTAGTAGGCCTGTTAAACGAAATTCAGAAAATCACAACCTGTCAGACACAAATGACTAACAGCGATAAAACTCATAATGAAAACCATCAAAACAAAGAATTTGAAACTATTTTGAATAAAGCAAATGTTATAGAGAATTCTGTAAAAAGCAGTGCTTGCGATGTAGTTTCTTTTACGTCTCTTGATAGACTTCGTCAGTTGGAGTCTTATTCCAGTCTTTATTCCTTCTATTTATCAGACTATGAAGCATCTGAAATGTATAATAATAAAATGAATTTCCCTCCAGAAATAAATCCACTCAAGACTAAAGATTTATTGTATTCGAAGCCAATTTACGCTGATAAAGAAGTAACCACAGATCTATTAGACGGAGAGCATTTTAATAGGTGTACAGACGTTCCGTCACAAGTTTTCCCGCTTAGTATTAATCGCAGTACAAACATGACCAATTCGCTCATAGAACTTTTCAGCAAACCCTCTGCACAATCATTGGTGCCATTTACAAAATACCATTCAGTATATTCAAACACTTCGTCACTTGGGCACAAAAAAGCTTTAGATGTACCACAGATAATAATAACAAGAGAATCCAACCAATCTCTTGCTGTTTATGAAGTAAACCAAACAATAAAAAAACCAAATGAAAATAAGTCGTATAAAAAGAAAATAAAACCCTTCGATAAAGAGAGGATTGGTAATAAAAATGGAAAGGTAACTAAAGGTAAATTTTGTCTGAATACAGACATTGATCCGATTATGAAAATGAAGAGAGATATCTTGGTTACGGTGTATTCAATTTTAGTGTTTACGGTATTTGCCGCTTTGTCGTTTCCTGAAATGCTGTATCGTGTTTATTGAGTCATGAAATGTATGGTATCGGATTATATGTATTTCTTTTGACTATAAATTTTAAGTTTTTGTGTTTAATAATTTTAATTAATACTAGTATAATCGTCGGCTAAAGGGTCGATTTTAGCAACGTCGGATTACTTTTATCTTATTAATAATTTGGATAACATCTATATAGTTTATTCCTTAGATAAAAGTTGGACGTTAGTAAAACCCGCCCTAAAGTGTTAGGGAGTGTATCACAATCGTCGATTACCGGTCAAATAGCACGAGTATTTTACGCGCGTCAATTGGCACACAGAAAGCGTTCCTAGCGCGTGTCAAGGCGTTCTTACGTCGTAGCGCTTTACCGCCACGTTGTATTGTACTATGTCAGTATATGACTGTGGCACACAGAGCGCGTAAAGGTGCTGTTGTGGCGGCTTAGTAGGTGTTTCGGCCGCTGAGTTTCGTCCGATCCGGCCGAAACAGGCATTTAATTATTATTAATATTTTTGAGTGGTGTTTCGGACGATACTTTTTTTGAAGCAAATTTTGTACGGTCAGAATGAAAAATCTTAGGCAGGGTTATATTATTATTTAAGTAAAAGTCAGGGAATTGTTGGAAAAAGATAAAGTTTAAGGGAGTGCCTCCGCTGCCGGCGCCGGTTGCCATTACGAGTGCCGACGTAATTAGATATTATTTGATTATGTTTCTGACGTTACTTTGCCTTTGAAAAAGGATTCGTCCGAAACACCACTCAAAAATAGTAATAATAATGAAATTCGTGTTTCGACCGAATCGGACGAAACTCAGCGGCCGAAACGCCTACTAAGCCGTTGTGGCGACTGCAAACTGCAGACTGCAACTGCAGACCGCAAGTCACATTGGTTTGTATGAACCAGTAGTATTGCTTGCGGAGCGGTCTGCTGCTGCGGTCTATGGATACATTTTGTTGTTGGAATAGCACCTTCAAGCGCGTGGCGTATTTACGTCGCGACAGAACGCACTGTGTGACAGTCATGTACCTACTGTCATAAAATAATATAACGCAGTGGTAGAGCGTTACGCCATGACGCGCGTGAGACACGGCGTTAGTGACGCTTTTGCAAGTGGTTGCAAAAATCGCAAGAGTTATCTAACGATTGTGAGAAATGTCCTTAATCTGGTAACTCCATTTGTACGATTTATCAGGCAATTAATGAAAATGTCTTTTTTGTAATTACATAACACATACATACAATTTGTTAAAATGAAAATCACGTTTCTCGATAGTCTTATTATATCGGAAAATCAAAATCAAAACTCATTTATTTCAACTGGACTGAAAATCAGTACTTTTTAAAGTACAATACACAGACCCCAAATTGGCCCACCCTGCACGCATACTTTTCTTCTGTTATTCAAATTATTTATTCAGTTTTATTCATAACCTGTAAATCGTTCAAGTGGAGTTAGCACTTTTAGCCGACGACGATATGCATTAATGTGTAGTTTAAACATTACTTACTTCCAATTCCAATGTAATTTTTATGGCTTACTTAATCGTTATTATTTACTTAAAATCGTATGCATAGGTAAATCATAATACTATGTCGATGTCAACTTTAGTATTTTGTATTTAACCAAAATATTATGCATACGAATTCAAGTGCGTGATTTGATTTAGAGCTAACATCCTTTTATTTAAATATTATTTATTTTTCGTAAACTGAAATTCTGTTACAAAAATTTGTCGTATTTTAAAATAAATTTTGTATCTATTGTATATTTATTATAAAATATAAGTTTTAAAATTATTATATTCTGTGTTTAAGTTTTACAATAGGTCACGCTCTGGAGCAATGAAAAGTTTGGTATACTAGTCAAATAAAATTAATAAAACTTCTGAAATAGGCTATTGAATACTTTTTATTTGATTATGCTACCTAGCATTCTTAGTTTCCGAGATGTTAAGGTTTATGTCGCTGATCCGGATTCATTGCTCCCGAGTGTGATTTGTTAGAGAGTGTCGGTTGTAGCTCGGTTGGTACCGTATCTTCAGCATCATCTGCTCCAGCCTTTTGGATTTCTTCATAATTAGTAATGGAGCAACGCGCACACACTGCACCTGATGATGCTGTGTGTATATCGTCGCCTTAAAATGAAAAGCTCGGGAATGCAATTTTGGAATGAAAATCTAGGGCGACGATATACGGAATTTCGGATGTATCCGTATACATCACAGGAACAGATTCAAAACTGTAAAATTTTCCGTATAATAAACTTTTCCTTTATAAACATTTAATATCATTACACCTTTAGCGTTTATTAGGTACACTATAATAGTCGGTTTTTAGGACTCTGTTGAAAGAGTCCCGGCCGAAGACCGAGGAGACCGGACAAAGAGAACAGTTAGGGCAACTATTATATTGAGTTAGGGACCCTAAAAATCGGTTAATATAATAAGTCTTTTAGAGCGGGGAACATTATCTTTCTTCACCGTCGTCATCTTCCTCGCTGACCGGTGGACCTAAAGTAGTTTCTTCAACGTCTGTATTCTCGAGCCAGTTATGTTTCCTCATATACAGTAGCTGTAAGTGTGCTTCTACGCAGAATATCTGAAAATTATAAAATTATTATCTCTACATCGCTCACTATTTGAAATAATCGAAGTTAGTGTCAATAGAAAATTAGAAATAAACACTATTTTCTACGGTAAAATCAGATAAAATCATCAGTGGGACCAACGAGGCAAGGGGGATTACGGGGAAAAGAATTTCCTCGTGGTCCCGCCAGTGGGCGAATGAGCCATTGTTTTGAAAGGGCAAATCAGTCTGGAAACCGTCCCCAGAGCTGTTGCATCTTCTCACATAATTTAACATGTAATTAACGTTACTATACGGAGAATATCAAATATTTTTTAAAATCAAAAAATTGATAATACTTAAAGCAATTTTACGGTTTTTGATGATGTCGTTTACCTTTTTTCGTTAGCATATTATTATATAGATAGATTTGCTAGCGAGTTCAAAGCGAGGCGAGAACGCACCGGGCTCGCTACGAATTCACAGCGAACGTGTAGTGCGCGCAGAGCGAGCGCGCAGCGAACACGCCGCGAATAGCACCGTGGACACCATGTTGTACACTCTCGTACGACAGACAGACCGTCCCGCCCCACTTCAGTCATATCAAAGGTCCTTAACATGACAGTGGCGATTTGCGAGCGAGTTCAAAGCGAAACAAGAGCGCAGCAGTCTCGACGCTAGTTCGCAGCGAGCGTGCCGCGAACCCGTGGCGAGCCAATGCCCTCTCGCTGCGAACTCGTGGCGGGCCTGCTGCGCTTTCACTTCGCTTTGAATTCTCTCGCGAATCCCCACTGTGATAAGGCCCTCGCGGCGCGCTCGTACGACAGACAGCCCGTCCCGCCTAGGGTTACCATATGTAAATAGAGGGATGCGGCCTGTCTATGGTACCTAAAATGCCTGAATTTTCAGAAAAATGCCTATCTAAAGCAAAACGCTGTAGGTTATAAGTAAAAGCCAACAGATAATAATGAAGAAGGATATTTATTACTGATATTTTGTCAGAGGACTTAATTTTTTTTAATAGTTCTTTCTTTTCTAATAATAAACGTCAAAATCTTCACAATATACAATTTAGTAATTTTCCTGTGTAATTAATATTGCTTTTACTGATTCAATTGTCAGCCGATTTCTTTCTTTACTCCACTGGGCGTTGACGAGAGAAAACGTACGTTCTACATTCGCATTGTGCGCCAAAATGGAGAACACAAACTGGCAGATTTTCATCAATTCTGTAATGTCACGGAAATTTAAAAATGCCTGTCTCAGACTTAGAGCATATTAGGTATATGCTCTAAGGCAATGAGCTTATATAATACTAGAGGAGCAGCGTCCTTATACCAAATTCAGAAAAACGTAACCACTTACGAGTTTAAAGTGGTAGCTTTGAAACGGATACATAAATTATGTCAATCTGTCAAAATACTATAGTTATTTGTCTCATTTCTTCTTCCGTCAAACTAATTATGTTGGAATGAGACAAGACATTGTTATCGGAAAAACGGCCAGAGTTGCCAATGATCTACATAAATTCCCCAGAATGAATGAAGATGTTAATTAAATCAATTACTATGAAAGGTCGAATTATGTACATTAAGGAAGAAAAAAAAAATGCGTCAGCGTAAATATAATATTTATTTTTTATTAATTATGTTCAATGTTATTCGAACACCCTTTTGCTGATCTAGCGAATCAATTAGGATTTAGTGCTTGTTCACGTACAACTCGCGGGTGCGGGCGCGGTGGCGGGCGCGGTGGACTTGGCGAGTTCGTGTTCACATTGACCGCCAGGCGTTTGCGCGAGTGTGACGTGTTATCAGAGGTTGTAAACATGGACGACGATCTTGTATTTTAATCGAAAATTCATTCCTAAAATGAGATTTCATACCTTATACTATAGTTACAAAAATAAAGCAGTTTAAAATACCTATAAATATGAATACTTTTTATTTACCTTCCTTCAAGAAATAATTCAACAATTTCTTTCCATAACTTATTAAATCGTTTCTGTTCATATGGTAATGTGTGATGTTTGCTTTGCCAAATTGGAGTTCTTGCCTGAATAGCACTGATAAATTCTTCTGTATTAAACGACATGATGAAAAACGTGCTATCATTTCCAGCGACAAGTTCAAACGGGTTGATCTTACCTGACGACGCGAGTTAATCGCGCGCTCCGCCGCTAGTTCAACGTGAACACTCGCAAACAACTTCATACGTTTGATATTATCGCGAGCGCGCCGCGCGCTCCCGTCGCTAGTTCGCCCGCTACATAGCCCGCACCTGCGTTTTGTACGTGAACACTTGCATATTATGCCATACGTTTGATATTTCGCGACCGCGCCCGCCACCGCGCCCGCGAGTTAACGTGAACAAGTGCTTAGGCCGCGTTGAGTGCGCGCCGAAGTCAGTGCATATTCGTACAGCAACCGGGTGCATTCGCCAGCATTTTCATTAGCCATCATTTTAGCGTAGCCTTTTATTCGTTATAAAATAAATGGTTTTTAGCAAGTTAAATACAGCGTTTTAGTAATCAATCCAATAGTCAATACCACTTAGGTCGCGAACCGAACAAATTATATTTCAATAATTTAGACTTAAAGGAACACACATTGGTCATTCACTAAACTCCCAACAATCTGGCAAAATCAAAATCGTTTTTACTGGTAACACTGACGGCAAAAACAATGTTTGTTAAATTTATTTGGTTTCGTAATGTTTTTTTTGGATAATCTTATGGAAAATTAGCACCAAGTGCTTTATTAATCTTTTCAGATCGTGACATGCAAATTTTAACTTCACATTTCACCATTTTGATATTTTTATCGCTAAGCAATCACTCACTTGACGTCAAGCTGACAACTGAAGTCAGATATGCCTGTGGACATATACGAAGTAGTAACGCGTTGGTGCTGTACACTGCTGATCTAGTCCTATATAACATCATTGCTCTAAGGTCTCAGACCAATGCCGGCCGCACGCCTGTCTAAACCTTAAAATGCCTGTCAAATGCGGCAAACGCCTGTCATGTGGTAACCCAGCTAGTCCCGCCCCACTTCAGTCATGTCAAAGCCTTGTTAGAGCTGCGCTCTCGCCTCGCTTTGAAATGGCTCGCAAATCGTAACTGTGTTATAGCCCTTACGGCTACAATTAACGAAATGACCGAGCTGTCAGGACTCATCCTTGGGTTGAATATAGTAAAAAGCGATAAACACTAGGCTCGTGTAAACAATGCGATTAAAGACGTCGGTTAACAATCGTGCTTCGATCGATCTGCCCAAACTAGCAACTTGCATTGTATTTCCATGTTAGATGTTAGTAGAAAAAATCAATTACGAGTAACCTTTCGACGGTCCGCAGTGAATCCATCTAATCTAAACGTGTAGCCGAAGATACTGGTAGATATTTTGGACTCGTACACTGTCAAGTAGTTGTCCTCGGTAAAGAGGGGGTAATTCAGTATCTGGTAACGACCCGCTTGTATTGGACACTCCAATCTATAAGAGAAAAAAATACTTAAAAAATCTTTGACGCAGAAAAACATGATCTCAGATTAAGGCTAAGCGTATGCTGAGACGCAGGTGACGCAGATGCACGCAGCGCAGCGCAGAGCAGATTTTGTAATGTATGAACGTACTAAGAGCTACGTACGCTGCGGCGCAGACGCGTGCGACGCAGACATGCGTCTGCCCTGCTCTGCGCCTCGTTGTAGTGCCAGCCAGTGTTGCCATATATACAGATTTCTCCGTATTTATACAGATTTTCGATGTGTGATACAGATTAGCACTGGATACAGATTTTTATACAGAATGTTTTAACTCTATTGATTAAATTACCATAATCAACTTAAAACAGAACTTAACAAAATAAATGACGTATTTACTGCGTTACACACACAATTGTATGATTCTATTCTTTATGGGTTTTTTTTTTCACAAACAACTTTAATTTTGAGTCTGGCAGCATTATAAGTTTCACTCGCTCTGATCGGGAAATCCCCCAGAGATTTTTGCGTGCTCTCCAGGGCACTTCGCTCTCACACACATTCGTCGTGTCGTACGTACGTAAAATACATCAATAATTAATAACATAGGTACAAACTTTTATTTAATTTAATATTAATATTGATTGTGTTTTTGTGAACCATTATGACATCTAAAAAACCATTAATATTCTATTTTGGTTTATTTGATTAAATGTTTATACTTACAGATTTTATACAGATTTTAAGTTTAAAATGGCATACAGATTTAATACAGATTTTAACAGTTTCTACTACAGATAAAAGGTTCAAGGCATCTGGCAACACTGGTGCCAGCACAGATTTCCACGCGACGCGTGCATGTCGACATGTGTTTTTTTACCGCTAATTCGATTTGAATTGCAATAACAGAACATTTAATTGAATTAGTGCGTTGTGAACCTTGTTTGTATGATACTAATCATGCAGACTATTAAAAAAAAACGTTCGTCAACTCGAACTCGTCTATTCTTTGTACTAGTTAAAACTCGAATGTTTCTTCGAGCTGCGTCGCAGTATGCGATCGTGGCGTATGTCTGCCTCGCCTGCCCTGCGCGGCAAAATCTGTACTGTGCTGCGCTGCGTCACCTGCGTCTCAGCATACGCTTAGCCTAACGCTCAAAAATGTCCGAACCGAATGTAGAGTGAAACGCGAAAAAGAAGACTA
The DNA here is from genome assembly GCA_905220435.1 of Amphipyra tragopoginis. Lineage (NCBI taxonomy): Eukaryota > Metazoa > Arthropoda > Insecta > Lepidoptera > Noctuidae > Amphipyra > Amphipyra tragopoginis. Next base: position 2,739,069 of record HG992003.1, on the reverse strand, counting down.
AATTGACGTCAATAGGTGCAGTCGAATCTTCGTATGGTGAAAAGTTAAATTAGGCATTGTGATGACGACATAGTTTGTTGGTATTTCTAAAACCTGGTTTTCACAGGCCCAGTAGCTGGCAGACAGTGAAGGACAGTTACTGTCTGGCAGCTACTGGGTCCGTGAAAACAAAGTTGAGCCAGTACTGACCGGTCAGTAGTTGTCGGACAGCTACTTCAAAAAAATTTGTTTCTACTGTCCACTGACCTTCCTCCACTCCCACAAGGACAACTACTGGGTCGTCACTCGCTCCATACGAACGCAACATAGGTGGGTCAGAAACACCAAGCCAGAACTAGTAACGCAGTAGCTGTGTTATGCTGTCTCCTATGCAGACCCAGTGGTGAGAACACGTCGGGAAAGTGACAGTACTGTATAGACAGCAGAATGTACAGTTGCTGACTACCTACTGGGTGGTCAGAAACTGGGCCTGTAAAAACCAGGCCTAAGTTTATATGGTGGTGGGCCATGTCGCGCGCTCTGGTGGTGTATGTAAACTTAGGACACTTTCGTGAATTTTATATAATATGAAAAGATTCAAAAGTATTATTAAAAAAAGAAAATATAGATTGAACTAAAGAAAAAAAACATTTGGAACATTTTGAAACCAAAAAAGCTTTGGGTGGTCATTAAACACTAAGTATTGCATAGTACCTAGGCACTTAGATCAATTGACCACCTGCAGTCTTCAAAAAAAGAAACTAAAAAAAAAAACAAAAACAGTCCATTCTCCCCCGGATTTAGCTCGTGATGTAGGCGATGGTATTGTTATACAAATGATAAGTGACGTCATTTGTCACGCTGTTTTAATTGATGTAAGTAATTATTCCCATTGACTGATTTTTAAATTGAGTCTTTAACACCGACGTGTGAAATAAAAGATAACACTGTAATGAAACTCGAATACTACGATCACCATGAAAGTAAATAATTTCCATAAGTGAAAAATACCACGATTTCTTTATAATATTCCGTGCTAAATATACCTATTGTCGCTGACTTCTGTAGGTATTTCCTTTGATATGTAATTGAATGTGATATAATATTATTAAAATGACAATGAATAATATTATTTACACAATTATGATAAGACTTGATAGCATCGGGTCTCAAAAACAAACATGTTTTGAAGTCATTGGTTTTATACATAAGGCCTGTTACACAATCGTCGTTTAATTCTTAACTGAGAGATAAATATGGCAGTTTGACAGTTTCTCTATAGAAAATCTGCCATAGCCATATTTTTTCCCAGAAAACTACAGCGAAACTTTCAAACCCTGATAGGCCCTGAGAGTTCTTGAACAGCCGATTTTTCAATAGTCCGATAACTTTTATCGAAGGAATCAGTTTGACATTTTGACAGCTTTTGTATAGAAAATGTGTCATAAATGTCTTTATTCTGCAATTAAAGGATAGCTGACGATTGAGAAATCGACCTTAAATGATATTTAATTATTAATCTCCAACTTCTCCCTGTGCTTTGAGCATTAATTTGTGTATATCAAATCGATTTCATTTTCAGAAATAATTTTCAGTTATTATCAGAACTGCTGTTGTGCTAATTACCCGTGGTCCATAGACAACACATCACCGCATGACAATGTTATGTTCCATGTAAAGCGGGGCGTACTTATTGACATTTAACGGACACAAATCCAAACTCCGTTCTGCTACTCAGATTTTCCTAATAGACAACCAGTGACTATGCCCAAACCCGAAATCGAACCAAGAACCCACTCCCAACAGACCACTAATCAAAGGAAGAATTTGGTGAAGAAGTTTAAGAAATAATTAAAAATCTCACTTAGGTTTCGCATAGTGGAACAGCATTCCATACATCTCCTGCTCATCCTCGTCCTCGTCACTGCACCCATTCTTCACCAAGAAGAACGACCGAAAGAAGTCGCACGAGTCTAAGTTGCGAATGTCCACGCACTTCTTCATAGTCGCCTGGAAATGGAACATGCAATAAAGTTCTTAAGTTGCAGATGAGAAGTCCTTGAGACGAGTCTCTGAGTGCAGACGAGTCCTTGAGTGCAGACGAGTCCTAGAGTGCAGACGAGTCCAGTGCAGACGAGTCCTTGAGTGCAGACGAGTCCTAGAGTGCAGACGAGTCCAGTGCAGACGAGTCCTTGAGTGCAGACGAGTCCTTGAGTGCAGACGAGTCCAGTGCAGACGAGTCCTTGAGTGCAGACGAGTCCTTGAGTGCAGACGAGTCCAGTGCAGACGAGTCCTTGAGTGCAGACGAGTCCTTGAGTGCAGACGAGTCCTTGAGTGCAGACGAGTCCTTGAGTGCAGACGAGTCCTTGAGTGCAGACGAGTCCTTGAGTGCAGTGGAGTCCTTGAGTGCAGACGAGTCCTTGAGTGCAGACGAGTCCTTGAGTGCAGTGGAGTCCTTGAGTGCAGACGAGTCCTTGAGTGCAGACGAGTCCTTGAGTGCAGACGAGTACTTGAGTGCAGACGAGTCCTTGAGTGCAATGGAGTCCTTGAGTGCAGTGGAGTCCTTGAGTGCAGACGAGTCCAGTGCAGACGAGTCCTTGAGTGCAGACGAGTCCAGTGCAGACGAGTCCTTGAGTGCAGACGAGTCCTTGAGTGCAGACGAGTCCAGTGCAGACGAGTCCTTGAGTGCAGACGAGTCCTTGAGTGCAGACGAGTCCTTGAGTGCAGACGAGTCCTTGAGTGCAGACGAGTACTTGAGTGCAGACGAGTCCTTGAGTGCAGTGGAGTCCTTGAGTGCAGACGAGTCCAGTGCAGACGAGTCCTTGAGTGCAGACGAGTCCAGCGCAGACGAGTCCTTGAGTGCAGACGAGTCCTTGAGTGCAGACGAGTCCAGTGCAGACGAGTCCTTGAGTGCAGACGAGTCCTTGAGTGCAGACGAGTCCTTGAGTGCAGACGAGTCCAGTGCAGACGAGTCCTTGAGTGCAGACGAGTCCTTGAGTGCAGACGAGTCCTTGAGTGCAGACGAGTCCTTGAGTGCAGTGGAGTCCTTGAGTGCAGACGAGTCCAGTGCAGACGAGTCCTTGAGTGCAGACGAGTCCAGTGCAGACGAGTCCTTGAGTGCAGACGAGTCCTTGAGTGCAGACGAGTCCAGTGCAGACGAGTCCTTGAGTGCAGACGAGTCCTTGAGTGCAGACGAGTCCTTGAGTGCAGACGAGTCCAGTGCAGACGAGTCCTTGAGTGCAGACGAGTCCTTGAGTGCAGACGAGTCCAGTGCAGACGAGTCCTTGAGTGCAGACGAGTCCTTGAGTGCAGACGAGTCCTTGAGTGCAGACGAGTCCAGTGCAGACGAGTCCTTGAGTGCAGACGAGTCCTTGAGTGCAGACGAGTCCTTGAGTGCAGACAAGTCCTTGAGTGCAGACGAGTCCTTGAGTGCAGACGAGTCCTTGAGTGCAGACGAGTACTTGAGTGCAGACGAGTCCTTGAGTGCAATGGAGTCCTTGAGTGCAGTGGAGTCCTTGAGTGCAGACGAGTCCTTGAGTGCAGTGGAGTCCTTGAGTGCAGACGAGTCCTTGAGTGCAGACGAGTCCTTGAGTGCAATGGAGTCCTTGAGTGCAATGGAGTCCTTGAGTGCAGACGAGTCCTTGTGTGCAATGGAGTCCTTGAGTGCAGTGGAGTCCTTGAGTGCAGACGAGTCCTTGAGTGCAGACGAGTCCTTGAGTGCAGTGGAGTCCTTGAGTGCAGACGAGTCCTTGAGTGCAGACGAGTCCTTGAGTGCAATGGAGTCCTTGAGTGCAGACGAGTCCTTGAGTGCAGACGAGTCCTTGAGTGCAGACGAGTACTTGAGTGCAGACGAGTCCTTGAGTGCAATGGAGTCCTTGAGTGCAGTGGAGTCCTTGAGTGCAGACGAGTCCAGTGCAGACGAGTCCTTGAGTGCAGACGAGTCCAGTGCAGACGAGTCCAGTGCAGACGAGTCCTTGAGTGCAGACGAGTCCAGTGCAGACGAGTCCTTGAGTGCAGACGAGTCCTTGAGTGCAGACGAGTCCAGTGCAGACGAGTCCTTGAGTGCAGACGAGTCCTTGAGTGCAGACGAGTCCTTGAGTGCAGACGAGTCCAGTGCAGACGAGTCCTTGAGTGCAGACGAGTCCTTGAGTGCAGACGAGTCCTTGAGTGCAGACGAGTCCAGTGCAGACGAGTCCTTGAGTGCAGACGAGTCCTTGAGTGCAGACGAGTCCTTGAGTGCAGACGAGTCCTTGAGTGCAGACGAGTCCTTGAGTGCAGACGAGTCCTTGAGTGCAGACGAGTCCTTGAGTGCAGACGAGTCCTTGAGTGCAGACGAGTACTTGAGTGCAGACGAGTCCTTGAGTGCAGTGGAGTCCTTGAGTGCAGACGAGTCCTTGAGTGCAGACGAGTCCTTGAGTGCAGTGGAGTCCTTGAGTGCAGACGAGTCCTTGAGTGCAGACGAGTCCTTGAGTGCAGACGAGTCCTTGAGTGCAATGGAGTCCTTGAGTGCAGTGGAGTCCTTGAGTGCAGACGAGTCCAGTGCAGACGAGTCCTTGAGTGCAGACGAGTCCAGTGCAGACGAGTCCTTGAGTGCAGACGAGTCCTTGAGTGCAGACGAGTCCAGTGCAGACGAGTCCTTGAGTGCAGACGAGTCCTTGAGTGCAGACGAGTCCTTGAGTGCAGACGAGTCCAGTGCAGACGAGTCCTTGAGTGCAGACGAGTCCTTGAGTGCAGACGAGTCCTTGAGTGCAGACGAGTCCTTGAGTGCAGACGAGTACTTGAGTGCAGACGAGTCCTTGAGTGCAGTGGAGTCCTTGAGTGCAGACGAGTCCAGTGCAGACGAGTCCTTGAGTGCAGACGAGTCCAGTGCAGACGAGTCCTTGAGTGCAGACGAGTCCTTGAGTGCAGACGAGTCCAGTGCAGACGAGTCCTTGAGTGCAGACGAGTCCTTGAGTGCAGACGAGTCCTTGAGTGCAGACGAGTCCAGTGCAGACGAGTCCTTGAGTGCAGACGAGTCCTTGAGTGCAGACGAGTCCTTGAGTGCAGACGAGTCCTTGAGTGCAGTGGAGTCCTTGAGTGCAGACGAGTCCAGTGCAGACGAGTCCTTGAGTGCAGACGAGTCCAGTGCAGACGAGTCCTTGAGTGCAGACGAGTCCTTGAGTGCAGACGAGTCCAGTGCAGACGAGTCCTTGAGTGCAGACGAGTCCTTGAGTGCAGACGAGTCCAGTGCAGACGAGTCCTTGAGTGCAGACGAGTCCTTGAGTGCAGACGAGTCCAGTGCAGACGAGTCCTTGAGTGCAGACGAGTCCTTGAGTGCAGACGAGTCCTTGAGTGCAGACGAGTCCAGTGCAGACGAGTCCTTGAGTGCAGACGAGTCCTTGAGTGCAGACGAGTCCTTGAGTGCAGACAAGTCCTTGAGTGCAGACGAGTCCTTGAGTGCAGACGAGTCCTTGAGTGCAGACGAGTACTTGAGTGCAGACGAGTCCTTGAGTGCAATGGAGTCCTTGAGTGCAGTGGAGTCCTTGAGTGCAGACGAGTCCTTGAGTGCAGTGGAGTCCTTGAGTGCAGACGAGTCCTTGAGTGCAGACGAGTCCTTGAGTGCAATGGAGTCCTTGAGTGCAATGGAGTCCTTGAGTGCAGTGGAGTCCTTGTGTGCAATGGAGTCCTTGAGTGCAGTGGAGTCCTTGAGTGCAGACGAGTCCTTGAGTGCAGACGAGTCCTTGAGTGCAGTGGAGTCCTTGAGTGCAGACGAGTCCTTGAGTGCAGACGAGTCCTTGAGTGCAGTGGAGTCCTTGAGTGCAGACGAGTCCTTGAGTGCAGACGAGTCCTTGAGTGCAGACGAGTACTTGAGTGCAGACGAGTCCTTGAGTGCAATGGAGTCCTTGAGTGCAGTGGAGTCCTTGAGTGCAGACGAGTCCAGTGCAGACGAGTCCTTGAGTGCAGACGAGTCCAGTGCAGACGAGTCCAGTGCAGACGAGTCCTTGAGTGCAGACGAGTCCAGTGCAGACGAGTCCTTGAGTGCAGACGAGTCCTTGAGTGCAGACGAGTCCAGTGCAGACGAGTCCTTGAGTGCAGACGAGTCCTTGAGTGCAGACGAGTCCTTGAGTGCAGACGAGTCCAGTGCAGACGAGTCCTTGAGTGCAGACGAGTCCTTGAGTGCAGACGAGTCCTTGAGTGCAGACGAGTCCAGTGCAGACGAGTCCTTGAGTGCAGACAAGTCCTTGAGTGCAGACGAGTCCTTGAGTGAAGACGAGTCCAGTGCAGACGAGTCCTTGAGTGCAGACAAGTCCTTGAGTGCAGACGAGTCCTTGAGTGCAGACAAGTCCTTGAGTGCAATGGAGTCCTTGAGTGCAGACAAGTCCTTGAGTGCAGACGAGTCCTTGAGTGCAGACGAGTCCTTGAGTGCAGACGAGTACTTGAGTGCAGACGAGTCCTTGAGTGCAATGGAGTCCTTGAGTGCAGTGGAGTCCTTGAGTGCAGACGAGTCCTTGAGTGCAGTGGAGTCCTTGAGTGCAGACGAGTCCTTGAGTGCAGACGAGTCCTTGAGTGCAGACGAGTCCTTGAGTGCAATGGAGTCCTTGAGTGCAGTGGAGTCCTTGTGTGCAATGGAGTCCTTGAGTGCAGTGGAGTCCTTGAGTGCAGACGAGTCCTTGAGTGCAGACGAGTCCTTGAGTGCAGTGGAGTCCTTGAGTGCAATGGAGTCCTTGAGTGCAGACGAGTCCTTGAGTGCAATGGAGTCCTTGAGTGCAGACGAGTCCTTGAGTGCAGACGAGTCCTTGAGTGCAGACGAGTCCTTGAGTGCAGACGAGTCCTTGAGTGCAGACGAGTACTTGAGTGCAGACGAGTCCTTGAGTGCAGACGAGTCCTTGAGTGCAGACGAGTCCTTGAGTGGAGACCGCGAATCGGGCAAACGCAGCGTAGGACGCCCCGTACTCTAACCTGATGAACCGACGACCTGAAGAAGGTAGCTGGGGAGGACTGGATGCGGAAGACGGAGGACAGGGCGTTGTGGCGCAACTTGGGAAAGGCCAGGTATTTGAACTGCAAGTGAGCTGCACATCCAGCCGGAAGTTGTCACGCAGTAGCACTGACTGCATCCTAATTGCCTTAAAGCTACATTTGGCAGTTGCATAGTTTTCAGTTGCGACTGGATATGCAGCCCACTTGCAGTCATGATTACGAATATAACAAGAAATATGATTCACCAAATGTGACGTTTTTTTTTATTACTTGGCTTGGTCGCATTTGTCCCTCGTCGCACCTGATGGTAAGCGCAGACAGGGTCTAAGATGGAGCACACGAATCCAAGTAACAGAGATATAGAAGGATTCCCTGTACCCCTCTGGGTCTCACATACACACGACGGAAACAGTAAACTGCTTGGCGCCGGACTTTAATGTGAGGGTGGTAGCTAGCCAAGCGGACCGTATAGATCCTACCACCAAGCAAAACGTTATTAGGTTTAGGGTACAATACCTTAATCTTCCAGCCATTTTCAATATCTTCCGATATGTTGAACATACCGCTCAGAAGCGAATCGTATGTATGTGTGGCCAAGCTGAACTCCGAGACTGTAATGGCGGTCTTTACAGTGTCAGAGCAAGGACCTGCCCGGGTCACCAGCATGTGAGTTGGAGCCATGGAACTGACAACCAACGAGATGTGGAACAGCAAAATAATTATTTGATAAAACATTGGACTGATCTGTTTGTAACAGTACCTACACCTAGTTATGGGGGCTCATGGAGACATTTGCATTATTATCTACTATTTTTTAATCATTAGGGTTCTGTTTCAAAATGGTAAAAAAGGAACCCCAAGGTGCGACTTTTTTCGTCCGGCCGTTCGCCTGTCTGTCACAGCTCACAGCTGCTTATTTCAAGAACTACTAATGCTATCGACTTGAAATTTGGAATAGTTTTAAATAATGATTGTCTTTCTATATTAAAATTGAAAGAATTGATAAAATATTTTTATTTTCATTGCAATAGGGTCCGGAGTGGGGAGTTGAAATTTTAAAATGGAGTAACTAGGTGAAATGTATTAATATTTTTATTTTCATTTATGCCGCCTAGTTACTGATGATCAAAAATGAACGAAAAATCTGGAGTAAATAGTGTTGATAGAGGTTAATGTAAATATAACAGTAAAAATAAAACAATGTCTGTATCTAGCACAGTTTTAGAAATCATCAAAAATCCTTTAGAAACAAAATTAGTTGGGCGATTTCAAAACAATTAAAATTGAAATTTCCAAGGTACGGAACTCTCGGTGCGCGAGTCTGACTCGCACTTCCCCAGTTTTTTAATTTAAGTTCTATACGATTATGAACTTTGAGTACAAGATATAAAGTCTAATATGGCACTGGAAGGGGAGTTGCCATTTAGTATCGTGTTTGTATAATTATTTTTTAATGTCATTATAATGAGATGATTATCGAATGTTTAGGTATACTACATCAAACACATGGATTTCAACATACACAACATTGAGTTTATGATCCCTAAAACCTTGTTCAACATCCTCTTGGTGAGTTACCTATTTATTTATTTAGTTACATTCCTACATCTGCTTACCATAAAATACTAAGTATTTGTATTGACAATACAGTGAAGATGTAATTCTAATCTGCCATGGCAAATTAATTGTAGGTAACTACTCTTCTTAGCATAGTTCTTCTATCGTGTCGGCACGAGCTATACGAGAATAACTCATGCCGTGGTGAAAAGATTAGCCAGTCAGCAAGGTTGGTAGCGAGGCTGACTGCCCAGGGTGCACCGGACGTACTGAAGTAACGTCACTCGTGGAGGCTCTTTTCATGCACCCCCATAGTCATCACCATAAATTGTTCTCACTTTTTTTTTCACAATGTACTAACTGTTTATAAATATTTATGATTAATTACGGTTTACTCACGTGCATTTTTCAGGATTGCCCGACTAGTTTCGGACCCAAACGGAGCCCTTAATCATGAGCTGATCACGCGGCGAGGTCGCGAGTCGAACTGATGAATATACAAGGTTAGTCGGAAAGGGGGTACTAATCCGAAGCCCACTTATAGTATCGCTGATGACTGTTTGAATGCAAGTGTTAAAATTTCAAAATTCGATAAAAAAAACCAAATAAAATGATTTTTATTTTAGTTTTTTCAAAAATTCTTCATCCCTGCTTTAGTTACAAATTCAGAAAATGGTGCTTCTAATTCATGACCCCAATTATGACCTAAAATGTAAACACAGCTGATCATAACTAGGGATAGATAGATTTTAGAGATTTTTTTTTGAGATTTTTGACCAGCTATTTCTCTTAAACTATTGACTTTTGGGAAATGTTGTAGAACAAAAGTTATTCATTATTATGTGTACTTTAACACCCTTTCGGATTAGTACCCCCTTTCTGACTAACCTTGTATTTGATGAACAACGTGTAACCATGGAGTTTATTGCCTGTTCTTCTCCATAGGATTCTATACTTTGGAACGAAGCAGTATTTTTTTTTCGACTTTTCAAAAGTGCCTGTAATTGGTCTAACTGAAGTAAATGCATTGACTTTGACTTGAACTGTGGTGGTAGCTTCTAGTACCTACGATTTGATTAAGAGTTGAATACTTTTCATTGATCAGTATTTTTATACTCTGACCGTGGACGAATGAAGGTCATGCAGTTGGCATAATAACACCCTGTTTTTGAAATGTTGATCAATTTAATTTGCTGTCAAAATTCATTTAAACGAATGTTCGACCAAAATACTAACAACCACGAAATACTTGACATGAAATTTGACAGCTGATTAGTTAATTTTTGCGTCAGAAACCGGGGGTAAGTCTCATTTCATACTTTCAATATTCGCATCAAACAATAACGATGTAGGAACACACTTCTTAATAAAAACGATATAAAAGAAGCTACATGAAGCATTCTTTGACCGAGACCTTGACGGGGGAAATAATATAAGTAACTAAATAAAACAATTATATGATAAAATATCGTCGGATATTAGGTAACATTAAGTGTCGATAATAAATTAATAAAGATAGCGAAATGGGAACGTCAATATTATGTTTCTAGATAGCAACAACATCAAGTCAGTTTAAAAATTATTGCAGCATAAAATATAACGTTTATTCCACAGGTAATAATATAGATAATTCGACGTACCGAAGAAGGCAGCTGGGGTGAACAGGATGCAACAGACAGAACCATGTGTAGGAGCGCAGGCTGACAGGAGCGGAGGCCTTCGGAAAATTTTATAAAAGTATTTTTAAGGTGCCAATAACTATTTGTACAGCAAGAACCGTGTCTCGGAGGGCACGTAAAAGTTCCGGTACGAAAACCCAATGAGTCAGTCCTTACAAACAATCAAAAACCCAATGGGGTGCATTAAAAGAACGTCCACAAGTGCCCGGCGTACGTCTGGCGCACCCTGGGCAGTCAGCCCCCGCTACAAACCTCCCTGGCTAACTGGCTAATCTTGTCACTAGGACGTGAGCTATTCTTGTATAACTCGTGACGACATAAGGGAAAAAAGAGAGAAGCCTAATAGCCTGACAACCTTAGGATATCCCCCAGTTATTGGCAATTTGAATATACTAGCCCCCTCAGACAGACCGTAAGTACAGCATAAAAACTAGTAAAACGGTGCAGTTCGCCTGAATGCACCAATGCTTTAGTCTGTCTGCTAGCGCCCAGAGGGGACCTAAACTTCCACAACTTATTAGATTACAATTTGTATGTGGACCGTGTCTATTTTATAAGGCACTTAAAAAGCCTTGGCTCCACGGTGAAGGACTGCGTATACGTACTACCCCAAAATCGATCAGGCAGGCCCACTGGCCCCTGGACAAAATCCCTTTTCATTTAACGGGAACGCCTGCGGCAAGACCAAATTGTATGGAAATGACATTTACTTGCGCTCGAGTAAATGTCATTTCCATGTCGACCGCGTTGCTCTAAGTTTCCATACAATTTGATCTCTCCGCAGGCGTTAACGTTTAAGGGATTTTTCTAGAGAGTCAGGGCCATCAGAGTGGGAGCGTTTACAATAGTGACCTTTTCGTAATTTGCCACAATCTTATAGATAAAAGACTGCTAGCGTCGTTTGAGAACAATTTACACCCAAACCTGCCCCCCGATTCGGTCTGTTGTCGACCGACGCGGTTATATATTTTGTTTTTCTCGTACCTACACATAACGAGACCAAAACCTGAATTTGTCAACAACTGACTTATCGATTTAGGTTCAAGGCCTATTCTGAAAAACGAACATCGAAGTTTTGGATCGAAACAATATCGAACATAGAAAAACATTAACAAAAATTAATTGACATGTTCATCCTACTCCCAAATTTTGGGAATCGGGTGAACGAAAGACTAAATTTCAAATCGCGAAAATCGAATCGATCGTCGGATCCGCAACACTTTCGTGGTTGTAAAACGTGTGATCCGTCAGCTGAAACTTCGTAGTTGGGGGGCTGTTAATGTAGTTATTGTAGCATTACAACAAATATTAAATGAGTATTTGTAGTATTGCTTATTAACAAACGCTTCACGTTAATCTGCTTGCCTGATGAATGCGTGTTTAAATATGCAAACATCGTCATTTGAACCTGTTTCATATGGGTATGTAAGTCGGTGTGGGTTGGCTTCTGGTAGTAAATCATAACGTCGTCGTAACTACAGCTAAATAAAACAAAAGACATTTAAGTAAATCAATTAAATAAATGCGAATACCTATTTGATTTGTGACGATAATGCCTAATTACGTCTTTATACGTACATTTCAATGACTGGCTAATTTTATTTGGCGATGACCTGTTACTAAACTATGTATGTACCTACAGACACAGTAACCAACATGGATACAAAAAGAAAAAAAGGAATTATATCAAGTACAGCGAAGTCATAATATGAAGAAACATTGACCGTGAAAAGGTATTTGAAAAATCTGCAATTCATTAAAATAGCAATTAAAACGTGTACTGTTTACGACGTATTACTATTACTACTCGACTTTACGCACAAACTGACACACCTCCCAGTCGCTCATATATTTAATTGGCGCAGAGCCACAGAATAGATAGTACTGCCCCATTCAACTCCGTTAATTAATCAGTCTTCCCATTCCACGCCAGTAGTCTGTCTGTACACAGCTCAAGCTCAGTAGTTCAGTGACAGCCGAGTACACCGCACGTTCCAACATGGCCACAGATAATTTAACCGCCCTTCTCACCAAACCCAAGGATTTGCAACTGGTAAGCATAAAAACGTACCTAAAATTATAATTTGAATAAAATTAAATATAAATCTTTAAAACAAAGCGTGGAATTCCAATTTTACGTAATAATCGATAGAATATTTTAATAACTCAGCCGCGAAGTTCAAAATATGTGTGGTGTAAAAGTGAATGTTATTTTGTTTATAGTTTATTTGTTCAGGCTGTGACTAAGTTGACAATCGATACTTCTGCCTCAACTTCTGCCAAGGAAACGTAAAAATGCATTAGATACTTTTTAATATCTTTGCTTATTATCTCTTTTATTATTTACGTAATCTTCTGCAATGGAATATTACTCACAATTATTGGATTAATAGTTAAGATATGAGTGTTTATTTAACGTTATCAATAAATATTATGCTCGAAGCAAGTTTTATACGATACCTACTAGTTGCTTGTTATTTTTCCTCATGTGCTAAGCAAGCACTTATCGATTTTGACCATACACTTTACCATACTTAGTGGTCACATTATCTTTAAATTATTGTATGCCCAAAATGGACTGATTGACGTCTCTAACATTATCATATAATTATGTTCATCACCTGTAACTACTCAATCAGAAACAATAAAGTCTACTTTACTTTATTATTCCTTTCATTCATTTACAAAGACTTAATACAATTTCATTTTTTAATATTGCAATACAAAAAAAAAAACATTTAAAAATATAGTAGCCCACCGGCATCGGGAACAGGGTCCAAGCTATCGGTGGTCAGAGCCTCAGAGAAAGAAACTTCCTAACAATACGCGCCGTGTAAAGAAGTACCGCTTTCTGTATCAGGCCCTTGATCCAAATTCCCAACGAGAGCCTCTTTATTATTTATTATTAATGTATCGAGTTCGAATCTTTCTCCGGGCAGAGCTTAAATTTTTAAAAGACTTATCCACTTGTGGAAAGATCCAGCTTGTAGCACTCTTTTATATTCTTAGATGTAACTTAAATTATCTTGTCTTCTATTGTGATTCATGAGATGTCGATATTTATTTAACAGTTGTTAACAGCTGTTTATAATATTATCTTGTTTGTATTCTTGGCAAGCTTACCAAACAAACGTTGGTGTTAAGGTCAGTTCGTTAGAAAATTCCTTATAAGAATAGATAGACCACATTTTTTTTAAATTACATTTGTAGGAGACATGGGGATTATTTCCCCCTTCGTAACCTAGAGGCCAGTTCTAGTTATAGATTAGTAAAAATCGCGATCAAACCACAGTGTAGGTTAACCGCAACATTAGACATTTTTCGTATAAAGATAACAGTCAAAATTCAAAAGCCGTAGTTCAGCTCCGGTTCGATTGCGATTTTTGAAAACTATGCTAGTAGAATTGACCTCCAGCTCGTTAACATCCACCGTTACCCAAATGATATTCAATAAAAAAGCATTCATATTATTGAAAGATATAAGTAGTTTTTCAAAAAGATTGCATTCTGGTCATGCTTATGTACGGAAATGATATATGTAGAGAGCTAACTGCCAACATTGCTGACTATGGGGTAAAGATTTTCAAAATATTTGTTTAATAAAATGAAGTTACAATCAGCCATCGTTAACGTATTGGACAATTCAAGTGAATGTATGATGTTCTAGGATTACGACTCGTTTTGCATATTTTTTTTAAATATTATGCCAGTTTTCAGTCCGATGCATTTCATGCCTCTAACCAGCATTACGTAAATACGTTTGGAAACGATGTTTCTTATTGTTGTTGTTGTTGTCACCGTAAACATTTATTGTTTACCGCAACATGTAGACCTACCTAGCACGAATGTTTTGTTATAAAGTCCCCGTCGCGAGAAGCTATAAATTTTGTAAACACACATTCAGGGGTTCGCAACCTTTGGAACAAATAAAAAAAAACAGTTTTCTAATGATTTTTATTTTTATATAAGTAATGGTTTTTATTTTATTTATATAATAATAAATAATAATCTACGAAAACAACACAAACAAACTGAAACGCATTCAAAACTCAAATGACAGCATTGACAGCGTCAGTGTGAACTTACTTCAAAATGGCGGGCCAAATGTTGACGTTCCATGAGTCAGACACGTTCCGGTACCACAAAACATTAGACGATAGCGCTTTATATCGCTAAAATATAACCCGACTAAGTGAAATTGCTCGTTAGTTTCGTATTACACGTATGTAACTTTGAGTTGATTGAATTTGGGATTATTTGTTGTTGATTGAATTGTCGCTACGTAACTTTGTAGAAGTTCTTTATTTACAAAATTTATAGCTTCTCGTGACGGGGACTTTACGTATAGTAACGTAAACGTAACGTTAATGTGAGTGAATTCGTACCGCCCGGTATAAATTTGTGCTTTAAATTTAGAGGCAAGTACAATTTGTAGAATAGACCAATAGATAGATATGAATAAAGTTTTGAATTTAATTAAATATTATATGCGAAACGAGTAGGTATTTCTAATTCAAAATAAATTCACTCACGTTAACTTTACGTTTACGTTACTATACCTACGTCACAAAATTCTTGTTACTGGAATAGTTTTTATAACTTATCATTGTAATTGTTTACGGGACCGAAAATGTCATTTCAATGCTGGATGGATGTGTTTGAACGCCGCTTTAAACAAGAAAATTCTTGGTATGTTCAAAAGTCTTCCCTTCATCTACTGCTTTTATCTGGGCTAGTATTACGACCTAGGTATTCATAGTGCTAGCCCGGTTAGATAGCAGACTACTTAGTAGACCGGTGAACATGTTCATCGAATGATAACCAAATCAAATCAGCTTATAAATTAGGATACATTAATATGTAGGTATTACAGGTTTTTAATTCCATGCAAGCCGCGTACGCAGTATTTTTTAACATTTAGCACAGAATAATTAATATTATTATAATGCCATTATTATTATAAATTATTATAATATCTATGAGGCTCATGTTCTTGAAATTATCTATACATATGTATAAGGTGTTAAAAAATCAACTCTAAGAATTTTGTGGGGTTACTCGGTATCGGAAATTGAATAACTTTTGTTCTACAACTTTTCTCGAAATTCGCCAATTTTTTTATGCCTGTCCATACAAATTAATTAAAATATTTTTTTGATTTGTATATACCTACATAAAAAATACGTGAATTTCGAGAAAAGTTGTACCTATAGTCTGACCATTAATTCCATGCAGTAACTTGACAGTTGTAGGGATACCAGTTTTTGACAGAAAAAAAAAGGTAGTGAGGGGAAAAATAGAATGAACGAAATCGAATGAACTTAATAATGTACTTATATGGATACTTTTTCTTGAATTTAATAACTTGATGATCAAAACACGATATATCAATATTAAACATAGTCTTAACCACAACTAACTACTGATATGACGTTTTTGATGCGACAAGTAACTGAAATAAGGTTATTTATTTATTCTATACTTCAATGCACAATTGCGGTACATAATGCGGACTTAATACCATTTGGCATTCTCCATCAGTCAACCAAGAAAACGTTACATGGAATGATTATTATTTTTTATTTTATTGCTATTAGCAGTAAGAATAGAAAAGAAAGAAAATTATTCATTCTTGCATAAAAGACGCATACAACTAAACCAAACAATAGTTACTAAATGTAGGTAACAATAACAAACATACCAATCTTTACAGTTACAGAAAGTCTAGAATATAAATATATAAGTTAATTAATTAATTTATATCTGTCGTTATAGCTTATGTAAAAAATACCTTAACATTAAACACAAATATATTACGTAAACATCACCAAGCACAATAAACTTGGGAATTCGGCTTTGGATTAAATCATCTTACACCAATACATATATAAATACTCGTTAATTATTTAATTTCATTATTTTAAACTTAAGTACAGAGAGTATTTAAGTTCCTTCTCCTTTTTATTCTCATATTGCAAACGAATTTGTAGAGATTTGTTTAAATTGAACTATTTTTCGTATTCGTTCTTTTCGCAAAATTGTTCACTGCCCCAACACTATTAGTTTTAGTATGGTATCATTATTTTGCTTTGAACTGTCAAGTCACTGCATCGAACTAATAGTCCGACTATAGAACAAAAATTGTTCAATTTCCGATACCGAGTAACCCCATAAAATTCTTAGAGTTGATTTTTTAACACCTTGTTTAAAATCCAAAATATTATTTAATAGTTAATTATTTTCTATTCGCAGGTACAAACGCCGATACCCCAAATAGCCGACGATGGTAAGTTCAACTGTAATGTTTGAGAGTTGCTGATTTTACCGACGTCGAACATTTAACTGAGGATGATTTGACAGATTTTGTATAGAAATTCTGTCAAAACGTTCAACTTATTCCTCAGATAAAAGTTATCTGACGTTGGTAAAATCAGCCCTTAGTAAGTAAGTAGGTATAGGTACTTATTGGCACATTATGGGTTAAGGCGTATTTTATCAACGCCGGATAACTTACCTATATAAGGGACAATTTCATCAATGTCGGATAACTTTTATCTAAGCAATAGTTTGGCTAACTTTTATCTAAGTAATGTGGCGATGCTTGGGGGAGACCTATGTCCAGCAGTGGATGTCTTTCGGCTGAATGATGATGATGATGCAAAAGTTTGACGTTTTGACAGCTTTTGTAGTTATAGAAATTCTGTCAAAACAACAAAATTAATTATCCTTTAGACAAAAGTTATCCAACGTTGGAAAATTAGCCCTTACAGAAATGAGTAAGATGTTTTGACATAATTTTTGTACGAAACCTGTCAAAACGCCAAATTAATTGCTCATATAAAAATTATCCGACGCTGTTAAAAGAGTAGCGGATTTTTCAATCGACAGATAACTTTTATTTAAGAAATTAATGTGGCGGTTTGACATATTTTCTATACAAAGGCTGTCAAAACGTCAAAATTATTCCTCAGATAAAAGTTATCTGATGATTGAAAAATCGGCCCTAAATAATTATGTACCGTAAAATGGCACGGGGCTAATTGGGATTCAGTTAAGGAACGTGCTTCTTAAAGCACCGCACTTATGGCCACCGGGCCCACAGGTGCTATGTTTTTACGATTACAATGTTATTGTATGTTGTAAGAATTAAAAAATCTGCATTTTAAAAAAATATTCCTACGCTTTGATCGTGCCCATTAACCCCGTGGTTCTCTAATAAAAGTCTCCACTATACTATAGTTTATAGTATAGCAACACTACTCGATCTAGTTGATTGAAGCCATTACCACAAAATAAATATTACTGTCATTACTTTGATCGACTCTATTATACACGAGAGCTACAGCGTACACATGGTCGTAATACAATAATATTGCGAACTAAACCATTTGATTTTTTAATGGATTAACTAAGTATAACATTTTTAAGCTAACGTTATGAAATTAACAATTGAGGGTAATCGAGAATTTAGGATATTGGAAAAGAAAACTAGAAACGATAGGTAAGAAATAAATTAATCTTTTTCTTACCTATCGTGTCGGCAAGAGCTCAGAGCTCTTGCCGACACGAGAGAAAAAGATTAATTTATTTATATAGTCTATTCTCATAGAGTCTATGGACGTATTCCACATTGGGCACCCGCTTTTACGGCACCCAAGTTAATGGCACCTGAGGTATTCCATATTCGGCACCTATCGGTATTTTTCGCAGGTGCTATTAGTGGAACAGTTTATTATTTAAAATTTTATTCCACTTTCGGCACCTACGAACCAGTAGGTACTAGTGATGGGACGTTTACTTTTTATAGGACGTTAAAATTAAAAATTCGATTAAAATCAGTAGAGTTTAATAACATGATAAAAATATAACTTCTTTATGTATTTTAATATCACAATCGGTTTCAATAGTTTCCTTAATCACATATATTGCAAAATCAGCCTTGAGTTACAATAGTTTTTTTTTAAATGTTTTGAGGCTTTTTATCAAACATAATCATGCCAGCCTCATCGTACACAATAGAATTTAAAAACAAATACTTTTTAGGTTTACATACAATTATTTCTCTTCTTGATTAACTTTGTAATTAAAATTCAACTATCTTTATTTATTAAAACTACCAGGAAAGCAGAAATGATCTGGAACTAAGTGCTTAAGCGACTATTACTTAGCTTAATAATGCTAAAATTATAAGTTTTGAAATTGAATCAATTGTTGTTTTGAAAAGTACCAGGGTGACAGCCTAAATCACTAAGATGTGCACCAATGATTAAACACAAAAAGGAATATAAAGTATTCCTTATTATTCACTATATCAATAGAAGTCTTAAAACTGTCCTATATCTTACCTATAACTGTCACTTAGTGATATCGTTTAAGCGCCTATTTTCTGTTCATTTCTGTCGCCCTGGTACTTTTCAAAACAACAAATGATTCAATTTCAAAACGTGTATTTTTACCATTATTGAGCCATGTATGTTAAGTCGCTGAAGCACCTAGTTCCAGTTCATTTCTGCTTTCCTGGTAGTTTTAATAAAATAAAGACAGTTGAATTTTAATTACAAAGTTAATCAAGAAGAGAAATAATTGTATGTAAACCTAAAAAGTATTTGTTTTTTAATTATATTGTGTACGATGAGGCTGGCATGATCATGTTTGATAAAAAGCCTCAAAATAGTAAAAAAAATAAAACTATTGTAACTCAAGGCTGATTTTGCAATATATGTGATTAAGGAAACCGATTGTGATATTAAAATACATAAAGAAGTTATATTTTATCATGTTATTAAACTCTACTGATTTTAATCGAATTTTTAATTTTAACGTCCTATAAAAGTAAACATCCCATCACTAGTACCTACTGGTTCGTAGGTGCCGAAAGTGGAATAAAATTTTAAATAATAAACTGTTCCACCAATGGCACCTGCGAAAAATACCGATAGGTGCCGAATATGGAATACCTCAGGTGCCATTAACTTGGGTGCCGTAAAAGCGGGTGCCCAATGTGGAATACGTCAGTCTATGAGAATAGACTGGTGAAAAAAACCGGTCAAGTGCGAGTCGGACCCGCGCACGAAGGGTTCCGTACCATTATCTATAAAAACGGCTAAAAAAACACGTTTGTTTTATGGGAGCACCCTTAAATATTTATTTTATTCTGTTTTTTAGTATTTGTTGTTATAGCGGCAACAGAAATACATCATCTGTGAAAATTTCAACTGTCTAACTATCACGGTTTATGAGATACAACCTGGTGACAGACGGACGGACAGACAGCGGAGTCTTAGAAATAGGGTCCCGTTTTACCCTTTGGGTACAGAACCCTAAAAAGATTAGCCAGTTAGCGAAGTTGGTAGCGGGGCTGACTGCCCAGAGTGCGCTAGACGTAAGTACTTAAGTATCGTGCCTCGTGAAGACTCTTTTAATGCACCTAGTAAATAAATAAAAATGGACAAATTGGATAACACAAGACATGTAAAAATTACTAGCCTTTTTATGAGATTCCAGCAGTGTTGCCAGCCCCCTAATTCAGAACCTTTTCGATAAGCAGTTGTCGTTGAATTCGTTTTGTTATCTTGTTCCGTCTACGATTCTTGTAACGAAAGTAAAAGAGATAGCTTACCGAACTGATTTATCGAATTATTCTGAACTAACGACAGTGTGTACGTTTTATAGCTTAAAACCTTCCTCTTTAACTATTAAAAAAACCGCATCAAAATCCGTTGTGTAGTTTTAAAGATCTAAGCATACATAGGGACAGACAGCGGGAAGCGACTTTGTTTTATAGTATGTAGTTAGTGATCAGGCGGTCTGCCCAATTCTCCTAAAAGAAATCTTGATAAATCGCAACCAAACCAAAGCCGAATTGATCATTCAGACAGTTTTCAATTTCAAAAGCTGTCAAATTGTTTGACATAAAAAACAAAACCAATCATTTTGTCAGTTTTCGTAAACAAAAACTGACTGACGGTTGTGTTTCGTTTGCGTTTGGCAACAATTTTGTTACACGTATTGGCCGCCAGGGGCCCAATTCTCCTAAAATAAATCTTGATAAATCACAACCGAACCAAGGCCGAACCGTTCATTCAGACAGTTCTCAATTTCAAAAGCTGTCGAAAAGTTTGACACATAAAACAAAATCAATCATTTTGAAAGTTTTCGAAAACAAAAACTGACTGACGGTTGTGGTTCGATTGCGTTTGGCAACAATTTATTTTAGGAGAATTGGCCCCTGTGATGACAAGTTACATTGTAGGCCCAAAATCTAACCTACCAAACAACTTATTACCTCCGCCGGTGTCCATTTTGGGTGCAGGCAGACGATGTTTTTAATCTCGGCTGCCGGCAATAATGTACCGCCGGTTCCCAATGGCGTTATTTTTGGCTGCCGGCGCCGGCAGCGGAGGCACTCCCTTTTCATTATTCATGAAGCCCACACTCCAATGATTTTTGTGAAAAGTTTTAATGATGAGAATAGTCTTATTATTCTAGTCGAATAAGTCTTCAAATAATAAGAAAGGCTATTATAAATTGCTGTTTAGAAAGTAATATTCTCATTTGATAACAGCTAATGACAATACTACAAACAATAAGTACGTTTAATGTACTTGCGAGTTATAAAACTGATAATAATGTAAATAGCAATGTAACTTTAATGTATTCACGGTCTGCCCAAAGTAAATTGAATATACTAATAGCATGAATTTTAATTTGCACTTATAGCCGGCAGTCGACTATGTAGGTATAACTAGACTACAATAGACCATATTCTAAGTGTTTTAAAAGATGATGATGCTGATTTAAGCAATCAGCCTAGCAGTCTTTTTGTTCATGATCATCCCATTCCTGTCCCCAGAGAC
Organism: Amphipyra tragopoginis; assembly: GCA_905220435.1. NCBI lineage: Eukaryota > Metazoa > Arthropoda > Insecta > Lepidoptera > Noctuidae > Amphipyra > Amphipyra tragopoginis. The sequence continues at coordinate 2,718,038 of HG992003.1, read as the reverse complement.
GGACTAGCAGTCTTGGCCGCCCTAGGCCGTGTAGTACTATCTGCCTTAGGTCGTGAAGTACCAGCCGCCCCTTTCTCAACTCCATTACTGAGCTAAGATTTTGTTTCCGCGATCGACCTCTTATTTGGCCGCCCTAGGCCTGTGCCTAGTCGGCCTTTTGGAAAGTCCGCCTGTGCCTGTCCCACTACTGCGCATGGGCCTCCTCAGAATGAGAAGGATTTAAGCACGCACCAGCGCAGCGTCGAGACGCTGCTAGCCTAGTACAGGTTGGCAGACTGAACACACGATCAAAAACATTTTTTTAGAGCCCGGTAAGCTGGTGTTTGAATCTAAAGAAGTTCAAAACCAGTCCAGCCTTGGGAATGGTAAGAGGCCGCTACGGTTTTTTTTTCCGGTTCGCTGTGATGCTCACACCAATCCGTAAAAAAAAAAACCGTAGCTATATGTTTAACAAACAAACCGAGTAGTCCTGACCCACCTCAATCCCATAAGTTAGCACACACCTTACTTTGTGCTTGTTCAATACATGTGCCATGCCAACCTGCATCATTTTAATTTTCTTGTGTCAATACCGTCCATTTTACACGACTCCACCCGTCTCACTGAATCACGCCCCTAAATATCTACACCGTTTACCTAACAGAAACACATACTCCTCATAAAATGTTTAATTTTATACTTTTAATTTGAGATTCTTTTTTTTTAAAAACTATTTTTTGACATAATTCTGCAAAAAGAAACAGGCGAGGACACTGGTCCCTTTGGTACAGTTATACTAATTTAGGGGCTTCTTTTGTAACCTTTTTTATGTCAATAAATATTTATATAAACTTTACCTTTCATACCAAATTTCTACCTTTGCTACCAAACATATTCCTTCTACTCTTGTTTCCAAACCACCCTTATTAAAGTACCTTACCGTTTCCCCAATTTTATTACCAGACTTCAATTTTATTACCAAAAAATGTGCCAATATTTACCAAACTTTACAGACTATCACAGATATACCACTTTAGCCATGTGACCCAATTAATTTTAATTATTTCTTTTTGTGCAGAGGTGCTTCTCCGCATGGACTGCGTTGGTATCTGCGGCTCAGATGTCCACTACTGGCAGAACGGCTCCTGCGGCCACTTCGTGCTCAAAGAACCCATGATCATGGGACATGAAGCCTCCGGAGTCGTCGCCAAGGTAAGGACACGTTATTTAAAGTAATTGGTCTAGTGGTTCCTCAAGGTCAAGTGGTAGCTCGTGGCTAAATAATTACAGCCGCATAGACCGATCTTCCGGGTTAAGCCACACTTGCCGAGGTTGGTCTGTGGATGGGTGACCATTTACCATAGCGAGTTTCCTCCGTGCCTCGGAAAGCACGTAAAGCCGTTGGTCCCGGCTGTCATTTGTAGATCTTTGACAGTCGTTACTGTTGGTCAGAAGCCAGAAAGTCTGACAACCAGTCTTACCAAGAGTATCGTATTACCCAGTTACTGGGTTGTGGAGGTCTGATAGGCAGTCGCTCCATGTAAAATACTGATATTCAGCTGCATCCGGTTCGACTGGAAGCCGACCCCAACATAGTTGGGAAAAGGCTAGGCAGATGATGGTCTAGTGGTTCCTCAAAGGCATGCGTGATGTTGAGGTTCTTGGATCATCAGTTCTGCTAAACCGAATTTGAAAGTGATTCTCGAAAACAGCAGCTCTGATAGAGACAGACGTTGACTAGACAACAAGATTGTGATAGAAACCTTGTCTAGCCCACAGAAGTGTGCTTATGAACGTTCTTAAATTAAGTTTAGAGGGAAACGAATCCCAAAAATCTGTTGTGGAAACGGCAGAACGAGCGCAAAGAAGCAGTATAACATGAAAAGTAAATGATGATGGTACAAAGTTTCAAGTGTTTTATGAATGTAAACTTGTTTTTTTTTAAAACAGAATAGGCAACACTACTAATTAAATAATATTATTATTTTTTTCAAATAATCGTTACATAGGTACACTGACTTGAATTCAAAGTTTCAAAAAAGTCATCAACTTTTGCTGTTGACAATACATATCCATAAGCGATAGCTACAAGAGCAAAGTATCGTATTCTTGCTATCGGTCTCCCCAGCTGTGTCGTCTGTGTCGCTACTATTTTTAATCTGCAAACATTGTCACACATTTGCCCCCACATTCAGACAAGGTCGACCACTTAATATGAAGATCCGGTTATTATTCAAAAATCTTTATGTAAAACCGTCTGTCGGAGGTGTGTTGTCGGCGACGTAGTAACACGGACACACCCACAAACACACGTGTTTTCTGTTAGCTATTTATATTTATTCTGCGAGCGATGGTAATGACCGTGAACCTCACCGTTAAAGTCACTGTCTTGCTATGAAAAATACGGACGCCTTTTGCGGGCGTGTCTGCTGCCTAAGTACGCAGTTTGTTTGATGTAAAGATAAAGATCGAAGTATCATAAATCATAATAGATAATTAGTTATCAACTTATCGCAATGATGAAGTTTTTACTACTGTATTTTTGACTAAAATAGCTACTAGTGCATTTAATATTAAGTCAACGATAGATCATGCAGTTAGTAGTTCCGGGCTCTACTTTCGGGTTGAAACGAAACTCTAGGTATAGGTACTGTACGGCTGTCCCATTTCAAAACCTAGCGGCTTAAAACGAAATTTTACAGGAGAGCGCAGAAACGTTAAATCGGTCAGCCTTTGAAAAGTATTTGTGTTAGGTAAAACCATGTGGTTAAGTGACTTACTATATAGGTTTTAAAATGATCAGAGGCAGTGAATGGCACTTACTAGGTATCGATGCTTAAATATATCTGCTTATTATGTGAGTTTTCAACGCTGGTGTTTTTGTATTTGGTAGAGACTTTCTAGGTTAGCAAGATTATGCAATAAAACGACTTTTGGTAAAAAGTGTCCCTTACTAGGTTTTGAAATGTGACAGCCGTGTAGTTTCAGCTTAAGCGATGGAACCTAGCTTCTTCACCCTTGGACACTAGAACGTGTTTTACAGGAAAAAGAGACAGTGTTCTAAATTTTTAAAATTAGGTTGATACAATAAACAACACATATAAAATATGGTATTTTTAAGAGTTATTTAAGTTTTGTTAAATGCTGGACCTGGGGCCCAATTCTCCTAAAATAAATTGTTGCCAAACGCAATCGAACCACAACCGTCGGTCAGTTTTTGTTTTCGAAAACTTTCAAAATGATTGATTTTGTTTTTTGTGTCAAACAATTCGACAGCTTTTGAAATTGAGAACTGTCTGAATGAACGGTTTGGCCTTGGTTCGGTTGTGATTTATCAAGATTTATTTTAGAAGAATTAGGCCCCTGGACCCCTTACATTATAGAAAAAAACGCGACCATTAAAAATTGGAATTTACGTGTTATTTGCGTGTTAAGCATGACACGTAAAACATGTCATAGTGAATAAGGACCCCTGTAGGGCCGTCTCTACCTGGAGATGCAAGGGGTGTGGGGCATCCAACCGCCGAAGAATAAGGGTGAATGCTGAAGCTTTGTGGGCGCCGAGGCCCGAGAAATTATTTTACTCAGCGCTGATGGGGGAGGGGGCATGCTGAAAGGGCTAGGAGACGCCTGAGCTGGGTTCGCAACCCGGCACCAGAAAATCTAAAGACGGCACTGGGGGCCTACTCCCTAAGTCCGTCAACGAAGTTAGTCGCCCGTCCGAAAGTAGCCCGAAACGTAGGAGTGAACATAACAAGTGTCAAAGTTCAACTTTTCCGACGGCCAAAAACACATCGGTATAAGGACAACTGTCAAATCGTGTTGTCATTCATTCTTAAAGCCGATTTACACAAGGAAAGTTTCTCGAAGCGAGTCTCGTTCTGTCGTTGTCTTTCTCTACGATGAAAACAGAGATAGCATGAGACTCGCTTCGAGAAAATATCTCCGTGTAAATGAGCCTTTAGTTAGGACCCCGAAATAATCGTATGTCCGTAGGTGATAGAGGAAACGCTCGTAACTAAGGCCGAAACCACGGACTTCGTGCTTAGGAACCCCTAGCTGTCGAGTACTCTCAGCAGGTCGGACAGTGTCGCCGTTCCGTACGTTTACACGGGTGCGTTATTATAATTTAACACATCAACGACTAGAATGTCCGCCATATTTACATACATTTACGTGATCTGCCACGCGACGTTATGTAACACACTTCACACTGTCTAGTTAATATTTTACTAAGTACTCGTATAATGTATATTCCTCGCATTCCCTCCACTCGTAGTCAAATAAGAAACGACATGGGTTCTTACTCGGATAAGTAGGTACTAGAGGGCGAGTAAATAGGCACCTACTCAATAAACACATGTAAAAGACACAACAATATAATCATTTACGGGTGATTCTATCATTACCGTTACAGCTAATATCAGTATGTCAGGATTGCGAGCAAGGTAAATGTAGTAAATAAAACCAACATAGACTCTCCACCACTGAGAATACTTGTGTTATGTTAGTGTTAGTAACATGACTTTTACTAACTTACTTTGACTAATTAATTTAGTAAAGTATTATATCACATTATAATACTTTACACAATTATTTCAATATCATAAAATAAGGAAAAGCTACTCAGATACAAAAGGTCAGACTTCTTCAGCTGATGAACACAGAATGCTCTCGCTTCGTCGAATGACCACCGCCTTTACCTATAACACCGGGAAGGTTGATCCATATCGACGACCACTCTCTTTTGTCAATATTGCCCAGCGCTACCCGCTACCGATAACACACAATAGAATAAAAACATAGCATTTACCTACTAAGTTTTTATTGTTTATCGAGTATTTATCCGTTTGTCCACCCCTAACTGTATGCCATGTGGGGCCCCCCAACTAAACTGAAATATTGCCTTTTAACACTTCGTAAACAACATTTATTATCATTATCACATAAGCGGTCAATCACCTTGGGCTGTTCTCTGCCAGACACTCGCCAATAAAGTTATTGATCGTAAGAATCGTAACTGCATTGCAGTTGTTCCGTACACAATCAACTGGAGGACAATTTTTTTGGTGTAATTGGCCTCCAGTTGATGGTTCGAATTCTAGTAACAAAATTGTTTAAAGTCTTTGAAGTTTGACCGTTAACTCTATCAGAATAAAGTCAAATAGCCGTGGTTGAGCTGCGCTGCGGTTCGATTAGGATATTTAACAATTTTGTTAGAATAAATTGGCCGTCTGCCCCTTATGCAACAACTTAAGTATTAAAACGTTATGGAAACGTATGGAATTGGCATAAGCTTTAACAGTCGAATGATCCAAAAATTATATGTATTTACTTCCATTACGTTTCATTGACTTATTCGTTCAAGATTGTCACTTGGATGCTCCGGACGGTCCGTTGAACTTACCCATACGATGACGTATGAACAGAATATTAACTATTTCACGTTTTTATGTATCATACCTAATAGTATTTACATTGAATCGATTATAGTAGTACCACCACTATTTTCGAAATTACGACATTTACAGTCCGCTTTGAGTGTTCGAACAGGGGCCTAATTCTCCTAAAATAAATCTTGATAAATCACAACCGAACCAAGGCCGAACCGTTCATTCAGACAGTTCTCAATTTCAAAAGCTGTCGAATTGTTTGACACAAAAAACAAAATCAATCATTTTGAAAGTTTTCGAAAACAAAAACTGGTGCCGATTCTGTTATGGACAAACTAAACTTAATTTAGGCTATTGCCATCTTTTTCACTCTAATAAAATAAGAAAGAGACATACTTAAATAAGAGCTGTCAAATTTAGTTGAACTAAAAGTTCCATACAAATTTAGACGACATATAAAACGTGTCGACTAAAAACACGGTGAAGTTCAAGGCGTAAACTAATTTGACATCTCTAACTTAGTTGTTGTCTATCACCTTCCTTTTCTCCCGCTATCTGTTAGTAAAAGATAGCAATTCTCTAATTTTAGTTTGGTTGGTGAACAAGAGAATCGGCACCAATGACTGACGGTTGTGGTTCGATTGCGTTTGGCAACAATTTATTTTAGGAGAATTAGGCCCCAGGCAAGCTAAGTTTCTATTTTAAATAATTTAAGTAGTTGCGCGGTTCCAAAACAACCTACGTTTTGGAACCGCGCAACTAAATTATTTGGAAAAGAGTCGGCAAGGAACTCCATGGAACGTCTGGACAGCCAAGAACTTCTTGATATTATAGGAATACAGTAAATGAAAGTAGCGATATAGAGAACTAACATGAAATGAACTGGATTTGACAGGTTTTTATCATCTTCCTTCACAAGCGGCGCCGCCTACCACGTTCATTAGAGCCATGTTGAACTGTGTTAATTTTATTTATTTTATAGTCACGTGGTATGTAACCTCCGTAATTACTAAGCAATACCTAATTAATGTTTCTGCAACTAACGTCACTCCGTATCGCTGGACAGTTTATCAATAAGTAAATAAGATTGTTATTTGACCTTAATCGGCCTTGTGGGAGAATAAGGGTCAACCCGCACTATCGATAGATTGTCTTGTTTCGATAGAACTTCTAAAGGAAGAAACGTTGAGTGCACTCAGTGTGAGTGCTCTCATATCACTTCGAGAGCGATTCAATTCAAGATTCACTGTTGAGAAAAATAGGTAAATTTCTATGTATCAAAGAGAAATCTATATAAATAAAAAGAAAAGTCCTGACTGACTGACTGACTCATCAACACTCAGCCCAGCCCAAACCTTTGGACCTAGAAAGCTGAAATTTTGCACAGAGGTTCCCTTTAATAATGTAGAATTTCGAAAAATCCTTCCCTATAAGGAAGGATTTTTCGAAATTCAACCTCTAAGGGAGTTAAATAGGGGATGAAAGTTTGTATGAAAAATCGTCACATTATCGGGTTCAAAATTTCACGCACACGAAGATGCGTTGTGCTAGTATATTGTATACTAGCACAAGCTAGTATACAATGTATCTACTGTAGCCTGTGGTTTCACTCGCTTCCTAGGGGAACTACTTCATGTATCCGGAAAATATGAAATGTTCTTGGAAAATACGCCGTCATGAAACAAGCAAATACCTATTTTACGACGCAGTAGCGTATTTTTCACGGTTTTTAACCCAACGCCAGGAACCCTCCTCGAGGGTTCACTCTTAGCGCAAACATAATGCCGAGGACCCTCCTGAAAGGTCCACTATGTATGTTGGGATGGCGTATGAGCTCTATGAAAAGTGTGGTGAACTCGAATGTGTTAACGGATGTTGCTGTCACAACTGGATCTGCCCAGTAGCACTAGCGTGAAGCTCAAACATACAAACAGACAAAAATTCTAAAAACGTCATTTTTGATATCATATCGTTCCTAGGATGCGATTCAGTTACTTTTTTCCAAAAGTATTTAAGTAGTGTAAACTTTTAGCATCGTTACGATTTTGTTATATCGAGCCAGCCCCGCGAGCACGGATCTTTTATCGAGTCGATTCGAGAAATGTATCTATTCTAAACGTCAAATTTGACGTAAGATATAGATAAAACGACAGCAGTTGTCGTTTTATCTATGTCTTATGTCAAAGTTGACGTTTAGAATAGATAAATTTCTCGAATCGACTCGATAAAAAGATCCGTGCTCGCACCGCTGTTATGGAAAAACATCGTAATCGACAAAATATAGGTATTTCACTTTTTTATCGTAACTTAAAGCTAAAATGAATAAATAACCAATAAAATACCTCTCCTGTAAAATTGTATGTGTGTCGCTTACGATGTTCTTCCATAACCGGCTCGATATGTATAGATGTGTGATAACAACAAACTTTAATACAAATTAAACAATAATTAGGTACTCATTAACTTTCTTATCTAAATTATTACAAAATTATAAAATGTTAAGTTCAGTAATCAGTATATTAATATTATTTTATGAGGTCAAAATCTCAACAATTTAATTTAATTTTAATTCTTTATTGCATAATGTGGTTCTACTGTACCTAGGTATGTATAAGAACACAAAGACAGAACGGTATTCCAGTCAGACTAACGCGACTTCACTGATCTCCCAAGTTGCACCAGAATACCCAGTCAGGTTACGAGCATTATTTATACTACTACTTGTATAGACGCCAATGTCACTTTGAATTGTCATCATAGTTTTCTCACCGGATTTAAGCAGTATTACTTGTATACTTAGACTAACCTATTTACTGTCCCACTGCTGAGCAAAGGCCTCCCCTTTTGTCTTCCAAACATCTCTGTTTTGTGCAGTTTCTGACCATACTAGCCGGCAAACACGTCTAGATAGTCACGCCACCTACGCCGAGGTCGACCTCAACGGCGATGTCCTCCTTCAGGCGTCCAGTAAGTAACGGTCTTTGCCCCACCTGTCCGGCATTCGAGCGACATGACCGGCCCACTCCCACTTTGCCGAGCCCACTTTGAATTGTCATCATACTCATCATACTTAGTTTTCTCACCAGACGTTTTCAGTACGTTCCTATTTTCTTGAATTCCGATTCGGACGGAGTGTTGCTGCCTGAAAGCGGTCATGCGCAATAAAGGTGCTATTCTGATGGCGATTGCAAAGTGCAGACCGCAGCAGCTGACCGCAAGCGCCCTTAAATGTGAACCTTAAAGGTTACAGCTCATTAAAGCCACCCGGCATCCGGCCCGCATCGCCTCGCCTCGTGCGGTTAGTATTCTTTATATGAACTTGTATGGATGTGCGCTCACTACATCAACTCCGTAGCGTCACCGGATCGCCTCGGGCGTATGCCGTCTAAGCGCGGACGACGAGTTGACCACTCGGTGACAACTCGCTGCTCGCATGCTTGCCTTGCGTTGCTGCGCATTGCCAACGCACAAGTCCCGAGTGAACCGCGCGCTGCCATCGAGTGGACTCTTCCGACGACTCCTCTGGTTGACCACGCGACGTTTACTGGTGATAACGCGGCGTCCACCCGTGAACCACCTGCTGACAACGAGTGGACGCCGAGCGACGAGGCGATGCGGGTCGGGTGCCGGGTGGCTCTAATGAGCTGTGACCTTAAGGGTGCTGCTTTCCCGCTTGTGATGACTATGGGAATAAAAAATAAAAAAACACAAGCATCTTTTTTATCCGCTAATAGACAGCTAACAAAAAAAGAGTTTGCTCGCTAACATCCCATACATATATGAATAAGTTGCCCTAATAATAGTTCATCAACCTCAAAAATGATAGATGACCTTATAATTTAAAGTCATTGACAATATCAGTTATACTGATAACAAGTTACGTCATCTGGTGACGTCATTCATTTAAAGTCGTCGGTTTGCTGATAGCAATTTTGTAGTCAAGACCAACGTTTTCGACATGAACTGTTTTAAAAGACTGTTTTCGTCTTATTTGTTTTATATTGCACGCAGCGACGAATAGATGCCTTTATTAGTCTTATAATCCCGGACACCATCGCTCTCTAATCCGCATCGGTCCCTAATACCAGAAGCCCAATTCTCATATTTAACTTGAAATAAGACTGAAGGTTGACCGAACTGAGATTAAATTATGAATTGAATAAAAATGGTATTCTGGTAGACTTAAAATTCGGTCCGGTTTCAGTATCATCTCAGTCTATCTCGATATAATGTTATTTCATTCAACTTAAAATCTATTACCGATACATCAACAGTCATAGACTAAAATTCTAGAAATAAATGAGAATTCCAACTTGTCAAAATGGCTCAGTACATAATGTAACCAGAATACTCTTTTGGCTTCAGTCAACTTTCAACCTCATTTCAATAAAATCTCACGTTTGACGTTGTTTGTTAACGAACAAGAATACCTTTTGTCACATTTATGAGATTGAGACTAGACTGAGACTAGATCGAAACTATATTTAGAATTATTTTAATTACGAGAATTTGGCCTTCTGATGTTGTTTAGTAGACTAATGGCTAAATACTCAACGATACTGTACTATAATTAAGTTTCCGTTAAGTCTCGTGCTGTCACTGTCATTTTAAGGCGAAGTGATGATGGTGACACCACGAAATTTACCGAAATTTGCAATTGAGTAGCGTTTGAGTATTTATTGGCCAAATATGTTTTAATATTGGCAAGGTTAAGCGCTAAGTAGCTAAAAAATCAAAGGAAGGGATTGAACGGTTGTCAGATTGCGTTAAAAAAATGGTTAAGTACTTAATAGAATTGGCCTCCTTTGGGCGACGTGCCACGTTCTGAATGTTCTTATCAACTGTTGGTGTTTCGAAACAATTTACATTTTACTATGCTAATAGTAATTTAATATAATATGATGGCTTATATTTATTACTACATCCTTGCATGCGCTCATTTTTTATCGCGTAAGGACCGATTTTTCAAACATGATATATTTTTTATTTGAGGAAAAGTGTGACATTTTGACAGATTTTGTATTGAAATTATGTCAAACCACCGTAATTATTCCTCTGATAAAAGTTATCTAATGCTTGTAAAATCAGCCCTAAGTAAAATTAATAGCCAACTAACTCGACAATTTTTCAAATAAACTTTGTATGGCGTGAGATCAAAATGTATGCAAAATGTAATAAGATTCAATCAAAGATGTTTTGTTTGACGCATGCGCTTGAGATTCCCCTTTACATCACCTCCTTTATACGCATGCGTGATTAGAATCGAAAATTCTTAGCTATTGGCCGACTATCGTAGAAGTATTATTCTCTGCTATTGCCAAAGACCCAAAGACATACAAGTTCATTTAAATGCACTAGTGACGTATCTTGCTTGCCCATCGCGACAACTCGAATCTTTATTACTTATCTACTAAGATTAAATACTTTACATTTGCATAATAAGTTATTGAGATAACTTATCTGATAGCATTTAGACAAAATAAAACAATGTTTTAAAGATTACATTTTCAGACAGATTATTAAATTAATGTGGTGTGCAAAATTATCTGGCACCAAATGTACCTAACATTACGTCTACTATTATGTTAAGCTTTCGCATTTTATAATAAGTTAGCATTAGGATTTCTTTCAGAAAAGTCATTTTTGTCCAATCCCAAAAAAATGATAAAACCTGTGCCTTAAGAAAGCTATTGGGGTACCATTTATTTCATACTATGGCGGTTATGTCAAAATCGAGCGCGAACATGGTATTTGGGCACATATCAAAACTGAGAATGTTGTCTTACCGGTTGTCTGGAAGGTATTTTTTGATTAGTTTTAGCAATGGTATTGTCTATATTTTAGTCAAATGAAAGCAAAAATATTAATAAATATACAATAAAAAATACAACGTTTTTTATAGTAATATAATATACTTTACTCTCCTTAAAGGAGACCTGTGCCATGTGCCAGCAGTGGAACGTAATAAGTATGGGTTGTTGATGATGATCATGTTCATGACCCATTAACTGGCAAAAAATGAATTAATATCTCTATCACATCGTCACTTATTACTAACAGGTGGTATTGTGGTCAAACGCTTGTCAATTTTTAACAAATAAAATGTACCAAAACACCCTCACGCACTCGATAATAACACGCGCTCGATTTTGACTTAACCGCCATAGAATAAAATGAATCGTACCCCAATAGCTTTCTTATGGCATGGGTTTTATAACTGTTGTGGAGATTGGACCAGGTCCCATACATTTTTGCCCATGGTCCTTTCTGAAGCGTGCGCGAAAGCCGAGAAAAAATTTACCGCATCCGGCAGCCTGCTGGCTGTAGTTCAAAAAGTATGCGCAGAGTGTCTTAAGGGCGCTAATTCTACTTATTTCTAGAAAAGTGGTATAAACTGCTTAACAGTTACATAGTTCAGGGACTACAATAACTTTAGAATATCGGTAGACGATGAACCCAACAAGTAAGTTGGGTTGTGAGGTGACAGGGGTAAGAAACAAAAAATAATTTAAGTAAAAAAAAGTTTGGACTCCTTTGCATTCATAAGTTGACAACCATCGCTACCTCGTAGGGGAAACCGTTTTCTTCAGCTGCAGGTCGATTACTATTTTAAATAATTATGTAAGTAGAATTTTCAGATAAGTGGCCTCCCTGTCCCAAACTACATGAATCAGTATCCATGTGCCTTTACCTAGGCCGCAGTATTTTATAGGTATTACAACAATTGCAGGTGACATTCACGTTTATGTAATTTGGGTTTTTTATTCCTACAAGTGTATTCATAGGTGCAAGGAAAACAACTATTACGTTATGTACGTTTCCTTTATTATTACATATATTTATTTATTTATTTATTTATTTATTGCACAATGTAGTTTACAGAGAACTTATAGAATAGTTATCTCAAACATACATAGACCCTGTAAGGGTGCTGCAAGGCATACAATAATAGTACCTATTTATTTGTAAGTTATTAAATTATTAGAAAAATAAACATCACATTAAAATTAAAATTAGGTTACATTGGCGATTACACATTATATTATATTACTTAGGTGTAATAGGAACATTATTCTAGACATAGGAACATAGTTAGACGATGTTTTTTTTTTTATTTATTGGCATACATAGTAGGTAGGTATTTTTAGAATTTATCTTCCATAAATTCTTTAATGGTATAATAGCATTTTTCTAACAACATGCGTTTTAGCTTCACTTTAAATATGTTTATCGTTTTTGTGTCTTTTATACAATCTGGTAATTTATTAAATATTAAGATGGATCGATACTTTGGGCTATTTCTAAACATTTCTATTCTGGGTACTGGGAGGATTAATTTATTTTTGTGACGCTTGTTACTGTTAAATTTGAACTCGTTAATATTTTTCTTGACAAATATGGCTATTTCTAAGATGTATATAGATGGTAGGGTAAGAATTTTCTCTTTAATAAAATGAGGTTTACAGCTTTCTCGCGGTCGGATGTTATATATTATGCGTAAGCATTTCTTTTGGGAGACGAATAAGTCGTGAGCGTCTGTACTATGGCCCCACATGATGATCCCATAACGCAACCATGCATAGGCATAAGCATAATACACTGATATGGCACATTTTATATTAGTGTTGGTTTTGAGAACACTGAGCCCATAAAGGAACTGTGATAATTTTGATTTTACTTTTTCTACATGTTTCTTCCAGTTTAGGTGGGTGTCCAAAGTTAATCCTAATAAAGTGAAATGATCTACTTCTTCTATGTTAATGTTTTGTGTTATGATATTTAACTTTATATTTTGTTTTTGGTAAGGTTTAAATTGAATTATTTTTGTTTTCTTATTATTTACTTCGAGATTGTGGTTGTGTAACCAAAGTTTTACTGTATTGTAGGTTTCTATAATGATATTGTTTTCTATGTTAGTCGTAGGGGTTTTAAAAAGAATGGAAATATCGTCAGCGAACATCACACATAGTTGATATAGGTATGTGTAAAATTATTTTATTGTAGTTGATTGCTGTAGCTTGTACAATTTGTTGATTATTATATAAAACTAGCTGTGCCCTCGCGGCATCGCCCGCGTACTCATATAACAGACGAACAATCATCCGATACGACTCGCGCGCCACCTGTTGTACGTTGATGGTACAATGACAAAAAAAAAAACAAAAAAAAAAATAGGAAATAATCGGAAATGGCAATAGCATTCTCACACTTTCATATTCGTATAATAATAATTATCTTTCTAGTATCTAAGCTTTGGTTTTCTATGCAAATGTTCCTATTTGTAAAAAAAAATATTGTTAAAATACAATGGTGATAAATACGACAATCTGACAGCCAATTACAGGTTTTCACGTCTAAAGCTTGTCTGGTATAAATGTACTGTGGAACAAAATACACACATCAAAAGTGTCTAGGGATCAACATATATTTTTGCAATAACTTTTCTCCTGATTGATATTAATTAAAATTTTCTTTAAGGATTCATCAAATAAAGTGTTTTCGTTTGTCACAGTAACGATAAACCAAGTCACCTTTGCATTAATAAAGAAATTTGCCATTTTCCTAATAAAGGGATTTTTGACATTTGAACCACTAACACAAAAGTTCGAAAAAAAGACTGAAATAACAGTTTTCTTTAAAATTTTATTGGGTAACTTAAACAATTAATAATCCGTGTTTCTACCGCGAACACTAACAACACAAGAACATCGGTTTGGCATACTCAAAATGAGTTCATCCAAATCACGCTGTGGAATGGCCGCCCATGTTCGTTGCAACAACAAAAAAAGGTCTTCTTGCGACTGGATACCCTCCATATTCGGCAGAGCTCTTCTCTGTAGCATATCCCATGCATGCTCAATCGGGTTCAAGTCTGGCGACTGAGCAGGCCAGGGCAGGACATTGATGTTAGCTGCGGCGAGAGTCTGTCTTACAACTCTTGCGGTGTGCGGTCGTGCATTATCATGCATTAACTGAAATAAGGGACCGATTTGCGCTTGTAGAGGAACGATGACGTCTGATACAATCGTCTCAGCATAAATTTGAGCGTTGAGGTTGCCTCTGATCCAAATCAACTCAGTTCTTCCGCCGATCCAAATACCCGCCCATACCATGATGGTTCCACCACTATAAGGATGGACTTCCTGGCAGGATTTTAATCGCTGTTGGCGTCCAGGGGTTCTCCAGTGTCGTATACGTCTTGTATCCGGTCTCATACCAAAACGAGACTCATCAGAAAAGCACACGAAACGCCATTGTTCTTCTGCCCAATTTCTGTGTCCAAGAGCCCATTGATATCGAATCCTACGATTGTGCATTGCTATAGGTGGTACCCGTAGCGGTCTTCGGGAATGAAGGTTCACTTCATGCAAGCGGTTTCTGACTGTTTGGTCGCTAATTAAGTTCCCTGAAGAGTGATGAAGCCTCACGGCTAACATCATGGCGGTTATTGTTGGAGCTCTTCGAGTTAAGATTTGAATGTATCGGTCTTGTCTCCGTGTGGTGCAGCGATACCGTCCTCCATGGCGCTCAGCCAAGGTACCAGTGCTTCGGTAACGTGTCCAAAGTCGACTGATAACACTCTGACTTGTATTCAGAGCTAAAGCCACAGTACGTTGCCGGGAACCAGCTTCTATCATTCCCACGGCTCTGAGCATTTCTTCCCTGCTTAAATGACGTCGCCGCTCCATAATAACGTTGGTTTTAATCAGTAGTAGGGAAACAGTAGCACTAATAATGTCTTCAATGCGTTGTATGTTTTTATAGGGAAAATATTGACAGCTGATTTTCATCTTTTACTCGAATTTGATTCACAGTTCCTGATTCAAATTATGAAATGCACCAAAAAGGATCCATATAAATTTATAAAATCATAAATTTATTACAAAGCCACATCTCAATCTCAAGAAATCCGCATAAAAATGCTTGATCCCTAGACACTTTTGATGTGTGTATATCTACACACTGCCAAATAATGCCAAAACAATAAAAAGTAAAAAACTTAAAAAACATGTAGGTATAGCTAGATATCGTCGGCGACCAGTGAAAACCTCGTAAATAATAATGTTGATCGAACACGTTTTATGTCATATTTAGCAAGAAAACTTCGCAACCCATATTTACGACTGGCCTGAGTTCAATTTGAATGCAAATAGGAAGTTGAATAATTATGAATAATGCATCTGTTTGTTGACAGTGCCGTATTCAAAGACAAAAATCCATTTTTTTTTTCTAAGAAAACCTCGTAATTCGCATTTGACAAAACGAGGTTCTTTGAAAAAAATATTTCGAGAATTAAAAAATCCTTTCGAGAATTCATGTTCAATTAATTAATTACATGATTTAGTAGGTAATGGTTCATTTACCTATAATAAAACAAAAACAAAAAAACACTAAAGTTCCTTAAAAATTTTTTTTTCAGGAGACGGTTTTTTCCGTCTCCTATTTTTTGCTTTTGGCAATAACGAGGTTTCCACTGGTGGCTGACGATATAATTATGTAGCTGTGTGTACAAACATTATTTAAATAAATAGTTTATGTACATAGTTGATTGCTGTAGCTCTTGCCTACGATAATTTGTTCGTAGTTGTTTATTTATCTTTCCGCGCCTTACAACGATAATCATAATAATGTCAGTACTTAATGGTTTAATAGTCTGATAATGTGATAACAAGTAACACATTACTGTAGGCAAATATTAAGATAAGAAAATAACATCTAAACATGTGCATAGATAAACTACTATCAGAACTTAGGCTGGTGTTCATCAACATTAAATATCTGTGGGCCAATTCTACTAACAGAATCGCAGCTGAATCGGAGCTGACCCGTTTATTCAGACAGTTTTTGTTTAAAAAACTGTCAAAATGACAACAAAAACAAAACCAAACATTTTGAAGGTTTTTGTGAACGAAAACTGACTGACGGTTGTGGTTCGTTTGCAATTCAGCAACAATTTTGTCAGTACAAATAGCTCCCTGGTCTAAAGACCGTTTACCCAAAATGTTAGTACATTTTTCGATTAAAAGGTTGTTTAAATAAATAATCATTTATTTCAGGAAATTATTCCCATAATGTGCACTACAATTAACCGGAGAATTAATATTGATGAACACCAGTCTAAGTTGGTTAACAGATAGTAATAGAGCAAGGCGGTCACCGATGTTGTCGACCGCGTTGGTCTAAGTTCGTATGATTACGCCTGTAATGCTATATGAATTACTGATATGCCGAAATTACGTCGCGTTATAGCGTACAGCCGAACTTCGGTCGGGCGTAAGTTCAGCGACAATTCGGCTTCAACGTATTCTGTAGAGCACACATTATACGCGACTGAAGTTCGGTTAGATTGCCGACGCAGATCCGGGGCGGGTAGCAGCGGGAGGCAGGCATGCTCGCGCCCCGCGTGCCCGCCCACAAGTTTGTGCAATTGAATTTCTGCCGCGTAAGTTCGGCACTTATGGTGTGTCATATCAGCCGAATACGTCGGAACATAAAATTAGCCGCGGAACTTCGGTCGCGTATCTTCAGCATAGTGTGTTTGGACACTTAGGGCTTGTTTCAAATCGTCGGTTAGCTCTTAGAGCCCAAATACACGTCCGATACTTGCCTCCGATAGTCGGTTTCGATAGTCTGAACAGACTAAAGACCTCCGCGTCATGCATTTGTTTGAACATGAATTACACGTACGAGCAGACTATCGGATCGGTTGTCAGAATCGTAAGCATCGTCCGGGCGTCGTCGTCGTCCAGAAAAAATCGGACACGAGAATCGTACGTGCATTTCATGAATCCGATCAGATAGTTGGATCCGGCTCCCGGAAGCAACTATCGGACGTGTATTTTGACCCATAACCGAGAAATAAATATGGCGGATTGACAATTTATCCACAGAGAAAATCTGTCAAACTAACATACAGTGGAAACCGTTTATTACGACTTCGCTTAAAGCGACGAATCGCTTTTTGTACAAAATAATAAATAGTACAGAAACCTCACTCTAGCTCTAGTACGTAAGTTGCAGAATTTGTTCGAAAGAGTCACTGCGGACCTGGAACGCAAAGGGCATTAGGAGGAACATGAATGGGTTTTAGTCAGTAATAGTCTGACACTCCCTGTCGCTCCGCCCAGAACGGAAGAAGTCATTTGATGATTTACCATCCTTAAAAAACCTCTAGTACGTAAAACACCAAGAAAAATGTGCTCTGCGCATGCGAACTTGAGCTTTAGTTCTTGGCAAGAAGGCTCCCTGTCAGCTGTGCGCCCGCGCTCTTATAAGATTTCGATTCGGTCATTCATTAACATTCGGTTCGGTTTGCTTTTGTTTTTCACTCCGGAGGCGAAGTGAGGCGTAGACATTTAGACATATAAATCTTCGGAGTGATACAGACCTGCTTTTTTGGGTTCCGTACCCAAAGGGTAAAACGGGACCCTATTACTAAGGCTCCGCTGTTCGTCTGTCCGTCTGTCTGTCCGTCTGTCACTAGGCTGTATCTCATGAACCGTGACAGTTAGACAGTTGAAATTTTCATAGATGATGTATTTCTGTTGCCGCTATAACAACAAATACTAAAAAACAGAATAAAATAAATATTTAAGGGGGCTCCCATACAACAAACGTGATTTTTTGCTGTTTTTATAGATAATGGTACGGAACCCTTCGTGCGCGAGTTCGACTCGCACTTGGCCGGTTTTTTTAGAAATTGAGTAACAACACGGAAGATTTTTTTTTTCCCATTAAAATGCAATATTGACTCATCACATCAGAGATAACATTCAAATGATGGCTTTATCTTTTATTCATATTTCTCTGCAATCAACAAATTCTGTTATTTTTTTATTTTCTAACAAAACCTTTATAAAATACGCCCCAGTGGAGCGATACAAAACAATATTCTTGCTTGATTTTAGCTGCTAGAGCTACAAGCGAAACTAAATTGAGTACCAAGAATAAATTGCTGGAACTGATCATAAATAAAACACACACAACGAGACAAGGCCGATAGCTATTATTGAAAACTATCTTGTTGCAATATAGTTCACAGATATACCTATACATAGTATTACATTATCGTACACGTTCTTTAAACTAAGTAGGTACTTAGTCAGAAAATCACAACCACATTATATCTTAATTGTTGCGATTATAATGACGTTCGTTGAATGTTTACACCATAGCCTGCTTCGAAGGTCGTTCCACATGACACGATGCTCGATACATGCACGATGCACGATCCTAGCCGATTCCCGACTGGCTCATTCGCTTGACACATGGCAAAGTGTTTTATTTCTGCGCTAAGAGCGGTTACGCACTGCGTCCGATCCGAATCCGAGAAAATACGTTCCGAAGTAGTCATAGAACTATTTGTATGGTAATTTACGCACTAGATCCGACTTCCGTCATCCGATTTCTCTACGTGATCCGTGAGTTTCCAATTCGGAAGAAATATTGACGGACCGAAGTAGCCGTAGTACTGTTTGTATGAACGCTTTCGCATTATCTCGGATTAAAATCGGACGTCAAATGGATATGCCAAAGATGGCCCCTGAATTGTTTGAATTTGGATCAGAGATCGGATAAGTGCGTGAGCGATATTCGAATTCGGTCCGAGTTTTTTAGACTCTAGATTCGTATTTTCACGTATTCGGATCGGATGCAGTGCGCAAAGTAATATCCGAATTCGGTCCGAGTTTTTATATTCTTAGTTTCGCGAGATGATCACAGCCTTTCTCGATGTATCTGTAACCTACAGATACTCGTAGCTTCTAAGCCACGATTGAATTTTCTCGTAAATTTTCTCTTGTTAAGGCTTCTCTTTCTCCAAAAGGCGTTTTTTTATTTCTAGTATCCACTGTTCACTTCCAGTTGCTATGTGGTTATCAACTTGTATTAATTTATTTCAATTATTTAACTCCAGATCGGTGCTAAAGTGAAGACCCTGAAGGTGGGCGACCGCGTGGCCATCGAGCCGGGCGTACCATGCCGCTACTGCGAGTTCTGCAAGACGGGCCGCTACCATCTGTGCCCCGACATGCTGTTCTGTGCCACGCCGCCAGTTCACGGCAACCTCGCCAGATACTACAAGCATGCTGCTGACTTCTGCTACAAGTAAGTATCTTCAAACGGAATTCTAGCCTTACCGTGTACCTTGGAGTCGGTTTCCAGTGTAACCTAACCAGCCCAGCTGTTCAGAACTATTCGATTAGTCAGTTGTCAAACGACTCGGTAAGTTATCTCTTTTGCTCTAGTTACGAGTTAAAACAACTGCTTATCGAAAAGTTTCTGAATCGAGAGCCTGATGTGGAAACGAAATTACTTTTACTAGAACGTAAACAATTATACTGACTATTATATTCCTGTACCTAGGAAGGCTCACGTTCGGGTCACGTGAGCTGTCTTGACAATTCTTTCAACCATGGATTGTGGTGAAAAAAATAACAATTTAGAGCAGTAGCATCCTTCTGTAAACAAGATTGCAATCACAAATCTGAATGCAATATTTCGTACTTCTAACGATCTACGAGGCTGATATAAAGAGTCCATCCATCTACTACATGACAGTCGTCACTCCCCAGACTGCCGGACCACGTGTCGATGGAGGAGGGCGCGCTGCTGGAGCCGCTGTCGGTGGGCATCCACGCGTGCAGGCGCGCCGGGGTCACGGGCGGTCACGTGGTGCTGGTACTGGGCGCCGGACCCATCGGTCTGCTCACGCTGCTCACTGCCAAGGCCATGGGCGCTAGCAAAGTTCTCATCACAGGTAAGCGACAGATTCCTGTAGCGGCACGTAGAGCACACGCATGAATTACCTAGATGGCACTGTCCAAGGGCTTCGCCAGCAGTTCAGCAAAACATATCTGTAGGTTACCTCGACCGAGATGTAACAATAATAATTCGTAATCTTCTAATGAAAATACCTTTTACTAAGGCAATTGTCCCACCGCCAACGATGAGCGAGAAGCGAGTAGAGCTAGAAACTAGAAATGAGTTGGCGTGCAGCGAGTGTGTAGTTCTGATAGTTTTGTCGCTGGGCTAAAAGCTAGTGCGCGAGTGCGACGGACGAATACTCGCACCACTCGCAAATGACCGCTGGTTGGTCTCTCGGCGTGAGTTCTGACCGCCAAGTGAGCATCGCTGAGCAAGTATCGCTGAGCGAGTATTAAGTATCTTTGATAGCTCTTGTCGCTCAGCGATAAACTAGTGGTGCGAGTCCTCGCCGGCAGTGTAAACAGTCAGCGATCAACTATTAATATATTATGCATCTCTTTTGTTTACACGGAACGTATATCTATTGTACGTTTCTTGAGCGAGAAAATAGACGATAGTTAGTTGCTTCCTCGCCGGCGCGGTGGGACAACTGCCTAACTACGTGATGGGATATCCCAAAGAATAATGTTAGTATCAAATAGGATATTAGGAGGATCCAACGTACACCTATCGCAGTTTATACCTAACTGTACAAATTTTTTTTTTATTAGAAGATATTCACCTTATTTGCTGCTCTGGGCACATGAATAAAATTATTTATTCATGTGCTCTGGGTATCTTGGATAGTTATCGCTTGATTTTTAGTGCAACTCGTGATGTGGAACTTCATACAATACAGTTCTTGATATTTACATAATTCATGTTCCTTTCAATCGCTTATGACTTTTCGTACTTTTACTTCATGTCAGGATCTATACGGTTCGCCTGACTTGCTACCACATTAAAGTCCTGCGCTCAGCAGTTACTGTGTTCCATCGTGTTTGTCAGAGCCAAAGACAGGGGTATAAGGAAATCCCTCTACATTGTTTTGTTTCTTGGATTCGTGTACTGCATCTTAGACCCTGTCTGCGCTTACTATCAGGTGCAACATCGGTCAAATGCGACCAAGTGAAAGACAAAAAATATCAACTCCTCTCGTTTAATCTTCACAGACGTGCTCCAGTCTCGGCTGGACTTCGCAAAGAAGCTGGGTGCTGATTGCACTCTTCTCGTGACACGGGATTCGAACGAGGACCAATTGGTGAAGAAGATACACGAGCTGCTTGGATGCCACCCCGACGTGTCCTTCGACGCCAGCGGCGCGCAGGCCACCGTCAGAATGTCATTACTGGTGAGTTGAGATAACAGGAAGCTGTGTATCTTTATAGAGTCTATACTCGGGCTCTCGGATCTCTCTGCCCGTACTAGGATTTCTTCTGTATCGAGGATGCGGTCACGAACAAAAATCTTGCATGCACAAATATATCAAACATGTGATTAGTAACTACGCTAATTGTGCCGCGATTGCTTTACATAAACCAATCAACCCTTTGACACTGTTATTATCTTTGTATTATAACTTTCGTAAGACACATTCATATTTATGATTATGTACGGTTTACTCACGTGCATTTTTCGGGATTGCCCGACTATTTCGACTCGCGACCTCGCCGCGTGTTCAGCTCATGATTAAGGGGTCCGTTTGGGTCCGAAACTAGTCGGGCAATCCCGAAAAAATGCACTCGGGCAATCCCGAAAACTGCACTGTTATTATCGACTTGGAGGACCCTTATTTACTAGAGTAAATAAGGGTCAACAACAAGGGTAACAACTTGCTTTTGACAACCAACAGCTGGTAGACCAGCAGTTGTCAAAAGCAAGTTGAATCGTCGGTTGAATGCACCGTGTTCAGGATAGGTTGTTGTTTGAGCAAGCAAACGACCCGCAGGTTTGACAATGGAGAGCTTTTTCTGCGAGTTCGTTCGAGTAGTCTACATGGCTTTCTCCACTTCAAATTCGTTCTGTAATTGAATAACAAAACATGCAAGATTCAATAAACCTTTTCATTTGATTTTTTGCATATTTAACGAGATAAGTATGATAACTTGTTGTACGTGTTCAGGCGACGAAGTCAGGCGGCGTGGCGGTGCTGGTGGGTATGGGTGCTCCCGAGCAGACTGTACCGCTGGCCGGTGCGCTGTCACGGGAGGTCGACATCCGCGGCATCTTCCGATACGTCAACGAGTATGTATTCCATTAACCTTCTTCTGTTAATCTGTCAGCCCTTTCTCAGGTATAATACACTATAACAGTTTTGAAGTTTTGGGCTTATCGATAAAAAATCACTGTTGCGGACAGGAGATTTTACAATTTTTTTACCAATTAGCCATTAATGTTTTGGAGGCGGACATTGCAGAGTATATTTATACCAAAACTAAAGAGAAAGTAACGCCAATCAGGATAAAGATGGCGAGAGAACGTAGCTATAGTGCCATTAAATTGTTTGTAAGTGAGGCGCACTTGGATATATTTCTCGACGACAACTTGTGGCCGAATAATGTTTCTTTTAGGCGTTTTGTAAATATATAGGATAAAAATACAGTCAAAAATAAATAATGATGTGTAACTTAGTCACATTTAATTGTAAAAACGTGAAACGTTAGATGGATAGTTATTATAGTAGTCAACACATATGAGTCCTGTGACTTGAATTAAATGATTATTATTATTAATGAAGACGCATTTAAAAAAAATGGAATTCTGACATGAAAACGCGCAGCTTTTAAATCGACGTCGTAAACAAACATAGATTAACACAATCTAGCAGAAAATGGAGATAAAGATTTATGATTGTGTTCCCCCAGGTACCCAATAGCTCTGGCGATGGTAGCGAGCGGTAAGATCAACGTGAAGCCGCTGGTGACGCACCACTTCAGCCTGGAGGAGACCGTGGAGGCCTACGAGGTGGCGCGGCAGGGAGCCGGCATCAAGGTCATGATACACGTGCAGCCGCGCGACACCAACAACCCCAACAAGTTCTAGAAACTTCTGTCAAATCTTACAGAACTTCTAAGTCGAATAAGCTATAGTCTGTGCGCAAATGCTAGTCACCATCTATACATATCCTAAAAGGAGAAGCTGACTGACTGACTGACTGATCTATCAACGCACAGCCTAAACCGCTGGGGTTAGAAAGTTGAAATTATGACAGTAGGTTCCTTTTGTAACGTAGGCATCCACTAAGAAGGGATTTTTCGAAATTCAACCCCTAAGGAGTTAAATAGGGGATGAAAGTTTGTATGGAAAATCGTCACTTAACGGGTTCAAAATTTCACGCAAGCGAAGCTCCGGGCGAAAGCTAGTCTGAAATAGAGGAACAGCAGCTCCCATACCTCAGGCGGTGACTAGCACTTGCGCACGGACCATAAATCACGTTATGCATGGAGTATTAAACAAATGGATCCTGAATATTTAAATGTGTCGACAGTCAAAACACCGCACCACCATCGAACGTCATGACGTACACACAGAGACGCGAATGCGGATCGTAGTGTTCATTATGATTTCGTATCGCTTTCGCGTAGTAAACCTGTCTGATGCGACACCGGATGCGAAGCGAATTTATAGTGATGGGTAGGAACCTAAGAACCACCGAAAAACTGGAGATATATACGAACTCGTCGCGAACACAAGGCGAACTGATTTCGTTTCGCGCTTTCGTTCCGCGTGCTGCGTGTATGCAAAGTCATGCGAGACAGTTTCGCTATTCGTTAATGTTTCGTTTCGGTTCGCTTCCGTTCCGCATTCGCAGCAGTGAGCGTGATAACACTAAAATTGTGTAAAGGATTCCATTTCTTTACTACTCTGTGCATAGAGTAAATTTTGTACAGGGATGGCAAACTTGTGGTGAGCCAAGATTCCAACTGTTTTGTTAAAATAAAAATTGTTTTAGAATAACCGAATTATTGGATGTTATAAGTATATATTTTAATTAGAAAAAAAGTTTATTTTTTAAGCAGTCTTTGATGTTTAGGGTAAGTTTAAAAGATTGTAAATAAAATATGGGTTTACATATTGGTAAAAACATGTTTAGAGGTACTTGTAGAAATGAAATTAAGTATATCAAATTACAAAAGAAATTTATTTGAAAAGAACAAGTACAAATGGACGTATAAAATATTTTTATATTTAAATAAAGATTTAAGTTTTCCGAAAGCTGTTGTGTTTGATTGTAATGTAGAAATCTGTTACGACTTCGTCGACGTATGTCATGGTTGATCCACACAGCCAGGCGGCACTGCCGGTTTGAAAATAAGCAAAGCCGCCAGAGAAGCCGCCGGCCAGCAAGTGCCGCCGGTAGGCGCCGGCGGCTCTGAATCGATTCGCAGTTATCAAAAACAAACAACACTAGCACTAATTGAAAGTTGCGAACGAACTGTCTCCCCGCTGCCGGCGGAGGCAACGGCAACATGGCCGCCGGCTTTATTACGACTGCCGCCCACAAAGCCGGCGGCTCAAGGCTGTGTGGATCCACCTTAACGTATCTATTTGATTTGAAATAATATTTATTTCGTTATCCACTGAAAATGTACAGGAATAATGTATTTTTGCTGGGGAGTTTGTTGCGCCTTTTCTTAGTCACAGCATAAATACTACGTGCACAGACCTCCTGTATAAAAAAAAAACTACAAAAAATCCTAATAATTCGAGAGATACGAGGGTTACCCTTAGGTGGAGAGCAGATGACGAATTTGCGGAAGGTACTAGGCACTTTGAAACTAAAAACTCATACCTACTAAGTAATCAATGTTGGTGAACCTGAAATCGAGAGTCTGGCAGAGCGTTTGCGGTTATTAGGTATGCTACTGCGCAGTAAGTAGGTACTTCAATTTGAATAAAAACATCCTAAAAAACATACTTTAGGCACCTTGGAATTGTTTAAATTTTTTAGTTTAGTATTTGTACCAGAAATAAAAATCGCAGACTGTTTAGACGGTTAAAAAAACTGCCACACTGCCTCGAAGTTTATTTCAACACGGTGGAAAAGATAGTGTCAACAGGCGATTATTTCGTCAATTTATCGGGTATTAAAAAACTGTTCAGGTGAACATTTTCAGAGAAATAACGTCTCCTTGCGTCATTTCTCGACGCAGGTGGATATGTTTAGTCTGCCAGTTCTGGATTTGGACGGTGATCGTCGCGCCGTCTTCTCAGCACTTGGATATATTGCCAGTCAACTTGGTATCGTTGCAGGGTCTCCAGAACTGACCCGGATCGGAATTGCGTACACATTCGTAATTTCAATAGCTTTAATTGTGTTGTGATTCCTGACCCGACCACGACATGGAACGGAGATTTTACTATGGCACAAAATGGTTATTTTAATTGTGTTTTATTGTGCCACTTATCCCAGGAATTTGTGCCTAGTACTTTTCGAGTAATAAGAGTACGATTGTGGTCGGGCTGGGGATCACGGTTCCTGACCCGACCACAACCAGATCTAATAAAATATCAATAGTGGGAAGTTACTGATTATGCCAAAAATATGTGTCAAATTGTGCCTATGGCACACGAAATTCTTTTGCTATTCATATCACAGAATATATCTTAATTCGGATAAAATTGAATAATCAAGAAATAAAGTGTGTCAATCACACGCTATGCAATTTTACTACGATTTTGCAAGCATTTTTATTTTGTGAAATTATGCTATTTAAAGCACTTTATTATTTTATTTTACTGGATGCGTTCACGACTTCGTACGCGTATAAATGTATTTATAAAAAAAAAATACAACCACAATATTTTGTAGCATTATATTAGTGTGTTAGGCTTGTATAAAAAACCGGTCAAATGCGAGTCGGGTTCGTATCCTGAGGGTTCCGTAACCCACATCATGACGTGTTGAAATTTAAACATAAATTATCTCGTTTAAACAGTACCAGTACAAGCTGATCCCTTGCTGCATACTTTTACTATTAATACAGGGGTCAAGAAGTTAATAGTTAAGAATTAACCTTTTAAAATATAAAAATATATATTTATTTCATAAATTTTCAGACTTTTTCCTTTGCTTGTGAGTTGTGATGTTAGATCTTGCATCTTGCCAAATTTCATGATTCTAGGTCAACGGGAAGTACCCTGGTTTTGATGCCCGAGCGATTTCCATAGATTTTTTATTTATTTTGTTTTATGTATGTATAAGAAAGCTGACAAAATGAACTCCATTTTTATTTCTTACTCTGTAACCCTATATGACCAGTTTTGTTACGACAACAGTTCAGTTAAATCATAACTAACAGAATTCAAATGTTTAATTGCAGACTAAATAATACATAGAGTGTGACTATTTGACTTTGGCGTTGTGTGTGCCATAGGCACAATTGGACACATTTTTTTGGCATAATTAGTAACTTCCCACTATTGATATTTTATTAGATCTGGTTGTGGTCGGGTCAGGAACCGTGATCCCCAGCCCGACCACAATCGTACTCTTATTACTCGAAAAGTACTAGGCACAAATTCCTGGGATAAGTGGCACAATAAAACACAATTAAAATAACCATTTTGTGCCACAGTAAAATCTCCGTTCCATGTCGTGGTCGGGTCAGGAATCACAACACTTTAATTTTGCCAATATAACAACACCTGTTTATTGTGTGCTATATACTTACGGCCAGTTTCTTCATCAAAAGTAACAGCCAAAATCAAAGTAACGGTAAAATTTGTTTCTCACAGTGTGTAAGAAACAAATTTTACCGTTACTTTGACTTTGGCTATTACTTTTGATGAAGAAACTGGCCGTTAGTTGTGGAGAAGTCGGATTATTAATTAAAGTTGCTATAGAAATTATTGACCTGTCAAAATCTAAGCCATAGCGATTACGAGTGTTTTGCGCAATCAGGATGCAGGTCTCGATGGAGTCAAAAGCCTTCTCACAGTCTACAGATGCTAAGCACAGGGGCCGATTAATACTCTTTGGCCTTCTGTATGATCTTAGCTTAGGGGCTTACCATGACCTCTTAAGAAAACGTTCAAATGTCAGCCAGTCAACTTCCGTTCAAAAGAAGGCCAGCTTCTGAATCGCTAAATATCGTACCATGACAGTACTAAGGGACTATTGAACCAAGTTGAAAGGTAATGCTTGTTCATGCTAGGAAAAGTCTATACAAAAAAAAAAAAGTTTCGTAAATGTCAACGTAGCAGGCCTGCCGCAGGCCTGCTCTAACGATGACATAGTACAAAAAAGCAGGGCAGTTCAACTTCCAGGCAACTTCCGTAATGCTTTAAGAGGTTGTAGTAAGCCCCCTGGTTGAAGTTCATGGAATCTTCGCGCGAGACAATTTGTAACGAGTCTCAAAAACTGCTTATGGATATGGCTCAGGAGCGAAATGGATCTATAATTCTTCAATAGGGCCTTGCCGCCCTTTTTGAAGATGAGACCAACCATGCTTCGGTTCCACCTCTCTGGAGTTCTCCCAGTGAAGAGGGCAAAATTAAAAATTTCCCGATGTTCCTTCAACGCAAGATTTCCTCCTGTTTTCAGGAGTTCAGTCATAATTCCGTCCTCGCCTGGGGCTTTTCCATTATTAAGCAGTTTAAATAAGAGCCGTCATGATTTCGTCTTGACTGATTTGCGGCAGGTCTTCTGTGAAGTAATGGGCTCTGAGATAATGGAAATAACTACAACCAAGTCTGATCTAACGTTCGCCGGCCGCTGCCGCGGCACGCAGCTCATCCGCTTCGCTCGCTCGGTTCGCGCGCATTTCGTCACATTTCTAACGTAACCTATCCGGTCGGGGTGCCTTATACTGTATCGGTGTGATCGGATACACGTACCCGCGTGCCTTAAAGCGTTCTTACGTTCGCATATTTCACGGCAGATCATTATGAAGAAAACTCGAATACCTTGGCTTTTACTATTACGAATACTCGAATTGCTTGCCCTAATCCCAATAATTGCAATAATTGAATAGTTATGTACGAAGATTTTAAGGCCCTACATGACGACATAGCATCGGACCTCGTAGACGTTGTACAATACTCGTAATACTACAATGTGGCATAATTGAAAATCGCTGTATGATGTTATGGACTACTTTGCTATGGACTGCCAAAGAACAGGACAAAGCAAATATCGCTGTCAACCTCATAATCATCATCTCTTTACCAAGTACGTAAATTAAGTGGATGATGCATCCTACATTATTTTAAAGGTAATATAAGTACATAACTATTAGGATTTCTCAATCAGACATTCCAGAATATAAGAATACCTACTACTGTGCAATTTATTCCCGGGAATCGAACCTACCATACGTAGCGCAAATAGACAATCCCTCAGCATCTGCGCTAATGAGGAGGGCTAATAACGCCGCGTTTGGTGAAACAATATTTTGTTTCATATTCGTAATCATAACTACAAACTGCCTAATGCAGCTTGAAGGCAATTAGGATGCAGTCAGTGCAACTGTGTGACAATTGCCGACGGGATGTGCAGCCCATTACATCAATCATAACTGCAAGATATGATTTGATATATATGTTAATGAAGGGGACAGATACGTAAAAGGTGATCACATGCAACGGAGATGTTCATGGTGAGATAAATGTGTGGAGTGACATCATCATCATCATTCAGCCGAAAGACGTCCACTGCTGGACATAGGCCTTCCCCAAGCATCGCCACATCGACCGATCCTGCGCTTCTCGCATCCAGCGGTTTCCCGCGACCTTCACCAGATCATCGATCCACCTTGTGGAGGCCTACCCACGCTGCGTCTTCCGGTACGCGGTCGCCACTCCAGAACCTTTCGGCCCCAGCGGCCATCCGTTCTGCGAGCAATGTGCCCCGCCCACTGCCACTTAAGTTTGGCAATTCTTCGGTGGAGTGACAAGAATAAGATAAAGAATGAGAGTGTCAGAGGATGATTGAACGTAACGCCAGTGACTGAAATGATGAGGAGTAAAAGGTTAGGTTAGGTTAGGTTAGTTAGGTAGTATGAACATTTTATGCGGAGCGAAGAAAGTCATGTCACCAGAAGAGTGTTAAATATGAATGTAGATGGATATACAAGTAGAGGTAGGCCAAAGAAAAGATGGATGGTTTCTGTGAAAGATGATATGGGTAAGAAAGGAGAGAGTACTGAGATGACGGCTGATAGAGGAGAATGGAAGAGGAATACATGTTGTGCCGACCAGTGGCGTAGGGTGAATTTTCTTAAAAGGGAAGCCGGACCAAAAAATGATTACCTTGCTCAAGTGTGATGCGTGAATTCCAGTAACTACTCGTTTCGAAAGGGAAGCCGATAGGAATCGAGTTGTATGGAGCCTTCGCCACTGGTGCCGACCACAGCTAGAGTGGAATAAGGGCAGGGAGATGATAGTTTTCATTTCGAATATGAAACAAAATATGTTTCACTAAACGCGGCGTTATTAGCCCCCAGGACGTCCGGTGCAGTCATATGAGTGGAATTCAAACAAACACTTAAATGTAAGTAGTATAGTTGTGACGGTGGCAGTGGTGGCGACTGGCGGGGTGTGCCTTTATAAGGACCGGCATGCTGCACTTCGTCCTCTCTCGCGCCTCAGCAGCCGCCCAGTTAAGTTATTGTCTACCTAGTCAAATATGAACGCGCAAGACTTGTTACAAAAATATATTTATTTAATTAAAGACACGTGTGCTCAGTATGAGCATTATAGTACAAGAACAATTAAATCTTTTTTTTTTTTTTTTCTATTGGACTGCAGTAGGTCGTCCTAGGGGACGGTTTCTACGTAACCGGGCAGTTATTGGCGAGACCTGAAGGGTCTCCAGCCAATGGGGGGAAGTAAAATACTTAACCTAAGCTAACTACTTGTACTACACTAACATCATGACTACCTGCAACAACAGCACTAAGGGCGACCCCTAGTGGGACTCGGACCTCGGCTTAGGGCGTTGCTGGCGTGGACATAGGGGGGGGGAGACAGCTTGATGAGGGCTGAATTATCGGGGTGAAACAATTAAATCTAATTTACATGGGCTTATATACTAGTGGAGGTTTTGCATGTGTGTGTCTGTGACTGGACCTCAGAGTGAGCCAGTAACAGGAAGCCGCTCGTATGTCAAATCATACTTCTAATTGTTTTGGCTATCTAATGGTTAATTAATAATTAAATGGTAATTTATCTAGTGTTTATGGCTACCTGGAACTGATGGGTGGCATGGCGTGATTTTAGTTTATCAATACAGTTCGGGGTAATGGTTGGCTATGCGTAACTACCTACACCTGAAGACCCTGGACTCCTCGTATTGTCATCGAACCACGCCCTTGTAAGCTAATCTTGTAATTATTGTAAAATATACTTGGGAGCAAATAAATCGAGCCACTTCAATTTTTCACGTAGGTATAATGTATGGTTAAAAAAGTGTTTTCATTATTCTTATGTAAGTACACTCCTGCTAAACTGCTTCTGCTTCTTGCTAGATTTTCTAATTTTATGTGCACATGCTCGTTAAGGGTTGACTCCTCAAGCCTCCCTTAACCCGCTAAGCGTGACATAGTTCCTGCCACACCCAGATATTCGGCAGATGTAGATACCTACATAAATATAAATCTTATGTTATCACAATTAAATATCTTTTAACATGTTTACATTACGAGAGACGTAAAATACCTAGTAGTGTGTATCAAAATAATGACCGTTACATAATACAACTGTTCAACTCAATCTCGCCACTGTTCCCTCGCATTCCGAACAAAATGGCTGATAACTGCGCCGCTGTTCTACATGGACCTTACGATGTTAGAATTGTGAGTAAACTCAAAAATTGTTTTTAAACATTCAATAATAAATTATCTGTGACTGAAATGGAAGAATGAATTCTTTATTTATCATTTTTTTATTTTATTTAATAATTTATGTACAAACAACACTTAATCTATACATATAATAAATCTGTAGACATGGCGTGTCTGTACATAGCAAATATTTTGAAAAAACCTGGTTGGGGTGTTAAACGATAACCAATAGAACCCATTTTTAACATTTTTGGAATTTTTGTCTGTTTGTCTGTTTATCTGTTTGTCTGTTTGTCTGTTTATCTGTTTGTTTGTTCAAGCATCACGTAAAAACAACTGATCCAATGTTGTTGACTTTTATAAATAAATATTGTGCTTATCTCCAAGTAACATATGCTTTTTGTTTCATCGCAATCGGTTCACGCAATCAAAAGTTATGCGAATTTTAAGTTTTCTAGAAGAACTTAGCATGAATACATTGTATTTGTGTATACCATTTCTTTTCAATAGATGGCGTTACGTGTATCAAATCAAGTTGTGAGGAAATATATTACAACGAATCTATGTATTACTATTCTCAGTCTACGGAAGGTTTATTGAAATGCTATCCGAAGAAGGTACTAACTAAGCTTTTATAAAAAAAAACGAAGATATTGTTATTTAAAATTTATTAGGTACCTACCTATCTGTCTGAATGGCAGTGGAAGAGAAATACATTCAATTGCATACGCGAGTGTAGGTATTCTAAATTGTTAATTGTGCAAGGCAATCCGATAGATTAATTTGAAATACTCATATATTTTATTATGAATACTTAAATCAATACTTAAATACGTATTTATAAATCTATATACTATTAATAAAATTCAAAGTGCACTTTGTCTGTAATTAAATATTTTTCCAAAATTTCGATTCGGTGGTACTATGCTATCGATACAGAAACTACACTCACCGGCATAATTAGCGGAACGTTTTCATTTTTTCAATTTTTTTATAATATGGTACTGCTATTGCTATGACGATTTTTTTATTCAAAAGTACCTTAATTAGGACTTGCATGTTGAAGAAAAATTCGGTTTTCCTAAGCTATTAGAGGTAAATTAGGCCCAGTTTTGATTTTACAAAGATTTTGCCCTTTTGTGTTTTTGATCGGAACTTTGTTTTATTTAAGTACTGGTGGTTTGGCCTTAGTGTATTCATTGCATTAGGAGAATAAACATTGCGTAGAGGCTGAAAGAAGTAATTTACCTGTGACAAAAGCCACGAGGAATGTTACAGTGATCGATGAAAGTCAAACCTATCGTGCAGTAAGTTAAGCACTGGGTGTATCGATATTAGTCATTCCTCGCAATGTCCATTGGTACCAGCAGACAAGATGTTTCGTTAGAAGATGAGAATAATGCAAAAATCAAGGAAAAAGCGCCGCTGATGATTGGTTTATGACAGTTCAAACCGGTAAAGGATCTGAAAAATTGGCGCAATGCTGCTATTCGGGCCTGTAGCATCCTGAAGGTGGTTCGTATTTTGTTTGTGAATATGCGGACAGAAAGACGACGTCTCATTGAAGGTAATCTGATGTCTAACGCGACTGCTGAATGTCCAAAACGTGCTGTAGGTCATCGCGTAGTGAAATTAAGTTTTGCTCAATAACACCGAGATCGGACTAAGGAGTTAGAAAGAGATTTTTTCTCAGGGGCAAGCTGTTTTTTGATATACATTTTTTGGATGGGAGGCATAGAATATGAATACGTCAAGGGAACCGCTTTGAACTGTCAAATTTTACAGGAATGTGCCTTATACTGGAGGCTCCAGTAATGGTTTGGGGTGTCATTTGTTTTGAAGCGCACACGGAGTTAGGCATTATTGAAGGAGGCTTACTGGCTGCTTATTTTTGCAGGATAGACATCCCAGAACCTCATGCGATGCCACTTCACAAATTATCATTCAAGAAAAACAAAATATACACGATTATGTGTGGCCGGAATGTGTATTCGTGGTCCGCAATTTCATATAAGATGTTGTAATTACCCACCAGGGTGGGTCAACGTGGGCCCCGGACATGAGTCCAATAGAATATGACTTAGCCTTGACGGGAAATAGGGTTAGAGAAAAAAATCCAGACACCCAGAAACATTAGAGGATTAAAAAGTGTTTCATGGGAGTATGGGGACAATTTGTCTTAAGAAAAGACAATGGATTAAAAAATTGAGTGGAAAAACATGTCATAATACTGATAAGGACCCTAGCAGTATAGAAACGGTGGTAAAACAAACAAAAAAGTAAAATAAATAGCAAATTAATTATTCCAAAAAATATGCGCCGAAAGTTACAAAATGGATATTTTAGCAAATTGAAGATTTAAATTGCCAAATTCAATTAAATGAGTATTGATTATTTGTCCTTTTAATGCATTTAACCCTAATTATAAAATATTTAAACAAAAACATTAGTGTACAGTTCAAAATTATGGAAAAAACACGGTTTTTTGTTGCGTTCCGCTAATTATGCCGGTGAGTGTATAACATTTTTTTTAGAATTATTGTGTCTGTTTGTCTTTCCGTCCGGACATCACGTAAAATCCCGTGGATGGATTTTAATGGGACTTTCGCTGATGTGTTTCGTAAAAAGCGACAATTTTGCTGGTACATATATCATCACGCTATTGTTCATAGGAGCCGAGCAGCGGAACATTATTTCCACGTACTGCGAAGCATAAGCTTAATATTCGGATCGTGAAATCGCGTGAATCGATTTTGATGGGCCTGCGCTTATGCTGGTATATAAACTATCACGCTATTGCTCATAGATGCCGAGCAACGAAACATTATTTCCTTAACTGCGTAGTATAAGCTGTAGACAGAAGTAAGTGCTGCAGTGAACGGTCGCTGGCTCAGTGTCCTGCGTTAAAACCTCACTTTAATAAAATACACTTTTCGTAATTTTTTGGAATGTTTTTATATATTTTATTTTGTTCATTGTTGTCAGAACAATTCAAAACCTGTCGTCGCCGTTTTATTTAGTTTATTTAAGGCTTGGGTAATGTCCCAAAACACATGGCCATGAAGGGAAAGTACCTACTATAAATATAAGAAATTGTAAATTTCACTCAAAGGAGGCTTCATTTTATTTTTAAAAGTAAGAAATATTGCCTTTACTGATTTTTTTGCCTGAACCGAGAATCGAAAAGGTTTCGTTACATTATCACAATAAATATCAATATTCAATTATAATCCATTTTAGCAAGGAAATGTATGGAAATAAGCAACGCGTTTTTAGTATTATTATATGGTTATATGAACCTTTACGGTCAATCAAGAAGAGCTGAAACTCTACCTAAAGAAATGGTTTAAAAGATATAAGTGCCTTGGCGGGATACCTTTGTCTATTATTACCTATAATAAATGGAATACATACCTATACACTATTTAGTTACTGCGACACAATGTTGTTTTCCGAGTTCCACGCGGACGGAGTCGCGGGCACAGCTATTACACATAAATCTTGACATATGGGTATCAGAGCGTTCATTATATTTTCTGTACCGTTAACGTCTCTGTCGTATCTTGTGCATAAATAATGTGAAAAACCACGTAATGTCTCAAATAAATAAATCACTACATAGTATAAAACAAAGTCGCTTCCCGCTGTCTGCACTATGTATGCTTAGATCTTTAAAACTACGCAACGGATTTTGATGCGGTTTTTTTAATAGATAGAGTGATTCAAGAGGAAGGTTTATATGTATAATACATGCATATTATAGTAGAGAAAAATGCAGAATACGCGATAAACAGCATCCACGCGGGCGAAGCCGCTGGCGACCTCTAGTAAAATAATATAGGTTAATCAGGATCATAGCGTACAAGAGCACTGCTTATTTCTTAAAGAGATCTCATCAAACAGACCAGTGAGAGGAGAATTTAGAACAAGAAATGTAGACAATAGTGTGTAAAAACAAAAGAAACGGGTAAATATACCTACAGACACAAAGAACCACATAAATACAAAAACAATAAAAATATAATATAAAGAACCATGGGGGTTTTTGTATGGACCCCGTCCCCACCCTCCAACAGTCCTGGGATACATATTAATAAGTTCCTTAGGAGCCACAAAAATAGAATCTACCTGTTTTAGGTGAAAAATGGACGGAAAAACAAAAATCGATTTTTCTTTATATTGTTGTGTCAAAAGTAGTTTTTTAAGATAAAAAGTAATGTTTGTGTTGATGCTGAAGCCCTGAAGCTTTTCTGTCCGTTGACATTGCTTTCACAATAGAATATTGAACCAAATCAAACCAATATCTCGTGCAGTCGTTGCCTTCGTACCTATGCTTTACTTAACAGCGTATTCCTATTTAGCGAACATTCGCACGGGCATATTTTTAACACGGCGTTAGAAAACGCATGCAACGCAAATTCGATTCAACGCTCAACAGTGGTCACTTTGCCATTTTTATTTTCCTTTTCATTGCACACTATGAAAAACATGTAAAAAAGTTACAATAAAAACTGATATAAAAATACGATTTGTACGTAAACCCCACACATTTGAAGATTGTCGCCATAGTAAAGTTTTGTCAACGTATTATTACGCTTCGAATGAGATATGTTTCAAATCTGTTGGAGGGTGGGGACATTTTTTCTCAAGGTCCTTTTCATTATTTTTCTATTGCGATGGTTAATTTTTTAGAGGTATAAATAACATCAGTTACATTAGTCTGCAAGAGCGCGATTACCCACATCTATAATTTTGGCAATGGTTTGAATACTCGTAATATGCAGAACGAGCAATTCTAAGGAAACCATAACTTTGCCTACGTTTTCCCCCGTAATAAAATGAGCATAAATAATGCAAATTTCATGTTACAAAGTAAAGTAGTAACAAAACCGTTATGTCCGAATTCCCAGAAGAAATACGATAGAATATACCTACATATTCCTAATCGAGGACCCTAAGACTTAGGAAAACAGAGTTCCAGACTTATTTAAATTCACTTAACTTGAGACAGTACAACTTATGATAAATACGCTGTTGTTTGTTCAATAATCGTAACTGCACGTGTTTTGAGAGTTCAATTATTAGATAACTTATTTGTTTATCATCTGAAATGAACTTTAACGTCCATATTTTTAAAAGATTGCAAATTGTTTCAGGAATGTTATCCGATGCCTGAAATCAACGACGATGGTAGGTAAAATGAATTATTAGATTAAGTCGTATAAAATCGAAGGTGGCAATCTCACTTTTAGCATCTTCTGAGCTAACGATAAAATCAAGCAACTATGCTATAATGGAAGATTGCCGTCTTTGGAATTAAATCAAGATTTTGGTGTCGATTTACTAAAAATATGGTATGTTTGGTTGTGATAATTATGTCAAATAAGCAGTTTATTTTATATTTTTGATATTTCTGCATCGTTAACTCAAAAAAGCCAAAAAGTGACATAGCCAACTTTGAATCTATACGACTCAATTTTTGTTACAAGGTTTTTCAAGAGGATGGAAAGGGTTGGCTGGCGTCATACTCCGGAGGGCCAAGTCTACTAACAAAATTGTGTAAAACTGCAAATGAATCGCATTTAAAAAAAAAATATGAGTCGTGGTCGAATGCTTACCTATTATGGAAAAGGAGTGTCTCCGCTGTCGGCGCCGGCACCCAAAAATAACGCCATTGGGAACCGGCGCGGCGGTACATTACCTACTGCCGGCAGCCGAGATTAATAACATCGGCTGCCGGCACCCAAAATGGACACCGGCGGCGGTAATAAGTTGTTTGGTAGGTATGTTACTTGAAAGGTAGGGTAGATTTTCGGCCAAGCACTGTAACTTGTCTTCCAACTGACTATTTTCAAGAGCGAGCGAAGCGTGCTCGGTAATTTAGGGCAGCCCGACACGGATAGGTTAGGTTCGAAGGGGATGACGGGGGAAGGATGACGACTGCAGACAGAAATAGGAGCCCTGCTCAGCGGGGCTCCGTCGACTCTGCTTTGGAAACCCAAACAACCTTACAAACATCCCCTTCAGTTTTTCATTTGTTTTTATTGTGAAAATGAAAGTGGGCGACGAATAATCGTGTCATGAAGAGTTTGAAGAGGACTTGAAGTTGTAAAAAAAACATTGTATGTACTCGGCGCCGTGCCGGCAGCCAGTTTGGAAGCCGGCGCCGGTAGCGGAGGTACTCCCATTATGTAAATGCACTAGGTATAATGGTAGGTAATACACGACTGACGCAGCATAAGGCGTATGGAGTTTGTAAGTCTAGTATTGGCCTCCTGCAGTCAATCTATTGTCTAGCTTAGTTATTCTTGTAAGTAATATTAGATGATACTGGTACTGGATATTGGACGGTATGGAGGTTTAATTACAAGTTGATACACCTATGAAAAATGCTTGAATTCATAGCGAATATGTTCCGCTTAAGAACACGGTAACGCGCACTGTAAACTTCCTTGATCGGCAACGAATATATTTGATGAACTAAAGTGGTACGTGGTACCTATAGATACTTACATAATTTATATTTATGATTAGTTACGGTTTACTCACGTGCATTTTTGGGATTGGCCGACAAGTTTTGGATCCAAACGGAGCCCATAATCATGAGCTGAACACGCGGCGAGGTCGCGAGTCGAATCATAAATATTGAATGTGTCTCACGAAAGTTATAAATGTTATAATACTTACATTATTTGTTGCAGAGGTACTAGTAAAAATGGATTGCGTGGGAATTTGCGGGTCTGATGTGAAATTGTACACCACGGGTGCTTGTGGCTTGGAAGTCTTAACGGATCCCATCGTCATCGGTCACGAGGGCGCAGGAGTCGTCGCCAAAGTAAGTGACTTTACACTGATCATTGATCTGCCTAGCTTTGCCAACTATGTTGGTGTCGGCTTTTAGTCTAACCTAAGGCCGAAGATCAGTATTTAACACGGAGCGACTGCCATCAGACCTCTGCAACCTAGTTACTGGGCTAGGCAGTGTGTGCAGCGAGTGCAGTGCGATGCGCGTTTGGTTTTTTTTTTTATTGTATTGCATGTTTTTTTTCTATTTTACGGACCGTTTGTACGTAACCGGGTATTTATTGGCGAGACCTGAAGGATCTCCAGCCAATGGGGGGAAGTAAAATACTTAAGAGCGTGTACGCCGTTCGGCATTTCATACAAATTTTCAAGTCCTTATTTTTCGATATGACTGAACCGATTTTAATGAAACTTCATACCCATCAGCAGCATACATAGGACTAAAAAGTTATCAGAAAACATTTTCGAAAAATAGTGTTACAATAAAATTAGACCGATTTTAAATTTTCCATACAAACAGAAATTTCCAATTATCTTTTTTTAAGTAAGACATTTCGAAAATGTTTTCTACTAACTTTTTAGATCTAATTATCTTCCTTATGTGTGTGAAGTTTCATCAAAATCGGTTTAGTCATAACGAAAAACAAAGACTTGAAAATTTGTATGAAATGCCGTACGGCGTACACGCTCTTAAACTAAGCCAACTACTTGTACTACACTAACATCATGACTACCTGCAACAACAGCACTAAGGGCGACCCCTAGTGGGACTCGGACCTCGGCTTAGGGCGTTGCTAGCGGAAGATTGGGAGGCAGACAGCTGGATGAGGGCTAAATTATCGGTGTGACGCGCGCTTGGATACGGACGTGTTTCCACTGCATAGCACGAATTTAATTCGCGGTTGGCACGGCTATAGCCCTTGCCCGATTTCATCGCAATGGGTTCTAAACAATTCACAGCTTACGAACTGTTGACATTCCTTGTTCCGTGTTAATCAAGTCATACACTATGTGAACGAGGTCACCATCCTGCAGATCCGCCGGTCCACTTACAAGGAAGAAGAGATAAGCAATGGCAAGCTGCTTCTTTTCCAGTCGCTGGGCAAAATGCACCACAAACCGTCCCGCAGGAGGGATAGTTCTGAAAACAGTCTTTAGGACATCATCGACATGTTGAAGAAGCGTGACCTTTCAATTCCTTTGTGGTGAGAGTGCCGACTGAACGTCTGTCAGCCTTCAGCAAAGAGGAATTTTGGCCGAGAGGTGCAGTGTTCTGAGGCCAGCTACCCGACACCGCGCGTCACATGATACCTACGTGTGTGTTTTGTTTTATTAAGTTTATCGTTTATTGTTTTTTTTATGTTAGTTGTTTAAGTTTTTATATTGAATTTTATTATAGTTTTTTTTATTATATGACCCTTGACGCCTGATTTAACGATAGGCAGCAGCGTCACTGGTGTAAC
Organism: Amphipyra tragopoginis; assembly: GCA_905220435.1. NCBI lineage: Eukaryota > Metazoa > Arthropoda > Insecta > Lepidoptera > Noctuidae > Amphipyra > Amphipyra tragopoginis. The sequence continues at coordinate 2,678,870 of HG992003.1, read as the reverse complement.
GCGGCGTCTTACGTAGGCGGTTCAAAGCGACGCGAATTGCGAAGCGATCCGACGCGGTGACACGCGAATTCAATGCGAAGCGGCGGCTTTGTCCTACGAGCTCGCGAACCGCCCGCCGCGCGCCGCCCTCATTCAGTAGCACTGTACGGCACCGCATCCAGTTCGCGCGAAAATATCAAGCCAACTGATCGCATTCGCTTCGTTTCGCGCCGCGCCGCACCGCACTCCACGTGCGTTTGGTCACGTAGGCCACTTCAATAGGTATCGACTGTTTGTTGTTTTCGCGTCGCGCCGCGTCGCTTCTAGATCGCTCACGTAAGATACCGCGTAAGATTTCTACACCAAATCAGCTGCCAGGCGTGGTGACCACGGGTAATACCTCCATTTTGTAGTAGGTTCAAGAGTCTGATGTCTTTTTTATCTGCCAGATCGGTGCCAACGTGACATCTCTGGCGGTAGGCGACCGCGTGTCCATCGAGCCGACGCAGCCGTGCCGCGCGTGCGAGTACTGCAAAGAGGGCCGCTACAACCTTTGCGTGGCGCCGCGCTATTGCTCAACTATGGAGGGGCCCGGAAACCTCTGCCGCTACTACAAACACGTCGCCGACTTCTGCCACAAGTTAGTTCTAACATCGTCCTAACTATCCCAACATTTAAATCCGATCAGCACCCTGATTCAGAACGATTCGATTAGTCAGTTATCGGACGATTCGATACGCTATCTGTTTTGCTCTCGTTACGTGAATCGTAAGCGGAATGAGATAACAAACCGAATCAATCGATAACTGCTTACTTATCGAAAAGATTCTGAATCGGGGGGCGGTTACGTTATGTTTAAATATTGAAACTTCAGATGACGTTAAGCAAAGTGTCAAGGCGGATTTTCATAGATCCAGTAGCTGGAATCAGCAGCGCTGGATTGGCATTGGACTAATATAATATAAACACGTTTCAATCCAGTCCAATAGCGCTGGATTTGAATAGAATGATCGTCTTTTGTCAATCCAGTAACTGGATACAGCGACCTTGGTTACATAGGACGTTAAGGTACAATTCCGTGCATCGCGGCCGATCGCAGCCGCGCGCGGCTGATGCGTCAATAGTCAGTGTATGAAAATGTATGACACACCGCTTCCGAAGTCTGCGACAGACGCGTGCGGCTAACGACAGAGTATATTATAGACACGACTATTGACGCATTAGCCGCGCGCGTCAGCCGCATGCGATAGATCGCGCGCGGCTGCGATCGGCCGCAATGCACGGAATTGTACCTTAAAAAATGAACTAAGTACAATTTTATGGGTTAGGTACTTGGTATCGGAAATTGAACAACTTTCGTAGACAAGTTTTCGAAATTCGCGCTTTTTAAATTAAATTCCATACAAATAAAGAAAAAAATATTTATTAAAAAAAAAACGCGAATTTTGAAAAGTTGTTCTACGAAACTTGTTCTATTTCCGATACCTAAGTAGGTAAACTACAAGTAATAGGTGAAACTGCCTTTATTTCATTCTGCCACAGACTCAATCATCCATTTTTATACAATGCTTGCTGTCTGCAAGTCCTCAATAAATCTTCTTCACTCACTATCTCCCAATGAACATCGAGCAGTGTTCAATAGTCTAATATACTTCCTGTTTATAAGGATGCCAGACAACCTGAGCATGGAGGAAGGTGCGGCGGTGCAGCCGCTGGCGATCGCGATGCACGCGTGCAACCGCGCCGGCATCCGGCTGGGCCAGAGGGTGGCCATCCTGGGCGCGGGGCCAATCGGTATGCTGTGCGCTATGACCGCCCGGGCAATGGGCGCCAGCAAGATACTTATCACTGGTAATGTAACAACAGCTGTCGATCAGAATGATGCGAATTCCAAAACAGTTCAATCATACGACGAGTCGCGAGTTCATCTCGCGACCTCGCCGCGTGATCAGCTCATGATTAAGGGCTCCGTTTGGGTCCGAAACTAGTCTGGCAATCCCGAAAAATGCACGTGAGTAAACCATAATTAATCATAAATAGGTATAGTTCAATCATATCGCCGGGACACCCCAATTGTGGATCCTCTTCATCTTCTCACGTGTCGGCACGAGCCATATGAGAATAGCTCATGCTGTAGTGAACAGATTGCCGGTCAGCTAGGTAGGTAGCGGGGCTGACTGCCCAGGGTGCACAGGACGTACTTAAGTATCGTCATTTGTCGAGGGTCTTTTCATGCACCCTATTGTAGTTCCTGGCTTACTGGAGTTGCAGTTGTTGGGAATGTGTGGGAAAATGTGGCGGGCTGGACACAATAAATAAAAAGTTGCCTATTACATTTTACACCCATACCCGCCAGGTGTACGCTAGAAACTTGACTTTGACGACACGTTTGGTGCAGTGGCTAAGCGATTGGCTTCTGCGCTACGGGTCGTGGGTTCGATTCCCACACGGAACAAAAATTTGTATGGCCTACAGATGGTTGTTTCGGGTCTGGGCGTTTGTTTGTGAGATTTATGTCTGTAAACGCACCCACGATACAAGAGAAATCTTAGTGTGGGGCAACGTTTTATTAAAAAAAGAAAAAAAAAAAAAAAAAAAAAGGTAACCTTCAACAGGTAGTGCCCGTCATCAGCACGATGCTGACGATCGCAAAGCCTCTGCAGCCCATTACCAGCCTGGGATAGTTTTGCTCGGAAGTTTAGTCGATAGTGAAACGATTTGCAATAAAAACGAAAGAAATATTTTTACCCCTGTGCTTCATGCACACGTGTGAATGAAGCTTCCATAGACCAATAGCGAAATGAACCCATGTCGTTAAACTTTCCGCCATATTTGCAAAATCAGAATTTTATATAGAACTTTTTTTTCTATTGGTATGCTTGTCTCTTGGTCTGTTTCCACGTAACCGGGCGGTTATTGGCGAGACCTGACGGGTCTCCAGCCAAGGGTAAAATACTTGCTAACGACTTGTACTACACTAACATGATGACTACCTGCAACAACAGCACTAAGGGCGACCCCTAGTGGGACTCGGACCTTGCGGCTGTCCCATTTCAAAACCTAGTAAGGGCTTAAAACGAAACTTTATAGGAGAGCGCATAAACGTTAAATCAGTCAGCCTTTGAAAAGTATTTATGTTAGGTAAAACCATGTGGTTAAAGTGACTAACTGGGTTTTAAAATGATCAGAGGCAGTGAATGGCACTTACTAGATATCGATGCTTAAATATATCTGCTTATTATGTGAGTTTTCAACGCTGGTGTTTTTGTATTAGGTAGAGACTTTCTAGGTTATTAAGATTATGCAATAAAACGATATTTGTAAAAAGTGTCAAGTAATAGGTTTTGAAATGGGACAGCCGCTCGGCTTAGGGCGTTGCTGGCGGGGAGTTGGGAGGGATACAGCTTGATGAAGGCTGAATTATCGGTGTGAAACTTATGATAGTTTATCATCAATGGTTCAATAACTACAAGTACCTAGGCAATTTATTTTGTGTTTTATTTTCCGCTATACCTATGGGAATTGCAAACGTTCGTTTGCAGACGTGACGCAGTCCCGGCTGGACACGGCACGCGAGTTGGGCGCGGACTACACGCTGCTCGTGAAGCAGGACTACAGCGACCAGGATATAGTGGACGGCATCGTGGCGCAGCTCGGTACCCAGCCTGACGTCACCATCGAAGCCTGCGGCTATGCCTCTGCGCATAGAGTCGCCATGATGGTAACTTTTTATAAATGCATTAATAAAAAAAAAACACTTCTGAGTATAAGTGAAAGATAGGTCTTACTCTTGCATGGTCGCACTGACAAATCTTCTGTCGGTCCTCAGCCTAGGGTAGGTATTTTGGTTGGTGAATGAATGGTTCGTCATCAGACTCTCTTCAGAAATTCGTCATATTTTCTAATGGTATAAAGATTGGTCAATCAGCAAGGTTGGTGGAGAGGCTAACTTTCCTTGGTGCACCGTTCATTCTAAACTAAAGTATCCTCACTCGTAGAAGCTCATGAAATGCACTCCAGGACGTGTCGTCGACCCGAATTAATTGCATGGAAGCGAGATAAAAAATTGGTGAAATTAGATATTGTCAGTTTTCGCTCATGTACCTATATTAGCTACTTCCAATTGTAAGCTACTAAAGCATAGGAAGACATATAATGGTTCCACTTAGCAACATCCGGGTGTCATTTTTTATTTTTAAATCTTTCAGGTGACCAAGTCAGCAGGCGTGGTGCTAGTGGTGGGCATCGGGGCTGATAAAGTAGAGGTACCCCTGACACAGGCACTGCTGCGAGAGGTCGACGTACGAGGCTCTTATAGAATTGTTAACACGTAAGTCTCTTTCGTTCCTTTCCTATTTTTTTACGATTAATTATGCTCCAACATCACCAAATAAAAACTTACACACCAATGGAGCAACGGACGCGCACCGTATGGTGTACAATACGGCCGACGTATCTTGGCGAGTCTGAAGATAGTTGTTTGGCTGCGCAATGAATCTTTTAGAAACGAAATTGTCTACTACGCAGCTAATCAGCTAACTTCAGTCTCGCCAAGATACGTCGGCCGTATTGTACGGACGTAATAATGTGACAATTGGTTTCGGGAAAGGTACCTACAGCATCTGCCTTCTGCCGTAAGGTCTCATGGAGATAAGAAATAGGATTCGCCATGCACTGCGCCGCGTAGGTACCACCATACAAACAACTACAACTCAATCAATACGCGCATAAAAACGCGTCTCCGCGCCGAAATAAGCAAAGCCTTAGGGAATGTTTATATTACAACTGCTCGGGCATGGGGGAGCACAACAAATTCAATGTAAAGTAAAACGTATTTTACGCGTAGAGAATAAATAGAACACGAGGGCACGTTGATGACCTCCGTCGCCCGCCCGCGTATAGTGCTATAGGTGAATCCTCTATATATCTCTGCTACTTGGATTCGTGTGTTCCATCTCAGATCCTGTCCACGTTTACTATCAGCTGTGATCGGGGCAAAGAGACAAAGTAAAAAAAACATTTACTTTACATTGAACTTGTTACGCCCGCCCGTGCCCGTGCAATTTCTTGTGCCAAGCTTAATTGTTTTACATTATCCTCTCAAGACCACCACCACAAAGGTAACCAAATGATCGAAAGTGGACACTTACCTACTTATCTTAACAACTGAAGGGTCCACTACAATAATGATAAATGTCCTTTTAATTTGTTTTATTAAGATATTAAATAACTTAAAACAAAGTAAAAAGGACATTTTTATCATTATTGCAGTGTTTGATTTTTAATTTAAAAATGATGATAGAAATCTCAGCGTTAAAGATGAGAACACCTATGACGCCGAACGTTCTAGCCGTGTAGCCGATTTTTAAAAACGTATTTATCTCGGGATTGTAACCGATATTGATGAGTTTGTAAACGAGATTACGAACTGCATATAACAAGTGTCCGAATGACATACTTACTTAGAATTAAAGAATCTTTGGACATTCATCATTATTGCAGTGGACCCTTCAACTGCAGTCGGCGGCCCAACCACACAAAACAACGCTTAAATAATATGTAGATTCTACAAACAATACATGAATCACTTACCAAAACAGGAGCAAATTTAAATACAGAGTCAGATATTCGAGAAATATATAATGTCCTTGTCCTGTGGAATCACCGCCAAGTCACCGCATGGCGATCACCTGAGTTTTCATCAGCACGTTTCACCAAGCACCAGCTTATGCGAAACTGAAACTTTGCGTGATAAACTAGTTACATCCAGCACATGCATAATAACCAAATCGATTTCCGAATGACACTCGTATACCGACAAGCGCAAAGAACAATGACGATGGACTAACGTATGACAGGCGGAGCATAGCTCAGCCGTTCATGTGGGTAGATTTCATAAAAGTAAAATCAATCCATGGGTATAATAATATTATTATAACTCCGCCAGATATTAGGTATGTCACTACGAGACGCCCTCATATACATCACGATTTGTGATTTTTTTTCATCAATAACAACAGTTGACAACAGAAGCCTAAGCTTATTGGTTCATCAGTAGCTAGCTATGACGGGGACGTGAGCTGTTACGAGAAGTAGCTACCTTATATTATATTCCAATAGATACATTATCTTGTAGTTTTGGAAATAAATGATCTATGGTTTTGTTATGCCCTCACCCACTTTTTTCGATGGAATTCTATGCAGGTATCCGCCAGCGATCGCAGCGGTATCGAGCGGGGCGATCGCACTCAAGAAGTTCATCACTCATCACTTCCCTCTGGAGAAGACCAAGGAGGCACTGGACCTGGCCAAGAGCGGCAACGCCATGAAGATCATTATACATTTATAGAATTAATTGACTTTTATTACTTCATATGAATTACCTATCAAAGTCCTCTTGGATGCAGCATAAATGTCCCCACCTATTCTTGCGTTTCAAAGTTTGTTACAGTACGCGTCGGCTATCCCATTTCAAAATCTAGTAAGGGACACGTTTTGCAAAAATCGTTTTATATAAATTAAATAAAAAACACATGAAAAAAATCTCCAACATTTATTTACAGTATCAAAATTAAACAGGCACATGGATACTTTATTTAAGAAAATTAATTAACTATAAGTACTAATTTAATTAAGTCGTAATGTAATCGTTGTTTTTAATTAAATAACAAAAGCAATGCGCATTGCGCATCACTACTATTCTAACCCCTCCAATTATATAAACTTCACTCGGAGAGGGAACATGTGCAACTTAGAGTACGCATAAGCAAGCTATAGACCGCGCGCATCGCTAGTGGCCCGTTGTGTCTATCGTACAATATACGCACAGGATAGAAAGCAGGGAATACCGATTAAAAAAAAAAACTTTTTGTTGTACCTTCGGTATTCCTTTCAGCGGTTCTGAACATTTTAATTAAAGGAGATGTTTCAGAAATGTATGGAGCTTGGGCTAGCACCATGTACATTATAGGTAAATATAGCTATACGTTAAAGTAACCGTTATTTAATGTTAATTTTCTATAATTTTACTTCGTTTAATTGTACATTCAAGTTATCTTGGTCAAGGACAGCAACACAACACATGAAAATATGGCGGATCGAAATTATGTGGAATGTCATTTTGACAACTGTTGACTTGTCAATGACCCCATACCCCCTTATTACAAAAGATGGTTTAAATCAAGACTAAGGTAAACCCAGGTTTAAAATATACCCATCACTTTCTTATGTCATATAACAAAAAGAGACGGGGCTATTTTAAAACCAAGGTTTTTCTTAGACCATCTTTTGTAATAAGGGGGATAGTGTTTATTTCTTGCGTACTTATTTATCGTATGTACGTTGTTTATAGACGAAATAATAACGAATAAAATAGAACTACAGGTGTTGTACACGAAACCTAGGACTGTCAAAGTTGTAAAACTCATGTCATTATCAAACACAACTGTCATGACTACCATGAAAAAAAGGGTTAACATATTAAAAAACGTAACCAAATAACAATTCCAGTACAAGAGTACTCTTCTTCAAATTAATTTAATTGTTTTTTATGGAAATCTCCTATTTTTTTCCTATTTTTCTATATACTGTACATAGTGGTGGCCCAAAATCAAACATCTCGTTTTGATGAGAGACGATCAGCGCACGTTTGAGCTGTACCTACCCGTGCCTACCGTTCACTGGTTGCGCGCTTTATAGCTTGCTTATGTATACTCTAAAGGTTGAAGTCAACTCGTCGATCGCCAGTCCCATGATATGGTGTAGGTTCTTGGTTGGTGTTCATATGAGGTTGAGTTTCGAGGGGTTGAAGACGCCCGGGCGTGTGTTGAGCACGGTGGAGCCGCGCGGCACCGGCATACTGCCCAGGCGACCCGCGCCCCTACCCGCTGTGTACAACAACAAGTGTTAATACATCACACAACGGCAGATAAAAACACATACTGCCTTAGGGCCGGCGCCCACTGACGGCACGGCGTGGCATGAAGTGGCAATACCGAATCATCCTGTGGCATCCCGCAGCACACTAAAGTATCCCGCGGCATACCACGTAGTACTTCGGGATGCTTCGGCATGCCGGGACACGGCGAAGCATCCGGTATACTAAGCAAATAAAAGTGCTAAATTTATTTAAAATAAGCTTTAAAATTTACTGTCGCTGAGGAAGAAGAGACCTTTAGCACTCATTTTCCTTAACATACATCAGTAACCTGTGCGTCTCACGTGTTGCAGCGGCGCGCCGTGGCATCTTGTGGAATGCCACGACGTGCCGTAATATCCCGCGACGCGTCACAGTATTTCGGGGAATGATGTGACGTTCCGCGGCATGCCGCGGTAAGTTGGGTCATCACGCGAGATGTTTCGAATAAAATAATGTCAGTGCTAAACTAATTGAAATAAGGTCGAAAATCATTTGTCCACAAAAAAAAATCCTTTGCCACGCCATGCCATGCCGTAGCGTCACTGGGCGCGCGCCCTTAGGGGCCATCCATAAATTACGTGTGACAAGGGGTGGGTCCTAAATTTCGTGACGTCACATTTCAAAATCTAATATAATTACCTAAGTATTAAATAGAAATAAAATTAATTTCGGAAATGCTGTTTTAATGTAATAATTTCTAGATGGAAAGTTGCAAAATATATGACATCACACTACGGAGGGGGGAGTCTCACAAATGTGACCAGCTATGACAACGAAGGGGGAGGGGGGTCAAAAAAACATGAAATTCGCATAATGTAATTAATGGATGCCCCCTTACAGGACTTAAACAGTTTTTTTATGTATAGTTAAACGTCTTAACTTTTGTAGTACGACCCAGAATGTCGTAACACGAAGTACCAACAAGCTAGAACTCCGGACCGAGTTCGGCGGCTTAGAAACATGCTAGTTTCATACGCGACTCGTTCAGTCTAATTTCAGCCGAGTACGCCAACAAGTCATTTACTGACTCGGGCACTGCGATTGTGATCGAATCCCAATTCGGTATGTAAAATAAAAGTTAACCAATGCTGATTCCAAAACCGTTTCGAGGTTTTAGTTTGGTAAATTATATTTTGCAATTTTTAGGTCTTTAAATTATAAGATGGTGTTTATTTTAGCAGAAATGCATGAATTCACTTGACATCTATTTGACCTCTAAGTGACTATCTTCCTTTTTCGTGACGTAGGAAAACTCTATGGCTAGACAAAGAATTGGTTTCTTTGTCTATGATACCCATCATATCGCGTGACGACATCTCTTTAAAAATATTTTAAGAAATAACTACCGAGTAGAAAACAAAAATATTCAAATTAGTTTCTTTGCATAGCCCTAAGCCCTAATTGTAGTTAATAGATATAGGCCCTAATCTTTAAGAAAAAAATATATAAAAAATACAAAAAAAAAACTTTACATACCGAATAGATTACTTGTACACGCCGAATATTCTACTTATTTAGAAACAACAATAGTTTGTAAGACCACTTAATTATGAAAAGATTAGATCCGTGTAGTGCCCGACGTAAATAATAGCACTACCCCATCTCTTCCAGTGTCGTACAAGGCGACTAAGCGATTCTCTAGAGCAATGGTTCCCAACCAGTGGTCCGCAGAAGCCAAAATATGGTCCGCGAATGATTTTAAATAATTTCCTATTGCGTTTTTAATTAATGTTTGAGTTTGATTATTACAGTTTATTTTTATTATACCTACATAGTGGTCCCTGCTAACAAGAATAATATAAAAGTGGTCCCTGACGAAGAAAAGGTTGGGAACCCCTGCTCTAGAGGATGGGCAGCAGCGTTCTCTGAGTACTTTAACAACCATACTGCGATCACCAACCCGCCTGCCAAGCGTTGCGATTAGGGCAAACTCCCCAATATGGCTTGGGGGAGGCCTATGTCGAGCAGTGGACGTCTTGATGATGATGAAGATGAAGACCACTTAAAAGTGAAATCGATTCTAGACCACTCAAAATGTTAAAGACGTAGGTTACCAGTAGAAGAGTATCCGGTGGAGGTAGAAGCTCCTCGTGTTGTCCCTCGTCCCCGCCCAGCGAAGGCTCCGCGGACAGCCTTCTTCTTGGCCGCTGAAGTCGTCTTGCGTTTGTACCTAGTGATATACAACACGACTACTTATCTCCGGTTTCTAAAAGGCTGATCAACGTAAACATGTCAAGTGATGTGATTGGCTACACTTGTAAAAATCTAATAGGTCCAATTTGACACCTGTCAAAATACTAGGAGTAAAGCCAGGTCCGCTGCGCCGTGTTTTCGTGTTTGCAAACAGGAAAACATTGTTTGCTAACCGAATAGGGGCGTGGCCTAAAAGTTTTGTTAGCAAAATTGGCGCTGCGGAACCGGCTTAACATTCTTTGCTAACCGAATAGGGGCGTGGCCTAACAGTTTTGTTAGCATAATTGGCGCTGCGGAACCGGCTTAACATTCTTTGCTAACCGAATAGGGGCGTGGCCTAACAGTTTTGTTAGCATAATTGGCGCTGCGGAACCGGCTTAACATTCTTTGCTAACCGAATAGGGGCGTGGCCTAACAGTTTTGTTAGCATAATTGGCGCTGCGGAACCGGCTTAACATTCTTTGCTAACCGAATAGGGGCGTGGCCTAACAGTTTTGTTAGCATAATTGGCGCTGCGGAACCGGCTTAACATTCTTTGCTAACCGAATAGGGGCGTGGCCTAACAGTTTTGTTAGCATAATTGGCGCTGCGGAACCGGCTTAACATTCTTTGCTAACCGAATAGGGGCGTGGCCTAACAGTTTTGTTAGCATAATTGGCGCTGCGGAACCGGCTTAACATTCTTTGCTAACCGAATAGGGGCGTGGCCTAACAGTTTTGTTAGCATAATTGGCGCTGCGGAACCGGCTTAACATTCTTTGCTAACCGAATAGGGGCGTGGCCTAACAGTTTTGTTAGCATAATTGGCGCTGCGGACCCGACTTTATGTTAACATTAGTACCGTCCGCTCGGCCTCGCGCTGAGCTTTGCATTTGTGTGAGAGTGAATGCAGACGCGTCCTTTGCTTGGTTTAAACCGGTTTATACTGCTTTTTTGCAATCGACTCAATGTGCACTCACACAAATGCAAAGCTCAGCTTACGCCTCGCCAGTTGTAATAATTACTCCAATGAGTGGCGTTTAGTTTCATTTTATTATGAGTGCGCTAAGTTAAGATACATAAAAAGGCGACTTTCTTTAAGATCGAAGGCGTACAACGTCTGTACACGTTTATTTTGTGATTTTATACAAACGCCAAATCGGACCTGGGGGCTTACTCCCTAAGTCCGTCAACGAAGTTAGTCGCCCGTCCGAAAGTAGCCCGAAACGTAGAAGTGAACAAAACAAGTGCCAAGTTCAACTTTTCGGACGGGCAAAAACACAATGGTAGTAGAGACAACTATCAAATCATGTTGTCATTCATTCTTAGTTCGGGCTCCGAAATAATCGTATGTCCGTAGGTGATAGGGAGTAGGAAACGCTCGTAGCTAAGGCCGAAACCAAGGACTTCGTGTTTAGGGAGTAGGTAGACCCTCTGTTACGTTGTTCGAACTGTAACAGTATTTTAGTCGTCCAATCGTAGAAGTTGACATTAGGTTTGACAACAGATTAAATTGATCAGCCTTTCAGTTAGCGGGGGTTAAAGTATTATGTCTCGTCGTAACTAGCATAATAATGGTAAAATTTTAACAAATATACATTTTGTTAGAATGAAAAGTTCACTATTCATGAATCAATTTTCAGCCAGGAAAATCTAAACGTTTTCGATAACGCTTTTATTACATGGAACCTAATATCGTCATCGATGAACTGTTTATGTACAAATATACAATTGAAGGGTCCACTGTAATAATGATGAATGTCCAAAGTTTCTTTAATTCTAAGTAAGTATGTCATTCGGACACTTGTTATATGCAGTTCGTAATCTCGTTAACAAACTCAGCAATATCGCTTACAATACCGAGATAAATACGTTTTTAAAAATCGGATACACGGCTAGAACGCTCAGCGTCATAGGTGTTCATCTTTAAATCTAAGTTTTCTTTCACCGTTTATAAACATGTAAAGCAAATATCTTAAAAGAAAGTAAAAAGGACATTCAGCATTATTGCAGTGGACCCTTCAATAGTAATCCTACGGGAAAAACAAGTGTGATGCTATGAAAAAATAATAAGAGCGCGTTACTTCTTGCGCACTCCGCCCCTGTACGTGCGTCCACGTCGTCTGCCGGCCCCCCCCGCGCTGGTGCTGCCCTCCTGTGCCAGGCGGCTCCAGTCTGTGTCGGACCCTGAACCATCTGAGTGTTCCGCCTCCTTTGGGGGGTCGTCTTCCAGCTCATCCTGGTACTGCATGAGGAGACCTGGAAGTTTCGATCCGATATTATACAAATTAAAAATAAAAAACCCGAAAGGTACTTAGGTACGTGAGAGTCCCTTGAACCATCAAAAATAGAAGCCTAAAGTTGTCTAGATGTGTGTAGAAGTCTGTATGCGTGGATGTGTGCAGGGGTACTTGTGTGTGTGTGTTGTGTGTGTTAGGGAGCGTGAGTGCGTGTGTGAGAGAGTGTGTTTGTGTGTGAGAGGGGGTGCGCGTTAGTGAGGGGATGTATATGTGTAAAGTGAGAGGTTGTGTGAGGTTGTGTGTGTTTGTGTGTTAGAAGGTGTGTGCATGAGAGAGTGTGTGTGTGTCACTCACCCATCTTCTCAATGGCGTACGCGCTGGTGATGAGCAGCAGCTTGTCTCCGTACTTGTCGTAGTTGGCTCGTGTGACGTATGGCAGTGCTAGCATGTCAGCTGGTTGTTCAGGCAGTTTGGCTGCCATGGCCTTCAGAGCAGCTTGTGGCAGCACGGCTGCTAATGATGCGCCGCGAGCACTCGCCATCTCACTAAATGAGAAATACATTTATTTGACGATGTACTGCATGACTTTAGTTGCTTTACACCCGAAAACCACAATAAAAATTGTACAGCAGCCATGTCAAACATGCGGCTCATTGAGCATTTTCCTGCGGCCCGAATAAATTTTGAAAGCAGTCAAATAATCCGGTCCGCGAGCGTGTTAAAAACCGTTTTCGAAAACGCGCGCGCTGCTTCAAATCCATACACGTATTACGACCGTTTTCGACAACCGACGTAAGTTGTCTGTTGTGTATATGTGATTTTGGTTATTAAACACTTTGACATCCCACATTTAATTTTTAAATAAAAAAGGTTAGGTTTAGTGTCCCACCTAGTCTACGGTCTACATGCTTTTGGCCCACCAGTGACTTTGAAATTGACATGGCTGTGTACATAATGATGGGCAGAATTCATAGTTTTCAGATTTAAAAAGACTAACCCGTCATGCTATGTTTTGACTAGATTAGGCTGAACTTAATCGATACTGAAGCCAGAGTAGTATCTGTGTGTTCCCTTGGAGATCTACGAGCTCTCTTGCGTGTGCTAAAGATGGCCTCTTCACTAATCCCACATACGATAACCTTTCCCCCCTCTCCATCGGGGGAAAAACGGTTGGAAGAAGTTGTTGTGTTACCGGCAAGCCTCGACTAGGTCGGCGTAGCATCGCTCCTCGATCCTCTTGAGCAGTGCGGCGATGGGCGTGTCGGCGTTGGGCGCGGCGGCGGCGGGCGTCACCACGCTCGCCTTGCGCTCCACCTTCATGGGGAACACGATGCGGAGACCGCCGCGCATCAATCTGTAGCGATCAAACGATCTTATACTATACATTCAACTCCAAGCTATATAGCCTCTGACTAGAACTGATATAATTTTATTAAAAATTATATAAAAACTAACCCACACACCCGCTACATTGGCTAAAGTGATTACAATCAAACATAGCTAAGAACCATCTCGATTATACTAGTTTCGAACAAAACAAGCGGTATTGAAATCGGTAGACCTAGCACGAATGTTGTGACGTATAGTAACGTAAACGTAACGTTAATGTTAGTGAATTTTGAATTGGAAATACTCGTTTGGCACATTTTAATTGAATTGAAAGCTTTATTTGTATCTATGTATGATACAAATTGTGCTTGTCGCATCAATTTAAACCAAAATGCCATAAGATAGTTGTATTTTTAACCGACTTCAAAAAGAAGGAGGTTCTCCATCTCAATTCGGTAGTTTTTTTTTTTTATGTTTGTTATTATATCAAATTACTAATATTTCTTTGTGTTAACGCTTGCAACACTCCTTTCCTTGTTCCCGCCCAATTCCTACATCCAATTCCAAATTCCCGCCAAATCCTTGCCGCCGTGCGTCTCCGCTAGAGGCGCCACTACACACAACGTCGCGACAAAAAACTTTTCGGCCGCCATTAACTCGCGCGCGCTAAATTAATGGAAATAAATCAAATTTACCGTGTAAAACCTCTCTAAACTCACTGCAGTGAACTGAAAACCATTAACCTGAACATTTAAACCCTTAATAAACATAAACAAAGTGTTGTGAGTGAGTGTGGTGCAAAAAACTCAACGAACGAGCAGCGGTCGCCGGCCGGTAAGTACCTCCTACCCCGTCTATTCCCTTCGTTCCCGTTGCAGTGTTTACGTATCTTACTCCAAAACAAATTTACTCCAGGCAAAATTGAAATCAAAATTAACAGTCTAAAATATCGGCCGCTGGCTTACGGCTACCTACAACGCCGTTCAAGTCACGCCATTTTTAGTGGTCCTTCGAGCCAATTTTGCCGCGCAAATACCTACGGTGTGCTTGGGTTCAAATCTTAAATAGATACTCCAAACAAATAGTCCGCGTAGTTATTAAAACTAGTACTTACCTACATAGTTTCCATTAATATTAATAACTTGTAGGTAGTTTAAAATGGATAAAGAAACCAAGTTGAAACTTCTCGTCAACAAACGAGAATATGTCTTTCGTGAGATTCAAATACTGTACGACATATCCCGCAGTTTATTAAGCGATAAAACGAAACTCGGTGCATTCAAATGTAGGTACAAACGGGTCGATGAACTGCGTCGCGAGTATTTACGAATGAAATAAATGCATTAAAACTCTTAATTAATCCTCAAGAAGCTATCGATATGCAAGCAGTAGATGCATTTGACACCATGTACTACGTCATCATGGAAGTCGCGGAGGCTATGCTGCCCCCGCCGTTCGATGAAAGCGCCATCAACCCATGCCGGGGGGTCGCATCGGACGCGGCCGGGTTTCAATATAGCAAGCCTATTTCGCAAGCTCGTTTACCTAAAATCGAACTTATTAAATTTGACGGAAATATCGAACATTGGCAAACGTTCTATGACACATTTGTATCTCTGGTGCATGGTAACAATAATATTAGTAACCCTCTGGGAAAGGCGTTACCTCATCATGAGATTAACGTAAAACCGGAGGGAACATTAGATTAGCTTTCTACAACCCCATCGTATAATAAAAAATGTAAGATGAGGTCTACTGAAAAGCTTACAAACCGCAGGGCAGCTTGTGGCGAGCTGTTGGTGAGTGGCGACACTGCGTACCTTATTGCCTCAGAGAGTCGGTCAGGGCCTCGTCTCCAGTTTGCCTTTATTGGCTGGCTGGAGTGGAACCCCAAGAGTGCCCGCAGGACTCTCAACTCTGGCTTGCCTTTATCGGCCGGCCAGAGGGGGGCCGCCAGAGCTATATGCTCGGGGGTGGAAGTGTCTAAAGGCGTAATAGCGGGGAAACCCACTCCGGGTCTTTTAGACCCGCGACGGCGAAACCGGGGCCACACCTCTCTACACCCCTAGCCGCTCACACGTTTGTTGCCCTCTTCGCCTATATACTGGCGGCTTTTCAGGGGGCCCAGCTAGTGAGCTGGCGAGTCACCGTCTGCCAACACATTTCAAATTTTAACTTGAAAGGCAGAGGCCGTTTTCTTCCGGCAATAGAGGTTAACCGATCCACAAAACACCCCTTTCCATAGACCAGATATTTTTCACCATATTTTACAATAGTCTTGCACCCACTTGGGACGGTCCATGACTGTACTCCAATAGTGCAGCCGTGGATAGTCCCCGGTTGGTGCCCCACCCCATTTTAGATTAAAGTTCTCAAAGGGGCCTCTGCGCGTTGGACCTGTGTCCCCGTGTATGCCTTCCAAAGGACCGGACATCTTCCGCATGGAAGATGAGCCGTGATCATCGAGAGATACAAATAATATTAGTAACATAGAAAAGTTTCATTATTTGTTGTCATGTCTCGTGGGGCCCGCGCTGTCTATAGCCAAGGGCATACCGGTGACCGCAGACAACTATCACATAGTTTTTGATGCGCTTATCGATCGTTATCAAAACAAAAGAATCCTAGCGGTTAATTATTTAGAGAAAATTTGTAGCTATGCAACTTTAAAAACAGGTAACCTAACTGATTTACGTAAACTTACAAGTCTTTTACAAGAATCTGTCAATGCTCTCAAATCCGTAAAGATAGAAAATCTCGGTGAATTTATTTTATTCTACCTATCATCACGTAAGTTGGACTCGGATACACGAAAACGGTTCGAGTTACAAAACAAACATTCCATACCTACTTTCAACGATTTATTATCATTTTTACACAGTTATATTAAAGTTCTTGAAGCAAGTGAACCGAGTGTTATATTTAATAATAGTAATAATTTTCAACCGCAACCTTCTTTTCGAAAAAATAATAATGCCTATCACAAGTCAGTGTCGTTTCCCGCGCATTGCTTCGAAAACGCAGTGACGTACACGGAGCCAGGGCCGTACTCTAATGCAGGGCCGTATTTAGACGAACAAATTAATTCCAATGTGGGTCCGTACTTTAATACAGGGTCATTTTCGAATGATCAACGTTTTAATACAGGGTCGTACTCAAACACAGGGCCGTACTTAAACTCTGAAAATGTATCAAATAATTACACAAACGATCCTTATTATAACGCTGATTTTTCGAATGCTTATGCATACGCTACTTATAATAATAAGTACACAGATTGTGCGTGTTGTGGATATTCGCACCACACGATCTACAAGTGTCCGGTGTTCCACGCTAAACTTCTTAGCGACAGGGAAGCGGAAGTTAAATCAAAACAACTTTGTTTCAATTGCTTAAGGCCTAATCACACGGCAGATAAATGTATATCAAAAATTTGCTGTACAAAATGTAATGGACGTCATCATACGCTTCTTCATCGCGATCAAGGCACCACCGCAGCGTGTCCCGCGATATCCTCAGTTGCTCCTGTAGTTCCAGTTGTTTCAGCTGACTCAGTGGTCACTATTAATTCCGCCAACACTAGCGCTCACTTAGAACATGGTCGCTCGCTGGTCTTGCTTGGTACGTGTGTTGTACGAGCACACGGCCCCAGTGGCGTATTTAAACTCCGCGCACTTATCGATAGTGGCGCGCAAGATTGCTTTATAACGTGTTCATGTGCACATCGCTTAGGCTTACCGCTGCGTCGCTGTAACATAGCCGTAGCCGGTATAGGTCAAAGTACAATCCACGAAATAAAGGGTGTAACGTCATTTACAGTTCAATCACAATACTCTGATCAGCCAACCTTTAAGATACAAGCAATTGTGATGAATACGATTACCCATAAAATGCCGTCAGAACAAATACCAGAAACGATTAAAGCAAATTTCAAGCATTTACTTTTAGCAGACAATAATTTTGACAAAGCAGCTGACATTGATCTCTTAATAGGCGCAGAAATTTTCCATAATACACACATCAAAAGTGTCTAGGGATCAACATATATTTTTGCAATAACTTTTCTCCTGATTGATATTAATTAAAATTTTCTTTAAGGATTCATCAAATAAAGTGTTTTCGTTTGTCACAGTAACGATAAACCAAGTCACCTTTGCATTAATAAAGAAATTTGCCATTTTCCTAATAAAGGGATTTTTGACATTTGAACCACTAACACAAAAGTTCGAAAAAAAGACTGAAATAACAGTTTTCTTTAAAATTTTATTGGGTAACTTAAACAATTAATAATCCGTGTTTCTACCGCGAACACTAACAACACAAGAACATCGGTTTGGCATACTCAAAATGAGTTCATCCAAATCACGCTGTGGAATGGCCGCCCATGTTCGTTGCAACAACAAAAAAAGGTCTTCTTGCGACTGGATACCCTCCATATTCGGCAGAGCTCTTCTCTGTAGCATATCCCATGCATGCTCAATCGGGTTCAAGTCTGGCGACTGAGCAGGCCAGGGCAGGACATTGATGTTAGCTGCGGCGAGAGTCTGTCTTACAACTCTTGCGGTGTGCGGTCGTGCATTATCATGCATTAACTGAAATAAGGGACCGATTTGCGCTTGTAGAGGAACGATGACGTCTGATACAATCGTCTCAGCATAAATTTGAGCGTTGAGGTTGCCTCTGATCCAAATCAACTCAGTTCTTCCGCCGATCCAAATACCCGCCCATACCATGATGGTTCCACCACTATAAGGATGGACTTCCTGGCAGGATTTTAATCGCTGTTGGCGTCCAGGGGTTCTCCAGTGTCGTATACGTCTTGTATCCGGTCTCATACCAAAACGAGACTCATCAGAAAAGCACACGAAACGCCATTGTTCTTCTGCCCAATTTCTGTGTCCAAGAGCCCATTGATATCGAATCCTACGATTGTGCATTGCTATAGGTGGTACCCGTAGCGGTCTTCGGGAATGAAGGTTCACTTCATGCAAGCGGTTTCTGACTGTTTGGTCGCTAATTAAGTTCCCTGAAGAGTGATGAAGCCTCACGGCTAACATCATGGCGGTTATTGTTGGAGCTCTTCGAGTTAAGATTTGAATGTATCGGTCTTGTGTCCGTGTGGTGCAGCGATACCGTCCTCCATGGCGCTCAGCCACGGTACCAGTGCTTCGGTAACGTGTCCAAAGTCGACTGATAACACTCTGACTTGTATTCAGAGCTAAAGCCACAGTACGTTGCCGGGAACCAGCTTCTATCATTCCCACGGCTCTGAGCATTTCTTCCCTGCTTAAATGACGTCGCCGCTCCATAATAACGTTGGTTTTAATCAGTAGTAGGGAAACAGTAGCACTAATAATGTCTTCAATGCGTTGTATGTTTTTATAGGGAAAATATTGACAGCTGATTTTCATCTTTTACTCGAATTTGATTCACAGTTCCTGATTCAAATTATGAAATGCACCAAAAAGGATCCATATAAATTTATAAAATCATAAATTTATTACAAAGCCACATCTCAATCTCAAGAAATCCGCATAAAAATGCTTGATCCCTAGACACTTTTGATGTGTGTATTTACGATGGTCAACGGCTAGATGTAGGCCCGGGACTGCCGGTCGCTCTGCACAGTGTGTTTGGCTGGGTAATAACAGGCAAGCTCGACCCCGAGTGTCGACCTCCTGCTTGTACTTCTTCTCTCTTGGCTTCCACACTTGCCCTAGACAATGTGGTCAAGCGATTTTGGGAAGTAGAAGAGCCGCCAAAATCAAATATTATAAATCCTGAAAATGAAAAATGTGAACAAATGTATACTGACCTTGTGCGACGTAACGAAGACGGCAGGTATGTAGTACCTATACTACTTAAAGAAGAACATGAAGATTTAGGAGATTCATTCCGCGCATCTTTATCAAGGCTGTATAATCTAGAAAAACGGTTTCGTCATCAAGAAAATCTGAAACAGGACTATGGTGAATTCATGCGTGAGTACGAGGATATGAGCCATATGCATCCCGTCGAACCATCTGACAAGGACTTTAGGTACATCATTCCTCATCATTGCGTACTAAGACCAGACAGCACAACGACAAAGCTGAGAGTCGTTTTTGATGCCAGCGCGAAGACTTCGAATGGGCTGTCCCTTAATGACATTGTACATACTGGTCCAAAACTTCAAAATGACATCGTGGACATCATTACGAAGTTTCGGTTACATGAAGTTGTCTTTACAGCAGACATTTCCAAGATGTACCGAAACATAGAATTACGCTCAGAGGATCGCCAATATCAGCACATCTTGTGGCGTAACTCACCTTCAGAAGCGGTCCGTGCATACGAACTCAGCACCGTCACATACGGCATAAGTAGTTCACCCTACTTAGCGATCCGGACGCTACATCAGCTGGCAAACGATCACGGAACGGAATGGCCTCAAGCTGCTTCGATTCTGCGTCAAGACACCTTCATGGATGACATCACAGCTGGCGCGCCATCTCTTGAGGTTGCGTTGAACCTGAAACATCAATTAGTACAGCTACTTAATTGTGGTCAATTTGAGTTAAGAAAATGGAGCAGCAACTCACCTGAATTCCTTGAACAGCTTCCTTCTGAACATTGTCAAGTGCCTAAGACGTTTTGTGATGACAGCAACCAGCAGACTCTTAAGATACTGGGACTTCAATGGGACCCCACGCAAGATATTTTTACTTACTCCCAATCCGAGCTTTGTTCAAAATACACTAAGCGCTCCATTTTATCTAACGTAGCGCGTATTTATGACCCATTGGGCTGGTTAACACCTATGGTCCTCAAGGCAAAACTGCTTATTCAAGATCTATGGCGACTTCAATTAAATTGGGACGATCCAGTTCCGGAGTGCGTTGCTCACCAGTGGACAGATTTTGTCACCGAACTGCGTAATTTAAAGGAAGTTCGTATTACTCGCCACATTGTACCTTCTGACTCAACAGAGTGTGAACTCGTTGGCTTTTGTGACGGTTCATCAAAGGGTTATGGATGCTGCGTATATTTGAGATCTGTGTGTAAGGACAGGGTGTCAGTAAAACTACTAATTGCGAAATCAAAAGTAGCTCCGATCAAGCCGCTGACTATAAATCGCCTTGAACTTCTTGGTGCAGTACTTCTCGCTCGAGTGCTCAAACACATGGCTGATTTGCTTCGTCCACATGTTAATCTTCTTAGGATAACTGCGTTTACTGACAGCAGCACAGTACTGGCATGGCTGAACACTGAGCCTTATAAACTGAAGACATTTGTATCTCATCGCGTAGTTAAAGTTTCCGATGATGTAGATCCTAAAAACTGGCACCATGTAGCTACTTACGACAATCCTGCGGATCATAGTAGTCGTGGTCTTTCGTGCTCGCAGTTGATCTCCTCTCCAATCTGGTGGTCAGGTCCGCCGTGGCTTTCCTTGGAATTTTCCTCTTGGCCAATTTCCAGAGAGCCATTTACACCCGATAACATACCTGAAATGAAAAACTTACCTCTTTTAGTACATACCGCGGAGTCGATCCCTGCAGTATATGACCCTGTAACAGAAATGTTAAATAATTATTCGTCCCTATCTAAGGTACAGCGAATTATAGCTTGGTGTCTGCGCTATGTTAAGCGATCACGCAAACTTACCAAGGCCTCGGATGGGCTATCCACTGAAGAGCTGGAAACATCTCTGTCTCTGTTGATCCGGCACGAGCAGACTATGTTCTTCGCTGATGAGATTAACTCAATTAAGTGTCAGGAGCCGTGTTCGCGCCCTATACAAAAGCTGAACCCTTTTATCGACCAGCTAGGACTCTTGCGAGTGGGGGGGCGCTTAGAAAACTCTTCACTTCCGCTCTCCGCAATCTATCCCTTGGTGCTGCCTAAAACCTCGCGTCTATCCGTACTTATAATAGACTTTTATCACCGACTTCATCTTCATTGCGGCCCTCGCACTCTCCAATCTATTATTCAGCGAAAGTTTTGGATTTTGGGCATACGTAATTTAATAAGATCGCGTCTGTCTAAATGTGTCATTTGTTTTAAGGTGAATCCGACATCAGTTTCACCCATTATGGGAAATCTGCCCGCTCCAAGAGTACAGCCCGCACGTTGTTTTCAAAAAATAGGTGTAGATTTTGCAGGGCCCTTCGTAATAAAGGAAAGTAAAAGACGTAATGCCCGCACTTATAAAGTCTATGTATGCGTGATAGTATGCCTAGCGGTAAAAGCAATACATCTCGAGTTAGTTACTGACTTGTCCACACCCGCATTTATTGCGGCTTTGGACCGATTTGTATCTCGTCGCGGTCTTTGTAAATTAATTATTTCAGATTGTGGTACCAACTTTATTGGTGCCAAACGATACTTATCCGAAGTACAGCAGTTCCTTTTAGCAAAACAATTAGATCTGAATACAGAGTTTGCAAAACGCAACATTATTTGGCAACATAATCCACCCACAGCTAGCCATTTCGGCGGAATCTTCGAAAGTGGCGTTAAATCAATGAAGTACCACCTTAAACGAGTAGTTGGGTTACAGGTTCTGACGTTTGAAGAGTTGTTGACTGTGCTTAACAAAATCGAAGCCGTCTTGAACTCTCGACCGTTATGTGCGCTATCTAGTGATCCCACCGAGGTGGACGTGTTAACTCCCGGTCACTTTATCATTGGCGGTCCTTTGGTATCGTTACCTGAAACTCCGCTTACTGATACTTACCTGCCGCCTCGGGAGCGATGGCAGATGTTGCAAAAACTTACTCAAAGCTTTTGGAAGATTTGGCAGAGCGAATACCTTCACACCTTGCAGCAGAGATGCAAGTGGTTCAAGGGACAAGCTAATATACAGATAGGTGACCTCGTAACTATCGTTGAACAAAATCTTCCACCTTTAGAATGGCGTTTTGGCCGGGTGATTGAGCTTCATCCCGGTTCGGATGGCGTAGTGCGTGTCGTCACGCTTCGAACTGCTAACGGACTACTTCGTAGACCCGTGGTCAAAATTTGTCCTTTACCTATCGCTCATTAACTTATATATATATACATTAATTCAATTTAATTTCATTAACTTAGTAAATATGTAACATTTCTTTGAACCAAGCACACTATAGGGCAATTCAAAATTTCTCAATATTTAATTCAAATTTCACTTTTTGAAATCCCTGGAGTGATTTCAAGTGGGGGGGAATGTTAACGCTTGCAACACTCCTTTCCTTGTTCCCGCCCAATTCCTACATCCAATTCCAAATTCCCGCCAAATCCTTGCCGCCGTGCGTCTCCGCTAGAGGCGCCACTACACACAACGTCGCGACAAAAAACTTTTCGGCCGCCATTAACTCGCGCGCGCTAAATTAATGGAAATAAATCAAATTTACCGTGTAAAACCTCTCTAAACTCACTGCAGTGAACTGAAAACCATTAACCTGAACATTTAAACCCTTAATAAACATAAACAAAGTGTTGTGAGTGAGTGTGGTGCAAAAAACTCAACGAACGAGCAGCGGTCGCCGGCCGGTAAGTACCTCCTACCCCGTCTATTCCCTTCGTTCCCGTTGCAGTGTTTACGTATCTTACTCCAAAACAAATTTACTCCAGGCAAAATTGAAATCAAAATTAACAGTCTAAAATATCGGCCGCTGGCTTACGGCTACCTACAACGCCGTTCAAGTCACGCCACTTTGTTTATATTTGTTGTTAGGAACTGATTACTGGAAAAGAGGAGGGGGTGCGTGTCGTTAAATTGATGGCACTAAAACGAATTAAATAAAAAATAAACTTAAAAAAAGTAAAAACCGACTTCAAAGAAAAACTAAAAGGAGTAAAATACTTACCATAATATAAAATTAACAGTTTCAGAAGTCGGTGGCTTCTACACACATCAAAAGTGTCTAGGGATCAACATATATTTTTGCAATAACTTTTCTCCTGATTGATATTAATTAAAATTTTCTTTAAGGATTCATCAAATAAAGTGTTTTCGTTTGTCACAGTAACGATAAACCAAGTCACCTTTGCATTAATAAAGAAATTTGCCATTTTCCTAATAAAGGGATTTTTGACATTTGAACCACTAACACAAAAGTTCGAAAAAAAGACTGAAATAACAGTTTTCTTTAAAATTTTATTGGGTAACTTAAACAATTAATAATCCGTGTTTCTACCGCGAACACTAACAACACAAGAACATCGGTTTGGCATACTCAAAATGAGTTCATCCAAATCACGCTGTGGAATGGCCGCCCATGTTCGTTGCAACAACAAAAAAAGGTCTTCTTGCGACTGGATACCCTCCATATTCGGCAGAGCTCTTCTCTGTAGCATATCCCATGCATGCTCAATCGGGTTCAAGTCTGGCGACTGAGCAGGCCAGGGCAGGACATTGATGTTAGCTGCGGAGAGAGTCTGTCTTACAACTCTTGCGGTGTGCGGTCGTGCATTATCATGCATTAACTGAAATAAGGGACCGATTTGCGCTTGTAGAGGAACGATGACGTCTGATACAATCGTCTCAGCATAAATTTGAGCGTTGAGGTTGCCTCTGATCCAAATCAACTCAGTTCTTCCGCCGATCCAAATACCCGCCCATACCATGATGGTTCCACCACTATAAGGATGGACTTCCTGGCAGGATTTTAATCGCTGTTGGCGTCCAGGGGTTCTCCAGTGTCGTATACGTCTTGTATCCGGTCTCATACCAAAACGAGACTCATCAGAAAAGCACACGAAACGCCATTGTTCTTCTGCCCAATTTCTGTGTCCAAGAGCCCATTGATATCGAATCCTACGATTGTGCATTGCTATAGGTGGTACCCGTAGCGGTCTTCGGGAATGAAGGTTCACTTCATGCAAGCGGTTTCTGACTGTTTGGTCGCTAATTAAGTTCCCTGAAGAGTGATGAAGCCTCACGGCTAACATCATGGCGGTTATTGTTGGAGCTCTTCGAGTTAAGATTTGAATGTATCGGTCTTGTGTCCGTGTGGTGCAGCGATACCGTCCTCCATGGCGCTCAGCCACGGTACCAGTGCTTCGGTAACGTGTCCAAAGTCGACTGATAACACTCTGACTTGTATTCAGAGCTAAAGCCACAGTACGTTGCCGGGAACCAGCTTCTATCATTCCCATGGCTCTGAGCATTTCTTCCCTGCTTAAATGACGTCGCCGCTCCATAATAACGTTGGTTTTAATCAGTAGTAGGGAAACAGTAGCACTAATAATGTCTTCAATGCGTTGTATGTTTTTATAGGGAAAATATTGACAGCTGATTTTCATCTTTTACTCGAATTTGATTCACAGTTCCTGATTCAAATTATGAAATGCACCAAAAAGGATCCATATAAATTTATAAAATCATAAATTTATTACAAAGCCACATCTCAATCTCAAGAAATCCGCATAAAAATGCTTGATCCCTAGACACTTTTGATGTGTGTATTTGTTTCAGTGCATAGTTGCACCGACTTCTGAAACTGTTAATTTTATATTATGGTAATTATTTTACTCCTTTTAGTTTTTCTTTAAAGTCGGTTTTTACTTTTTTTTTAAGTTTATTTTTTTGATTTAAAATTCACTCAGATTGACGTTATGTTTACGTTACTATACGTCAAAACATTCGTGCTAGTCCTACAGTTCATCCGCTTGGGAGCTACGATGCCACACCACAGACAAAAGATTGAAACTTATAACACTCCTCTTTTTACGTCGGCGGTTAAAAATGACGCGCCACTCCACCTCATTTACGTTTATTTGCAGAACAGAATACGCACAAAAGATCGAAATAAACGATCCCGACCTCTCTAATTTTAGGAAACCACCGCATTTATATAATTCTGAACAACAAAAAAAATTATTAAATGTTAGTCCTAAAATTTTTGGCTATAACAGAAGAAGTCATTTTTTAAACCGCTAGCGGCCCGACCGACGAACCAGGGGCCCAATTCTCCTAAAATAAATTGTTGCCAAACGCAACCGAAACACAACCGTCAGTTAGTTTTTGTTTTCGAAAACTTTCAAAATGATTGATTTTGTTTTTTGTGTCAAACAATTTGGTAGCTTTTGAAATTAAGAACTGTTTGAATGAACGGTTTGGCCTTGGTTCGGTTGTGATTTATCAAGATTTATTTTAGGAGAATTAGGCCCCAGTTCGTCAGTGCCATTGTTTATCTATTGTGTCTATAATTACAGTACTTGAGACTTTAAACAATATTATTCTTCAGCTTCTTTCCCACGTGGCAACAAGGCACATGGATTGCGTTGCTTGTGAAGGAAGATGTCAAAAATCTGTCAAATCCAGTACATTTCAAGCTAGTTGTCTATTTCGCCATGTTCACTAAGATCCATGTCAGACTGTAGCCGCATACGTTTTATAGTGAACTTACTTGTCTACATTGGGTCCAAGCACGCAATACGCGCTGGCGATGTCGTTGTTGACGACGAGTCGCTCGGCCAGCAAGCCGCGCACCACCAGCTGACGCAGCAGACGCATGGGGTCCCCGCGGTGCCATGACGCGCAACTGTACAACACAAACACAAATCCAACATGATGACGCGTCATGATAACGTGATACTTTATCGTGCGTATCGTTGCCATATTTTTTTTAGTGCTTATGTTAAAATCGAGATTGATTTCCAAATTTAAGAAGGCTGCCGTGATTTACTAATTAGTCATCAAGAGCATCGTTTTTAAGCTGATTTTTTGGCTACGATCGTACGAGCAAACGATGCGATTTCGTCGCACGACAGGATTAAAAAATACACAAATCTCTTTAGGGTTAGGACACCCTAAAGAGATTTGTCCCCTAAAAGATTGAAGATCGCAAGTCGCGAGCACAGGAAATGCTTAATAACGATCGTACGATGAGTTGGATCGCGCGATCGTGCAATCAAAGCAACAGATCTCTTTTGAGTGTTCTAACTGGTCACGCGTCATCGCCCGAGTAAAGCAACGCGACGGCATCTCACGATCAGAAATGCGCGATGGGTAACACGCGATCTATTAGGACACCCATTGGACCATCGCACGATCATTTTTATCGCGCGAAATTGCATCGTTTGCTCGTACGATCACAGCCAAGTAGGACGACGCCTTTTGGTTTTCAGGGTTACTGATGCTGAATATAAGATCAATTTCCAAATTCAAAATGGCAGTCATGATTTACTAATAAAAATGTATATTGATTTCCGATGTAATTCTTAGATCCAAAATAGCGGCCATAAAAAATTACTAATCATCATGGGTATTATTTTTATGGATTTCAGGGGATGCTTATGCCGAAAACAAATTCAACACCCTTGTATTTTGTACACAAGGTTACGTCTCCAGTGAACTTTACTGTTGGCAAATCCGTTCCCAAACCAACATATGGCTGACATTTAGACCATTTCTTCCGTCCTAAATTTGCCATTCGAAAACCATGCAAATGCACCTATATTTCATCATCATCATCATTCAGCCGAAAGACGTCCACTGCTGGACATAGGCCTCCCCCAGGCATCGATACATCGACCGGTCCTGTGCTTCTCGCATCCAGCAGACTCCCCCGACCTTCATCTTGCGTGTTCCGGTACCCGTCGCCACTCCAGAACCTTTCGTCCCCATCTGCCATCCGTTCTGCGAGAAATGTGCCCCGCCCACTGCCACTTAACTTAGGCAATTCTTCGAGATGTGTCGGTTACCCTGGTTCTCCTGCGGATCTCATCATTTCTGATACGATCACGCAAGGAAACTCCGAGCATCTTCCTATATTTAATCATTTGTAATTTCATGGTCGCCTCATGTCGTGATCTCACCGTCCATGTATGGGCGCGTTGTGTAAGGCCTGCAGCCTCTGCTGCCGCGAGCCGCGCAGTGCGTCCGCGATGTGCAGCAGAGTGAACGACGCGCGCGGACCGCTGCTGGTCTCGCGGATACAGCGAGCAATCAGCTTGCACTCGTCTGTCACGTCCACCGGCTGCGAATAGTTACAAATTATAAAATTAGATGCTTTACGAGCTGAAATCGTGCGCTCGGTCACACTCTCGCTCGCACACTGAACACTGTACAGTACACAGTACAGTACAGTACACACTGACCTACCTTGTACTCGTGCGCGTTGAGACAGTTGTCGCAGGCGGTGCGCTTCTCCCGCAGGCACAGCTCCCGGCTGAACCTCTCTCCCAGGTAGGCGAGCACCTGAGCTCGGCGGCACTCGGTCACACTCTCGCACACTGTACACTGTACAGTACACAGTACAGTACAGTACACACTGACCTACCTTGTACTCGTGCGCGTTGAGACAGTTGTCGCAGGCGGTGCGCTTCTCCCGCAGGCACAGCTCCCGGCTGAACCTCTCTCCCAGGTAGGCGAGCACCTGAGCTCGGCGGCACTCGGTCACACTCTCGCTCGCACACTGTACACTGTACAGTACACAGTACAGTACAGTACACACTGACCTACCTTGTACTCGTGCGCGTTGAGACAGTTGTCGCAGGCGGTGCGCTTCTCCCGCAGGCACAGCTCCCGGCTGAACCTCTCTCCCAGGTAGGCGAGCACCTGAGCTCGGCGGCACTCGGTCACACTCTCGCTCGCACACTGTACACTGTACAGTACACAGTACAGTACAGTACACACTGACCTACCTTGTACTCGTGCGCGTTGAGACAGTTGTCGCAGGCGGTGCGCTTCTCCCGCAGGCACAGCTCCCGGCTGAACCTCTCTCCCAGGTAGGCGAGCACCTGAGCTCGGCGGCACTCGGTCACACTCTCGCTCGCACACTGTACACTGTACAGTACACAGTACAGTACAGTACACACTGACCTACCTTGTACTCGTGCGCGTTGAGACAGTTGTCGCAGGCGGTGCGCTTCTCCCGCAGGCACAGCTCCCGGCTGAACCTCTCTCCCAGGTAGGCGAGCACCTGAGCTCGGCGGCACTCGGTCACACTCTCGCTCGCACACTGTACACTGTACAGTACACAGTACAGTACAGTACACACTGACCTACCTTGTACTCGTGCGCGTTGAGACAGTTGTCGCAGGCGGTGCGCTTCTCCCGCAGGCACAGCTCCCGGCTGAACCTCTCTCCCAGGTAGGCGAGCACCTGAGCTCGGCGGCACTCGGTCACACTCTCGCACACTTCCACCATACGCAGCAGGTTCTCAATGTGCACGCGTTTAGCTTCGGCCGTTGTGTTACGCTCCACTACGAATAACATCAATGTCACACATTATATCAAACTACGGGTACAATTGGCGAGGATTAAGCTGAGCTTTGCATTTGTTTGAGAATGAATGCAGACACGTCCTTTGCTTGGTTTAAACCGGTTTGTACTGCTTTTTGGCAATCGATTCTATGCGCACTCACCCAAATGCAAAGTTCAACTTAGGACTCGCCACAGATTTAGGCCTAAATCTGTGGACCTCGCCAATTGTACATAGATAGGTATCGCTTCGATCAGAAAAGCTACAAGGCAAAAGATTGATTGAGGGATATTTAGGGGTGTATTTGAAAACCTTTTTGGTACGAATCCTAGACAGTATAAGTAGAAACCATGATTTTATTTGAATTCTGAACTCTTTGGATGTTGCATATGAAACTCTTCTTGATTTAATATTGCTGTTAATGGCTGCTGCTTGTGCCCCGCGATGCGCGCCAATCACTTTATTAATTCTAACATGGTAATTCGCGTACTGTTATTATCAACACAATATGGAATGTAACTTGCAGTTACAGCTTTTTGCTGGACATTTTGTACCGCGTTTTCTGTTGTTTCTGACATGTTCTGATGTTATTTTTTTTGTTAATCAATTGCTATTTATTTTAAGTTAAATTATCCGTATGTCACAACAAAACCAGCATGCACAGTCAGCGTCAAATATATCAGGATGAACAGACTGTTCGTAATTACCTAAATAACTAAAGAAATTAAACTTTATCTCAATGGGATAAAATTCTTGTCAGAATGACAGTTGTCGTGTACTGTGTTCATTCCGAAACATCTTTTGTTTCATTGAGATATAGTTTAATTTGTTTCGTTCTTCAGATCTGTTTGAGCAGTCTGTTCGTTCCGGTATATTTGATGCTGACTGTATGGATAATGCCCGTTCAATAAAAAATCCCAAGAAGTACAAAAACGAATGCTAACTATCGATGAGACTCCAGAATATCACGACACGCAACATTGTGAAAATAGCTTTAAGATAAATGCCACTAACTGTCAAGCAGCCTCCTGTATCTCACGACGTCGGAGTAGGAGTAGTATAGCAGGCAGGTAGCGATGTCCCCGTCCCGGCCCGCGCGCCCCGCCTCCTGGTAGTACCCCTCCACAGACTTGGGCATACTGTGGTGGATCACGTAGCGCACGTCTGCCTTGTCCACGCCCATACCGAATGCTATCGTCGCGCAGATCTGTGGCCAATCATCAACAATATGGGACAATTCAAATAAGTTGTTGAAACATGGACGTACAAAAAAGATCGGACAGATTTTCGCTAACAAAAAACTGTGTCACTCAGAGTCAGCCAGCTTGCTGTACGTACAGGCTGGCACGCACACATTCACACATTTGTCAGCCATTACAACACAGTCGACAATCAAACGGGGCAAAAAAAAAAATACAGCATGTCTTGTGTGGTGAAATGCTTAGAATACAGAAATTCTGTATTCTGAGGTGAAATGGTGTAAAAACCGTAGTGATCAGAAGAAAAAAAAAACAGGAATCACGTTTCATAGGTAAATGAATAATTCAATCACTTAATTCCCAATTATATACATTAAAATCAATCTTCATTCACCAGAAAAAAAGAATCCATCACAAGGCCAGTGTTGTCAATATTCACGTGTGCAAATTACCCTAAATATGGGAAATTTATAGTTTTTTATTCAATTCAATTTATTTATTACTAGTTTTTTTTTTTTACTAGATTTCCTAAATAAAATGTATGGAGAAATGATTGGATTAAAAAAATAAGAAATTGTAACGGTGAAAACGATTGGATTCCAAACAAATAAAGTGTAATTTGCAGTCTACATTTTGAAGCTAACGACATACTCGTATACAGGGTGTTAACGAAATCGTGTAATTCCTTCAAACCACGTAATCTACTGATGACACAGATTAACCCTAAATGAGAATTTTCGAAAATCAACTAAAAAAAAAACAAAAATTTTTTTGGTTTTCCGTTTCTGAGTCTTTTTAGAGCCTTGAGTTATATGACTGCAAAGAGCGATATCGCGTTAGTCGTTCCTGCCAGCCGTGTCGCCGTACTTTCATTAATTTATGCATGGCGTCGAAATGTTCACACAAATAAAATTATTTTTTTGCAAAAAAAACAAATTTTTACTTAATCCTTATAAGGTGGTTTAGATAAGATCGGTAACAAAGCCGCATGAAAAAAAAAGATTTTTATTTTTTGATTTTTAATCATGCTAATTCCCGTGCGGGGCCAATCTACACTAGTAGTAGATCATGTGGTTTTAAGGAATTACACGAATTCGTTAACACCCTGTTTATGTTACGGGCAATTTGATAAGTCCGGGCACTATTAATAATGGCCGGTCTGTATTCATAATGCCCGACTCAATTGGGCAATGTGATTAAAACAGCATGATTAATCACTTTTCCCGGCCATTATGAATAATGCCCACCCTATCTTGGGCAAAGTAATAAAATAGGTGAACTGTAGTGTGTTTTGTTTATTAAACGAAATTAAACTTACAAAATTTACATGAAAAGTTAACAAAAAATAAACTATTGAACATAGTAGTTAAAAAATAAACAGTTTAAAATTTAATAACATCATTAGTTACTTACTTTTATTTTGATAAAAACAGAACACCTGCAAGTCCACCGGCAATGTGTGAAGTAAATAGACTTGGTCATTCATTTGGGGCACCCCGACACGGATACTTTAGGTTCGAAGGGGATGGCGGGGGCTAGAGTGAGCGAGCGAAGCGAGCGAAAGAAGCTCCCGTCATCCCCTTCGTGTTAAGTTACTTTAAACCCTGCAGACAGAAATAGAAGCTCTGTCGATTCTACTTTGGAAACCCAAACAACCTTCCAAACATCCCCTTAAGTTTTTCATTTGTTTTTATTGTGCAAACACTGACTTATTACATGGACCACGGGCCGTCGGGCATTATTAATAATGGCCGGTCAAAGTGATAAATTAATCACTTTGCCCATCGCTCTTGGGCATTATTAATAATGGCCGGTCCTTATTAATAATGCCCAGTTAATCACGTTGCCCGTAACATATACAACTAAAGGAGAACTCCGGCGTGTTGTTACATATGCAGTACTTACCTCAAAATGTAAATTAACAATCTAAGCTAACATGGCATTTATTTTGCAGATATTTTCATAGGGAGATTTGGTTCTTACCATTACCCTTTTCAAATGGCACGGTATAATTCTGCCTACATTTTCAAGAAATTTGTCTGCTAACCTGTATTTGTCTTAAAATAAAATGATATAAATGGGTAAATTTGGCTAATATGACAACCCTAAATTCATTCACACTTAGATAGTCGCCGCCATTACGGGACACAGTTTTGTCTTAGCGAGAGTTCCGTCCGATCTTTTTTTGTACGTCCATGTGTTGAAAGAACATGAATCGATAAAAAATGGAGGAACTTTTAGGGCCGGCGCCCAGCTCTTCTTCCTTGGCGACAAAACATTTTAAACCTTATTTTAATTAATTTAGCACTTGTATTTGCTTAGCATACCGCGGATGTACCGCGGGATACTTCGTCGTGCCGCGGCATGCCGAAGCATTCCGCGGTACGACGTGGTATGCCGCGGGATGCCACAGGAAGAATCGGTATGCCGAAGCGCGCCGTGCCACTCCATGCCACGCCGTGCCGTCAGTGGCCCCGGCCCTTAGGGTTCTAATTTCTGATCTTTTCCCATGAAACTGCCATTTTCGGTCATTTTATGGCCACTGCATAAAATGAAGGTTGAGCTAAAAAGACATTTCATGACTTCGTACTAAAAAATGACGGATGAAGTACGACTTCATATAACTCAGTTGTTTCATATTTTTCAACGATTTTAAAACTCTTATAAATAAGAAGGAAAGAAGAAGGAAAACTATTTATTTGAAACTGAATATTACGCACTATACCACCAATATTGTTTTATTTCTATTTTTTCACATATTTTTTTTGTCTTAGGTCTCTATGTTACAAAAAAAAAAAACAACTACCCTATTCAACTATTCAAAATAAGTTCTTTATTACTCGTTGTGTATAACGCCACACTTACCACATTGTACCTGTCAGCGACCCACCCCGCCTGTATCTCTTCTCTCTTCTTATCGCTGAGGCCGGCATGGTAGGGCGCGGCCTGTATGCCCGCCTTGCGCAGATCCGCCGCTAAGTTCTCGCACTCTTTGCGCGAAAGGCAGTACACTATACCTGACGCTCTGTAGGACACAATTATCTTAATAATTAAGAAATGGGGTAAAAAAACAGTCTTAAGTTCTCGTATGGAATATGAGCTTTGTGTCTGTGTAAGTGGGTGCTGAAAAAAGAAGGATGTCATCCATAACTAGGCCATTTCCGTCCCCTGCTGAGCATGGACCTGTCCTCATGATAAAAAGGATTTTGGATTTAGTCCAACACGTTGACCTGGTGAGAGTCAACCGACTACGCACACCAAGAGAATTTAATGGGGCCCTCTCGGGAGTGTAGATTAACGCAAGTGATAATCAAATCCGATCAGTACATTAATTCGAAAGGTTAGAAGTGCGGGTCGGGGTCTAATTCAGACTATACTGCAGGGATGGCAGGCGTTCAACCGCTAGGCTATCACTGCTTCAATTCGATTGGATGAAATCCTATAATATCTGTTTCGATGATCGCTAGAGAATAGAAACGACAATGAGATGTACTGGATTGACATAAACTTTCGACCGGTCAAGCGATCTGTTGTCCATCATTTCCATCCATTTAATTGCCGTATTTATTCTCTGGCGATCATCGATTGCCATTTGTCTACAGACGCTAGTGTGGACAAACGTTCATGTCTGACGATTGTATGTACTATATTCGGTTTTGCAAATGCCTTTTTTGGTTTTGTAAATGCAGCACCTTGTTCTTTTTCAGTTTTTTAATCAATGTTGAGAGGTTACCGGGGGGAGACACATTTCTATTAGACAAAACGAAATTACTGGCACTTGTTTTTCTACGAAACTATCAACCAGTCTTGCTAACCTGAAAAACTTGTCCTTAATAATGGCGGCGACATCTTGGTTGACGGATTTAGGCTTCTTCTCCAATATCCGGTAGGCGAGATTTGGTCTGTTAAAGCTGCTTAGGAACCACTTGCACTGCTTGACCTGCAACTGGTGCAGGATGTCCATGCGCACGCGCGGAGTGGCCGTGGCCGTCAGAGCTATGATGCTGGTGTTGGGGAACAGCGTGCGGAGGATGGACAGGCGCTTGTAGTCGGGCCGGAAGTCGTGGCCCCATTGCGATACGCAGTGAGCTTCATCGATCACGAACCTGTGGATAGCAAGTATTATACTACATACTACTATACTTTCCCAAACATTAATAAAAAAACAAAAAAAAACATATTACGAGCCGCGTCCATTCCGTAATGATTTACTAATAAATTTTAAATGAACAAAATAAATTAAAAATAATGTTTCTTTGGGAAAGTTGTTTGTTATCATGAGTACAATCATGTGTTAAAGGATCGGTCACTAATTACCAGTCACCCTATATTTAAAGTGCAACAAATCTAAAAAATACTACTTTGTGATATACTTACCTATCTCTTTTGCCTACCATACAATATATTACCTAGCGAGTTTATCGCGCGAGTACAGTGCGCTGAGCATTGACTGGAACTTGGGAGAGTTGCTGATCTTCTCAGGCGTGACGTATAGCAACTTGATGAGCGGCTCGCGCATCGACAGCTTGTGGTAGATCTCGTCACACGTCGCCAGGGAAACGTCACCTGACATGTGTGCCGCCGGGATCTATGTTCCAGACATTTTAAATTTAGAATTTACATGCTTCGGGATTAGAGACCTTAATCCATTTAAATACAAAGTGGGGACGACGATACGACATTAAATGATACCACGTATGCTATGAGTTTTACGACCGAACACAAATAAATCAATCATGTACATTCAATAGTTCAGTCATAGGAATTTTCGTACGATTTAATAATTTTACGAATATCAAGACGCAAAGTTATGTAAATCTATGAACCGTTTAAGTCAAAATTATCTTTATTTACACGTGTAGAACACATACAGTTAACATAAGTTTCCAGTTTAACGTCCCTTCATCTATACTTGGGAGCAAATAAATCGAGCCACTTAAATTTTTCACCTAGGTATAATTGCTATTATTTTGGTATTATGGAACAGATCAATTCTAAACATACTACCGTATATCGCCTAAAAGGTTATTTGATAACCTTTACAATGAGGGTAATTTTTTGTATTTTGAATTATATAATTCATGAAACCAAAACTAATAACCAGCACACAGGAGTGGCTCGATTTCTTTGCTTCCAAGTGTACATGAATGAGTGAAATTGAAAAATCATGCAACAAAAAATGTGCTTGGAAGTAACTGATTTTTTGTGTACTGTACTAGAACACATCATAGAACATTAGGTATCATTAATTGTCATAATGTCAACTCCACTTGTATAATTTCAATTGCTATTGCAACGAAAATTTTTTTATGACCTTTTCCACAGATTTTGTCATACTGAAATCAACTTGGTGCATCAGTATTGTCATAATGTCAAGTCAACCCCACTTTGTATAATTTCATTTGCTATTGCAACGAAAATTGTTTTATGACATTTTCCACAGATTTTGTCATACTGAAATCAACTTGGTGCATCAGTAATCCTCGCTACCAACCATGCTGACTGGCTTATATTTTTGGTATGAGTTATTTTCGTATATTTCTTGCCGAAATGAAAGACAAAATGTTTATATTTACTTTGAAACTATTTAAACATAAAACAGACTTACATCAAGCGACAACAGTTTGTTGACTTGGTCCAGAATTAGTGACTTTAGCGGAGATATCACTATGGTAACGCCGGGCATCATTATCGCCGGTAGCTGGTAACACAGAGATTTACCTGCAGACGTCAATAAAATATCTATCATCTTCATCAAATCAGCGTTAAAGTAAAAGTTTCAGCTAATATATTTATACATACATATAAATAAATAAAATCTTCGTACTTTTTTTATCCGACTACGGCGAAGCAAATGTAAAACCCGACTACTGAAAAATGAATGAAACAAGAAAATAATATCATCTGAAATTGTTAGCCGTGGTCGTATGCCACTTTGCTCTGAAGCTTATGATCGGCTCCTACTGTTAGAATGTATTGTTTTGTTAGGGTAGGGGGCATACGACCACGGCTAACAATTTCAAATGATAATATTTTCTTGTTTCATTCTTTTTTCAAAGAAATAATTTTATAATCAGATTTTCTATACAAAAGTTGAGAAATTGTCACCACATGTGCTTTATGACTAAGGTCACTTACCGCCACCAGTGGGCATGAGCACAAAGCAGTCATGACCGAGCAGCGTCGCGTTGATGACCTGCAGCTGGTTGGGCCGGAAAGACTTGAGTCCGAACTTCTCGCTAAACATCTCCATCATCAGCGACGAGTGGGGATAATCCATGCCGTCGAACTCGCCTGAAACAATGTCAAAGTATGTTTAGGCTTTCGTTGACTAGGTACAAGGTATAGACAGCGTACACCGCTACATTAGTTAAGTTTGGTTGGAGCCCAGCAGAATCTGCGTCAATATATGACTAAAGAAACTTTCAGAAATTTTCTGACGCATGCGCGAATACCTTCTGCGCATACATTTTGTAGCCAACAGGCTGCCGGATCCGTCAAAATTCTGACAGTGTACGAGGTCTAGAATAAAATGTACGAGCAGAGTCGCACGTTAGATATTTTCTGACAGATATCTCTGATAATATGAACTTAACCTAGATTTATATTTAAAAGTACAAAACAACGAACTATAATAATAGTCAGATTTGCAATTGGTTGTTCTTTTACAGTAACATTAAGGCGCTCCCTCACCGCCACTAATGCCAAGTAGTAATGCTCAAAATTTTATGTTGCATTGTCACATTACTCGCGAATGCTCCCTGTGAGTGAGCGATTACACA
The DNA here is from genome assembly GCA_905220435.1 of Amphipyra tragopoginis. Classification (NCBI taxonomy): domain Eukaryota; kingdom Metazoa; phylum Arthropoda; class Insecta; order Lepidoptera; family Noctuidae; genus Amphipyra; species Amphipyra tragopoginis. The sequence continues at coordinate 2,642,079 of HG992003.1, read as the reverse complement.
CAACTTCGATAATATTCAGAAAGGTAAACTGAAACTTACCAGTGATTCCATCGTTCTGAGTACCAGCATGGAAATCGCCCATCCCTTCATATTTAGGTGTCTTTTCCTTCACGGTTGAATGCTCCATCAGATTGACCACTTCTGGATCCTGGTTGCCCAATTCTTCGATATTTTCATCGAAATCTTCGGGCCTGTACACCGGCCAACCATCTTCATCGAGAGGTATCTCAGAATTATTCACCACAACGCTACTAGTACTAGCGACAGAATCACTGATATTTATGATATTCGTTTTAGATGCTTCCGACATAATATCTGTTTCGTCATCCATGTCGATCGGCACTTCATAGTCATCTATTGAATCACTATTAACTTCATTTTCTTTAATAGAATCTATGCTTGGTCTGTGGTTGTTCAACAGAGAACTTTTGCTAAACTGTGGTGGCTGAAATTCTACGGAACTGTTGGCTACTGGTGCAAATTTGGGAGCTTCTGTCGGGGGCAAAGGTTTCAGTTTATCAGAAGCGTTTCTTAGCCTTTCAGCAGTAGATGACGGTATATCTTTATTAGGTGTTGATCTGTTCTCCTCTACTGTGAGCCGCGAAGGCTTTTTAAATACAAATTTCCCCTTTCCTTTAACTTGTTCAGATCTACTCGTGTTTTCGATTTCAGATTGACAGCTAGTTTCTAGTTTGGATGAATTGTTCAGTGGTGAGAACGCGTCAAATGACAGAGATTTTTTAGATAACAGATCAGAGTATATAGACTTTTTTGGTCCATTGTTATTTACAACAAAATCAGGCGTCGAGGTTGAAGCTCCTGGGTGACTAGTCCCGTTTAGAATACTTTCTGAGACTTTTTTACGTATTCCACTTAATTCCAGGTCAAAGTCATCCATGTCGTCATCATATTTGCTAAGTAGAGATGGACTTCTTGGACTATTATTATATGTATTGTCACCATTACCAAGTCTATTATTACTGATCGCACATTCTGATACTTGTGCACTTAAACTATCAGGTTTAGCTAATACTTTCTTTATTTTATATTTTAATTGTTTTACTTTAGCATATATTCTTTTATCATATCCTGGAAATTTTTCTTTTATACAATTTGGTATTTTGTCAAAGGCGTCAAATATTTTTTCTAGTACATCGATATACAGTTCTTTACACTGCTCTCTGTGTTCATGTTCTATACTATCCTAAAATATAAATAGATGGTAAATATGAAGGATTTTTAATTATACAAAAATTCGGTAAGTAGAAAAATCGTTTGTAAATTAATATTATTAAAATTGGATGTGTCACTCTGTTTACTGTGTAGCTATTATAATTGGTTGGTTTAACGAAGATAACAATTTGTCGCTGTTATATGTTGCACGTGTTCACATTCCCGGGTAATCATCATCCCGTCGCAACTAGCTATCGAATGATTAAAATACAATACCTAATCACAAACAAAAACAAAGCAATACATAGATGTTTCGTAAATATCAGTATAACGCCGACCATTTTTTTTAAACGATGCCCTTTACTTATTCTGACACCAATATCACATGCACCCAGACCTGGAAGTCGGAACAACTATCTGCGGTAAATGTTTTTAAACTTTCGCGATTTGTACACATTATAAAAATAAAGATTCGGATATAAACACGTAGAAACTTTAATACGCACAAAATACCTTTTTTATCTACCCGTGACCACAGCCAGTGTAATTCGGCCGAAACGTCGGTATAAAAAAAAGGTATTTTGTGCCTTTTAAAGTTTCTACGCGTTTAGACCCGAATCTTTATTTTTATAACTATCTGCAGGTTATACAAATATCGATATCTATATGGCAGAAGTCAATCGCTCAGCCACTGCGTCAATCGTGAAATATTATAAATACATTAATGAGAATATATTTTTGCATATTATTTACCTTATCACTCATCAAAGCTGGATGATTAGCCACGTTGGACAAGAAGCCTGATAACGACTGGTCCAATTTTATGTTCTTCAACGGATCCTTATCTTTACTGGGACTATTATTTTCAGGTGATTTCAATACTTTCTTGTTGCTTTGTGACTCGTGTTTATTTTTCGGTGGGGTTGGGGTTGCACTTATCCTAATTGATCTATTCAATTTCTCTGGTGTAGGTGTTTTGTGTGTCTTGTTAAACGCAATTGGGAAGTCATCCTGAAAGTATTATTTGGGAATTAATATTGATGGAACTGCCTCGTTGGTCTAGCGGTTGCAAGCGCGACTGCTGAGCGTGAGGTCCTGGGTTCGATCCCCAGGTCGGGCAAAGTGTTATTGGGTTTTCCGTGTGGAATTTCTCAGTAGCAGCCCAGTCTTGATTTGTGCCCGGTTGATAGCAATAGGCTCACCCCCTATTGAATGAAATGAGAGTGTACTATACACCTCTGCCCAACCCTTCGGGGAAAACAGGCGTGATGTTTTACGTTAATATTGATTGATGAAACCCCAACTTTTTTTTTTAAGAAACGTTGCACACTAAGATTTCTCTTGTATCGTGGGTATTTTTACAGACACAAATCTCACAAACAAACGCCCAGACCCGGAACAACCATCTGTAGGCCATACAAATTTTTGTTCCGTGTGGGAATCGAACCCACGACCCATAGCGCAGAAGCCAATCGCTTAGCCACTGCACCAAACGTGTCGTCAAAACTTTATGCAGCTGCCCTTACATGAAGGAGGAAGAAAATGATAAAGTAGTTTGAAAAAGGTTCTAATATTGATTGTACAGGAAGCTGCATTAACTGGCTATCCCCCTGGTAACTTTGGAGGTTCTTATAATGTACCCTGGCACTTGTAGTTTTATGAATTAAATAGGGATTAATGTAGAGGTTAGTGGCTAGTTAACAACTGAGCGAATCATACGATTGGCAAGGGTAAGCAGCGCTTATCAAGGTCACTCCGTGGATGGGTGTGACCGTTGCACATCGAGACTCCCCAGTCTCTCGGAGATTGTTTTAAACCGTCGGACCCGGGTGTCATACGGATATCTATGGCAGTCATTACGGGTAGTCAGAAGCACGGAAGTCTAACAACCGGTCTAACCTTAGTATATCGGCATTGCCCAGTAACTGGGTTGCGGAGATCTGATGGCAGTTGCTCCGTGTAAAATACTGGTATTCAGCCGCATCTGGTTGGACTGGAGGCAGAATGTACGGTCGCGGACTCGAAATGTTTATCAGATTTCAAATTCGATTCCTTATCACACTGTGCGCAATAAGGTTTAAGATGTCATATCAACTTATGTCATATCGACCTTATGAAAAAGTAATGTGCAAGCAATTATAGACCTTAGGGTGGTAAACATTTCAAGTTTCACTGTACAACAAAATATTTTGATGTTTTCCCTTACTAGTAGTTCAATTTCAATTGTTTATTGCAAACCATGTCCTTTAAAGATCAATAAAAATAATAAAATACTCCTAAACATGCATCAACAATACTAAATTATATCTGAGCTCATTGTTATCTACAAGTTGCAAGGTCAATAAGGATACAAAACAATTACAACTTATTAATTAAAAGCACGTACAATGCAAAATATGGTATGCGTCGCGGCAATGTTAGAGTTTTCGAATTAATACAAGCAACAAAAAAGATAAGTGTACAGGCAACTAATAACATTCGTATTTTAACAGAGTTATGCATGTGTTGAGTGATTTTCAACTTCAAAACCCATTCATACAAAATAGACTAGAATCACTTAGTTCTTTTTTAATGTCAATGTTACAAAAGACAGCCCCCAAAAACGCCCGCCCTTCACCACTTTCTAGTGTTTAAGCTGTGAAGAAGTAACGGCGCAACAAACTCCCCAGCAGCCTTTGTTTTGGCCATCGCTTGCTTGAGCGACTATTGCTTATAAAAAGTTACTATGCAGTTACCTGCTTTGTGCATTGATATCCGTTGTTTGCCTGTTTACCTGTCTCTTTTGTTGATTGTACAACAGTACTGATTCATAACAAGAACATAAGTTGACTCACCACATCCATTGCAAACATGTCATTACTTTGGTTATCATCACGCGTCTTATCGTTGTGAGTGTCAGTAGTGACGGCATTGTTAAATGCTTTCCGATTAGGCAGGACGGACGGTGATACTTCATGTCCATTTGAAATTTTGGGCTTCTGAAAATAATATTGTTAAGATATTTCCCCTAAGGATTGTTTGACAAGTGATCAAACTGATGAAACAGCTTTTTACTCGGAAGAGGATAGTGTTAAAAAGCAGTGATAGCCTGGTTGTTGAACTCTTGCCTTCCATAAGGATCTGATTTCTATCTCGGCCCGCACCTCCATTTATGTACAGTATGCATCAGATTGATTATAACTTGCAATAATGGTGAAGTAAAATCATTGCGAGGAAACCTGCACACGTGGGGTGCGGGTGTCGTAAGAATACCTATGATAGTCGGTACGTTAATCAGAAGCTCGAAAGTCTGTCAACCGGTCTAACCTTAGAATATCGGCATTGCCCAGCAGATAACTAGGTTGCACAGATCTCATTGCAGTCGCTGCGTATAAAATACTGGTATTCAGCCGCATCTGGGGGTCTAATCCCTAAGCACGAAGTCCGTGGTTTCGGCCTTAGTTATGAACGTTTCCTACTCCCTATCACCTACGGACATACGATTATTTCGGGGCCCGAACTAAGAATGAATGCCAACACGATTTGACAGTTGTCCTTACTACCAATGTGTTTTTGCCCGTCCGAAAAGTTGAACTTGACACTTGTTTTGTTCACTCCTACGTTTCGGATTACTTTCGGACGGGAGACTAACTTCGTTGACGGACTTAGGGAGTAGGCCCCCTAGAGGCCTCGAAAAGGCTACCAAGTCAGTGTGGTGATTTAACCCTTCTCAGTTTGAGAAGAGGGTCGTGACCAGCAATGGGATGGTAATGGGCTATTTATGTTATGTTAGAATATTTGCAGTTTTATAAGAAAACTGAGTTGCAGTGGCTTATCGCTGTAGTATATTAATAGTAGTAAAAAAAACGTGTTGCTTCTGGATAAACTAATTTAGCTCTTCCCTTTTCTTGCTGTCACATTATAATGACTAAATGTCCATTTACTTCGAGGGTGTATTTGGACAAATGGGCTATGAACACAGAGTGATGAAAAGATATACTTGCAGTTATAATCTGGGGCTGATTATCTTCAGCAGCTTTTTTGAATGGAGGTGTCCCTGAAAAAGTATAAAATTGGTAATTAATACTATAGCGGATGTAAGGAATAGTGTATCAAAAACTTAATCAGTAAAAACAGCCCATTTTTCTGAATTGAAAATAAGTGGAATTTTTGCTAGGAATTTTCTGACCTTTCTGATTTTTCTTTTCACAAATTTTGTATTTCTCTGGCGTAAAATAACTAGATACATGGTGAAAACTTTTTTTTAGTTTTTGTTTATACTTTCCATGAATTTTCATTTCAAAATAATGAACTGAGTTCCCTGTGCCAATTTTCGGTAACCAATCCTTTTAAATTAGAAATTTCCAGCAGAATCGGAAAATTCAGAGACAAAATTCCATGGTGGTATCATGATTCATCAAATATTAATTCTGTAAATAAAATTATGGAATAACACTTACAGTTACCCGAGCTTGCAGATTTTGATTTAAATACAAATTTAGATTTCTTCTCTGAGGCCTGCTCATTTTTGCTGTCACTGTAAAACAACTTTCAGCTGTAGGTTACTTTAGAAATAAATCATTTTTTAAGAGGTTGACTGCGGCTACGCCTGTGTGGATGTAGCCTATGTCCTTCTCCAGGTACCAGACTATCTCTGTGCCAAGTTCCATCAAAATCGGTTCAGTGGTTTAGGAGTGAAAGCGTACAGACAGAGTTACTTTCGCATTTATAATATTATTAAGGAAGTTAAGAAGGGAAGCTAATTGTTAAACTACAGTAAGCATTGAATAACTTTGCCCCTCTGAAGTGAGGAACAGAATGTTAAAAGGCTGGTTTTAAAGCAGCAATGTTATTTTACACATACTGTACTAACTTATTATGCTTTTTCTGTCAAAAATAACTTGACTGATTTTGCTTAGAGTAGTAGAGATTGGATAGCAGCAGACAACCTATGCCCAACAAATAATCATAGAGAAGATAACACACCAGTCATGGTACCTTATCTCCTCCTTCTCCTCAGTTATAGTCTTCCGATGATGGTAATGACTGGAAATGTTTTTTTAAAAACGTTTCCCCACTCAAAGATTTCTCTTGTATCGTGGATGCGTTTACAGACACAAATCTCACATACACAAATGCCCAGACCCGAAACAAGCATCTGTAGACCATACAAATTTTTGTTCCGTGCGGGAATCGAACCCACGACCCGTAGCGCAGAAGCCAATCGCTTAGCCACTGCACCAAACATGTCGCATGTTTTGACATGCAAGAGATTAAACAAGGTTGTGCAATGACATATAGTTATTTTTAACGGCATCAAGATTTAAATGTATAGAATTTTAATCATAATAACCTTTACAACCTATAGTATTAGTTAATGTACTGCCTAGGCAGACAAAGAAACAGAATAACACTACCCTCGACTGTTTCAAAGTGGGATTTTGAATTTTATAACATGCATGCACAGTTATTTTTAAATAGACATATTTTAATTATTCGGTTGTTAATTAAGTAGCATATTATAGAAATCTTCTAATAAATAGATAAGGAATTTGTTTTAAAAATAATTCTACCTTGTATTGTTTGAGTTCGAATTTCCAGTTTTTTTAATAAAATTCATCAAAGAGGATTGCTTGCTTAAAGATGACATCATAAAATTATTAACAACTATTCATTTCATTTAACATTGTAAAGAATTTTCAAAATTGTATTTTTCCCATTTGCTTCGTGATTTTTCCGTACTTTTTCGTAAGTTGAATTTTCAATATTTACATGAAGAAGTTTCATTCAATTTGTGACAGTTTTTGAGGGTTTCTGACGTTCACTGAACCACAGATATGATATACACACTGAATTTAACCACAGAATATATATAATATAAAAGCAGGGGGCTTACCATGACCTCTTAAAGCAGGGCAGAAGTTGCCTGGAAGTTGAACTGCCCTGCTTTTTTGTACTATGACATCGTTAGAGCAGGCCTGCGGCAGGCCTGCTACGTTGACGTTTACGAAATCCTTTCACCTGTTTTTTTTGTATAGACTTTTCTTACCATGAACAAGCTTATCCGTTCAACTTGGTTGAATAGTCGTTCACCCTTTGTACTGTCATGGTACGATTTTTAGCGATTCAGAAGCAGGGCTGCTTTTGAACGGATATTGACTGGCTGGCATTTGAACGTTTTCATAAGACGTCATGGTAAGCCCCCAGGCCTGCGGCCTGCGGCAGGCCTGCTACGTTGACGTTTACGAAATCCGTTCACCGTTTTTTTTGTATAGACTTTTCGTACCATGAACAAGCTTATCCGTTCAACTTGGTTGAATAGTCGTTCACCTTTAGTACTGTCATGGTACGATTTTAAGCGATTCAGAAGCAGGCCTGCTTTTGAACGGAAGTTGACTGGCTGGCATTTGAGCGTTTTCATAAGAGGTCATATCCCTTGGCCATGCCCCCAGTACTTATTCAACTACCTACTTAACTACAATTAATTACAATCGTCCGGGTTGCGGTTGACACACACGGACACGCATTGCAAATTGCAACAAGACTTCTAAGGTAAGTTCGGAATACAGTTCCATATAAAAACAAAAAACTACTCTGTATGTATGAAGTGCTTGTCTGTGTAAGCGTTTAAATTCCGGCGATTATAGTAATTTGATGTTACTGCCTTTGCTTCTATTTATTGTGACTGTTAGAATAAGTACTAACTTATTCTAAGCTGTGACTTAACCGTAACTTGCACAGAGCCATCCTATATTTGTTATGCTAAAGATATCATTTATTTTTGTCATAAGAAATATGGAAAGAAATTATTGAATTACACAGACAAAGAAATACGTTTCGAGTATTCGACTATTATTCGAAAAATATTAAGCTGCACATTAATCACATCACTATTGCCGAGAAACTCCGAGAAATGTCAAATGACACTTTAATCAATGACGTTTCTTCATTTGTTGTGAAGGTTGTGAATGTGATTTTTTCAAATGAAATAATGTCTCTTAGAAAACTACTTTTTCTAACAAGAACTGCGTGTGATATCGCAAATCTGCATTCAAAAAATTTTATAAGGCAAAATGTATGGTTACTTACCGCGAACTCGGCCAGATTGTACTCTGCCGACAATATAGGTTAGTATTCAATTTTTGTTCTTTCGTAATTTAAATAATGAATGAATAATGCATTTTTCTTAGCAACCCTGTAAATAAATAAATAAAAACGGTTTTATTATCCATTTACTCAATACAACTCTTGTTACCAAAAATATATTGACATAAATCAATAGTTTTTAAACTTGTGGAAATGCTAGCTGGTGGAGTACCCTATGATACCGTATCACAATAAAATATAATTATTGAAAAGAAAGAAGTGACAGAGACTATTAATTCCTCCTAAAAAGCTCTTGATTGTTTCAATCTAACATTTATTTTGTACTAGTAAAGTCATGTCACATGGCATTTAGGTACTGTACACAATTCTATTTAAAAATCTGATTCAATTTAGAATTTTAATGATGTAACTAAGTAGCGACTTACACAATTAATTATAATGATTTATTGTATCAAATGAATTAAACTTATAGACTGAAAATAAATTAGGTATAACATCTATTAGGTAACAAATACAATACTTGAACTCTCTTATTACAAAAGAAGGTTTAAACCAAGACTTAGATAAATCCAGATTTTAAAATATGCCTTTTCTAATATCATATAACAATAGAGGCAGCTATTTTTAAACTTGGGTAAAGATCTTACAGATACCTATACTGCCGTGCTAAAGGCTTCTACACACCAAAGCCGCCGGCTTTACCCGCCGGGTTATGCCGGCGGCCAACTAACGCGAACTAAGCGAGCGAACATAACGCAAAACAAGCCCGGCGGCATAACCCGCCGGGTTAAGCCGCCGGCACCGGCGGCTTTGGTGTGTAGAGGCCTTAACGAAGAATACAATAACTCGATTTTGGACGATTTTGATTTAAATATATATATTCTGAATCAGCCAATCGAGATCTATTAACTCTCTCTAAGTAGCTTTTTGGAATACTTCAGGAACTCGGTTTTTCAGTAAGCAAGAATGCAATAACTAAAACAGTTCAAAACTTAGAGGGTGTTAAGCGCGTTTTTTTCGGAAGCGGGTAAATCGAGTTATTGTATTCTTCGTTAGTGCGGCAGAATAGTGACATCAGTATTGTATCTAGAGGATTGCCATAGGGGTTGCTGCCACGGGCATAGGAGCTAGGAGACTGTAAATTAAGCTGTTCAATACACATATTACTGAAAAATCCACAGCAGATTTCACATTAAAATATATGGAATTACTGTTTTGTTACATTACTGCCTTAATTTTAAGCAAAATTCTTAATTAAATGTAACAAGGTCAATTGTGGTATCATATATTATGATAGGGCATCATTTCCACATTATGAAACATATTTTTATTTTCATTTATGCTGCATAGTTTGAGGAGCTCGTGGCTAAATAATTACAGCCGCATAGACCGATCTTCCAGGTTAAGCCATGCTTGCCAAGGTTGGTCTGTGGATGGGTGACCATTTACCATAGCGAGTTTCCTCCGTGCCTCGGAAAGCACGTAAAGCCGTTGGTCCCAGCTGTCATTTGTAGATCTTTGACAGTCGTTACTGTTGGTCAGAAGCCAGAAAGTCTGACAACCAGTCTTACCAAGAGTATCGTATTACCCACTTACTGGGTTGTGGAGGTCTGATAGGCAGTTGCTCCATGTAAAATACTGGTATTCAGCTGCATCCGGTTCGACTGGAAGCCGACCCCAACATAGTTGGGAAAAGGCTAGGCAGATGATGATTATGCTGCCTATTTTATGACTTATGATGAAAAAGTCTGTAAAAATGTCATTCCTTTCCGTTTTTTATTTAAAAATATTTGATATTTATTTATTTATTTATTGGTTAGCCAACAATTATTTACACTAAAAACATTTACATATTTAAAAACAAACATTAAACTTTTATAAGTGCAACAATTACTTACAGGCTAACACCACATGCATATTCTTTGTATGGTAATGTTTTGTAGACAAATGTCAGGACTCACGATACATTGAAAAGGGTATAAACTATCAAACTTTAGGTGTGTGAATTTGCAAGCAAAAGCTGGTATGGACAAAAATACACTTACTAAACATATTACTGTTCTTAACTTTCAGATAAAGGCAATGATACAAAAAAAGACAACCAGGTGAAAACAGACATCTTGGGACGGTTCTTCCCACAGGGCACACAAGATGCACAGGCCGTCAAGAAGGAACAAGAACGCTTTGAGAAGGAAAACAAGGAGAAGACAGAAGAAAATGAAAGAAGTTGGAGACGGATGAAGATGGGGTATGTTATGCAATCAGTCAAATAAGTTAGACCAGTCTCAAGTTAAGTCTTGATGACACTGTGTTTTACCAACCAAGATCAAGATGAAGAAGTTAGACAGAAACGTGTGTCAAGCAAATGTCATTTGATCATACATACAATTAGATCTTTCTGCATGTGTTAATGTTTAAGGAAAAGAGATTGATCTATGCCTCCAGTACAGGTCTTTAAAAAAGCAAGCAATTAAGTTTCTTGAGTTCTTATTTATTCAAGTGAATATTTGACTTTCGTGTCATTGAGCTCCTAACCTCGTTAATAATGTGTCCCCTCCCCTGCCCTAGCTTTCCAATTATAATGATTAAAAATCTGCAAGAAATTAATAAACTTTTCAAATGAAAATTATTTTTACTAGTTTGTTAGTTTTTACCAAGAAACTTAATGTTGTGTCTGTTATAGGTAAACCGCCGTAAGCTTGGCACTCTCGATGGTTTGCGGGACGCGGGAGGGGAATGATGCGACCAATTAGCCAATCCGCTGTTATCTATCGCTACTGGGGGCTAACAGGCGATTAGCTACTCGTTCCCCTCACGCATCCCGCAGACCAACGAGAGGATCAAGCTTATGGCAGTTTACCTATATATAAGCCGTGATTCGAAATGTTAAGGTTTGACATGCTGTGTGAAAATAATACATAATAGCAAAGAGGATAAGTCTCTGAAATGTATTTGTGTCCTGGACCCAGGTTCGCGGTGTTTGGCGGCGCCCTTACGGTGTTGGGCGGCTGCCTGGTAGTCGAGATGGGCGCGCCGCGACGTGAAGATGACGGTAGAATCATCGAGGATGAATTCTCACACATGCCCATCGTCCTGCAATATCTACGGCGCATGTGGAAGGAACTTACCTTCTATGAAAAGGTACACCTATAAAGTCTGATTTACATCCAACATTAATTCCAGAATGGGTCAAGGTAAATATGGCTTACGGTTGTTATGTCGTAACATAGCCGATTACGGCTACCAGTGGCGTACCGAGGTGGGTTAAGCGGCCCCTCGCCCAAGACTTTACACTCAAGGGGGCCTCGCACTTAAGGGGGTCTCGCACTCAAGAGGATCTCGAACTCAAGGGGCCTCGCACTCAAGTGGGCCTCACATTCAAGGGGGTCTCGCACTCATGGGGGCCTCGCACTCAAGGGGTCCCCGCGGTCGCGGGTGCTGAGGCCGAACGCCATGAACTACGCTAAATAGTACCCTACTGTAATTTTAGGTACTGAAAAAAAGGGGCCTCGCTGATGCGACTTCGCCCACATCTAGATTAGTCCACGCTACGCCACTGAGGGCTACAATAAAACAGGCCAAAACTGAATAATGGTGCTTTTCCGCTGGCGACTACAGACTGCAACTGCAGACCGCAAGTCACATTGGTTTGTATGAACCAGTAGTATCGCTTGCGGTGCGGTCTGCTGCTGTGGTTGCAGTTTGCAGTCGCGTCGGAGATCATCTTTAGTAATGTTTGTTTTTACCTTAACATATTTTACTTTGTATGATACCTCACAGTGTGATGTTGTCGGTAATTTGTATTTGGCTTAAAGATACTTTCTTTTCTTTTTAAAATTAAAAACAAAACTTATGCCCAACGCCATCTAGAAACGCATGTTGAACTGCAAGGTACAGTCAACCAAGGAGATATAGGCAACTAATTACATTCGTAGTTTAACAGAGTTATGCTTGTGTTGAGTGGCCATCGTTCGTCTGAGCAAGTCTTGCTTATAAAAAGTTATTACGCACACAATTGCAATGACAATTGCCTGCGTAGTGCATTGATATCCGTTGTTTGCCTGTATACCTAACTCTTTTGTTGACTGTACTAAACATTACCCTTACGCAGAGCTCATAAAAACACAGATCATATCACGTTGCAATGACTGTACATTACAAGACTACATTAATTTTGTTTACAGATGATAAAGGAACCGTCCCGCGAGAAGTTACTGCCGGACCCCCTGCCGCCGCCATACCAGCCTACATACACACTAGTACTGGAGTTCACCGATGTGCTGGTACATCCTGACTGGTCTTACCAGACCGGATGGAGGTATGATGATCGTTTTAGCCCGCCCAGAACAGCTGCAACACGTGTGCGTTGCATTTGCAGTTGCAAAGTTTAAAATCAGTATGCGTAAATAAGTTTGCTTCTCTGACACCAGGCTTTAAACGTTTTGTTCCTCAGTTCAGAGAGGCAAAGTTATTTGGTACTCCTAAAACAACCTTGCCCCTCTGAAAATAGGCTTTGAGCGTTCTGTTCCTCACTTCAGAGAGGCAAAGATATTTTACGCATACTGTAATTGTTTTGTATTTAATCTTCTCTCATGTCGACACAAGCTATACAAGAACAGCTCACGGTGAAAAGATTAGCCAGTCAGCCAGGTTGGCAGCGGGACTGATTGCCCAGAGTTTGCCAGACGAACTTAAGTATCGTCAATCGAATCAAATAAAAATGTCGGAACCAAGTAATGAACACAAAATAATAAACAAGTACTACATACAGAAACCTTAATACCGTTCTAATCTAATGCGTCAAATACCTAGAAAAATATGCTATACGCATGCGCAATTGAGCTACAGTGAGAGTCCTCTCATTCTGCTGTGCATTAACGGTCTTATTACATTTCGGTTCGATCACTAATTAACCTTTGGTTCAGTTTTATTTAGTCTTTCACTCCGGAGGCGAAGCCTCGCATCTATAGGCATGTTTCATACATAAACTGCAGTGTTACACAGTCATCATTCAGCCGAAAGACGTCCACTGCTGAACATAGGCCTCCCCCAAGCATCGCCACATCGACCAGTCCTGTGCTTTTCTCATTCAGCAGATTCCCGCGACTTTCACCAGATCATCGGTCCACCCTGTGGGAGGCCTACCCACGTTGCGCCTTCCGATCCTTCCGTTCCCGATCACACTTCACTTCAGAACCTTTCTGCCCCATCGGCCATCCGATCTGCGAGCAATGTGTCCCACCCACTGCCACTTAAGTTTGGCAATTCTTCGGGCTATGTCGGTTACGTCGGTTCTCCTGCGGTTCTCATCATCTCTCATAGACGCAGGCCAATCATGAACATAAATATGTGACGTAGTATAACTCGAAATATTTTTAACACCAGGTTCAAAAAGCGTCCGGGTGTGGACCAGTTCTTGCAGACTATGGCCAGTTCCAACTATGAGGTCGTGATCTTCACTTCGGAGAACGCCTTCATGATATGGCCAGTGCTGGACAAACTGGATCCAGAGAATAAGTTCGTCACATACAGACTGTTTAGGGACTCCACGCATTTCATCGATGGCGTCCACGTTAAGAACCTCGACGGACTAAATCGTGATCTTTCTAAGGTATGGAGTGTGAAATATGTTTTAAATAGGTTTAAGAGCATCATTCGTTCTTAGATTTATAACTTTAAACCTGTCGGCCTGCCAACCCAAAGACTACATCAAAGAAAGATTCATAAAAATTGTAGCATAATTTTTTGTAAGAACATACATGCCTTACAACCTTCACTTTTTTAAGGTTTCGTACCTAAAAGGTCAAAACGGAACCCTTAAATGCCTTCTGTGTCTGTTTGTATGTCAAGGCAGTTTTTCTTAGTATCTATTATTGCTATCAACTTGAAAGGCATAGTTACAAAAGTCAATTGCCTATTTGTGGTAAAATAAAACTGTTTTCTTTCATTGTACGGAGCTCTCGGTACCCGCTCTGAATCGAACAAGAAAGGTTTAAAAAAAAAGTGAAACTGAATGTCCAACTGAAACTCCTTATTTTCTTCTCATGATAATTTTGAACATAAAACTACAACATTTCCGAATGTGGTGTTCAAAGTGCCAGATAAACTTAAAAGTGTACAAAGCAACTAAAAAAAAACTAAAATGCATTTAAATATTGGTCATATAATAACATCTAACTACTAATTTAAGTTATTCTATTCAAAATTAACATAATCTGAAAAAAAAACGAAACAAAATCATTCAAACCTGTTTCGAAATAGATAGAGACGAATTGAGAACTTCCTGCTTTTTAAAGTCGGTTATAAACTCTGCGCAGTCGTGGTGGCCCGGAGGTTACAGACCCGCTTGTTAAGCACCGGGTTGCGGGTTCAAACCCAGGCATGTACCAATGTGACTTTTTCAATGTCATATGTACTTTCTTAGTTAATCTAAGACACCACTGACATACGGTGAAGGAAAACATCGTGAGGAAACCTGGACTGAATGTTCTGAAATCGCCAACCCGCAGTGAGCAAGCGTGGTGATCAATGCTCGTACCTTCTCTGTATGAGAAGAGGCCTTTGCCCAGCAGTGGGACAGTTACAGGCTAATATTTATATAAACTCTATCAACCTACAAATTATCTACAACCCCTTATAGAACATCCTGTTTATTGTGCTGTGCAGGTAATAGTGATTGACTGGAACAAACAAGCTACGAAGTTCCACCCGCAGAACACCCTCATCCTCAAGAAGTGGAAGGGTGCTGATGACGACACCGCGCTTCTGGACCTCGCAAATCTGCTACAGAGTAAGACCCTCCACATACACACAAATAAACTAATGGTCCGATTCCGATAACACACAGCGGTTTGTGCAAAAAATTGCACATAAAACACGGTGTACGGCGTTTACACGACAGCGTCTTGGTATGTGCCAGTGGCGAAGGCTCCATACAACTCGATTCCTATCGGCTTCCCTTTCGAAATATGGCAAATACTAGTATCTATTATTTTCAATTATCATTTAAACAAATAATTGGTCCGGCTTCCCTTTTAAGAAAATTCACCCTTCGCCACTGGTATGTGCAAATATTTGCGAAAACGGTATTGTCCGTATTATTGGCATTACACAGTATACCGTGTTGCCGCTTTTACATGCTTACTTGTGCAAATTAAGAGTTTGTGCAAGCTGTTTGGCCGGCATACCGTTTTGTCGTCCCAACTTACAATACGGCCGACGTAAATAGAATATCTAGCTTTAATTCCGCTGAACAAGATCGCTAGTTTAGATGCAGTATGCAGCACCACCCTCCCGCCCACAAGTATACGCATATGCAGAAAAAGTGAAAAAATAATGCAACCAAACCAATATACGGCATATTGGTTTGGTTGTATGTTGCATAATTTTTTCACTCTTTTTTTTTTTTTTTTTTTAAGAACGTTGCCCCACACTAAGATTTCTCTTGTATCGTGGGTGCGTTTACAGACACAAATCTCACAAACAAACGCCCAGACCCGAAACAACCATCTGTAGGCCATACAAATTTTTGTTCCATGTGGGAATCGAACCCACGACCCGTAGCGCAGAAGCCAATCGCTTAGCCACTGCACCAAACGTGTCTTTCTGCATGTAATGCCACAAGCTTTCTGCATGTGCATATACTTGTGAGCGGGAGGGTGGTGCATACTGCATCCAAACTTTTCTCTTTAGATCGATAAATAGATATATTATTTTCTTCTTTAGATCTTGTTCAGCGGAATTAAAGCTAGATATTGTATTTGCATATTTGTATGTCATGGATTTCCGCAAAGTAACGCCTGATTCCATGATTTAATATTTAAATTATACATTATATCTCCCCACAGCGATAGCGATGTCGGACGTGGTCGACGTACGCGAAGTGTTGACGTACTACAGTCAGTTCGACGACCCCATCGCCGCCTTCCGCGAGAACCAGCGCAAGCTCATGGAGCAGCTGGAGGAGAAGGAACGTGAGAGCAAGGGACCCGACCAGCCGCTCACACGGAACTGGCTCAGGACCTTCACGAGACGTTAGCATCGACAGTAGGTTAGTCGCTTACGTCATTTAGTTACCTGTGCCGCCCCCTGGCGTTTCGATATGTCAGTTGTCGAGCGATTCGGTTCGTTCGTTTTCTCTTAGAGCGATTACGCACTGCATCCGATCCGAATCCGTTAAATACGGATATAAAAAACTCGGACCGAATTCGGATATTGCTTTACGCACTGCATCCGATCCGAATCCGTGAAAATACCGATCTAGAGTAAAAATCTCGGACCGAATTCGGATATCGCTTACGCACTTGTCCGATCTCTGATCCAAGTTCAAACAATTCAGAGCCCATTTTGGCATATCCATTTGGCGTCCGATTTGAATCCGAGGTAATGCGAAAGCGTTCATACAAACAATACTACGGCTACTTCCGTCCGTCAATTTTTCTCCCGAATTAGAAACTCACGGATGACGGAAAGAAATCGGATGACGGATGCCGGATGTAGTGCGTAAACTACCATACAAATAGTTCTATGGCTACTTCGGAACGTGTTTTCACGGATTCTGATTGGATGCAGTGCGTAACCGCTCTTATTCATATTTATGTATGATACAAATTGTGCTTGTCGCATACAGACAGTTGTAATTTCGATGGAAAATTCACTCACATTAATGGTACTAGTAAACTTCAAAACCTTCGTGCAAGGCCTACTGACATATCGAAACATTGCGAAACAGCTGGAGTGTAAAGTTATAAGTTTTCTGGGATGAAAATGAATCCATGTCCTTCCTAAACGTTCCTTTAAGTACAATCAACGAAAGAGTTAAGTATACATATGTCGTGGCCAGATCATAGAATTGATCACTTCATGATGTGGCCGACCATTTCATGAAATGGTTGTATTTCATGAAATGGCCAACTAAAACTGGCCATATCGTTTAAACGTCAACGTTTATTGATATGTCCATCCACGTTTGGCCA